>OZ005602.1:4890000-7290000 GCA_963930655.1 Myrica gale | reverse complement strand
CTATTTTCTGAGGACTTTTCTATTTGATGCACGAATCATATCAAACAATCCATCTTGAGTGAGTAAAACTACTGTATAATGGTGTAAAAAACCTCAGTTAGTGAAGTATGAGAAAATAAGGAACATAAAACCAAATCTACTTGTATGGATCCAAGATTACAGACATCAGCTCTTTGGCTACCAGATTTCCGTGACCCAATATATTTAAGTACCTGTCAAGTGTTCCACTGATTACAAAAGTTAAACCACCCAAGCAATCAGAACCACCCTCAGGGACCTCCTAAGACACAAAAAGAATTCTTACCATTAGCACTTCGACTGGAGCAATGTGAACTTTGGCGGAGATGCATTTCATTTTAAGCAGAGGGTGGGCGATCATCATATTCAATATGTATGGTTTGACTTTTTGCCTTATTGTATGAGATGTATTATGCACCTTGACAAGCTGTCTTTGTTAGTAATATATTTTAATTTCTTTGTTTTTGAAACAAAATAAAATTATAATTATTGAAAATCTTATGATTGGAAATTAGAAAATATCTCATTTCTTGGTAGACTTTTATTTTTTTGTGAAAAGTTAGTTGGTGGGGTTAAATCTTTTGAATATGTATTATGTTTCTATTTTTTTGCTAAGACCAAATAAGTAACATAAGGCAATACAAATGAAAACGGATAGCCAAAAATGGTAATATAAGGCCAAATAAGTTGGACCTCTATAGACCGCAAAGGAAAAACAGAAAAAGAAAAAAGGTCCCTTCTATGGCTTCAATTATTGCGACTATAGAGATATCGATAATTTACATCTAAAACTATTTTTTTGTCACATTACACCCACAAAATATTGGTTTCAATTTTCTATGAATTTCAATGAAAAATGATTTTTTAACCTTTGAAATGATAGTTTTAGATTAAAAAAATGTCATCTCGTGCAAAAAATATATCCGAAAGTAGAAAATGCCTTTAATCAATACTCTGTAGGTGCAATATCATCGCCCTAGGAAGTACAGTTGGCGCTCTCAAGTGTTACCAAATTAGTACCTACTCTACGTGGTACTTGGGGTGCTTGAATATGGGTACGTAATGTAAAGGAGCATTTCAAATAACACTACCAGCTTTTCTATCTAAGGCCTCGAGTGACTTTCTGTATCTGAGTATTTGGAATATCGTGACTGTTTCTCGACCAGAAGACTTCATGAGTTTTATTTTGGGACGAAATTATGAATATTGGGATAGAACAGACAAAAGGGCTACTGGGTAACAGCTGCTAGCAGTGCCATAATCTCAAGTGAGGGCAACTTGTAACAGACAAAGGGCATGACTGTTTGAAACCCAAGTGCATTACAAGGAGAAAAGGCCAATCCGGATCTCACATGTATCTAAAAAAATTACAACACTTCTCAATTCAAATTACCCGTACAAGTCAGTCTTGGAAACCCAAGTATTGCAACAAGGTCATTACCAAGGTAAAACATATATCAGCAAACACAGTGATCTAAAAATGAGTTTCAAGTCCTCGCCTTTATCATTTCTGATTCTTTAAAAGCAAAACTATGGGAGAACAGGTCTTTCATGGAGAGGGTGATTCAGTAGGAACTACCGTTAGCATGAGCAACAACAGCCCTCTACCAGGAGAACTGCCTGTTTTTGCTTCAAGTCAAGCCGTAAACTGCAACAAAGTTCATCAAAACACTCCCCATCCACAGTTTCCCATCCTTTTCTTCCACTTCACTCACTGCCCTGACAACCTTCCCCTGGCTGTCCTCCAATATCTGCAAGAGCTTACCCTCTTGGCTATACTTGACAACAACTGCATGGGGCTTGCCCCCAATTTGAAGCAGGTACTGAATTTTCACAGGAATTGGGAGCTTGAGCAAAAATTTCCTAACTTTTGGGTATAACCCACAGAAATATGTGTAAAAGCTTCGACGACAGTGGATTGCCACCCAAAAGTCACCATTTTCATTGGTCCTGACATTATCAGGAAATCCAGGTAGGATTGCTAGTACCTCTGAAGTCCCTGCCTTCTCGCCTTTCAACCAGTACTTGCGTAATCTAAATAATGAACATGATACGAGACTTTGTTAACAACTAGAAGACAATTGCATAACTTCGAGGAAAAAAAAATCAAATGACCCAAAGATGGTCTCCTGAAGCCTATTTGGAGACTACTGTTATTTCATTTGCCAATTGTACTGTTTGATTGCCATAAGACCCCAAATAACTTTAGGATCTTTCAGTGCTACTGCTACATTCACTTGTACTAACATATTTGCGTAATGAATTGAACACATATTTGTGTAAATCATCCTACGAACACCAAGAAAATCCTTCGCATCAATAGCAAGAGATTTGGTGAACTTCCTGGCTAAAGAATACCACCTAATGCCGAGAAGGGAATTTGAGTGCCTAGATAATTCCTAAATACAAGCTGAACCAGCATACATTGGCCTGCATACATCTATATAAAGCTATACTAACCAACTTATAGATTCTTCTCCACAATCCTCACTCCCTTCAGTGCCACTGCCACATTACAAAGGTACTGATCTAATTTACAGCATTGAACAAACATATTTGCACAAATCATCGAATGTTTCACATAGATCTTCTGTCACAAGGAAAGGTAAAAGTAACACTTAGGACCGTATTTTCTATGAAACATTTTCTTACAATTTCCAAGTTAAAACATCTTACAAAGTTTATCCAAAGCTGTGTTTGCTGCCCAGAAGTCATGCTATGATGTTGCTTGAATCTCAATACCAAAAGAGTTCCACACTATCTTCTTCTCTCTCGCAGTCCCTTTTCAGTTTTAATTTGTGTGATGAGTATAACATAGTAGTCTCATGATCACTCAAACTAGCAAACTGATAAAATAACATTCACTCAAAGTAATTTTTCTGACTTAATTCGCAACCAGCCTAACATATTCACTACTACTGGCAATCAAATACCAAAGGACAAAAAAAAAAGAATTGAGCAAAAAGAGAGTCTATGTCATGTTTGCTCAATAGACATGGCCTATCTACTTGTTTCGAGTGATGAATTCCTTCTTGCGCAATAAGTGACTTTAAGAGCAAAATGACCAACAGAAAGTTAGCTCACCTGCCAATGGCTCCTTCACAAAAGACAAAGAAGGAACCATCCTTGCTTAATGAGACCCCATTTGGAAATTGGAGATTCCTCAGAAGGACAGTGGTTTCCTTTGTTTCCATATTGTATTTCAGAACCCTCCCACTATACTCTGCAGAAAAGACCAACTGCATGAAGTTCCTGCATCAAATGAAGTGTTAAAACTGATGCATAGTGCTTCTATTATGTGAGGAGTAAAATAGACAAAAATGAATGAAAGAAAAGAAACGATCCGTGATCATTAAGAAAAGCAGCAGAAAACAACAAGGGATCGTCCATGAAAAAATAAGCGAGGGAAGGATCTATCGGGGGCACCTAAGAACTTGATAGCATTACTTCTGAGTGATATCATTAAATGACTTGCTCGATTGCGCATCTCTAGGATTATCCATTTTCTGATTCCATAAATCGGTTGGCTGCCCATTTTGAAAGCAGTTGCAAAGTTTCAGGAAACACCATTTGAGTCAATAGTTTCAGTAGATGGTGGGAAATAATTCAGGACTAAATTCAAGTGTTAGGAGAAGTGGAAAAAGAAGAAACCAGCATTGCAGATTCGGGATTCAGAAATGCATAGGTATTTTAAAAAAACTAAGGATCATGACAATGAAATATGACATGCAAAAAAAACGCACGAATTTTATTTATGTTTTGAGGGAATATTCATCAATACAGATTTGAATGAAAGTATTCAAACTTTTTTTGACATTTTGGGAACAATCTACAAGAGTTATGAATTTTCAGCAAGTCATAATCATTTATAAACCAAATTTGATTGAGATATTGAGTTTTAATCTAGATTTTAGCTGGTTAGGGGGGAAAGAGCGATAGCAAATCTCACAAATCAATTCAAGAGTAAAGGTATGCAGTGTCTCCTACACGAGCTTCTCTCCTACATCTGATTGTATCCAGGTACGTCTGGTCATTTATTTTATAGTAAGGGGCAGAGGGGTACCATTTCTTTTCTCTGTCCCTCTATACAGGGCTTGATGTACAGTTCCTTCTTTCTTTTCTTTTTTTCAGCCGCCGGGGGTGGGGGGGAGACAAAAGGAGAGGGAAATGGAAGAGGGCGTTGTAAATTGAACTCCCAACTTCTTCAGTCTAACCAGAATTTTCAAACCAGATATGATATGTACTTTATATCTTCTTACTCTATGAATATGCAAGTCAAACAGAGAAAGTGGAAGATGAGAGCCAGCACCCAAAACAATACTTTGATTAAATTGGTTTTTCATTCATTTTTTCAATTGTTAAAACACACTGAGTTGGGTCTGATATGACAAGTTATACAAACCATCTTTCAGCAGTTAAGAATTACAACAACATTTGTACAGACAGGTACAATGCATTTTCTAAAATTTTGATGGAAAGTAGAAAGTAAAAGGCACTCGCTCTAATTAGTTGAATCTGAATGTTCAAAATAAAAGAATGCATGAAGCCTAGCTATCCATACTGATTTTAAGCTGTAGAAAATTTAGATTTCAACAAATATCCCTTTCCAACAAATATAGAAATAGGAGCATATGTGCATACAACCAGTCGCATTGATCATTGGTATGAAAACCGCAAGTGGAAAAAGAAGGGAGGGGGAAGAAGCTGCTTTCTCTTCTATACCCTGAAGGATAACAGGTCTTTTATGCCATCCACAAGAAAATAATATGTCATCGTGAATTAGAGGTGCTCCAAATTATGTATAGAGAATTGGGCAGTTCTGAAGTTGGTGGGACATTATAACAAAGTAGTGGGTTACTTTAGCGTTGGCCCATCACATATTATAGTCCATCCACATTCAAAGAAGCACCCAACTTCAGGAAAACAGCCTCACCAGCGTAAAAGAAATAACATCCACGGGCTTACCTCCTCTGGTACTTGCTGCTGCTATCTGTAAAATAAATATTCCCTGCATCATCAATGTCTAGATCATTGGCAAACCCCAATGGCACCCCTTCTGCCTCAGTTGCTAGTGATGTTGCCATACCACCTTCTGGTCCTACCTTCAGAAGCCCAAAGTAAGCATCTGCAATGTACAGATCACCTGTTTTCTTGTCAAACCGAAGCCCCAAAGGCCTGCCACATATGTGCTCATTCTTCAAGTAACTCAAAGGGGACGGTTTTGGATTACACAGTTCTGACCTGAATTCCAGACGTTAGATAGAAAAGAAATTATCATTCCATATCTAATAAAGCAAAGACAAATCACCAAAACCACAAATGGGGAAGATATCTACAATTACGCAAAATCAAGCTTAGATCACTTTTTTCTATTAGGGAGTGGTTAGATGGAGGCATTTATTAGCCAATCTCGTGTGACACGTTCTCATACTTTCTTTGCTTATTAGGTCTGAACCAAAGATGAAGAAAGCCGAATATAGTCTGCCAATACATTGTCCAAGAAACCCAGCATAAGGGAACATTGCAATACTCAATCTTAAAACAAGTACGCAACACCTTGAACCGATTTGATGAAGGATGATAGGGTCATACTGAAGAAGTAAAAACACGGAAAGAATCAACAATCTAGATAATAGTCCACCAAGAAGTAGGTGGAACTTTGAAGCTCAAAAACGTGTACTTAAAATATATATATATATATATTCAAGAAAGCAATCTGTGCTTTTGCCTTCACAACTCCCCAACTGCGAAATGTCCACTTCTTTGATGGTTGCTCTTGTATTTCTTCCGTTTCCACTCCCTTTTCTCAATATGCAAAATTCAGTGGTTTTCCGGCCAAAACGCTCAGCTATCTCTGATACTAAAACGCGGTCGCAAAATTTCATTCGAAAAACATGTTATAATTGGGTGTCGCATGTTTTTTTTAAAATTTTGGTTAAATACCTTCTCATATTTCTATATTAAGTTCCCCACAAATCTACTACCGACTTGGCTCACCAACTCACCGAGTTGAGAACACAAACACTTAACTCAATTGTCTTGGCACAACACAATCGCATGGGCAAGAACTCACCTATTAGGCGAAGTAAAAGCGAAATCGGTCCAGGATTGGACATTCCAGAACAGGACTCGCCCATCAGCGACACCGGTGTAGGGCCCGCGGCCCTGAGGGTCGAAAGCCATGCTCTCGGGGCCCTGGATTTGGTTGAGGAACTTGATTTCGGATTTCTGGAGCAAGTTCTGGGCGTCTCTCTCAGAGGGGACCTGGGACCAAGCTGGCATGTCGACTGGGAAGGCTTCGAAGTCTGGGAAGCCGGAGATTGCACTTTGCTTGAAAGGGTCAATGCCACAGTACAAGGCTAGGATGAGGAAGAAAAGACCCGCGAAGGTTCCGGCCGGTGACATCTCCCTGAGTCCGAGTTCTTCCGAGTCTGAGGGTCAGACAGCCAGTTTACTAGCTCTGCCGACTAATAAGTGAGCTCCACAGAGAGCGGGAGAGAGAGAGAGAGAGAGGCGGCAGAGACTCTTTGCGCGTTGGGAAAATAAATGACGTGTGGAAAGAGTGTTAGGTGCACGCTTCCCGTACTGGGGTGGTAGACAGGGGACGTTCAGGTGGGTGAGTGACCATTTTATTGAATTAATTTTTTAAAAAAATATGGTTTATTTTTTATAAGCCTTCAGGGTTCTATTTCTGATACTTGACATAGAAATTAGACGTATGTATGTATATATGTATGTATAATGAGTATGTTAGACCAAGTGGGCATCCGTCTTTTAGACTAATACAATTTTAAAGATTCGATTAATCCCTTCACACATCATACTTTGTCTTATTGGGTACTGTAATTTAGGTTCAGTCTCCATTGGCTAGCTAGCTATTTCTTCCCTGTATGTATATATTATGCATTAATGATCAAGCTAACTTTTTGGTACTGTAATTTAGGTTCACCCCACTGGCTAGCTAGCTATTTCTTCCCTATTCCTTAAAATATTAACTTTTCAAACCTACTTCTGCTGATTAAGAGGTTGTTAGGAGACACAGTATTTCGAGAATTTTTTGTGTTTTGAGAATATTTAGGTGATGTTAACTTTATTGACATGTGTGCAGTAGTTATTTTTAAGTGATGTTAAAAAACATGTTCGGTTTGTGTATTCTCAGGATTCAAAAAATCCTGAGAATTTTAAAAAACCGAACAAGCCCTAACTTTTCGGTATTGCTCAGCTCTCCTCTTTTCGAAGTTATCTCATTGTACAGTACTCAGGCAGGTGCATGCATTTCCAGTATGTCTCTAGTTGTAAGCACCATTGGTCGCAGCCTTTTCTTCTTAGTGTGTGTCGTTTAGGAGAGAACGACAAATCACAGGATGCTGACGTGGAGATAATTGCTTACGCGTGAGAATATTTAAGAGTTAATTACAAAAATCTCCACGAACTTATACTTTAATCTCAAATATCTCATAAACTCAAACTCGTTGCATCTGGTTCCCACAAACTATACTTTTCGTTATATTTCATCCTTCAACCTTTATATCGAACGGTTTTGTCCCACTTAAACGACACGTGACCTTCTCTTTACTTGAAAATATGAATTTACCCTCGTTTGAGTCTCATCCTTAGTCTTCAACAATGTTTTTAGCAATTTGTAGAGCCAAAAAATAATATGTAATTAGCTGATTTTTGTTTATTAAAACTAAAAAAGATGACTCACTTAGAATCAAATTCGTCTTTTCAAGTAAGGAGGAGGTCATGTGTTGTTTAAGTAGGACAAAAATCGTTTGATATAACAACTTCAGTAGGTTGAGGGATAAATCGCAATGAAAAGTATAGTTTGTGGGGCTGAGTTGCAACGAGTTCGAGTTTATGGGGGTATTTGAGATTGAGGTATAAGTCTGTGGAGGGTTTTGTAATTAACCCAATATTTAACTAATGGGAGTGACGGATCGATAACGAAATGATTATTTATTTTCACTTGTGACACATTAAAGGACTAAAATTTTGACCCATTAAAATACAGGACTAAAAATAAAATGAGTGCAAAATTCAGTAACTAAAAATTAAAATCCTTAATCATTTAGGTAGTTTTCTATCTCCTTGTGCACCTCTCTCTCACCTTTCTCTCTCTCCTCACATTTCTCTCACCGCAATCCCTCTCATGACCAGTTACCTCTACCGGTTCTGTTGGCCACCGGTAACAAATAAAAAGATATCGGTAGCCTTCGGTAACTGGCGAAAATGGCACTAGTAGCGATATTATTTTCAACGACACCGACATGGGTCGGTGCTGGTGGAAGGTACCACCGATACTGCCCATGCAGTATTGCTCATGCACAACCTTATTTAAAACATATATCACAGGGACCCACCAGTTCAAATTTTTACTCTATTTGTTAAAAGTTAATACCACATGATC
Organism: Myrica gale; assembly: GCA_963930655.1. Lineage (NCBI taxonomy): Eukaryota > Viridiplantae > Streptophyta > Magnoliopsida > Fagales > Myricaceae > Myrica > Myrica gale. Next base: position 7,281,572 of record OZ005602.1, on the reverse strand, counting down.
TTTATCTGTAATTACACCAATTTTTAATTAAAAAGTAAAGATAAATAATATTTGATGTAGTTTTTTAATGAAAAGTATTGAAGTTAGTGTGAAAAGTTGTTATAATTTATGTAAAAATTTGAGATTTTGATGTTTGGATGTAAAAATTTTGAGTTTTTGAAATTTGTTCTTAAAAAGTTGAAAATATCCTACAACCCAATCTTGGAGTTTGAGTGAATTTCGGCACTCCAAAATTAAAAATACAAAATAATATTTTTCTCCTATTTAAATTATTATTATTTCACTATAATATTGATTCAAATTTTTAATCTCTTTACTTTTTCACCAACTCTAAAAAATTCAAGAGTGACTGGACCTATATATATGCATGAAATTATAATTACATGTCGCTATTGTAAAAAAAATAATCATATAAATGATCACAAAGACAAACATAGAAATTATCATAAGGAGATTAATAATCGCCCCTAGTGAAAATTAATGATTTTATTATGTGGTTTTGTTTGATAAGAAAATTCATTGGAGGTTCCCTGCCGAAAAACTTCATTAATTAGGGCTTACAAGGGGCTTTGCAATTATTGCATGCCATTAGGCGCAAAAGAGAATATTGTGCGATATTTCAGATCAGTTAATGATTTCAAAATTATAATTCATCTTTAGAGTTAGGTACCCTCTTATTCCTAATTAAGTTTTGCCTACTGACTATGACCTTAATTTAAAAAATATTCGGCTGTTGTTATATATACGTGTAATACTCAACCTTTTAAGCTATTTTGAGATTCTCGTGGTAAGACTTTCATATTCATATCTTTAGTAATTTTATTCTTTTCCTTAGTATTTGTTTTATTTGCTTAATTTGTGTCTTGTTTAGTATTTATCATATGATTAATTTGACTCGATTTTATTTCTTCTAATATTTTAAGTAATTATGCTCTTTGATATTTGTTTAATTGCTTCGGTTTCTAAATTCGTGACTTTAGTATTTTGATTTACCTTTTTAATTTACATTGCGTATGTGCTTTCTTTCTTTAATTCTTTAATTCTTGCATTTTTTCATTTAAATTCATGTGCGTAAATGTCTTATTTGACTTGAGTTTTGTTCCCCTAAATTTGTAGATTAATTTGGATAATGTTTATTTAATTTCATTTAAATTTAAATTGGGCTGACTAGACTCTCTGGATGACCGAGAACTGGACTCCCGAGATGACCAAGACCTGGATTCCAGGATGAGCTACACCTGGATTCCAAGATGAGTTATACCTGAATTCCCAGGTTGACCGAGGCCTGTATGCCGAGGATAACCAGGGTACAGGCTCGGAGGCTTGTGTGCCCGGGATAACCAGGGTACAAGCTCGGAGGTATGTATGCCCGGCTTAAGGCAGACTCATGCCTGTATGCCCGGGGTGACAGGGGACAGACCTGGTCCCACGACAAGCTCTTCCAAACCCTTGAATTTTATCTCATTTTCTTGTCACGTTTCCTTGTCCATTTAGCATGCATAGTGCAGTGAAATTAAAGGCCAATCGACATGCATTGAGTGAGATTGTGTAGGATTACCTTTTGCAGCTAATGATTACTCATAAAAGGGGGGGGAGTGTGCCATTTGGCTTCTCCTGCCCCTTACCGCTCAAATTGGTCATCCAATGAGCTTGCTTCTTGTAGCTCCATCGGACCACTCTTGCCGCCCATTTGGCCAGCCAAGGGGCTTGCTTCTTGCAGCTCCCATGGACTCAATCATGAATTGGTTGGTTTAAAGGAAAACCGACTAAGCCGTGTGGTGCTAGAACTCCAATGTGTATGTCGAGCAAGAGAGCAAAGAGAGATAGGAGAGCGAGCATTCGAAGAAGAAAAAGAGAAGAAGAAAGGGTTAAGAAAGCTAGGATATGGTTGGTGAGGGAAGGGGTGTTCGGCCAAGGCCATGAACCCTCCATTGCCTCATTTTCTCTCCTCTTTTCCTTGACCTATCCATCTTTTCTTGTTAACCTAAGTTTCCTTAATCTCTAAATATCGAGGGCATTGGGCAATCTTAAAAGTTTTTATCATGCTGTAATCCCCGAATTTTGTTCATACGATTCCTATACGCGAGCCGAGGGGGTAAGTACCAGCACGGGACATGACAATACGACTATTTCACCTCTACCCATGTCCCAGTTAGAATCAGGGTGGCTATTATGAAATCCAAGAACTCTTATCATCTTCCTTTTAAGACTTAGGATTAATTACATTTTGTACCCATATAATTTAGAGGTCTTGACACTTTGCACTGCATTTTTTCAATTTTGACATATATTACCCATGTGGTTATGCCTTACTTCGATTTATACTGGCCTCATCAATTTATCGATTATTTCGAACGGAAAAATCAACCACGTGCACAACATATGGCTGAAAAGTGTCCAAAATCACGTGGGTGCAAAGTGTAATTAATCATTTTTTATTATCGAAGACTAAATAGATAAGTGAGATACATGAAGAATACGTGATTGAGATTTTTGTTAATTTTAATGAATAAATAAACGATGGAGGTGCAAATGAAAAGATCTCAGAACCACGCGGGTGAAATGTGTATAAATTGAAATAACGTGTGCAAAGTGTCAAACTTTTCAAATCATGCAAGTAATTGCAAACTGTAATTAATCTAAAAACTTATCTAGTGGGCGTGGCAATCCAAGTTTGTTCATTAATTATAGAGCAACTAAATTATTTATTATGGTAGTTGCAATGAAAAGCCTTGATCAGTCATGGTCAACATTAATGGTCCAACTTCTGCCCACCCAAATATCTCACTAACAGTATAATATGCGAGAATTATGGGGCGGCATTCGGGGTAGGCAAAGCCTAGGCGCTCTCCCATACCCATCAAGGCCCCATAAAAACTTTTTCCATTGAGATCTACAAAATTCACATTTAAATTTGCAGTGAAAGCATTTAATAAATAGTGAGTCTTAATTAATGAGATCCAAATTCGTTGACCTTCTTTTTTTTTTTTGCTGGGAAATAGTAAAAATCAAGTCATATTTTATAGAGCCATGAACTCCTCTTGTCCTGAATGTATATTAGGTCTAATGACTAACAAAAGCAATATTAAAAGTGGGTCTTTATTCATAATAATAAAGTACTTTCTTATCATTCTTGGGAATTGCAAAATTAACGCAATCATATATGCATGATAAACACGATATTATATATTGCTTGTCCCAAAAATATCTAGTTTTATATTAATATATATATTTCGAATTGGAATACGAAGTTAGCTCTTAGTAGTTAATTTTATTTTATTTATAATCTCTTTACAAGTTTGGCATGATCGCATAAGATAATTATTTTAAGGCTTAATTGCATCGTAAGTCCCTGTGGTATAATATTTTTACAAATTCATCTTTGTGGTATCACTTTGTACAAATAGGTTCATGTGGTCACTATTCTAGGTAAAAGTTAGTCTCTCCGTCCTTCAGGCGTTAACACACTAACGACGAGCCGATCGATCGCTACATTAACCACATCAGAAACGAATGAGATGATGTGGTCGACCGCTACATGAATCGGTCGACCGCTATACGAACCAGTCGACCGCTACACAAACCGGTCGACCGCTGCAAGTTGTCTCTTTGTAGCGATCGACCGGCTCTCATTCCGTTATTGTGTTAACGCCTGATGTACGGAAAGACTTAAATTTTATATAAAGTGATTCCACATGGACAAATTTGTAAAAATGTTATACCACAGGGACCTGGAATGCAATTAATCCTTATTTTAATTACATATTCATCTGATAAAATTATTTTATAATTGATGAAAGAGAAAAAAAATTAAAAAAATTAATTCGTTATTTTACTTTAGCTGTAAATAATCTATTGACATTCGTTATTTTATTGGCTATTTATCCTACTTGCTTTTATGTATTAGCTTAAAATAATTTTTCTTTGATTTCTATATTTTTTAAATTGGGCCGTGGGCCTTATTTTTGAGAGGGAATTATACCCTTGCGGGCCGATAAAGGAGGGAATTCTTTGCCGACTTGAATTGGCTTAAATTGAGACTTTATCCTTTAGGTAGTGGGCTTGACCTTGGAGTTGTTTCCCAAGCCCAAAGCCTCATTAGTGTTGCCGGCCATAGAGGAACTTTTTGGTTGTTGAAGGAGAGCTCATAATGGGCAATCTAGAGTGGGCTTGGACACTTGGCATGCCAGCCCAAACCAGACACTCCCTCCCTTTCTTCTTTAGCTATCTCCAAGTCACCGTGATTGGGTTCTAGAATTTAGACTTAACCCTCAACTCGGGTCTATGGGCTCTATAAATATGCGAGGAGAGCTTTAGAGAGAGAGAAGGAGGAGGAGGAGGTGGTGGTAAGGGTGGTTATTTTGGTAAGTGGCTTGAGTTGGCATGATGGGTGAATTACCTATGTATTGCTTGACCTATCTATAGGCTCTATAAATAATTATTTTTGAGCTTTGCTCTCTCTTTTTCTTGCCGCCTTGATTATTTTAGCACTAAGTTTAGAGAAAAAGAAAGGGATCTTTGAGTGATGGTCTAAATTTGGAAAATTTGGGAGATATGGTGACAAAAGCCATGGAAAGAAAAAAATGCTTTTCTTGAGGAGTAGGTTGCTGAAAATTTTTGGATTGGAAATTGATGATGGCACCGTGTAAAAGCTTTGATTTTGAGGTTGATTATATGATTTTTAATGATAGCTTAGGGTTTGTAATAAAGTAAGGTTGTTAGTATGGGGCCGAAAATACCAGTTAGTGAAAATCTTGCCAACGGGCCTTGTGAATCTTTTTGGGGTATCCCAATAGATGATTCCGGTTGGGCCTAATTAGACTTTAATTAAAGGGGACCCGTTAAGGCCCAAACATAAGAAAAAAGAGGGAAATAAAAGAAGGAAAAAAGAATTTGGGCTTCAAGGTTTGTGATTACGGCCCATAATGAATGACCACCAAAGTTGCTAAGGCCCAATTTGCTAAAATGATTAGTAATTTAATAATTGGTATATATTTCTTTTAATAATTGGAAGGAATCGGCATAAAAGAAAAATATGTAAATAAATAAATAACATGAGATAAAGAAGGCAGCGAGTTAGAATTATTCAGCCTCGTTAATTCCTTACCTTGTTTAGCTTATAATTTATTGTACAAGCCTCTCTTATAAATTTTGGGCTTTATGAATTATATGTGATAAATGATGCATTATTAAATTGTGAAATTATATGAAATAATTGATAAAGCACTGCCTTGTCCACCTCAGCTCACCACCTCAGCCATTACGTGAAGCTCTCCATCTCATCATCCATCTGTACCAGATCTTCTAGAATTAAGTTTGTTATGATTTGTACAGAATATTTGTTTGCAGGTAATAATCTTGGATTGAAAATAGTTAAGTTTCATCCCAAAACCAATTGGCAATGGGAAGAGGTGGCCCAACAGGTATATGAAGCACAAGATTAAATGATCCCTAATCAATATGAGACTCTAACACTAACACTCCCCCTCACGTGCAAGCCGGATGAACATGGTCCATGCACGTGGACAACAAATGAGGAATACAAACAAGTGGGCCAAACCTAGAAATAGTTGGCTCTGATACCATGTCAAGTTTCATCCCAAAACCAATTGGCAATGGGAAGAGGTGGCTCAACAGGTATATGAAGCACAAGATTAAATGGTCCCTAATCAATGTGGGACTCTAACACTAACAAAAAGCAGTGAAGTTGATGTCAACAATCCGTTGACCAGTAGGAAGAATATTCCATGAGAGTCTCCAGAGGAATAACTTTAGCTGAGCATGGATTTTCAGTTAATTTCCAAATGCCCAACCAATCTTCGTTCTCCAGAGATACATGAGCCTGGCTGGTCTGTGCAATAGTGGAGAGATAAGCAGATTACACAGTAAAGCCTTTCCTATCTTGGGTCCAAATAATGCGTTCATAATGCTGATTAAGGGAGGGTTGGAGTTTCTGAATCTCTCAATGGTTGTTTGGTCAAAGGATTCATTTAGTTTAGTGAGGTCCCATTGGTGAGTGATAGGATCTATTTAGGTGGCTACTGGGGTATCTTGACACGGGCGCAAACTGCAAAGTAGGAATCCAAGGATCTTGCCAAATTTTAGTGGAGGCACCATTCCCGATAAGCTTACAGAAGCCTTGTTTGAGAATTGGTTTAGTAGGAAGAATGCCTTTCCATAACCATGAATATTTGTTGGAAGTGGAGACATCCCAAAAGGATTGATGCTTTAAATACTTTGCAGTGACTGCCCCTACCCAAGGAGTATCGACAGAGTTGATAACCAGCCATCCTAGTTTAGCAAGACCCCCAAGGCTTTTGGTGTGCAGATGGAAGCCCAACTTTTGAGAGTCAAATTTTGATTTTTAGTAGACACGGCCTCTTGGTTGCTTTTAAGTTCTACATCGAGATTCTAAAATTAAATAATATTAGTTGTAAAGAGCTACCACACCTGAAGGATTATATAGAACTTTTCAGCTCAGCATCCTCCAAAATGGTTCTAGCACTCAGAGGAACATCTGCAAAAGTCATTTATTCATGGGTAAGATTATGTTCGACGGATAATTCTACTAATCATAGGAAGGTAACAAGTGCCAAGATGAAGACATTTAGATGCATACCGATTACAGAAAATCAGTGGGCCGTTCAGAGAGAACTTTTTGGACGTTTCCTGATCTTGGTCTTCATTCAATTTGTGCATGGTGGTCGATCTTTTCTTCCTTTCGTGTTTTATTTGTCGTTTGAGAAAAGCAAACAGGTGATGAACAACACAACCTAGTTGCAACTCAAATTTTAGGCTCTTTAAAGGGGTACTAGTTCATGGGGAGGAAAAAAAAAAGACTTTTTGGGATGGATTTTTTTGGGACACCCCGAAAATCTGTCCCAAAATGTACTCAAAATCCGTCCGAAAAATGTGGGTAGGTAGTTTTTGACTATGAAAAATAAAACTGTCCCCGAAATTTTATTTTTTTGCGAAACTTTACTTCCCATAAAATGATTGATTTTTTGGGACGGATATGTCATGGACATTTGCAAGCCCAAAATAATCGGGTGTTTTTTTTAGTACGAAAAGGTCCCTCCCAAAAAACTTGATATTTAGGGACAATTTTGTCCACCCAAAAATATTATTCGAACAACCTAATCGTTCGAAAGTTGTCTTAAGGAGATGTTTGTTTTGAGTAAAAATTGTAGGATTTTAGAGAAGTTGTGAATATTTATGTTGAATAGTATTTTATTGATTTTTGTGTAAAGTGGAGAGAGAAATGATTTGATATAATTTTTTAATAAAAAAATATTGAAGTTATATGAAAAAGTATAAAGAGAGAATTTATATTGAATAAAAAAATAAAAAGTTGTTGGAGATTGTATAAAATGTGTTGATGTTTGTGTTTTAATTCTGAATATATTTGGTGGTAGTTTTGTGAATGTATTTGAATCCTGAAAAGATTTAGAAAAGAAACGTGACCCTAGTCTAATGAGACAACCACGTCACGTCCTAAAAGTAAGCCACCGTTCGGAGAGCATAGATTACTCTTCGAAAGATATTCCTTAACCATCGTCGTCCAAACGATTATTTTCAGACATTACGCTTTTTCTAAAAACCTTTGAAATTCATTTTAACAGCAATTGCGGCTGTTACCGATTCAATCGTGTTATGTAGTTAGTGCCTGAAAATATTTTTAGATTGTTGGATTTTAATTTTCCTTCAATTTCTTTACTACATTTTGATTCCAAATAAGTATAATGATTTAAAATGTAGGCGTACAGCGTTTTGTTCAATTAGTTGTGCTATTTTTAGTGTGTTTTTACGTTCTGCGTGTCTTTGTTTTTGTTTATCCAATGGCTGAGTTGACTTGGCCATTTTGAGGTTACGTTACAGCGTTCAAACAGAGTGTGAAGCGGTTCGAATGCATACAACCTAAACGCTTTATTTTGAGCTCACCGTTTGACAGTTATATTACCAATCGGATGCTAATCTCAAAATGAAGTGGTCTCTAAATACTCTTGTTTTGATAAATACTCTCTAAGTGGTGTTTGTTTGTGAAAATTTTGGAGTGTTGGAAATATTGGATTATCGTAGTTGGTGAAAAAGTAAAGATATTTTATGAGAATTGGTAAAAAAGTGAGGGAGAAGATTTGAGTGAATATTATAATAATAAAAAAATTGTTTGATGTAAAAAAAAATATTCATTTATATTTTTTTATAGGACTTGTTTGAACCCCAATTATAAGATTTGAGTGAAGATTTGGCCCCAATTATTTGGGGTTAATATTAAAAAATTCATTAAATTTTTTTATTATTATAATATTTATTAAAAATCTCCTCTCTCTTCACTTTTTCACAAAAAATAATATTTCACAAACTCCAATACCAAACATTTCCACACTCAAACAACACATATATGCCCGAAATGTTGAATGCCCAGCATTTCGAGAAACAAACGCTACTTAAATACTCTTGATTTTCTTATTGGATACCGTTTTATGTGGTGTTTGAATGATTTAGGATGGATTTGTAAAAAATGTGTTTTTAAGTGTTTAGACTATTAACCCCCAAGGGTAAATTTAGTGTGGTGGTAATGCTTCGGCTTGGGTTCTAACATGTCCCAAGTTCGAGCCTCAACACTTCCATTATCGCTCTTGACTTACCCGCTCCCTGAGCTGTGGGGTCGGTCCAGGGGGCCGTAATTTATACTTCAGAATTGGGCTAAAAAGGTAAGGCTTTGGGAGATTTCCTCGTCATAAAAAAAAGTGTTCATACTATTAATTTAATACATTGTATATGTAAAAAAGGAGTATTTTTTTTATATATGCGCGTTTTGAGCTAACCCTTCGAAAGAATTTGGATGGTAGATTCAAGATGTTGGATACCGTTTGATTCTTCATTCAAACAGTTTCTTCCATTCCATGTAATTCTAAGTTGTTCTAATGATTTTTTGGAGGATTTAAAAAAGTATGTCAAAGCCTGCAAGTGCTTCCTCTTCTCAAACCCTGGAGGTGGTTCCCATGAGCTTAAAGAACTGCCGCAGTTAGATTGGTGCCCGTGCTGTGGTCGTGGAGTGCTTAGTTATGCTTCCTGATTTAACTAAGTACCAATTCAAAGTTTGTACTATTCAGTAGGTCCTCTTCCCCTAGGGTTCGATGATTCTACTAATTAATTAACCCTTTTTGTACTTTTAAGGAAAATCTTGATATTTTAATGTGTTACTAATTTACCTTTCCTATGTGGATATATGTGTGTATGTTTATAAAGCCTTGATGTTTTAGCCCTTCTTGCTAATCTATCATAGTAACTTTGGGTGTTAGCTTAAAAAAAATTCTTCTTAGATGCCATATTTTCTTTTGTTGAGTTTAGTGCTTCATTTGAGTGGATTAGGGCCTTATTGTGCCGGTTGATGAGTGGTTCTCCTTGGGCCTTAGAGTGGGTTTTGTGTAGGCCTGGATCATTGGATGAGTCCGATTAGCCAAGGATTAATTTTGCAAGCCCATAAGGCCCATTAGTGAGGTCGGCTACCTAGGGGATTGATCAAGAATTAAGGTTTTATGATCATGCTTAGATCAACTTCTTAAAGTCTTTTCAAAGATCCTTACCCAAAAGTTTCTAAAGCATTAAGAACCTAAGTTGTGGACCTAATTAGTGTAATGGTTAGTTTGGAGATTAGATGCCAAGGTGGGCCCTAATATATGAGTTAGAGCACACGGGTGCTCTGTTTTGAAGGAGCAGATTGCTCCTCTGTTTTTGTGGTTTTTCCTCAATGATTTCAACACCTTAGAGCTAAACTGGACCCTTGAGTGATGATTCAATCTGGAATTATTTTGGGTGATTTGATGACAAAGGACGTTGGAAGGAGTGAATTTCTTGAGGATTTTGGTCGCTAGAAATTTTGAGTAAAGATCAATGCAATGGTGCTGCCGGACATTAAGGCCTTTGATTTGAGCTTAACTATGACAATTAGGTTTGTAAGGGTGGATTTGGGCTTAAGTTATGAATTTGGAACATACTATAAGGACACTAATGGGCTTATAAGCAAAAGAGACCTCTAAATAGTGATTGTATTGTCAATGGGCCTAGTAAAACGTACATCTTGAGGTAGCCCAATACTTTTCCTTGAGTGGATCTAAAAGAAAAGAGAGAAGAGCCGTGGAACCAAGAAAAGAGAGAATGGGAGAGAAATAAAGGAAGTCGGCTTGGGCCTAAGTCCAATCAATTAATCCAATGCCTAACAAGGCCCAGCCCTGATAAATCCTTGGCCATTTAATTAATCGGCAAACTTTCTCGTATAAAAGGAAATATATATAAGTAAGCAATGAGTTAGAATTTCTAAGTCTTGTTATTTCTTCATCTTGCTTAACTTATAACTTCTTGTATGGGTCTTTCTTATTAAATTAGGCATTTACCGAATTACATGTGTTAAATGATACTTCATTTTTATTATGGAATTATTTAAAAGGGATGATGAATTGTCGGTGAAGAAAATTATCATGGGCTTCCATTTGAATTATTTTTTAATTCAATGTCACCATAGATCACATGAATAAATTATGCTCCAAACACTGTAATAAATTTAAAATGATGATATTGATCAATGAAGGACATGCAACTATAGTCATGATATTTCAGGGGTGGGCTCCGAGAGAGTACGTAGCAAGGCTTTACCCTATGATTCGACCCGAGCAGGATAAACGACACAACCCTGATAGAAGGAGAGAGGGGCTGCAAAACACACTCTGGGGTTAAACAGAATTGGCGAAGGTTGGAATGTTTGTAAAATAAAAGAAAGGGGAAAATATATTTTGCATCCTCATCTTTCAATATTCTGACATTGAGCCCATGAACTTTTAGAATTTATCGATTTGCACCTCATAGTCGAATTAGCTATTTAATGTGATGGTAAATAATCACATGTCGTCCACATGATTCACTCTCGCTTGTTATGCTTATTTTGCTCTTTGGAAAACTAAACTTTGCACCTCGTCTTCCAATTTCGTGAAATTTTCTTTGATTTGTACCCCACAAGTCAATTGACCGCTAAATGTCACGTTAAATCTGTCACATGCAAAAACTCTTAGTTTAATGTCAAGTTGACAACAGAAAGGGGAAAACAAAACACAGAATTCTTTGCAATTGGAATTGTTTCAAAGTTTAAAAAAATGTCAAAGATGAAACTTCTCCAAATTCTAAATATCCAATCGATGAACTATAATCTAGTAAAATAAGCTAGGGAAGAAATAATAACGAAATAACCATATTTGAAATAAAAAAATGTTTCCTATACTTCCTATAAACCCTTTACCTATCAGCGGAACACTATGATTTAAAGAACTTCAAAATTTTACAACAGTGAATCACGTGGGTGACATGCGACATATTTGCTATCACATTTAACTGTCAATTGACTTATCAGGTGCTAATTAACGAAAATGTCATAGAATTGGAAAACGAGAGTACAAAGTATCAATATCCTCATAGTTACATGTACAAAGAGTCAGTATCCTCATAGTTACAGGCACATCTTTTGTCTAGTGCCCACTTTCTTGTATTGTGTTAACTTAAGCAGTAGTACTCCTAGTGTTACTATTCTTTTTCTATTTTGTCGCCTCTAATCTATCCATCTTTCTGTATCGTATTAGTAGTACCTTAATGCGTAACTTTAGTTGAACTTTTACCCTTGGCCTCCATGCAAGATTAAACGTTGTCATGTCCTCGCTTATTTAGTAATCTATTCCTATTAGATAGCTTAGAGATTATTATGGGACGGGACGTGACACTGATGCTGTAAGAGAGAGTTTTGTAAGTATATATAAAATTAGATTGAATTCATTCGTGTTATTATATGTTGAAAATGTGTTACGTACGCGTTTTGTTAGTTGGGTGAGTATAGGAAAAGATGTAAGCTTTTCAGTTAGAGTGTGAAATCGAGGTCAAGTCATATACTGAGCTGAAAATACACACTGAGGTCCATTAAAAGAAGGTCGGGTATGCCCGCAGGTTAGGTCGCACGATGAGACGAGTTGCTTTGTCATGTTCAGAATTAGTATCAGCTGGAACTGGCAAGGGCTAGAAATAGAGGCAGTGTGGACTGCCAAGGAGAAAGAGATCGAAGAATTGGTTGCTAGACAAACTAAGACGAAGAATATCTTACGAGAGCAGTGAGAGTGTCAAGAAATGCGGAATAGGCAATTTTGGGAGCACGAGAAGACTCAAGAAAGGGAGAAAAAGTGAATGCAGGACATACTCCAACTAGAGATGCAAACTTATCACTGTTTGAACGCCTTCTCACGCAAATAATATTGACCGTGGTCAAACGTAATAAAAAATAACCATTCGAATTTAATTAAAACCATATTCAAACGTTATCGCACATAACCACGTTTGTTAGCGTTTAGACGCATGCACATCAGCCCGTTCTTTCTCGTTCGGACGCTATCAGACAAAATCGCCATAACCCTTTGTAACCCAGCGGACAGGTTATCAAACGGAAGTGTTCGTCCCCTTTTTTTAGCCTTCGGACGAAATCGCAGATAACACATTCGGACTCTAACAAATAGACGTTCAGCCGGTAGAAGCGTGGCCTCATTTTCGGTCCTACAAAAATAGAGGGCCACAGGCTTTATTTTTTTCTTTATTTTTTTATTTTTAAGTTAATTTAGAATAAGAAAAAACATATAAAAATATAAAGTTTTAGTTTAAATTAAAATTAAATTTTTTAAATTTATATTTTATATTAAAAAATATAAAAAAAATATTTGTTATTTATATTAATAAATACGATTTTGTCCGATACAGACCGCATTTAAAAAAAAAATACCGGACCGATTTTGTTGTACGTATAATGGAGGCCCAGTTTCTCCGTCGCCCTTCTATGGGATAAAGAATTTGTAACGGCAAAAAATGTCATCGTTGAATGTGTTTAAAAAAATAAAGCACAGAATGGAGACCACTTTTTCTTTGTCACTGAAAAGTTTCTGTGCCACTAATAGCATGCTTTGCCACAAAACTTTGTGTCATATATTTGTTTTAATAAAATTATTTCTTGAGAGAACAAATTATTGTTTTTTACAATCATTAATTTTTATAAACTCCAAAACTTTTTTTAGACTTTAATACTTTTTTACAATTTCATATATCTAATTTTTTACAGACTCCAACACATTTTTCATAAAAAAATTTATTAAATTATTTTTCTCTCAACTTTTTCAAATCCCGATAAAATCTATATTATTTCCAAAATTAACTTGATTGCTGCCACTTAAAAAAAACAGATCTATAACAACGATCTTTTTAACTATGGTCGCTATAAACGTGACTATAGGTTATCTGTAACTGCTTTATATATATATATATATATATAAATCCAGCTAAAAATCAAACTTTTAGCAGAACTTTTTGCTTCTAACAGCGTAAAACGCCACTACAGATTGAGTTGTGGCCACGTTTTGTAAAAAATGCTGCTACAAGTTTGTGCTTGCAAACACAACTGAAAAATTATTGATGAAAACTTAGTAGCGTTTTTTTGACATGTATCAGCGCTTTTCAACCATTGTTGCAGCCCAATTTTTTGTAGTGTACTTTTATTCTAGGGATGAAACTGGGCCACCATTATACTTACAATTTATGCACATTTTCTTAAGAGTTCTCTGGTAATAGCATATGATCTCCACTTTAGAACTTATGCTCTTTTTGATTCTAAGTTAGCAAGGCATTATGGGTAGATATATATATTCGATCGTGCTCATGATGAGAATATTACTTCTTGAGAATCGACAAAAGTAACGTCCTCCACTTCATGATATATACTGTCCAGTTGCGATCCAAAAGCAAGACAACAAAAAAGGAACCTAACTAGCCTAGCTAGTTTTATAATTTCTTTCTCCATTTTTCATATGTTTCTCTGACAATACTATAAGCTGCTGAGGTAGAATGAAAACAACCTCGGTTTTTGTTTAGGTAGAAAACATTTTCTATGTTATAATTTCCATTGATTGAAAAGAATTTCAGACGTTTTTGTACATATTTAATTATCTTTTCTGTTTTTGATTATCTAAATGTCAATAATTATAAAGGATAAATACATTTTTTTATCCATCAACTACCAAGTATTCGTCTCATAATCTCATTACAGAATTTTAGACTAAAATGACGATAATGTCTTTGACCCACTTTTCATATATTAAAGATATTGTTGTCAATTCATTAAGTTCACGGAGTATTATTTTCGGACGGAGGATGCAATATGTCAAAGTGGGTAGTTTGGGGTGCAATGTGTTTAAAATTGATAGTTGAAGAGTGCAATGTCTCAAAACTGGTAGTTTATGGTGCAATGTGTCAAAAAATTGATAACTGATGGGTGAAAAGTGTATTTATTCATAGTTATAACATCTTAGAGAGCCCCAAATCTCAAAGAATAGTACCTCTCTAGTATAAAATAAAGAAAAAAAAATGAACAAATAAAAAAATCATAAAAACTGGGAAATGGATAAGACAGAAATGGAAAAATTAAGAAAGAAGATAAAATTTTGGAAGTAAATTGGGAAATAACAAAAAAAAGCACGATAAAAAAATAAAATCAGATAGAACTAAGAAAAAAACTGAAAATAAAATTAATTAAGACAACAAAAGAAAAGTACAGCTTGGAAAAAAAAACATAACAATTTTAGAGTTTTAACTCTCAATTAATTTGTCTTCTGCATTTTTTTGAAATGGTATATTTTTGTTGTTATTTTTTTGTTCTTTTCTAGTTATCATTTTAAAATTTTATTTTATTTTGTTTGATTTTTGCTAAATGTTTTCGATTACCACGTACGTGTAGATAAATATAAGCAATTGTCCTCCATGCGTCAACATTCTTCAATACTTAGGGTATTGCATAAGAGCAATTTGGAGAGAGTGAGGTGGGACCCACACCTCTCTTTCACTCTCTCACCGAATTGCACCTGCAATTCGGTCACCTGAATTGCAAGTGATCCTCATCCTTAAACTTGTGTAGTCCCTTATCCCATTAATTAGCTAAGTCATTCCCTTGAGATTGATGAAGACCATTTCGCAAACCAAGAAAATCCAAGACTGATGACACCAAAAGTAAATTCAAATTAATCATTAAATCATAGAAGGAAACCGTTTAATTACCACACCATTTAATTTGCGATTTCAATTTACACCTCTTGTTATAATTTGACTATTTAGATCGCAGCACGTGACCTACTTTCAGTTAATCTTAACAGTAACTCTTAACACATATATCTTGCAAATGGAAAAGGTAATTAGTAGGTTGAAACTAGGGTGCATATTATAAAAGGAGTGATAGCTTGAAGGTGTAACCCCCGTGTAAGCCTATACTTAGATCAGATTTTTTTAAATGTTTTTGTAAAAAAGTTATGTTATAAAAAGAAATTAAAGTTGTATTTTTTTTTAGGTTTTAGTAAAAGTAGTGGATCCATAGAAAAGATATTTAATAAGAAATATTTAAAATATATTCTCTTTTGAGATTGTGAAAAACATAAAACTTGTTTGAGAAAAAAAAATTCTTAATGCTAAAGTAAGGTTGCTTTAGTTTTTATCTTTTTTTTCAGTCACCAAAGACAAGACGCTCACCGATTCGTTACATTTCTCCTTCTAATTACCAATCGTTTACCCTTTGCACCATCAACAATTAATTTAGATAGAAATTGTTATTTTGGTTTAGAGACATGACGATTTTATCCTCGTAATTTTGTATCATTATGTTTTGTATGGAGAAAAATCTGTCATTATAAAAATAACAATTTCTGTCAAAATTAACGGATGAAGATGCAAAGCGTAAATGTTGGTAGTTGAGGTGCAAAATATAACAAAATCGACAGTTTGAGATATAATGTGTCAGAACCCCAATAATGAATAAGCGAAATATATATTTTTTCCAAGACTAATGATGAGATGAAAAATTTAAATGAAAATTAAAAAAATAATTTAAGGTTATATATTTATTTGGATGATTTTTTTTTTAAAACGAAGACATTTTCAAAAATAAAAATGACATATAGCTTTCATCTCTAAATTCACATGATATTTAATTTATCTCAAAATGCACAAAAATTAATTTCCAGTCTATAAACACGTCTGCAGATATATATATATATCCATGATATATAAAGAATTACATTCTTGGGCAAGTTTTGTTTGCCTTTATGGGCTTTTCATGGACTAAACTCTAATAATGGGCCGAGCCTGGATTTGTTTGGTAAATAATTAAAGAAGCATAAGAGTTGTCGTCGAGTAATAAAAGAAGAATACAAAGCTAAATTAAGATATAACTTTCGTCCTTAATTGAACGACAAGATATAGATGGCACGAATTCTAATCAAGTCTCTCAGCCCTATAGAGTTGTCGATCTGATACCTAAAATAAGTTACTCTCACATCCCTAAACATTCGAAGTCATTAATATCTCGCCCCCCTCGTCCGCTACAGAAAGCCAGGATGGTTAGATCAGATGGGTCACTCCCGCCCACTCATTCTCTCAATCATAACACACACAACCCCACACCCCTTCCCCACCTCTGTCTCTCTCTCTCTCCCTCTCTCTTTCCATAAATCCATAACCCACCTTTCCCATAAAACCACCTTTTCTTCACAAAACAAAAACCACTACCCCCACTCCAGCAGTCCCACTTCACTGGTCTTTCCAGACCAGACTAGTCATATCCTCACCTTTGAGATTTTTGTACCCTTTCTTCTCTCTCTCTCTCTCTCTCAACAAGTTGAGCATTTTCTTCATTTTGTCTTTGTACCCTTTCCGTGTTCTTGATCAAAGTCTCCAGCAGCTTGTTGATCAGCTTTCTTTGTGCAAAAAGAATTCTCCTTGATCCCGTTATAGCTTTCATAAGCTCAGCTTTAACAAAATGTCACTGGACATGATGATGGCATCCGAACGTGTCTGTTATGTTCACTGCAACTTCTGCAACACCATACTAGCGGTAAACCCTCAATTTTCTTTATTGTATTCTTTCTTCTTTCTAATCCTTCTAAGGCTCTCTTTGTGCCGTGTCTTTCCACAGCTAAATCGATCAATATCCGGACTGTCAGATTGTTTCTATAATTGTGATTTTCTCAAACAAGCTTTTCTTTTAGCTACTAGGTAGCGATAAAAGTCCAATTGAAGAATTCCCATGAATTCAAACAAAAGATGCGGTTTGTAGGATTACATTGTATACAAATTTATAACCAGCCCATTTTCAATAAAATATCCATCAAAATTGGAAGCATTAATCATGGGGTTCTTGTTCTTACTTGGAATTGACCAAAGGTTCTTGTCTCGTGTGATATATATATTTTATGGAGAAGTTCAACTGGGTTTTGGCTCAAAGCCTCCACACATGCATCTAGATTCCATTTGGAAGAAGGAGAAATTTATGTACGGTGAGACTTGTTTGGATGTTGGGCTGCTAAGCCCCCAGACGTAGTTGAAGGAATTACGGTACCGGTGGTTATGGAAGTCTTGATGATCTTCGAAACCACAGCAAAAGAAGTTCGGTAAGAAACAATTTCCAGAGACAACGGATTGCTGACAGATAAAGAAAGCAATCCCTATGGCTTCCATATTTAAAGCGTTTTAAGGCTATAACTAGGTTTACAGCTAGCTAGAGGTATGTACATACTCACTTTGGAGCTATGTGTATCTTAGGGTTCTTCCCAATTTCAGAGTCAAGGTACAAGTCAAGACGCATCTTTTCTCTCAAAGAATTGGCTTTGCAGAACCTTGCACAGCTTCATGTGTTACTCTACACGAAATGTTAGTCAATACTGTTCAATGACAGTAAATAATCATCTTTGATCACTGTTAAGTCTCATGATGCACAACTTCGTCTCTCTCTCTCTCTCTGGCTTACTCTTCTGGAGGTGGGTGCTTCTGTTCCCAACCACGATGCCAGTGAAGCATTTTAAGATCACAAACACGATCCGATGCTTGCAAAGTTTCATGTTCATCATATATCCTTCTCGTACAAAGAGAGTGTTATCTTTTCTTTCTACAAGAATTTGTGGCGGGAGTGTTTCCAAAGAAAATTATTGCCATAGCAAATGCTTTTTTCTTTCATCATAAGATGCCTCTTTTAAGCCTTTTGAAAGCCATTAGCTGTTCATCTCTCTCCTGTACATTTCTTTTCTGAAGAATAACATAAGAAAGTAAAGAGAACTGTCATATTGAACATAGCTATAATAGCAGTAAAATAGTCTGCTTCACGATGATGGGGTTAATGGTGGTAATAACCTTTATGGTTTCCGTTCCAGTCACGTCGTTTTCATCTTCCTCTCTCTCTCTGATCGTATTTTGTATCTTTCATAATCTTGGTTGCGGGTGTCAGCGGGCAGAAAAGTCAGGAGGCGCCCCGAAAATCTAAGAGATATTGCAAGAGAGAGACAGCCTTTAAATAAAGGCGAGAAGCCCTTATAGTTATTACCCATGTGAGCTTCCGGTGTTGCTGCTAAGATGTGGTTTCTCTCAACACAGTGATTCAACACATTTTTCTTGCCCAGAAAAGAAGTCTGTTAAGCGAAAGAGATCATGTATGACCCGGTTGAATGATATTTAGACACCAGTTCCTCAACCTCCTCCTCCTCAACTTCTTCTCTTCTTTCTCAATCTCGGACATTTTCCCATTCTTCCTGATCATCTTCCTCTTTCTCCTCCTTATATTGCTCCCTTAATTTCTAGCTAAGATAACCAGCCGTAATGTCAATGAATTCTTTCCAGATTTTCTTGAGCATATAGCTAGATCCGGAGCTGTAAGAGTTTTTTTGCATTTGCTCTTTGATTCTTTGTTCTTCAAATTAAGTTGTGGAACTGTAGGAAGGCTATAGCTACCCGACGTGGGAACTTATATGTAGTCAATATGAGACTGCGTATTCCAGTTTCTTGATTCTAGATTAAATACTCTCGGGTAGGGGATGGGGTTCAAATGAATACGGAGTAACCCTTTAGTAGTTCTACTTAAACAATTCGGGTACCATCGAGTTGATTTTGTGTATGAGAGCTGCCATACGGAGTTCAGAGGTAACTAACAAAAGTTCCAAAACATGTCTACATTAAAGATTGATTGCAAGTTGATAATGTTTGTTTTGTGTTTCAAATGTGTTTTGGCAGGTTAGTGTTCCATGCAGCAGTTTATTCACCATTGTGACGGTTAGATGCGGACATTGTGCTAATTTGCTGTCAGTTAACATGGGAGCTTCCCTTCAAGCAGTTCCTCCTCAAGATTCCCTGGTGAATATTTGATCAGTTTATTTTGGCCTCTTTTACTGGGTTATCATTCCTATGGATGACCGAATATTCTTGCTCACCCCCCCCCCCCCCCCAAGCATGTTACATTTTACTTCTATTCAGTCAGATTCCTAACTCGCGTTAGAAGCAAATAAGTTGCAAGTTATTCTTTGTTTTCTTAGAACACAGCAACGTCACTTGTTTCCCTATAGATTGTTTTTCATCAGCTTGACTTGATCCTGATTCTAGTTTTAATGTCTTATTGTTTCTCATCATAATTTCCACTGAAAAATGTCAGTCAAAGCTCCCTGGGGAAAAAGAAAAAAAAATGTAACGATTCCGTGATGTTATAATTCTTCCTTGTTTATTACCCCCAATTCCCAAAACAAAACATCTGCGTTGTGTTTCTTCTTCGGTTTATTTACTGAATAGACCATGTTCGTTCTCTTTGAGCAGAAGCAGCATGTAATCTCTGAAGACTGTGGGTCATCTTCCAAATGCAACAAGTTTTCGGCATTTGAAACTGTCGAGCATGAACAACCTAGAATGCCACCCATTCGTCGTGAGTCTCTGATCTCTCGCTCTCTCCATTTATAGCAAATATTGCGCATGCAACATATATATGCACTGTACATATGGTAATGCACTTGGAAGACTATAGTTTAGTACCCTACCCTCAACTGGTATTTTTATAATGTGGATGATATTTACTAGAGTAGTCTAAATGAATGCCTAGAGTTAATGTAGGATATGAATATGGAAAATTTGAACAAATTGTACCTCCACCCCAACTGGCAAAAGCAAATAAGCAGTTCATTAAGAGCACCACTTGTCACAATATGAGTTCTGCGTGCCATCGGCCCTCTCTAAGCGGCCAACTTAAGCATTTGATTTTGTTTTTCCCCCTTCTTCCCACTCATTATGGCCCCTCTCAGATGGTGACCTTACATGGGAAATTGAGGCCCCATCAATAAATTCGTAGCCGCAGAGCCCAAGAAATTTACTTTGCTAGATCAACAGTTTGAAAGGATTAAAAAAAATTGTTTACCCCAGCAACTCGGGTAACAAGTAGGGGTAGCTTTTGAGTTCTTCACCGCATGATATTCTTCTCCTAGTTAGAAAAAGGCGAAAGTTATTGTGTGAGTGATTGAGTGGACGAGTGAGATTAGAAGTTGAGAAATCTAATGACTGAAAAAATGTCAAATCATTTAATGAACCCGACCCGCGAACCCGACTCGATTTTATTAAATGACGTGTCATTTTTTCAGCTATTAAATTTCTCAACTTCTAATCTCAATAATCGACCCAGTTAGAAAACACCAGCACAATCACACCCGATATAAATGATTGAGGAACCATTATGAAGTGACCACAAAACTAGCAGGAATGGGCCACCTCATAGCTTAACAGATATGTAGAATGTTAAAGACCAGTTGGCATTTATAGTGACTGCACACTGTCCTAGTCTCTATTACGTGTATAGCCAGTCGATTTGCAGAGCCTACGCATGGCAATCATGAAGTTTGATGTAAAAATCTATAGCGGCTAATAATTTGCACATGTTCGTTATAGTACCGGATCTCCATACATACTTTGAGAAAATATATATCCTTAGCATTGCGGCTCTGATTTCATGGAATAATTTTGCGTCTTGTAAAAATCAGAACAATTATTTTCTTACACTGTACTACTCATGTACATCACAGCCCCGGAGAAGCGACAACGGGTTCCTTCAGCATATAACAGGTTTATTAAGTAAGTACTCCAACAGTTCTTGCCATGTCCCCTTTGGATTATAGGGTGCTATAATTTGATTTGCCTTCTCTCTCTCTCTCTCATAAACTGTCTTGGCTAGGGTTAATGAAGGAGTGGAATTCGATTGTCATGGAATTGAAAGACTAGTAAATCTTGAGTCTGCTCGTTGTTTGTTTTTCATACTTTGCAGGGAGGAAATTCAAAGGATTAAGGCCAGTAATCCTGACATCAGCCACAGGGAAGCTTTTAGCACAGCAGCCAAAAATGTGAGTTGCAATAAACTTTGTGAACAAATAAATGTAATGGACCCAAATTAACTGATCACTACCTGACAAACGCATAATTAATAAGGTTCCACTAAGGTGAACAAGAGGCGCCATTATATGTATTCCAAGTCTTGTTACTTTTGGCTTGTTTGCTGTTCTACAAAATACAAATAACCCGTTTACTAAGCAAAGGCCTATTTTCTACTTTAGGTAACTGCTAGTTTCCTTCTCTCCAGTGGTCTTTATGTCACTATATTTTTTTTAATATTAGTAGTGATTATATTCTTTTATCAAAGTTGGAAGTAGTTTAGAAGTATCATAGGGCATAATTTATAGAACATACATTTGTATGATCTTTAATGATCATAAGAAATTGGAGGAAATGCCATTAAGACATCCCTGAACTTTCATTATTGGTGTCTTTCTACAGTTGGAGAACCTCTTGTGCTTACTTATGACCTACTTTGATGACAAGTCGTACTCGGCATTTTAGGTTGCCTACTTGCCTTGTGTCTTGGCGCCTAGGTGGTACAGGGATAGATCAGTGGTTTAGTCTTCTAGCCTTAACTGAGAGGATGAACAAAATCAAACACTCAAGATGCCTATAACTATCCATAAAGTTTCGTGAGATGTACTATGTGAATTTGGTTAAGAATTAGTATCATATTATGTACAATAGCCAAACTTCTTGGATTGCCATCTTATACTGTTAGAGGGTAGCCCTAGCTAGCTACTAGGAGTTCGCTCAACTCGATAGCTTTTAAGAACTAGCTAGACGAAAGATTAAAGTAGTATGATGATGAAAAAGTAGTAATTGCTAACTCCACACGCTTTTAGAGGAAACAGAATCCTGATTTTCACAATGACGGCAACTGTGGAACAAGTTGGCCTCTTCTGCAAAATTGCTTGTTGGCCAAATTGCAAGCGGTGTCCCATCCAAATTACTTACCTAGGTGTGAGGTCAAGAGTCAAATCAGTTCCGGAGTTAGAGGAGAGAAAGGGTAAGGTTAAATGCAATATTCCATAGATGATATGTTCAGTGCACTTTCCATTAGTGATCATATATAGGTCGACATACACTTTTGAGAGAATCCTCATGTGCATAATCATTCAGCTAGCTTTGGGAACCCACATGACCAGTTAGTAGCTTTAGGAAACCTTGTTAGCAAAACTGGAATAACTTATGCTTTCTATTCTCGGAAACTTTTCACTGAGAAAATCTGTGAAAGAACTTACACAAACGTTTAATATTCCATGGAAGTTCTTATCGAGTTTGGGGTACTTCTGTTCACAGACAGATAAATATATTGATTAATCATTGTTTGTAACACTGCTATGATCTTATGACTCATACTCTGGCATAGTTTTTCACGATTTCTCTTACAATTCTAAGTCGAAAATGTTGGATAAGTTTGGAACCTAATTGATATATATATATAATGCATCCAAGGTAGTGCCCAATCATTTCTAATAACATCTTTTATTCACACGGAGACTTAAGCGAGGGCTTCAACCAAGAATGTTTATTTTCTAGGGTGGTAGGAGAAATGGATTTTTGCCTCCTATATTATATACTTCTATATATGTATCTTGTCTTTAATGTAGTTATTCTTGCTAGATTATTGTTATCTATTCTCTTACTTAATTCATGAAAAGATTATCATGCTCGATCGCTTGCTCCAGGCTCCTAACTAAATAATCCATTAACTAATTATAAGGACCTTAATTGATTTATTATTCTTCAGTGGGCACATTTCCCTCACATTCACTTTGGGCTAAAGCTGGATGGTAACAAGCAAGCAAAGTTGGACCAGACATTGGCGGGATCAGAGGGAACTCAAAAGTCTAATGGATTCTACTGAAAAGAAGATGGTAATCCCTGTGAGTGTGTGTGGCTGCAGCTCGGTTTTCTATATATGCAAGTAATGAAAAAGAAGTGAGGTTGGTGAAGTCTCTTTAACCAAACACGAAGGCCCCTCCTCCCCCTTTGTTACTCTGTGTGTTTGCCCTTTCTAACTCATGTTAAGAAGCTATGACTGCTATTCTTGAGATTGCATTTATTTTCTCGCACTTCAAATCTCCAACTGAACATTATATATAACTCATGGAATAATGTGCCGCTAGCTCTTTGGTTATCAATATATATATATATATATATATAGTTCTCTAGCTCTCTCGAAATTCACAAGTTGGCTCTCTTTAAGCCACAGATCGAAAGGGGTAACAATGTCCATTGTCCTCTGGATGGAGTCCTGAATCATGAAGAGATATAGGCTACCTGGTCCTCAAACAGAGAGAGAGAGAGAGAGGAAAAAGTTCTTGCTGGTTTGCCTGTCACGTTCAGAGCTGCAGGTAGCGAAGATGATGTTGTTGTAGTATTGCGAAGGAGTACCATAAGCAAATGAGGATGAAGTTAAACACCGAATTTGATGGTACGAAAAGCATGCGATATAGACGACACGACCTTGGGATACACGAAAACAACTTTTATAAGGTGCTAAACTGGCCAAATCGAACAAATATTCTTTGGAATCCGAATATCGATCCCATATTGTTGACTATAATCAGACATTGTCAAATCATCATGTGTGCTTTTTGAAAAGATTAAAATCTAGCTTGGCTCCACCAACTAATCGTAGGTGGTTAACTTGTAAAACTTCAATCGCTCTAATTAAGAAATGTCTTTGTACATTTCTAGTCACTTCAATCACTAATTAATTCCATTTGGAAGAAAACAATCGTAATTAAAGCCACTTTAATAAATCAAGGACAGAGCTCAAGAAGCAATTAAATAAGCATATTGATTCACTAACATCCTTAATAATAATTAGGGCACGTCTTTCCTCTCTCTTTCCTTCTTTACAATTTACTCACTTGTATATTTTCTTTTCTTTTTATTTTATCTTAAAGAACTATAGTAAATGGTTGAGAGTTAAGGAGGTGGCCAATTAAATAAAATAACATTTGGGGTGGGAAAAAATAAATAAAACATGAAAATTTTCAACTTTTTTTAAAAAAAGCCTTCAAAATAAGCTGGTATTTTATTTTATTTTTTTGTAAATTTTGGGGGCTAGGGCCATCACCAACTTTGCTCCCTCCCCCTTGGTTTCGTCTTTGGTTGGAAGGATCGATTTTCTACTTGTTAGACAAATCGCATCCAAAAGTAAATTAGCACAAGTTTGAATCCTAATTAAGGACGTTGTTAAGTGAGTCTTTGACTTAATGTTACACGGGCAATGAAACTGGGTGCAGACAACAAAATGAAGAGAAGACCTCTCAAGGATCAATCCATTACCGAGGCCGACTTTCCCTGGTGGAATATTGACCTTATATAAAATCTAATCATTTTTTTTCATAAATTTCAATAGAATCTATACTACGTTCTACAAAAATATTTTATTTTAATCATTCAAACAAGATGTATATTATTTTTCTCCCTGCACCCATATACATTATTTTACTTGAGACAGACTTGTTATCTATGCAAGTATTTTGAGACTTTGAGTTATAAAATAGTAAAGAATGGTAGCAAATTTTTTCAAATAAACCAATTTTAATGCTTACACGAGACGTACGGCATAAGAAACACATTACTCTTTAAGCCTGTTAAATAAGAAACACATTCGCTAGGCGAACTTGTTTTTGCATTTCCGTATGCCTAACAGTATCCTGAACCACTAGCTTCTGTCATGCTGACGCGGTGAAAACCTAATCACTAGCTGTGATGCTTGTGACCACCTTCCCCAGGTCCCGTAAATTTAACAGAAAAAGTGTTATACGGAGGAACTGCTGCATGGTACAACTACTGCTTGCGGCCAGTAGGCTGTAGCTAGTCGATGTAGATATCACAGCATGCATGGGAAAGTGGGCTGTGATATCTGCAACAAAACCCAATTGTGTTGCCTCCACGAATCCAAACCGCAGAGCCATACGCCGTGGGAAAGATATCCCAGCGAGAGAGAGAGAGATGGAAATGGGCTGAAATGCTGGTTTGTCTGATGGGAAAGAGTTAAGAGTACAGAATCTGAAACGTCAAATCTTGTAGTTGGTGATTTGTCTCTTTGCGGGAGGTGGGTCTCGTCAAAAAGATAGATATGAATCCTTTAACTTTCTTACCTTTTTATAAAAACAATAAATGTCTGAATCGGACTGTCATGTCACATACATATGAGGGAAGCGGGGGCAGAAGCACAGAGGAGTCTGGCGCATCAGGCCCAGAAACAGCAGCAGGCAGAGAACGACACATAAAAGACAGTCTGGTTGCGATTTAACCCTCTTCTTTCTCGTTGCTGCTTAACTACGCTGCACGCTTGTTGGAGATACTTTCCGAGAATTCCCACTTCTTTCGTGCAAGAATATATGCAGTCGAACGTGCTCGGAGAAAATATAAATATATAAAAGGGAAAAGAAAAGGATACATGTATATCGTATCGTATAATGATAAGCTGATACTCCTGCCCCCACTCCACCAGGACCATCCCTGTATGCGCTTTTCTTAAAGATACGAAAAGGAGGAATACATTTATTGAACTTTATTGACGATTTTGTGCAATAGAAGAATAATGGTTCTAAAAATACTTTAAATTACTAAGCAAGGAAAATTGGCAAAGTGCACGTTAGAATATAATTAGTACAAGAATATCGATGGTGATAGATATGTTACTAATCCATAATGTTGTCTATCCGTACATACTTCAAGATATAAAAGCTAGCCCAAAGAATTAACCTTTATATGAGCTCATCCATACAATTTCCCATCAGTAGATACAATGCGATGCGTCTTTTGGGGATTGTCATTTGCACAGTCTCCAAAACAATTTATTTTGGCACGGTATGTTGGACACCAAAACATCTCATTCGAACGGATGATGAGTCCTCAGGCACGAGATGCCATGGTATGCTAAAAAGGTAAACACCTTCAAAGAATTAAATTACCGTCCGAACGGTCACATGTACCACCGATATAAATGTAAACCGCTCTAATACGATTCGAATGGTACTGAGACCATGCATATATCTAAGACCTGCGTATATAAGGCCTCCCAATATTTCAATCCTAACTTCATCCTATGTATATCTAAGTATTGTAGTTTCTATTGTGTTATGAGATTTTTAATAATTGATATTGATTTTATAGATACCAAAATATCTTGTAAGCTAACCAACCAATAAGATACATAATTTATGGATTACAGTAACTAATATTTGATTTACTTATTTATTTCCTAACCATAACATATAATTTAACTGTAAATATAGCATATATGATGCAAAGGTACTATACACTATATAGCATAAATGATATTATATTTTGCCTTAATAACTTTAATATAGTGGAGTACCATATATATACTCGTTAATTAAATACATTCTAATACATATATAATGGGGTATACATCTATACATATATAATGGGGTATACATCTATACATTATAATGTGTTATAATACATATAAGCTAACCAACCAATAAGATACATTTATGGACAAGTTTGGTAACCAATTGATTTACTCGTTATTTTTCTCAATCATGACTTTCACTTCAAACCTATATCATATAGCATATATGATGCAAAGGTACACTACACTATATGCCATAATATAATATATCATGTTATAACAATATCATGCTAGAGTGATATATTATTCTATACCTTCATAACTTCAATATGGTGGACTACCACATAATACTTTTTAATTAAATACATTCTAATACATATATAACGGGACATACATCTCTATACATTCAAATATTTTATAATTTCTTATAAGCTAACTAACCAACAAGATACATGATTTATGGACTATAGTTGTAATCAATATTTAATTTACTCATAGACTACAATATAATATGGTATGCCATGATATCATAATATCCTACTTGAGTGGCATACTATATCATGCCTTAATAACTTCAATTCGGTGGAGCACTATATACTAGTTAAATAGATTTTAATATATCAAATACTATGTTGCAATGTATTTAACATGATATACATCTATACTATATAATATCCCATAATGTATAGTGGTATATGTAATAATATATAACATACATGTCAATAAGATATTCTATATAACAAAATACACAACAACAACGAAGTCATCAAGTTGTATCATATAATAGCTTCAATTTCCATAATACTTTCTCTAATTTCCTATTTTATTAAGTGGGTCATTTAAAGTAAAAATTTTCAAATACAATACTAAACAAAATAATATATTATGAGGGATATCATAATACATAAAATAATTATTAACATCATATAGCTTAGGATAAATATATTAATATGATAATTTTTAATACAATATTTATTGTACTCGTCCGTTATACACAACACATTAAAGAATAAGGACAATATAGAACTTACATGTTTGTGCAACATATTATATAATTTAATTATTATATCTCATGGTAAAACGATAACTCAGCAGACTTTGGGATAGCATCTCACTGCTAAAAATTAAAAATAGTATTTCTCAAACTTTTCACAAAATTATAATTCAAAGAGATTTTGATGAAGAAAATTAGAGACAACATCGTTGATTTTCAAAATGAAAATTAGGAACTAGTTCCAATAAAGGATTGGAGTTCAAACAATTCTTTTGGTGACGATTGTATATTGTTTCCAAAAAAAAAATTAGCAACAAAATTTTCATCACTAAAAAAAATTACTAGCAACAAAATTGTGATTAATTTGCTACTAAAAAAAGTATTAGCGACACAAGTATCAGTGATATTATTTGCGAAGACTTGCTAATTTTGTCACAAAAAGTCATCTTCAAGTCACAAAAATTCACTTTAGCGACGAATTTGGTATTTCGTCACTAAAAAAGGACCACCCCCATTTTTTGGTACTTTTTTATATTTTTTTAAAATTGTCTCGTTTCATATATTTTTTATTCTAAGTTATGTGATTCATTTTACTTTTTTTAGTTGTCTAGTTTATGATTTTTATTCTTTTTTTATGTTTCTTTCTTTGTTGATAAATATTTTAGTCACTAAAAGTGTCTTCTAGCAATATATTTTCCTTTCGTCGACAAAAAACCTTGCTCGAATAACATTTTGTTTGTTCGAACGAGATTTTTTGGGACAACACACATGTTCATTGTTAAAGATCGATTCAGTGACGATTTGGTGATTTTCATTATTATTACGTGTTTGAAAAATTTTCCCAACCTTTTGCATCACCTTTCTATCTTACTTTCCTCAACAAAGTATTTTCGTTACTAAAAGACACTTTTAGCGACAGTTGCTCATGTGAACGGATGGACTATACTGGGCATAACGATTTTGAATATCGTCAGTATGGTATCAAACCGTTCGGACAGGTTTATAATCCGTCCGAACGATTTTGAGTGACAGAACACGAAAATCGTCACCTAAAACATTGGCTGACGGGCTTTAGGTGACAAACCGGGTGACAACCCGTTTTTGTCACCCACAACCTTAGCTGACAAAATTAGTACTTTGGATGACAAATTTTTTTGTCACCCAAAGTAATTTTTCTTGTAGTGTGTCATTTATTGATAAAACACAAATATTTTAACTCTTTAACGGAGAAATAATATCGTCGCAGAATGTATACTTGTTACGACGAAATTGAGAGTCATCGCTAAAACACGTGTTTTTAACTCTTTTAGCGACAAAAATACATAAGTTTGTCTGTAAAAGCATCTTTTAGCAACAAAATTTTACATATATTTGTCACTAAAAACCTGCAGTGTTTTAAATCTTTAGCAACGAAAACAAATTTGTGTCGCTAAGAAAGCATTTTTGGTGATGAAATTGGGTTCATCGCTCAAAAATTTCCCGGTAAAGGACAAATTTGTTGCAGTGAATATTGATAAGGGATTATATTTATCGTATGATTCAAAATTGAAGAAAGGGGTACTAAAACTAGCCCACAAATTCTTTTACACCAAACCCAGATAGCAAGATGTACTGCAGGAGTCGTTTCAGAGGCATTATGAGAGGGGAAAAATAACTCAAACTTGTATGTGTACTAATGCCTGACTTGTCAACATATCAAAGCTGATCGAATACTGACACCAGCTATGAAGCTATAACGCTCCCTTTCATCTTCAAAAATCCAAAATGGGGAGCACGTTTCTACATTTCTTTTTCAGGGCTTCTTAATTAGGGCATTGAGTGGATAAGATGTCATATAGGATATTTTTGACACATTGACAAAAATTACATTTCTAAGTACCATCGATCGAGTATCTTAGAGTGACTAGAAATTCTACCAATTTCTTCCACTCCTTTAGCAAGCCGTAACTTCAAAAGTAGTACTGCTCCTTAAAATGGTGATATATTTTTAAGTAAGATATTCTACATAATTTCTTTTGACTAGCTATGTCCGGACACTTTATTGGTATGGATCATGGCAATTAAGGTCTGTAAGCGTAAATATTTTATCTTTTTTGGTAAAAATCAACTTTACTTGACAATAATTTCTAACGGGTGTTTCAATAGTTCAATAGTTGGAAAGACGAACCATATCTAATGGGTAGGTTTGAGTCTGAATCCTACTTTCTGCAAGCAAGTTCTTGACTAGATGGCTTGGAACGTTGTAAGGCAAATTCAAGTATCTGAGATTTCTTGTTCTGCTTCTTGCCCTGTCAATACGTTTTTCAGCTGGGCCACATCCATCTAACCTGGCACACAAATTGACCAAGTGCAACTGATATCGACTCATTATCGCCCCCCCCCCCCCCAAAAAAAAAAACAAAAAAAAATTTCTTACGAGTGGTCCCTAGTCGGCACAAAATCAGAAAGATCACAACGTATAGCTAGTGTCTTTCCCTAGATCATATTGCATCTGCCGGGAATTCTTCGACTGCATATGCATTGTTGCAAGACAGTGGAGATGTTAAGTTCGTTTCAAATCAGAATTAAGATAAACGCCATAAACGTTGTATACGTGAAGCAATCCCTCTATTAATTAAACATGAAAAAATGTGCGTTCTTACGCAATGCAGGGCCGGACAAGCAATTTAGGTCGATCACACTAATGCTATTTAGACAACGATTGCTCAAGAGCCTTTTCCCCGCACCTTCACAAAAGTCATTGGACTTGATGAGTACTCCACGAACCGATAAGAAAGTTGTGAAACACAGCAAAGGAGAGACAAGTCCCTTTCATATTAAAGGAAAGCCCTAATAGTCACGAAAGGCAAAGGGATCCCTAGCCTTTTAGGAAATTTAACGAGTAAAGCTTTTCTTTGCCCAAATCACAAGTTAGAACATATATAGTAGGAAATTAAGAGAGTAGATGAGACATGCACTCAATGACGTCGATAGGGTTGCGGATGCAGGTGAGGAGTTATTCGACGTGTTACGTACCATAAAAAACAATGTATGAAATTGAAGTTTAGTTATGGCTTTTTTTTTTTGTAAGCAGTTTAGTTAGGGGTTTTGGTTGAATGGATATATATACATATCTATATATAGATGATGTTCTTGATACAGTGGACACATCATTTTCCACCTGATCATCATGGTAATTAGGTGACTCACAGGAAAATTTAGAGGAAACTGAGACGGTCCATATTCCGTAATGAGTTTTATTAATGACCCAGATCAAGTTAGCTAATGGATTAATGGTGCAACTGCTACCTTTTTGTTCTGTTTTTTGTTTTACCTAATTTGACTGGATCATTGATTGAAATCATTAATGTATTAGCTTAATGAGAACCGTTTATCAATTAGGGACCTGTTAGGAGAGGGGTGAAGAAAAAGAGAAGGGAGAAGAGTGTGGAAATATTATGTATAAATAAAATGTACAAAGAAATGCTTATTTATAGGTGAATAGGGTCAAATCACAAAAGGAATACAATAAATACAATTAGAATAAAATCAACAATCAAATCAGCATATTAGAGAATATGACAAGGAACCAAATCAGCATGTGAGAGAATAATCAGAATATTCTAACATCCCCCTCAAACTCGAGATGACGAGGTCAACTGGAGTTTGGAAACAAGATCGCGTAATCGACTAGGAGGATGAGACTTTGTGAAAATGTCGGCAAGTTGATCTTCAGAAGAGACTGAGCGAAGATGCAAGGTGCCTTGCTGGAGGTGGTGTCGAATGAAGTGACAATCAATCTCAATATGCTTGGTACGCTCATGAAAGACATCATTGTGAGCAATCTGGATAGCGTTCCAATTATCACAATAGAGTGGAGAACTGGCCGACTGGGGAACACCCATGTCGATCAAGAGCCATCGTAACCACAGAAGTTCGGCTGTAGTATCAACAAGGGCACGATACTCATCCTCAGTATTGGAGCAGGCAACAACAGTCTGCTTCTTACTATGCCAGGAAATAAGAGATGTGCCAAGTAAGAAACACTAGCCCGTAGTAGAGCGTTGATCGGTAGGATCACCGGCCTAGTCAGCATCAGAGTAAGCACGGAGCTCAAGTGATGAGTGCGAAGAAAAATGAAGACCATGAAACAGAGTGTCTTTGACGTACTGTGAGATGCGAAGAACAACAACATAGTGAGAAGAGCGAGGTGCACTCATAAATTGGCT
Source organism: Myrica gale (assembly GCA_963930655.1). Classification (NCBI taxonomy): domain Eukaryota; kingdom Viridiplantae; phylum Streptophyta; class Magnoliopsida; order Fagales; family Myricaceae; genus Myrica; species Myrica gale. Next base: position 7,249,777 of record OZ005602.1, on the reverse strand, counting down.
GACTAAATGAACCGCATAGGAAATATCTGGGCAGGTAACAGTGAGATATATGAGAATACCGACCAGCTATCTATACAAGGTAGCATCAGAGAGAGATTCACCATTAGTAGCAAGTAGCCGAATATTAGGTTCAAGTGGAGAGGTGTATGTCTTGCTGTCAGTCAAACCTGCTTTAGAAAGCAAGTCAAACGCATACTTAGCCTTGGAGAGATAGTAACCATCGGAACTGGATGTAACCTCAAGAACAAGAAAGTAGTTAAGCTGCCCTAAGTCCTTCATCTCAAAATTTTGACTCAAGAAATGCTGAAGCTCTCGAATACCAGAGAGGTCATCTCCTGTAATGATCATGTCATCAACATAAAGAAGGATAAGGATAGTACCAGCACCGGTGGTCCGAAGAAAAAGATCAGAGGCATAGACACTGGGGGCAAAGCCCTACTGAGCAATAACACAACTGAATTTAGCAAACCAGGCTCGGGGAGCTTGTTTGAGGCCTTAGAGTGCACATCGAAGACGACAGATGGTATTAGGAGGATGGTCATAACCAGGTGGAGGATGCATATAAACTTTCTCTGCAAAATCATCATTCAAAAAGGCATTTTTGACATCCATATGGAATAGTTTCTAATGATGCACAACAGCTACTGCAAGCAAGGATCGAACTGAGGTAAGGCGAGCCACAAGAGCAAAGGTCTCCTCATAGTCAATACCATACTCCTGAGAGAAGCCCTTAGCAACAAGACGAGTTTTGTATCGTTCTACTGATCCATTTGACCGAGTCTTGATTTTGTAGACTCACTTACATCCAACTACAGACTTTCCAGGAGGTAAATCCACCAGGTCCCAAGTATAAGTTTTAGTGAGAGCATCGAGTTCTTCGGACATAGCTTTCTGCCAAAGAGGGTCAGCACTAACCTCACGATAGCTGTGAGGTTCTTGAAGAGTAGCAAGTGCATAATAACAATGGTAATCTTTAAGATGAGAAGGAGGGACTCTTACTCTAGTGGATTGGCGAAGTGGAGGTGTCTCGACAGGCTCGGGTGCAATTGATGTAGCAGGAGGATCAACAGTCGTGTCAGATGTCTCAGGAACAGGCGAAGGAGGAGCTTCGGAGGATCTGGACATCTCTGCAAAAGATTCAGGGACTAAAGAAATAGATGGGTCAGTGAAGATAGGTGGATAACTGGAAGAGGATCGTGGAAAAGGAGAAAGACTAGTAAACATCTTATGTTCCCAAAACTCTACATGACAGGAAATACGAAGGCGCTTGGTTGTGGGATCATAGCAACGATACCTCTTTTGAGTTAGTCCATAACCAAGAAACAATATAGCCTAGACCGTGGTTCAAGTTTGGTATGTTCGTGTGTAGGAAGAATGACAAAGCAAACACACCCAAAAACTCGAAGTAAAGAGTAGTTAGGAACCTTATCATGGAGAAGCTCAAACAGAGTTTTATTGGATATAGTGGGTGAGGGAACACGATTAATGGTATAGACAGCAGTAAGAGCAGCTTCACCCCAAAATCGTTATGGAAGAGAAGCAGAGATGAGAAGTGCTCTTACCATGTCTAGAATATAGCGATGTTTATGTTCGGCCTGACCATTTTGTTGAGAAGTGTATGGACAAGAATGGTGAGAGACTGTCTCATTGCGTTATAAGATGTCCAGAAATGACTTGTCTTTATACTCCATTGCATTATCTGAACGAAATGTCTTGATTGTACCATTTTGTGAAAATTATGATAGACATGTGTGAGTTCAGAACGATTCTGTAGAAGATAAAGTCAAGTATAACGATTGTAATCATCTACAAAAATAACAAAATAGCGAGATCCCCTTTCAGTCGGAATTAGGGCAGGACCCCAAATATCATAATGGATTAAGTCAAAAGGTGCAGAAGAAAATGAGTCATTTTTATTGAATGATAAATGTGTCTGTTTTCCAAGATGACAAGAAACACAATCAAAAGACTGAAAATGAACTGAACCTAAATGACCCTGAGAAGTCAAGAGCTGGACACGGGGAAGTGAGGCATGACCCAACCGAGAGTGCCATAAACTGGAGGTGGCAGTGAGAGCAGCCAAGAATGTAGGCGAGGAAGGAAGGTGCAGAGATGTGAGCTCGAAAAGATGTCCAACTTTACGGCCTGTCCCAAGCAGCTGACCCGTCTGTGAATCCTGTACATCAACACTCGTGTTAGAGAATCGCATGGCAAGAACTGACTCACAAAGTTGTCCAACGGAAAGGAGATTTAAAGATAATTTAGGCACAAGGTAAGTGTCACAAATAGATAATGTAGAAGTAGAAATAGATCCTACATGGCTAACAGGCATATGGGAACCATCGGCTGTGTATATGGCAGGAATGGGAGAGAGAGCAGTTTTATGAGAGAAAATGGTGGAATCATATGTCATATGATTGCAGCAAGCAAAGTCTAGAAAAAAACCACTGAGATTTACATGTGGTAACGGACAAGGCAGTGGAGGATTGGTACAAAACCTGGTGAATTAAGTCCTTTACTTCAGCTGCAGTGAGAGAAGTGGACTCAGATGGAGACTCGGGTGCAGAATGAGCAGAAGAGGCGACCACAGCAGTCTGAGAAGCTTGTTGCTGTTTATAGGACTTGAACTTGCAGCATTCATCGATGATGTGGCCATTACGTTTACAACACTTGCAAAATCCAGTCTTGGAAGAAGAACGATCGGCGGCTGATGAAGGAGTACCACGAGAAGTAGTGGCAAGGACCATATCAGGTGACTGTAGCTTCATAGTGGAATGACGAGTTTCCTCAGATATGAGTTCAAAGACTCCAGCATCCAGACGGAAGTGGCTAACGGTGAAGAAGAGAGGCTTGAGTAGATTCAAAATCATCCCGAAGAGCCATCATGAAGTACATAAAATTTCGTCGATCAAGCCAGACATCAAAGGTTTGAATGTCTTTAGAACATTCCAATTTTGGATCTGTAGCAGACAACTGTTCCTAAATATAATTAGTCTGAGAATAGAAATCAGCAATAGACTGAATTGGTTCTTGCCTCATCTGATACAATTTAGTTTCAAGTTGAACTGCACACTTCATGCACATAATCATATTTTAATAATATGTGGACAGTGGCTCAACTTCATTCATGTCAACTCCAAGGAAGCATCATTGGTGCAATTATATCGCATGGCCAGAAAATCCCACGTAACTGCAGCATTCCCAAGTCTTGGAAGAAGACTATTGATGGACGGAATAAAAGTGTTAATGAACCAGGACAATATCTTGTAATGAATACTGTCACATTCTTCCAGACGAGTTGCAAATGCCTCTTCTTTCTCATCTTGCTTCTTGACTGGTTCAGGTATTGCTCCAGTCACATAACACCAAAATCGACGACCTTTCAAGAAAACTTCCATATTTTGGGTCCACATACTATAATTAGAGCCATCTAACATTACATCAATAGGACGAACAATCGAATCGAGGTTAGATGCATATTGAGACATATTGAAGCTTCAAATGCTAAAACAGAGTGCAAAAATGAAATCATGACGAAAAACTGAGTAGGAAGCACATGTTGGGCAAAAAGTCAACGGGCAACGCCAACCAATTAGCGGTCAAAGTGACGTGCCACTGAGTTGACGTGGACTGAGGACAAGAGGTACTGCGCATGGACGACGCGAAATAAATTCTGGCGGCGCGTGCGGGCGGGTGTTAAGTCGAATGGCGGTGTTCTCAGCGACGTTGAATTCTTCTCTGAAAGAGATTTCCAATGGTACGGGTACCTTGGTGAATCAACAACCGAAACAGTGCGAAGTCGAGAGAGGCGACAACGCGTGAGGCAGAGAACGACATAGGTTCTTTCACGAGAGAAAGTCTCGTACCTTGCAAATCTGTTTTTGGGCTTACTGGTCCAGATTGGACTGCAGAAAGGCTGAAAAGAACTCCAAACAGTAGCTACCTTCACAATAAAGAGCACCGAAAATTCGCCGGAAGAACGCCGAAAAATTGTCGGAAAGACACTAGAAGGATCTTACAGACCACAAGTCTGTAGCTCTGATACCATGAAGAAAAAGAGAAGGGAGAAGAAGTGTGAAAATATTATATTTCTATATAAATAAATTGTACAAAGAAAGACCTATTTATAGGTGAATAGGGTCAAATCACAAAAGGAATACAATAAATAAAATTAGAATAAAAACAACAATCAAATCAGCATATTAGAGAATATGTCAAGGAACCAAATCAACATGTGAGAGAATAGTCAGAATATTCTAACAAGGGGCCATGCACCCAACTCATTCACTGCTCTATGTGTTTTCTTTGTAACAGATAAAAGGTGTGAACAACGTCCCTCTAAGCTGATAATTTAAGTGTACAATCATCATTATAAGCTTCTCACTTTCCCTGCACTGATTTCCTACACATAAAAGACTTGAGTTTCCTCCATTGAGTCAATTTCCGGGTGCTCAGGTTGAAATATACAGAAAATATGTTATGTAGTATAATATTAAATGTTAATCTTATGAGAGGGCAAACATTGATGAATTTTAATAGTTTAGAGGGGCTAAATATGACCTTTTTTGTAGATCAAACCTATAATTGACGTTTAGTTGAAATTTGGGAGCTAAAAGTGAAGATTTCCCTTACTTTATGTTCACGAGCTTAACAAGCCAAAGTTGATGTGTTGAAGCTTGTTAAACTACATGCATAATCGGGCTTCAAACTTGTTTAGTGCAGTTAACGAACATACCAGATTTAATTAAAATCCTAGTAAGCCAAACTAAATTAGAAACATGCAGCTTAATTACTTCATTTACAGTTAAACGGGCCTTTCGGGGGATAGAGAGACCTGAACCCTCACAATTTGTGAAAGTCTAACAGATAATTTTTCTCTTAATTACTACAAATTTTATTGGTGTTAGTTTCAAGATATATATAGAATAAGATTCTATCTTTATCCTCCGCAGATGAAGTAATTCTTTAAAAGATCTATGGAGTAAATAATGAAAGATTAATAATTTTCTCATGTGACCTGATTGTCTCGTCTATATCACGTAAAATCAGGTACAGGTACGTACGTAGCTCACATATCTAAAGGGGGGATATATACATTTTTCACCAATAAGCTACATGAGGTTTGACACATTCTACTCTCAATTATCCGCTTTGATATATTACGCACTTTAACTACTAATCTTATATACTTCGTGTTAGTGTTTTATTGTTGACGTAATTCCGTTTGAATTTTCAAATAGAGGGGAAGAACATATTCTACTCCTATAGGTGTTAATAGGGTTTAAACATGATTTTTCACTTTGTATCCTCAGTTAAATTATAGATCGAAATGTCAATAATGTATTTAACCCATTTTACATATATCACTGCAACATTTTTTACTTTCAGTGGCGAAATTTTTTGTCACTGAAAGTACCTGTTTCGTCGCTAAAGGTCTTCAGCGACGACTTTTTTTCGTCGCAAAGTCGTCGCTGAAACGCCGTCGCAGAAAGTTATCCGCGACGGAATTGTGGACCCGACGCAAAAACACAACCTTCAGCGACGAAATTCTTTTCGTCGCGGATAAGTAGAAAATTTCGTCGCTAAAGCAAATTTTCGTCGCTGATAGGTGACCACAATTAACCTTTTGTGACGAACATGTCGTCGCTGATTCATGTTCGAACGAGACATTTCGTTCGAACAAACGTTTTTGCGACGACAATTATCGTTGCAGTTACAGACATGTGCAACGACGAATTCGTAATTCGTCACAAAGTTCGTTCGAACCCACTTCACGTTCGAACAAGATTCTGGTTCGAACGAGACATGACTGTTCGAACAATAGTTCGTTATTCTTTCGTTACGAAATTTTCCCGTCGCTAAAAGTCTATGATGTTCGAACGAGTTGTGTGTGTTTGAACGAATTACCCGTTCGATATGCAGTTCGAACGTGTTATCTTTTTACAGCAGCTCCCAATAAACCTGATGTTCTCAATTTACAAACACCAAATCCAATATTTAAGCAACCTCTCAACCAACACAAACTTATAATACATTCTTCAACATGTTTATCATTCTCAAATTACAAATACTTCAATACACAAATCCAAGATGAAGTAAAATATGTGTATCTAGTTAACATAAATTAAGATGTAATAAACTGTTTCAAAATAACACAAAATGTCTCAAAAACTCATCATTTGCCAATGAAGTCCTACCTATGATCCTCGTTGTGCAAATAGTGTCTTAAGTAGTTCAAGTTGCTCTTGAATTTGCCTTTGCGCCTCCTGCATTTCTACTTGTTGGTTTTTTAAGACATCATACTCGCTCTGCCTTGACTTCAACTCTTCTATGGTAGCTTTAGCTGCCTCTAACTCACGAAGAAGCTCGGGATCCCTTTGTATGGACATAGAAGATGATGAGGCAATAATAGGTTTAACGGAGTGACCTAAACCTCTCACATAGCCAGGTTTTTTCCCAAGCACTTGAGTAAAAACGTCAACATCTTTTGGTGCTTCTGACTCTATGGTTGATTGGGATTGGATCTCAACCATCTTCTCCTACAATCATAAAACTAAATTATGGATTGTATTAATCTAAATAGACTAACTTTAGAAAATAATATGACAAAATTTACTTACATAATTTTCTCTAGCAGCATCAGAGACCCATCCTTCGCCATTTTTTTTATGATGTGTCTTACTGTATAAATCTGCAGTTGTTGGTGTTCCACCCTCAGAGTCTTGCTATACAATTCATAATTAAAAAAAATTTATTAAATCAATGAAAATAAAATGTGGTAATAATTATTTAATATACTTACCAATTTCTTTCTATGCCAAACAAATGGTCTACAACCTCCAGTGTGGTGCACCTTCAATTTCGATCTATTATTGGTATTAATTTGACTACGCTCCTGCAAATGAAATAATCTCCATAATTTGCTTATCATTAAAAAAAAATGTTGTTGTTTTTCATGAAACAATTACCTGATAAGTAGGTTGGGAGAAGAGCTCACAACATGCAATCCAGTTTTCTTGAGACGTATCGACATAAGGATGTTGCAAAGCTTCATCCTTACTCTCAAACTTCTTAAAATGTTTATGTAGTTTCGCCTTGTGATTTTTGAAAGCCGCAATCATTATAGAGTTCACAGTTTCTCTATCTTCCTGTCGATCATAATTGAGGTCGAAGTCATCCTGTAAAAAGAAAAACATAAAAAGAAATTAGTAATATATATGAGATTGATGTAATTAAACAATTAAATACATACCAATACGCGCTCTCTGATATACTCTTTCACAGAATTTGGAACTTTTGCCCAGGTCGGCATACCAAATGGAGCATGCATTCGAACAAGTGTTCCAATCAATGTCGCAAGACGACTAGATTCATCACCATCTGTGCCGCGGCGCCCATCGGCTATACTGACTGGTATCTTACACTCGCACGCACTTTAGCAAAAGTTACTCCTCTCGACTTTCCACGTTCTCGTTTGGCAGGTGTAGTTGCTACAAATATAATACAAGATAAATTACCAGCTTAAAACCTATGTTCATCCATAGTCTAAATTAATCTATTTAAAAATAGTATAGAGTACAAAGTACTTACAGGCCACACTACTCTGTGCTAGAGGAGCACTGCTCAAAGGTGTCTCACCAGACACCCTTGGAGTTGTACCTGGTGTCGACTGCATAGGTTGGGAAGACTCTGCATTGCTTGATGAAATGGTAAGAGCGGATCGGTGACGTTTTCCACCTATCGCCATGATGCTAACCTGACAAATTTAAACACAATCAATTTGTATCATCGGCGGACTAGTCATCCTCAGTAGAAATGAACAAACTTTCTTCCTCATCGGTGGTGGCTTCTTCCTCGTCGCTTTCATCATCTATAAAGTCATCTTCTTCAACCATTTCCTCTACTTCGGTTGAGGCATTTACAGTTTCGGGTTTAACATCATTTCTATGCAACGGGATCAAATCATAATCCCCAAAATCTACAAACAGCTGAAAAGACTCAGTTTCTTGATATGCTTCATTCTGTATTGCCTCTTCAATTTCTTTGTCACCACTCTGTACCACTTCAGGAATATCATAAATGTTTCTATGACCAAGTTTTTGAACCACCCGCCAGTGACCACCCAAGTCAGTATCAGGTAAATAAAACACTTGATTAGCTTGACTACAAAGTATGAATGGATCATTTTGATACCATTTGCGGGATGTGTTCACACTTGTAAAGTGTGAATCTGTGCATATACCTACATTCTGTTTTTCTACATCCCACCAGTCACACTTGAATAAGTATACAACATTCCCTCGTAAATAGCGCAACGCAAAGATATCATTCACCACACCGTAAAAATTAATATCTTTCTCATCATGATCCCCCGGAACAACTACTCCACTATTTTGAGTTTTACGGCATTGTTCTCTGTCCGTAGTGTGATACCTAACCCCTCCGACGATACATCCAGAGTATCGTTTAGCACGTTAATCAGGACCACATGCTAATGCATATAAATCATCGTGCACATTCGAGGGATTTTCATCACGCAAGTTGTTAATTTATAATCATGAAATCAAAACATTATCACAAGTACATGGCAAACAAACCTTACGAAATAATATCAATATAAATAGAATAATTAAGAATTCATACACGTTTCTTGAACCATTCCGGAAATTCCTCTTCATGCTAATTCTCGACATTTCCAGAAGTTTGTCTCTTTAGAATGTCAATATGCTCACTATAGCTATACCATTAATCAGTGAAAATGTGCGTAATGAAATTAAAAATGAAAAATACTAATATAAAAGATGAAAAATGAAACTTACTTCAGGTATGAATCAATCTCAGAGCAATTGTTCAACACGTACCATCTAGCTTTTTTAAACTCTGCTCCAAACAAATCATATCCTGCTTCAGCTCCTAATGGCCTGACATCTTGTGAAAAAATACTGAACTTATCAGAATGCTCATTTCGTCCAACAATATTTCTGTCCCCTCTGTTAAAACGTGTTTCAACACCACCAAGATACATAGAACAAAATGTCAGACACTCGTAATCCACATATGCCTCAGCGATTGACCCCTCTGCGTGTGCTTTATTGCGTGCAAATCTTTTAAGTCTCCCCAAAAACCGCTCCATTGGATACATTCACCGATATTGTACTGGACCAGCAAGAATAGCTTCACGAGGTAGGTGTACATCCAAATGAACCATTACATCAAAGAATGAAGGTGGAAATATTCTCTCCAACTTACATAGGATCATACCAATATCTTCATCTAAACGCCTCAAGACATCAATATTCAATGTACGTGAAGATAAATCCCTGAAAAAAAAGGCTCAACTCCGTTATTGCAACACGGACATCTTTGCTCAAATAACCACGAATCGCAACTGGAAGTAGACGCTGTAGAAATACGTGACAATCGTGGCTTTTCATTCCAGTGATTTTACCTTCCTTCTCTTTTACACAACGTGAGATGTTAGAAGCATACCCATCAGGAAACTTTACATTTCTCACCCAATTACAAAATTCAACCCTCTCTTTCTTTGTTAAGGTATAACATGCATGCGGCATAACATAGGATTGACCACGAGGTTGTAGATGTAAATCCCTCTTCACCTTCATCATAGCTAAATCTTTTCGAGAGTTCACGGTATCCTTCGTCTTACCCTCGATATTCAACAACGTACCAAGAATATTCTCGCATATATGAATATTATATATATAGTATAGATAATATTTTCTTTTGTTAGTTTTTCGTATACGAATGTAGTGGATTTAAAAATTTCAGCTATAGACATAATGTAGTATATGTTTATAATTTAATTGATCACAGAAAGAAACGATAGAGTTTGATATAAAAACACCGACCATAGTGAGTGATTATAATAACATAAAAGACCTCAAATGTCATCATAATAGCATAACAAACATTAATACATAATATCTCAATGTCTTCAAGCATAGTCATAATAAAAGCATACGGTAAACACGACATAATTAAAACATAATACAGTGTCACTGTGTCACAAAATGCTACAATATTAAATGATCAAGTGTCTCGCTCCTTCCTTAGTTCACGGATCTCCTCTTCAATTTTGTCAAACCGGTTGTCCATCCGCGATGCAATCTCATTCACCAGCATGCTCATCCATGGAGGACGCTCGTCTTGGCTCGAGGAGCTTTGACCACCCTCGAAAGCGAATGATCTACCACGTCGTGTAGGATGGGTACGAGGAGGCAGTCCGGCATCCATGGCGTCCATGGCATCCTCATCTGCACCAATGTCTCCAACAGCATGTGCTCCAGCATGAGGAAGATGAGCTGCACTGCGACTGAACGTACTACGACATATTGGCCCAATTGGAGACCGTATCTTCTCATCGTGCAAAATAGGAACACCAGCAGCTACCAACATGCGCGAGATCAGCAACCCATGTGGGAGATTATCCCGTTCGGATGTATACCATGCATCTCGAAGTATCTGCTGCACAACAAGAGCTGGGAGATCAATCGGAGTCCGACGCGCAACCATAATGAGAAGGAATCCGCGGTCGAAACTGAGATCGGTCCGGTGATGTTTTGGCGCCACGTCCCAAACTATGATAAGATGAAGCATCCGAAAGAATGGTGTCAGATCTCGGTGACATATAACTGTTGATGGCACAATCATATCTTCACCCGTAACTTCCTTCCACACTTCTTCTGGTGTCATGTCAAACGGAGGGCCAATAGTCGGGTATGTCGGCTCCTGGGGTCTGAGTAATCCAATAAACTGAGCAACAATATTAGCTGATAGAGTGAAAAAGACTCCCCTCACTTGGATAGTCAACTCTTCAACACTAGCATCAACAGTAATAACTTGTGCATAGAACCCACGCACAAGATCGATGTATACATCACCAGTAGTTTCGAGAAACTGAGCACATCCTCTTTCCTCAAAGTTAGACTGTATGCTCTGACCTTCATACTCCAACTCATTGAAATCCCTCAAACGAACAACTCGCTCTATAACAACCGGTCTCTTGTAAATCAATGATTGATGCTGAGCTACAGATAACGTCTCTCTAGATTGAGCCGTTTGTGAAGATGATGGTACACGTCTTCTTGGTGCCATTTTGAAAGCTATAAAATAATTTAAACTAAAATTAGTTCGTATATAAATAATAAATTGATTACGTAAATAATCATAGAAAAATGACCAAGTTTCTAAATAAAATTATAGAGAATCTAAAACTATCTTACAATATGTTATTAATCATAGGAGACAATTAATAAAACAAAATACATGTAAATAATAACCATAAGGAACTTATAACAAGAACAAACAATGAAATTAAAAAACAAGAACTAACAAAGAAACTACCATATTAAAATAAAATCAAATAAAAGTTTTAAAAAATAAAAATTAAACAAACTAAAGAGAAAAAATAAAGCATACAACATACAAAAATTTGAAAAATAACATGAAACCCTTGATGTGCCAGGGCATTTGGGTTTTTAAAAAATATTTTTAAAATAGGGTTAAAACTTTAAAAAAAATATCTTCTTAATCAAAATAAATTTCAAAATTCTAGTTCAATGGTGGGCAGACAGTTTTTGTAATTATTTTATTAAACTAAAATTCTAAATTAAAAAATAAATTAATAAATTCGAAATGAAATCACAAATTTACTATCATCTATCGGGACTTCTATCTTACACTCCCGAACAGCATTCTATTGAGACTCTTACCTTACAACAAAAATTCGATTAAAATAATAAAAAAAAACAAAAAACACAAATCCAAGATTTCTACTTTACGTTAGGAAAGGAGCAAAACAAAATGGAATGGAGAGGTGAGTGATCATTTCATAACTATACGAAGAAGAAGCAATTTTCATTCTTAAGTAACAATGAACAACGCATTGATAACATGATTCCAATTCATGAAATATTCGGCCGGTTTCTATATAGTCAACTACGCATGTGAAGAACACATTTCACCGCATCTTTCTTGACATTTCGGGTATGATCAGAAAAAACATACGTATTTAAAAAAGGAAATGTTGTCGGTATACACGTGAAAGGAAGCAAAATGCATGCTCATAGTAGAAGTGGAAGACCGAACACTATGTAAAATAACGAACCATGAAATAAAATCCTACGTACCTGAGGAAGGAAGATGAGAAAATGGAGTGGAGAAAATGGAAGCCTCTACCGATCGAATGAAATGTTTGCTACGAAACTGCCGTTTTTATGAAGAGTTTATGAAGAGTATCGCCTGCTTGGTTCGAACAGTTAGCTTTTAAAACAAACCAGAACGGTTCGCGAGGGGGACGACGATTGGACACTCGTTCGAACTCACCTCTCAGTTCGAACGAATACCGCACAAATGGCACAAATCAAAGGTCCACAATTGCCATGTGGCGGAATCCTGCATTTTCGTTCGAACTACGTTTGACACTCGTTCGAACTAAGTCAGGCGTTGCAGGAAACGAAAAGACGTTGCCTGCAACGCCTAAATCAATGACGCGTAAAAAAGGGCCACGTTTCGCATTCGTTCGAACTAAACGATTGTTCGAACGAACTACGCACAGATGGCACAAATCAAAGTAACACAATTGCCATGTGGAGGAATCCTGCATTTTCGTTCGAACTATGACAATACGTTCGAACAAGGACAGACGTTGCAGAAAAAAAAAGAGGTTGCCTGCAACGCCTCAATCAATAACAAATAATAAAGGGACACGTTTCGTATGCTGGTTCGAACGCGTTACGTTCGTTCGAACTAGATCAGGCGTTGCAGGCAAAGAAAAGACGTTGCCTGCAACGCCTCACAATCACCAATAAAAGAGTATCACGATTCACCTTCGTTCGAACGGCGAGTCTGTTCAAACACGTATATGATAATTGGCGCGTCTTTATATTAACCAATCACAGATGGACACCAGTCTCCCGTTCGAACATATTCCTAACTCGTTCGAACTACTATTGCTTGGTCGAACCGAACACTTTGTTCGAACAGATTATGATTCGGCGACGAAAAGAGTTTGTTCGAACTGACCAATCAGTTCGAGCGGTCCGTTTTAGTTTTGCGACGAAAATAATTTGTGACAGAAAATATCTCTTGTTCGAACTGCCTTATTTTGTTCGAACTAATCTGCGTGTAATTATTTATTAATATAATTTATTTTCTACTAGTTCGAACGGAAGTAATTCGTTCGAACGGAGGTTTCGGCAACGGTTTTTCTTGGTTCGTCGCTGAAGGAGTTCCGTTCTCCAAATCAGCGACGAACTTCACATTGCGTCGCGGAAACTCTACTTTCAGCGACGAAATTTTATTCGTCGCTGAAAAATTCGTCGCTAAAAGTCTAATCTGGTGTAGTGTATTCATATATATCCTATTGAAGGTATTGTTGTCAAATCATTAAGTTACTGTATGCATTATCGTCATTTCAGGTGTAAAAAATCGATTATTGACATTTCTGTCCAATTTGACAGAGAGTGCAAAGTATCTAACATTGATAATTGAAGGATACTGAAATATCAAAACTGTTAGTTTAGCGTGTAATATATCAAACTCCCGATAACAACAATATTAATATCCATACTTAGCAATCGACCTTCTCCAATTATTAGGAGACTGCCAGCTTCTAATTCGTGTGAAAAGCATGGCTCTACCAAGAAAGAAAAAAAACATGGCTCCGGAATTGCAGCCACAGAATGTTGAGAAGGATTTGAGAGCTAGCCAAGTCATAGTGGTCCTGATGGCCCTGATCAGCTTGCTGCGCTGTGGGCACCATCGTACGTACTGCCACAATCAAGAGTGTCATGTCACATCCTATACTTAGAAACGGAAGAGAAGCAATGTGGTCCAAACTATTAAAAGCTAGCTCAGAGTATTCGATCGAAAGTGAACAGGACGTACTTCAATTGCCGTCCAATTTTTCTCTTCTTTCAGCTAGCTCACTGTACTTCCTATAATGCATCTGTTTGGGCTAGTTTGGCTTTGGTTTCAATGGACAATGAGAAGAAGATAAGAGTACTTCCTTGTACAGTGATTGTATGGTAATTATCAGCCCTCTATTTCTTAGTTTTTTTTAAAAAAAACCATACACCCTCGTCCAAAGCAGACATTGGAGCAAGTAGACAAAGCCCATTGTGACTGATTGAGAGTTATTATTTAGGGATAATTACACTTTGCACCCTTTATTTTTGGGATCATTTATAATTTGTACCCCGATATTTTATTTTTGAGACATTAAGCCTCTTATCTTCAATATTTTTTCAATGTGCACCCCGTACCTAATTTGCCCCTCTAAATTGACGGATTTCGTCAACACGTAGTGGTCCACCTGTTCATGTGAGAGGCACACGATGAGCCGGTCGACCACTACAAAGGTAACTTGAAGCAGTCGACCGGTTCACGTGTTTACAAAATCCGTCAATTTAGACAGTCAAATCAGGTACGTGATGCACATTGAAAAAATATTGAAGATAAGAGGCTTAATGTCTCAAAAATAAAATATCGGGGTACAAATTGTAATTATCTCTATTATTTAAGTGAGAGTACTTAGCGGTGGTTTGAACTCAGGACGTCTGAGTCTTTGACTCATTCCAGCGTTCGCTTACCACTAGACTAGACTCTCGTGGATAAATTCTTCAAGTTTTCCTCAATCCTAGCTTTTCAAATAATAGAAATTATTGTGGAAGACCACTAATTATAGAAAATAACAAATAAAGACACTAAAATTTTATGATATCGTCATTGTATATATAGAAAGAGTAAATTTTTAACGATATCATTTTGTCATATCTTCTATAAATAAAGATTAAGTTTTTAAAATATCTAGTTCAAAATTTAACCATATAATTTTGTAAAAGCACTCGCATTTTTTTAATGTTTTGGGGTTCTCTCTCATATCTTGTAAACTTACCCACTTATAGCTCTTATATATAAATTAAATTAAATTAATTATTGTATAAAAGGACTGAATATATATGTATATATCATATATGATTAAGAAATTTGCAGAGTTTGAACGACTTAACTGGAAAATGAGGGAGTAATTTAATTAAGCTCTATTGAAACTCCAAGAGGATCTTCACTCCTTTTTAAATATATATCTCCTATAATGCATAGACTTGGACTCTCTGTCTTTCGTATTTCTCACTAATTATGCTATGGATTCTACGTAGATCCCTCTTCAAGAAATTGCAGATGCTATGCTATACTCTCTGAATAAGACGTACAAATTGTAAGATTCCATCTTTTAGGTCTGCCTAAATATCCGACCTTAAAAATAATTTGTCCTTTTTAGTGATTTTTTAAAATAATTTTAGTAATTTTATTTTAGAGGGGTATTTTGGTCATTTTCATATTTTTTTCGTCTAATTTAGACGAGGGCGAATATTGATAGATTTTGAAAGTTATGGGTCTCAAATTGTTATATTGAAAAATAAGGATATCAACTTGATTTTTACCCAAACATAGGGGGCTAACTATAATTTTACCACAAAAATAAATGAAATTACGATCTTCATCACACGACCATAATAAATGTCCTTTTTTTCACTGTCTACTGGAAATTTTGTTTAGTCTTTAGTAAAATACGCAAGAGATACCTCTAAGGTTAATAGCTCAAGGGTTGGAAGGACGGATTTTCGTTTATGAATAAATCATATCCAGTGAGTGGGTGTGAGTTCGAATTAATCAGCCTACCTCTTGCGAATTAGTCGCAAGTCTTTGACCTTATTTGAAATTTGGGCTGTTGTGTAGGTTCCAATGTTTGAGGTTTGTCGATGTGCTCCCACTTTAGTTAGTGTGTTTGGGTGTTTCTAGCCAAGCCAAGTCCGCCTTGGCCCAGTAAACCCTGTTTATACCAGAAAAGACGCTGTCAAATATATACATAAAATTTTATTCAGATAAGCCGAAAAGTTCAGGTAGAACCCAGGAACAAAAACTCTGGCCTATTATCATGTGTCCAGGACGCTATGCACGAAGTTGTATGGCCTGATCACTAGCCAGAAGGCCCATGAATGGCAAAGCAGCAGTCAGAAAATTGGTAAGATTAGGGACCGAGTTAACTTAAGCTTAAAATATAATCAAAATGATTAAGATCTTTTATATTTTCTTTTTTGCTAAAACTTTTTAGGTTGGAGTTTGTGAAATCCTTGCCTTTTTTCCGAATTAGATGCTAAGGATTTTTAAAAAGCTTATCATTTCTCTATTAAGATTTGGAATGTGACTCAACTGAATTAAAATTAGGGAATTTAGCAGTTTAGTTCTTAAGTTTTACCCTCTTTTATTTTTTAGTCCTTGGATTTAATTTTTTCAAATTTTAGTCCTTTAATTTACATATTTTGACGAAATGGTCATTCCGTCAGAAATTCGTCTGTTTCCTTAACGGAAGGGTCACGTCAGCTGACAGCTGGAGTGGCTGAGTTGGTTGGAATGATACGTACCCTTTAGAAAAATGAAACAGTTGGCATCTGACCATTTCAGCAAAAATGCCGTTATCGTCTCCTCTCTCTCTCCTTTCAACTACCACTTTTAAATAGCACAGACGTGACCTGTTATTTCAGTTGTCTACAGGGGAGGCGTCGTCGTCGGAGGTGAATTTGTTTGGGAAATACGAGCTGGGAAAGCTGCTCTGGTCAGAGCTACCAAAATTCATTCCAACTCGTGAAGTGCAGAGCGGACAGGTGGTGGCTCTGAAGAGTATTAGTAGGAGGAAACCAGTTCATTTACCTGCTCAACAACAAAGTGATGTGCTGAGCTCCTCGGTTGCAGCATGTGTTGAGGTTGGGAAGTTTGGGATCAAGGAAGACGTTGAAAGACTTGAAAGAGACTTAGAGACAAGAATGTTCTCATGCAGGTGATGGAGCAGAGACAAGAATGTGCTTATTGGCCCAATTTTTATAACAGCAGAATTACAACAATAGGAACAACATTTCCGGAGCGAATAAAAAAAGGAGAGTTCCTCGTCAGCAAGAAGAACTTCATTACAAACTTCCCTTCCTTTTCCTTGCACTTCTGGTTTTTGTCATGTGCTGCCACCTAATGGAATTTGACATCAACTTCGTCAAACAGTTTTGCATTATATCATTTGACATCAGCTTCTCTACAGAACTCCATTACTATTAAAGATGCAAGCTCAGGCAAAATAGTATTTACGTTTTAGACTCTTTTCGGGGAGAGAGAGATTTGCCCATTCATCAAACTTGTTTAACTTGTACACAAAGCCTTGTAGTTGTTGGTTAGAACAAGGAAACATCACGTTATGGAAAAGTCAATTTACCGCAACCGAAGAAAGAAAAAGGAGTTGGTTTTCATACATAGACTGATGATTTTGACTGAGAATTATATATAGAGATACCTGTGTCGGAGATAGATAAAAAAGCAATGATTGATCCGGTTCCTTTTGATGGGTGAGCCAGTGGCATTTACAAGAATCTGGCAAACCTGGGTATCAACCAAACAAATTTTGATGCTCTCCCAGTTCTTGGCCGACCCCTCTATTCGTCACGAACAGAGCGGAAATTTTGAGGACCCAATTCTTGTTGAGGAGGAGATTCTCCGGCTTCAGGTCCCAGTGAGAGACACCTCTTGAATGGCAGAATCCGACGGCGGCGATAAGCTGCTGAAAGTACCGATGGCTGAAGCCAGAAAGAGAGAGAGAGAGAGAGGAGAGGAGATGATAACCAGGGAAGAAACAGTGCTTATCTTCATTTTTCAAAACGGTGTGCATCGTTACAACCAACTCAGCCACTCTAGCTGTCACCCCTTTTGTTAGGGAAACAAACGTGACGGAATGACCATTTCGTAAAAAAATATAAATCAAAGGACTAAAATTTGAAAAAATTAAATCCAAGGACTAAAAAATAAAAGAGGGTAAAACCCAAGGACTAAACTGCTAAATTCCCTTAAAATTATTATCTTCAATTTTTTCCTATTAATTCATTGCTGCTGATGGGTAGTAATTAGGATTTTAATGACTCAGAAGATCTGTATTTTGGAATATGTAAGGTTTTCTCTGGTTGTACTTTCAATTTATTAGCCATGTACCTAGGTTTTCACCAAATAGTACCCTTTTTCTTGGTGTTGGATATGAGAAATTAGGGTGATCTCCATTGTTACATCAAATGGCAACTAGGGTTATCACTTGTGATAACTTCTGTTTATTGGGCATGTACCCAATTCCCAAAGTTTCATTGACAAATCCATTTTAGGTGGAAGGTACTTTTCCTTCTGTTTTTTTTTCTTCACATGGGAAGGAAACTGTCACATAAGGTGTTGAAGCATCTAGTTGCACACTAAAAGAAGGCAATTGTAGACCAAAACCAGAAAGTGGTAAGAGTGTAGGCACAGACGGAAGAGAACCAGCTAGTCTTTTTTTGTGGTGTTTGTTTTTTTTTCTAAGTGAACCAGCTAGTCAATTGTAAACAAATTAGCTCCATAACAACCCTTGCATGCCAAAAGAATATGTAAAAGGTGAGATTATAATCCTATGCAATTTCTTATCAAATTGTACCATACAATTTGAAGAGATATACACAATAAATATACCCATTGTCGGATGCACGTTGCTGCCCGAAACTTTACGTAAACAACATTAAATGGTGTAAGATGCACCTATTTTATCTCTCTTCAAATTGCTTGGTACAATGAGGACAAAAAATTACAAAAGGATCATATGGATATGGTGCACAAGAAATAATATCAGTTTCAATATCTTCACCTTTTAGTTTTACACAGCAGTCAGCTTTCTACTGACTTGCTCCAACATTTGATAGACAAGCTGTATGTGAACAGTAGAAAGAGTTTAAAAGGCAATATCTTCACCTTTTATTAGACAAGCTGTATTTTATCTATCTCTCTTCAAATTGCATGGTACAATGTGAACAGAAAATTACAAGAGGATCATAATCTGTAAACGGTGCGCAAGAAATAATATCAGTTTCAATATCTTCACCTTTAAGTTTTACACACCAATCAGGTTTCTACTGACCTACTCCAACATTTGATAGACAAGCTGTATGTGAACAGAAAGAGTTTAGAAGGCAAACAAAAATGAGACAAAATGAGAAATAATCCACACCAAATTGGAAGAGACTTCATTAGTTTCCTAACAGAAAATTCCGTATCTTCTGTCAGCTATATGAATAATATCAACAAATACACTTTCACAGCGGTTGGAAGCAAATCCCCTTCGGAAAAATTTCTACACTGCGAAGCTAAAGAAAATTTTTTTCATGTATTGGGAGGTAAATAATATTCTCCTCGCTACTGAGTCAGTCTTTCATCTCTGCAGCTGTTACACTATGCTACCTTTTCCTCAGAACCTTCCCTGATCTACCATCTCCATTTTTGTCCATGCTGAAATCTCTCTCAATTTAATCAATGAATGCTAAAGAGAAAAAGAATGCTACTTTTATGATACTTAAGGTAAGATGCCAAAACTGTTGAAGATATCTTGCTTCGCTAGGTGTTTCCAATGAGATATGATTCTACTCTCATGTTACGCTTCTATAACTCTTCTGTAGAAAAGAACATAAGCCGCAGAAGACTTTATCTTCTCCTGGCTGATGGCATAAACATGGCTATCATCAAATTCGTACCACTGGTCACCCCCTTGCTACATAACAAGAAGAACAGTTAGATTGCTCACAGAATGAAGCTTAAACAAAGCTGAAATGGCATTACAACTAATCATATGAAAGAGAAAGCAATTGTCCACCTTTTTTCCTATTCAATAGTGAAAACTAGCTCTCTAATTTTTTGGGTAATGTGGGCCAAAGTTCCATCACTTTAGCGCCCCTACTTAGGTTACAGGCCCCTGTTACCAGGCCCAGCAACTAGCTCTCCAATTTAATATAACAAAGAATCTTGTTTTGTAGACAGGTCAGCAGTTTGAGGCCAGTAAGCCCAAACTAAAGGCCCGTTGTTTATGGATAAGTGAAGCTCCAGAAAGGCTTTTGCTTCAGTATATTTTACCTATTGGGTAGGCTCATCAGAGAAGATAATCCAGAATTCTTAAATAAAGATACATGAAATGGATAAGTTGTCCAAAGATTAAAGCTTAGCGCTCATCATCCTCCTTTGCAATTATCAGATTGTTCAATACCTTTGCAAGGATTTAAGCCTCTCAACTCCAGTGCCGAGCACATAACATAAATCATTTTCAAATGGGACAACATATAAATGTCTAAGCCATCAAATTACTGGATAATCTGAGTTTATATCCGGAAAGGCCTTCTAACAAAGGAAAAGCATTTAAGGGCATCGTCAACCTTCTTATTAATTAACTACAAAGTCACTCCTTGTGCGTACAAGACAAGGTGACAGGTGTCAGATGATATGATGAGCAAAACAATTATACATCATAATTTTTCATGTAATGTATGCTTTCTCATACTAAAAAGTACGCAGCTGCTCATAAAAAAGAACTGAACTGAGTACTGGGAGCGGAAATTCTTCCCCAGAAGTCATATCATCTCATCATTAGACTTTTACATCAAATCCAATCTAAATGTCACAGAATCATGAAAGGTTTCAATTGTGACTGGCAAGCACAAGTACAGTAAATCCTGTGTCTCATATAACAGCAATTTCAACAAAAAAGCCAAGGCCACATGTATGTGAAAGTAGCAGTAATGTTTGTCAGAATGGAATATTAAACTCTTCCTTCCACAAGGTCCGACATCTATGTGGTATGCATTAAAACAACACGGAATTATATCTGTTGACTAGAAGAAAGACCACTTACATGGACAAATGCAGTGTAATGACCACCTCCCATGCTCCCGTAGTGGTTACTTACTGCATACAGCATGTAACAACTGCATGACTGGCCATTCTTCTGGACAATATAAGGTGACAGATCAAACTTATCAATTGGAAAGTCAACATATGTCTCTAGCTTGTTCTTCGAGAACCGGCTATACGAGAATCTCTTCAAGTGAATGACCAAAATCTCTGGCAGTCTCCAAAGGTCTAACTTTTTAATGGCTTGACAATGCTTTTTGCAGCCAGGACAATACCTAAATTATATAAAACAGAACATGAAATCAGAGTGTAATAACAAGCCACAGTTTACAAAATGTAAGAAATTGTAGACGATTTTCATAAAGTCATATATGCAACTGAGCAGGAAAACATAAAATATAGCCAGGATAGAGGACCTCTTATGTATTTAGTCCCCTCCATTTCAACAATCAAGAAGTTAAACCAGTATTTTTGAGCACTTGAGAGAACATTGGATGAGCTATTGAACTGGCTTTGTGGCAAATTTTGAAATGGAATTGGTACAAGAAACAAAGGGTTTCTCAAATGACATAGAAAAACACTCTGTTATAAAATTTGTTCATCAGGAAACAAAGGTGGCAGGAATAGAGGTAACAAAAGGTATGAAGGCCAATGGCCGGTAAATTTGAACAAAGTAATGGCCAACGACAGGCAACTGGTAGAGATTTGTTTACTTAATTAGAAGAGTCATATATGCAATCCCAAAGCAAAGCACTTAAAATGATGATGATAATGATGATGAGATCGCTACCGTCAAAAGGGGTGTAAGTGTGATGATAAACAGATCAAAATTAAGATCCACTACGTCCACCTTTTTTACAGAGTATACCTGAATGCCTTACTCTACCAGAAATCAAGCGAGGATGTTACTAGAAGTTGACTAAGCAATAATCAGGGACCATTTATCACTCAAAATATGTTACCCCCTCCAAAGTGTGTCAAAAAAAAATCAGGCCACGTAGAACGTGAAAATATTGTCCATGCTCAAGGTAAAGATTATTGATTTACACACTGACCACATGTCTTCAGGTCCAAGAGGTTCCTCCTGCAAGAATGCTTCTAGGCACTTGTACAGAGAAACAGACTCTTGAGGTCTCCTCCCACAGACCCCTGACTTGAAAACCTCTGGTAATGAGGTAAGAATGTGCGTATCATCATGCTCAACCTGTGCTTCTGGCCAACATACAAGCACATGCAATCGGCTGGATGCTCCCATCAATGTCACCAACTCATTCATCACTAGCTTGGAGTTCTTGACAATTCCCTTCTCATCGGTTAAATAAAATTGCAGCTCAGCATCTGACTCTGAGACAATCCCATTAACTTTAGCAGGGTTCACACCTCCACCAGTAATAACAGGTCTTTGAGCACCCTCTATTCCAGTAACTTCTTCTGTTGTAACGGAATTGGAGATATTAAAATCTTCTGTGGCATCTTCAGCAAGTATTCGGAATGAATTAAGCAACTTTAGATATAGATTGCAAATGTCGGACCCATCAAGAGATTCACAAAGCCTTGCTACAAGAGGAACTCCAAATGCCTTCCAACTTGAAGTCAGTTTCCCATGGATGTACTGCCTATTAGTATAGGATTAAACAGAGAGCCCAGGATTAAGGGGGAACCAGTCAAATCAGCAAAGGATGACTTAGAGAAAGTAATATTAAATATTTAAGGATACAAAATGTTTGTTAGCCCTGAATTTTCAACTTGAGCAGGTCTACAATATAGAAGGAAAAATGCTAGGTCTATAATCTAGAATAAAAAATGAATCTACACACTTTTGCTTAAGAGGCTGATACGAAAAAGGGATATTATAAATTATTCTACACTAAAATATAAAAAGGCTGGTGATGTTCCACCTCAACAGCTAAATTTAGCCAGTAAGCTTATCACACCTTTAAAAATCTATCACCAATAACACACGGTTGAAACAGGGACATTCCAATATGGTGATTCAGCTCCCATGTACTTCAAGTTGAGCAAGGCGCATATATACTTCTAAGCGCCTCTCTGGAGAATATATTTCTTCTATTAACTTAACTATAAGACAAAAAAAAAATAACCAATCAATCAATGGAAAACCTCTATGAGGTCCTGGAACTTGATTCCCCGCTCATGTTTGACCTTAAGAAATACTACGTCCTATAATCAGAGAAGCAATGCCCTTCTCCTTAAAATAGATCAGCGAGTACATAGGTGCTATAAAATGACTAAAATAATTCTTGAAAAAAGGATAAGATGTTAAAGAATGAAGGTCGCACAGAGTCCTGGTTGAAGAGGTGAGCGTGGTGGTGCTTGTGCCCCAAGCCAGGATTCAAGTAGCGAGCATAGATTACCCTAGGGAGCATGGGTTTCTATTATACTCCCTCTTTTAGTAATTTGTCCTGTTTTTCTTCACTGGATTGGAAAGCAAGACGGTAGATGACATTAAAGAACAAATACCTTTAGATTGTTCTAGAACCTCAAATGATGTATCATTCAGACAGTTGTAAATGTCTCTATTGCCCTCAAAACATGGAACAGGGATTGTGACAACAATCCCATTTTTATCCAGTACACATAGGTGCCTGACCCTGTTCTGTAGACAAGGTTAAAGCTTGTTGACTGATCTGTACACAACTATCATTAAGAAGCTCCCTATATTTTTAAATAAAGTAGTAAGGCAGCTCACTTTAATCGTGATCCACCGTTTCAACTACCACTATGCACTGTTCCAAGGAGTTGGGTGTCACTATGTTTCCAGTCCAAGAATATAAATCCATATCTATAGATAAAGAAGAAGGCACAAAAGCCATATTTTCTTGGGCCAAAAAACGAAGGACCTGCCAACTCTAAAATTAGATGTCCACCATATAATCAAATCAAGGAATATAGATGGCACCCCTGACAAATACGATGGAGCTGTCCAGCACCTAAAATCTTGCAATTCCATGTAAAGCTTGCAATTTTATGGACTACAAGACCACCAACAAGACCTCATACTTGGACCACTAAAGGATGACCATCATGTAGGGGTGCTCGTATGCACGAACTGACCGCACCAACTGCAATTTCCGACAGTTTGTTAGCAAGACTATGTTGTGGATTTGGAATTTTTGTCAGTTTTTGGTGCTGGTAAATGCAACGCTACCGACCTGACCCCCTTTCCTTTCAGGTGTACGTATACTTTTGTAGATTGCACTAATTGCCTCATCCCACTTGTCTCCATTTTCTTGCCTATCTAATCTCTTGCCTGAAAACTTCTGGCAGGGCCAGTGCTTGTCATTGCCTCAGTATCCCTAAAACTTTCATCTTCCCTTCAAGGCCCCAAATGACCAGATCACATTGCTCATACCACCCAACATCTGCTCCTCACCAACAAATTGGCACAAGTCAAGGCCATATCGATATCCCCAAAGACTAGATCAGCACCTCTATACACTCCCTCATCAGATCTGCCTCATGGGCCCATGGCCCCAGGGCTACGGATCACTGCTGACTAAAATCAATCAGAGAAAAAATTCATAATCCTGTATCACCAAAAACTCAAAACAAATTGAACTTACTCCTCCATACGCTGATGCATGAATACAACCAACGGGACTTTCTCAGTATCTTTCGCTAACCGGTAGGCCACCAGGCGGTCCTCATCTCTGATTAAGGATAATGAATCAGCTGGCTCCTCAAGAAAGCGTATAATCCGGTTGTTGTATATCTGCACAATAATATGGAGGGCAGAGATAAAAACAAAAGACATACATGGTCACTAGTAGCGTATTCAAATATCAATAACATGCAACCTCTACTGTCAGACTATTAAGACGCCGTAATTTACCTCAGCCACTAATAAAGTCTCATCAGACCCTAAAGAACAGGCAATGCCTAGAGCCTTGATAAGATCTTCACATTTTCCATGCTTTGGCACTGTACAGGTATACCGAGATGGCTCAGTGTTGCCATTGGTATTCAAAACTGTTAACGTCATTGTCCTCATTGTTGTTGATGGTAGAGGTAGGGATAGATTCATGAACGGATCAAATGTTACAGAGACCTTTTTGCAAATAGGACAGACTAACGTTGACTTATACTGCCCCTGCAACCAAAAAAAAAAGATGATTGTAATGAGGCCAATATCATTACCTACGTGAAAATGCAAAAGCCCTAGAATTTTGACTCTGAAATGAAGTAAATGAAAGACTGTAAGATCAGAAAAAGATGTCTCCAAAGAATTGGTCCTACAAGAAATATTCCCAAATAAATCCAGGCTGATTTTTTTTTATAAGTAAAAACAAAAAAAATAATAAAAAAATATTAAACAAAAAAAAAATATTAAACCAGCACCACTTTCCCAAATTAGTACTTCAACTCTATAAATAATCTTCTTGGACCAAATCACTAGATAAACATAATTGTGGTCCGATCTGATCAAGCTATCCTTCAATGACTTCCATTAATCTGTCCTATCAGGATCATTGTCACCAGATAATGGATCAAAATCCACAAACCAGAAGTTGAAGAAATTACTAACCGAACATTTTGAGACTTCTGAGTTTTCAGTCTATGGTGGCGAAACAAAATTATGTCAGATTTTAGACTCTTTCTATGAGCTAAGCTAGAGACCATTGGGCCCCACAAAATTTTGTAAATTTGTTCTAATACAAGGGCAAAATTGGTAGTAATCTTTGTAATGGCCCCCCCTAAAAAATTTGGAGAAAAGACGTGAGAGAAAGGACGAACGTGAGAGGGAATAACTACTTTATAAGTGGCCCCTCCCAATTTTTAAAAGAAAAAAAATACTAAGTGTTTTTTTTTACTTTTCTCTCCCTCTTTTAAAATTCCTCTCCCTGTTTTCTAAAACTTTACTCTCACGATTTACACTCTTATTATCCAGATTTTCTCTCAATGGCCCATCTCTTTTATCTTTTTATCACTATTGTACCTCATATACAAAATCCATACTCAACGTTTGGAATACACCAAACTTTTTGCTTTGAACACAAAAAAAAAAAAATTTTCTTCAAAGATAGAATTGGAGTCTGGCTCCAAAATTTTGGTCATCCCAAATATTTGGCCTAATAAAATAACTTCAAAATAATCTCTCCATCAAATCATCTCTTTTTCTCAAAATAAACATAAAAAATTCACTCAAAACAACTCTTCATTTTTTCACCAATTCTCATACACCAAAATTTTTAAACCCCTAAAATTTTGGGAGCCAAACACAACCTTAGAAATGTTATTACATTTAATTATTGTTGTCTAATTAAAATATTATTGTTCTGTTATTTGTGCGTGCCTATGTTATTTTGGTTATATTTTAACATTGCTTTGTGCTTTTGTCAATAATTTATGAACCCTTTATTCCGAAGATTTGAACTTTTGATTGCATTTGGCACGTACAAGGTTTTAGTACTGATATAATTAATTGATGACTTTAAGTCGTTGAAGGAAACTTCGGGTTCAATTAGCATAATTGATGCAAAGTTTATAATTTTTTTTCTTTTTCAAGTTTTAGAGTATGTTGTTATACTTTGATTTTGCTTATTTTGATTATAATAAAAATTTGAAGACCTTGGAATTAACGAGGTACACGTAAGCTGGTCCAGATACCTGGTTTAAAAAAAATTCAAGCAAAAATTATATATGCCCTTGATCATTCTCAACAAATAGAAAATTTGAACTTCAATGAAGATTATAGGGGAAAGAAGAGTACGAGAAAATAAAAGGAAGCGAACAATTACCTGGCACACATCAACAATTATAGAGTCATTACGTGCCAAATGATTTCGCCAGTATTCATCAGCTACTTCTCCATCTGGCTGACTATCCCCATCCTTAGCTTCAATATAAGGCTTGCATTTTACACGATTGAGATCTTCATGGAGGCCGTCAAGCAAAAAAGCAAGGAGCTCCTATGACCAAAACAAGAATCAACATTTATTAGAAGTTTTTTTTGTAAGGCAATGTTATTGAAAGGAAAATGAATAGAAGAAACAGTACAAATGACTATACTGAGACCTCTAGACCAAACAAACTAGAAAACTAAGGAAATCTAAAAACTCCGAAAAGGGAGAACCCAACATGGCATTCACCCACAAGAACAAAGAATGCAAAAAATTGCCCCTCAAACCCTCCATGGACAAAGCCACACCCTCATAACTTCCCTTTATTAGAAGATACAAGGAACATCTAACCCAAAGATAGAAAGAAAGACCAACACCCAGCTCTGACAGATTATTTCACTGACCTGGGAATCATGCTGATTATAGCCACTGAATTGAGGAGCAAATCGAGCTAGCTTTGACTTAAACAATTTTGGTGCCACTGGACCTGCTCCAGGAGCCCATAACTTCCGCAACAGGTCTCCAAATGCTACGGCAATCTCACCCTAGTGAAAAAAGAAGTTATTAATGGACTGAAACATCAGGCAGATACTAAGCAAATGAGAAACTTCTCATAGGAACAAGGCCATTGGAAAATCAAGATAATAGCAGAAAAATATGAATATATTGCCATAATAGAAAAGAACATACATCCATGCCCAGCGGGTTTTCATGATTTATTTCTCTACCATAATCTCCAAGAAAATAATCAACAAGCTTTGGTGTGTGGGCTAAGCATTGGAGAGCGCTGTTCATGAAACACGTATTTCCAAGATTTTGCAATCCAGTCAATCCCAAAGAACCAGCTTCGCCAGAATTTGTACGACCATTAGAGATCATATGGCCAGCACAACCATTCAGTTGTGGGCTCGAAGATGACTTTGCCAGAGCAGAATGCTGAATACTCTCATCTTTCTTTCCATCCTTGCACTTCACAGAATCTGACAACCCATAAACTTGCAACTCCAGTACAATCTGCACAGAAAACATAATACAACTGGCAAAACGTTAGAGAGCTAAATCAATAAGCAATAAATCATATAGAACAAGGATGCCCAGAGAATAAACCTATAGGCAAGAGTTGATTTAGCATTCTGGACTAACTATAGCAATAGCCCACTTAACTTCCCTCCTAGGAAACAAGACAAATTATGCATCATAATTGACCGACCATCTGTAGGATTCACACAGATTCTGTATCACCGATTAAGGATGCGTTTGTATCTTAAAATTTTAACACAATAAAAAATTACAATATGATCTCTTTATAACGCCCTGAGCTCAAACTCCATACGGATCGATTTCCGTATAAAATAAGGTTTTTTCACCATGGATAATCATTTATCTAGGCCCCAATATTTCAAAACTAATTTTGTACAACCTCAGCAAAATATTCATAAACCGTAAAAAGCCAAAAAATATCAATCTGAGCTATAAAATTAACACTAATATATCTGATATTTCCAACATCAATGAAGATCTCCCAAAATAATACAATATCGAATTCCCCAACATGAATCTCCAAAAGTAATCTTGCAAAACACGCATTCAAAGCACAAATCTATCTGAAGCTCCTCGAACTTCTCTAATTCTGTCAACTCTAAAAAATACGAGAATAAGGGGTGGGCTACGGCTAGCTCAGTAAGTAGTAAGTCAATGAGGGTTGGGAAAAGACAATTTTATCACAATAACCGAAATCCAGAACAAATATCGTGAGCTATACTAAACCCAAAAATATCAGTTTGTAACAAAAATATCCAAGGTCACGCAATATAGGGAAATCACCAATGGTCACACAGACCTCCAGGTCACAAAGACCTTAAAATACCAGGTCACGCAGACCTCCAGGCCACAAAGACCTCAAAATATTAGGCCACACAGACCTCTAGGCCACAAAGACCTCCAAATACCACGAGAGGTATCAAATTGGCCACACAGACCACAAGGATAAATTGGCCACAAAGACCATAGAGATATATCACCAGCGCAAAGATAATTTTCACAGTATGCTCACCAAAACAAGTTATAAATATTTCAATTGAGTTTTACGAAAATCTCAACAATCTCATTTTACCCAAAACTTGTTCAGTTCCCCAAATAATACATCAAAACCATATAAAATACGATGCACGTTCAAAATCTCATTGAAGAACCACTTACCTTGAACACTTAACCAATCCTTAAAACTTTTCCAATAATTGTTGAACAATCTCTCGGAAACTAGTAGCACCATCTCAATCCAAATTTTGGTCTCCAATATACATTCTCTGCAACTATTTATTAACCTCAATCTCTGCAACTTTAAAATTCAAACATACCTCTATCCATCACTTTTAAATTCAAACATAAGATCTTTATCCATATCTTTCAAATTCAAATATAAGAATAATCTTTATCCATATCTTAACCTTTAAATTCAAACTCAAGATCAAATATCTATATTCAAACCTTTAAATTCAAATATGGATCACATCTCCATATCAGCACCTTTAAATTCAAAAATACGATTCAACCTCTATCCAAAAATCAAAAATAGGATTAAACCCTATCTCTTCGTTTAAAATTTGAATTACTCACTTACACCTTTTTCGAGACGGGGTATTACAATCTCCCCTCCTTCAAAGAAATTTCGTCCCCGAAATTAGCGACACCTTCCACAAAGAATAAATCCATTAACAAACCAAATCACAAATCATTCATGCTTCTGCTGCGCACTCTGATCATACAAAATCACTTCATAATTTTTTTTTTATTAACACAATTCAAGCCTAAAACTCAAACTCATACAATATCCAAGCCTAAACTATGATCAACATCAATATCCTCAAAACAAGCTCATAAATTTAACTAAATATCATCCAAATTTAAAGCTATAATCCGATTTCAATTGAAATCCTTCTGAAAATCAACAGAGTTACCACATATCACAACCTATGCTCGGACTTCAACCAAAATTTTCCTAAGAGTCTACAGAATCACAAACCTATGCTCTGATACCATCTGTAACGTCCCGGGCCCAAACACCAAACGGAAAGATTTCCGTATAAAATAAAGCTTTTTCACCGTGTATAATCATTTATCTTTATCAAAAATTTGTACATTTTCCCCATATAATGAATCAAAACTATATAAAAATAGTGCACGTTTTAAAAATCTATTTCACCAATGACAAGAGATTTAATCTCGCACAAAGAAATATTTTTAAATCAATGTCATCTTACATAATAATTAAACATTTTGTGCACTTAGATTCCACAAAAGTTTAGAGGAATAAAATCTCATTGATAAGCCACCTACATCAAAACCATATAAAAATACGGTACACGTTTAAAAATTCCATTGAAGAACCACTTACATCAAACACTTAAACAATCTTTAAAACTTCCCCAATAATTGTTGAACAATCTCTCGGAAACTAGTAGCACCACCTCAATCAAAATTTTGGTCTCCAATATACATTCTCTGCAACTATTTATTAACCTCAATCTCTGCAACTTTAAAATTCAAACATACCTCTATCCATCACTTTTAAATTCAAACATAAGATCTTTATCCATATCTTTCAAATTCAAATATAAGAACAATCTTTATCAATATCTTAACCTTTAAATTCAAACTCAATATCAAATATCTATATTCAAACCTTTAAATTCAAATATAGATCACATCTTCATATCAGCACCTTTAAATTCAAAAATACGATTCAACCTCTATCCAAAAATCAAACATAGGATTAAACCCTATCTCTTCGTTTAAAATTCGAATTACTCACTTACACCTTTTTCGGGATGGGGTATTACACTCTTTCTCCCCATCATATAATTACTTTTTATTATAATAAATATTAAAAAACATATATCTCTTCACTTTTTCACCAAATCCAATACCCTAAAATTTTAACCTTCCCAAAATTATATCACTCAAACACAACCTAAGGAACCAAAACAAGTTAGCAAAGAACTCAAACATAAAAGTAATGGACTTTTGCTCCATAGGAACTTGGAGAACATAGTTAACAGTCCTAGAGCAGACACCGTAGTACAAGATACTTGCATAGGGCCACACACACATATAATTGAATATGTTATTAGTGAAGGAAAATTTCAGTTGCTTATAATAAATATATCCTAGTGCAGATGAACAACTGTAAACATTCCAGTCACAAATGAATGTATTGACTCCAGAATGAGGACGGGCAACACGGGTTTGCTTTGCAAATTAGATGTGCAAAAAGCATATGACCACGTTAATTGGAATTTCCTAATGTATCTTCTTCGGAGGTGCGGTTTTGGTGCGAGATGGTGCAGCTGGATTTTCTATTGCATTTCGACTGTGAAATTTTCGGTGATAGTTAATGGATCTCCTGAAGGTTTTTTTAGTAGCTCCCGTGGCTTTCGCCAAGGAGATCCTCTTTCTCCCCTGTTGTTTGTCATTGTGATGGAGGCTTTTAGTCGTATGATGGAGAGGGTGGCTTTGCATGGTGTTATTGAGGGGTTTAAGGTTGGTCGGGGCTCGGATCGTGGGGTTTCTATTTCGCATCTCCTTTTTGCTGATGATGCTCTTGTGATGTGTGGGGCGGAGGAGAGTCAGATTCGTAGTCTTAGATGTCTTCTACTGTGCTTTGAGGCGGTTTCGGGTCTAAAGATCAACCTGGAAAAATCTGAGGTCATTCTTATTGGTAGGTTGGAGCATGTGAGGGAGTTGGCGGGTATTTTGGGGTGCAGAATATCTTCTTTGCCTATTACGTACCTTGGCTTACCGTTGGGTGCCTCTTTCAAAAATATTCAGATTTGGGATGGGATCGTTGAGAGGATGGAGAAAAGGCTGGCTAGTTGGAAGCGTATGTATCTCTCTAAGGGTGGTAGATTAACTCTCATTAAATCTACGCTCTCAAGCCTTCCGACTTATTTTCTTTCCTTGTTTCCTATTCCGACGGTGGTGGCAAGAAGGATGGAGAAAATCTAGAGAGATTTCTTGTGGCGTAGTGGGGGTGGTGTTAATAAATTTCATCTTGTGAATTGGGACAAGGTGTGCTCCCCTTTGCAATTTGGAGGGTTGGGCATTCGTAATATCAAGGTGTTTAATATGGCTCTCTTAAGTAAATGGTTATGGAGATTCGTGGTGGAGAGAGATCGGTTGTGGAGGTTGGTGATTGCTGAAAAATATGGTTGTACGGCGGGGGATTGGAACACCATCTCGGTTCGTGGTTCTTATGGTGTTAGTCTTTGGAGGTACATTAGTAAAGGGTGGGATGTCTTCAGCAAGCATATTAGCTTTAGAGTGGGAAATGGAGTTAGAGTGAGCTTCTGGCATGATAGTTGGTGTGGGGAGAAGCCTTTGAGTCTCGCTTTTCCTAGTGTGCTTTCCTTGTCCCGGTATAAGGAGGTTATGGTGGCTGATTGTCTTGTGGCTGATGGTGATCATGTGGTATGGGATGTTTCGTTCTCTAGATCTGCAAATGATTGGGAGTTTGAGGAATTCTCTTCCTTTTTTGCGTTGTTATATGAGAAGATTTTAAGAAGAGGGGAGGATGACAAGATGGTTTGGTTGGGTTCTAAGGGAGGGGTGTTTTCTGTCAAGTCTATGTATGGGTTGCTTTCGGGTGGGGATTCTTTGCCTTTCCCGTGGAGGGGTGTTTGGCGGTCTTGGTGTCCCTACAGAGTCTCCTTTTTTGTGTGGGAGGCCTCTCTTGGGAAGATTCTAACTATTGATAATCTTCGTAGGAGGGGTTTGTATGTTGCGGATTGGTGCTTCTTATGTAGATGTGATGGGGAGTCTGTTGACCATGTTTTGTTGCATTGCCCTTTAGCGCGGGGGTTATGGTCTCATGTGCTTTGTCTACTGAATTTTCATTGGGTTATGCCTGAGAAGGTGGTGGATGTGCTATGGTGTTGGAAGAGAAAGTTTTCCAATCCAATCGCGAAGGCTATCTGGAGATTTATACCAACCTGTATTTGGTGGTGTCTTTGGAGGGAGCGCAATAGTAGGTGTTTTGAAGACTGTTCCTTGTCTCTTGACAGATTGCAGGGGGCTTTGTTGTTTTCCCTTTTTTGTTGGGCTAATTCTATGCTTAGATGCCCTTTTGTGGATTTAGATGATTTTCTTAGCTTTCTTGCTTGTTTGGATCAGTGATTCCGGTATAACCTTTGTACTATTCTCACTATTTCTAATGAGATTGGCTTACTTATCAAAAAAAAAAAACATTCCAGTCACACTTCCAGTCTTGTTGACACAACCGTAATTAGCTTTAGAGTAGAATGGACCCATTCAAGTCAATATAACATCAAACTCAGCAAATTTAACCAAGCAAACAACTTAATAAAGATTGCATCCATGCATGGAAGGCAAAAGAGCCCTAGTAATTTCTGAAAAACAACGATCTATCTGTCATTATTTTATCCACCGTGATCAGCTTCCCATTCAGAAAGCAAGAGAGAGAATAATTCACAAATTCAACCACTTAGAGCCAAAGGCCCAAGAAGTCATAGATAACAATAAAAAGTACTTCAAGGAAAAGAAGATCTATTCTTTGGAAAATATTAGAAAGAATATGAACAAAAAAAAATTACAAGCATTGTACATGTGAAAGATATGAACAGACAGGTTTAAGGTGATCTAATATCAGATAATCAATTAAGTTATGCAGGACAGTCACTTAAACCCCAATTGTTTAAAATGGGTGATATACATAAATAGAAACTCAGTACCTTAATATACACAAACGGCCAGGTGTATTATGGACTATAGCAGTCCAGACCACTGTTTGCTTGAAGACTTTATAGTACATTCCCAAATTCTGAGAATATAACAGGGCTACTATTTATTTTGAGAAGAAACAACACAGTGTTGATGTATAAATAGAGAATTGTCACGGATATTGAATTTTCCATGAGCACCAGAGACTACACAAAAATGTTATCAGCCAAAACTACCACTTACATCATGATCCGACTGCCGTTGACTATCTTTTAGAAACTTTTTCTTTTCATTTGTAAAAAGCAGGGTGGTCTGTCCAGAAAAGTCCCAAATGCATAACTGTACCATAAAAGAAGTTAGAAGCCATTAACTTCTTTTTTAAACAACACAATGTCTAACTGGAATACATGAGTACCAGCTCAGACTCCACATTGAAAACTTTACAGGCTCTTCTGAAGAGCTCACCTGCATTGTCCTAAGACAAAGAAACAGTATATTAAGCTATGAAAATGTCTACAACACTCAATAAGCAAGAATGCATAATTATTCTAAACATGGCAGTATATTAATTAGAATATATGCAAGAAAAACGAAATCCAAATATTATAAGAGGCCATTACCAAGCGATCCCACTTATGCCATCCTAAAAGTCCTAAAAGAACTATTTGAGTGTCTAAAACATGATAATAGATTCCCATGCTTAATTAAGATTAGCTAATGCCTACTCTTGAAGTATGCAATTACGTTGATGCACAATAACAAATGTTTACACTTTCATGTAGGATTCAGTAAAATGCCATTGTCCTTATTCGGCTAACGATTTAATAAAGAAGATTTCACAGTAGTTTTTATTGTCTCATATGTCAACTTATTGTTTTTTCTTTCGTATAGAAAATCTGCCAAGTAATAAAGTTCTCCACTCTAGAAAAAAGAGAGAATTTTTACTGAGAAAGAGAGAGTGGTACAAAATGGACTATGAAAATGTCTCCAAACTGGAAGAAAAAAGATCAACAGTGGATGTTATCAGAGACAACCAAGGAACTTCTTCAAAGCCTTACATTAACTACATGCAAAGCTCAGATCTTTCCTCTGGAAAAGATATTGGCGTTATTTAAACTTGTAACAGGAACCTTTGTTTCAACATAGGTCCTGTATCATTTGATACTTTAAG
This sequence comes from Myrica gale, assembly GCA_963930655.1. Taxonomy (NCBI): domain Eukaryota; kingdom Viridiplantae; phylum Streptophyta; class Magnoliopsida; order Fagales; family Myricaceae; genus Myrica; species Myrica gale. Next base: position 7,215,262 of record OZ005602.1, on the reverse strand, counting down.
CATAAGAAACCCATTGTCTTGAAAAATTAATTCCTAATAAAAGTTGTAAAATTCGACTAATTAAATTTTATTTTATTTTTGTGATAAGTACGACTAATACAAAAATTAAAGTTGTAAACTGCAATTTCTTAATTTTATCAAGGTACATATTACATTATTTCAGTTAAAAACAGTTACTGCAAGCAAGATTAGAAGTCCGAGCAATATGTAGAGTCGACTGCTTTGATAAAGTACTATCAACTCAATATACTTCAGTAAATGAAACAATGAAAATGTGGATTGATTGAATCAACTAACCTTTTTGCATATTCTTACTCCTAATGAATTCATCTCCCGTAAAATTGAAAGCCGCAGTTTTAAAGGATAGACATCTGAAATATCATCTTCTGCTGCTGAAAGTGTCTTACCGTTTTTCGTTGCAACTTTTGAATCACTATGCCTAAAAAGTAGAGTGAAAAACACCAGTGTTGAGATACTAAGAAGCTTTAGTTTCTAGAGACAAATAATAATGTTCCATGAGGTGCGTCTGAATGCATATAAATTATCCAGCTAACTTCCAGATAACATCATCATATTGATTCACCAACCAATACCACAAAACCTGAGTCTCAACAGAAAATATATTTAATCAACAAATGAGGATATAAACTTACATTCTACCAAAAGAAAAAGATGCATAACATTTAGATTTCAAATAATAATTTGCAAGAAAATTCAGAATACTTATCCTCTGCAACTCAAATCACACATCACTCACATGTCTAATGTTGCTGATTAGGTGAAAAATCAGGTCAGGTGGCATAATCATTGTTTATTAAGACTGCATGGGCATTTGAAATCAATTTTCAAGCCTGAAGCACAACACAGCTCTTGTCAGAGAATGACTGTAAGATCGAATAAATGGCAAAGAATTCCTAGTGTTTGCAGACTTTGACATTGGCAATTTTTCAGAGAGAGACAGAGAAGATCAGAACCTCATTCCAACACTTTGATCCATCCCATCTCCCCTCTTTCTTTCTTTTTTCGTTTAGAGCTAAAAAGCCTGTAAGGTGCTAAATTTCCTCCGGATGTAAGCCTTGATCAAGTAGCTCTCCAAGGAGAATAAGAATGGTTAATTTTAGTCTACTGGGATCAGATGGTTATGCAATGGAGAAGTTGTACTTAAAGGTGTTAAGGCCTTAACAAGGGGTATCAATAAATGTCCACTCCATCTGGGAATGGTAGCAAAGTTGAGCAGGAATATGCTCAATCTGGACATAGAATATAACAGTTTTGAGTAGGATAGCAAAGCCCCTAGAATCTCTTATGCCTAGGTAGCTGAAAGTACCCCAAATTTCTGATCAGGGAGACAATGAGAAGATTAAGAAAGTTATCAAAGTAATAGAGTTTATCGTATTCTTTCAGAAAGCGCCAAATAAAACAAACGCCAGCTGTCAAAGGAAAGAAAAAACTTTACAAGTCATCAAGTCATGAATCTTCAACAAAATGTGGCTCACTAGCCAAACTCAAGACGAGATAACACCTCCATTTATCCATTTGGATCTTTAAAAGCACACCACATCAACAGCTCACTAGCCAAAATGCATCAACAGCACGAGTGGCAGCAAACATGTGCTCTCCAACACACGTTCACATCAGAACCCCAGATAATTCCTCATAAACATATTTTTGACACAACACTGAAAACCAACTACCACATAACTCTGAGACTAAGAATAGTTAAACACAACTGAAATTACAGCTCCCCAGCGTCACAGCGTGTATGCAGAATGAAAAGAAGTGATCCACATGCAAAAGAGTAATACACCTATCAAATGGAAAAACAACATAAGGAAAACCAATGGCAACGATGACTAGCATTATTTAGTCCCCCCCATTTAAACCATATACGATTTGTTTTAAATGTTAAAAATTGATTACTCAGTACCAAAAGCATTCAAGTATCCAAGAGTACCTCAGTTACAAGAAGGAACAATCAAGAATCACACGCCAAAAGAAGTATCAAGCCAGCTACTAAGTTATTCACTATCAAAGAATCTAAATCACGAACAGCATGAAAAAACACTAGTGCTCGCTTGTATTCGTATCAAAACATCAATCCATTGACTATTATCTTCTATTTATCAACTATTAAAAAAATCAAGTCAAAATATTTCCAAAACCAATCCAGACCACTCACCATCTAAGTGCTTGCACCCACATTTCGCCCGGAACCAATGCATAGTCCCGCCCGGAGACACCCACTTCACTATTTTCCCTCATCTCTGAATCCTCCTCTCTTCTCAAACTGAAAACAATATCCAAACTGAATATGTTGTTGATGAGCTTCAGAGGGCCCGTATACGAGGAACCCGGAGAAGCCGAGTACACAACCCCTCTCTTCGAATCCAAATCCCCCGGCATTGAATCTTGCGCATCCTTCCACCACCTGAAAACACAATTTACGTTCCGATACTCCATCACATACACAAAACACACTCTAATAGCATGCAAATACTTGCCACTAATGCAGGCACAACCAGATCACAAGAACTGGGAAACAAAGCATGAAAAAGGAGAATCTCCGTCTAGTTGCCAGGAGCCAAAAGAAAAATGGAAGAAAACACGGAATTTTTATCACACAGCAACCCAATTAGTACCCAGCTAGTTCCAAACACTCCCAGTCACAATTCCGTCCATTTTCTTTTCCTTTCCGGCATTTTCCCCGCAAGCAAACACACCATATTGAGGAATCCGAATGAACCTACTTGAGTTTTGTTAAGATTCGTAAATGGCGGTGAAGAAGTAGAGAGTTCAAAGGGACTGAGACTGAATCTGGGGAGGTAAAGGTGGAACCTGTAAGGTACGCAGTAGAGTCGTTGGTCGTTGTCCGAGCCGGGTAGCTGGGTGGAATCAGAGAGATCTTCAGACAGACCGTCCATTTTAGAGAGAAAAAAGAAAGGGTTTAGAGATGGAGTTGGAAAATGCAGATCATCTAAGAGGAGAGAGAGAGAGAGAGGCAGATTTGCAGAGAAACAAGTGGAGCTTTTTTGTGACGAGAATTCAAGCAGGGAAAGGTATAAATATAACTGAAGGAAATTGAATTTGCAACCCCAAGGTTGCCCTGGTGAAGGCTAGAGCCTAGGGGTTTGCTCCCCTGAGGTCTCAAGTTCGAATCCTCTCAGGTGCAAATAATTTTTTGGGGTCTCTCCCTTAGCGAAGTTGGACTTAACTGGTATGTGTGGTTTGGGAGGGCTGTACGTCCCGGGGTTTGTCGTGGCCTAGGGGTTTGCTCCACTGAGGTCTCAAGTTCGAATCCTCTCAGGTGCAAACAATTCTTTGGTGTCTCTCCCTTAGCGAAGTTGGACTTAACTGGTATGTGTGGTTTGGGAGGGATGCACGTCCCAGGGTTTGCCGTGGCGTTAAGCCCACCTCGTGCGTATACTGAGTCAGGTTCGTCCGAGCTCGATGCACGTGGTTGGGTGCCCGAATTTCCCTCGTCACAAAAAAAAAATTGAATTTGCTTTCTATTTATTTAAATATCAGAAAATTTTAAGGATGCATATCAGGAAAGCAATGGAGACCCTTTTTTTTTAAAAAAAATACCTTCATTCTCCAAAAAATAAATATTACTTCGCTGTTTTTTTTTCTTCCTCCCTTCTCTCTCTCTTTTAACAAAAATATATAAATTGTAAAGTTGGTGACACTTTTTTGAAAATGTTAGCCTAAGGATGTTAAAAATTTATAATTGATTTTGATGATAACAAAAATTGTAAGTACTTTGAAGACTTTTAGATTTTATCTTGTCAATCCAATATTTCTAAAATATATTTCAGAAAATTGAGATTATTTTTTTAAATTATTTTTAAGTGTACTGAACACTATTACATAAGTTAATAAGATCAATTTTTCATATTGTAAGTATTTAAAGAAGTGTTGGAATGGATTGGACACATTCAAGGTGCTGATTTTTTTTTCTCCAGCATTTATAAGTGTCGACACATTGAGTGATGATTTCAACACATTGCACTTACTCCAGAATGCAGAATTCATGGTGTCGACAGTATTTTCAGACTAATTGTTCAAAGTGACACATTGAAGACAAGTGTCGACACATTGCATTGTCTCCCGAGAGCAAAATTTCAGGCAAATTTAAAGTGTCGATACATGGTGCGAATTTGCAGAAATTTTGGAACGACACCAGATCATTCAAAATGGTTCAAAAAGTAATTTAAACCCCTCCAACTGTACAATAAAGTTACTTGAAGACCGTTGAAGCTTAGATGACTATATATATAACGAGATAGAGAGAGAAAGCGAGGATTTGCATCATCATTCAAAATATATCCTTCCAAAGAGAGAGATTAAGCTAAATCCAAATAAATCACTTGCTGATTCGTTCAAGACAAAAGTTATTCATTGTTGAATCTTCTCCTCTTGCTCTTCATTGACGACCTAGCCTCCAAAGATATAAGGATTTCTTGAAGAAGAGACAACACATTTGCTATTACTCTTGCCCTAACTTCTAGAGAGATAAAGTGCTTTGAAGAAGAGGAAAAACTGCATCTACCAAGAAAGCATGTGCACCCACCTACCAAACTTTAGCTTTCCTTTGAGAATCTTGTCTTCTTGCGCTCTATTGAGATTTTTACTTGTTTATTTGGCTTAGAGAGTCATTACACACGTTGTGAGCTTTCCATTTGCATATTCGGCTTAAAGAGACATTCTTCATTGTACCTATTTATTGCAAAACATTTGAGTGTTGAGAAAATATTTGGTCCTACTTATAAGAGTAGAAGAAATCTCTTGAGTTTTAGAATTTGCGAAGAAAGTTAAAACGTGAGCTCGAAAAACGTTTTGTAAATGTTCCACGTCTTTAATAAAGTTTATATGGGTGTTGCCACTTGTCTCCATCAAATCTCTTCGTCTTGGAAAACTTGACCCTAGTAAAAATAAAGGCATGACATGGTTAGTAGGAGTCAAGGTAAAGGTTAAGGTGTTGGTACTCTTCATCAAATCAAGTACAATCAGAAACTTAGGGAAAAAAATAGGTTGTGTTTGAGAAACAAAATTTTAGAGTGGTTAAAATTTTAGGTATTAAAGTTGGTGAAAAAGTGAAAAAGTTTATAGGAGGTGGTGAAAAAAATGTATGAGAATTGATGAAAAAATGAGGAGAGGGAATGTGTTAGTAAGCAAACATAGCATCAATTAGGTGACCAAAATTTTAGTTATCAAACATAGCAATAGTACAATAAGAGAAAATAATGGAGTACAATTATTTCCTCCATATCTACTCAAGTCGTGGTTTTTGAACCACGGCTTTAACAGCTCAAGGTGTTGGTGCTCTTTATCAATGCATCAACTTAAACCACAACTAAACTTCTTTTTATGATAAGTTGAGTATTTTTATTTAATCTTAGGGTTAAATATTTTTTAAAAATCGACTACTATAATTCTGATACTTTACACTTCAAACTATCGATTTTGTTACATATCATCTATTAACTAGTACATGTGTATACTTTGCAGCCTTCATCGTTAATACGGACATAAATTGATATTTTTAATCAGTAAAATGTCAATTTTATCCTTTTTTTTGATAATTATATTCAATGTAGACGTAAAAGCGTCATTTCACTGATAAAAAAATACCAATTTCCTTCTATATTAATAGCAAAGTGCGAAGGTTACGCGACTAATAGTCGAATCATTAGTCCAAGGGTACGAAGTGTTTAAACCCCTATCGTTAATCGACAAAAAAATTCTCTTGATTTTCTCTAGCTTTCTACTAAAATACGCAACCGGATGACCCATTTGACTAAACACAACCTCAATATCCATGCGTGATGCGTGTGCAGGAGCTTATTTTCTTTATCTTTTCAAATTATTGTGATAATGTCTTTCTTCAGCTAAATTATCTACTCTTCATGCAATGGCTGATAGGTGTCATGATAGTGCAAATTTTTTGAATGAAAAATTATTTAAATAAATAGGATTACATCATAAACTATTTAAAATGAAAACCTTAAATATACGAATAAATATAAATGACTAATTTACCCCCATACCATATCGCACCCCCAAAACTTATTCATCCTTGGCAAAAAAACCGATGATTATTACATTTTGTGCTCTCACTACAAAAAAAAATGACATTTAGCGGCGGTCGGAAACCGCTGTTAAATCTTTAGCAACAGTTTTTTAGCGACGGTCGCGACCTCCGCTATATGACTGCCGCAGTAGGTTATAGTGGCAGTTTTTTCAACCACTGGTGAAGACCTCAGGTCTATAGTGGCGGTCGAGACCGTCGCTATAGATCATACATCGGATGATATTTTTTTGCAGCGTTTTTAAAAAACATTGTTGAATATAGACAACTGAAAAATGTTGTTGTAGACTCTGAAACTTATCAAATGTTGTTCTACCTAGAACTTTGATCTTCAGTGGCTTTGCGTCGGTAGGCATCTCCCAACCTTTTGGGGTCTGATTCAAGTTCCCTTGCCAAATTACAGGACCAACTAAGTTGATCTGTTATAAAAAATATTATCACTTCCATTGTTCTGCTCATCGTTCTCTATAAAAGGGTCCTCCACGAATCCACACTCTGCCTCGTGAAGAAAGAACATCTGCACCATGTGGCTCCTCCTCCGTAGAAAGACCAGTGCCCACAACCCCCTTCTTCCCCATTTGGGATCGTGGCATTTCAGCCACCAACTGGTTCAAATCTCCTCCTATATTCGAACCCATATGGATGTCAACAAAGGTGTTTCCTTTGAAGCTAAAAGAATTGGGAAAAGAAGGGGTTTTGACCTAAAAGATGGCAGGGAGCGAAAAGGAAAATTTGGCGTTAAACGCAATTTTCCCTCTCACTTGTTTACTATTTTTTATACTTTAATAATCCAATTTCGTTGGATATACAATTTATTTTGTAATTATATCTTAATTACCACTTTGCTTGTAATTATAATACATTGTATATTCTAGTACTTAGTCAAAGTAACTTAATACCAAAAATAGCTTAGTAATAATAGTAATTTGTAATTTGTAACAGTATTTAAAAATCTTAGTACTTAGTATTAAATACATAGCATATTATTTTACAATCATTTTTATAACTAGTGTAATAATCTTAATTAAAATATGTTGGTAGTAATAAGATATAATACTTATAATTTATAAGTATAATAATTTCTATATAACATTGCATGATTTGTTATATGTGTTTATCATATACATGATATGTGCTAATAACCTAATTATTTTATATGTATGTACCTATATATCTAATGACTAAATCATAGCCTCGAAGACCATATATTAAGTTATGTACTTTAATTGCATAAGCTAATCTCACAATATCTTTTTGTTTGAAATTAAATAATATGTCCTAATTAAATAGTATTATATTACTAATTATTCAAAATATATATGCTTATTACAAGACACCCTTTGGCGGCGGTTTTTGCAACCGTCGCTAAAAAGATCTTCACTAAAGACCCATTTTTTGTAATTTCTGAAGATTCGGCAACTTATTCTAACACTTTAGTATTACACCATATACCTTGCAAAGAATACGAGTCACTTATTTCAACATAAACTATTAAAAAGAACTAACAAAATGTTGAAATCATTTGGGTCATAAAATGCAGGTCTAGCACATTAAAAAGACCAAATGACATAGCTGACACTAACGAAGCCCGTCTCTTGTCTTTGAAATTCGTCTTCCACTCATCTCTAGAGCTTATCCTAACGGGATGAATCTATCTTCGAAAATATATCATATAATGGAGTTACGGGATATGAAACTAATATTTGATGTTAATTTTGTTGATACCATCTTTGGATAACAACTCATTGACTCAGAGTATTACAAACAGTGGCGGATGCAGGGGGTGCGGCCCTGGGCGGCCGCCCCCATTGCATCTCCAAAAAAACAATTCATTTAATTTTTTTATTCGTAAGTTGGCCTGGGCCTATAGTGGTCCGACCCCAATTGGCCCAGGCCAACAATCCACATATTCTGCACGGCCTGAGCCCCATTTCTCCCTCTTTCTCTTGACCCCCTCTCTCTCTCTTCAAATTTTCTCTCCCTCTCTCTCTCTCTTTGCGCCCGTTGCCCACCGCCGCACCGCTGTGTCTCATTCAATGCCCACCACCCACCGTCGCAAGACCCGCACCACTGTCAGACACTGCTGGTTTTGGATTTTGGATTTTGGAGTTGTGATCCATTATGAATATGTGAATATCTTTGCATGGCATGTCTTGATCCAAAAAACTCATTCTCAGCGTTTGATCATGCTAAGTTACATAGTCTTGCTTAGCTTTATCGAGAAGATTTCACAGTAGATGATCATTTTATACTTAGAACTCAGCTTAATACCTATATTAGAGAAGTTAGAAGAAATGATGTTTTTCCTGAGCTTCAAGGTATTGAAGGTCTTGCTATGAAGATGGTTGAGATAAAACAATACTCTATTTCCATTAGTTTATCATCTTATTGAGTTGACATTGATCTTACCGGTTGCGACTGCAACCGTTGAAATAGTATTTTCTGTGATGAAGATCATCAAGAGTGATTTACATAATATGATGTGAGATGATTGGATGAATGATTGCATGGTAGTGTACATTGAGCAAGAAGTTTTTAAAACTATTGGGAACAAAGTCATTTTGCAAAATTTTCAGAAGATGAAAAAACGTAAGATGCAATTGTCAACTCTTAGTAGCAATACATAGTATGGTACATGTATTCTAATATTTTTAATGTTTTTAGTCTTTAATTTTTTATATTGTAACTCTAAGACAAAGTTTTACATTACGAAGGAAAAAAAATCTTGTCATTTTACCTTTAAAGTTCGATCCCCTTAAATTTTGATCCTGAATCCACCACTAATCACAAATAAACCCTTTGGATAGCAACTCATCCACTTGCACTTCCAACTCGGAATCCTCACTTGCTTGATGCAATATGCTTGAAGATTAGCCAATCGAGAGAACCCATACTCGTAACAAAATATTTAGAGAGGCATCTTCCTACTTAAATACCTTTTCGCTTTAATTGTTGGTATTTGTTTATCTCAGGGTTCTAAATAATTTTTTTCTTAATTTGTTTTTTTACATCAATGGTTTACACGTGCAATACAATTATAACTAACTTTTACACCTCATTTTGAATTGTCAAGTGTTTTAAAATAATAATAAATATAACACAATGCTAAAAATATATAAATACAAAAACATAAAAATCAAAGGTGAAATAGAAAAATTAAAAAGACAAACTCGCAAAAAAAAATAACATGAGGAGTGTGAACGTTTGGTATAACGAGGAGTGGGAACAGTTTTATGCTATATTGACGAAATTCAAAATCGTCATGGTCTAGTACCCTTCATCCGTTTGCATCAAAATCGTCATGAGGAGTGCGAACGTTTGGTATAATGTGACGAAATTCATTTTGTTATGGAATATATGTGCACACAGTAATATACAATCGTCCGCACAATAACATAAAAACGTGTGAACGGTTATATAAAGATGTCTGCACTGTTTTTTTCATTAATGACGAAATAAGTTTTTGTCACCTTCGAAACCGTTCGAACACGTACCCCATTATTGTTGGCTTTTGTGCACAATCGAGATTTTGATGATTTCAATAAATGGATGAGTTTACAAAATGGACATCTTCAAAGACAAAGACAACTTGACGTAAAGAGTCAAACCTTGAAGAAAGAATAACAAGAAGATGCAAGGAGCTCAAAATGAAGATTCAAGACCTTAGGGTATAATCCTTGTAACTCTTTATTTCACATTTGACAAAGATTTGAATCACGCAGTTGCATATCTTTCAAAACATGCATAAACCGTTTTAAGTTTTGTTTGAAAGATTAAAATGTTTTTAAAGGTTTCAAAACATCTCAATCAAACCTCCAAACCTTCATATACTTTATGAGAAGTATGTCTTCCAAATTGGGTGTTTAACCTCCAAACCTTCATATACTTTATGAGAAGTATGTCTTCCAAATTGGGTGTTTAAAAGTGGTCAAAAACTTTATTTTTAAAAGAACCGGATCATGCTTAAGTTGAGGAGGTCAACCGGCTGAGCTTCTAACAATATGACCGTTGGAGTAACGGTAACTTGAAGCGGTCGACCGGTTCATGTAGCGGTCGACCCGCTTGTTTTAGCAAAAACTCTCAACGGCTATAAACGACTAGTTTTCATATGTGGCCTATAAATACATTTTCATTTCGTCTAAAATCAGAACCCAACGACCACATATCATTTCTACTACTTGAGAAATAGTCTAAACCTTCTTATTCTATATTTCTCATAGCATTTACACAAAACACACTTTCATATCTTTGTCTTTGTGTGAATAAAGAGATAGAGCTTCCATTTTCATATATACTCTATCAAGAGAGTTTTTGTTCTTCCATCTACCTATCCAATAGAGGTGTTTCCTTTATTGAGGTTGTTCACTAAAGAAGAAGCTGTGAGAGTGTATATCTCAAGCTTAGTGAGATTATGAGTGGTGAGCCAGAAAAACCACTTGGGTGAGTTTGAGTGTTGAGCCCGGGAGAAAACACTTGTACGGTTCACTAGCACCCGGAAGCTAGTGTGTAAAGCTATTGGAGAATAGTGGAAAACCTGAAGGCTCGGCGAAGAAGCTTGAGGGGTGGATGTAGGCGGGTTTGCCGAACCACCTAAAAATACTGTGTTTGCGTCTCTTACCCTTCTCCTTACTTCAGCACTTATTTACAGTTCCGAATATTATATACTTGTGCTAAAGTAGTATTTACCTGCAAACACAACTTTGGGGGTTTTAACCGAAAAGTTTAGAAAATCAATTCACCCCCCTCTTGGGTTGCCTTAATCCTGAAACTAGGACTCACAATTGGTATCGGGGCCTGGTGCTCTTTATACAAGATTTAACCATCTTGAGTTAGAATGACAACTACAAGCTTCAACACTCAAGTTGAAGGGCTTTCCACACTTAGACTACCATTTTTTAATGGAAGTGATTATGCATATTGTAAAGCTAGGATGAAAATTTATCTTCAATCTATTGATTATAATATGTGGTTATGCATTTTAAATGGACCACATGTGCCTACAAAAAAAGTTGGAGAAGTAAAGTCTCCTAAGAGCGAAAACGAATATGATGCAAGTGACAAAATGAAAATCTCTAATCTCTTTAAATGCTAGAGCTACACAAATGCTAAGGAAATTTGGCATGCTCTAGAAATTACTCATGAAGGAACAAGCCAAGTTAAAGATTCAAAAATCAATATGCTTGTTCATAATTATGAATTATTTAAAATGACATTAGAGGAATCAATTACTGTCATGTATACTAGATTTACCACAATTATAAATGTTTTGAATGCACTTGGTAAATCTTATACTAACTCCGATTTGGTGAGAAAAATCCTTAGGTCACTACCAAAGACATGGGAGGCCAAAGTGACTGTCATACAAGAAGCCAAGGATCTCACAAAGCTACCTCTAGATGAACTCATTGGATCCTTAATGACCCATGAGATCCAAATGCTCGAGAATGAAGATGAGAGCAAGAAAAGGATGAGGATCGTTCTAAAAACCTCCACAAGTGAAGATGGAAATAAAGATGAGGAAGATATAGTCTTAATGACTAGAAAGTTCAAGAAGTTCCTAAAGAGCAAGAAATGAAAGAAAAGCCTCAAATACAAAAAGACATCTTGGAAGGCTAGCAATGAAAGTTTCTACTCCTCCTCCTCCGAAGAAGATAGAGAAATTGTCAACATATGCTTCATGGCATTTCAAGATACTGATGAGGATGATGAGGTACACTCTTTCAATGATGAGCATGAAACTTTTTATAGTGAGCTTCAAAATGCTTTTAATGATCTTTTATGTCAATTTGAACTACTAGGTTCAAAATATACATCTTTGAAAAAGAAACTCATTTTGATCTCCAATGAAATTGATTTATTGAAAAATGAGAGGAACACTCTAAAGCTTGAAAATGATTTATCACAACAAAAAGCTTTAGAATTTGAAAATGAAAAGGTTGCTTTGAACAACAAAATTGTTTCTCAAAGCAAAATCATTGAGAAGTTTACTAAAGGAAGCAAAATTTTAGAAAGCATGCTTAGTAGTCAAAGATGTATCTTTGACAAAAGTGGCTTAGGCTACAAACCTTCAATTCACCAAAAACATTTTAAGAATTATTTTGTGAAGGCTAAGTCTTTTAATGCACCTACTCAAACATGTCATTTTTGCAACAAAGATGGACATCTAATTTTTTATTGTGCATTAAAGAAGCTTGGGAGCAAGACTCTCAAGAAAGCATGGGTTCCAAAAGGAACCAAAACTAACATTGAATGACCCAAGAAGGCTTGGGTACCAAAAAGTGTTTCTTGATTCTCTTGTAGGATGGAGCAACAAATGGTGCTTGGATGAAACTTGCCTATCAAGAAGGCTTGTGACATTTGAGGACATATGCTAAAAGGGAAAACCTTTGGTAACATCTAAATCCTAGATTGAGAATATAATTTTAATTGTTGGTTAATGATGATTTCTTGGTTGTTAAATCTTACAAATGCAAATATTTTCACCTTTTGACATATTTCTTGCATTTGTCACAATAAAACATCTCTATAAGCTAACACTTTTACAAAAGTCATGAACTTTGATAAGTTTTTGTGAGCTTAAACCTTTTTGGTTGAGAATGACCTTTAAATTGTCATTGGTTGCTAAGAGATTGGTACAAACCCAGTCGGTGGGCTACTATCGTAATAGCGATGGACTCTTGAGTCCCCGTTAGACATCCTCTATACCATGCCAAAGAGATCGTCACTTAAAACCCAAACTTGATCTTTTGGATGAAAAATGACCATTTGAATTAGATCCAAGCATTTACTTTTTGATTGACAAAGGGGGAGAGTTCTTAAATGTTACATGTTTGGATTCCTTTGTCTTTTGATTTGAAATGTGTCCTTTGTCTTTTTGATGTGACAAAGGGGAGAAATGTGCTAATAGTTTTGACTATATATTCTCATTTTAATTGGATTATGTTTTAATTGTATAACTCTTTTATAAATCCAATGGCTACTAATGTTTTGTCTTCAAGTTTTAAATGTTTGTCCAATTGCAAAAGATAGGGGGAGTCATCCCAAAACTATCACTTTATTGTCATCATCAAAAAGGAGGAGATTGTTGGCTTTTGTGAACAATCGAGATTTTGATGATTTCAATAAATGGATGAGTTTACAAAATGGATATCTTCAAAGACAAAGACAACTTGACGAAAAGAGTCAAACCTTGAAGAAAGAAGAACAAGAAGATTCAAGGAGCTCAAAGTGAAGATTCAAGACCTTAGGGTATAATCCTTGTAACTCTTTATTTCACATTTGACAAGGATTTGATTCACGCACTTGCATATCTTTCAAAATATGCATAAACTGTTTTAAGTTTTGTTTGAAAGATTAAAATGTTTTTATAGGTTTCAAAACATCTCAATCAAACCTCCAAACCTTCATATACTTATGGGAAATATGTCTTCCAAATTGGGTGTTTAAAAGTAGTCAAAAACCTTATTTTTAAAAGAACCGGATCATGCTTAAGTTGAGGAGGTCGACCGGCTGTTCAAGCGGTCGACCGGTACTTCGACCGCCTCATGTAGCAGTCGACCGGTTGGTTTTGACAAAAGAGTCGTTGAGCTTCTGACAATATGACCGTTAGAGTAACGGTAACTTGAAGCGGTCGACCGGTTCATGTAGCGGTCGACCGGCTCGTTTTAGCAAAAACTCCCAACGACTATAAACGGCTAGTTTTCATATGTGGTCTATAAATACAATTTCATTTCGTCTAAAATCAGAACCCAACGACCACATATCATTTCTACTACTTGAGAAATAGTTTAAACCTTCTTATTCTATATTTCTCATAGCATTTACACAAAACACACTTTCATATCCTTGTCTTTGTGTGAATAAAGAGATAGAGTTTCCATTTTCATATATACTCTATCAAGAGAGTTTTTGTTCTTCCATCTACCTATCCAATAGAGGTGTTTCCTTTAGTGAGGTTGTTCACTAAAGAAGAAGCTTTGAGAGTGTATATCTCAAGCTTGGTGAAGTTGTGAGTGGTGAGCCAGAAAAACCACTTGGGTGAGTTTGAGTGTTGAGCCCGGGAGAAAACACTTGTACGGTTCACTAGCACCCGGAAGCTAGTGTGTAAAGTTATTGGAGAATAGTGGAAAACCTCAAGGCTCGGTGAAGGAGCTTGAGGGGTGGATGTAGGCGAGTTTGCCGAACCACCTAAAAATACTGTGTTTGCGTCTCTTACCATTCTCCTTACTTCAGCACTTATTTACAGTTCCGCATATTATATACTTGTGCTAAAGTAGTATTTACCTGCAAACACAACTTTGGGCGTTTTAACCGAAAAGTTTAGAAAACCAATTCACCCCCCTCTTTGGTTGCCTTAATCGTGAAACTAGGACCCACAGTTATTGTGGACGCTTAGTCTGTTGAACTCGTGGGAACGTCTTTTCTTAACATTTGAACCGTTGTTAATTAAGGACCGTATGCACGGCAGAATAACCCTGCGGACGGATTATTATGCGTGTGCAAGTTTTAACAACAAAAATCATGCGGACAATCTTGTTACCATTCGAACTCTTTGTGACAGATTTGAATTAATTTAATTAAAAATTTAAAAATAATACAAAGAGAAAGATATTCAATACTCATATTAATTCTCATAATAATATCAAATGTCTACAAATATTTAATCGTCATTAAAAGTAACTAAAATACATAATCGATAAGTACTGATCAATTAGTAAAAATACATAATCTACCCAAATTTTCATTTGGGTGTCATACGATATGTCAGTTGTCTGATGTGCTCCATCATCTGATCATGCATTTGTTGTTCCATTAGTTATATCATCCGTTATTTATGTGTCTTGTACGTTGTGTTCGTCGTAGACGTCACACTGATGCGATCCTCGGGTCTGTCATAATCTAATTGAAATAATTAACAATTAGTACTTATAAAACTTTGCACAATTAAAATTTAATAAATTATATTTGCCAACACTCCCTCCATTTACTTGTCTGAAATGGGACATGCTGTCAAAATATGACTTGAGAGCATCGAGGACGCCTTGTCATCACCACTCGTATGTCCATCAGGGATATGGACAATCAACTTTCTTCTGGTTCGAGCCTTGAGCAATGCAATCTCGCGGGTACTATCGCTTCCTTTCTTGATTCCGGAATGAAGAACAATAAATTTAAAATACAGTTAGCATAGAAATTTAAAAGTCATAATATTTAATCAAGATCAACGGGGTAAGATACTTACACACACAACTACTTTGGGTGCCTATTGGAGTAGATGTTGTAGGATACGGTAATTCGTTGCAATCTCTAAGCGAAGGACACAACGCTGCTAGTGTACCGAGAGTACTCTCAACTCGAACCAAATAAATCAATATTAGTGAAAAAAAAACACAATGAATTATGTTACTCAAAATAAATATAAAATACGAATACAAAGTAAATTGTAACGATAAAGTTACTTTAATCATCGAAGTCATATTCTTCAGAATCACTACAATCTTCACTACATGATTTCGAGGAATCACCGCTTCCTTCTATTTCACGTTGTAGTAGACCACTCTCATCGGTTGCCAGCATATAAGCTTTGACGTCATTTATAGTCAATGAGATCATGTCAAAGGAACTAAAGTCGACAAAAAACTCAATAGACTCATTCTCTTGGTATGCTTCACGGTTCAATGATCCTTCTCCATCTTCACTAGCTGTCTCTCTAATAAGTGGACTATCATATGTGTTTCTATGGGTAATCTTTTGAACAATCTTTCAGTGACCGCCTAACTTCATATCATCGATATCAAACACTTGATTCATTTGAGACGCAAGTACGAATATGTCATCTTTTTACCACTTTCGGGATGTGTTAATACTAACAAAATGACCTCTTTTATCAAGGCATAAGTTTTGAGTACTCAAGCCAAACTAGTCACATTTTAGTAAATAAACTAAATTATGGTGCAAATAACGCAATGCGTAAAGCTCTACAACTTTGCCATAAAAATCAATGTCTTCCCGGCATGGTCCCCCTGAACAACCATGCTACTATTCTGAGTACTACGAAACTTTTCACGAATGACTGTGTGAAACCTAACTCCATTCACTACACACCAAAAATAAAAAAAGTGTTCATTGATCCGGACCGGATGCTAATGCATACAAAACATCCGACACTGAGCCCAGATTTTCATTGCACATAGTTTGGATCTAAAATAATAAACACGTGTTAATGATAATAAACAAAAATATTCATAAAAATGGAACATATAATAGAGACAAAATTAAATAAATACCCAATTTATAAACATAACAAAAAATCCTTCTTTGTGCCTACTATCAATATTTATTGGTGATTGTCTCATCATCTCTTTCAAATGCTCACTATAAAAAATAAGATACTTTATAATAAATAAAAATATCATGAACTAATAAGTGTTTAAATAAGCAATGATTGTAATATGCGCTTACTCTATATGTTGGCTAATTTTAGAACAGTTGTTGAGTACGTACCACTACGCTTTTCTAAATTCCTTTTATCCAAATCATTACCCCTACAAGTTACTAGCGAATGAAAATTTTGATTGAAGACAGAAAAACGACAACCTGGAGTAGTTCGATCTTCCATGTCGACATATTTTAGGTCTTTTCTATTGAATCTCGTCTCAATTGTACCAATAAACATTGAGCAAAAATTTAGATATTCATTTAACACATAATTCTCTACTATGAGCCTTCAGACCGTGCTTTGTTCTTAATGAAACACTTCATCTTTTCCATGTACCTCTCCATTGGATACATCCACCGAAATTGAATTGGACCCCTACGTTTCACTTCCTGAGGTAAATGAACGGCTAAATGAATCATAATATTAAAAAAAAAAGGGAGGAAATAAATGTTTCAACTTTCAAATAATCATTTTAATGTCCTTCTCTACCTAATCCACAATATATAAACATATTGTTCTTGAGCACAAGTTTCTGAAGAATAAGCTAAACTCAGTCAACATTATACACATTTCATTTCCTGACAACCCGTGTATCATTGTCAATAACAGTCGCTGCAACAAGACGTATGAGTCGTGATTCTTTATACCCATTATCTTTCCTTTAATTATTCACAACAGTTCTTATGTTCACTCTTCGTTAAAGTAAAAGATGTTCGAGGCATCACCTCATGCTGACCCCGAACCTGCAAATGCAACTCCTTTTTAATGTTCATTAATGTCAAGTCTCTCCAATCACTAGCATTGTCCTTTGTCTTACCATCGACGTTTAACAAATTTTCCAACATATTATCATAAATATTCTTATCTATATGCATGTCGTCGAAATTATCTCTAAATTTCAAATTTGACTAGTACGACAACTCAAAGAATATGGTCCACTTCGTCCAACACAACTCATTTTTAGCCCATTTTCTCTTCTTCTGAGTCTTCCCAAAAACGGTACCAATGCAAGTTGTTGAAGTATCTCCTCTCCAGTGACTTCTTCCGACACTAATCTAAACTTTTTTTCCTGTCAAATATCTCCACAGCATGCCTTAACACATCTTCAAATGCCTTTACAATTAAATTATTCTCCGACTTCACATAAAATAACCTAACAACAAAGGACAACTTCGAGTAAATCTTACACCCAAGATACAACTCTCACTCAGCATCCGCTCATAACTTAGTATACGCGAAAAAATCTGTCTCCACACCCAAATTCATTTGTTTCAAGACCCGGCATATTTTGACCGGCGTTCCCATCAACCCCTGCTCCCGCCTCAAAATCTTCTAACATGTATATTATATCATCATTTATGTTTTCCTCAGAATCCTCACTGCTTGGTTCAAGTTCTAAAGTCACTACCCGGTTAGAAAGCTTTTTCTCAGCGAAATACCCACTTAGTGTAACTCTGGTGAAATCCAATTATGAATAAATAATCATTCATTTCGTCTACACGTTGGAATAATACATTCTTACATCTCTTACATAGACATTTTATCATTCTATGACTATTTGCATAACTACGGTTAACACTCATAAAAAATCTTGTTAGAATGATTGTTGTGGTGAAGATGTTAGCTAAAAATAATCTTGCATTTTAGGGGAAGAAGGAAAAATTATATGAAGATAATAATGGGAACTTTTTAGGCATGATAGAGATGATAGTAGAGTTTGATCTTATAATGCAAGAACATATTAGACATGTTCAAGTACATGAAATTCATAATCATTTCTTGGGACATAACACACAAAATGAGTTGATCTTGATGTTAGTCGATAAAGTCAAAAGTATAATCATCAAGAAAATCAAAACAGCAAAATATTACTCAGTTATTCTTGATTGTACTTCTTATGCAAGTCATAAAGAACAAATTATTGTTATACTACTAAGTGTTGATACTTCAATAAGTCTAACAAAAATTGATGAGCACTTTTTAGAATTTTTGATGGTAGATAAGACATTGGGGAAAGGACTTTTTGACTAAGTTTTAAGTACACTAAGGAAACGTGATCTTGATGTGAATGTTGTCAGAGGACATGACTATGATATAGGATCTAACATGAAAGGTAACAAACAAAGTTTACAAAAAAAGGCTCTTAGGTTTAAATCCTAGACCTAGAGCATTTTATACTCCTTGTGGCTGCCATAGTTTGAATTTAGTTCTTTGTGATATGGTTCATTCATGCTCTAAAGCAATATCATTTTTTGAAGTGGTACAACATATATATTCTTTATTTGCTTCTTCTACAAAAAGCTTGAAATTTTTATGAGAGTATTACTTTGACTCCTAAACCTTTGTCCCTAACAAGTTGGAAAACTCGCATTAAAGTGTCAAAGCTCTAAAATTTCAAGCCCCCAAAAATTAGGATGCTTTACTGAAATGAGTAGAAGTTAGTGAAGATCCTAAAACAAGGAGTGAAGTCAAATGCTTAGCAACCTATGAGATTTAAAACTTTGAATTTCTATTGGGAATGAATATTTGGTATAAGACATTGTTTGTCGTAAATTCAGTTAGTAGGAGCGTACAACTTGAAAATATGCGTATAGATCTTGCTATGGATAAATTAAAGGGAGTTATTTCTTATTTCAAAAACTAAAGAGAAAATAGTTTTAAATCTACTTTGGATTTATCTAAACAAGTTGCAGTTGAGATGGATATAGAAGCTATATTCCGTAAAAAGCGTGTCAGTCATAGAAAAAAATAATTCGATGAAAATAATGATGAGATGATGAAATCAATAGAGAAATCTGTCAAAATTAATTATTTTTATTATATTGTAGATCAAGTAATGTCGTCCATGCATGATAGATTTGAATTATTTGCAAAGTATGATGACATATTCGCTTTTTGTTTGGTCTTGAAAGATTAAAATCTTTTGATGATTGCGCTTTAGAAAAAAAAATTATCTCAATCTTGAAAAAATTTCTTAAATATGACATGCATGCTTATATTGATGGTTTAGATTTATTTTCGGAATTAAAAATTTTAAAAGAAGTTCCAATATCAGAAAATAATAATAATTTTTTTAAAACTAAAAGATTATAAAAAAATTATTTACGAACAACTATGTCTCAAGATAGATTAAGTGGATTAGCAATTTTATCTATAAAAATTAATTTATTGGGTAAACTTGAATACAAAAGTTTAATTAATAATTTTGCATCTAAAAATGCAAGAAGCAAATTTATGGTTTAATTTTGAATTTATTAACTTTTTTATTTTTAAATTAGAAGGCCTCCTTTTTATGACTTGCATAAGGCCTCCAAATATGTTAAGCCGCCCCTACTGGAGGGTGGTTAGTTGCCTGCCCATGGGCGTCGTGTCGTGTTTTAGTCGTGCCAGTGCCTGTGTGCGTGATGCTTGGAAGTCTTGACAAGGGGCATGCTGGATGTTGAACCACGACCTGAGTAAGGGGTAGAGAAGAGAGTTCAAGTGTGTATGATATTCGTTCTAAGCTTTGTAGCTATGATTGCATGCCAAGTGTTTGTTCCAAGTGTATATAATATTCGTTCTTGCTTTTCCAAAACAATGGACAACTAGACGAGAAAGGAAGAGTAAAATATTGCATAAGGTAGAACGGATTACAGCACCACTAGTGTCAGTATTAGCAGGCAAAACAATATGGCATAGACCAGGACAGGAGAAACCAGCAAGGCACGTGTTTGATCCAAACAACTAGATTACTGGTAGCGTGAGCCCGTATCATAAACACGACCTCCAGGATATGAACCTCTTGGCTCGAGTCCTTGATTCCTGGCACCCCCGAGAAATCGAGTCCGTTCTCTATACGAATCAAAATGATCAGCATTGTAGCCTCTTTGTGCCTCCTCTACAGTTACAGAGGTTGAAATTTCCCTGTAACCATGAGGATCGCCAGAACCGGCACCACTGTTAGGGTACTGATCCATGAAGGCTTGCCGGTACTGATGTTGCCGTGCATGTGATTCCATCTGTAGGAATTCATCTCTACGACCAGCATGCCGTACTCGAAGTGCTGCTATTTGTTCCTCGTACTGAGCATTTATTGCGATTATTTTCTGCAAAATGAAAGAGTCGCATATTGAAGATTAGGTCAAGAAAAAGCATCATGTCAAAATTCATGGCGAATTCAACCTCCAACCATGGAACCAATCCTTGTGCACCCATCTTAATAGTGGCTGGACAGTTGGTTAATCCCTACCAGAAACAAAATAACACAAACCTACAAGATTTAGAGAACCATAAGATGTGGGTTTTATAGGCAGAGAGAAAAAAGTGTTGCTAACAAGACTATAAGTTAGCCATTGTTTAGGAAAGACTCCTGAATCCTCTAGCAAAGGGATTTGTTGCCATGGTAATAAACCGTTCCTTGACCTTTAGGAGCATTGTAAAGCTCAAGTGGCAGTTTCTAAAATGCATCGACTATCCGAAGGCCAAATTGTTGATTTTTCATTTTACATTATATGAATGCGACAGAAGACACCTTTACATTATGGCAACAATTAAACAGTGTTCACAGCAATGTAGAAAATGCAAACAATTACTCCATGAATGTACAGCTGACGTGCTCACTTAAGATTTTACCAAATCTTACAGGCTAGGACCTAACAGCGCCATGTTTGAAATAAGCCTTGGTAGATTTGAGCTGGGTCCAGGACTCCTGTCCTCCAACCTTCGGTTGAATAACTCTTGCAAAGACCGGCAGCATCTCACTAGATAGGAGCTAGTAAGCAGACCAAGTCAAGTCCCTGCCATGTTTGGGTGCATACCAAAAGGATAATATTCCGGTCTTTATTTACAGGATTGAAGCATCACTCTAGTGAAATAGCATCTTATGAATTTGTATGAACTGAATTAATTACCTAGTAAAACAACAGTGCCTGTCAAACTGAGAACAAATATCATTAGATCCGTTAATCCCATATAGTTTCAGTGGAACAGGGACTTGTCCCCTCCCACTCTCAACTTGTCAGATGCCTACTATTTTATGTTCAAATGAAGTCATCCAGATTAAACAACTGCCTTAGATTGCCACTCCACTCACGTTTTTCACCTTGACTTCCAACCATCATCTCGGCTCATGTAATGTCTGGAAAAGATATATCATGGTACTATTATGGCATTGGAGGGGGGTGTTCATCAAAACCCATTCTGTGGCCATCTTGATTACGCTGTAATTAACGTGTGTGATCATTTTGTGTTCATCGTGTATCCGGAAAGTTATACAATTACAACCAGAGAGAAGCAGTCCCTTTCTTATGACGATGTGGCTTATAACAGACCTAAAAGAAGCCTACTCAGCAAACCCCAAGATTTGAGGGGGGACTAGTACCCTTTGACCAGCACTATAAGAGTATATCAGTCCTGAGGCTCAGTATTTCTGCCTGAAATTGTTAGGGTTTGCTGACTAGGTTTCTTTCAAGCCTGTTATGCGTCAAACCACCATAAATTCATAAAACCTTTTTTTCCATTTATGTAAATACAACAGCGTGGAAAGACTTGAAGATTACTCATTTTGATAATGATGAGCAAAATTTGACAAAGTGACACAAGAAAGTTTGTGAAGATGAAACTGAATTGAAGTGATTTTTCTGGGATCACCGACATTCTTTATCCAACATTTTCATACTCATGGAAAATGCATTAACAAGCCAGCTGCAGTAGCAAAGAAAAACTGCACATTCAAATATGTAATAACCTCTCTATGTCTTGCATTTTCAGCGTCTTCAGTGTCGTTCTGATCCTTGGCAAGTTTCATAATGTCATCATGGAATTTCTGCTCAAGACCTTCAAAAGTGTGCAACATTGGATTGCCCTCAAATCCAATGTCCCTATTTTCCTCATGTGTTTGAGATCTGGTATCACTGTTGCTTTGTCTTTCTGAAGCCAGTTTTGGATCAGGCCTCTGACTTTGAAAATAGGATCTTGGAGCGTCACCGCCTTCACCTATATTACAACAAGCATGTGCCTCTAAGGGCGTAAGAATTCAAAACACTGGTTTAGAAAACGAAAGTTGCATGCCCTTGACACTTTAAAGTAAGATGCAGGGTTTATGAAACAAATGATGGTATGTACAATCATGAACATAAATGAAAGCACAGAGAAACATATCTGTACAGCAATAGCAAAGGCATTTTCAGTTCTGGTATAAACTAAAGCTGAAGCCATCACACTATCACTTATTACAGAGAGACGAGGAAGAAAAAGAAGATGACGCACCAGTATTTTGTTGAAGTTACCCACTTCCCAGGCCTCCTAATTCTGCTCCAAATGCAGAAAACAAAAGAATGGCCTCAGCCAACCCCACTGTTTTCCTTCTTCTTAGGGAACGATGTATGCATACGTGTGTGTACACTAGTTATAAAAGCCTTAAGAAGAATAGTCCTCAGCTAGTTGATTTTAAGAACTCTTACAATTTTATTTGCTTCATAAAAGAGGATCTTATTGGATCTTTTCTGTTTTCACTGAGAAACCATCAGTTTATTGGTTGGACAGATGACAGTCATAGCTCAATGTACTTCGTGAGTGTTTGCTTGGCTTATAGGGGACTTGTTCTAGTGGAAAGGGACTTATCTCTGGTAAAAACACATAAGATATATCTGCTAGAGCTCATCAAGAAAGAATGGTGGCTTGTTGCCTCACTTAAACGATTATGCTATATTGAAGAATTTTATATGAAAAGCAATCCATATTGTGGTAAATAATAAAATGGATATGATAGGCACCCAGGGGGACTAGACTGCAAACAGTTTGACAGTTGCCTCAAAAGGCAAAAATGTCTAGTCGAGGACTGCATGACAGAAGTCACATGTAAGGTGGCGTCCATGATCAGAATAAGTATGAAAATTGTATCATATACATCATTTTGAACTATATCAAATACTTTTGTAATTAAATCCATGAAAAAGATCTGCCACATTATATATATATATATATATTTTATAAGTTAAGCTTTATTAAAAATAAGATGTGTTAACAGTAAAAGAGACTATACTGAAAACACTTAAACCATACAAGCTAAAAACCTAACCGGGTAACCCGAAAAAGGAAAGCCCAACACCAAATTTGCCCAAAGAAAAAGAGATTGCAACAAAATGCCCCTCAAACACTCCAATGACACCGCACTATCTTCAAAGCATCTTTTGTTCCTCTCCCTCCACAAACTCCACCAAATACAAGGAGGAATCATCTTCCAAACTGCCAAAGCAATTGGGTCATCAAACTTTTAACACCTCAACACTTCAACCACCCTCCTAGGCATAACCTAGGAGATATTCAGAATACTAAACACAAACGACCACAACCCTCTAGCAACCGAGCAATGCGACTTTCCATCATTTTTACACAGATAACACCACTCAATCAAGCAAAAGCCCCTCCTCCTTAAGTTGTTAATAGTCAAAACATTCCTATGAGCAGCCTCCCGCACAAAGACAAAGACTCCAAAGGGAGCCAAAGTCTTCTAACACTAACGCCAAGGAAAGCCCTCAGCGGATCCTCTTATAAGGAGCCCATACATTGTCTTAACTGAGAAAGCACCATTTTTGGAGCCCAGCCATATCATCTTGTCTTCATACCCTCTCCTTAAAACCTTCGAATAGAGTAAAGAGTAGAAGGCCGAAAATTCGTCCATCTCTCAATCGTTATCAGTTCTGGCAAATTGGACATTCCAAACATCCACTCCGAAGCCTCCCTCCAAACACTCCACCAAAGCATCCTTGTAGTGGGCTAAAAAAAATAAAAGGAAGAATGCAAACCTCAAAGGTCTCTCCCCACACCAATAGTTGTGCCAGAAACGGACTCTTAAACCACAACCCACCACAAATTTAATATTCTCTCTGAAAAAGGTTTATCCATTACTAATATGCTTCCATAAGCTCACACCATAAGATCCATGGACCTCCATAGTGCTCCATCCACCCACCTTGATACCATACTTCTCCATAATGACTAACCTCCACAAGTTGTCTCTATCTAAAGCAAACTGTCACAACCACTTCCCTAATAACGCTTTATTACAAGGGTAGCCGCCTTAGACCCAACCCACCAAAACTAATAGGAGAACAAACTTTGGCCCAATTGATTAGGTGAAATTTGTGCTCATCCCCACCATTTCCCCACAAAAAAATCCCTTTGAAGCTTCTCCAATATGTTAGACACCGTCATAGGGCTTGGAAATAGAGACAAAAGAATACGTTGGAAGGCTAGATAGCGTGGATTTAATCAGAGTAATCCTTCCCCCTTCAAAAGTTAAATTCACTTTCAACCTGCCAACCTCCTTTCAACTCTTTCAACAATGTCGTCCTAGGGTGAACACTTTTAAATTTAGCTCCAGGAGGAAGCCCAAGGTAGGTCATTGGTAGCGAAGAAACTATACAACCCAGGATATCAGCCAACACCTGAAGATTTCCAACACTAGCAGTAGGAATAACCTCAGATTTGAAGAGATTAATCTTAAGCCCTGATACCGCCTCAAAACGAAGGACTAAACATCTAAGGTTACACACTTGGTTCTCATCTGCCCCACACAAGATAGGAGCAATATATTGCTCTACCCACTAAGAGCATTCTATTGATAACAAACCCATACATGAAGAATGATGACAAAAAACTGAAATGAAGCTTAAGTTGTGACAACCCCTTGATATACATTAACAAAAAAACTCGCCAGAAAAAGTTGTTATTGCCATACACCTTTCAGCAAAGGACGAAGCCAGAAACTAGTTCTTTGTTGGGCCAATTTCATTAAATTTTATTTTATCTTTTTTTTGGGGGGGGGGGGGGCAAAATGCATAACATGTCAAAAATGAAAAAATGCACTGCAAACTGAAACAGCTTTTTTCCACATTCTCCAGTTTTGTCCATGTTTCAGGCATATCTGACAATACACCAAAGCATGTGGAAAACAAAACTGTACCAATCTTACAAAAAAAGATTCCAATAATCTGAAACTCTATGGCAACCACAGTGTGGGGAATTTGCACATGTAGACACCCACTTCCCCCATACAAAAATTTACGGAAACAACATCTCATATATTGTTGAATTACTCAGTCAAGTGAAAAAGGGTATAATCTTTTGCGATCAACATCACCATTTGACCTTTTCCACTAACAAGCACACAAGCATATGTGCTCAAATACACATGCATATGTGATCAAACACACATGCTAACAAAGACAACAAATAACACTTGCCTTCGTTGGACACATAAGATGCCATTGAATTGGACACTTTTGGTCCATCCCTTTGCCATCTCCATTGTCCCTCCTCATTCAATGCCCCATATGGAAGATCCCTCTCGGGAGTGAAGGCCTCTAGTCGCCCCTGGAAAGGACTTGGCTTGTTTTCCATCCTCTGGCCAGACATTTGCTGCATCTGGCCACCGACATACGGATTGGCACTTGAATGGGTATGCTGCCCCTGCCGTCTCATTACTATCAACTTAACAGCACAGCTTGAATGGTAGACCTATCAAACATAGCAGCCATCAGATATAATGTCCAATTACTTAATAAATGATCAGACTTGAGGAAACCTTGGTATAAAGTTTTTTTTTTTTTTGACAAGTAGTATAAAGTTAAATTTACTTCAACAAAAGACTAGAGCCAAATCAAAGTTTCATAAAGGAGGCATTTGTTTGATGTATATGGAAAGGGTGGACATGACACTGAAAAGGCCATAACTAGAGATTGATTATCATAAGCAATGGCTTAAGGCCTCTTGGTAGCAGAAAAAGAAAGAGGTAAAATAGAAAGTGTTTATTAAAAATGGCTTTACTCAGCTTTTCCAATTTTTTTAAAGCATCATCCTTCAACCACTCGACAATAACCTCAGTTAAGAATTTTTACGCAAGTCACTTCCTTTTAACTTTTCTGATAGTAAAAATGATGGAGAGAAAAAAAAATCACTCCCACTGCCAAAGATCGTTTCTTATCCTTCGACATTTCTCGTGCAATAAATCTGAACCCAGTATAGCACATTAGCAGAGTACTTAAAGCACAAAAAAGAAAAACAGAGCATTACATTATTGCATATGCTATGCCACTACCCACCTCAGTTAGTTTATCTAATTGAACAACCAAGTGGCTCAAACGCAGACTATAAAGTAAGCTACGGCACCAAATTGCTGTAGTTTAAAAACGAATACAAGAAAATAAACACCAACGAAGACCATCATATAATTGAAAAAAAGAGAAAAAACGAAAAAAGAGAGGTGGATACTCTGGTCAAATCCCATTGATAGCGTATAGCAAGGTTATCTATAAACGCAATTATGCTAAAGAAACACATACCTAAATGGCTTACACGAAAGCACAGAAAATTAAAAGAAAGAACAATAGATTTCGAATAGTAAATGGCAAGAAACCTAATGATCAGCACTTCAAGAAACCCAGGAGAAGAAAAACTTTGAGATTGGGCAGGAAAAAGAAAATAAATTAACGGAAAGGAAAATCGAAAACAAATGAGAAAAATAGGAAAAAGGATTTAGTTTTTCCTTTTTTTCTGCCTTACCTTATTCCAATACTTGTCTCTGTTGAATCTTCCTCAATGCCAAGAGATGAAGGCCAGAAGCGAACCCGAGCAGCCAACGGTCCGTTTGACTGGAACCTGAGTTTGGTCCGTTTGACTCGAACCGGGTCTGGTTAAATAGACTATCGGTGATGTTGGTTTTGAAGAATTTTTTAGGATTTGAAGAATTTTGTGAATTTTTAGGTGTTGTTAAAGTTGTATTAGTGTTTGTGTAGAGATTGATGATGTGTAAAAAAATAATGATGATGTTTAAAGTATTTTTTTTAATTTCGAATTTATTTATTTTTTTATTAAAATTTGAATATTTAAAAGATATAAAAATAAAAAAACAAAACATAAAAACATAAAAGCAAAAAATAGCCTAATCCTACCGAAGTCAACTAAAGCGGCTGCAAAATCCGACGTGTTCACCGAATTCAACGAAACCAAATTGCTTTAGCAGGGGACAGTGTTGCAGGGACGCAGCTTTGCTGCAGACAAAATCTTAAAAAAAAACCAAAATCTTGCCGAACATGAATACTTGAGATTCGAATCCTGATGAAAATCAGGAAACGAACATGGCCCTAGGTTTGTTTTTGTTTTTGAAAACATTTTTATTAATAATAACTTATTTAGTTTTTTTATTATTTTTTACAGAAATTGAGGACAATAATTAATTAGAGAATTTTATTGAACATAGCAATATTTTTGGGTCGAAAAATAATGTTTGGATTAAAAAAATGTTTTTGAAATAAATAAAAAACCTAAGACCATTAAACAAACCATTTTTTAAATCATAAATTTTAAAATTTTCTCTTTCCAAACATATGAGTCACTATTCTCACAAATACAAAAAAAACATTTCTCAAAAATAAAATTTTACTTTAGCCTGATTATTTCTTTTGACTGATTTAAGTTTTTTTTGTCATAATTTATCATATTTAAAATAGTTTTTTTATGGGATAAAAGAAGTTGGCCTAAATGCGGAAAAACACACATTGGTCAGAAGCTCACATCGGTTAAGCAATTATATTTAGGGTTAATGATCATTTTGGTTCCTGGGTTTTATACCCATTTTCATAATAGTCTTTAGCATGGGCGGATCCAATGGGGTGCGACGGGGGCGGCCGCCCCCACTGGCTCCAAAAATCCTTTGCGAAATTTTTTTTTTGGTTATTAAGAAGCAGGCCCCCCACTGGCCCAGCCGCCCCAGCCTGCTTCCAAGGCCAGTGGGGGCGGAACTGGGCCAACAGAGTCACACCCACTGACCCAGTCTGTGTAGCCTAATTGCTTAATTTTTTTTTTTAAAATAAGAGGGTGAAATTACGCCGTTTCACCCTCTGATTTTTTTAAAAAAAAAATTACTCACGCCTCTCTCTCACTCTGCGATCTCTCCGTGTCTCCCTTAGCCCTCACACCTCAGCAGTCCCTCTCACTGGTCCATTATCACTTTAACTGCACTAATACATAAATTATGTAGGTCCTCACTAATTTATCATTTGTCAATTAGAAAGGAAAGCACAGAAATACTATTTTTTATTAATCTAATTTATTACTGAGGTTATTTTTTAACGAGAAATAGCTGAGTGCACCAATACTTTTTTTACAGAAGAAAATTCATTATCTTCATATAGGCATCAAACTCCATAATTATTGATGGGTGTTAAGAATTGTCTTCCTCATATGTTGATGAACATTTTGTTTTGTTTTGTTCTTTTTAGATAATGGATAGATTTTTGATAAAAAAAAAATTCACGAAGCATGGAGTCATCTAATACTCCTAATGTGGCTACTACTTCTAATGAGGATTCTAGTTCAAAAAGATCTTGTCCTTTGTTGAGTTCGGATGATATTATTTATGACCTAGGGTTGCGTAAATCTATTGACTTGTGCAACACAGACCACACTTGCTATCATTAAAGACATTAGGGATTAATTTTTTTGTCTTATGGTTGATGAATCTCGAGATAGTTCAGTAAAGGAGCAAAGACAGTAGTTTTGAGATATGTGAACAAAAGTGGATAGGTGATTGAACGATTTCTTGGTGTGGAACATGTTACTGACACATGCTACCAGTTTTTAAAAACTGCTATAGATAAATTGTTTGTAAGACACGAGTTATAAATTGTTTCTTGGTATGAATAACTGTATTTCATTATTTTTAATATTTTTAGTTCTTAATTTGCGATATTGTAATTTTAAGACACTTTTTACATTATGTGGAAAAAAAATTTCTGGTCATTTTTCCTTAGAAATTCGACCTCACTCATTCTATATCCTAGATACGCCACTGGTCTTTAGTTTTTAAATTTGTTCAAATTAGTTCTTGAGTTATTGTTGTTTGTCGATTTAATCCTTCCGTCCAATTTCGTCCACTACATGAACCGTCAACTAACAGCGGAACACGCCGCACCCAATAAGATCCCTCACGTATACTTTTTATTTTTTATTCTTTTTATAAAAAAATCATTTCATCACTGCCACGTTGACATCTGAAGTAAAAAAACTGAACGGGATCGGGAACCACCCCGCTAGCCAGGGGAGGGTGGCTCGCCGTGGCCGCGGGGAGCCAAGATCTGGGCTCCCTCGCGGTGGTGGCCACCCTGCAAAGGAGAGCCACCCCTGCGAATGGGAGCCCGAATCTGGGCTCCCCGGTGTCTGCGAGGGAAAAGGTTGCTTAAGTTTCTTGTAATTTCATAAATGCAAATGCAATAGAATAGTTTACAATTAGGCCATATGGGCTGCTAGTTAGGGTAAAGTATATTTCTTTTTATTTTTTGATATCTTCTGAGCATATCCGGAAGTGTGATATGCATCATGATTTCTAGTTTACTTTTAATGTGACGAGGTATTAAGCAAAAAAAAATTATGGTGGACTTGCAGGACTTTCGTCAATTTCATTAGTGACCAACAGAACCTCAAAATTTGTTTGGAATTGGCACCTCTGCCCTTTCCAGCTCCCCATATTGAACTTAGTGTTATTTTCATTCAG
This sequence comes from Myrica gale, assembly GCA_963930655.1. Taxonomy (NCBI): domain Eukaryota; kingdom Viridiplantae; phylum Streptophyta; class Magnoliopsida; order Fagales; family Myricaceae; genus Myrica; species Myrica gale. The sequence goes on along the minus strand of OZ005602.1, from coordinate 7,185,205 downwards.
AGTTATCAAACTCCATCTGGGTTTTAACATTAAATGTATTGTTCTTGTACCAAAAAGCTTCGGGAATCCACTTGAGGGAGAAGTCCAATGCAGGTTTTCAAGAACATCAAGAATTGCTGAAGAACAAACCCAAAACATTATTATACCCGGAATATGTGAGAAAAAGTCATGCCCTGAGTGCCATGAAGATGGAATAAGACAAATAATGAATCATATAAGGAATTACAAAATGCAGAGAAGGAGACAAAACATGAACCCTCAAAAGAATTCATATTTATTTTGTCCACCTCTTTCTTTCCTTCGATACAAAAATCCGCTCGCTTGGAGGATCCCTGGTTAATCCTCGAGGCTGCAATAGCAGTTTCCCTTTTTATTGTTCAGAAACCTTGAAAAATGTGTAGGACAATATTATGTTATTGATACCATCCATCCTGGGATCTGCTTCGAACTCTGGATCTATATAAAAGAATACCTGCATTTCCATACATATGAATCACATATGTTCTCTATTGTCGTGAGTAGTTTCTCTTATAGTGCAAGTCAATAAAAAAAAAAAACAGTGCTTACAGGCATGTCGATTTGCTCCCCAGGAAGAAGACGCTGCTCCTCAAAGCAAAAGCATTGTATTTTATTGAAGTAAACTGCAGCCTGGGCAAGAACGAAAATGATCACAACAGATCAATTCCCTCCAACAAATCCTAGCCAAATATTGAATGGCAAAAGAATCGACAATCTGAAGAATCAAAAGCCCTGCAGAAAAGAAAGTCCTTAACAGGACTTAACAGATCATATTGGCCTTTAACCCATTTATATTCCATTCAACTATTGCATCGTAGAACTGGTGCTACCATGATTAGCAAATCCCCTGCTCTAATTAAACTTTTTTTACAACCTATATATCCAACAGCTATTTGGAAGGAACACTATTTCAGGCTGGATTCAAGAAAAGCCTGCAAACTAGATATTAGTAAACTCTAAAACAATATTTATCTGTACCTTCATTGGAGTGACATTATAAGTCGACACACCAGTGATCGGAGTTGGACTTCGATTTTCAGCAGTGTAAAATGCAAGTGCACTTTCTCCAGGCTTGACCCGTACCTGCAGCAAAGATACCAAGACCATAACAGCTAAAAGCATTTCACGACGCAATCTAGTAATAGAGAGTGGAGCCTTTTTACATTGTCCTCTATATTAAGATATTCTAAAACTAAAATAAAACGTTAACCAAATAATATATCATGTGGAGTAAAAGAAAGAACCTCTCTTTGTGTGGGAACAAATTTCCATGGCATTCCGTCAGCCACATCAGCATTGAATTGCACCACAATCTCCCTGCAAGGTTAACAAGAGAAACTTATCAGGCAATAGCATGGAGAGAAACAAAACGTAAGTAGTTTGATTATTGATCAAAGTCACTTTGATGACATTCTTCCAGATATCCATTGGATATCACTTGAATGTAGGAAGTAAAACATAAACATGCCATTCATAATCACATTTCTAGTCAACAGAACCCCATCCCATGACATGACTTCCTAAAATCGTTGCATGGTTGGAGACTATGAAAAAATAGTGCACAGTTGGAAAAGGGGCTTTTCTAACAAATGTCAGTACCTCCTAACACTACCTTTGGATTAAAGAAGGCACAGACACTTTATTGAGTGGGAAGAAAAGATGATAACTGTATAATTATAGAGTCAGACAACTCTCGCGAATGACGGAGAAAAGCATAGTCCACTAAAGGGATGTTCGTTTGGAAGAAATTTGTAGGATTCTAATAAAATTGTGAATATTTAGGTGATGATAAAGTTGTATTGGTATGCGTGCATAAGTTGTTAAAAGGGATTGATGTTTGTAAAAAATGTAATAAAGTGTTGTATTGGAATACGTGTGTTTTGTGATAACTAGGATGCCAATCCTAAAAAAAACACTCAACTGAACATACCCTAAGTGGGACAAGACAGCCGAGGGCAGGGAGCTACCTTGGAAAATAATTACTGCTTTCTCCAAGAAGATTGTTTAAGTTAACAGAAACTTTTTTCGGTCGTTTTCCCTTCTCTCCTTTCAAGCATCATTACTGTCTAACAAAATACTTGCTCAATGTATACCATGAAAAAACACAATCAAAAGAAGCAACTTTGCAAAACTCAAAAGAATCAAGCAACAAAAAAAAATTAAAGAACTGGTAGTGAGGACCCCAATTAGCTCCTAATCATCATAAAGTATAGGAAGCTATGGCTATTCATATTCGAAACAAGAGAAGAATGAGATTCATCTATGAAATAGAAATCATACCTTGTAGTGACAGTTCCATCTTTAGCATGCCGAACTATCTTTTCTTCAACACTCTACAGATAGCAAGAACTTGTTGTAACAGATTAAAAGGAGGGAGGATGGAGGAGATGCTAAAACAGGCAAGGCAAAACAAAAATAGATCAAAAGTGAAGAAATAAACTCAATCACACCTCACGCCGCTGAACAGTGCCTCCATACCCGGTAGCTTGGCAGAACCTTCTGTACAGAGGAACAGCAGCATAACTACTTCCCACCATTGCAAAAACCAAAGCCGTAAGGTATAACAGTGTCTTCCTTGATTTTTGTTCTCTGAAAGCTTGAGAAGCATAGTGGCGGTGAGCATTGAACGAAGAACAAGACCTCCCAATATGCCCAGAAGCTAATGGTGAAAATCGGCTACACTTATCAAAAGACCTCGTACTAAATTTGCATCCTAACTTCAAAGCCCATATATCATTATTAAACCCCCTCTGATATCCAGTATTAGCTCTGATGAAGTTATAACTTGACCACCCTAAAGCGTTAGGAGTGCACCTGAAATAAGAAAAACTCATCTACATAATCCCAACAAAGGAGCTTTGATGGAGTGAGGAGAAAAATGAAAAACATTATCACACTCTTATTATTTTAATTCCTTATATGGTTCCCTAAAAAATTTAGAAACATGAAATCGAAGAGCAAAACATCACAGTCTAACTCTGAAGTTGGAGAACGTGTATAACATGTCTCAACATAGCTTGTGGAAGGTGTATGCTTTTTACAGAGAGTTCACGAAATCTTACCCAAAAGAAAAGAAAAGAAAAATGAATTCAACAAAGATTTTAATCCCAATTAGATTGAGTAGACACTTGTTCTTTTCTTTTTTAATATAAATCTCAAAAATTCTTGTGAATAATCTTCCAACTTTTTAGACCATGTATATGTTTTATCAAGAGAACTACCTGGATTCAGGATAAGAATGTTGTAAATTCTCAAGATAAGTGAAGAGATTGGTTCTTTTACAAAGCCTTGAAAATGACATCTTCACAGGATGTCCATTGGCATCTGCAAAAAAAAAAGAAACACAAACTTTGAATGAGAAATCAAAAAGCATTAACTTGTACCGTATCTTTGAAAAAGTATAAAAGCCTATATCTATGTAAGTACGTTTAAAATGGATGCAAATACACATATATTCCTTTCCCCAATTCTTGTTTCAAAGGACAAATGAACGAATAACTTTCCTTTTAACCCCACCTCAAAAACAACGAAACAATTTCATTTCCATAAGAAATCCGGAACAGTGTTAAACTTCCGAGTTCAATGTGTGAAAAAAGTATTAAATGTTCTCAGTTCAGCTTAGAAGTTGACACCAGATGGACTAGAATTCGAGGACAAGTTACAAAAGTGCCTGTTTATTCTATAATTTTAATAAGAAGGGAGAGGGGAAAATGAATCCCCAGAGTTTAGGGTAGCTTTAAATTGAAACTTATGCTTCTAAATTGCTCCAATTAGAACCTAATCATTTGACAGAAACTTATAGTTTCCCCTTCTATTAGTCTCAGTTAATTTATACTGACGGAGAGCACATGAAACTCAAAATGAAACTTGTTCGACCCTTCATTTCCTAACTCACTTCTTCAATCATGCTACAATAACTCACATTTTCAGGTTCGAAGGAACCAACTTAACTCCAAAATAATGAAGAGAAATAAAATAAAAAATACATCCCCAACATAAACATTAACAAAGTCCAAAACTTCACCAATTTCCATGGTATTTCGGTCTCATCCACATCCGAGACCAGCCGGCCATTCACAACTCCGCCAAAAACGGAATGACCCATTTCCCATACTTGAAATAGTTTACCACATGAACCCCCAGCAACCACACCTTAAGAACCAAAATCCCAAAAATCCCAGGTAGTGGTTCTTGGACCTAGACTTCTTCCCTTCCCAAGTATGGCCCTTTCAACCTCCATTCTGTTAGAATATCCTCTCAGCATCGTGTCTAAACTCGAACCAGGCAATCCGGTGGAGGAAATTCAGAAATTACCTTAATTTCTCTCAGGGTACAGAGCCTAGAGTCGCTAGTTCCTACGTCCGCCGATCTCGCTGTAATATGATCTTAGGATGGGCTCTGGTAGGCGGGAGGCGGCGGCTGACCGAAGCCTCTGGAGTGAGAGTCTGCGAAGGCGTCGAGCATAGACGGGAAGGATCAAGGAAGTACGGAAACAGAGGAGAGGGAACGAAAACAATGAACTGTCAGGATCTTCTATTTCTTTTCATATAATTAATTATGCCGATTTTCTTTTTCTTTCGTGCCCTCGGCAAATAATGGGACAAGATCCCGGGGACAAGATCCCGGGTTTAAGGGTGAATAGCGGACTAGTCGGAAGTGGAATTTGACATTCCGACATCCCGTCCGCTAACTAGTGGATGACCAAAATAGAGTCTGCTTCCGCTTCCGACTCTTAGCGGACTTAGCGGAAGCGGAAGTCGGAAGCGGACTTAGCGGAAGCGGATAGCGGAATTCCGACAACTTTGTAGTCCATATTTTTCGGTCCATTTAAGCATTTTTTCAATAAATGAAAATTTTACTCATTTATCAGAATTCACAAAATACAATCCTTAAACATATTATGCATTATTGAAATCTAATTTTCTAAAGTTGAAAAATTATGCCAGGTATATAATACGAAACATACGATAGAAAAAAAATGTCAAGGGTTTAATAACAAATGAAAAAATGATAACAGGGTTTAATAACAAATGAAAAAATGATAGCAAATGATAAAGGGAATGCAGAATTTAAGTTATGTAGAACACTCTCAAGATCAGGACATGTCTCACAACGAGTAAACCAATTTCTTCTATAGAAACGAATAAAATCTCAACACTAGTCATGAGCAATAACAGAAGAAAAACAAGAAGGTAAATCCGAGGTATATAACATATGAAACACAGTGCAGTAAGAGAATAAAAAGAAGGTATCTCCCAGGTAAATATTACCTGATGAACAATTGTTCGAAGTACAGTCATCGGATTGGCATGAGCCAGCTTGGCAACCATCCGACCCAGTTGCTTTAGGTTTTCCTTTGCAAGCCTTTTTAAAATTCTTCTAGTGTCCAATTGTACTCACATCACACAGATTGACACTTGTGAGGCACCATGCTCTGTAATACATAAGATGAGCCCAGACAAATGAATAATCAATTATACCTTGGCTGTTTGTCGAGCAGCCAAAACCACAGGACTCCGCTCATTTAACCACATTGTCTTGCATGCCTAACAAAATTCTCAAAAGATCAAATAACGCTGCAGTTAAGGCCAAACAAAGTAATCCAACTCGAAGACATTAACTATAAAGGAGATTCCAATTGTTAACAAAAGATACGAATAACAAAGCTATTTGTAGAACACAAATCTAGCGGGGTAATCAATAATTCTTCCTATAATTATTTCACATTGATTTCTTAACAAACTTAATCCATGGATTCTATTTACAAAATGAAAAGACGCAGTTCCAATGTTTGGGCGCCAACAAAACCAATATCTACAATTTTCTACAGGGCACTTGAATAAACTGATGAGATATTTATAACGCGAATATTCAATTTCTGAAAGCACACAAAGAAAGCAGAAAGGAAGAAGAAGAAGAAGATGCTCAAGAAGAGCCATTAAAGAGCTGAGAAGGTCGAGAACGGGTTACGAACCATTTTGGTTCTGTTTTGAACTGGCCGAGTCTCCCCTGCTTCCTCGAGCTCTGAGAAGCGAGAACAAGTAGCGCTGGACAGTGGTGAAAGTCCCCGAACCCTAATATCGTATTGCGGAGCGGAGCGAGACGGCATTAGGCAGAGGGCTGGGCTCAGGGTTGGGGGAGGGAAGTGTAAATTAGGGTTGCGGCTGGGGGGGACTCGTGGGAGGGGAAGGGGAAAGGGAAGTTAGGGTTGCGGCTGGGGGGGACTCGAGGGAGGGGGAGGGGGAGGGGAAGGCGAAGATTAGGCAGAGGGCTGATGGGCGATGGCTGGGTAATTTTGCCGTGGATCAAAACGACGAGTTTTGATCCACGGCAGTTCGCCGTTTTGATCCACGGCAGTCGGCATGTTTCTTTTTTTCCCAAAAAAACAAATAAACGACGTCGTCCTATGTAACATGGGACGACGTCGTTTTAAGTCAAGGGAGAAAAAAAGAAAAAAAAACACCGAAACCGGATTTTCCGCCGAACCGGCGGAAAATTCCGCTTCCAGTTCCGCTTCCGTTAGTGGCCCAAAAGTACCTCCGGCTCCGGTTCCTAGAAAGGGCAGAGCTTCTCTTCCCGGAACCGGTGCCGGAAACGGAAACGGAACCGGACCTCCGCCGGAGGCCGGACCGGATTTACACCCCTACCCGGGTTACGTTCTTGTTGAGTAGAAATGTAGGATTTTAGAAAAATTGTTAATTTTTATATTGAATAGTATTTTATTGGTGTTTGTGTAAAGTGGAGAGAGAAATGATTTAATGTAATTGTTTAATAAAAAAGTATTAGAGTTATGTGAAAAAATATAGAGAGAGAAAATTTATCTTGAATAAAAAATTAAAAAATTATTGGAGATTGTGTAAAATGTATTGGTGTTTGTGTTTGAATTTTAAATATATTCGGTGTTAGATTTGTGAATATACTTAGAATCCTGAAAAAAGTGTGAAAACGAACATATCCCAGAAGTAGGGGTAAATACCGGATACCCCTTTGGGTTTCGACCCTCCTCAAAGTGTAGATTTTTTCTATTTTAGGTAAGGTTCGTTTTCAGAATATTTGTAGGATATTTAGTGTTTTGAGAATTTTTAGGTGGTGTTAAAGTTGTATTGAAATGCGTGTAAAAGTTGTTAAAAGTGATTTTTGTTTGTAAAAAAAAAAGTAATAAAGTGTTGTATTGGAATGTGTGTATTTTGTGATATTTGGATTATAAAAAAAAATAAGATGTGAATCCTACAAAAATTTAGGGCTCAAACATGCCCTTAGTTTAATGACAATGCTTTTCGTTTTTTATCAAAAAAAGAAAAAAAAAAGGAAATATCCTTTTTTGGAGTACCACTGTTAGGATATCCAAATCATCGAAATCAATATTTTCCCTCCATTATTTATTAAAAAAACAATACTTTCCCTCTACCAAGCATTTGAGAACTGATGAAATAAGGTGATTTATGATAACCTCCCAAACAATTCTTAGTTCTGAATTTCGTATCTACACACCATAATCACAGTTTTTCCCATCTGAAGTGGATGAGTCATTCGATAGTTCAATCAACTCTTTCCTCTACTTCAATATTTCTAATTCACTCGTAAAAGTTGCATACCTTCCTTTCGTTCTTTCAGCTCCTATTATATTTGTTTTCCCACTTTTTTATATTAACATGCAGGAGTTAATCACGTGGACAACACATGATAGAGTCACCATTACATTTAACGGTCAATTGACTTGTGGAGTGCAAATCGACGAATACTAAAACTTTATGAGCTCAATTGTCACAAACAATCAAAGATTGGGAAGCAAAGTGTAAGTACTTAGGGTTGCTCAATTGTCACCTACACCGTTAAGGGAAAAAAATCGGACCATAGCGGTGGCGGTTTCCGATTATCCTACATTCATATTGAGTCATTTTTTTAGCATTTTACGCACTTGACTAATGTATTTTTTCTCTTTTTTTCTATTTGTCAATTAATCACATATCAATAAAATATAAACTAATGAAATCTAAATTCCAAAATCAATAAAATTAAAAGAGCATCTTAAAAGATAAGATGAGAATTTAAAGTCCAAAATAATAAAATCTAAAATCAATAAAACTTAGAGAACATCACAATAAGATGAGTGAACAAATGGGGGAGGGGGTCCAGGGTTTAAAACAAATGATTCCGTTTTGTTTTTTTTTTAAAAGACAGAGGGGCCTGGGGGGAATAGGGTTCGCGCGGAGGCCCGGGGGGTTGGGCCGGTGGGAAAAAAACGCGAAATTGTTAGTAGGGGAGGGGGGGCCAGGGGAAACGCGAAATGGGGGATGAGTGGTCGGGAGGCCAGGAGGGGTTTAAACGTTATATGTATATAACCAGCACCAGTGAAGCTTGATACCGACAACCCAGTGCTGGTGCCGGTACCACTGAAATTTTTCGGTGACACTGAACAACCCTATCAGTACTCCTATAGTTGGGGGTACAAAGTGTATTTTCTCCTAAAAATAATCAATGTTAAACAAGTTACAAAGTAGTATGTATTGCCATCTGATACTCCTCTAATTCTTCAAAACAATAACGAGAAAAAAATTATTGTCAATTGTCACTTCATTGTGAAACTAAAACAAGTGAATTTAACAATTAACATGAATGATATAATTCACCTGCATCAAAACTTTTAGCTCTTAAAATCATCAAACTCCTCCATTTTATGAAAGATAGGCTTGAACCTTGTACAATTTTGGACACATATAAGAGCATTCATTATTGATGGAGAATGAATTTTGATAAGAATCCAACACTCGACTACCAGTACTCAATGTCAACTCATAAGTGAAGGTAATGATGGAGATGACCAATACGTCTTGAGCTACTCTAGTCAAGATGTAAGTTCTATAATTAAGGTAATTCAAGAAGGGGGTGAATTGAGTTTTAAAACTTTTTAAAAAATTTCTCCAAATTTGTATTGGCTACAAAAACAATGTAATAACTATCTTAGCACATGCAATATGCAATAATATCACAAGAGAATATAAGTGCTAAATGTAAAGAGTAAGATTAGAGAAAAGCAAATACGAGATTTTTTCAGTGGTTTGGCAAACTTTTCCTCATCTACCCCGTGAAGCTTATTTCCAACTTAAGTGGATAAACTAAACGAAGGGAGGGGGAAGGGATGAGCTGAATGATAATGCCTTAAACGACACCTTTCAGCTTATCCACTTAAGTTGTTTATTTTATTTTTTCTTTATGGTCCACGTGGCATCCACATGGCTTGAGAGGGACACCATCTCTCACTAGACTTTCATGCGTGGCGAAAGTGGGATCCACTGATATGCGGCGCGCTGTATTTGAGCATAAGTGGACTCTATTTGCCACGTCAACAATTATTTTTACTTTTTTAAACGGAGATAGATGAAGGGTTATTTTGATAACATAAATCTTACTCGGGGTAGGAAAAACTATTTTCTTTAGCATATGAGCATATCTGCAACTTAGTAATACCATAGGAGCATGAAGTGCATTTTACCTTTAATTTAATTGTTTTCGGGTCGGGTCTATGTAGTGTGGGATATTCGGATCAGGCGGATAGTGTACTTGCCCCCCGCCTCTATATGAGAAATGGTTGGTGCTCTTACTGGGTTATTTCTAGGAAGAATTTGATAGCTTAGAATTCATTTTAAAAGTGAACCATACACATCTAGAGATCATGAATCGTCATATTATTTCAAAAAAAAAAACTTAAAAAAAAAACCAGAAATTACACCAAACATTTATCTATTCCTCCGGTGTCGTCGGTTCACAGCAATCCAACAAATCGTGCAGTGAACGGCCGAACAACTTAACTTGTAACGTAAGAGCAATTCGCTTTCCTCTAAAAGTCCACCGGAAAACCCCTAATTACATCCTAGTCCTCTCCAAGAATAGCTCGACCACGCTATTCGCCCCTGCTTTTGATTCTCCCCGTCTCACTGGCATTCTTCTCGGCTGGTACATGCTCTGAGGCTTTTAGTTAGTTGCATTCTTTCGTCGAAATTAGTTGTCTTACTCTCATGTAATTAGCCTTTAATTCCTGGGCTTTGATCTGATAAAGTTGTAACAAACAGAGGGCGGAGCCACAGGTTCAGGGTTCTAAAGGGAAGAGAAGGGGAAGTTTGTGGTGCTTTAGAGTGGGGTAAAACATTCTCTTTTGACTTCTTGAATATGAATTTATGATTCGTGAAAATCTTGTCTCGAAGTTTAATTCTTTCAGTATGCCTGTCAAACATGTTCTTCTCTCGGTAAAATGGTTTTTTTTTTCTTTGGTGAATTTGGATAAATATCGAATGAATTAGATAGTCCCAGATCCTTCTGATCTCTTGTCTGATTTGGGTTGAATATCTCTCACCTAACGTTCTTCGTTTTGTTTTGTTATTTATTTGCAATCAAATGTAAACGCCCTTCTTTCCTTGAGATTCGAATTCCCAAAAAGCTCGTGAGAAAAAGAATACAATTTTCTTTTGAATTTTCGGACCTGCTCGGCTGGTAGGTGTTGGTAAGAGCAAATGTTAACAATGTAACAATCTCACATAAGTTGAAAAAGTATCTATATGACTTTATATAAGCTTGGAGGGACCTCCACTTGGCAAACTGGTTTTCCAAAGTGTGAATCTTCAAGCTTATATGGGTCCATTACAAATGGTATCAGAGCAGATTGTGAGCTCTTGTGCTACCCCGCCGCCACGCCTATGGATTGGCCGGTCATGGATCCAGTGGTACGGGCACGGCCCCAGCCCGGTGAATAGAAGCCTCATGGTGCTCGACCAACGTGTGCGTTGGTCTTAAAAAAGGATGTGGTATGTAATAATTCCACATTGGTTAGGAAAGTATCTATATGACTTTATATAAGCTTGGAGGCACCTCCACTTGGCAAGCCGGTTTTCTAAGGTGTGAATCTCCAAGCTTATGTGGGTCCATTACACAACATCTCCCCTTTTTTTGTTCTTTTCGTTTTCCAAATGTGTTTCTGCACTTCTTTCGGGTGTTTAAGACTTTTCAATAATGGAATCATCCAACGTTTTGAGAATTTTCATAAGGTAGCTCCCTGTTGTTTATTTCTTCTTTTGGGTGGATACCAAACACGTTGACTGAAGACGCAAAGAACATCTTCAAATCTAATTCATGCATAGACCACTCATCTTATCCCCTTTCACATGAGCACAGCTAAAAATCATATAACTCTGTTTGTTTTCTTTTACCAATCTTTTTCCATGTCGCTTTTGAACATAAAAGAATACAAATTATTTCCCTTGAAGAATGACGATTTAGCTCAGGGTTATACGATATTTGAGGGCCCTAATGTAACAAATCAACGTTAAAGAAATAGGAAAGAGAAGAATAGAAGCTAAAAAACTGTCTTGCACCTTTGGCTTATGATTTTGGTGGGCTTGTGGCCATCATCTTGTGTGATTAGCACACATGGAATCTACACTAGTGGTTGCTGCAATTGCTTAGTGGCAACTTTTTTTTAGTTGAGTGTAAATGGACAATTTTTCTCTTCTACTATAACTTTCTGCCACGAGCACGCAGTGTAGACATAATTAGTGGTTTAGATTTATTAATCAATATATCTTTAATATACATACATATATATATATATATAATAATAATAATAATATAAAGACATCTTAATTATATATATATATATATATTCAGGAATAATTTTAGTTTTTTGTGGATGATAGAGTTACTGCTGCTGATCTTTTTTTTTTTCAATAAATTGTTTGTGCAGGGAAAGAATATACGTCTTCTTCTTCTTGTTCTTCCTGTGCCTCTTCAATGCAGTCCCACAAAAATAAACATTTCGGACTGAATTCTTTTAACTATATAATTCATTTGGAGCTTGAATTGGAAATAGCAATTTGAAGGGGGTTGGGGGTGCTTATGATGCTTTGTTCGTCATTGAGGGATCGAATACAGCCTTGGCTTCGCGATTACAATCAGCTTCAATCTTTCGCCATCCTCCTCCTCTACATTCAGGTTACTTCTTGTTCTCTTTTTTTTTTAAACATTCTACATTTTCATTTTCTAAATACTACACCTTTAGAAACTGTAATTCACTAGGGTTCTTTGTTAAACAAAATCAAATAATAAATAGATTGGTTGCGCATTGATTGGATCGCTGGGGGCATTGTACAACGGGGTGTTGCTGATAAATCTCGCCATTGCATTATTCGCACTTGTGGCCATAGAGAGTAGCAGTCAGAGCCTTGGGCGCACCTATGCAGTTCTCCTCTTCTTCGCTATCTTGCTCGATATCTCCTGGTTCATCCTCTTCTCTCATGAGATTTGGTAAGTCCCCCTTTCATTTTCATTTATTCACACATTGGGCATCTTACATATGGTGTTATTTATTTCAAATGCGAAGGAAATGTTTGGCGAACTAAGAAAATTTCAGCCTACATCTTCACACAGCAGCACAGAATCTGCTTGGAAAATAATTTTCTACTGTGAATTTTTTGAGTCACTAATATGGTAGTTCCAAAATTGATCACCTGTGTATTTTTGTTTACATGATCTATGTGCATGTGGATTGTGATGTACTTGATGGCTGTTCTAATCTTTTACTTGACAGAAAATGGTTTATGTGTGCAGGAGCATTTCTTCTGCTGATTATGGAGCATTCTTCATATTTTCTGTGAAACTCGTGCTGGCAATGCAGATCGTTGGGTTTACTGTGAGGTTATTGTCCTCATTGCTTTGGATTCAGATTTACAGGTTGGGTGTTCCATATGTTGATAGTGCAGTTGATTTTGATTTAAGAACTAGTTTTCTGAATCCTGCAACTCCTGCTGTAGTCCGACAATGCTCAGATTCTGATGAAATTATAGGGGGCTCAATCTATGACCCTGCTTACTACTCATCTCTCTTTGATAGTCAAGACAGTAGATGTTCCTATGGGGTATTTTATTCTTCTCTTTCATTCAATCGAATCCCTATCTGAGTTTTCTTGGACAAAATTCCTGTTTGTCTGTAACTTTATTCAGTAGATTTTTGTTTCTGCCTTATATGTTAGTATGTGTATTTATGTGCATTGAGACTTTTGTTAGCCTTTGTAGATAGGAATTTTTATGCAGAGCTGGCATTTGGAATTGTGATTTACCAGTTGCAGGGTATCTGGCATATAAGTTGATTAATAACTTGTCTGAGTGACTTAGAACTTAAAGAAATAAATGATAGAATATTCTAGAACTGTTTGAAAAACGAAAAAAACAAGGGGCGAGATATAAACGCCTTTTATTCTTGCATTACTATATATCCATTGACCCATATTACGTTCTTTTAATATTTTTAGAAAATAATTTTAGAGATGCAGTCTTGAATATAGATAGGATATTGTTAATTTCTGCGTAATACTTATTCTGTCTAATGATTTCTTCTTGTTGTTTAGCTTCTCCACCCTATTTGGAGGGTACTAATATTTTCGGTGAAAACTATAGTAATTGGCACACTGAAGCATTTATTCAAACGGGTTGGGTAGGCTGGTAGTGAAAGAAACGTATTGACTTACTTAGAGCTCTTTAGTATTCATTACCACGGCATTCATGCCTTAGAGTTGACCCACTCGTTGCTGGTAGTGCGCTTGAATTAACTCTGATGAAACCATCAAAAATTCTCTAGAAATTCATAAACAACTGTTCTTTATAGTTTTTAACACGGTTTGCCCTTTTCCAGTTGTTTTTACCTCCATGTGAAGTTGAGATAAATTTACACGCCCAAGGCTGTTGGCTAATGAGTTTTTTTTTGGTTGTTAGAGTCTTGGAGGAACACTGCCATTATCCTAGCTTTGAAATCTCTCTGCACTCTCTCTGTCTTGTTCTAGGTTAAAATCTTTACACTTGAGTTTCCGAGCTATTTTCTGCAATGATCTAAATTATATGAACATTATCTTGGAATGCTGTGTTGTTTCTTATGTTTATAAGCTAGTTCCAATATATTGGAATTGAGACTTAGTTGAGTGATTTCAATTGGGGTATTCCACATGTTCAGTTACTTCAACCTCTACATTCTCATTTCTTATGTATACGAAGATACTAATGATTGTATGTCTTTTCGAAACCCTTCCTGTCAACTGTCTTTAGGGTCAAAATTGTGGCATTGATTTCAATGGTACTACTTCTGCTGCCGAAGCTTCTCAGTTGAAGCCATCTGCAGGCAGATCATTTGAGGTTGTTGACGTAAGTATCTGTTAATGTGTTCTTCTCATTGCCCATGTGCTATACTGATACAACCAATATTTAGAAGTATTTCAATGTTGTTATTTGTGTTCTCCTTAGGACATATGTATACATGTATTCATCCGCATTGAAGGGGAATGTGCTACTTATTTTCAACATTATAGTCCTCGCAGGATGATATTGCAGCAAGCCAGCACGAATCGTTTTGAACTTGAGGATCGTGTCGATGGGAATCATTTCTTTTTCATTATTCAATGCGGCCAAACCATAAGGGAGTGGGGTTTGTACAGTTACAATTTTTAGCCACTTTTCCCCCCTGCGTGGGAGCAATGGAGATACAACTTTAAGAAGAACCCAGGGTTGCTTTAGTCTTTATGGAGTATGACAATGTCAAAGGTTTTGCCATTTGGAGCAGTTTTTGAATTCATACGGTGACTTTAATTGGGACGCCAATACTGGCTAGCTCCTTCAAAGGTTTTGGATGAGGTTCCGAGACAAACTTGCTTATCTGGCGCATATGGATGAATCCTGGACATGCTTTTAGCATAAACATGTCGGCTGCATCGGGGCATTGCAATATGGCTTAGCTGTAACTTCGATGTTCCAGGGTGGGTCTAGGTCAACACAGCCCACATGAACTTATTCCTTGATCCCTATTGATTGAATTTGTCCCCCAAGCCAGATTGGTGAATTTTCATTAGATAGTAGCGGCTCTTTTTCCATATCTGTAATTCATTTTTGTTTGTGGGTTTGGCAGCCCGTTAAGATGTCAGGATTCGTGCAAGCATTAATCTGCAATATATTTTTGAAGCAGTGAAGGGTTTCGAACATATAACTGCGTCTTTGTATTATTTTGGCCATAAGAACTTGCATTTAGAACGCTGAAGTTGCATGACCAACGGAGGAAAATATACATAATTTGCAATTCTGCACAACAACGGTCAGCGTTTAACATATAAAGGTAGTTGATATGGCATGACTTCCCATAAAATCATATCAGCCAAAAGCTGTCCTTACACAGGATCATTGCAGAAACTTAAATGGAGTACCCTTAAGAAAATCAAACAGATCCCAACAACGGTCTGAAATACAACAGATGCTCCATGTTGATAGAGAAAATAGCGTAGCAGCTACCGGGATCGTGTCCGCTCAACAATGCCTCAAGCAATGAAACCAAAGTATACAAGGGGGATAAGTTATACATTTGTTGCAAGAAAAAGCCAAATGTGGACAACGTTGAAGACAATGCGTACAAAGAGGACAAGTTTTATCTGTTGCGAGCAAAAGCCAAATGTGGCGAATCGTTGCTTCTTTGAGTTCCAATCATGCATGCAGCTATCCACCGTCAGCATATCATGTATTGCCAATACTTTTTCTCACATTATGTCCACCAGCTCTTCCACTATAAGTGAATGAATGCTCAGCAATGACCTTACATTCAAATCACCTCTTCGCACAGCTTTGATTAAGGCCGCTATACTTGTTTTAGTTCTGAGCTTGACACTAACCTTAAAATCTAGAGTACTAATAACCTTGTAGGCTAATGAAACTACTGAAGATGTTGGGAATTAAATTCTTATGTATTCCATTTGATTTCGAAATAAGTAGCTAAATGAAATGACAAAAACAAACAAATAAAGGATACTAATGTATAGCCAAGCAAAAAGGATACAGATGTAATAATAGGTGATTGATTGATGAAAAAGGGAGAAGAATGGATGAAGAACACGAACAACTTCTTGTACAGTAGTAGATACTCTCATTATTACCATTATGTTTGCTGCAACATTCACTGTTCCAGGTGGTAACAACCAAAATACAAGCTTGTCAATATTCTTAAATGAAAAGATATTCGTAGTCTTTATGGTATTCGATTCATTGTTGTTGCTATTTTCTTCCTCAACTTCGATATTGATATCTTTGGGGTATCCTAGCATCAAGTAATGCTAAGAAATGAACATTGACATGCTTATATTTTAGTTGTTACTACCTGAAACAGTAAAGGCTGCTGCAAACATAACAATAACAATGAGAACATCTACCCCAGTACAACAACTTGCTGTTTTATTCATTCATTCTTCACCCTTTCCAATACAATCCTCACGATTCCATGTAAACTTGTCTGAGAGTCAAACCATCCATGATGAAACTTCTCTCAAATATTGGAGGGGCAAGGCTCTTCAATTCCTGCATTGTTAAGCAAAACATTATGATAAAATAAAACTGCCTATAAAAAAAAGCTACATATAGCCACTTGAATCATTTTAAACCAAGTATAAACAGGAAAAGCAAGAGAGTTTAAATTGACATTCAGTCTAATAACTTGACTACGCGCTCTAAGTACAATTTGCAGAACAATTTCGGCTGCCTTCAGGATTTGATAAACCCATCTAGAAAATAACTCCAATATCCTAAATAACAATTTAGGGGTTCCTATATTTCTTACAAAGTTGTACTCCTAGATGTGAGTTTGGATGCCTATTACACTACCTGAATTCAGGCCGACCGTCTTCCTTGTCATACCAATTTCATCAGTAGCAAGAGAAGGTCGAATATGAATACCTTCCAAGAAAAAGAGTAACCCTAGGTAAGTGCATCCTATCAAGTTAAGGAATATCACTGACTCTCGCCACGACACGCATAGAACGGTCGTGGTTTCTAAGACGGATAAACCCAGTAGCAAGGTAAGTGCGTGCGACCTAACTGATTTCAGATTCAAAGAAAGGGTGCCGGGCAGTGGAGAAAGAATGGAAATCGAGACTCAAAAAAAGTTGGCGTCGGACTCGATTTCCCTTTTCTTCCTTTGATGTTTGTGCGTATTGAGAGAGACAGAGACAGAGACAGAGACAGAGAGATAGATAGAAAGGGTCACCTCGGTTGTTTGATGAGTTTCCTTGATCAAACATGGAGTTTGACTCCCGGCGAAGGTTGTCCATACATTTTAACCTAATGTATCCCCAACGAGAGCAACTTGAGGCTTGAGCTGCCCTTCCTCCAAAGCTTGTCGCTTATAAACCACCCATAGCTTAACTCAACCTCATGAAATGGTTAGCCACTGACCCGAGGTTAAGGATCTGAAGACAAGTTTGTCTTTTATCGAGACCTACTGGAAAAGAGGAAAGATTCGATTGCAAGATTGTTCTAACTTATAATAACGGAATTTGACTATTTGGTCTCTAGGCTTATACCTTTTTGGTAAATTGATTATTGGATTTCAAATTTCAAAATTTTAGTATTTGGGTTTTTATTATTTGACGAAATGGTCCTGCTGTTAGTCTGTTGTTCATATGTTTAACGGATTTGAAGCGGTCGGCTGGATATATGTGTAAAAAGTGAGCAGTCAACCGCTACATGAAGCGGACAACCGCTTCATATAGCGGACGACTGATACAAATTGTTGACGTGTAGCAGTCGACCGCTTCAAATCCGTTAAGTATATGGACGACTAACTAATGGAAGGACCATTTCGTCAAACAACGAAAATTCAAGGACTAAAATTTTGAAATTCAATGACCCATTTACCAAAGGGATATAAACCCAATGACCAAGTTGTCAAATTCCCTTATAATAAACACATATTAGTCTTTGAAAATAAATCTAAGGCTTGATTTGATCGTCTCATTCATATGAGATAAAAAATACTCAATTTCGATCTTAGTAGCTAGTTATTAGGAACTTGGGTAAGAGAAGAAGGATCGAAATTATTAATTTTTTATTTGAATTATAAGGTAAAATTTTAAAAATATATATGACTATAAATTTATTATAAAACTCGTATTACCTAAAATACATATTAAGATTTAATAAAATAAATTTAAAAATCATAATTTAATTATAATTTATTTAATGAGGTGAGATAAAATTCATTCATAAATAAAGCAATGAGATCATTGCTAGCAACTTCTCTATTATAACATTTTGGTTAGAATAAAGAATTAATTTAACAAAAAGGCTTAAAAACACTCTTTAACAGCTTATCTATTTTAACAGTTTTTAACAAAAAAATTTAACATATGAACAGTCTATTCACTTTACCATATTAAAATATTAATATATATTTTCTTTCTTTCTTTTTCTTAAAATATTAAATATTAAAATCTAAAAATATGACTGTTAGGATAACACAAATTTAAAAAAAATTTACTGTTGGAAAAAGACCAAATTTAAAAAATTCGACCATTTTAAGATAAAATAAATATTTAAAAATATGAATATTACGATAAAAATGAATATTTAAAAATATAAATATTAGAGAAAGAATATAATTTTTTTAAAAAAATAATATTTAAATAGAATAGTAAAAGTAGATGATTAAATAGAGAACCTATGTTCTTAAAATATTAATAATTAAAATAAATAAGTTTATTTTTTAATTAAAGTAGAAATATAAATTTAAATAAGTAGCTAAAAATACTCCTAAGGCTCCGTTTGCAAACTAAAATTTTACCCATCCTAAAATTTTAACACAATAAATAATTACAATATAATTTCTCTCTCTCCATCAAATCATTATTTTTCACTATAAAAATATAAAAAATTAATTTTTTCTTATTTTTTCATCAATCTCAATAACTAAAATTTTAACGACTCTAAAACTTTTCTTCTCAGACACTGACTCAGAGGAGTTGCACCGAGTTTTTTCAATTCGCGGAAGCAGCTTTATCAAAGGACCTTTTTCATCTATCTCCGTGGCTTTGTTGATTGGGGACCAAGAGATTTCGCCATCTCGAAGGCTGGAAATCCAACAATTATTATAAGTTTTTTGGCCAATAGAATATGAATCTCGATCGGCGTAGGACTATAAAATGCCAAATAGACACGTTCATAAGAATGCGTGCATCACAAATGTCGAGGAAGCTGTGGATAAAATACTGTGTAATGTGGATCACACCAATATTTCGGATCTCGGTCAAATATTTTTTATAAATATTAGAAGATAATACAGGGGGTGAAAAATAATAACATTAAGAATAAATATGTATTTCTCTTTAATTTTTTTATTCTTTTCAATAAATTATCCTTCATTAAAAAATTAATTATAGAGATTTTTAAATGTATAATTTTTATTAAAGAAATCATTCTTTAAAAATTTTATTCTCAAAATTAATGATTCAGGTGAACTCCAATCATAAATTTTATATGTATCACTCAAAACATAAAATGATGTGCCTTATCATTTTTTTAATTATTTCCTCCCAATTATTTATTTATTTATTTTTAAAAAATTAAGTATAAATGCACCGATAGACAATGTGATATAAGAAAGTTATAAATTAATTCCTAAAATAAAGAAAGTTACAGATTAGTCTTCGTGGTAAGATTTTTCTTAAAAACACGTATCTTTGTTCATCTTCGTTTCTTTCACAAATGACATATATTAGTGCACTACGAGATCTACTTCGGCATGCAGCACATTGTGGTTAGTGTTGTTGATAAGCACATGTTAGTGAAAAGAGATAGAGATGAACATAAGAACATGTTTTTAACATAAAATTTATCACACAGACTAATTTGTAACTTTTGTTTTTATACTTTAGATATTAATTTGTAACTTTCTTATACCACAAGGACTGTGGGTGTATTTACGCCAAAAATTTATAAATCACAATATTTTAGTTTTAGATGACACATGCGAACATATAATTGGAATTGCCATCTAAATTGTTAGCTTTATAGATAGAAATTAAAGAAAATGATTTATTTGATAAAATTATAAATTTAAAAACTTTATGATCAATTTAAAAATTAAAAGAAGATTTGTTAAAAAAAATCAAAACCTAAAAACTAAATGCCTACATAACCTTAACATTTAAGCTGAAAGTCTTGATAATATTATCTTTACTGTTTTCTCTTATCAACAATAGACAAATATGTAAAGTTTTATATGCTTAATCTTGGATAGAAGGAAAATGGGCAATTTATTTTTAACTTTATTTCCGTTAGGGACTTAGGGTTAATGTGTAGTTAAGGAATTTTTTTTTTTTGTTTTTCTGCATTTTGTATCGCTAATTCGCTATGATTACCTGTGAAAGAGTGGGTTTTGGCTTTGGCCCCTGTCGACATTAAACACATTGGTCGGGAAAGGAAGATTCTGCCACGTGATCTGTATTAAAAGATTATGATACGACCGACAGTGTTTGGAAAAAGGGATAAATGATATTTTGGTCCCTGTGGTTCGGGTGAAAATCAAATTAGTCTCTTAATAATTTTTTTCATCAATTGGGTCCATGTAGTTTGCACGAAAATCAAATTAGTCTCTTATCAATTTTTTTCATCAATTGGGTCTCTGATCTTTACATGCGTTTATATTAAGTCCTTCCGTCCAAATTCGTCCACTGACTTAACGGTAAGTGCCAACTTGATCTGCTCGGGATGGAAAATTGAGAGGATCGAGAAGTTGAGTGCCAACGGTAATATGCTTGTTAAAAATCTGTTTGTGACAGATTTTTGATAATTTTAAAAAAGCTGCACAAAAGCAATCAATTGATGAAGTTATTGCGTGTAAAGCATATTTTAAGGTACAGATTATAGAATCGACAGCTTGCGGGTTTAAAGTGTAACTTTAACCACGTGTTCTGTTAAAAAAAGACTGTGCCCCATGATCCATTGTTGATTATTTTAATGCATAAAAGAAATCTCTAGGGTTTTGGAAACCCCACATAAGATTCTTGTCAATTAATGAAAGTACATAAAATAAAGCGCGTTTGCTTGTTAGTGAATATATATATATATATATATTGAATAGACGGCCCAGGGAGCATATATAAAAATTATCGAAAGAGTTAGCAAAAAAAATACAAATAGTTAGATAATTTTTTATATTTATTATAATAAAAAAAATTTAATTATACAAATAGTTTCTATAACGTTTTGACAAAAATTTACTAACAAACATTTGTATAATTTTGGTCAGTATTTATTAACAAAATTATAAAATTAAGACGAAAGAATCATTTTGTTACTATACCACAAGCATTGTTTGTATAATTAAACTTAATAAAAGAGATAATTCGATGAAAAATAATTTATTTTATAATTATTTCATTGAGCCAAAATTTTGACGTGATGCCCCAGATACATATTCAAAAGGCATACAGCCCATTACAAACTAACACCCAAAGGACTACAAACTAACCGGCCTTAAAGGACAGTAACCAATAGGGCCAAAAAGCCCATACAATCTACTCGGGTCCACAGGCCCAACCTACTTTTCTAGTCATTAGTGGCATGTAATCTCAATTGAACAAGATAAAAAAGAATAAAAACAATTTTCATTCTAGCATGATTTTGAGCCCATTTTTATTTCTCTTCTCTAGAAAAACAAGTGAAGTATGTAGGATATTGAAGCAAACTTATCTCCGGCAATTTAAATTGCCCAAGATGGCCATGTTCTTTGTAAAAAGCTTGCTGTCGAGAAGGATGCACAAACAGTGGACTGGATGGAAAAGCATAGAACTAGCTATTGACTACCTCTCCAGAGGTAGAGATAGCATTTTTATTTTCATTGATATTTATCATAGTCTGGGAATACACACAAACTACAGATGAGACCTCAGATCCAACAAACCACTCCAGCTACATGAATAGAGCTGCCATAGAAACATCCAAGCACCCATGCCATAGGCATTCATTCAAGTAGAAGACAATAGAGATCCAAGGCTGATCTTGAATTTGAAGCTAATGCAACTCAAGAGTTGGTCACTATCATCCTTCATTGTCATCTTAAGAGTGTAAGGGCCCTGCAAGTACCTCAAAACTATCAGCTACTGATGTGAAACGCCAAAAATAAAAGGAAAATTGGCATTTTAGTCCCTAGGTTTTGGGCACTTTTTCATTTTAGTCCTTCAGTTTCAACTTTCAAATTTTTAGTCCTTGAGTTTTCATTGTTTGACAAAATGGTCCTTCTGTCAGTTTGCCGTCCATATGCTTAACGACACGTGAAGCGGTCGACCAGATATATGTGTTGAAAGTGAGCGGTTGACCGCTATATGAAGCGGTCGACCGGGTTAAAATTGCTGACGTGTCAGAGAGCTCTGTTAAGCATATGAACGGCAAATTGACGGAAAGACCATTTTGTCAAATAATGAAAACTCAAGGACTAAAAATTTGAAAGTTGAAACTGAAGGACTAAAATGAAAAAGTGCCTAAAACCTAGGAACTAAAAAATGAATTTCCCAAAATAAAATAACAATTTGAGGAAATGGTCAAATGCATTTGCTAAAGTTAGGCTGGTTATGAAGTGGGGAAGAAAACTACTGAGAGAAATTTAATGTTCTTTTGCCATGCATAATAATGGACCTAAAAGAATGGATATAAATTATGCAGAAAAATATTGAATTTACATTTCTCTGTTGTTTCTAACCTCTCTCAGTTCACTCTCAAGACTCGCCCATCAATGAACCCACCATGCTGGCATGGAAAAAAGAAAAGGAGGAAAAAGGAGAAAAGGGAGAAGTGGGGACAGGGAGGAGGGACATTAAAGAGTAAAATTTTCTTTATCTCATTCACAAGTTACTTCTCTCTAGAAGGGCCAGCTTCTCTCAACCAGAATCGATGCTTACCACAAGTGACAGGTCTCCAAATAAAAAAGCAACAAGAGAGGAAAGCAGACTGAAACTCCCCAAAAGAACAACCATTGGTCAGATAAGTAGAGTGGAAACCAGTGCAACCAAAAGTAGCAAGATTTTGAAGGAAAGAAGTGCAGCAATTGACGACAAGTCAAGGAAAACGCGACTCCACCAGTTTTCCTTTACAACATGCAACAAGCTGATTCGTTTGGAGTGCTGCCTAGTCCCTCTTGATGAATAAAGAAAGACCAACAAAGAAAGAAAAAAAAACTTCATAAGTGCAACATAAATATGGATGACGTTATCTGTTGATGCCCAGCAACATATTGGGAAGTGCATAAGAAGGGGGTACTAGGGGGGCCAGGCCCCCCCCCCCCCCCCCCCAAAAAAAAAAAAAAAAATTAGATTACCCACTAACCCACAGAACATTGAAAAACACCCCTAATGTCTTTAAAAAACCAAAAATATACACATAAGTTTTTGGTAAAACTCAGAAATATTGTACCAAATTGAAGAATACTCTAGTCTTTTTGTTTTTTCTTAGATAACAAGTTTAACCTTGGAAAATTTTGAGAAGCCAACAGATACCTATCGAAGGCCCCTACCATGTAACTATCCTCCATTCTCCCTTAAAGGGTCTTCAGGCCCCTCCCCTGCTCTCCTTTACTTTCTTTTCTCCATGTTCATAACTTCGAAGGAAACAGCAAGTTTTCAAGCAAAGAGGAAAAACTATTATCTATGATTCACGACCTTCTTTGATCATAAGCCCATACTGCAAATCGTTAGGTCGATGACCATGTCAATAAGTTTTCTTACTTTTTAAATTATGTTTAGCGCATTTTATTAGTATTACTACACACCAAAATATGATTATACAAAAAAAAAGTATTTTTGAAAAGTATCATATTAAAGAAATTCCCCCAAAGATGAATTCCTGCACTATATTCTCGAGTTAAAGGCTTATGTGAAAAAAAACACCAACAGCTTTGAAACAGGGTAAAAGCTGAACTAAGTCAAAACGAGGCATAAATAAAGTTCCTAAATATGTCCAAAATCTGTAAGACTCCAATAAAGATGGTCATGACAAAGGTGTTGATCAGCGATAGAACAATAAAGCAAAAAGATACCATAATCTAGGCAAATACCATGAGAATCTTTGAAGGGTTCCTCTTAAATGTCAATACATAGGCCAGAGTCAAAAGTCTAAATCTGAAAAAGGGAGACTTACAGGTGGCGTGTACCCAGGTAAAGTTTGCGAGTGAGAAAGAACAAAGTCACCCGGTGCAATGGGGCAGGATACCTCCTCAGAAAGATCATGGTTTTCCGTATGAACATGCACCCCAACGTAAGAAACCTCAATGACTACTTTTCCACCATTAATGGCTTGACCTGCGTATCAAAGATACAAGTAAGCCAAATGCCAAGAAATACGTCCAGGGACCCCTACATTCACCAAATTAGAGCATGAACAAACATGCAACAGACCAAAACAGTAATGCAACAGATTTGTGGCAGATAGAGTTTATAATTCAGATCGGAAACAACTATTTGTATTCTTCTTCAGTTTATCACAAGATATCAGAACCTCATGAAAACTGCAATCACGATGCAATGTACTTCACCTAAAAAATTACCCGACACCCTTGCTCCTGCAAAATAAGTAACAGTCTCCACCCCACCACATCATCCCTTCATTGCAATTGGTTGAGTAGAATCCCATCGTATTTGCAAACTGCAATTCATGCAGTGATTTTTAACATATATTCCTTTAATAACCACCTCAAAAATGTTGCAGTAAGTCTCTATTCTCTGAGTACTGTAATTATTGAAGGCTGCACACGTTGCCACCAAGACTCGCTTAGACATGCACCCCCTAGGGGCACTCACTTTCCCACGTATGCCACAAATGATTCACATGTAAGTAAGGTTTACTAGCTGCCTACCGGGAAAAAAAGATAACATTACTTGCCTAGTAAAGGCTCAAATAAATCCGACGGGCAAACATACGAACATTGATATAATTGCAAAACTGCTTACTGAACTAGTTTGCCAACTCAGAATGACTAAAAATGGACATTTTCTGACAAGAGTTTGCTTCTAAAGAACGAAAGACATGGAGATTCTAAAAAATGACCTCCACCTCACAAGAAGTGGTCCTTGGACAGTTGAAGATATTCAAATTTAAAACCCAATGTAACACCTTGTATTGGTTACCTGCTATGTGGAACTGATTTTACAAGTGATTGCAAGGAATTCTACATATTAAATTGATTAACCCTTTTCGAGCTCGAATACAGACATGGCTACATTTCCTTGGGTCTTACTAAGCCAATAGTGCCAATAGACCACTCTTTTTGATGTCCAAATGTACTAGACTTAAAAAGAAGCCAACATTTTCATAAAGGAAGTTATAAAAAATAAGAATTGGAAGAGGACACACATTTGGGTACTTGTGCACTTCAAATTATTTGTAATGCCTTCTTGTTTAACGCATTTCTCCACCAAGAGTTGCATCATAAAGTCGCAACATCCAAGTCCATTTATATCAAATTTCCACCAAAACAAAGGACTATCTATGCCAATCTAAATATAAACAAGTGAGATACAAAATTACCACAACCTACAATCTTTTAGGCCAATCTACACTATAGTTCAAAATGATTAGTCAAAGTTTGATTGAAGCTCCTCCAAGTTGCTTCTAAACACAGTTCCTTCTAGTAACCACTCGGTGCAGGGCTGAGTGACCAAGCAACACTTTCCCAATCTACGCACAAATATGGAACCAAGCATAATCTCTGAAACCCAAAACCCAGATCTTTCTTAACACTATATGGCTCACTAGGTCGGCTTTGATACCATTTATCACAACTCCAGAAAGCGCTACCACTTCTACAACATACCCCAAAAGCAAGACTAACCAAAGTTATGCTTTCAGCTCCTTGGACTTGCTTATAAAATCCAATTCCACCTAATAACTTCCAGATACAGGAATTATCACCATACATCCAGAGTCAGCTCAGTGCGAGATCTGACGGATACAATACAATCCAGTAAATTCATATATTATTGGTGCCCAGCAAATCAAAACAAATGAACACAACACGTTCTCCGGAAAAACACATGCGGCACCATTTCCCCCCACTGTTTTGCGTGTATAAATATGAGCACATTATTATAAGTATGAACAAATACTGTTACGATTATCAAGTGGGCACACAATCCTCACCGATTCAGCAGAGATGCGTGTTAGACAAAAAGACAGAAAAAAGGGGATCAGAGATATTACCAGTTGAAGCATATATCTTAAAGGTGGCTGGCTTGCCTGACACCACTGGGTCAGGTGATATCTCAACATTCCGAACCTTCACAGGATAGTTACCTTTCTTATCTACATCATTTCACATCATCCATCAAGAAGATAACACATAGTAGCTTAATCCCCAAGTGCAATTCGAACATCAAAATTATAACAAACAACAAATTTAGGGTAGAAGAACCAAAGTGAAACGAATCGAAGCAATCGAAAATGATTCAAACCCATGAGATTGATAAAACGGTAGCAAGAAAATAATTTAAAAATACTTACCACAGAATTTGACATCCGCCGCTCGAGTGGAGGATACGAGAACCAAAGATATCAAAGCAAAAAAGAGAAAAATGGTGAGCTTCACGTACGCCACTGCTTCCATGGGGGGATTTTTCTATCTTTTTGCAATATCTTCGGTAGATGAAGTAGAACTTGGCGTGTGCTTAGTTTTTAATCAATTTCTAGATTTTTGTGGGAAAGCGATGTCGTTTGTAGGAGTACGTGTCTGTGAGAGGATGTCTTTATGAACGCGAGACACAAGAAACTTACACGCAAGCAGACAAAGTACCCTTGTCAAGTCTTAAGGTAGCCAGTGCTTGCAGCTCAGTGGTGCCTCCTCGGCGGAAAAATTGGAATGCGGTCCGGACCGAATTTCGGTCATAGTATATTAAAGAATTTAGGTCATAGTATATTAAAGGATCGGACCGGTTTTACTAAATGCGATTCAGTCTGGATCACTTTTTTTCAATATTTTTTTATTTTTTAGGTTAATTTCAAAGGGGAAGTGCATATAAAAATGTTAAGTTTTAGTTTAGATTAAAATTAAACGTTTTAAGTTTATAATTTGTATTAAAAATTATAAAAAATATATATATTTTTTATTTCTTTAATAAATGCGGTCTTGTCCGGCCGGACCGCATTTTTAAGAACTAGGACCGGACCGGACCGCAAATCTGGTCCGGTCCGCGGTCTTGTTGTGTTCACCCCTAGATTTGAGTGTCAATCTCTAGGATCTTTTCCCCAAGTTACTTAAAAAAAAAAAGACAGACTTTTACCGAAGACGACCCTATTTTTTAATTTGCTCGAATCAATAGTGGTGATTCTGAATTTTTTTAAAATTGAATTTCACGGTCTAATACGCAAAAAATAATATAATAGTCAGATTTTATTGTAGAATTCATGTTATCTAAAACTTTATATAATTAAATAACATAAAATACACATATTGTATTATCTCTCTCCAACTTGCATAATGCAATTTTGACAAAAATTTATAAAGAATTCTAGTCCAATTCATCACACATAAATAGTATTTTCTTCTCCAAATAGTCCAATATCTGTCATGATAGACATGTCAACTATCTAGCACCACCAGAGTCTAGTCACTATCTTCCTAACTTGTTAATTTTTTAAGGATAAATATATTTACACTTTTTAATTATGGGCTCTTGACATTTTGGACCGCAATCTATGATTTTTATTATATTGCACTTACTAATGACTTTAGACACTTTACACCATAAAAATTGATTTAAGCATCAAATTACTATTTTACCTTCATAAAATGATAAAAATAATAAATTGAGGTGCAAAATGTCAATATATGGTACAAAAATATATTTATCCTCAAATTTAAAGATTAGTGCCAATATCTTATCCATCACATTAGCCGGATCAGGAATAGACTTTTGTCACATTTTATATATTTTATTTTGGATGGAATTTTATTGGTTCCTATTCTTCTTATCCAGATTTTTCTTACTTATAAGAGGCCTACTGTGATATTTTCCCCCGTAGGTATCTCATTTTTCTGTAATTGCTTCTAGAGTTTTTCTACAGAAGAGTACTCACTACAAGAGATTTGCCCCTTAGCTACAAATTTATCAGTAACGAAATTAATTTCGTAGCTAAAATTATGATTTTCGCAACATAAATATTGTTTCGTTGCTAAAAGATAGTTTTAGGGTTGACTTTATCAGCAACTACTAAATTTTGTCGCTAAAAGACAGTTTTAACGACAAATTTATCAGCGTCTACTCAATTTTATCGCTAAAAGCAATTTTAACGACGACTTTTATCAACGACTAAACGAACGTTGTAGCTAAAAATTATCTCTTTTGCGACAAAAATATTATTTTGTCTCTAAATACTTAAAACACATGATTTTGGCGACTAAATTCTATATTCATCGCTAAAAAATTTATTGGCGATTGCTTAATTTTGTCGCTAGAAGACAATTTTAGTGATAGAGGTTGAAATTTCCATCACCGCGCGCCCGGGACTCGAGCGACAGGAGCTGGAATTTTCAGCGCCGCGTGGAATTCCAGCACCCCTGCGGGCAAAGGGGCCTTGTGCGCGCGACACTTAGAAAGGTATTTTCGTTGGTTTGTGGAGTGATAGTTAATTGATGTTTCTTACTCATACACTATTACCTATGTACCCCTAGCTAGATAGATATTTTTTTAAACAAAAAGGACATGATTGTCTTTCAATCACTATTGCCCTAACACACGCTTCAACCATTCTTTCAAACTCAAACCCTAACTTATCTTCTTCTCACTGCCGCATCCCCTTCTCTTCTCTCATATTCAGTCTTCGTTGCCCTCTCTCTTTCTCTCTCACCCTCTACAACAAAGACACATTGTTCGTCTCTCTCGACTCCTCTTACTTTCTCTTCCAATCGCGTTTTGGACATAGACGTATGTTGTTGAAGGAGACTTGAGCAGCATCATCGCCTATCAACGTTCATTTGCCCCACTACCGTGACCTCGACCCTCCGATCTACCACCTGATCTCTCCATTTCAGTGACTCATCCAAACCGTTTGGGAGAAGCCCACATCAACCCTCCATGGACTTTGTGCACGTTTGTTGGTTTTTGGCGCTCGTTGGAAGGAATGAAGCAAGATGTTGTTGTCAGCTGTGGAGTGGGTTATGATTTGGTGGCTGGAAGATAAATTTTGGCTTGCTGTCGTGGTTGTGATTTGGTGGTTGGAGGATAAATTTTGGCTTGTTAGTTGTATTTTTATTGTGAGTTCATCCCATTTATGTATACAACCTTTTAATTCATATCAATAAAAATGTGGATTCACCATATTGGTTGTTCACCGTGTTGCTTGAGGTTTTTTTAGATCCATCTTTCTATGGGAATATTTTGTATCAGAACAGGGTCACTTGATATGAAAAAAAATCGACCGAAGTAACAATCGGGGGAGCTAAAAATGGATATAAATGTATTGCGACAAAAATGACACTGTAGCTAATTTCAAAATGAATAGCGATGAAAAATGGCATCAGGGAGAGGCTAACGGTGACATCTGAGATTGTTCTCTGGCGACTTTGGATGAAGTCGCTAATTTTGGAATGAACAACGACAAGAGAAAAAAATGTTACTGGATATTTGAAGTGACGCGGTATTTGCGACGGAGCTTCGACGTTTGTTTTTTAGTCGTTAGTTTGTTGTCGCGACGATTTTTCTTCTTTTACCGACAATTGAAGCTGGCCGCTTTAGAGCAAAATTCTTGTAGTGACTTCTAGTAAAATATATTTCGAATACTAGTTTATGGAGGTTAAAGGGAGTCAATAGCAAAGACACTAGAAGGAAATTCAAGAGATAATATAAGTAGTACTTGTACTCTCTTGTTTGTTACTTTTTTTTTAAGTTTTCTTGGTTTGCTCAATTCATGTTGTGGATGAAAATCTCTTATACGATTCTCTTTTCGAAATTTTAGGTAGACAACATTAAAAAATATAGAGTTCACCTATTATATCTATCTCTCTCCGAATTTCATTGCAAATTATGAGTAAAAAATTATAGAGGATCTTAATCTTGTTAGTTGAGACGGTTTTTGAATTCGTCTTGGATGGTATATAGAAGACGTTGAGAAGGCTTCAAACACAAAAAGACTATCTTTTTCATCTCTTGAGAGAAGATCTTTTGAAAATGGAAGAACTTGTTGAATCCCCATAGTTGTCGTCAGGATTCCCAAGAGTTGGCTCCAATATTATTAATTTGAATAATCTTAATGTTAGCCCAAGGTTGTTTTTCAAACAATCCATAAATGATTTTGATGATAACAAAAGTTTCTAAGTTTTTGAAGACTTTAGTTTTTATTTTGTCAATCCACAAATTCCAAGTTATATCTACAATAGGATTGAGTTTATCTCACAAAAAATCTTCTCAATACACTTGAAGACCTTTACACAAGTTGATAGATAAATTCTTCAAGTTATAGGAACTTAAAAAGGTTTTGGAATGAAATGAAAACTTTAATTATAGTGAATTTTTTCTCCAGGGCTTTTAGGTGTCGACACATTCAGGACATGTGTCGACACATTGCACTTACACCCGAGACATGTTTTTCAGACAAAAACACGTGTCGACACATTGAACTTATGGTGTCGACACATTGCACTGACTCCTGAGCACTCATTTTTAGTTCAAATTTCATGTGTCAGCACATGTCATCTGATTTGTCAGCACATTACTCATTTTTGAGGATTTTTCGGAATGACATCAGAGTCATCAAATCGGTCCCTAATTCATGGGCAACCTTCCTACGACTATTCTCACCTACTCAGTCGACCGTTGAAGAAAAAATGGCTTAAATACAATACCGGTAGCTAAAGAAGGAAGAACTCTCACCTACACGCACGAATTCACATTTACTCTGTGACCTAACTTCTTGTTAAAAGAGGGAAAGCTTTGAAGAAGAGAGAAGCTCAGCACCTACCAAGAAGACCTTCTATTTCCTTGCCATATTTCAAGTCTTCTATTGTAAATCCTATCTTCTTCCCACCCTTTGTGCCTCACACTTGTAAATTCGGCTTTAAGAGCCAATGCGTGAGTTTTCATTTCATACCCATTCAAGTTAAATCTTGTGAATGTTGGGTAAACACTGAGTCATACTCTTGTGAGTAGAAGAAATCCCTAGCTGTTGGGATTTGAGAAGAAGAGTTAAAGCGTAAGCTCGAAAAACACTTTGTGAAGGTTCCTTAGCACCCGAGAAGCTAAGGTGTACTAGCTATTTGATTAAATAGTGGAGAAAGCCCAAGGAATTCAATAGCCCTGGGGTGGATGTAGGCAAGAGTTTGGCCGAACCACCTAAAAATTACGGTGTCATCTCTTCAACTCTTATCTCCTTAGTTTTAATCTTATTCTCTTGTTCTTTGCTCTTTTGGTTTATTATGCTTTGTGTTTTAAATTTCTTAGTAGAGGTTAATTTTTATTAAAACCCAATTCACCCCATCTTGGGTTGCTACATAGACTTTCACTTACAAAGTGGTGAGAAAATTATAAGAATTAAAAATAAAATATATAAGAAAATAAAAACGAAATTAATGTGATGTTGGGCTGCAAAAAATTCTCAAATTGTAAAAAATTTGATAGTAGCATGAATATTGAAGTTTAATTAGTGTTCATAAAAAGTTGGTGAATTTTTTTAAAAAATATTTGATTGTAGAGTGATTTTTTTTTGGATTTTGTAAAAAAATGTATAAATAGATGATTTGATGAAATTTTTTAATAAAAAAATATCGAGTTTGTGAAGTAGTATGGAAAGACAAGATTTGATGAAACGTTTTTTAAAAAGGTATTGAAATTTATGTGAAAATATGAGTTTGTATGGAAATGTGTTAAGAGTTTGTATTGAATTTTTAAAATTTTAGATGCTTTCAAAGTATTTCCTCAAAATGATTAATTTTTTGCATGACTGTCACTAGTTGGGAATCTTGGCTTTGTCCCTAGACTCAAAAATATTCCCAAAGGTTGTTTTATTCCCACTTAGCATAGCCGCTTTCACTGTCTTTAGTTTTCTTTCCAAAATCCACCCAGGTGATCCAATCAACTCTTCGTTCCAAGCATGAGCTACCACTTCATAATAGGAGTCATTTCAAAGCCACAAGCCTTCAAATTTGAAGGGTGTAGGAGCTGTATTGTCATCAAAGCCCATCGCGTTTAAAATGATTGGGGTATATATGATCCGAAGGGGCGATGGATGATGTTGGCATTTGGAAACGCCAACAGCCAAGAACTATCTACGGATTATGATCGAAGAGTTTGCCGACTTAGAAAAAGTCAGCCTTTTCAACTCGATGCTTAGCTAAACTTTAAAATTTTCGTGTATATAGATAGTTCTTGGAGGGTACTACATGCACAAAAAACTTAGCTTGAAGTTCGTCCAATATGTTGTTCTCAAAATATATTGTTGTAAGCTTTCTACTTTTCTGTCTTTCCCTCGATGCAGCCAATTGTGCTGGTCCTTTATTCCACTTCTGTTTTAGCCAGACAAAGTACACTGCCAATAGCCCCTATGCTACAAAATTGAGTGGTTTGCTCAATCAGTTGTCCACCAAAGTTCCTCGGACAGGGTTCAGGCTGGACTTCAATGTCGACGCCGAAAACAAAGTCAATGGTTTAGCCCTCTAACGAGGAGATGTCTCAAGCAGAAACTGTAAGACCTGTGTCATTGATGCAGAAAAAGAGCTTCGACACCGTTGTATCTACGAGAAAGGAGCAACAATCTGGTACGATTACTGCCTCTTGAAGTACTCCGACATGAATTTCTTCAGGAAAATTGATAACGGAAACAAGTTCCACCTGTCGAACAAGAAAAAGGTGAAGAACCTCACTTCATTTAACCGGAGAGTTAAGGATTGGTTGAGCAGGTTATCGTACAAAGCCTATGTGAGTCCAAAGCTCTATGCCACCGGGGAACTCCTGCTTGGTTCATCCGAAAAATTGTATGGTTTGGCTCAATGCACTAGGGATCTCTCTAGTCTTGATTGTAAGGAGTGTCTTGATGGGGCGATTAGTGAACTCCCCAAGTGTTGCGATGGCAAACGAGGTGGGCGAGTTGTTGGTGGGAGTTGTAACTTTAGATATGAACTCTACCCCTTTTTTTGATGCATAGAGCACTGAAATGTTGTAATTTGTTATCTAAAAACTAAATAATTGTCCAATGAGACAATTTCAGGTTAAACATTTTTATTCCGTTATGAACGTTTATATTAGTGATATGCTTAATTGTGGTAACAATTGTAAATGTAAAATGCAGAGGAAGAGTGCAATCAACAAGGAGAATAGAGCTAAGCTGAAGATTGTACACACATTGAGAGCGAGGTCCTTCCAACGCGCTAGAGCGTTGTTAGTAAGTAATAAATTTACATTTTTATTCTTTATTATTTAAATAAACGACTTAGGTATTTTAATATGCATGTTCTATATTCTTTTGGTATATAGAAAAATCCAGAATCTGATGAAATTAGTCATTCGTTGCTTGATAAAATAACGCATACTACTAAGGATGACATGTGGACTTCAGAAGATGCACAAGAAAATTTTGTAAGTTGTAACGTGAGTTTTAATGATGCATTCGTAGGCGTTTATATTTCATATGTACTATTTTTATCTTCTTTTCTAATTTTGTAGGAAAAAATGGAAGCTTTACAGTTCCAGCACGAGTTAGAGGGAAAGTCATACACCGAGGTGGAGATCTTTATTGAGGTGTTGGGGATGGAAGCAGGTTATGTGCGAGGTTTAGGTCATTTAGTACGGTATGTTGGATCATCTTCATCAGCATCGTCCGTTGATTTGTCTCGAAGAATGGAGGAGACTAGATTACAGATTAAGGAGATGAGGGCTTGCCAGTTAGAATATGAAGCGCTCCTGGTCAAACGATCAGATATGGAGCAGATGATGCGAGAGCATCTGCAGATGATGGAGGAGTAGCAACGAAAGAAAGACGAAGAGCTGATGAAGATAATGGGGGAGCAGGAACGGAAAAAAGACGAAGAGCACCGGAAGATGATACAGGAGCAACAAATAAACCTAGTGGAACAACAAGAACATAGGATGCAACCAATGGCGGAACAGATGCTTGAACAGCTGATGGAACAGATTAGACAGATGCAATCTCGTTCGACACTCAAACGAAAATTGGGGTAGATTTATGTATTTTTACTACTTTGTTAGTACTTATCGATTGTGTATTTTATTTACTTTTAATAACGATTGCATATTTGTAGATATTTTATTATATTATGAGCTGTAAATATCTTTATATTTATATTATTTCTAAATTATTTTTAAAATTTTAATTAAATTAATTCAAATATATAGAAAACCGTTCCAACGGTAAAAAATGTCGTTCGAACGATTCTTTTTCATTGATAACGTGTGCACACATAACTATCCGTCTGCACACTTTGCTTTAAATTATTCTGTCCGAATGGTGCTTCTCGCATCCACACGTTTTTTAAATAAGAAACCGTGCGCACGATACACTAACACGTTCGAACATTTTCAACGTAACAAGCGTCCGAACTTTTTTACGTAATGGTTCGAACGGAGTTTGCAGATGACAAATAACTTTTCGTCATAAATGAAACAACGGTGTGGACGACTTTATGAAAGAGTCCGGTTGTACTCTCCTTACCGCCCAGACGCTGTTATGAAACTGTGCGCACTGTTTGTATATTACAAAATTCATATTTCGTCACATTGGACGAACCGTTCGCATCAGCTGTCCGAACGTGTAAAGAGTACGTTCGCACAACTCATGCAAACGGATGGACTGTACTGAGCATGACTATTTTCAATTTCATCATTATGGCTCAAGACCGTTCGGACATTATTCGAGCGACGAAACACCAAAATCGTGACCTAAAACCTTACTGAAGAGCTTTAGGTGACAAACCGGTTTTGTCACCCAAAACCATAGCTGACAAACTGGGTACTTTGGGTGACAAATTTTGTTGTCGCCCAAAGTCTGTTTTGTTGTAGTGTTAGTACGTGTTAATTATTTGTCTTAATCAAAGGAAGGTCATTCGAATATTAACCTTAGTCCTAAGTTCTATTAATTAGAACATAAATAATACGTAATTAGTACGTACTAATATTTATTTTCCTATTTAATTTTCTATTTAAAGTTCAAATGCATTCTTGTGCCATATCTTTACACTGTAAAATGTGAAAGTGCATATGTTTATAGGAAGTATATTTAATTCATAGACTCTTGAACACATAAATTAGGTCATAGGGTTGAGTTATAAAGTAAACAGATTTTGACTTTGCTCATTGGAAAGGACCTTTATCTTTTTTGTTATTTAAATGTAAGTTTTGTCACGTAATTGTTAAAGGGGAGTTTGTTAGTGTTTGAATGTATGCAAAATTTCGTGCCAAATTTAAATTCAAATTGAGTTGTATTTTCTATCTGATAATCTTAGATAAGTTTGGTCAAAGTGTTCGAGAGATTAAATACTTTGAGAGGTCGTCTCACTTTATAAATACTTTGAGAGGTAGTCTAAGAAACCTCAAGGAGGTCGTTTCATATTTTTATTCAAGCCCCATTTGAGAGAGAGAATCCCTTGGAGATTTATGAACTTAAACAGACGAGATTTTCTCCAAATTCAACCACCCTAACCTTTCCCTGTGAAGCATTTAGAGTACTGAAAAAGTTGGGTTGCCAGAGTTTCTGCTTTGCAAAACGAGATCGTTCGTAAAGAGTACATAAAAGAATCTCAGAGGGCTATGGGTTAATTGCATATAGCAGGTCTTGGTTGGAGTACTTGGATTATTATATTGGGGTAGTCAGAGTCAAGTAACATGGGATATCGGTATCTAAATCACCATTTGTGAGGTTTTAATTCTTAATGAATTTCGGGTGGCGTAGATTGCCCGAAGTGGTTTTTCTTTTGAAGGGTGCTTCAAAAGTTTTCCATTTCGTCAACAAAATCTCGTCTCTTGTGTGATTGAAGTTTATTTAATTTTTCGCTGCTTATTTTGTTGATTTTGATTGTTGACATTCAGATCTAGACTGGAAAGTTTTAGGACTTATTCTAAAATTTTTGTATTTTTTAAATAGAGGGGTAACGCCTATTCACCCCCTCTAGTTGTTAATAGGGTCTAAACCGTATTTTTTCACAAAGTATAGTTACTCAATAACTCTACTACTAATCTGAGTTGATTACCCGAGGATTAAGTTCTAAATCGTATTTCAAATTATTCTTTTCCACCTATAATATTCATTTAAACCTTCTCTCTTCACTTTTTCACCGATTCATAAACTATCTTCACTTTTTCATCAACTGCTATAAACTATCATCAACTCTCATATCCCTAAATTTTAATCAGCACTCAAACACTATATACATAAATTAGAAAATTTCTCACATTGCAAGTCAATATTCAGTAAATGATCTTGGGCTGGGTTTTCAGATGAATCGTAGCAATAAGCCTCTATTCACGACAAAACATGACTACCTAGGTTATAACTCAATTATTGAACCCCATATTGATCTGTCACCCTACGATTAATGTCTAGTTGCATATGTGATGTGCCTAACCGCACAATATTGCTTGGCAAAAAGCTTGCATGTTGTGTAGGTGCAAGGAGATCATGTCTGATAGAGGCGTTAGTCAGCGTGTAAACAACTGAAGCCATGTTTGGCCTATCCGCTTCATTTTCTTGAATACATAGTAGCCCAATGTGTATGCACCTAGTCAGTTCATGACTTATTCGACCGTTCCTGATCAATAGGGGGTCTATGAGATTCGAAGCTGTGCCCTCCAACCAATTTCTTCAGGCCTGCAGAATTGATATAGCAAATGCATGCATGCATATTGTTAAAGGAGGAAAAAAAATTATTATTTGTTTTCATGTTTTGAACAAAAAAAATCTCGAAATATGTACTATTTTATGTGTATACTCACACATGGTAGAAGTTACTCTACATTCCCCTCGCCACCAAAAGAAGTATTTTTTTACCACTCAAAATCTATTGTATTAACACACCAAAACTAAAGACGTCCGACATGATTGAGAATTGCCTAAATATTGCATGTTCTGGTGCATATATCCACTGCATATAAATATCAATATACTCATGTCACGTCTCTCTTTCTCGTATTAGTCTCTAAGCTCTCTTTGTATTAACAGTGATGCATATATGGCGAGATTACGACACGTTCTTATCCTATGGGTCTCAAGAATGAGATAATATAATATAGAAAAACCAGCGGAAGAATTATTAAATAAATATTCAGAAATAAGTAGGGAAAAATAGAAATCAAGTTAGAAGAAGATTAGAGAGACATTGACACACAAGCCAGTCATAACTTAGATAACACAACAATACTCAAGAACAACATAAGAAAGGAAAACAAACAAACCAAGCTGATGGGGTTAGGGATTAGGGGATACAACTCCTAGGCTAACATAAGTAAACCTACAAATAAATCTATAACCCTATTGTTTAGAAATATATACAAACACACCAAACGAATAAAAGAAAACAAAAAACATCATTATTCAGGAGGAGTCTTCGTCTAAGGAACCAGTGAGGTCGATCCAGTAGATGTGGTTGTAGTTCGCCCCTACAGGGCCGTGTTCTCGAGGAAACTCCACCAGCAGATCCTTCTGAATCAGGTAGAGCTGGGAGTCCGCGATCACTTCCAGGCCGTCGGTAGCCGGGGCTCGGATGTGGATGACCAGGACATGGGTGACAAGTTCATGGGTAACAAAACAATCAAATATTGGCATAATCTATCTTATAAAAGTGGATAAACAATGGGGTGAGAACTCAGTAAAGGGGGGATGAGGGCATGTGAATACA
This sequence comes from Myrica gale, assembly GCA_963930655.1. Classification (NCBI taxonomy): domain Eukaryota; kingdom Viridiplantae; phylum Streptophyta; class Magnoliopsida; order Fagales; family Myricaceae; genus Myrica; species Myrica gale. The sequence continues at coordinate 7,147,522 of OZ005602.1, read as the reverse complement.
ACCTTACAAATAGTACATACATGTTTAATAAGCAGTTCATAAGTAAAAGAGACTACCAGTGAAACGATATGCTGTATGCAGCATACAATCATGCAATATATATATTTAATAGCATATATAATGCAGTAATGCAGAACGCAGTATGCAGTGCAATGCTCTTGTCCATTCCTTTAATGCACCTTTCCTTTACAAATCCACTTACTCACCCCAAGTGGCCAAGGTTGTGCGTTCCATCTCCCCAGCACTTTATGACAGTCCTAGATATTTCGTTGTCCAAGGACATGAGTAAAGGCTCATTCTGCCTTCTACTCCTGGGTGATTCTACTCGGTAGTGATGGTTGCACTCCCCAGTGATTGGTATCGTCACCCCATATAAACATTTTCATAGGTGTCATATCTTTTACCTCATTAATGCCAAATGTCATGAAAATGCACTACAATATCCATAATCCATAACTTTGATATATTTTCCAAAAAAGATATCTGTGAGTCCGAATATCAACCCAAGAGGGGGGTGAATTGAGTTTATCAAAAAATAACAATAAATGAAAGCAATAAGTACGATAGTAGGAAAGTAGGAAAGAGAGATAACACCGCAATTTTTAGGTGGTTCGGTCAAGACTTGCTTGCCTACATCCACCCCCAAGGCTATTGCCTTCTTTGGGCTTCTCCACTATAATCCAGTAGTATCTACAACTTAGCTTCCGAGTGCTAAGTAACCGTTACAAGAGTTTTCCTAAGCTCACTCTTCATCTCATCGCAAATCTCAAAGCCTATGAGATTTCTTCTATCCTCACGGGTAGGCCCAAGTGTATCCTACACTCAAAGGGTTTTCAAAGTTTAATGATAGAAATGAATAACGTCATGCCACGTGCTGGTACTTACCCCCTCGGCTTGCATATAGTAATCGCATGCATAAAATTTGGGGATTGCCACACGATAACAACTCTTAGAATTGCTTAAATGCCCTCAAATTTACTTAGAAGAAGACTTGTTTTAAAACGGTTATGATTAAAAAGAAGGTCGTAAATCAGTTTAGAAACTTAAACGAAAGAAGTAAAATCTCACAAAATAATAAATCGGTATATTTGCACTTAGGAAAACCTTAGTTGGTTAACGACTAAAAGGAAAATGACAAAATCATATATAGTATCGTATCGTAATAATATGCACTTATTTCAGAAAATCTCATTAACGAATTAGCTAGAAAACTGATTGGTATCGTAAAAAGATTAAGGCGAGATTAAAGGAAATAAAGAAACCTCGTAGCAAGAAATTAACATAGAGAAATACACATTTTCCTTTAATAAAACACAGTTTGGTACAAAAATGGGGCCGTCGAGAGGATTATGAAAGAATGGGCCTAGATTATACAAAAAATGCGAGCTTCCTATAGTTCACCTAGCCTATACAATCGCATTTCAAGATTCCAAAAATTAGTTTTGAAACACTGCCATCGAACAAAAATAAAGAAAACCACGAAAAGGGACACAAAATAGACCCTGCATCTTGAATCTCTTCGACCTTAAAATAATCCAACATCCTATTTAACAATAAAAAGGCAAATACAAACAAACATAAAAGGGGTGAGTCCTACGAAATCAATAAGGTCGGGGAGGGGGACATGCTCATACATTAAAATTCATGCCTTAGAATGTAAAATATTAGTGCATTAATTTCAAGTATAAAAGATATGGAAATAATGTAAGGAATGTATGCAATGCAAATGAATTGTTTTCACTCATCATATGGGTCCCTGAGGTCTTCCCGGTGTCTGCTGTGTTCACCCCCAGAGTCGGGTTGTGCATCCCTCCTCTCCTCGTGGGACTGTCCTGTGTCACCTACACCAGAACCTTTAAAAACGACGTCGTAGCGCCCAGAAAGAGCCCACTCACTCCTTGTAGTGGGGGGTTGCACTCTCCTCATGTGTCCGGTACCGTCACTTTTTCTTCGGGAATCAACTCGCAGGCTTGGGGGCTCCTCACATTTATTTTTCCTCTTATGAAGTGAATGCAATCAATGCATGACTACAATTCATGTACAATATACACATCCAAAAATATCTCATGATATGATTAGAAAAACATAAACTAATAAAGTGCTTGAAATTTTAATGCATGAATAGTAAAGATACAAATACCATAAATTAAGTTTGCAATTTAATTTAATATACTGGACTGATTTATGTGACATATGGTTTTCAATTATTGGGCCCCTTTTCCCTTAATTAAAGAATTAATAATCTTTATTCTTTTTAAGAAACTAATTTAAGGAATTAAACATGAATTTAGTAATTAAAATTAATTTCGGCCCTAAGTCCCCAAATAAAGGCCTATTGGACCTTCTTAGAATCTACTGGGCCTATCCCCAAAGTATTATAAGGTTTGGTGCTTAATTAGGGTTAACGGGTCTAAAGTCAATTTAGGCCGCTAAACGAGTCTTGTGATTTGAACTCATAATTCTACTCGGTTTGGGCTCAAATTTGGGCTCCCCCGTCCATTTGTTTGTGCTCTACCCAGCCATATGGTTATTTTCCCAGTTTGGACCTTTTTGCCCCAATGTTTTATGTGAAATGTCGAATCTGCCCTTAAAGACCTCCAGGGGCATTTTTTAACTTTTCTTACATCATTTTTGGCTAAAATTTTTACAGTGAAGTCCTGATTACTTATCCATACTATCTGGAAAGTTTCATGTAAAAATTCAAAGGATAGGTTGGGGTTGTTTTGGGCAGTGACCATTTTTGGATAAAAATGCATAACTAAATGTTCTTACACTTAACGAATCTTGCATTTAGATACTTTAAATCAATGATCCATCTAACACACTCATATAAGTGAGTTCACAGTGCACATAATGTGAGCGATTCTCAAAGGAAATGAAAGCAAACAGTAGTCATTTTCACAATTCCATAATGTACTTGCATTTGGTTATCATTTACAAGCTTTCAAGTACCAATATTCATCTTTGAGCTCTTAAGCTCCTTTCCATGGCATTACTTGGCCTTTTTTTCATCAAAAACTTGTACTTTCTATTCGGCCATCATCAAGATCTCCATTGATCAACATATTACATCAAGTGCGTGAAACATCCATCATCAAGCTAGGGATTACACATGCAATGCACCCATCAATTTCAATGGCGAACCTGTGGCCTATAGGTCCCCAAAAGCCAAGCTTTTAGCCACTAATATGGCTTATAATACAACCCAAAATCTCTTTGAATAAACAAAGTTTACACAACAATCTTTTCTTGCAAATACTTCAAGGAAAACTCAAGGTTTCTCTACATGCAAACATCAAGCAAAGTACACGAAAATTACATTTGGTTCCCAATCCAAGATGCATGAAAACTACCCTTACTAAAGCACCAAGACCTAACCCTTACCTTGGTGATTTTCGAGCGGCCCTAAGTGGACTTGAAACTCTCTTCTCTTTTTCTCTCCTTCTTCTTCTTCCCTTTTGGCCGACTGCTCCCTCCTCTCTCTTAACTCATTTGGTCGGCAACAATGACTTTATTTTGCACGGCTTGGTTGGTTTTTCATGAAACAAGCTCTTTGGATGGCCAATTTGGGCGGCAAGGGGCAGGATAAACCAAATGCACACTCCCCCTTTTCTAGGTAATCATTAGATGAAAAAGTAATCTCACACAATCTCACTCAATGCATGCCGATTGGCCTAGAATTTCATTGCACTATGCATGCTAAATGGACAAGGAAACAAGACAAAACTCAAGGGTTTAGGAGAGCTTGCCGAGTGACGTAGGGAAAAGAGAGAGAAAAAATGATTGAGCCAAGGCTTAGGTTTGCATGATCATTAATCACCTAAAGTTAGGAAACAGGCAAGCTAATAAAATATTAAACCTAAGTTATGAAAAAGGATGTAGAAAATTAATCAAAGAGATTACAATGGTTAATGATGAGAAAAAAACTTAAGATTGCTCATAGGACAACGTTAAAATTTTAAGAAATGAGCAAGGAGAAAATAAAATGAGTTCAATACAACATTAATATATACATCTGAAAATAAACAAGGTATCATAATGTAAATTTTATCAATGAAACTAAACTAGGTACTAATTGATCAATTTAATGCAAAATAAATATAAAATGCAAGAAATGAAAATGCACATAGGAAAGTATTCAATTATAAAAATTAGAACAAAAAGAAAATGCTTAGCTAGATAATAGGATAATTGAAATGTTTAGCAAGAAAATTGAAAAACAAATCAATTGTCAAGGAAATCTTCAAGACTAGAAAATCATAACTATTGTCATTAATTAACTTAAATATGACAAGTAGTTGAAAATAAGGAGTGGCGTCACAAATAAACTATAACTCTCAAAGCCAAATCAGCAAAGCAAAGTTTAATAAAGGGCTACAAGACAAGATCTAATGATGAAGACAACAATGAGAGACCAGATCTGTTGGAAAACGTGCATCCGTTGTCTTTTGCTCTTTTCTCTTACTTGAAGGAGACTAGGTCAAGATTGATGTTGTAGAGAGACAAAATTTGTGCAAAAGTCTTCTTTTCTCTCTCCATAAGGTTTATTTTATAGTTCTTCCATCTTGAGAGGTCCTGAGGGTCTTTTTGGAATGTTGGAGAGGTGTCCTAAGTGCCACAACGTCTTGATTCGCGTGTTGAGTCATCTTTTTAAAAATTGTGTTCCCGCAACATGTGTCGACGAATACATACCTATGTGTCGACACCTTCATCAAGTTTGAAACTGACTCGCAGGTACCTGTGGCATTTTTCGACACTTCCTTCAGCATGTGTTGACACCATCTTCATATGTATCGACATTGTGCTTCTCATGTGTCGACACCATAAAAAATGGCAGTCTGGCTTCTGTACTATGTGTTGACACCGTGTCAACCATGTGTCGACCCCATCTTGGTAGATAGAGTTTTTAGTGCTTTTTGATATCCAATCTTTTCCATTTTAACACGAAAACTCCTACAATGAAAAAATATGATAGTTTAGGTGCAAGCCATGGTGTTGAAATTTAATATAGGGATAAAGAATTAATGATAAATTTAAATACAATTGAGTACTGTTGATTGAATAGTGGATTGACAACCACGTTATCCATCAAAATCGAGTTAGATAGCTCAAGATCAACCTTGGGCTAACAATATCCTTACCATAAAATCATTTCCTTTTAAAAAAAAACTTTGCAAAAGACTTTGAAAATATTTCACAACCATAACATGTATTTATTTAAAAAATAAATACCACTTAAATAAACTGATATGCTTACCAAAAATCAAGCAATTAAACATAAGCATTTCCATTAGTCAAACATAAGTCAAAAGTCTAAGTTCACTAATTCAAGTCCAATAGAGACTTGCAAGCCCATTTTCAAATAAGTTCAGTAGCTGTAGAGAGCTACTTGGGCCGGTTCAAAAGCAAGAAAAGAGGCCCAACATCTATGGCCTTTAAAAACAAGCTATTTAGGTCCAAAAAGAGGTCTAACTTTGGGCTCCACTTCCAAAGCCCAAAGTTTATCCAAAACACAACAATTCAAGTCCATAAAAATGTTTGAAAATACGCCCAATTCGAAAGGACAACAAACAGACTTGTTTTTATGCAAAATTCAGTTTTTCAATATAAATTCAAAAATTCATAACTTATTCATCCTATCTCTAAGTGACACGAAATTTTAACTGGATACTCTGAATAGTGTCTAGTTTAATACCTAAAAATTTAACATTAATAAGTGGTCATTTAGTATATAACAAAAATCATTAAGTATACTGTTATAAAAGGTAAGCTAAAATAGACTTGGTTTAACCTAATTAATCAAATATTTTTATGTCTACATAAATCATTGCATGAAACCAATCCTATATGTTTATAACACCTTTAAAGGACCTAGAGACCGTGCCATGCAAAATAAATACACAAAAATTACCTTAAAAATCATCATAGGGGCAAAAAGACAATCTTCACAATTCCTTCAAATCTTCAAAATCTTCTAACATGTTACCAACCTAATCATTTATCTAACACATGAACATCATAATGAATAGTTCTGGATCTTTATATAACATGTTACTAACCTAAAATATTAAAATGCTATTAACAACACTAACGTGCAAACTAACCCCTTACCTCAGTTAATCTCTTTAGGTCTTGATAAGCTTGAAACCTACATAGAACTTGTTGTTAGGATCTAATACTATCAAAATATCATCAAAGAATGCAAGGCTCGATAAAACTCCAAATTTTACCAAGAATCCTGTTCTTTCTCCTCCTAGGAAAATTCGACTAGCACCTTCTCCCTCCTCCTTTCTTCTACACTTTCTCCTACTCTCTCTAACTCTCTCCCTCTCCCTAAGAACTTCCTAATAACCTCAGTGAAGAATTCTTCACAAGAGCTTCCTATTTATACCCATCTTGACCATAGTTAACTCCTAGGGTTAGAACCAACCATGCTAGGGGTTAGAGAGACCATATCATCTTGCCTACCACTAGTGTGAGTCTGAATATCAACCAAAGAGAGGGAGGTGAATTGAGTTTATAAAAAAATTAGCCCCTTTTTGATAAAAACTCATATCTGAAAAATATCCCTTTGGTTTAGCTAATAAAACACATATCTAAATATGTTTAATGCTAAGCCCAATGATGAACAATAAATAGTATAGCAATAAATGAAAGTAATAAGTACGAGAGTAGGGAAGAGAGATAACACCCCTATTTTTACGTGGTTCGGCCAAGACTTGCCTATGTCCACCCTTAAGGCTATTGCCTTGCTTGGGCTTCTCCACTATAAACCCAATAGTGTCTACAACTTAACTTTCGGGTGCTAAGTAAGCGTTACAAGAGTTTTCCCGAGCTCACTCTTCAAATCGTCACAAATCTCAAAGTCTATGAGATTTCTTCTATCCTCACGGGTAGGCCCAAGTGTATCTCACACTCAAAGGTTTTCAATGTTTAAAAAAAAAAGAATGAATAAACAATAGCTCTCAAAGCCAAATCAGCAAAACAAAGCTCAAAACTGGCTACCAGGCAAGATCTGATGATGATGATAGCAATGAGAGATCAGATCTCTTGAAAAATGTGCAGCCTTTGTGTTTTGCATTTTTCTCTCTCTTGAAGGAGACTAGGTCAAGATTAATGATGTAGAGAGGCAAAATTTGTGCAAAAGTCTTCTTGTCTCTCTCCATAATATTCCATTTATAGGTCTTCAGTCTTGAGGGGTCCAGAGGGCCTTTTTGGAATGTTGGAGAGGTACCCTAAGTGCCACATCGTCTTGATTTGAGTGCTGGACGTCGTTTTTAAAAATAGGGTTCCCACAACATGTGTCGACTCATATATGCCTATGTGTCGACACCTTCATCGAGTCTGGAACTTGCTCGCAAGTGCCTGTGACATATGTCAACATTACTTTAACTATATGTCGACACCATCTTCACTTGTGTCGACACATCGACACTGTGCTTCCCATGTGTCGACACCATCAAAATGACAGTCCGACTTCTGTGCTATGTGTCGACACCATCTTGACAGATAAAGTTTTTTCAGTGATTTTTGATATCCAATCTTTTCCATTTTGACACGAAAACTCATACAATGAAAAATATCATAGTTTAGGTGTAAGCCATGATGTTTAAATAAAATATAGATCATAATTAATTAATGATAAATTTAAATACAATCGAGTACTCTCTATTGAATAGTAGATTGACAACCACGTATTCTAAATTACTTCCAAAGCTATTTTATCATCAAAATTGAGTTCGATAGCTCATGATCAATCTTGGGCTAACAAATAGATTAGGAGGTCTAAGCAAGGCTTGGAGCAACAATGGGGGAGAAGGATGGCATCAACACAAAGAGAGACACATGGAAGGTGGTTTTGTGAGCTATAAATGATTGGCAATGAGTACACTAAAATTCTATGGCTTTGATGACATGGGCAGGGTCAAGGGCTGGGTTGAGTGGGCTGAAGGGAGGCCCAAAAACAAGTGATTTTCAAGCCTAATTACACCATATCATGCAATCCAAGCCCAAAAACACTATATAAAATAAAAATTCTAGAAAATAAAGCATATGATGCACGACATACTTAGGACAGGTTCTATTGACTAAGAAAACAAGGAAATTAAACATGTCAAGCAAATATATTGAAGAAAAATAGGGTTTCTAGAAGAAATTGGGGCTAAAACAAGCATTAGGGGCAAAATAGTCTTTTCCAGCGATTAAAAATAATTTATAAAAATATTCAGGACACTGAAATGAGAAAAATGATTAATAAATTAAAATATCTTGAAAAGACAAGAACGAGGATAATTGTTCTCATAATTTTTGGACATGCAAAACTATTTTTAGGGATTTTTCTCTATTTAAAAGTTAATAAAATAATTAAATTCGAAAATATTAATATAAATACTATTAATTGTAATTAATTAGAAAAATTAGGATAAACAAGAATATTTAGAGGGTCGGGATGTTACAACTCATGAGTCTCATATATTTGAATGAAAATGGAGCACTTAATGGTCCTCACAATTCTGTTTGTATTGCTTTTAGTTTGATCTACTTCAAACATCCTTGTCTAGTCAGCAGTTTCTGACACGTGTTGCCTTTTAATTGGATGTGACGTGGTCAGTTTGTCCACCTCATCAATTTTCGTCAAAAAATAGATGAAATGTTGGCGGAGGGATAAAACGGGGAAAAGGGGTATACCTCATAGGTAGCGGGACAACAGAAATTACACTAAGAGTATTTCTGATCAGGGGCACGCGGGTATATTAAACCTTTTTTCATTATATTTTTTAGGCTTAATTACCGTACAGGTCCTTATGGTTTACACTTTATATTTTAGTCCCTATGGTACCAATTTCAGTAGTCGGACCCATGAGGTAAGCTTTTGAGACAAATCGATTCCCCCGTCCAATTTCAATTAGCCAATTGACGTAGAAGTGCCCACGTGGTAGATTCAACAAGGATGCTGAAAAGACCAATGGTAGCTCCAGTAGTTATAGAAAGGACAAAAGAGATAAGTATGTCGAGAATGAGACCAAGAACAAGAAGATTCAGTTTTTTGAATGTCAAGGTTATGGCCACGTCAGATCCTAGTGCCCTATATATCGAGATGTTTGTGGGAAATCAAGATACAAACTTTAACTCACACATTAGGATATATAAGCTCACTACCCATGTAGAAATACAAAGGAATACAAAAATCACCACCCAATACAATTCAGCCGATTGTTCCCCTTGTTGACATAAGCTTAAGTGGAGTGGAACATTCTTGATAGACTCAAACATATTCCCAAAGGTTGTTTTATTCCACCTTAGCATAGCCGCTTTCACTGCCTTTAGTTTTCTTACCAAAATCCACTCAGGTGATCCAATCAACTCTTGGTTCCAAGCTAGAGCTACCACTTCATAACATGAGTCATTTTCAAAGCCCAAGCCCTAAAATTTGAAGGATGTAGGAGCTGTAACATCAAAGCCCATCACGTTTAAAATGATTGGGGTATGATCCAAAGGGGCAATGGAGTGATGGAAACGCCAACAACCAATAACTATCTACGGATTATGATCTGTAAGTTAGAGGTTTTTCGGTCACTAAAATATAAATATGAAAAGGAATGATAAGATCGAAGATGTAGGTGGTCCATTATGCACTGAAGACTATATCATTGCATATGTCTAAGGTATGTTTTTTAAATTGTTGGAATATTATTTATCACATCTCTTGTTAAACTCACTCTTAATTTCTACCATTCCTTTGCTTTGATCGCCACAACCTCATCAAACAATAATGAATTCAATTGAAAACTTTATTTTTTTTTAGTTAAATACATTTTCGTCCAACTATCTACGGATTATGCTCGAGGAGTTTTTCGACTTAGAAAAAGTCAGCTTTTTCAACTCGATGCTTAGCTAAACTTGAAAATTTTCGTGTATATATAGATAGTTCTGGAGGGTATACTACATGCACAAAAAACTTACCTTGAAGTTCGTCCAATATGTTCTTCTCAAAATATATTGCTGTAAGCTTTCTACTTTTCTGCCTCTCCCTCGATGCAGCCAATTATGTTCGTACTTTATTCCACTTCTGTTTTAGCCAGACAAAGTACACTGCCAATAGCCCCTATGCTACAAACTTGAATGGGTTGCTCAATCAGTTGTCCACTAAAGTTCCTCCCACCGGGTTTGGGCTAGGCTTCATTGGCGACGACGAAAATAGAGTCAATGGTTTAGCCCTCTGCCGAGGAGATGTCTCAATCACAAACTGTAAGACCTGTGTCATTGATGCAGGCAAAGAGCTTCGACACCGTTGTCCGTACAAGAAAGGAGCAATAATCTGGTACGATTACTGCCTCTTAAAATACTCCGACATGAATTTCTTGGGGAAAATTGATAACGGAAACAAGTTCCACCTGTCGAACAAGAAAAAGGTGAAGAACCCCACTTCATTTAACCGGAGAGTCAAGGATTGGTTGAGCAGGTTATCGAAGGCAGCCTCTACCAGCCCAGGTCTCTATGCCGCCGGCTTCGTGCTCATGCCTGGTTCATCAGAAATATTGTATGGTCTTGTTCAATGCACTAGAGATCTCTCTCATCTTGATTGTAAGTTGTGTCTTGATGGGGTGATTGGTGGATTCCCCAAGTGTTGCGATGGCAAACGAGGTGGACGAGTTGTTGGTGGGAGTTGTAACTTTAGATATGAACTCTACCCCTTTTTTGAAATGAAATGGGACAACTTTTAGCAGAGTCCATTTGGTTTGTCTTCTTTCCTTGGATGTTCTTGTTTTAGAGTGGACTCCCCACATGATCCATCGTCGTTGGATCCTGCAAATTAATTGCCTAAATTGGTAATCAAAAGGTCTCAAGGTAGTAATACTACAATCTTTGGAACTCGCTCTCTTCAAGTTGAACTTGTTAAGATCTTTGATTCTTTGTGAAGCTCTAAATTAATTAACAGTAATTAGAAATCCTCGGACCTGACATTATTCTTCTTGGTCTTTTGAATGCATGTATATATAGAATTACATATGGGTACCGTAGATAAATATTAAAAAAATATGGTACGACGATATTTTAGTATATAAATAGAAAAATTCATTGTCTTTTAATAATTTTGTATATATATGTGTGTGTGTGAGTTTGATGTTATTGTTGTTCTCATATTACATGATCAATATTTCAATAAAGGTTGCAATTAGACGTTATTGCTGAATGCAATGTGACAAAAATAATAGTTTAGAGTGTAAAGTGACAAGACTCCCAAAATTAAAAAGTTTGAAGTCACGTATTTATCTCATATATAAACTATTATATTTAAGAGATAATTTAAGATCCTATAAGTTCAGACGCTTTATAGGGTAATGTATTTATCCTTATAAAAACTGTTGCATTTAAGAGAGTTTAAGATGAAATGTTTCAAAGTTGATATTTTAAGATGTAAATCTTATACGTAAAAATGTAAGTTTGACCAGGGCCGAAACTAGGACGTGGCTTTGGGGGAGAAAAAAAATATAATATTGTAATTTTGAAGGGAGGAAAACATTCGAATTTGGGCTTTAAAAAATACCTGAAAATGTGGGCCCCCTTATTGGGCCCAAATCGACCGAACCTGGACAGCCCGGTTGGTTCTCCCAACCAATGGTTCGGTCTTCGGTTGGGTGAATATGATAGTCGAATCGGTACTTTGTTTGGGCTGAAAACTGAACCAACTAGTCGGTTTTCAGCCCTAATACAAGCATAACTAACTCAAAAGTTTGATCAAGAAAATAATAACAAAAAAATTTCAAAATTATTTATCTCTATCCTCCATCAAATCACATCATTTCATTATAGTAAACATAAAACAATTCAGACAAATAATCTTTTTTTTAACCTTTTCATCAACCTTTTGAAGAAGTCATCTCTCTTGGGCACAAAGATGGAAAGTCATGAAGAGAAGCTGCACAAGTTGGTACTGCAGAGCATGATCAATGAAACCAAGGATCATATGAAGCGCAAAGCTAGCGAGATTGAGAAAAGCAAGGTGTTAAGAACATGTACAATAGAGATTCTTTTAAAGCTTGTAATTACATCTTATTACAGTCTATTCCTAATTTGTAAATATTCATGTGTTTGTTGTAAAATATTATTAATCAATAATGAAGTATATTTTGTTTTATTATCCTTGGTCTTTAAATTTTTACATCCAATGAATTATAATTATTAAAATAAATTTGTATTACTGATTAAAAAAACATGTATAGAAAAAATATAGGAAAAAAATTAGTGGTGATTTGGAAATGCTGGCAAAAAAAGCTGCGAACTTCTAGCGGCGGTCACCGACCGCTGCTATAGGTGGCACATGACCGCCGCTATATACCTATAGCGGCGGTCATATTAGGTCTGTAGCGGGGGTCACAGCGAACTTCTAGCGGCGGTCACCGACCGCTGCTATAGGTGGCACATGACCGCCGTTATATACCTATAGCGGCGGTCATATTAGGTCTGTAGCGGCGGTCTGTGACCCCCGCTACAGACCTTTAATGCAAAAAAAGCGCAATTGCGCTTCGGTCTATAGCAGCGGTCGCGTCCGCCGCTAAAAAACCGCTGCTATAGGTTATAGCAGCGGTTTTTTGACCTATAACAGTGGTTTCCGACCGCTGCTATAGGTCTTTTTTTTGTAGTGAACTAATATAAAATTCTACTCTTCTTTTAAAATTCAATAAAACTCTAATCTACCTAATTTTTACAACATTCCCAAAAGTTTTATAAAATCGAGATACAAGTCTGGAGAAAGGGGATGTACGGAAATTTTTTCGAGACTTGCGATCGTTTGGAACAATACAACCGAATTAAACGAGGTGGAAGTGTCTGACAACAAGTAAAATAGCCTCGTAGTGAGTTTTAATTTTTTGGAATTGTTCTTAATGCTCACAGGTGAATTACTATTTAATTTGCATATTTTCACGTTTCTAGTAATTTTGATATACAAGTTTATGATTTGTACGACCTTAATTATATTGATATTCTGGAATCAACCATCTCTACTTAGTGGGCCGACTCATTAAATTTTATTTTCATTTTTCAAGATATCTATTTAGAAGATATTGAAGGATTTAGATTTGGAGACGCCATGTTGATTTATTAGCTTGTTACATTACAAGATTAATATTGTTGAGTATATATTATTCTGGCTTGTATTTATGGAACTGTAGAATTGTAATTGATTTATATTTAGGTTCTGTTTGTTTGGCTGTAAAACTATTATTTTATGTAAAAAAAAAACTTTTCATTGAAATGTTTTCAAGAAAAATTTTCCTTTTCAATGTTTGGTTATTCTTTTAATATATTTTCAAGAAAATATTTTTTTGATATTTGACATGCTTAATGATTTACTTATTTACATAAAAATGCTTAATTATCTTAGAGATCTATGTAGTTTATACTTTTTGACATTTTAGTCCCTCGGGTATCGATTTCAACGATCGGATTCTTGAGATAAGTTTGTTTAGACAAAGTGATCCATCGTCCTATTGTCGTTATCCAACAAACAGAATGGTGCTTACACGAATTTTAGATGTCATCTCAACGCCAATCATAGGCTTTCTTGTGGCATGAAATTTCTTCTCATAATTTTAATATTTTAGTCCATAAGTACTGATTTCAACATGAAAGTCTATAAGCTACACTTTTGTGATAATATTATAGTCCAAAATTGGTCTTCGCAGTTCAATTGTCATTAGCCAACTAAGTGAGAATTGTCCACGTAGCCTAGAAAGAGAAGAATATAAAACTATCATATGCAACCTTCAAATTCAATTTTTATTTAAAAAATATAATTTTTTATGTATATTTACATTTTTTGTTCTAATATATTTTTATAATTTTGTCTTGGAAGGGCATTTCGATAATTGTGCATGTGGTTTAACGACTAAATCAAATGGAAGGCAATAATTGATTGTTTTTTAAACATTTGAGGTAGTAGTGCTGGGCTTTTGGGGTTTCGGGTCAAGTTTCACCCACCCAAACTCGACCTGAGTAGATCGGGGCAAAAAAATGAAAACCGACCCCGACCCCGACCTGGAATGACTCCTGAACTTGAGCCGCCCATTGCAGATCCAGTTTGGGTCGGGGCCAATTTTTGTTGGGCTTCTTTTAGCCCAAGACTATATTTTTTAGGTGATGTTTTGAGGTTCTGGTTGTTACATTAACTTTTTTGGGATAATCGGTGATTTTACATAGTATCAAAGTAGTGGTCCTAATTATTTCGAACCACTCCACTCCCTTTGCCATCTCTATGCTACCTCCCACTTAAACTGTCAAATTCATTTCCTAATAGATGGGTTCACTTGTGTTGAGAATAAGAGAGAGAGAGAGAGAGAGAAACGACTTAAGGTGGTTCCGTCTGGGGAGACCTACGTCAACCGTAGAAAGCCTAAAGGCCTACATCTTTATTTATCAAAGTGTGTATAACTTGTACATAAAATGGTCTTTTATAGGACCCAAAGCACAATGAATTCATATTCTAAACTAATGTGGGACTTAGACAATTTATATTCTAACACCCTCCCTCAAACTCAAGATGGTTATTATTAGTACCAACTTGAGTTTGCAAACAGGATGACGATAACGTCTAGAGGTGCTAAGCTGCGACACAAACAAGATTCGCTACACAGGATGGCTGCACAAGATCCGACCAAGGTCGGGGCAGAGACAAGATCCACTCCACAAGATGGCGGCACAAGATCTGATGGGTTTGAGACAGAAACAAGATCCACTGCACAAGGCAGTGGCACAAGATCCGACTGAGATCGGGGCAGAGACAAGATCCACTGCATAGGATGGGGGCACAAGATTCAACAGAGTTAGGACAGAGACAAGATTTGTTGCACAGGTCAACGACATAAGATCCGACAGGGGTCGGCATAAAGACAAGATCAGACGAACGGTGACTGGAATACTGGATACGTCGAGTAATAAAGCTTGAAGATGGCCAAAGAAGGGACGAACGATCTCCTGAAGATTACAGAAGAGGGGGTGAACGATCGCCTGAAGATGGCCGGAGACGGGACAAATAGTTGCCTAAAGATGGTCAGAGAGGGGGCAGATGGTCGCCTGAAGATGGTTGGAGACGGGACGGACAATCGATGCTCCCCTGAAGATGGCTGGAGAAGAGTGAACGGTCCCAAAAGATGGCCAGAGATGGGGAGGACGGTGACCGGAGATGGTGGTTGGCGGCGGACTGTGGTTGGGAGAGGATGGTGGTCGGTGATGGAGACACCAAAAATTCAATGAACATGAGGCTCAGAGAAGATAGTCTGAATCTGGCTGGATAAGGGTGGAAAGTCGCCTGAAGATGGCAGGAGAAGGGTAGACAATCGCCTGAAGATGGTTGGAGAGAGTTGTCGGAATGAGGAGATCGCTAGAAGTTTGTCGAACGAATGACGGAAGATCACCAGAGTGTCAGATGGACCGAGAGAAGATGCTAGAAGGTTGCCGAAATGATATCGGACGGGGTGCTAGAAGGCTCGAGAGAAGATGTCGAAATTTTTCTAGAATGATGTTAGATGGGGCGACGGAAGGCTCGAGAAAAGATAAAGAAAAGAACTAAACTAGGTCAAACTGGACTAAGCCTGAACTAGGCCAAGTTGAGCCAACAAGATTACTAGCCAACCTGAGCCAAACTGGGCCACGGGATTGAAATGGCTCTGATACCATGTTAAGAATAAGAGTGAGAATAGGAGAGAAAGAGAGAGAGAGAAACTCCGATACAAAATAGAGTTTTATTTTAGACACTTCTGAAAATTCTGGTCCTTCTCCCTTCTGCACTCTGAAACAAATATTTGCGTCTTTCCCGCATGCATCCTCCTCAAATACAAAATATTCAAGAGATTAAAGAGTCTCTTAAGACTAAGAGAAATCTTCGCAATTCAACCCATTCTATAAATACTTTGAGAGGTCGTCCAAGAAACCTTAAGCGGTTCATATTTTTATTCAAATCCCATTTGAGAGAGAAAATTCCTTGTAGATTTTTGAACTTAAACCGACCAAATTTTCTCCAGATTTAACCACATTGTAACCTACCTTCCTATGTGAAGCTTTCAGAGTACTGAAGGAGTTTGGCCGCAAGAGTTTCTGCTTTTAAAAAAGAGATCGTTCGCAAATAGTACATAAGAATAACCTCAGAGGGCTAAGGGTTATTATATCGGGGTAGTCAGAGTCAAGCAACATGGGATGCTGGTATCTAAATCACCGTTTATGAAGTTTTAATTCTTCATGAATTTCGGGTGGCGTAGATAGCACAAAATGATTTTTCTTTTGAAGGGTGCTTCGTTTTTCGCTTCGTCAACAAAATCCTGTCTCTTGTGTGATTGGAGTTTATTTAATTTTCCCTGCTTATTTTGTTGATTTTGAGTTTTGACGTTCAGATCTAGATGAGACAGTTTTAGGACTTGTTCTAAAATTGATTGTCGTATTTTTTAAATTGAGGGGTAACACCTATTCAACCTCTCTCTAGGTGTTAATAGGGTCTAAACCGTATTTTTTCACAAATTATAGTTACTCAATAACTCTACTACTAATCTAAGTTGATTACCCAAGGACTAAGTTCTTATAACTTATTGAAGGAGTTTGGTTGCCAGAGTTTCGACGTTGAAAAACAAGATCGTTCACAAAGGGTACATAAGAAGAACCTCATAGGGCTAAGGGTTAACCGCAAGAAGTAGGCTTGGGTTGGAGTACCTTGATTATTATATCGAGGTAGTCAGTGTCAAGCAACATGGGTTGCCGGTATCTAAATCACCGTTTGTGAGGTTTTAATTCTTAATGAATTTTGGGTGGCATAGATTGTCCGAAGTGTTTTTTCTTTTGAATGGTGCTTCAAAAGTTTTCCACTTCGTTAACAAAATCTCATCTCTTGTGTAATTGTAGTTTATTTAATTTTTCGTTGCTTATTTGTTGATTTTGAGTTTTGACGTTTAGATCTAGACATGACATTTTTAGGACTTGTTCTGAAATTGCCGTATTTTTTAAATAAACGGGTAACGCCTATTCACCCCCTCTAGGTGTTAATTCTTTCTTCACTTTTTCACCGACTCTCCTAAACTATCTTCACTTTTTCATCAACTCCTATAAACTATCTTTATTTTTTCATCAACTTTCATATCCCAAAATTTTAACCACCAAACATCATGTACATAAATTAGAAAATTCTCACATTGCAAGTCAATATTCAGTAAAAGATTTTGGGCCGAGTTTCAGATGAATTTTAGCAATAAGCCTCTATTCACGACATTACCTAGGATATAACTCAGTTATTGAAACCTTATACTGATCTGTCACCCTACTATTAATGTCCAATTGCATCTGTTAGGGGTGATCAGAACCGAACCGCAGACCTGACCGGACCGATTTTGTGGTCTTTGCAAGTTAAATCTGGTCCGGTCTGGAATTTGATATGAGGAGAAATAGATTATTTTTGTAATTTTTTTAATTAGATTCAAAATTTTAGCACTCAAACACCACAAATTTTCTCATTGCATGTGCCACCAATTTGATATGAGGAGAAATAGATTATTTTAGCACTCAAACACCACAAATTTTAGCACTCCAGCTCCCGCACGCCATGCAAGTCAGTAGGTGGGGCATGCATGTATGGGATACAACATGTTGGCTCACACAGCACAACATGCCCATGTGCGCACATAGCATCCCCTTTATACCAGCAACGACAAATTATAGCCTTTGTGCTATAAACTTGAATGGCTTACTCAATCTATTGTCCACCAAAGTTCCTCCTATCGGATTCGGACTTGGCTCGACTGGCCGAGGAAAAATCCATGTAAATGGTTTAGCCCTCTGTCGTGGAGATGTCTCAAGTACAAAGTGTAATACCTGTGTCTTTTTTTCTAGGTGTAGGACTTGTATCATTCATGCAGGCAAAAGAGCTTCGATCGATGCCTTTGTCCTTACCATAAAGGAGCAATAATATGGTACGATTACTGCCTCTTAAAGTACTCCAATGCAGATTTCTTTGGGGAAATAATGGATAACACAGACGAGTTATACGTGTGGAACGTCCAAGAGCAAAACAATCCCACTTTTCGTCAATTGAAAAGTTAGCTAGTAATAATTTAAGGGGTTGGCCTGGGCGGTCATGATCACTTAAGATTTGGAGGTGTGTTATTTAGAGTAATACCAGCTCATCACAGGATAAATCACACCAGTCTTGGGATTCCCCTAGCAATTGTTGAAATAACTGTTAGTTTAGGAAATACGAATATTTTGTATATTTTTCAAATTTCCTTTCAGTCAAAGATTTTACATATCTTTTCAATATATATACGAAAATTGTGTCCTCTGTTATTGTACAGAGGAAACTTTCCTTCATACGTATAGCCCAAACCATTATCATGGTATCAGAGCCCTATCAGGCTTAACCACTGCTCCACTTCTGCATTTTGTGCCATGGACGATGACAGCTCCACTCCAAGGTTGCTACCGCTCGGCACCATGGCTCACATGGTGTCTATAAAGCTTTATTCCACAAATTATCTCTTGTTGAAAAATCAGTTTGTTCCTCGGTTTTCTAGTCAAGATGTTCTTAGCTATCTCGATGGTTCCTTGTCCGGTCCACCTGCAACCATCAAGGATTCCAAAGACCAAACGATCTCCAATCCAAATTTGCTATCTGGAATCAGATTGACCAAATGCTGGTTGGTTTGATTTTTTCTTCCTTGTCGGAAGAACCCACGAGCGAAGTGATTGAAGCCTCCATTTTGCGCGACGCTTGGTTGATGCTTGAAGAGGCGTTTGCTCATATGTCTGAAGCCCGTGAGATTCGAATTAGACTCTCTTCAATTGATCAAGCGTGGCTCTCGAACTGTCTCTGAATATGCACGAGTTCAAAACTTTGTGCGATCAACTTGCTGCAGTGGGGTGTTCTATGGATGATACAGATTAAGTTCACTGGTTTTTGCGTGGTTTAGGTACTTCTTTTTCCTCTTTCTCTACCACTATTATGTCTTAAACGCCTATTCCAGCATTGAAAGATGTGGTGCCCAAAGCACACAGTCATGATTTTTTTGTCAAGTTGCTAGACACTCCATCTCCGGTAGCTGCTTGAATTGCTCAACATAGTGGTCGATCTCATGGCCGTGGTGGTCAGTCCGATCATGGTGGTGGACGTTTTGGGAAACATAAAAATGGTGGTAGGTATGACCGTGATAGTGGTCAGCATGGCTCTCAAAACTCTGGTTCATCTTCCAAATACGTGTGTCAGATTTGTGGTTGCCAAGGTCACATTGCAAAATTTTGTTATAATCGGTATGAGGCGCACCCTACTGCCAACGTCACTGAAGCACTTGCCCACTGCATTCTTGAGGATCAATCTCACAATTTGTGTCTGAATTGTACACGGATACAGGAGCCAACTCTCATATGACTCCTGATGCTAGTCAACTTGATCATTCTACACCATACACTGGTACTGATAAAGTGGTTGTGGTCAATAGCGACTCTCTTTCCATCTCACACAATGGTTCTATTTTTTCTGCCTCTTCCTTTGGTCCTCTTTCGCTTTGTGATATTCTTTTTGTTCCCTCAATTACTAAAAATTTGATTTCTATCAATAAATTGACAGCTAAAAACAATTGTCGTGTCATTTTTGTTGCCTCTGGCTTCCCTATTAAGGATCTTCGCACCAACAAAGTGTTGGGCACGGTAGCTGCAAGAATGGTCTTTATGTACTTGACCGTGGCAAACATGCATTTCTTGCATCGTTTCAACGTCCTCGTGTCTGTCATAGTGTTTGGCATGCACGTTTGGGTCATCCCTCATCTTGCACTCTCGAATTTTTGAATACAAATGGTGTTATTGATGTTACCTCTTTTAATATTTATTCGCTTTGTAATGGCTATCAACTTGGCAAGAGCCATCACCTTCCTTTCTTAATAAATAAATAAAATAGTGAATTTCCTTTACAATTAGTGCATTGTGATGGGGTCCTTCTCCTGTTGTGTCTTCTCCATCATATTTGCTATTATCGCATACCACAGGGGCATGTCATGCATTTAACCCATATTTTTATTGATGATTTTTCTTGCTTTACTTGGTTTTATTCCATGAAATTCAAATATGATTTTTATACTATTTTTCTCACGTTTCAAAGCTTTGTTGAAAATCAGCTTTCCTATAAAATTAAGGCATTCCAATGTGATGGAGGAACTGAATTTACTAATCATGTTTTTCCTACTCACCTAAGTAACAGTGGCATTGGACAACGCATCTCTTGTCCTTACACGCCAGCGCAAAATGGTAGAGTGGAGCGTAAACATCGTCATATAACTAAAAATGGTCTTACCATGTTGTTTCACTCCCATGATCCTTTGTCCTTGTGGGTCAATGCCTTCTCCACGACCACGTACATAATCAATCGTTTGCTTACACTTGTGCTCATCCATGTTTCACAGTTTGAGGTCATGTACGGTAAGTCACCTTCCTACTCTTCATTTCACACTTTTGGCTACTTGTGTTATCCATATTTACATGACTATGCTCAACATAAATTCAGTCCTAAAACCACTCCTTGTGTTTTCATTGGCTATAGTTCTCTACATAAAGTGTGAGTCCAAATAACAACCCAAGAGGGGGATGAATTGAGTTTAAATAAAAATTAAAACTTTTTCAAGATAGTTTAAGCAATATACCAGTAAAGCAAAAATACGATGAGCAAGGATATGAAAGGAATAAAAAGGAGATGTAGAGTTAGAGCGATGACACCGTAATTTTAGGTGGTTCGACCAACACTTGCCTACGTCCACCCCCAAGGCTATTGACTACCTTGGGTTTCCTCCACTATCTATCAAATAACATGTACACCTTAGCTTCCGGAATGCTAAGGAACCTTTACAAAGCATTTTCCGAGTCAACGCTTTAACTCTCTTCATAAATCCCAAAACCCCAGGGATTTCTTCTACCCACACGAGGGAGTTCTCTACATAAAGTGTGAGTCCAAATAACAACCCAAGAGGGGGATGAATTGAGTTTAAATAAAAATTAAAACTTTTTCAAGATAGTTTAAGCAATATACCAGTAAAGCAAAAATACGATGAGCAAGGATATGAAAGGAATAAAAAGGAGATGTAGAGTTAGAGCGATGACACCGTAATTTTAGGTGGTTCGACCAACACTTGCCTACGTCCACCCCCAAGGCTATTGACTACCTTGGGTTTCCTCCACTATCTATCAAATAACATGTACACCTTAGCTTCCGGAATGCTAAGGAACCTTTACAAAGCATTTTCCGAGTCAACGCTTTAACTCTCTTCATAAATCCCAAAACCCCAGGGATTTCTTCTACCCACACGAGTAGGGCCAAGTGTTTACCCAAAACTCAAGTGTTTTTCAAAGAATGAGTACGATGAATATTGACGATTGGCTCTCAAAACTGAATAAAGCAAGTGGAAAGTACACAGATGCACAAGAGGCCAAGATTCTATATAGAAAGCTAAAGTTTAGCTGGAGAATATCAAGATTTCTTGGTACGAGTAGTCTTCTCTCTTCTTCAAGACACTTTCTCTCTTTAGAAGTTAAGTCGTAAAGAAATTGCAAGTGTGAATCACTCAAGAGAGTTGTTTTCTTATGTTTAAATTCTTCTATTTAAATCTTCTTTGACTTCAACGGTCATTAAATCCATCAAAAGAGTCGTTGGAAAGGTTTCCAAGTAATTTTAGCGCAATATGAATGATATGACATCGTTCTGGATTTTCTGCAACTTCGTGGTATGTGTCGACACATTGTTAGCATGTGTTGACACTTCAAAAATTGGTCTGGAATGATGCTCTCAGGAGTCAGTGCAATGTGTCAACACCATTGGGCAATGTGTCAACACCATTAGGAAATGTGTCGACACCATGAAGCTTTGTCTGAAAACGTTGTCTCAGGTGCCAGTGCAATGTGTCGACACCATGATGCAATGTGTCGACACCATCAACACTTAAGAGGAAAAATAGCTTATTTTACAGTGTCCAATCCATTTCAACATATTTTATAGCACCTACAATAAGAAAATTTATTTCATAAACTTTTGAAAAGATGTTAGGTCCACTTAGAATTATTTTAGAGAGAAAACCTCGGATTCCTGAAAAGTAAATTTTAGAAAAGTTGATTGACAATATAAAATCTAAAAGTCCTTCAAAATTTAGAATTCTTGTTATCATCAAAATCAATTATGGATTGTTTGTAAAACAACATTGGGCTAACATAAAGGATTTTGTTGTCTTAACAAGACTTCACATCGTGTCTTTATATCTCGTCACGTTGTTTTTATGAAGCTATTTTTCCTTATGATAGTGATTCTATCCCTTTCGCTCCATCCGATTTCTCTGATTTTCTTACTTTTGAAAACACATTTACGTCCGAAAGTTTATCTTACTCTCTAGGTACAATTTCCGCTTCACCTTCATCTTTGCCCAATTTGTTATCTCCATGTGTGTCGTGCAGCCTAGATCAGCCTCTGACTATTGCTCCTACCTCATCACCATTTATGCATGAATCTCCTGTTGAGCAACACTCAGTGCCTTCTGTCGCAACGCCCTCTAGTATTTCACCTATGAGCCTGTAGCGCTGCCTGAACTTGTTGCGTCATCGTCATCCAATACTCACCCTATGGTTATGCGGGCTAAGTCTGGCATCTTTACACCCAAATCTTATCATGCTATGGTTCCTTCTTTGCAAACCCATTTTTTCTCTTCTTTGATGGCTTTGCAGGAATCTCGTGGCTTTAAGAGTGCTTCGAAGCATCCTGAGTGGGTGGCTGCTATGGAAGATGAGATGCATGCTCTTCGCTCTAATAATACTTGGTCCTTGGTTCCTTGTTCTGCAGACAAGAATGTGGTGGGTTGTCGCTGGGTTTACAAGAGAAAACTTTTGTCGGATGGCTCTGTTGAGCGCTACAAAGCACGTCTTGTTGCCAAAGGCTACACTCAACTTCCTGGCTTGGATTTTGATGCCACCTTTAGTCCGGTTGTGAATCTTGCTACTGTTCGTTTAGTTCTCTCTCTTGCTACCACCTCCGAATGGTCTTTACGTCGTCAAGAATGTCTTTCTTTATGGTTCTCTCCACGATGCAGTGTACATGGATCAACCTCCTCGCTTCATTGATTCTACCCATCTAGATTATGTTTTCCGTCTTGACAAAGCTATTTAATGTCTCAAACAAGCACCTCGTGCTTGGTTGCAGCGTTTCAGCACCTTTCTTTTTCAATATGGCTTTCGGTGTAGTACTGCAGACTCTTCCTTATTTATTTATACACTGCCTGCTGGTAGTATTTATCTCTTACTATATGTTGATGATATTGTGCTCACCGGTAGTAATGCCTCTCTACTTCAATCCTTTATTGATCGTCTTAGCCATGAGTTTGCCATGAAGTATCTTGGTCTTTTGCATTATTTTTTGGGAATTGAGGTCCAACATATGTCTACAAGTCTTTTTCTCAGTCAATCTAAGTATGTTATTGATGTTCTTCATCGTGCCGACATGATTGATTGTAAAGTTGTCTCCACTCCTATGGTTGTCGGTCAATATCTTATAGCACAAGGTGCTCTATATTCAGATGTCACTCTTTACCGATCTTTGGTAGGAGCTTTGCAGCATCTTGTTATTACTCGGCATGATCTCTCTCTCAGTATCAATAGTGTATGCCAGTTTCTTCATTCACCTACAAAGGCGCATTTCACAGCTGTCAAACGCATCTTGCATTATGTTAAGGGCGACACAATCAATTTTGGTTTGAATATTTCTCGTGCTAGTGATCATTCACTTGTAGCCTACTCTGATGCAGATTGGGCAGGTTGTCCTGACATTAGATGATCTACTTCTGATTTTGTTGTGTTCTTGGGCAATAATTTGCTCTCTTGGAGTGCTAAAAAGTAGCCTACAATTTCTCGCTCTAGCGCTGAATCAGAATATCGCTCTTTGGCCTATGTTGCTGCCGAGGTTGTTTGGTTAATGAATTTGTTGTGTGACCTACATCGCCCTCTCTCTACTCCTGTCATCCTTCATTGTGGCAATCAGAGTGCCATTTTCATGTCCTCCAATCCGGTTACTCGTCCTTGTTCCAAGCATATTGAACTTGATTATCATTTTGTTCGTGAATTGGTTGCTGCTGGTAAAGTTCGTGTTAAGTTTATTCCTACTGCTCTTCAGATTGCAAACCTGTTTACCAATAGTTTATCTCGTTCTCAGTTTGCTCATTTTTGTCACAAGCTCACCGTTCTAGTGCTGCCTCTCCATCCACGGTTAGCTCGAGGGGGGGATATTGAGAGTAATACCAGCTCATCACAGGAAAAATCCCACCAGTCTTGGGATTCCTCTTGCGATTGTGGAAATCACTATTAGTTTAGGAAATACAAATATTTTGTATATTTGACAACTTTTCTTTCGGTCAAAGATTGTAGATATCTTTTCAAGAGGAAACTTTCCTTTATAGGTGTAGCTCAAACCATTATCATGTGTCCTTTTTGAGCTCTCAGATTCGAATCCCTCTTAGTTGCAAACAATTTTTTAAGGTCACTCATACGGTAAAGCCAAACTTATCTGGCATGTGTGGCTTGAGGTTACGCTGACCCGAGATTTACCAGCCCGTTAGGTAGGTTTCACTCCGGTGAGCCTGCCGAGCTGTTTTCTTCTCGTGACCAACAAAAAAAAAAGAAAAAAAAAGTTACTAGGAATTTGTTAAGCAGCTTATCGAACAGAGCCTATGCTAGTCGAAAGTTCTATGCTACAGGGAAGCCAAAGCTTGATTCATCAGCAAAAGGGACCTCTCTAGTCTTGATTGTAAGAAGTGTCTTGATGGAGCGCTTAATGAACTTCCTGAATGCTGCGATGGCTAAAATAGGTGGGCTACTTGTTGATGGGAGTTGAAACTTTAGACATACTCTACCCTTTTGTTGATGCCTGGTCTAAATTGTTTGTTGTTCTTGATGGATCAATGGCTATTACATATCATGTTAAAAAACAATGATTGTCGAATGAGACCAACTTTTTTTTGTTTTTTGGGGAAAGTCAATGGAACCAACTTCTCTGCAGCTTTGTCCATTTTACGCCTCTTTACAGTTTGGTTGAAAACTTTTCACATAAACCATTTGGTTGATTTTGGTCCACGTAGGGCTGTACAACCCCGGTGTAGGTGTCGGTTTTGGCCAAAACCGGCACCTACACCGGGTAGGCCGGTTTTTAAATAATTGCCACCTACACCTACACCGTTAAGGGCAAAAACCGGCCCTTAGCGGTGGCGGTTTCCGGTTATCCTACATTCATATTGGACCATTTTTTTAGCATTTTACCCACTTGACCTAATGTATTTTTTTCTTTTCTCTTTTGGTCCATTAATCACATAACAATAAAATCTAAACTAATGAAATCCAAATTCTAAAACCAATAAAATTTAGAAGAATGACACATTCCAAATCAAGAGAAAAACTTACTTGGTGTCACTCAAAGTGTTTTGATAGCACAAAAGGAACAAATCACAGAGGTATCTGAGAAAGTTCCTCCACATTGAACTTTTTCCAAGCTTCCTGGTTTAGAATTGAAAAATCTGGTCAAAAGCTAACAAAAATCAAACTAAATGAATAATGAAAACAAGCACATAACTAGCTGCATAATAGTTGTCAAATGTGAACAACGGAAGAAGCTATAGAACTTTTTTTTTATACCTATTTGCACTGAATAAATTACTGTCAGATCAAGAATAATGCAACAGCAGGAAAACAGTCAAACAAAGCATTCTGTACTAGTTTGTCATAAAACCTGATTACTGTGGACAACCAGCCAACCTGAAATACATACATGTTGACCTTAAAACTGACTACAATGCTAGGTTGATTGCAGCAAGCTTGACAAAACAATCTTCTTTAAGGACAATCTTCTTTCCTCCTGCAATAACCACATATACCACTTTAGAAATAATAATAGTCAAAAGTAACATTCACAGGCAGTTGGAGAAAACAACTAACCATCGACATTACGAATACACTATATAGGAACCACTACAATTGATTCAGCCTAAGCAACTCTCATGCCCTTTTCCAAATTTACTACACATTGAAGACAAAAGTTGTATGCATGTATCCCTCGGCTCTTGAATAAAATTTACCCTCATCATTCCACACAATATAACATCCAAAATTGTGATTTTGAATCTCCAACCAAAATAGTGCACACAACATGCTGCTTTAATCAGGGTGGAGGGAAGAAGGGAACTTTCCTTCAAGTGGTAGGCTAAAAACTAAAAATGGAGACTGCTTCGTTGGAACCAATAGCACTCCTCGACAATCCATGATAGTAAAAAATGCTGCTCTTGCATTCCTATACTTTGATAAAGTTGCCGAGGGAGGGAGGAAGGGTTGGCATAACAAAATTCAAACACTTTTTAAAGTAAAATCCTCTTTTCCAAGTTAAACTTTTTAAGAGGCAAAGGCAGCTTCCCTTGCCAAAAATATTTTTCAGGCTCCACCTCTTCCTTGGGGGGGGGGGGGGGGTTTGAAATCCTCTTTCAATGCGAACTTACAGGTCCTAACATGTGACGCATTTTCTGGAAAGTAACCTGTACAAGCCAATATGTAATGGGAAGCAGAATGCATTTTCCTTGCTAGAAAGCTTATCCCCCCTCTCTCTCTCTCTCTCTCTCACATCGAAGTTTATGCACATCCTACCTGCACGAAGCTTTCATTTCCCAAGTTGCCAGGAGCAAGATTTCAACAAATGACACACCAGATCACTTTTAGCTTTAAAGTTTAACAGGTCACTTGCAGCTGAAATATGAAGGTCTTTGAATAGGTACACATGCTCACAATTATTGACATGCTTTCAGAAAAGCTGATGTTTCAGCCAACGAGTATCTTTTACATTCGCTTGTTTTGGAGCCCAACATTGAAAACATCCATCCGTTTCACAACGACGAGAATAAGGCACCAAATGTAGGACTAGGAGAACTTCTTATCTAAAATGCTAATACAAACCAATTTGCAGTAACCGACAACCAATTCCACTAGAATATAACAAGCAAACCAAAAGCCTCACATCCAATCATAACCTCAAACACCCAGATGTCTACAAGTGCAAACTCGCTCAAACAAAAGCCTCACATCCAATCATTTCATCAAACACGCAGATGTCTACAAGTGCTAACTAATTATGGTCTTTGGATTTTCATGGGGCCTTTGGCAGCCGCCGAGGATGCCTACCCAGAGAGACGACAACACATTTATGGGTCTCTCTTTCTTTTTGCAGAGGTTTCTTGGAATTCAAACAGAGATTAATATATTTACTTGGATAAATTGGAGGAAGGCAAAAAGAAAAAAGAAAAGCATTACAATGTTTTGGATCAGAGAGGGTACCTCCGGATTGACGGATGCAGAGAACTTGGAGAGGAAGAGGAGGAGGACTTGGAATCCCAGGCCCCTTGAAGGTGCGGAGACGAAAGGGAAATGAGACTCCTCCGGTAGGTCTCCTCAGTTGGCACTGACAGGAAGATGGAGATAAAACGGGTCGTGTGCGCGAGCGTGGCAGAGAGAGAAAAAGTAGAGAAAGCAGCTGTGGAAGCCATTGGCAGAGAATAGCGATGAAAAAGAGAGGAAAGATTGTTGCTTCTATGCTCGACTGAATCAGATTTGAACGAGGGGGGACCAGGGGAGTATATGGGAAGAAAAAAACATCCCGGTTCCCGGGGACACATCCCGGTTCCCGGTCCCCGGGAACCCGGTGCCGGGTTACCCGGGAACCGAGAATACCACCGGGTTTTGTTCAAAACACAAAACCTACACCGGCACCGGTGAAGCCGGATACCGGCAAC
The DNA here is from genome assembly GCA_963930655.1 of Myrica gale. Lineage (NCBI taxonomy): Eukaryota > Viridiplantae > Streptophyta > Magnoliopsida > Fagales > Myricaceae > Myrica > Myrica gale. The sequence continues at coordinate 7,119,707 of OZ005602.1, read as the reverse complement.
CCGGTGCTGGTGCCGGTGGCACTGAACAGCCCTAGGTCCACGGACGTTTTGGTCATAAATGACTGTTGTAGCTCTTGACAGGCTCAGCTCACCTAAACCCAGCCTAGCCTGACCCACAGGATTGATGTCATGTCCCCCAAAAGAGCATGCGTCGGTCCATTAGTTTATGCCTATAATACCATTAAATGGTTTACATCCACAACTTTCTAGTCAATTACTCTTTGACCCATTTGGTTTGTTTGTCTTCCGAGGATGTTCTTTTCTTATTTTGAGCAAGATAATAGAATAATACAATCAAATATATATATATATCATAAGCAATCTCACCTTAATTTTGGATTTCCGGGGGATCTTTGCCACTTTGGAAGACTGGTAAGAAATATTTTGCACAATGGGAAAGAGGATGCCCCACATCCACGAGCTAATTGGATCCTGCAAAAGAAATTGTCTTGATTAAAATAAATTGATAACTTTCTAAATGTGACTTTGTCATAATTGTTATAAGGTGAAATCTTTAAGAAAAATTTTAAGGGAATTTGACAATTTGGTCCTTGGGTTTATACTCCTTTGACAAATGGGTACTTCACTTTCAAATTTTAAATTTTTAGTCCTTGATTTCTTTGTTTGACGAAATAGTCCTTTCGTCAGTCTACCGTCCATATACTTAACGGAGCTCTCTGACATGTCAGCAAATTTGTACCGGTCGACAGTCATATAGCTGTTGACCGCTCACTTTTTACACATATATCCGGTCGACCGCTTCAAATCCGTTAAGAATATGGACGACAGACTAACGGAAGGACCATTTCATCAAACAATGAAAATCTAAAGACTAAAATTTTGAAATTTGAAAGTGAATGACTCATTTACCAAAGGGGTATAAACACAAAGACAAAAATGTCAAATTCCCTAATTTCAATTAATTTTTTTTGAAGTGAAAGTTCAAATACAACTAGTATTGTCTATCGTTACATCCTAACTGACCGATAAGTGTTATCTCAAGTCAATCCGTCCAAAAGTTTTAATTATTATTATTTGGTAAATTAATTTTTAAAATTCGTGTGAGAGAAAAAAAAAAGACATGAAAGTTTTATAGAAATCCCATAATTCCTACAAGACGGCATCTAAATAAAGCCAGGGTTTATGTACGGATACACCATTGCAAATGGCCAAGAAAGCCCTCACTCTACCTTCAGGCCCTGAAAGCGATACCAACTGTCGGTACTCGGCTGTAGCAGTGAACAAAGTAACGGACTTGATGACCATTTTAACCGCTCTCGTTTTCTCCCTCTCTTTTTCTCCTTACAAAAAGTAAAAGTTTTCTGTAGACTGTGGTCCGTTATAAAAAGCATGAAAATAATGAGACTTCAGTATTCTTTCGTTTACTCTCCTCTGCTTGGACCACAAGGACCCCCAAAACGAAATTTCCAGACTGGGCATGGACCGTTTGATCCGCAGGATCAGGCTTCACCTCCTTGCATGCCTCCACAAATCTCGCCACGGTACCTCAATTCCAACCCGCTTTTTACCTTCAGTTCAGGATTTTTAAGCAATAGGTATTGGTTTTGACAATGGGGGTAATTCAGTGCTTCTAAGGGCACTCGGTGACAGTAATTTGGTGTCGGGTCACTGAAAGTTGCTGAAATTGACCGAATTTTCGACGATTGAAGACTAATTCTGGCAGATGTTAGTTGAATTATCTGGAAAATAACCTCATATGACTTTATCTTGGTCACTTCTTGATAGTGACATTGTGTTGGTTTCGTGAGTGAACTTGAATTGATTGAATTGTACATGGATTTGTTGTAACTGTTGATAATGTCAGTTGTTGTGTTTTGATAATGCTCTAAATGGTGAGGAGAACTCTCACTTGATTCACTTTGAGAAGCTTCACCTGATTTCCATCAGAATTTGGAATTACATGTGGATGTCGTAGTCAATTTTGGTACTTCACATGATTTGTAGGTGGACAGAGTTCGATTTGGATATGGAATCCCCCAAAATTATGTGACACTGAACAATTTATAAAAGGATTTAGAAGCAATTCAGGTTTTGATCTGTATTTTCATTTTGATTTTTACCTACAAATTGGATAAAGTTGGGCTCAAGATCAGAATGGAATTTTGGATTCTGAATGAAATTGCATGAGAGAAGAAAATGAATCCAAGGGTATACGGTGAAATGGTTGTTATACTATCCCGTAGTAGACATCTCAGTATCCTACTCAAGTAAAACCAATCATGGGTGGCCATAATACTGCTGCATTTTTTTCCCCTTGCCTTTCTTTGCTTCGACAGTATCATGTGTGCATTTGGTGTTATGTGATAGTTATAACCCTGCTGTTCTACTTTCAGATAGTTTATGAAACAAAAATCTACAAATGAAAAATGTACATGTAGGTAACTTCCTTTAGTTCTCATTCCAGGCCCAATGTTATTTTTGAGGCACTTCTCTTACAAGGATATAAAGAAGGCAACCGATGGTTTTCACAGAATCATCTACAGCAATTCACACAGAACTGCTTATAAGGCGAAATTCCAAGATGGGGGGTTTGCTTTGGTGAAAGAAGTAGGAGCTTTTAATCAAGAACAGGATATCTTCTACAGAGAGTTGCAATTGCTGTCCCGCTTGCATCACCGCCACCTTCTTCCACTCATAGGGTTTTCCACTGGGCACAAAAGGTTGGTGCCCCGCTGTTGTTTTAATACTTATGAATAAGTCTTCCCTCCTTAAGAGCAAGAGGTATTACTTCGTTACAAAAGCCAACTATGTGGGGTTACTGGTAACACACAGAGGACTCTAAATCACAAAGTCGAATTTGCATTGTTAATTTCTTCTGCTCTTTGCAGGTGCGATTTTTTACTTCTATCTTGTTTAACTCCTTGCAGGTTGCTAGTTTTTGACAATGCAGAAAATGGAAGCTTGAAGGAGCATCTTAGTGGTAACTTTTGGAGCAATAAATGTCATGTTTTGCTATCTGATCTCATTTTAACATTTGGATTCTGGCAGATCCTCTTAAATCTCCCCTAAATTGGAGGACAAGGATACAAATAGCCACTGGTGTAGCAGCTGCATTGGTAAGTCGTACCTTCATGATATTATCCTGTCATATGGCACACTTTAAAATGCCACATTACATAAGCCCTCTAAGCATTTTTTAGAAGGGAATATAAAATTTTACAAGTATATAGATCAAATATTGCTGCCTACAATAAGAGTAGAATTGTCTTGGACAAGTAGCCCTTGAATTTGGAAGCAGAGATCAGCAAATCTGTTTTCAGATCCTGGCATGAGAAGTGGATAAGTCACCTAATGGCATCATGGGAAAGCTTATTGATACGGCATCCCATACAAGTTAGAAACTATTGGCAAAATATCAGCTGAAATTTACTTTCTAGAATGCCACAGCTGTGAGCACCTGGTGCTTCACCCATCCCATAGCAAAAGATGGGCTCCTAATATTGGCAGTCATAATCTTTTTTAGATACAATCTTATTCATGTCCAAAAGCATACAGCGGTTTGTTCATTTACACCTCTCTTGCTTTCTGTTTTTAGACCCTGACACCTCCTTGGCATATAAACAAATTGATCACAGACACATGAGCTGAGTTAACATTGAAGTTATGGATTCAATCCATACATATGCTTGAAAACTTTGTAGTCCCAACGACTGAATCAACTCATGCTTCTTCTCCTTTAAATTTCTTCCAATAAAGTAAATAAGGTCTGACCTGCAAAATTAATTCCCGTACATCTTTCCAATCCTCTTTGCTATTGTGTGAGCTCGCGAACATAACAGGAAGTGGGTACCATTTCAAAGACCTATCATTGAGTGGAAGCCCTTTGATACCCATAATAAAAATCTGCTAGTGGTCTCGCATGGCGATGCTGCTCTTTAGATTAAATGTTTCATAAGTCAAGACATTTGGTAGCATAAACCATACTTGTAAATGCTAGCTTATAAGCTAATAAAAACTTTAAGACGAAGTTTTCCAATGCCTGTCAAGGCACTATCTCACAATGGTAAAACAGAGATCATAGCTGAATCCATACTATAAGCCTTCTACAACTTCTAAGATTTTGTAACCTTTTTCTGTGCTCTCCCGTGGAGTTCTAGATTTTAAGTGAGAAACAGTCACATTACTATCTACATTCTCGCTGGTGACTTTTGTTTTCATTGAGTACAACAACTAGCCTTTGATATGAATCTTTGTTACAAGACATTTCATTTGAACCGATGGCCACCTTTCAATTTGGTCAAATCTTTTCATTGTGCCAACCGTTGATTCTTTACCTTACAGTAGATCAGTAACTATTGCGCCATGCTGTGTCTAGTTTCGGTAATCCAGCCTCTTCTCTGCTGAATCTCTTGGCCTCTACCAGTCTTAGTGGCAACCCAGGAATGGGATTTCTATTTTATTTGATCTTTTTATGCATTGATCACATAAGCTTACCCACATGATATATGAAATCATCTTCTTCTTTTCATACTAGCATAGCAGGCTATAGTATGGGCATAGCTTTACAAGTGTGGCTGTAGCAAGTTATGCTGATTCTATAATGCAGGAATATCTGCTTCTCTTCAGTGACCCGCCGGTGTATCATTTCTCCATTAGCTCGAGTAATATCATGCTAGATGAAAACTTCACAGCAAAAGTATGGATGCATTTACTCTATTTCTTTGTTCTTTGAGCACTTTGCTCTAATCGTGAGGGGTTGAGTCAAGTAGATGTGTTTAAGACCATCTGATGTTGTCAAGCTTCGTTATTAAAACAAGATGTTTCCACTGCATATCACAGCTATCTGATGTTGGCTCTCTTAGTTCTGGAGGAAATTACGCCACAATGCCTCATGCCTCATGCACAGAAGGTTATTCGTAACACTTTTACCCTCGTGACAATTTTGCAACACATACTTTCTTTGTTATAATTTGTGTTTGTATTTGTCTATTTCTATCCTTTATTGCAGACTGTTTGGCACAGGAGAGTAGTAACATCATACTCCAGCTTGGCGTGCTGATTCTGGAGCTTGTTACTGGTCAATCTTCAGAAAAGGGAGGTGCTGATCTAATCCAGTGGGTCCAAGGATCTCGCTTTGCTAGTTCCATGCATAAAATGATAGACCCAGATCTTGGAAATACCTATAATTCCAGTGAGCTTAAGAACCTTCTAGCTGTAGCAAAATTGTGCATTAAATCTGGGGACAAACCAATATTTTCTATTCCGCAGATACTTCATTATCTCCAGAAGAAGGTGGTTTTAAAACGTGACTAACTCCAATTACGTGGTGAGATTTTGGTGTTGTTATTAATCGATTTAAGTTTCAGTGCAGGATTACTGCTTATACCCCACAATTGGGCACATAGTTCTCTATTGTTTACAAATTTAATGAGTTTTGCCTGTTAATTTGGGTTCAGATACCAGGCTTCAATGTACTTTTATGCCCTTTTTCTATGCACTATCAACAGAAGATATTACAAGATAATCATCTGCTTGAATATCTTAAACAAACAAACTATATTCTTTGTCATCATATCTGAACTTGGGCAAAGGCACGGTGGTCAACCTAATCAGTTCTAGGTTTCAGATAAAAAATTTCAGTCGGAAAAAGTCTCAATCCTAAACTGAACTTTGGCAAAGGCCTTTTACCTAAAGCTGAACTTGGGCAAAGGCAGGGTGGTCTAAGTTTCAGATAAAAAATTTCAGTTGGAAAAAGTTAGGATTAAAAGTTTCAATCCCAACCCTTCAGACCTAACAGGTTCTAATATAACTTTTATTGTCAAATACATTAGTAAATCCTATCAATAGCCTAAATTATATTAAACAAAATTAATATTAATACTTTAATTGTTCTTTTTTCCTCTAGTTACACCATTAATGCAAATTTTATATGAGTAATGAAACGTTTGAAACTTCACGGGATAATGAGCTCTGTCAATAGCAGCACTAATGCGGATCTGGACTTGGACGCCTCCAAGGATCTCACACCAGAGAGAAGAAGAATGACTATAATATTGAAACCGCCGAGTGACTCATAAAACCAAAATTCTACCCACATTTTCCCACTCCAGTCAAACTTCTCCAGGACAGAGATACATCTCGACAACGAATGTCAGTTTCAAGAAAAACAGTCATAATATTGAAAGGTTTGAGGTTATAAATAATTAATGACGATGTTTTTAGTGATCTATAGCTCTGCCATTGGAAGGGCCAGAAGACCACAACTCACTCGATATATATAGCAACCGATTACTCCCCACTTCCCCCAATTTCGACCTACAATACGATCTCAGGATCTAGTTCAGCACCTAGATTACGCCAAACGCAAAAAGGGTCCTCACTGCTGGGCACATTGCACCCTCTGAGCACCACCGGGCATGTCGTCATCTTCTTCATATGCCTCTTGTGCCTGGGCCTGCTGCTTCCTCCGCATCTCATCTTCAATGTTGACATCATGCAGCGTAGTCTCCTCACACTCATCCAGCTCCATGTCAGTAAGCTGAGTTAAAGGCCTTGGCGGGAGAACGGCCTCCAGTGAGGCAACCTGCTCTGGGCTCAGAGAATCAGGGAAGTCCACAGTGAAATGAATGTACAACTTCCCTTTCATAAATGGGCGCTGGTACACTGGCATCCCTTCATCATTTATTGCCTTGAACGAGTCTGCATGGTTTTCATCAATGGAGATTCAACATTGTCAATGCACCTGAGACAATAATCAACTGAAGGCCACAAATTCTAAATGCTGATCGACTCTTGCTTACCAGGCTTAACAACTTCCCCAGGGTTTGACTTGATAAGGAGCTGTCTACCATCCAAGTGGGTCAATGCAAAATGGAAGCCACAGAGAGCCTCAGTCAGGGACAAGGTGTGCTCCAAGAAAAGGTCCTCACCCTTCCTCTTGAACTTCGGGTGTTCCTTCTGCTGAAGGACAAAGACTATGTCTCCAGTAACCGTGTCAGGCTGCAAATTACAATTAGGAATCAACCAATCAAATATCTAAACATATATTCGAAGCAGGTCAGCTCAAATGACAGTTATAAGCTAAATTTGACTACATACAGCCTCATCTGCTTCACCAGGGAATGTAATCTTCTGTCCGTTCTGCATGCCCTTCTCCACGATGACTTCCAGAACCTTCTTTTCCTGGACAACCTTTTCTCCTTTGCATTGTGGGCATCGGTCTCTGTCACTAATAGTCTCACCAGTACCCTTGCATTCATTGCAAGCATGCTGCATTTGCTGAATCATAGAGGGCCCAAGGTGCCTAATAGTAACCTTCATACCCGTTCCTTGACAACCAGCACACTTCATTGAAGCTCCGGATTTCGAACCCTTGCTGTCATTTGATCAGATATTAAGAACATACAAGCGAAGTCACGAAACTATATCCAACAAAAAAAAATAACAATAATGAGGCGTACAGAGACACTCACCCACTGCATTTAGAACATAACACAGTCCTAGAAAGTGAGAGTTTCTTTGATGTGCCAAGGTAAAGGTCCTCCAAAGAAACCTTCAGTGGGTGGACCACATCTTCTCCCCGCCTCTGCCTTCGTCCCCTGCTGCTACCACCTGCTTGCACAAATGACATAGTTCAGAAGCTATAAAACTCTATCCATTCTTGACAGAATAAATTTAACAAACCAAAAAGAAAAGACTCTTTCCCATAATTCAAACCAGTTATTGTGTCAATCACAAGAGCCATATACATAAAAATTGTTTGTAGTCCTCACCTCCAAATGGGCTTCCACCAAAGAAAGATGAGAAGATATCAAATGGATCATGGCCACCACCACCGCCACCCATTCCCTCCTTAAGGGCATCTTCACCGTATTGGTCATAGATCTCACGCTTCTCGGGGTCACTTAGTACCTCATAAGCCTGGGCCAGCTCTTTGAACTGCAGTAAAATCCCAGATATCAGATTTAATTCCCAAACTACCGCACAAACCACATTAACTTGGACTCCCAGAAACAGAACTCAAGAGTTAACCAGCGATTCGTTCACAAGAAAACGCAGTTCTATTGCCAAGCGACCTCACGGATAAACCAGTCGACAATTTCACACCGACACCCAAATTACAACAACAATCGGGAAATTTCATTAATCCAAAAGGGAATAGAACGAAGCTCCCTCGAACATAAATCGATCTCAGTAGAACAATTTTAGAACTCTACAGGCCTAACAGCTAACCCAATTCCTCGCGGCGTCGAAACTATCTCAAGCTTCTAGAGCAACTGAAGCATTCTGGCCCCTACAACGTGTAGTCTTTTCTTCCTTTCAAGAATTAGAATTACTCCGCCAACGAGGAACAAGAACGTCGTCAAAAACACTAAAAGAACCAAAATATAAAATCCAAAATTACTCAATTCCAAGATCCCAGAACAAATGGGGCATAACCCAAACCCAGAAACCCACTCCGTCACAACACTGCATAGGATAATCTCAAAACATCTTCAATTACAATTGCCTAATTAATCAATATATGTGGGCATAGATAAAAAAATACCAGAATAATCCTACACATAAATCAAAACCAAATACAAAAATACCCTGAAGCATGAACGTGCAGAAGGAAGAGTACCTTCTCTGGATCACCGCCCTTGTCAGGATGATTCTTGATAGCGGCTTTCTTGTAGGCCTTCTTCAGATCGTCCTGCGAAGCGTTCTTGGATACCCCTAGTACCTCATAGTACCTCGTGTTGTCGCTCTTCTTCGGTGCCCTGCCAAACATCTTTTCCTTTTCTTTAAAATTCAGTCGAAAACCTTCCGATCAAGACTTAGTTCCCAATCAAAACCAAGATTCCAAGCGTTCGGCGAACACAAGGCCCTGGACTCTGATGGAGAGAAAGAGAGGCTGCAAACGTTTGGTGCGCGCTTTATATAAAATATAGCAGGGCGACTGGGCGAGTGCTTTCAGCCTTTCCTGGCAAGAGTGTTGAGATTAATGGACGGTGGGGATTAGTTCATGGTATATACGCATCGTCAAGAAGGGTCTGGAACTTCAACGTCCATCTCTAGGTCAGTCTTCTCAGAATGTAGACCGTTGGATGGTGCAGGGGATTTTTTGGAGTATTGTTCTAGATCCTTCCGTGAAAGCCCGCTGTCTCGCTTTTAGAAGTGGTTAGTCCGTAGCTTGGCCCGCTTCTGATAAAGGGCATGTTTGAGCCCAATTAATTGGGCTCAAAATTTTACTAATAAAAAATTTATTATATAATTTTTTATTATTATAATATTTATTAAAAATCTTATCTTTCTTCACTTTTTCACCAACTTTCATAATATTTCTTTACTTTATAATATTTCTCAAACTCCAATACCTAAAATTTTCACTCTCAAATATACCCAAAGCTGCTTGAGGCTAAGTGCCGGCGTAACCTTTCCCTTACGCTTAAGACTTCGATTTGTAAATGGGCCTTATACAGTTATACTTTCCTTGATACTTATTTCTTCTCCTTTTTTTTTCTTCTTTCAAAACGACATATTTTTTTAAGTAGTCATGATCTACATATACCTATTCTTACAATGTTACGTGCCTAATAATTAATATTATGTTTACATGCTCAATTGCTTGAAAATGTCCATGTCTCGATATCCAACCAAGTCAAGTGAAGCCAACATGTCATGCAAACATGTCTTGATAGATGTGTTTTATGGGAAAAAGAGTTTTAATGCATATATATTTTATTTGTTTGCAGGAATTGTGATTAAATTGAAATACAAGTGATTTTAACGAAGATGAGAGCATGTAGGACTCTTTTTCATGCTAATTTTGTGGGATTGGATGGAGAGAACCAATATTTGAACCTAAGGAAACAATTTCACAAAGATTTCGAGATTCGCACATCTGAAGGGCGAAAAACGTGTTCAAAGGAGAGGAGCTTAAAAGGCGGTGGAGAACACAGCATATGGGGACTTCTTCATTTTTTTTACTTTTGTTGCTTCTTTAGGTTAGACAATTTTTCTTTGAAACTCATGGCTTTCATTGTGAAGAACTGAAGATGTCATGCTAAGGGGATGTTCGGTTAAGGTGTATTGTGAGGATTTTTTGTATTTTGAGAATTTTTATGTGATGTTAACTTTATTGGTATGCGTGTTGTAGTTATATTTATGTGATGTGAAAAATGATGTTTGGTTGTAGAATCTTAAGGATTCAAAAAATCCTGAGGATTCTTTGTAAACGAACATACTCTAAAACTCTCTTGCTAAGGTTAAAAGTAGAGTTTAATAGTTTGTGATGTTATTTTGGTCATCGACGAGTAATAAAGTGATTTTCAGTTTAAATGAATGGTTCTATATTCGTAGATTAATTTCTCATCTATACATTCCTATTTATTCATTGTGATTTTTAGATACATTAAATGCTTTAAGGTGAAATTAGAGCTTTATCGTCAAATCATTTATAGGGCTTATTGTTAGTTTTTCCGGTTGGAGAGAATCTTTATTCTCGTCCAATTGAGTATAACCGATCAAAGACATAACGAGTTGTTAAATGGATCCTTGAAACTTTAGTAGTTTCTCTTTATTAGTTTCATATGTTATTTTATGTTTATTTAAGTGCAATCTTAAAATCAAATCCAAAATTCAGCAAAATAATTCTTCTTTATAGTGTTTCAGTTTTTCAATCATAGTTTTTCATCACACAAGTTAATGCATGTGGATTCGACCCTATTCAGTAATACGGATTTCTGTATATTTGCAGGTATAACTACCAAGACATTGTTGATGTGCTACTAGCAAGCTTTTGGGCGCACGAGGAAGGCACCTAGATCTTGTCACGATAGCTTGCTAAGCTCCAATGCTATTCAATATATAGTGCAACTGCTTAGTGGAGTAAGGCAAGACCCAGATAGGGACTGATATGAGGGTCATCGTCACTGCAACAAAATTCATGTTAGATGACGGGTGAAATGGTTGGGCAAAGTTTAATTTTGGTCAACTTTGGATGTCCGGAGACGATCTGTAATGGTTAGACGATGGTCACCCGAACCTTGTGATTTATGATTTCTGTCCACCAAAATCGGTTGCGTCGTTATTGTTGACTACATTGACCGATCTTTTGGTCATTGGAGGCATGAAATCTTCCGTCATTAGAAGATACTGTAAAATCTTATCGGTGGTTGTTATTTATGTTTGCTAACCAAATGTTTCTGGTTGCCATTCTTTTCCCTGACAAAACCTATTTGGACGAGATCACAAAACTAGTGGTCTAATTTTTATAAGTCGTGACGAAATACCATTTGTTGAGTGTTTTTGGCTTTGATGTAATGTTGGTTGTCATTTTAAGTTTTATTTTGACAATTTGTCTTGGTTGAAAATTGACTTCTAGTAACACCTTGTACTGGTCGCTATAGCAAATTCATTGACTAAACCAGAAACTTTGCCTCACTTAAATGTTTGAAATAACTAAAATGGAAAAGTCATAAGCCTCCACTGTCATATATATGATATGGTGTATGATTTACAACTTGAAGTCCGTAACTACCCTTTACAAAAAAAAAAATTATGTAATCAAGAGTCTCACATCCTAAGCATGTATGATGTGGAAACCACTTAACCAAAATCAACGTCCCATGCCCAAAAGTAATTTGATCTAAAAGCATGGCACCAATGTCTTCCTTTGCCCAAAAAGTGTCAACTGTCCAGTAGAGATCATCTACAATTTTCTAACAAGTTTGGTGATATTCAAGCTCCAACATATCGACAACAAAAAATGTGTTTCATCCCAACATATCAACTTGCTATCACAAGCCCTGCACAACAAGAGGTAAATATTCAAGCTCCAACATTTTGCAAAAAACTGATAATGTAAATATGAGAACATGTTTGGTGATTTAAATAAGAGGTAAACTCATAGTTAACCCCATATCTTTGGGGCAAAATCAAGTTACTACCCTTATTTTCCAAACCAACAATTTGAGACCCCTATGTTTCAAAATCACTCAATCCTCGCCCCCCGTTTAAATTCACCGTCAAATGAGACGGTTTTTCCTACTGCCAAGGAGCTTCTTTCAACCTTTAACAACATCTTTTGCCTGCCCGGAAATACATCATCAATAAAGAAAACCACATTTAGGGAAATTGAATGAAAAAGACAAATCCATGTCAAGATATACAAATTGATTTACCACCTAAAAAATTTCAGAACGGCTAGAATTCACACTAAATAGGCACACTGCACATGTTTAGGTGACATACTGTAGGCAAATATACAACAGGACAATTGTAATTACTTAAAACTCCTACATGCCACATTCTTACAGATAAATGTTTTCCAATCAGTAGTGCATTACTAAAACATGAGCCGATGTGCTATTTGCTCACAAATAACCAACCATAGGCCACCTTGTTTCTGGCTCTATTTTCTAAATTTAACTAAACAAACTTAGAAATTGAGTCTCGAACGAGCAACCTTTCCCTCCAGCCATTTTTCACAGGGGAGGAGGTTCCATTTACAGCTAGAACTTATAGGCCAAACCTGCAAAATTTAGCCAAGAATGCAAACTAAATTTCACAAATCAAATTGAACACTCATTATACTACAACCCCCAATTGCGCAGGTTTTTCTCTCAACAATCATGCAGAAGTCCATTCAACCCGTCCAAAGGTTTTTACCTTCTATACCAAAATTATGTCCAAAGATGATTAATTACCCATCCAAGTCTGTGTTGCTCCATAAGACGGACATGAAAAGTAGAAAAGTCAAATAAAACTTTAACTAGCTATCTGGGAGTCAAATAAATCTACACGCAAGGAATTCGAAAATCAAAACCAATAACATATTAGGGAAAGCAACCTCAAATTTGACTATCATCACAGAAAATAAACAGTAGCAGCAAACAAAATTCAAAAAAATTGCTCATGGGAGATTTACCTTCAAATCTACCAGCGAGCCATCGTTTTAGACAAATAGCAAGCCGAATCGAAGGGAGAGAGAAATGGAGTCTAAGCCCCTTAATGACTGAAACTCGGCGCTAACCCCTATTGAGCACCACCAAAAATGAGATGTGCAGCCAAAAAAGAAAACAATTTTGCTACCAACCCAAGTGTGAGAGAGCGAAGGGGAATGTAACAAAAAATATTGCAATACTGAAAACAGAGATCATAAAATAGAATACTTGCCCGAAATGGATGAGATTGGTGGAGTCTTGGGCATAACAGAACCACTATGCGCGGAACTGTTCGGACACCGAAAACTCGGCTTTGGTCTGGCGGCGAGGATGACACAGTCTCTTTGTTTCACATCCTTTCTAGTCCACGTTGTTCCGGCAATGGCAATGCTCTCAGGACAGACACCAGAGAATGAGAGAAAGGGGCAAGAGGATGAAAGATTTGTTGAAAAGAGAAGCGAATCGGCTGGTGAAGAGGAGAGCAGATATATAAAGGGGTTTCTCTACCTCAGTAACGGGGACTGCAAAAGGCTAGCGATTCTAGATAGCGTTTGTTCGCCCAAAAATTTGGGCCTAAAAAATTTCAATCAAACATACATATTTCAAAATTTTCAACTTTTACACATGCATTTCAAACTTTTCACAAACCTCAATAAAATTCAACATTCAAAAGATTCACAAAGTTTTGAGAATATTCTCTAAAATTTTGATAAACAAACAACCGGCTAGTGATTGTGGCGAAAAGTATTATTAAGTTGAATTGTTTACTTTCAACGCCGTCAATCGGGTTGCAAAAGGCTAATTCTAGTCATTGTGGCGAAAGTATTATTAAGAGGGTGTTCGGTTAGGAGTGTTTTGAGGATTTTTTGTATTTTAAAAATATTTAGGTGATATTAATTTTATTGGTATGCGTGTTGTAGTTATTTTTATGTGAGGTTAAAAATGATGTTTGGTTGTAGGATTTTTGTACTGTGAGAATTCAAAATATCCTGAGGATTTTTTGTTAAACGAACAACCCCTAAATTCTCATCATTTGCGGCTACTTAAGTGTTGGTCGCAATTGTTTCAATTTTTACCTACCATATCTTTCGTTGTTATTTTCCTATAGCGATTACAAAAGTATTTGTCGCTAACATTATGATTAGCCACCAATTTTAAATTTTGGGAAAATTATACTTTTCACCTTCAAACTACTTCTTTTTCACTTTGCAAACCAAAGTACCAATTTTGTCAGATTTCACCCTCAAACTACCATGACCCAACAGTTTGCACCCTCCTTCCATAATTTCCGTCAATTTAGACGGAAAACTCATTATATGCGTCCCTCGTGAGTATTCGTCACTTGCTACAAAGGTAACATTCAACGGTCGACCGGTTGATGTTGCCGTCGACCGCACGTTTTCAATCTAAATTGACGGAAATTATGGACGGAGGGTGCAAACTGTTGGGTCATGGTAGTTTGATGGTGCAATCAGACAAAAGTGGTACTTTTCGGTGCAAAGTGAAAAAGACGTGGTAATTTGAGGGTGAAAAGTGTAATTTTCCCTTAAATTTTCGTCGCAAAACATTAATTAGGGACCTACTCTATCACATTACTAATGTTTTGCCTATAGACATTTAGCGACTAGGATTTTTTATGCTAAAGGTATACTTTCTAGCAACCACATCTTAATCTCGTCGCAAAAGGATTGACTTTTAGCTACTTTTCATAGTTTCGCTGCAAGAAAGTGAATATTTGTAACTATTTATTAGTTTCGTTGAAAAAAGAAATTAATTTTTGCAACGTAAAATATTTGTCACTAAGCATACCTTTAGCAACCACTAACCTTGTTGCTAATAAAATTTGTCTATCACTGTTTCTCCTTTCAAGACCAATGAGGGCAACAACTTTATTTGTCGATTCTAAAGTCCTAGTAGCGACAAGTTTATGATAATGTCGGTAAAAGTCTACTATTTGCGACGAAATCTATCTCTACATAAAGTGACTAGCGAGTACACATATCGACAGAAAAAGTCAATTTGTGACCATCTTTTAATTTCGTTGCAAAAAGATAAGTTTTTTCATACCATTTGATGTCCGTCGCTAAAATCGTATTTTAACAACCACAATCTCGTCACTAATGAGATATATCTTGTTGCTATTTTTTATCTCCCGACTAATGTGAGCCACATAACCAGATTTTATTGTAGTGCGTGCATGGCTGTGGAAGTCAATGACACTCACTATGGACGGTTTAAAATGTTAGCTTCACTTGACTTGAAATTGAGCATGTTAGC
Source organism: Myrica gale (assembly GCA_963930655.1). Lineage (NCBI taxonomy): Eukaryota > Viridiplantae > Streptophyta > Magnoliopsida > Fagales > Myricaceae > Myrica > Myrica gale. Next base: position 7,104,540 of record OZ005602.1, on the reverse strand, counting down.
TTTGACATCCTCTCTCATTGGTTGACATAGCTTTGGGAGCGATTACATGCACTTCCTAGAAGGCCAACTGTTAGAAACTTGTTGGTTACTTGCTATTGGAACAACATGGATTGCATTTTGGAGACAAAGTGAGTGAGTGATCTCATCGCATATGCATTGCATTCTGTGTTTTATGCATCTGTTTTGGCATTTTATGGCTCCCTTATGTATTTTTCTCTATTTTGGACTTTGATTTTGTATCATTGCACCTTTTTGTGATGTATTGTTCCTTAATTTTGTTATTCATGTCATTCATTAGCACTTAAATGTATTTTACTATGACGACTCACGCTCGTATTAACTTTTAAGGTCTCTTTTATAGCAATAGAATGCTGATTAAAACGAATTTAGGTTGCAAAAAAAAAATCATCTAATCAAAATTATAAGGATTTATGGTATTAACAATGCATTCAAGAATGTGATCTCTTTTCAGGATTTAACCTGAATAACTCTTCCTCATTATTCAATGCCATGAGCTCATCACTTTTGACACAAGGGGTGTAGGGTAAGTCAACTATCCAAACATTATATGTATTTTGAATTTTGATGTTTGGTTGTAAAAATTTTAACTTTTTAAAAATTTTTCATAATCAAATGAAATTATAGATGACGTTTGTTTCCCAATTATTCCACCCTTCAATATTTTCAAACAATCATAAAATAATCTCTCTCTCCTCATTAAATTATAAAATAATATTATATTATTCAATTAAATCTTCTCTCTCCTCACTTTTCCATAAAATACTATATTTTTTCACAGACCCCAATACTCAAAATTTCCAAAACTTCAATATTTCCACAAACAAACACCACCATGTCTTCCTAAACATGCAAAAAACAATATCTCAAAAAAAATCTTAATCATTACAAAAAAAAAAAAAAACGTTTTCTGTGTGAAAACCACAAAACTTGAAGAATGTGATCTCCTTCAGGATTAAACCTGAATAACACAGGCAAACTATATATCCACATTCCATCATTGTACAAACTCAACATGGAAACTAAGTAACAGATAGATTTCCACAACGATTGGTCAAATCAAAGGACGTGATTCTATATGTTGATGTTTATGCATAACGATGGGCACTTGAAAGAATTTTTCTTACTTAAATCAAATGACATGATTCTTTTAAGTTGGTGTGAAAATGTGTAAAAAAAAATTTCATAATCAAATGTGACCTAAATTTAAAAAATCTTAGATAGATAAACACTATCTAGATTTAGGTTTTTTCTTTTTAAGTTGGTGTTAAAATGTGTAAAAAATTTTCTTAAAAAGTTAAGCCAGGAATTTGTCTAAGCGGGGTGAACATTATAAAAATTTTATATATATAAACTTGAACACATGTATTGTCTTAGAAAGTGATCATAATGAAAGATCATAAATTTATTACAATAATAATAATAAATCATATAATCTTAATATAATAATCTATCTTTTTACATTACACACTCAATAATTTTGGTTCAACATTTTTTTGTCGAAATGGTATTTTTAGAATTTTTAAAGTGAATAATGAGCTTTTACAAACGGATATCATTTAGCTTTTACATGTTTTTCGAATTTTATTTTTAATCTACTAAACAAGGAGAATACACATAAACATTAAATTTTGAAACATAAATTGACTATAATAATCTTAAATAAGTTAAGGGTGGGCAAAATTTCTGGTAAGAATCAGAATTTTCGATTCCAATTCCTATTCCGGAAATCCGTTTCTGATTTCCATATATATATCGGAAGTCAGAGCTAGATCCGGAACCAAAAATTTCGGCTGAATTATCAGAATTTTTGGTTCCGGTTTTTCTAAAAAAAATAAAATAAATAAAGTATAACATATTAAAGTTGATTGAATGTTTATTTTAGAATTTAGATTTTGGATGAATATTTTATATTTATGATCAATAACTAAAAAATACTGCATTTTTTTGTTCCAATTTTTTTCTTTTAAAATAGGGATCAAAATAAAGTATAACATATAGAATTTGCTTGAATATTTATTTTAGAATCTATATTTTGGATGAATGTGTACTTTATTATTATTTTATGATGAATAAGAGAAAAATATTTCAAAAATTCACTCCAAAAAACAGTTTTTGTTCATTTGGGCCCAAAAACAAATATGTCCAAAAAAACTCACATGCCGAACTAGAATTTTCGGTTTCAATTCCAAAAGTTTCAATCTCGTACGCAGCCTTAAAATAAGTATTTTACACTTCCAATAATCTCTTGTATTTTATAGAGTTCACTGAATATCATGGTTTATTTCGAAGTATTTTTCAGTTATTTCGAGGGAACTTTTTGGTCTAAATGGTGAAATTAGCAAGAAATTAGTTAGTTATATATTTCCTTTTTAATATTTAATGGTTAGAATTTTTTTTAAAAAAATTGTTTGGTCAATAAATGAAAATACATGAGTAGAGTTGAGTAATGGTGCAACTAATGCCGGTTTGGAGAAAAGCGGCACCGAAACGGCTAAGGGCAGTGTCTGTTTTGACACCAACATCGGCACTGACAATGCATAGTAACCGGCCTTGCCGGTGTTGGTAACGATTACACCATAACCGCTTAAACCGTGTAACCTTTGGGCCTGACCCTATTGGGTTTTTTGAATTTCTTTTCCTTTTTTGGGCTTTTTTGTTGGGCCTTTTTGGAGATTTTTTCGACTGTTTTGTTGAACTTTTTGTGCCCATGTGAAGCCTTTTTTTAGATCATTTCAAGCTTATTTGTTGGGCATTTTTGCATTTCAAATATTATGTTGCACACAACGAAATGACGAAATTCTCTTATGTAACTTCCAACCACAATCAACAAAGTAAACAGTAACACACATATAATTCATATTCTAAATGGATGTCCAAGTATTAGTTGTGAAACAAATCTTAAAACTATTGCTCACCATGATAGATTTCAACGCAGTCTTCTCCTTCAAATAAAACTGAATGCAATCTCTCATAATTGTGAAACAGGATGACATCCTAAACCGAGGCTCAAGATCATCAATCAACTTCATAAACTCATCATTCTCTATAATTCCAAATGAGCACTCATTTAAGATAATTATCTTAGCAATCTTTCGCTAATCTTCTTCTCATCAAACCTAACAACCCCCCAAATCACTATTTGTATTGGACTTCGCAGTTCTAACATCATGACTCAAGAAAGATTTTCTTATATCGGTTTGAGAGTTTTTTCTTTTATACATTATGCATGAGTTCAAGTGTTGCTTTAACCCCCGAAGTTTCATTCCTCCTGTGATGACACCCAAATAAATTACCACAGTAGTACACTTACATTGAGGCTGGTCTTGATCAACAACTGTCATTCTCATGTAGTAATTTCATAAGTCAGATGGATTAGTAATTTTCCTTCTTTTAAGAAGAGGAGGATGACCACTAGCACCCCCTACTGTGGCAGGGGATGGCGTCGATTTGCCAGCAGGGCATAAGGCTCATGATGGTGGTATCAGAGTTGTAGACTCTATCGGAGTACCTCCAGGGCTAGGAGAAGGAGAAGAGATCAATTTGCTCCCAAGTGTAGAAAACGGTGTAGATCCTGGAGTAGTGTCCATGTCTATCGAAATGTGAGAAACATATTGCATATTATCAAACATAATCCAAATTCTAAATTATCAAACATAATCTAAATTACATACACATATTCCAAATTTCAACTTTCAAGCATATTCTAAATTATCAAACATAATCCAAATTACATACACATATTCCAAATTCTAACTTTCAAACATATTCCAAATGAGTATGAAAACATTAAAAATATTCGTAACATGCCAATCCATCAGCTCATATTCCAACCAAGAAAACATTAAAAATGTCCATGCAATGAATAAATTCTTCTCACAAACTCACTTAGTATTTACATCATTAGTCATAAAGTCCTCTGCCAGTGGTGGAAGGAGATGGGTAGTGACCAGGGCGGTCGATACCCATTCCTCCGCCCAAAAGAAAATTTTATGTGTAATTTTTATTTTTATTTTTTATTTTTCATTAGTTGTCTTGGGCCGATACCCATTGGTCGAAGAATCGAAGATAGTCTCTCGGTCTCGGATTGCCGGATTGGTGAGTTTTCGTTCTTTTCCTTTTTTCGGCTATTTTGTTTTAGTAGTTTAGGATTTTATTAAATGTGAAATAGATTTTCTGTAATTTTTATTGGGTTATTGGAATTTGGTTTATGCGTCTGTAATTTCAATTTATCTACAGTATGTTGTCCGCTAATATATTATTTTGTTGTGAATTTTTCCTCCAGGAAGTTTTCTTGGCGAATTGGTGTTTTTTTTTTGTTAATATTGCCTGTAAATTTCTTCTTGATCAGTGTTGTCATGTTCATCACAAGATAATTAATTAAATTTATTACAATGGTAAACGAGAAAATAACGGGTTATAAATTGATACTTAAAAATCAGCTTAATACCTATAGAAGAAATGATGTTTCTTCTGGGCTTCAAGATTTTGAAGGTCTTGCTGTGAAGATGGTTGAGACCAAAAAGAATACTTTGTTTCTATTAGTTTATCGACTTATTGAGTTGTCATTGGTTTTCCCAGTTGAGACTGGAACCGTTGAAAGAGTGTTTTCTGCTATGAAGATCATCGAGAGTGATTTGTGTAATAGGATGAGAGATGACAAGATGAATGATTGTATGGTAGTGTAAATCGAGCAAGAAGTTTTTAAAACTATTGAGAACGAAGTCATTTTGCAACATTTTTCAGAATATGCAAAATCGTAGGATACAATTGTCACCTTCCAGTTGCAGTACATAGTACGATACATGTATTCTAATATTTTTAATGTTTTTAATTCTTAATTTTCGACATTGTATCTTTAAGACAATTTTTTGTATTACGAAAGAAAAAAAAATCTTCTCATTTTGCCTTTAAAGTTCAATGGACCATATATTTCAATCCTGGTTCTGCCATTGTCCTCTGCCATAATTTTGCATAACATACAGGGCACCATGAAATCACTTAGTGAATAGACAAAATCTTGGCTCTATTTTGTGTCACATACACGACATTGCACTTGTTAAATCAGCAGAACAAGTCAGCAACTTTAAAAACGAGCCGTAATTTTGCACAGCAACTTCAACATAATATGTAAACCTTATTGATTGGATTTGTGAGTACTGAGTAAAATAAATATCGGATGGGGATTGGATACCTTGAACAAAACTGCATGAAAAAATAAAGTTGTCGAGTGCTGAGCTAGACAGGGAGACAAGCAATGGGCGATGATCGAGGGGGACTCAGGGGAGGGAGGGTGGCTGGGACTCGGGAGGGAGATGAGGCAATCGGGATTCAAATTTGTTTGAATCCCGAAGTGCTACAGGATAACCCTAACCCTGTAGAAAGACACCATTTTGTTTTATTTTTTTAACAAAAAGAAACTTCAAACACGTCGTTTTCAATTATTTTTTATATAAAAAAAAATTAATAATTTACTGTACCGATTAACCTAATTCCCCAAAATACACACCGGTATCAGCAGCGAATCAGCACCGCTGGCAATTTTGATCAACCCTATTATACATGAGGGCAACCCTTTATAAACTTGAAATTGAAAAACATTTTGGGGGCAGACTTTACACATGTTTGGCCAAAAAATGAGGAACTTGGGGGATAAAGTGAAATTTTGTTAAAAAATTGGTCTCTAAAAAAATTTGGGGGTGGGCTCTGTATCTACTAGGGCTAGCCAAAAACCCGGTCGGATCGGACGAACCGGACCAAAACTGGAATTACCGGTCCAGTAAACCGGTGTACTCCGGTCCGGTAAACCGGTGTACTCCGGTCCGGTTCCGGGTTACCTATATGGAAAACCGGACTCGGACCGGAGTATACCGCTCCAAACTGGTCTGGACCCGGTAAAAAAACCAAATGCAAAACGAGCGTTTTTTTCCCCTCTTTCCCGTGCTCCCTTCTGCCTTCTTTTTCTTGTGCCCTGCCCCCTCCTCCCTGGCGCCACCTCCTCCCTCCCTTCCCTCCACCACCTTACAGCCATCCGTAAGGTTAAGTTATGCATTTTCCTTTTTTAACATTAGTACGTTCTAGTTAATTATTTTTTTATTAGTTTCTATTAACTATTTAATTTGTTTAGTGCAGGTTACGAGATTGTGAGTTTTGAAACTGTGGATTGCATTGCATTGAGGTAAAAATTTGCCCACTTATTACGTTAATTATTTATTATAGTTCATTAGTTTAGTATTTAAGAGTATAGGTTCGGTTGTGAAACTGTGGAAAGTGAGCTTGATTGGAGGATTTGGTGTTTATGAAACTGTGGAGGATGAGCTTGATTGGATTATTGATAATTGATTTGTTTGTGAAATTGTGTTGATATTTGCTTGTTTAGTATATCACATTTAGGATTTGTTTGTGAATTATGTTGATATTTGATTGTGAAATTGTGTTGATATTTGTTTGTGAAATTGTATTTGTTCACCTTTGCTAGATGGATAATCAATCTAAGTCAACCATTAATTTAGAGTCTGGCCAAGATGTCGTTAGTCCTACTCCTACTCGTTCCAACCAAAGTCGGCCTCCCAAACGTAAAGAATCTAATAATGGTTAAAATTAGTTGAAGCATCCAATTAAGTTAGATATTCGGGAGTCACTGGACGAAGTTGAGGTCTTTAAGGCGTTATAATCAGGTAATACTATTATATTTTGTTTCTATGGTTAATTTTTTAAAATTTTTTAAGTTTTAGTTATTTATGAAGATTTGAACATGTTTTTGTCATAATTATTAGGAATAATGTTTAACTCACGAGTGGCTCGGCTTGAGATAACTTCCTTTATATTGTAATGTCTATTTTTTGTTGATTTTAAATGCATGCTTTAAAGTTTAAGTCTTTAAGATGTATGATATTATCTTAGAAAACTAGGATTTAGAACTCTTTAATTAGAGCTTAGTATTTCCTTCAAATGAAATGTAACAACTTTTACAAAATTTGGTTGAAATTTAGCCAAATATTTCATGTAAAAATAGGCCAAAAAATTGATGTAAAGAAACCCAAAAAATGGTTCCAAAACGTCCAAAATAAAACCACAAACAAGGCCTAAAAAAATAAAAATGTTAAGAGGCCCAAACAAAAAAGACCCAAAATTTAATGGCCCAAATCGGACCGGTAAAACCGGGGACCGGTCCGGTATGCTCACTTCACAAAAATGTCCGGTTTGGCCGGCCGGACCGGACCGACCATCGGACGGCCCTAGTATCTACTATTGGGTATAGGAAAAAAATATAAAGTAATGTTATTCTTCTTTCGTTTTCTTGAAGTATGAGTTTCATTTTTTTTGCAATACTTCTATGCAAAATTTGGACTAATCTAGCTCAGTTTGGTCACACATAATAGAAACAGTATTTACTGTGCACCAAATTTAGACTAATCTAACTCAGTTTGGTCACACATGATAGAAACAGTACTTACTGTGCACCAAATTTGGACTAATCTAGCTCAATTTGTTCTCGCATAATTTTGTTGAGACTAGATTGACCTACAGGCCAACGTCCCAATAAAGTCAACGGTATAATCTACAGGAGAGATCAAACCTAGAACTATGTGCCTGATTCATACAGCCTCAAGTAAGTCCTAACAGCTAAGGTATCTTGAGTTAGGTTAAAAAATATCATTAACTTCGTTTCTCCAAATACAACTAGAGGTAGAATTCCTAATAAAATAAAAGTGTGTGGATTTTGCTTCCCAAATAGTGAAGAAACATTAGGAGGATTATAATTTACAATAAATAATACAAGGGTCGGTTTGGATTGTGTTTTCGAAAACTGTTTTCCGTTTTCAAACAGTTGCAAGAGTAGGCATGTCAGTGCCTCTCATTAATCAACTGTCAGACCCCTTAACGCATGCAACCGGATTGGAACAGTGTGGGCCTATGCGGGCTGATGAATACCTTGGGCCGGAGAGCACATTGGTCCCATATGTGGCCCACTTATAGCACTTTCCTTCTTAACGGGCTTTGCAGATGTTGTACTGTAATACCCCGAACCTCTTTTAAACTACTTTGTGACTCCTATGGCAAGACTTTCAATCTTATATTTCTAGTAATCATGTTCGTTCCTTCTTTAGTTTTATCCTTATTTGCTTATTTTGTGGCTTATTTAGTTTCCATCATATGATTAGATTAACTCGATTTCTCCTCTAATATTTTGAGTAATCATATTCCTTGATATTCTTTGATATTGGCTTAATTATAATATTTTGATCTATTAATTTGTGTGATTGGTCTTTCTTCTTGTCTCGTCTGCATGCAAAAACACGTTGAGGCTGGGACAGCTCGGTGGTGTGTTTTGGTTGGGCGAATTTGTGGAAATCATTGCTTAGGTAGGAACTTGCGTGTGTAAGAGCTTTTTTGCTTGTCGTGTTTAAGTTAAGTTTCAGCTCATGATCACCTAGGGCAGAAAACACTCGTACATATGGCACAAACATTCTTCTTGACCCCCAAATGAACCTATGAGGGAGCTGCCTTCCCTCAGTTATCCATCAGCGCATCATTTGCCCATTTGGACCTAGGCTGCACCTATAAACCGCTGGGTACAGCAGAGACCCCTTGTCCAGCGTAAGAGAAGTGATGCAGATATATTTGTGTGACACCTTATCGCACAATGCGAGCCACCATTTGATCGAGAGATAGAGAGCTAGGCAAGAACCAAGAGGGAAATGGAGTCTGACCGAGAGAGGTGGAGAGAACCAAGGAAGAAAGGGGATAACCAAGAGAGAAAGGAGAGGATCCGAAGGGTGCAAGGTAAAATCCAAGTTGGTCAGCCTTGTCCCCCCTTACTTTTAGAGAAAATTCAGTTCACTTTTTTACCTGTCTCCTTCTCTTACCTTTTAATCTGTTGTACCTTTAGGTGTTGGTTGTTGTCACCTTCTCTCACTCACGATTAACCACCGGATCAAGCAAGGTAAGGGGTAATTGTTAGATGTTTGTTGGATGGGAAGAAATTAGGTTGTAGTCATGTTCGTATGAGGAAATAGCTCACTGTCATTTTTTATCATTTTAACAAGGTTGCAGTCTTGTGTTTTGTTTTTAAAGATCTTACTCAAGTTCGGGTTGCATGTTGATGACTATTAAAAAGATTGATATTTACGAAAGTATATTGCATGTTGTATAAAAAGTGATGTATATAAATGATTACAAAATGAGATCATGTATAGGACATGCTTGCATGTTGAGATCCTCGACTTTTTATGACTTGTTGTAAATGAGTGTTGTTCAGATTTGATATGATCAAGAGATTTTGTAAGCCACATCAGTGGCCATATATTGTGTCTAGAGGAAGGGAAGGTCACAGTTTGGTCATTGGTGTTTTTAGATGAAGTTGCATGTGTGGTTTTGTAACTTGTGAATCATATATCATGTGCTATGTGTACATTTGTGCAATATGAAATGTGTTAATGATAGCCGAATGACAAGGATGTTCTTTGAGATGTAATATGACAAGACAAGGCCCTGAAAGGGAGCCTATGAGCTCAAGGTTAAGTTTGATGTTTACAAGGTTCAAAGATGTTATGAGAAGGGTGCTCATGTGTTGATTGATTATGTGGTTCCATTTTTCTCTTATTTCCACACTAGTAACATGTATTATGTGCTCTGTGATTTTAAAAATAATGGTGAGAATGGAAGATCATTGATATAGGGTGTTTAGAAGCAAGATCCATAACATACAACAATCTAGTTAAGTTTTAACAAGGAAAATGGCCACTGTCCAAAACGAACACAAGAAATACATGGAATTTTCGTATGAAACTTTCCATATAGTATCTGTAAGTAATCAGTAGACCCCAGTAAAAATTTCAGGGCAATTGGATGTCGGGAAAGGTCAAAAATGCCCCTGGAGGTCTTTAGGGGTAGTTTCAGTATTTCACTTAAAAAGTGAGGGTAAAAAAGTCCAAACGGAGAAAATAACTTTATGAATGTGTAGATCATGAAAAATAGATGGGAAATCCCAAATCTGAACTCAAACCGTGTAACATTAGGGGCTTAAATCACAAAACCCGTTTAGCGGCCTAAATGGACTTTATGCCCGTTGACCCAAAATAAACCCAGAACGTTTTGGAAGTTTTAAGACAGGCCCAATAGTATCTGAGAAGGCCCCATAGATCTTTAACTGAAGGTTCAAGGCATAATTAGCAGTATTCATAAAAATGCATGTTAAATCCTTCAATGGTTGCATTTCTATTATTCATCTTTTTAAGTTTCAAGCACTTTATTTGTCTATGATTTTCCATTTATATTATATAATATCTTGGATTTATACATCGTGCATAAATCGTTTCATTCATTGATTACATTCACATCATAAGAGGGAAAACAAGTATGAGGAACCTCAAGCCTGCGAGGTGATTCCCGAAGAAAGAGTGACAGTACCGGGCACATGAGGAGAGTCAACCCCCCACTACAGGGAGTGGGGGGCTCCTTCTGGACGCTTCAACGAAATTTTTAAGGTCCTAGTGTAAGTGACACGGGACAGTCCCACGAGGAGAGGAGAGACACACAACCCGACTCTGGGGTGAACAGAGCAGACTCCGGGAATACCTCAGGAAACCAACGAATGAGTGAATGCATTTCAATTGCATCGACATACATATCTTATATTAATTCTTGTATGTGGAATTTGTTAGTGTTCTGATGCTTTCCATTTAAGGCATGTACTGTAATGTATGAGCATGTTTCCCCCTCCCCAACCTTACTGAGTCATTAAGACTCACCCTTTTTCCTATTGTTTATTTTGTATGTTTGGCGGTAATCTTCAAACTTGGCAGATAATGATCTTCTCGTGCGAGCAAACCTTGGATTTTGATATATATGTTTTAGTTGTTAAGATCTGGATTTACGTTACAGACTCCTTTGAGGTATACTTGGGGTACGAACCCCAACGATTCCTCAAGGGGCCACCCTTGTCCCCTCTTCCCTGTGTGGAAGATTTCGGTCTGGTAGATTTAGATCCAGCTCTACTACATATCGTTCCCCATCCACCGGCTCCGCCGACGGAGAGCACCGGTGAGACGGTGTTTATTGACCTGACCTCCGACACCGAGCCGGAGGACTAGACAAAATCAGCTTTTGTTACTCTTTTCTTAGTAGGGTTCAGTGTATTGGTTTCTCGGATGTCGTAGTATGGAAAGCTTTAGACAGCTTCCACTTTTGTAACTAACCTCTCTTTACTTTTGTATCATTGTAAAAGGATTTATGTTATTTGTAAAAGAGAGACTCAGTGTTTCTATTATGTATTTACTTTTTCAAGATTTCCTCTTATTCTATTTTCTTTCGTACTTCAGAACTCTCAAACTCCTAGAATTGTTAGAACGTTACTCTTTTCTTTTAATTACTCTTGTTCTCTTAAACCTCGAAAATCTTATTTTTCTTGATATATTATATATTTCAAACGAAATTCGAAATCAAACATTTCCGCCAAGCCCTTTTAAACCTAATCACCAGGACTTTTCAGGATTTGATTTCGTGTCGTAATCCTCGTTTGTGTGCATATCATCGTTCTAGGTGAGCCTGAGGGGTAAGTACGGGCACGGGGCGTGACATGTACGCGGGCCAAACAACTGGCAGAAATATTTCGGTGTCAGAACCTCTGCCAGCACCGCGGACTCAAACCGTCGACAACTCCCAATGGCCACGCGGCCAACCCCAACATCCTCTGCCTGCACCACCGATTCATCATCTAGCGACGAGGGCAGACGTCTGGGTCGTTCTCCGCCCGCCATGATGCCTGCTCCCCGAGGATGTCGTTCGTCTACAGGACGACGTCAGAGCCCATACTCGATGAACTCCCCCGCTCCTCGTGATGTCGTTGACATTCCGCCGAGCCCACGAGTCCACGCGGAAACTCTCCTACCACAACAAGTAGGTGCAACGTCGGGTAAGGGAGCCATCCTCTTCCTCTTCTCCCGCTCCTGTCGTGCCGTCCTCTCGGCCCAGAAAATTGCGAACTCATCCAGCGATGACCACAACAATATCTAGATGGCCTAAACAAATGCAGTGGGACGGTTTTTGTTTTGTTTTGTTTTTCCTTTCATGACGTGTAAAAGGTGCACATATTATCTATGCACGTTGCACGGTACTGATTCAAGAGACTTTGTGTTAACACCTCGTTAAACTTATTTGACACAATATCTGCCAAGTACCAACATTATCGTAATATCATACTGTTCTTTCCTGTATTCTAATATTGCATAGCTGGGCAGTCAAGTACATTCACAATAGTTGGCAATGAATCAGTACCCCCAGTGGTGGAAAATGGCTGTAAATCCAATTGGCACGAAGCTAAAAGGAAGCAACTAAAAAATAAAAAACAAAACAAAATAAAATAAAATAAAATCTTTTTGAAATGATTTATTATTTGGGAATTTTGGATACGGAACTCTTTTAGCATGTAAGGGTTTTAGAGTATGCATATATATTCCGGGACTGGAAGATACCTTATTGGTTCTTAAAATAAATTAAAACGAAGTGGGAAAAAAATGTCATCTGGTACGGATACTCCAGCTTCTCCGCCCAGCGCTTTGACTGCCGAGGGCGGAGATTTATCGTCGAATCCGATACCGATACCATTACCGGTTCCTCTGACGTGGCCTCCCGATGGGAAGTTGGATCTGGATTGGATCAGGAATCTGATGTCCGTTTTCGATTGGTCGTCTAAGAATGTCACGCCGTCCGATTTCCCCTCCGTCCTCCCGGTTCAAGTCTTTGATGCTTTGGTTCTCGCCGCGTCTAAGATCCTCCACAAGGAGCCGAACTGCCTCAGAATCGACCCCGACGCGGACGAATCCAGTGCAGCCGAGGTGGTGGTGGTGGGGGATGTTCATGGCCAACTGCATGATCTCCTCTTTCTAATGCAAGACGCTGGCTTTCCCTCTGAAAATCGCTTCTTCGTCTTCAATGGTGATTATGTCGATCGGGGCGCTTGGGGCCTCGAGACCTTCCTTATCTTGTTGGCCTGGAAGGTATACCACTGTTTCTCTGTGTAGATATATGACTAGATATATCTGACTAAGCTTGTACTTCTTTTTCTTTATCCTATTACAGTCTTATAACAATCATGTAGTTGTTGTTGATGGCTAGAATTTTTTTCACACCATTGTTAACGTTCTCTGCTTTATATTTCTTCCTTTTATGATTCTGTTTTTGTTTTTTCTTGTCCTATGAGTTTAGTGACGTTCTGTTATATTGGGTAATGGATTGCTTAGCAAACTGCAGACATAATTTGATGAATTAGACATAGTATGAGAGTTTTCATATTTCCCAACGTAAAGTAAGTTGCTTCAGACTCTGCTACCAACTATTAAATGTCTTTTCATTTCTCATCAGAAATAAGGTTGTGGGCTCTCTGGCGATGACTTCTTATCATTTCAGTGGTTTGCTGGATGCCCAAGTTCCATGCCTGTTTTACGCTTTTTTCTCAGTGAATCTCATTCTTTTACTTAACAATTATGGAACTGTTTTTCTTTTCTTTTTGTTCTTCTGTGCAGGATACGAATTGCTTGTTTTAGTTAAAAGTATAAAAATCTGAAGTCATTAATAACTGTATTTATTGTGATGATGTTCTGCCCAGGTCGTTATGCCACATAGAGTATATCTTCTCCGTGGAAATCATGAATCCAAGTATTGCACCTCTGTTTATGGCTTTGAGAAGGAGATCTTAATGAAGTATGGAGACAAAGGTAAGCATGCCTATCGGAAATGTTTGGGATGCTTCGAAGGGCTCCCCTTGGCCTCTATTATAGCTGGACGTGTATATACCGCTCACGGAGGGCTTTTCCGCAGCATATCTATGACGCCATTAAAGAGATCGAAAGGGAAGAAAAATCGTAGAATAAGTTTCGACTCCGAACCCAAGCGTTTAACTCTTGGTTCTCTGGAGGAATTATCGAAAGCTCGAAGGTCAATTCTGGATCCTGCTTGGGAAGGTACGAATCTGATACCGGGTGATGTCCTCTGGTCAGATCCATCAATGAATCCTGGTCTTTCTCCAAATAAAGAGCGAGGCATTGGACTATTATGGGGTCCTGATTGCACTGAAGACTTCTTGAAGAAGTTCAATCTGAAGGTGATATCAAAATTCTTTTCTAATCTTAAGTTGATATGCTAATCTTGCAATAGCTCTCATGATGGGTGTGGTGTATTTTGACTGGTTTTATAACTGCTTAATTGCATATTGTACCAATAGTATAATCAATGATTATTGTCCTTGCATAGAATCTGGAATTTATTCTTGATTGGTGCATTCCCATTTAATCAGTTTGGTAGTTATGAATATGAAAATGTAATATTTGATTTATCGTAGCTACGGATCTAGTGATGTGCTGTTTACCCATCTTAAACCGACACTTGTAACTCTTGACTTAATGAAAGAGGACATGTGATTTGTTCTTCTAGACAATAAAACTCAGGTATATTTTTTATTTTCTCCTTCCCAATTCTTTTTGGGAAGGAGATGCCACTAGGTCTGAATTCATGCTGCAGCTTCTTCTCATGATTTTGGATGGTTAAAGTGCTCTCTTTGGAAGTTATTTCTGCAAAATGGTTTTTGTGATGCCTTGCTTTAAAACAAACGAACTTGTCCTTTGAAAGTGCATAGTGGAACTTGCTGGCATTTGAATTGTAATGCCATTGTTGGGGTCATAATTTGTTGTCTCAATGCAGCTAATCATCAGATCACATGAAGGCCCGGATGCCAGAGAAAAAAGGCCTGGCTTTGGAGGAATGGATGAAGGGTACACCATAGATCATGTTGTGGAGTCTGGGAAGCTAATTACTCTGTTCAGTGCTCCGGACTACCCACAATTTCAGGTTCGTCGGCATCTATCTCTTTGATTAGTTGTCGCCGCAGTTGAGTGTCATGCTTGTATCCATAAAGGTCTTTTCTGTGCTGTTACTAAAATATGGTTTTGGGGTCTTTTTTGACCCTTCATGAAGTCTGAGTGAAAGTTACACATTCAACATTTTATATGTCAATGTGGGGGAATCTTGCTTGTGTAATCATCAAAATGTCTGAAGGGGATTAGGATCTTCTGAACACTTCAGTTGCGCTTCGTTTATGAGAGTAACACATTGCCTCTATTTTCCTTGATAACATGGGTATGTATGACTGGGATCTGAAACTTGACCAAGACAGCATTTGTTATTGTCAACATATTTATACGTGTAAATTGTCTGCCTCTGTCTATGTACATTATAAAAAGAAACTGGTATGTGAATATCAGATTTTTGTTGTTCTTGATAAATCTTCTTACACTGTTAACAAGTTGTGGCATCTCTTTCACTATCAAACATTTGAATGTGTTAAATAGCAGTTAGAATGATTCCTTGTTTCTTGTTGTGGTGGTCAATAGTTTATGCCATAGTTTCATGTTTTATAAGGAGTAAGTAGTAATACAATAATTGCTTTTGGCGAACTTCAATCTTCTTCCAGCTCTCTTACTGATATTGACTGTACCTTCAAAATTAATGGGACGACTCGTTCCGTTAGAATTCAGAACTCTACATGTTCTTAAGTTCCATGGTCTTATCATGAACTCATTTATGCAAACACACAGTTATTAAGTGTGATTAAGTTCTCTTCCACTAAATGATCTTGTGTGGAGCTACATCTTATTCTTATTCTTCCCTTCTGAAAGTTCAAGTTAAAATGCATGTTTAATGTCTTTTAGTTACATGTTTATTTTTTATTTTTATCTTTCTTGGTAGCTATAAGCTATTCCCTTCATAAATGGGTAACAACAAATAAGTATGCTGCAATACTTTGTCTTTTGAATGTTAGTAGATCATTGTAATTGGACTTTGGCCGAGAATAACTTCGCAACTGTTGGCATAAACTTAAAAAAAACCAATATCATACTCTTTGTAAGGCCTAATGTAGTTATAATTACACTTAATTCCCTCAAATTGACACCTCATTTTGCAATGTTGCTACGAAATAACCAGTTTTGGCAATTTGCACCCAAAATTATCATTTTTTTTTGCTAGTAGCACTTTGTCCATTTTAAAGGTTGTATCTTAACCTAGGTAGCACATTGCAATAAAATGGTAGTTTAGGGATAAGTGTAGTTTTTTCCAGGAAAATATCTCACTGCTTAGCTTTACTTTTAGATAGCAAGCAAAATGGTTAACGGAAGTATTTCAAACTGCTCGGTATTTCCTATCTTCTCTAATGGATAAGGTAAAACTTTCTAGTATCTTTTGTTTGGGAAGAAGGATGGTTGAACAAAGATTGTCCTTACTTGAGTCAGATCAGCTAAGACTGGTTGATCTCTTAGAAAGTTGTGGGTTTTGTTAATGGGAGGATTTCCCACTCTCCCTAGTTCTGGAAGCATTGATTGAGGAATAGTTACTGAAAGTTCTTGTATTTTGTAAATTAACCTGGTATCTTTTAGTAAATTGATTTAAATCTTTCTAGAGTGGTTGTTACATACTTTGTAATCTGTCTCAATTGATCGTCTTGTATGACGTGCAGGCCGCAGAGGAAAGGTACAAAAATAAGGGGGCATACATTGTTCTAGAACCACCTAATTTTGATTGTCCTAAATTTCAAAGCTTCGAAGCAATTGCGCCAAGACCCCAGGTATTGGGATATTCCTCCTAGTTTGCACAAAATAATGGAAATTTTCTGTTTTGAAAATCTCCTAGGAAGGTGTGGGTTATCAAAGTGGCAAGGATCCTCATAGTGGATGTTGTTGCTCGTTTATCACATATTGTTAGTGATGGAGACATTTAATTTAATTGTTTTACATTATTTGGTTGTGATTTATATTTTGATAGATTAAGAATTATTAGGTTTTAGCCCATGGGCTTTTAGGGTTTGCTTAAGACTTTTTGTTCTCTATTTAAGGTTTGTGAGAACTTTAAATTATTTAGACTGAGATTATAAAGTTTATTGGCTGCTGCTTTTTGCACTCAAATGTGTTTTCCCCCTCTCATTGGCTTTATTCTTCTCTTTTTCCTTATTCTTTCTTGATTTTTCTATCTCATTCCTATTTCTCCACTATATCCCGCATCAAATTGGCATCAAAGCTTCGTGGTCAGAGTAAAGAACAAACTCTTTGGGTAACAAATAATGGCGCCAATGGCGCAAGGCTTGCACAACCGCATATAACTCTTTGTTGTAGGTAGAGTAGTGTAGTCTAGCATCATTCAATTTTTCGCTAAAGTAGGCAATGGGGTGACACTCCTGAGTAAAAACTCTGCCTATTCCAATACCCAATACATCACACTCAACTTCAAACACTTTAGAGAAGTCAGGAAGGCCCATGACTGGGGCTTCGATCATTCTTTTCTTAGCATCCTCAAAAGCTTTCACAGCTTGAAGAGAGCACTTGAACTCTCTTTTCTTCATACACTCTGTTAGATGAGCCATAATAGTACTAAACCCCTTAATGAATCAACGATAGAAGGTAGCCTTAGGAATTGGATTTGAGAGACTAAAGGAAGATAGCGTGCATCAACGATAGAAGGTACCCTTAATAATGGCGCCAAGTTCGCATCTCCTTGTTGTCTGTTATACACGTTAAGATCATAGGATTTGAGAGACTAAAGGAAGATTATGAGACTTGTCCTGATTTTAGGGAGGTTTATCTAGCCTTACTGGAGCGGTCAACCTGATCCTACGATTGGGTTTCGTCTTCAAAATGGCTACTTTTTCCGGGCCAATCACCTTTGTATCCCTAATAATTCAGTGGGAGATTTTATAGTGTGAGAGGTTCACGCCAGAGGTCTTTCTGGACATTTTAGGCGTAATAAGACCATAGAGCAAGTTGAAGGCCAATTTTATTGGCCTAGTTGTAAGAGGGATGTTGCTAAGATAGTTAACACTTGTGGAACCTGTCAGCTTGCCAAGCATAAGAAACATAATACCGATCTCTACACGCCTCTTCTTGTCCCTAGTTGTCCTTAGCAAGATGTGAGTATGAACTTTGTTTTAGGAATTCCGCGTACCCCTAAAAGGCATGACTCTGTTTTTGTTGTTGTGGATCGTTTTTCTAAAATGACTCACTTCATTCCTTGCTGTAAGACTTCTGATGCCTCCAAAGTTGCTAGGTTGTACTTGATGAAATTGTTAAGTTGTATGCCCTTACTAAAACTATTGTGTCCGATTGCGATGTTCGTTTCACTGGTCACTTTTGGAGGACCCTCTAGCATAAGGTTGGCACTAAACTGGAATTCTTCACTGCATACCATCCACAAACAGCTGGCCAAACCGAGGTTGTCAACCGTAGTTTGGGCAACTTATTGAGATTCATAGTCCAGGAAAACCTTAGGAATTGGGACTCAATCCCCCTATAGCTTAGTTTGATTATAACAATTCTGTGAATTACTCTATTGGTGTGAGTCCCTTTGAGGTTGTGCATGGTTATAAGCCTAGGAAACCTTTAGGCCTTATTCTCATGTCCCCCTATGCTAGTGTGTCTATGTGTAACATGTCTGGCTAATGGTTCAATTATATGGACTTTTGGATTGGGCTACGGTTCAGATTGTGATGTGGTGCTGTTATTTGGACTATTGGGTCAGTGTGACATTTGGGCTTGTAATGGGTTAGAGAAGTGAGTTGCTCGGGGGAATGGAGGCTCACACTTTTCCTTAGATGATTTCCGTAAGATTCTAGGAGTCAGTTAGACAGTTAGA
The DNA here is from genome assembly GCA_963930655.1 of Myrica gale. Lineage (NCBI taxonomy): Eukaryota > Viridiplantae > Streptophyta > Magnoliopsida > Fagales > Myricaceae > Myrica > Myrica gale. Next base: position 7,085,847 of record OZ005602.1, on the reverse strand, counting down.
TTTTCCCCAATTGTTTTGAACAATGCTCATTCTGCAAAAAAATCTAAATATCTTCAACCCAGGCCAACAATTAGATTCTCGAAATGAAATTTGACGCAATCGCTTACGTTTTCAGTGATCCAAAAAATAGTGCCCCATCAAGTTTCGAGAGTTCAAAGTGGCTAGGAGTTTGTAAAATTCTTTTGAGATGCCCTTGTTTGGAGAGAAAACGTTGAATGTTACAATTTCGGGAAAATTAGTGGAACCTTGGCTGCAATTTTGGTTGTCACTGGAGAAGAGTATGGTGTGGAAGATGAGTGAAGGGGATACGCTAGTAGATAATGAGAAAGAAAAGTTATCTGTAAGCGTATTGATTTTCACCGAAAAGTCGAGATTGGTTTCCAGGGTCTTTCTTCTGTAGATTTCCTGTTGTTTTATTTATTCTTCAAGCTATGACTCCTCTTTACTTCCTTCTGTTGTTTCTAATCTTGAATCTTCAGTTAGTGCTTTCATCTGGTCTATTTTTTCTTTTTCTTCATTGCATTCTTCCGTCTTTAGATCTTCAAGCTCGGCTTCAAGTATTTCCAAACAGATATTGAATTTTTCTTGCATCCGTTGGTTGCCTCTTTGTAGATCATTCATAATTCAGAGATCTTATAGCACTGTGCAAGCAAATCCATGGCAGGATCGTTCCTCTGATACAACTTGTAACAATCCTCTAGATAAATTGTAAATTGAGAATGTAATTGAGAACTGAATATGCTTCTATTTGAAATTACTGCAAATAAGAACAGATAGTGGCCAACATTCGAGGTCTGGCCTGCCACCTTACAGAATTGGGAGAGAGTTTTACGCCAAAGCGTGATTCATCTGCGATGAGAAACCTTTAGAATGACTATTGCTGCAATAATAAACAGCTGGAAATCTAACTGTCTAACTAACTCCTAGAATCTTACGGAAATCATCTAAGGAAAAGCGTGAGCCTCCATTCCCCCTAGCCACTCACTTCTCTAACCCATTACAAGCCCAAATGTCACATTGACCCAATAGTCCAAATAACAGCACCACATCACAATCTGACTTGTAGGCCAATCCAAAAGTCCATATAATTGAACCATTAGCCAGGCATGTTACACTATGACTGCTGAATCATTTGCGCATCATCTTCAAGATTTGCATCTTGAGATCAATAAATGTCTAGAAGCAAGTAATGCATGGTATTTTTTAGTTGACTTACATAAAAGACATGTTGCATTTAATGTTGGAGACTATGTCATGATTTGAATTCGATCGGAATGACGTCCTTCTGGACCCGCTTCCAAATTGCAGGCTCGTAGTGCTGGTCCTTTTAAAATTTTGAAGCAGGTTGGACCAAATGCATATGTCATTGATATTCCATCTCACTTTGGTTTTCATCATACTTTCAATGTTGAGGACTTAGTTGCTACAAAGGCCCTCCCAGCTTCCCAAATGATCTTTTTCTTGACACCACTACACCTGACCCTGAGCCTATTCCTACCCTTGTACCATTACCTTCTTTCCTTGCACCCGTAGATAAAATTGATGTTATTCTAGATGAGCAGGTTGTGTTCACTACAAATGGAGCAGTTTAGCGTTTCCTTGTTCACTGGGTAGACAAACTGGATTCCGAATGCACTTGGATTACTCGAGATATTCTCCAACAACTTGATCCCGACATATTGGAGCTATACAAAGTCATCAGGATCTTCTCTTGCCATAGTCGAGTTCTTCTCACCCCGGGACGATTAGTGGGAACACTACATTCAGACCTCCACTAATACAAGTCTATGGGCGTGCGAAGAAGAAGATTGCACAACCACTTAGTTTGTGGTTGGGTACTTGAGAGTTATGATTTCATCTTGTTTTGGTTTACTCGATGGGTTCAAGTTTCTCCCACCTGGGGAGAGTTAATGGGGACATTTAATTTAATTATTTTACATTATTTGGTGGTGATTTATATTTTGATAAATTAGGAGTTATTATGTTTTTTTAGGGTTTAGCCCATGCGCTTTTAGGGTTTGCTTAGGACCTTTTGTTCTCTATTTAAGGTTTGTGAGAACCTTAAATTACTTAGAATGAGATTATAAAGTTAAAGCGGCTACCTTTTGCACTCAAATGTGTTTTCCTTCTCTTCTTGACTTTATTCTTCTCTTCTTCTCTATTCTTTCTTGATTTCTCTATCTCATTCCTATTTCTCCACTATATTCCGCATCAGTTAGTTCAATATGTGAGATTGGAGCATAGGGTTTTTGTTTATGTCACTTAGGACAGGTTCGGTATGTAGACATAAAACCTGGAATAGAGTAGCCATTCCTACTGGTTCCATCATTTGGTGCATTTGTTCTTGGGGTGTAGCTATTCTTAATAGTTTGAGAAAGGAATAGGTATTCCTCAGGAATAGATGATATTAGTACACAGAAAATAGTAAATAAAAGTACAAAAATATTAAATCTCTTTATTATTCTAGAATAGTATTTATCCATGTAGTATATTATCATGCATTGGATTATAATGTTTTATATATTTACTAATCTTAAATCATACAAAGATGGTCAAAATTTCTTCTTTGGAGGTTGAGGGCGAGCTTGTGGAGGACCCTGCTAGTATTTCTGATGAGATTGTTAGATATTACAACTCTTTATATAAGGAGCCTCACTCTTGGAGACCTTTACTTGATGACTTGGGTTTTGACTCAATCTCGCGAGAGGAAGCAAAGTGGCTTGAACGACCCTTTGATGAGGATGAGGTGACGGGAGTTGTGTGGAGTCTCAACGGTGATAAAGCTCCGGGTCCGGACGGTTTCTCCTTGGCCTTCTATTAATCCTGCTGGGATATTATTAAGGGAAATGTCCTCTCTATGTTCAATGAGTTTGCTCAAATGGGGCAATTTGTCATAATGCCACTTTCATCGTTTTGATTCCCAAGAAGCAAGGAGCTGTTGATTTGAAGGACTTTCGTCCTATTAGCTTGGTGAGAGGGGTCTACAAAATTCTTGCCAAGGTGTTGGCCAATCGGTTGTCGTTGGTCATGGACAACCACATCTCTCCTTCCCAAAGTGCCTTTGTGAGAGGAAGACAGATTTTGGATGATGTCTTTATCGCTAGTGAGGGTATAGATTCCTGGTTGCGCTCTAATTTACTTGGTATGTTTTGCAAACATGATGTTCATAAAGCTTATGATCATGTAAATTGGTGTTTCCTTCTATACATGCTGAGAAGATGCAGTTTTGGGGTCAAGTGGTGTAGATGGATTGCGTTTTGCATATCTACTGTGAGGTACTCTGTCATTGTGAATGGTACTCCCGAAGGCTTTTTTGGGGGCGCTCGTGGTTTGCTCCAAGGTGATCCCTGTTCGCTTTTTCTGTTTGTTATTATTATGGAGGCACTTAGCAGGATGCTGAACAAGTTAGTTACGCTTCGTGCCATTGAGGATTTCAAGGTTGGAAGAGGAAGGAATGGCGGGGTATGTATTTCTCATTTGCTTTTTGCAGATGATACGCTTATCTTGTGCGGGGATGAGGAGAATCAGTTTCCTAATCTTCGTTGCTTGCTTCTTTGCTTTGAGGCAGTCTCTGGGCTTAAGATCAATCTCCCGAAATCGAAAATTATCCCCATCGGTGAGGTGGGCCATGTTCGTGACTTGGTTGGCATTTTGGGTTGTGGAGTGTCCTCACTCCCTATTACTTATCTCGGTCTCCCTTTGGGAGCCCGTTATAAGAGCATTCACATTTGGAACGGTATTATTGAGCGTACGGAGAGGAGGTTGGCTGGTTGGAAGCGGTGTTATCTATCGAAAGGTGGAAGAGTCACCTTAATCAAGTCCAGTCTAGCTAATCTACCAACTTACTTTTTGTCTCTTTTCCCTATCCCCTCTTCCGTGACTCATAGATTGGAGAAATTACAGGGGGGCTTTCTTTGGGGTAGTGATGGTCTTGATCACAAGTTCCATATCCTCAGATGGGATAATGTGTGCTGCCCCATTAGGAATGGAGGGTTAGGTATTAGGAGGCCGACCACTTTCAACACAGCTTTACTTGGGAAATGGTTGTGGCGTTTCACTGTTGAGTGCAATAGTTTGTGGAGGAGTGTCGTTTTGGAGAAGTATGGGTGTGTGGCGGGTGGGTGGAGGACATTCCAGGCGAGAGGTCCTTGTGGAGTTAGTCTTTGGAGGTTCATCAGTAATGGGTGGAACCCATTTAGTGCAAATATCCGTTTTGTGGTGGGTTGTGGTAGCAGAGTTAGATTTTGGAGCGACCTTTGGTGTGGGAGAAACCCTTGAGACAAGAGTACCCGCTTCTTTTTGCCTTAGCTCGGGATAAAGACGCTATGGTGGTGGATAATTGAGATGAGAATTATGGTGGGGGGCTTGGAACTTCCAGTTCGTTAGGGCGGCTAATGACTAGGAGTTGGAGATTTTTTCGTCCTTCTTTTCGTTACTTCTTCGCAAAGCCATCAGAAGTGGAGTTGATGATAGGTTGTGTTGGGTGGGATCCAAATCTGGAACATTCTCCGTGAAGTCGATGTATGGGATACTTTCTTGCAATCCTAGTGTTCCTTTTCCGTGGCGGCAGATTTGGAGGTCCTCCATCCCTATGCGAGTTTCTTTTTTTTTGTGGGAGGCTGCCCAGGGGCGGATCTTGACCATTGATAACCTTCGAAGGAAGGGTCTTTGTTTACTTGGCTGGTGCTTCCTATGCAAATGTAGTGGGGAATCGGTGGACCATCTTCTCCTTCATTGTTCTGTGGCTCGGGCTCTTCGGTATCATGTGTTTATAGCATTATGAACTTTTGTTGGGTTATGCCCCCCCAGGGTGATTGAAGTGTTGTGTGGCTGGAAGATCAAGTTTGTTGACTCCTTTGCTTCGGTTGTGTGGAAGCTGACTCCTTTCTTGCAATCCTAGTGTTCCTTTTCCGTTGCGGCAGATTTGGAGGTCCTCCATCCCTATGCGAGTTTCTTTTTTTGTGTGGGAGGCTGCCCAGGGGCGGATCTTGACCATTGATAACCTTCGACGGAAGGGTCTTTGTTTACTTGGCTGGTGCTTCCTATGCAAATGTAGTGGGGAATCGGTGGACCATCTTCTCCTTCATTGTTCGGTGGCTCGGGCTCTTTGGTATCATGTGTTTAGCATTATGAACTTTTGTTGGGTTATGCCCCCCAGGGTGATTGAAGTGTTGTGTGGCTGGAAGATCAAGTTTGTTGACTCCTTTGCTTCGGTTGTGTGGAAGCTGATCCCTTTGTGTATTTGGTGAGTTATTTGGAGGGAGAGGAATGACAGATGCTTCAATGATACTTTTTCATCTCTCGATGGGTTGAAGGGCAAGCTGATGAGTTCACTTTTTTATGGGCCAATGTTGTGCTTGGCTATCCTTTCTCGGATTTTTCAGATTTCATTAGTTTTGTAGCTTGTATGACTTAGATGTTACAGTATAGCTCTTTTGTACTGTCATCTTTTTTGGTTCCTTAATAAAATCTTTTTAGTTATCAACAAAAAACTAATCTTAAATCATACAACTTTACATGCCGAATAGAAAAAAAAATCAATCCTATATAATATAACTTATGTGTTCTTCCATGGGTTATGCCTGAGACTGTGGAAGATGTGCTGTGGTGTTGGAAGAGGAGGCTTAAAAACCATTTCGCTAAGGCTATTTGGAGATTGATACCCCATTGTATCTGGTGGTGCCTTTGGTGGGAACGTAATTATAGATGTTTTGAGGATTGTTCTTTGTCTTTGGATAGGTTGAAGGGTGTTTTGTTGTCGTTACTTTTTTGTTGGGTGAACTCAGTGCTTGGTTGCCATTTTCTAGATTTCGTTGATTTCCTTAGTTTTTTTGCTTGTTTGGAGTAGTGTTGCCGATATAGTCTTTTGTACTGTTTTCACTATTTCTAATGAGATTGGCTTATTCATTAAAAAAAAGAAAAAAGTGTTCTTCCACTACGCATATAAAATAAATAAAGGGGAAAATGCACTTTTCACCCACAAACTATCAGGGTAGTGACACATTGCACCCTAAACTACCATCTTTAAGACATTATGCCCTCAAACTACCAATGTTAGACACTTTACACCCTAAACTACCAACTTTGACACATTACACCTTCCAACTACTAATATTAAACACTTTGCAACATTCATTTGACAATAATACTCTTAATAAATTAATGAATTGACAACAATATCTTTAATATATACAAAATGGGTCAAGGGTACTATCGTCATTTTAGTCTACAAATTTGACATAGGGTGCAAAGTGTCAAAAATTGGTAGTTAAAGGATGCAATGTATCAAAATTGATTGTTTAGGGTGCAAAGTGTAAAACCTATGGTAGTTTGTGGGTGAAAAATGTATTTCCCTATAAATAAACCACGATAATCATGCTATTCCCGCTAATGTTCATTCATGGTATTTCCTATTGCTAATCTTGCTATAATTTGATTCAGCCTTTTAAATATGGTCTTTAAGATATGATCAAATGCAGGTGCATGCTTATTATGATTATGAAGATTGTATTGACTCTGACGAGGAATTGGACCTGACCTCAATGGTGACTACTTCTGAAGAAGCTTCATGACATCCCTTTTCAAGCTGTACATGTGTTTTCTTCATGAATTTATTGTATTTTACTTGTATATTGTCGGAAAAGGTTTTCTTTCCTTGCAAGTCTGCCCTCTTCCAACGTTAGGCAAGGTATTGAGCTAAGAAGGTAATTTTACAGGAAAATACTGTGCTTGCTGTCACATCCATAAATTTTATGGTATCTTTGGTAGAGGTAGTTTTAGTATTGAACGTGGCAGCACTTATTCTGTCTAAGACATTTATCACCCTTAATAGTTATTTGTTTGATGTTCATACAGAGGAGTTTAAGGGAAGATTTCTCTCTTAAGTTATATGCTTAATTAATCCGCTAGTCCATGTGGTTTAACTTTGGGAATTTTCTTTTCATAAAAAATTGTAAGATTTTTAAGATTTTGATAAAATTGTGAATAGTTATGTAGAAAATTGTAAGATTCATTTATTCGATTTTTCAACTTTTTGTGTTAGAATTTAACGTATATTATTTTATTTATTTTTAAAATTTTTAATTCCAATTTCTTTTTTTCAAGATTTTTAAAATTCTCAATGTTTTGTTTTAGAATTTAAAAGTTTTATTTTTTCTATTTTTTAAAACAGTTGGATTTATATGTTCTATTTTGCTTTATAAGCTTTAGTTTTTTTATTATTATTCTCTTACCGTTTTACATGAGGGCATTTTAGAACTTTGATGTGACGTATGAAAGTAGTCTTTCCAAGTGTAATCGACAATCCAGTCTAAGCATGGGCTGCACAGGATTGCATGGCATTAATGGGAGAGCAAAATCACAAAATCTGGTGATCAATGAGTTCAGCTACAAGAAGGCTTAAAACCAAGCAACCAATACCCAGGCCGCTTAGACCTGACCACTTCATGTTTGGCCCCAAATTGTCAATGCCTCTGACCTTCTCAACCTAAAAATGGCTAGCAATTGTCAATGATCATGAGAAGGACAAGCAGATCAATACTTGTAATGACAAATGGATACCTTTGGCTAGCAGATATTTCCAAGCTAACCTTCCTATATATAACTTAGGATTAACTAATCCTTTACTCTATCTGGTTTAACTTTTTCACAATTTGGTCCTTCAGAGTCTGGGGTTAACTACTTGTTCCAAAAAAGTCATTATGTCCAAACACGGACCACAAACAAGGCACTTATAAAAAAAAAAGGACCACAAACAAGGCATATGCATATATCACCAATGAAAAACGTATCACTATTAAGTGACATGGGCTGAGTGAATCCAGATATCTCCAGATAATTGGTGGTGACTTGTTTTTCGATAGCCATGTAAGTATATTTCGTCATTCGCAATTATGGAATTGGACAAAATGACCTTTTTAGGACAAGTAGTTAACTCTAGAAACTGTCATGAGAAAAATTAAAACTGAGGGACTAAATTGAGAAAAGCATGTTTGTTTGCAAAAGTATTCTAGAATACAATAGGTAGGCCTGTAAGTCCGGTCTGGTTGCCGGCGAAGGTCCTGCTCCGTTTCCGTTACCGGTTCTTTGAAGAGAAGCTCCGCCTCTTCCAGGAACCTGAGCCGGAGGCCATTTTGGGCGAAACCGGAAGCGGACTTTTCCGCCGGTTCGACGGAAAATCCTATTTCGGTGCCTTTTTTTATTTTTTTCCCCTTGACTTAAAACGACGTCGTCCCATTTTAAATAGGATGACGTCATTTACTTGTTTTTTTGGGAAAACAAAAACAAAAACTTGTCGTGGATCAAAACTCGCCGTTTTGATCCACGACAAAATTGCCCAACCCTTTGCCTAACGTTCCCCTCCCCCTCCCCCAAGTCCCCCCCAGCCGCAGCCCTAAAATTTTATCTTTCCCCTGTCAGTGCTGCCACCCTCTCGGCCTTCCTCAGTTCTCACTTCAGCCCTAAAATTAAGTGACCTCTCTCTCTCTCTCTCTCTCGCTCTCTTTCACGGTGACGGTGCTCCTCTGGTGGTCCAGCCTTCAGTACTTCTCTCTCTGTATGTCTCTCTCTCTCTCTCTCTATTGATATTAGATTGGTATTGGCTATGATTGGGTTAGATTAAATTGTGTGAATATGTTAGATTAAGGGTTTGTGGCAAAAGATCCTAGAATTGTGAATCTATTTCTTATGCTTTGTTCATTTGACTTTTCCCTATGCTTTGTTCAGTTTATTGATGTTAATATAATGGTTAACATTGTTTCTCAGTGTTAGATTAAATTATGTTAGATTGGCGTGAATCAATGGAATATTGGTTGTGAATTTGTTGTTTAGTTTATTGATGTTAATATAATGGTTAACATTGTTTCTCAGTGTTAGATTAAATTATGTTAGATTGGTTGTGAATCAAGGGAATATTGGTTGTGAATCTGTTATATTGATTGTGTTAGATTGATTGTGTTGGATTAAATTGTATTAGATTGATTCGTGAATCTGTTAGATACATATGACCCAAAAAAGCTTAAATGAGCTCAAAAATATGGACCAAAAAGTTGTCAAAATTTCGCTATCCGCTTCCGCTAAGAGTCGGAAGCGGAAACGGAATCGATTTTGGTCATCCGCTAGTTAGCGGACTGGATGTCGGAATGTCAAATTCTGCTTTTGACTAGTCCACTATTCACCCCTAACAATAGGATTAAACAAAATTTTACAAAACGAACATCCAAAATCTCAAAAAATCCTACACAAATATTAATCTTCACCTAACTCCAATATTTTTTCAAAAAACATTATAACAAATATTCTCTCTATACTTTTTCATATAACTCCAATATTTTTTTTATTAAACAATTACATCAAATCACTCCTCTCTACCTTTTTACAAACTCCAACAAAAACTAGATATCTCTAATAAATGAATAAAAATTAAAGTTAAATCTCTTTTCTATTTATTTTTATTAATTTTCTGGGTTTTTCTTTTTTTTTTTCAAAATTCAGAGTTTTTTTTTTCAAAATTAATTTTTTACTCATTTCTCTATTTTTTATTTTTATTTTATCATTTTTCTGAATTAACTAATATGAATTGATTAAATTAAAAAGATATAGGTCTTGTTTGAGCCCCAGTAATTTGGGCTAAAAAATTTAGGTTTAATAATAAAAAATTCATCACATAATTTTTTATTATTATAATATTTATTAAAAATCTTCTCTTTTCATTTTTTTACCAACTCCAATAACATATCTTTACTTTATAATATTTTCCAAATCCCAATACTCAAAATTTTCACCCTCAAACATCCCGGTTCGCAATAAAATGAAATTTAAACTTAAAACTTAAAAGGGGTCGTCACGAAAATTTCCTACATTACCAAAATTTTGTATTTTGTTTTATTTTTCTTTGGTGGAGAATTTCTGGGGAATCGATTGATAGTTATTCCTAAAATGCATGAAACTTGCCAAACAGAAAGTCTACGTTGAACATCTACATATATAATATGTTCACACTTAAAGCATTTGGTGGTATGTAAAGTATCTTGTCGCATAAAGAGCACCCACTGGGACATTGCTGATGTCGGACAAATTTATGACTTTTAATAGTCAAGAGAGTCCGTATATAATTCAACATACCTCATTCTCTCTCTCACTTTACGAAAGATATGGACAACAAGCAGGTTTTATAAAAAAATTATAAAAGTAATTCTAGTATTTTTGATAAAATTATGAATATTTATTTATATTAAAATTTTAAAAAATATTTAATTTCAATTGAAATTCGGTAAAAGTGAAAGTTTTTATTAATTTTTTTTAAAAAAATATATATATATTAGAATTTGTGTGAAAAATTGTATAAAAATATTAATATTTGTGTATAATTTTTTTAAAAATTTAAAAGTTCATTTTATAAATTTTGTTGCATTCATTCATTGTATCCAAACGAGGTAAAAAGGAAATCCAACATCCACATATCCATTTATTGAATTTTCATGGTCATTGCTTAAACTATCTAAAGCCCCAACATTTAAAATGTTTAACTTAATCATTGTTGATTTAGGCTCCGCCTGTTTTGTCGTAACGTCATTTCCATGTAAACTAATTCGGTACCTAAATGCAGTTGCTGGCTCATTTGTTTTATGGAGTTGTGGCTGAGTCATTGAGCTTCCTCAAGTTGGTTGAGTAGTTTAATGATTCGAAATTATCGTGGTCTCAAATCCATGGCAGGAATGCGACTCTAATACCAATTATAATACCAAAGAAATGATTTTCTTTTCTTTTCTCTTCTTCGAGGGATGGTTACTCTAACAAGACTTTCCACTGAAATTGGGTTCTTCAATATCCCTTAAGAGGAAAGTGAAAAATCTGGTTTAGACCCTATAAACACCTATAGGGGAAGGATAAGTGTTTACCCATTGCTAGCAGACACCAAAAATTTATTAAGAAATAAAGCTTGACTTTGACTACCCTGATGTAATAATCTAAGTAATTCAACCTAGACATGCTTTCTGCAATTAACCCTCAGCTCTTTGAGGTTCTTCTTATGAACTTTTCATTAACGTTCTTGTTCCTCAACACCGGAAACTCCGGCAGCCAAACTCCAACAAGAAGGTTTCAATGGTGATTGAATCTAGATAACTGGATAAAATATGAACCGTTAATGAATATAGATATCTAAAGGATTTTCTTTATCTAGGGAGGAGACTTGAATTTGAATAAAGCTTTGAATGACCTCCTCAAAATTTCTTGATTGATATATATATGTATTTATAGAGTTGGTTTAGTTTTATTTAAAAAAGAATTCTAAAAGGAAAGAAATATTTCAAAATCCAAATTTTGAAATAGTTTCAGACTTTGCATCACTAGCTCCTTATTTTTAGCTCTTCATCTTGATGACGTCTTATCATTTCAAACTTTGACATACTCCTTAATATCTTGAACACTTTGACCAAACTTAAAATATAACTCAATTTGAATTTAAAATTTGACACGGAATTGCGCCAACATTAAAACACTGGGTACAAAAAGTTTTGGACACATTAAGTTCTAATCGTATTTCCATTTCCTTAACTTCATTGAAATTGATTTCCTACACGAACTAACTAGCAAGCACTAAGCTAATGATTCACAATGTCTTATTCGCTCCAAGATAGTGGCATGGCATGGCATGACATGAAAGTTACCTTCCAACTCTTGTTCGTTTGTAAAAATATTCTAGAATACAATAGGATTCAACAAAATTTACAAAAGGAACATCTAAAATCTCAAAAATTCTTACGCAATCTCCAATAACTTTTAACACAAACTCCAATACATTTTTGTTAGCACAATGTTGTTTTGAAAATAATCCATAATTGATTTTGATAATAACAAAAATTCTAAGTTTTGAAAGATTTTAAATTTTATATTGTCAATCGACTTTAAGATTAATTTTATATTGTAAGTTGCATGGCTTCGCATGGCACTCAGCCAGTGACATGCAAATGAGTGATCAGTGTTATAACCAGTCACTCATGTTGACCAACCAATTTGTGTTGGTCTATATCTTCCATTGGAAGTTACTATTTCCTTAGTCCGTGTGATGTGTTGTTTGATATTTAGATCATGTCAGTTCGTAAACGTGGTCATTGGGATATAAAAAAGTGGCTATAGACAAATTGAAATATTATAACCAATTTACGCTGAAACAGAGACATCATTATGCCTTTCCATTTGACTATCGACGAGAGACGACTTCCATTATAAAGATAATCAACATCATTGAGTTGTGGTTGCTCCTCCATTGAGTTTTGAAGGCGCCGGAGAGAATTTTTCGGCATGTTCTGAGTGACAAAAGCTTGGAATTGCATTTTAAATCCCAAACTTTATTGCACTCCACCCTAATTTCAACAAGTTTGAAAAAAAAAAGAGAAGAGAGAAGAAGTGTGGAAATATTTTGTATATTTATGTGTAAATAAACTGTATAAAGAAAGACCTATTTTATAGGTGAATAGGGTCAAAGCATAAAAGGAATACAATAAATACAATTAGAATAAAACAAGTAATCAAATCAGCATATTAGAGAATATGCCAAAGGAACCAAATAAGAATATTTTAACATCCCCTCAAACTCGAGATGACGAGGTCAACTGGAGTTTGGAAACAAGATCGCGTAACCGACCAGGAGGATGCGACTTTGTGAAAATGTCGGCAAGTTGATCTTCAGAAGAGACTGAGCGAAGATGCAAGGTGCCTTGCTGGAGATGGTGCTGAATGAAGTGACAATCAATCTCAATGTGCTTGGTACGCTCATGAAAGACATCATTGTGAGCAATCTGGATAGCGCTCCGATTATCACAATAGAGTGGAGAACTGGCTGGCTGGGGAACACCCATGTCGGTCAAGAGCCATCGTAACTTCAGAAGTTCAACTGTGGTATCAACAAGGGCACGATACTCAGCCTCAGTACTGAAGCTGGCAACAACAGTTTGCTTCTTACTACACCTGGAAATAAGAGACGTGTCAAGTAAGAAACAGTAGCCCGTAGTATAACGTCGATCGGTAGGATCACCGGCCCAGTTAGCATTAGAGTAAGCACGAAGCTCAAGTGATGAGTGCGAAGAAAAATGAAGGCCATGAAACAGAGTGCCTTTGATGTACCGCAAGATGCGAAGAACAACAACATATTGAGAAGAGCGAGGTGAACTCATAAATTGGCTGACCAAATAAACCGCATAGGAAATATCTAGGCAGATAACAGTGAGATAGATGAGACTACCGACCAGCTGTCTATACAAGGTAGCATCAGGGATAGATTCACAATCAGTATAGCAAGTAGCTAAATATTAGGTTCAAGTGGAGAGGTGCATGTCTTGTTGTCGGTCAAACCTGCTTTAGAAAGCAAGTCAGACACATACTTAGCCTGGGAGAGATAGTAACCATTGGAACTGGATGTAACCTTAAGACCAAGAAAGTAGTTAAGTTGCCCTAAGTCCTTCATCTCAAAATTTTGACTCAAGAAATGTTGAAGCTCTCGAATACCAGAGAGGTCATCTACTGTAATGATCGTGTCATCAACATAAATAAGGATTAGGATAATACCAGCACCGGTGGTCCGAAGAAGAAGAGTCGAGTCATAGACACTGGGGGCAAAGCCCTGCTGAGCAACAACACAACTGAATTTAGCAAACCAGGCTCGGAGAGCTTGTTTGAGGCCGTAGAGTGCACGTCGAAGACGGTAGACGGTATGAGGAGGATGGTCATAACCAAGTGGAGGATGCATATAAACTTCCTCTGCAAGATCACCATTCAAAAAGGCATTTTTGACATCCATCTGGAATAGTTGCCAATGACGCACAACAGCTACAACAAGCAAGGATCGAACTGAGGTAAGGCGAGCCATAAGAGCAAAGGTCTCCTCATAGTCAATACCATACTCCTGAGAGAAGCCCTTAGCAACAAGACGAGCTTTGTATCGTTCTACTGATCCATCTGACCGAGTCTTGCTTTTGTAGAACTACTTACATCCAACTGCAGACTTTCCAGGAGGTAAATCCACCAGGTCCCAAGTATGAGTTTTAGTGAGAGCATCGAGTTCTTCAAACATAACTTTCTGCCAAAGAGGGTCAGTACTAGCTTCACGATAGCTGTGAGGTCCGTGAAGAGTAGCAAGGGCATAATAACAATGGTAATCCTAAAGATGAGAAGGAAGGGCTCTTACTCTAGTGGATTGGCGAAGTGGAGGTGTCTCGACAGGCTCGGGTGTAGTTGATATAGCGGAGGATCAACAGTCGTGTCAGATGTCTCAGGAACAGGCGAAGGAGGAGTGTCAGAGGAGCTGGACATCTCTGCAAAAGATTCAGGGACTAAAGAAATAGATGGGTCAGTGAAGATAGGTGCATAACTAGAAGAGGATCGGGGAAAAGGAGAAAGACTCGTAAACATCTTATGTTCCCAAAACTCTACATGACGGGAAATACGAAGATGCTTGGCTATGTGATCATAGCAATGATACCCCTTTTGAGTTAGTCCATAACCAAGAAAACAACAGAGCCTGGACCGTGGTTCGAGTTTGGTGCGCTCGTGTGTAGGAAGAGTGACAAAACAAACACAACCAAAAACTCGAAGTAAAGAGTAGTTAGGAACCTTATCATGGAGAAGCTCAAACGGAGTTTTATTGGATATAGTGGGTGAGGGAACACGATTAATGATATAGACAGCAGTAAGAGCAGCTTCAACCCAAAACTGTTCTGGAAAAGAAGCAGAGATGAGAAGTGCTCTTACCGTGTCTAGAATATGACGATGTTTACGTTCGACCCGACCATTTTGTTGAGAAGTGTATGGACAAGCATGGTGAGACACTATCCCATTGTGTTGTAAGATGTCCAGAAATGACTTGTCCTTATACGCCATTGCATTATCTGAACGAAAGGTTTTGATGGTACAAGAAAATTGAGTTTGCACCATTTTGTGAAAATTCTGATAGACATGTGTGAGTTCAGAACGACTCTAGAGAAGATAAAGCCAAGTATAACGACTGTAATCATCTACAAAAATAACAAAATAGTGAGATCCCCCCTCAGTCGGAGTAGGGACAGGACCCCAAATATCATAATGAATGATAAATGTATCTGTTTTCCAAGATGACAAGAAACACAATCAAAAGACTGAAAATGAACTGAACCTAAAATGACCCTGGGAAGTCAAGAGCTGGACACGGGGAAGTGAGGCATGACCCAACCGAGAGTGCCATAAACTAGAGGTGACAGTGAGAGCAGCAACAGATGTAGGTGAGGAAGGAAGGTGCAGAGATGCGAGCTCGAAAAAACGTCCAAATTTACAGCCTGTCCCAAGCAGCTGACCCGTCTGTGAATCCTGTACATCAACAACCGTGTTAGAGAATCGCAAGGCAAGACCTAACTCACAAAGTTGTCCAACGAAAATGAGATTTAAAGATAATTTAGGCACAAGGTAAAGTGTTAGGATTGGGAGAGAGAGCAGTTTTATGAGAGAAGATGGTGTAAAGGACTTAATTCACTAGGTTTTGTCTCAATCCTCCACTGCCTTGTCCATCACCCCAGTAAATCTCAATGGTTTCTAGACTTTGCTTGCTACAATCTTATAACCTCTGATACCATGAAGAAAAATAGAAGAGAGAAGAAGTGTGGACATATTTTGTATATTTCTGTGTAAATAAATTGTATAAAGAAAGGCCTATTTATAGGTGAATAGGGTCAAAGCATAAAAGGAATACAATAAATACAATTAGAATAAAATTAGTAATCAAATTAGCATATTAGAGAATATGCCAAATGAACCAAATCAGAATATTCTAACAAAGTTGCTGCATAATTGTCGCATAAATCATATTCTACCTAATTGTTAGTTTTTAATGAATAGAGTTGGCTTAGTTTCGTGACAAATGTGATGTAAAGAAACGTTGTTTTGGATGAGTTTGATCAAGAAAAGACGCTTAAGCTGAAAGGATTAAAGAAGTGAAAATTTTGGAAGTAACATAGTTGTTAAAGTAGTTAAGTGATGTTTGGGCTAGCTTGAAGCGATCTTGAAGAAATCACGTTGTATTTTGGACCTACCCTGAGGCTCAAGCCCAAATGTGGTAAAAAATTAAGTGACTTACAACTGTCATTTACCCAGCCATATTAAAGGGATTTTCAAGTCGTTGGACATATAGACTTCAATGCAAAGAGTACAACGATATTCCAGAAATTGTTCGAAGACTTTCCATTGAGAGATTTGTGAATATTTGAGAAGACTATGTTCTTGAAGATTTGAAGAATCAAGATTTTCAGTGGTCTTCCTCTTTGTACTGAAAAAGGAAATTAATCACCACAACAAAATCCTACTGTGGCAGTGGGTAAACAACGAAATTTCGGTGTTTGAAAGTTTGGAGTTCCAATCGTTCAGAAGCAAGTTGCTTTGTTCAAGATTCATTGAAGTGAGAAAGAGATTCAAAGGTTTTGATTCTACCGCTTGGTGCGGGTTCGAGTGTGTCATTTAAATGACTTTATTCGGGGCTTGTTAGGTAGCAAATGTTTTGTGGTAAAAATAAGGTCACCAATTGTAAGTGATTCTCTTGTTTAGTTAATTGGTTAACCGGCGGTGAGCCTAGAGTGGTTGTTCCCTCTTGAAGAAGTTTCTCAAAGGGTTTTCCACTTCGTAAACAATATATTGTGTTCTTTGTGTTTGTGTGATTGTTTGCTTTCTTTTTCTCTCATATTTGCTTGTTCATTAATTAACTTTAGGTAATTTCAAATATTGGTTGGTTGCATGTGAATCTTGGTTCAAAAATTAGAACAAGACTATTTTACACACCAAGTGTTTGTGATAAAGTGTAAGAGTTCTTAGAATTGTTTAATTTGATTAAACTGAGTTATTTTTGTCTTTGTTTAAAACTAATCGATATATTCTAAACTTAAAGATTTATTTCTATTAACTAAACGTGATATATTACACATTGTCCATTTGAAGAGAGAAACAAAGCTACTAACTAGATATATCATGTCTAAAATAACCTTAAAATAGTTAGAACACAATTAGGGATGTTCACGGGTACCGGTAGCCTCTCCCCGCTTAGTAGCGGGGCAATACCAGTTGTCATTTTCACCTATTAGCGGTGAAAATGGCGGTGGCAGTGAAATCGCCACGGCGAGGCGGTTCACCGCCACCACCATATTCTTTTTTTTTTAAATAAAAGCCAGTGAGAGATAGGGGAGAGAGAGAGATGTGAGAGGAAGCGAGGATAGAGAAAAGAGAGACGAAGTCAGGGAGAGAGAGAAAGAAGAGAGAGAGAGAGGTGCAAGGGAGAGAGAAAAAAGAGGTGAGAGAGAGGGAAAGAGAGACAAAGGGGGAGAGAGGTGAAACGTGAAAGAGAGGAGAGCGGGAGAGGAGAAGATAGAGAGGTGTTGGGGAGAGAGATAGAGAGGGAGAGAGGGAGAGAAAGGTGAAACGTGAAAAAAAGAGAGAAAAAGAGGTGAAAGAGAGGGAAAGAGAGACATAGAGGGGGAGAGAGAGGTGAAACGTGAAAGAGAGGAGAGGGAGAGAGAGAGAGAGATAGAAGATGGAGAGGTGTTGGGGAGAGTGAGACAGAGGAGAGGGAGAGAGAGAGAGAGATAGAAGATAGAGAGGTGCTGGGGGGAGAGAGACAGAGAGATGAAACGTGAAAGAGAGAGAGAAAAAGAGGTGAAAGAGAGGGAAAGAGAGACAAAGAGGGGGAGATAGAGGTGAAACGTGAAAGAGAGGAGAGGGAGGGAGAGAGAGAGAGAAAAGAGAGATAGAAGATAGAGAGGTGCTGGGGAGAGAGAGACAGAGAAGTGAGAGGGAGGGAGAGAGAGACAGGGGGAGAGAGAAAGAGGTCAAACATGAAAGAGAGGGAGAAAAAGAGCTGGAAGAGAGGGAGAGCTAGAGAGAGGGGTAGTGGGAGAAAGAGGGAGAGATTGAGTTGGGGAATTCAATTTCTAACAAATTCTCTCCTTATCATTTATAAGATTGAGGTTCCTAACAAATTAACAATTTCTAAATGTAAAGAGAGAATTGAAGAATTCAAATGAAAATAAAATCTCATTAATATATTTGGTAACTCATTAAAGGCATTTTATTTTGAAATGAATCATAATAAATTTGGAAATGTACGGGCATGTTCGTTTTGAGAAAATTTTAAGGATTTTAAATATGATGTGAATATTTAGGTGATGTTAGAGCTTTATTGGCATGCGTGTAGAAGTTGTTGAGTTGTATTGATGTTTGTAAAAAAGGTAATGTTGAGTTGTAATGGTATGCGTGTAAGAGTAATGTTCGGATTGTCAGTTTAGAAAGTTGGATTCAAATTCTAAACTTTTTAGCTAAACCAACATGCCCGTAGACATTTTATTTGGTAATTGATTTAGAGAGATATAAGGCACTAGTGTTGTAGAAGATTTTAAAATCATATAGGTAATTTTTAAACTTTTCTATTAGGTTTTTTTTCTCCCTCTCTCTCTCCTCCTCACTTTCCTCTCTCTCTCTCTCTCAGTGGCCGGTTAACCGCTGTCAGCATCGGTATAACCAGCACTGGTCATCGGTATAACCGGTGCTGGGGGCGGTTGGGGTTTTAGGGACACCGCCACCGCCCTAAACACAACTCAAACAAAATTTACATGTTTATCGTTTAATTCTTACCGCTTGCTAGTAAGCTTTTAAATAAGCCTATGGATCAAGATTTTTTTTTAAAATTCTCACAACTACTTTTTCACCAACTCTAATACCTTCTTACAAACTTCAACAAGTTTTTTTTTTACAAATTTCAATACCTTTTTTTAAACTCCGACAACCTTTTCAGTAATCCCAACAGAATTTACATTACCTTCAATAGAAAAAATTGCTTGTCCAAATTCAGCCTAAATTAATACTTGGGTCGTAGGATTGGTAGTGTGTCTCTCCCAACATATAAATCGGGTGCAACAAATTTCTGTCCTAAATTATAAAAAAAGTAAGTTTAATATTTATTTTTTTATTTGTAGAAACTAGGCAACATTCAAACACAGGACACATCTTCCATTCATTTTTACAATTTATACCATAACCTACCAATATGATTACATTCTGTATCCTAAGTTTAGATTTCACAGTTAAAGTGAATATAAAAGCGGGATACATGAAATAATCTTACTGTTCAAATTTCAATATAATATGTGAAATATAAATTTATTAACAATTTAGAGTGTAGTAGAAATTACACGAGGAGTGGTAGTTGTGCATAAAACAGCCTTGAATCAAGTTTTTCGGGACACGGTCAAACAGCTGTCAATATAAAAGTCCTTGGGTTCAGGGTGAAAAGAGAATACAAAGGGCCGAAGGAGGAGGCACACCACTGAAGACCACCGTTTAAATTCTGCTCCCTCCAACTTTTTTTGGTGGCCGTTTCTATTTGTCCATTTTATCCTCAAGAGGTCAAGGCTAAAGTGCGCCGGAGTGCACAAAGCAACGTGGCTGCACCCAATCGATTTGGTGGGGTCGACATGTCCCTTGATTGGATTCCTTTGTCTCCGTGCGTTAGTGAGTGACAAGTGACAACGACCCCATCCACGCTCTACGACGTCGTACGTCATAAAGGTCCGACCCCACCCTCCCGGCGTAATTTAGCCGACACCGGTCCTCGCAGTTCTGATCACTCACTCTCCAGAGCTTTATCTTCTGCTATCGATTATAAAAGATCCTCGGAATCGAAATCTGATCCTCTTTAAGTTTAATGGAAGACTGAGAGAGAGAGAAAGAAAGAGTCGGGTTTTCGATCGAATTATACATAGATCAACGGCCAGAAAGGTACCTCTTAAACTTCCTTCACTGATGTTGTTGACTCCTTCTCCCTCCTGAACTCCAGGACACTTCAATTGAGCTTCTTAAGCTAGTTATTTGCGGATCTCCGTTGTTTTGTACTATTTGTCAATTGGGGTTGTTCATCCGGTGATCTTATCCTATCTCTGCTACATTTAGCTTAGTTTAGGTCCAGATTTTTACTTCTCGAGTTTTTCAAGTTTTGGAAACGTGGCATTTTTTTTAGCTTGAATTCCTGTTTTAACGATGTACACTTTACGATCTGGACTATAGTTAGTTGTAAGATCTGCATCCTGTTTATAAAATGGGCCTGTGCGATCCTCTTAAATGGAACTCGTGTTGAAGATTTTTGTTTTTCCGGGAGGTTTTTGTTCTCCTCTGTGTGTCTTGTGCTTCCTCACGGGCTTTTGCGGACAGTTTTATTTTTAAATGAGCTTTCTGTTATTCATGTTCTGTTCCAATTTTATTATTTCAGGGGTGAGGAAAAAGAAATGAGAAGGTTATTGGGAGCTTGGAGAGGGGGTCGTTGAAGTGGCTCTAGTCTGCTTCAAAGGTGCAAAGGCCTCTGATTTGGTGGTTTACATTGTGGTGTTGGTTTTATGAAAATGATGAGTTCGTGTCATTTTGGTTTTAACCCATTGCCAATAATTAGATGTCGTAATAGGGTGATGATTGGGTATTTGCTTTCCATTTTCTCTTGGGCCTTAGATTACCTTTTTGTTTTATGTCTATTTTACACCAATCATTGTTCCGTTACAGAATTTTACTTAAGTAGGTATTTGGATCCTTGAGATGCTACGAACCATATTTTTCTAATCAATGCCACAATTGGCGCAAGATTGTATGAAACTCTAGGCCATTCAAATGAAAGACGTATTCGCTTTTAGTTTGAGGCAGTGTAAACATGAACAAGGAGAACTTTGTAATTGGTTTTGGGAATGCAAACAACATTGAGATATTTTATCAAAATACTCTATTTGACTTCTGAAAGTGCAATGAACTTATAACCCTCATGAGAGCAGAAATATTGTGGAAAAGTTGATTTTGGAACTGGAAATATTAGGTGCATTTCATAACTCTTTAGTATATACTACCTTCACATGCCCATGACCAATGCGATTGTTGGCCTTGTTTGTGAGAGAGAGTGTTAAGAGTAATCTCTCGTTGATTTGATGTGGGCTTTTTTTGGGGTTTTTATATACTAATTGGGCCTTTGAATCTAATAGTGTAAGCTTTTGGATTTAAGCCCATTCTGTATATCAATTTGTCACTTTACATACTCTTCCTCTATGTGTCTCAATTACTCAAGAGCTCCTATGTGAATACTCCAACATCTGCCGTGGGCACTCCTCTGATGTGCAATCTATGCCTAGTGTGACATGGAGACAACTGAATGTTATTAAGACACAGATTTAGTTGGAGAGAACTCATGCTCTATCATAATGATCTCTGTTTGCTATGCACCTTTCCCAACATATAATGGTCATGCTTTTTCACATTTTTCCAATGCAGAGCTCTGCACCTAACTATTCAAGTACTATTCCCATGCAATAGTCCCCGAAGGCATGAAGTTGAATAGTCTTCTCTACTGCTAGGATAGTATTTGTCACTGTTGCATCTTATTGTTGCTTCACATATTCACGCTAGGCACTCAACTTACTGGTTTAAATCGTCAAGGCTCACTTGAGTGAACCAAAAGTTCCAAGAAGGTTTGGTCAATGTTGTTTTCAATTTCTTTTAGTGCCATGCAGTGATTGACTGGTTTCCAAGTCACATTGAAGTAGAACTTCTCAGGCAAGAGCGAATTGTAAGCTTTGATCCTTCTCAAAGTTGCTCCTAACTTTGGTCTAAGCTATGCATACTTGAGTAGCCTTCATACTAAGCAGTCATCTAGGAAATCAACTATACTTTATCAGGCAATCCCCTAGGCAACCATGTATGCGAAATTTTAGGTTCTGTTCTTCTACCCTAGCTCTGCTTGTTGGTTTTCAGGTATTGGACGACAGGGAACAAACTACAGCGCTTATAGTTGCTTCCTACATCCTCTAGCTTTTCATTTGGAAAATTATGTGGAAAGAGATATTGAAGGATTGGTGCCTCATGAGCTAAGTAATTGCCCCAAAGCATACAGCGTAGGAAAGTATAATATCCTGAGTCTCACATGGAGTGCTAAGTATATAAACATAAAGAAGAAAGAATGAGAAAGAAGTACTGTAAACATGAAGTCTTAATTTGATCCATATAGATAGAATTGCGCCTTATAATCACTTCAATAAGCTTGAAAATAAACATTTATTAAGCTTGGAAGCTTGGTAAGCTTGGCGGTCTCTAACAAGGACATCAAGGGTTTAGGTATGAAGATTGTAAGCCAAGTCCCGAGTGGGGTGTGAAAGGACAAGGAATGAGAAATGAGTGATATAAATGTCAAGTTCCACTATGTGGAAGTGAGCCTCACAATGACTCCAAAAGGAGCTTTAAAATATCTTTGACCAGTCTTGTTAAGGTATAGTGCAGTCTTGCACTTCCTTAGGGCGTTACAAAAAAATCACTCCAATGTCGACTATATCCATGAGAGGCATGCTACTTTAATCGTAAAGAACTTATTTTTCTTGGAGTCAGGGCTTCTTTTCTTCACAAGATGGTAATCCTGAACCTGCTCACTTTCCACATTTACTCTTTGTTGTTGTAATGCTGTTCAATTTATGGTTAGCATTTAATATGGGCTGTTGGGTGGTTGAATAGTGGTACTTCTAAATTTAGGATCTGTGCTATTTAACTCTAAACTCACAAAATCATACAAAGGTGAGAGAGAACAACTCGAGTGGGCAGTTCAATTAGCAAGTATGAAGCCCCACTAACTTATTTTAGACACTAGGATTTGGTACTCTCACATGGATAAAATGTAGTTTTATTGGTGATCATGCTTATTGTCAGTGTCTATGCATGGGATTCAGGAGCCGAATCTTATCTCAGTTGATAAAGAAGTCAAATTGTCTGAGCTTCCGCTGTTGAGGGAATTGCTATTCTGTACTGAACTCTATAGTGGTGTGGCTAAGAATTTAGTTGTGCAGGTATATATTTGGGCGAGCTGAAGTACGTGGACACTATGGGTGTCTCGGGAAAATGGATTAAAGCATTGGTTGGTTTGAAGAAATCAGAAAAGCCAGAGTCTTCAAAGAAGGAAGAAAAGGTGGCCATTTTTTAACCTTTAATTTGTTGTTTGATTCTGGAATAACTCATTATTCAGTTCCTCTGCTAATTTTTTTGATAAGTAAGATCAATTTATTAATAAAAAAGGTGAAAACAGTACAAAGGTTGTACTGAAAACACTAGAACATACAAGCAAAAAAGCTAATGAAATCCTGAAAATTGAGAAAATGACCCCCCCCACACATGGCATTAACCCAAAGAAAAAGAGAATGCATAAAAACACTCTGTAAGCGATCCATCGACGATGCTAAATCTTCAAAACATTGACTATTACGTTCCCTCCAAAGACACCACCAAACACAAGATGAAACCATCTTCCAAATCACCTTAGCCAAAGGGTCCTTAAACTTTCTTCCCCAACATAGCAACACATCAACCACCCTCTCTGACATTATCCAATGAAGATTCGTTATACGAAAAACTTGCGTCCAAAGAGCTCTAGCCATAGAACAATGTAATAATACATGGTTGATGGACTTACCATCCCTCTTACATAACACCAATCTGTGACATAAACTCCCCTCCTCCAAAGATTATCAATAGTCAAATTCCTGTCATGCGTGGCCTCCCACACAAAGAACAACACTCTCATAGGTGCCTTAGTCTGCCATACCCCACGCCAAGGGAACAACTGAGGCGTACCACAAGAAATAGAAGAATAGAAAGCTTTAACAGAGAAAAATCCACCCTTTGCTCCCATCCAAAACAACTTGTCTTCATTATCTCTACGAAAAACCTTTGCATAAATAGTGGAATAAAAAGCTGTGAATTCCGCCAATTCCCAATCGTTTGCAGATCTCATAAACTGAACATTTTAAACCAATGGAGTAGAATCATCTGACAAACAATCTGCCACCATCCCATCCTTACACCGGGCCAAAAAGAACACAACAGAGAACAAACAACTAAGAGGAAGATCGCCACACCAGTGATCATGCCAAAAAGAACTCGACGCCCATTACCGACCATAAATCAAATGTGTGCCGCAAAAGAGGCCCAACCTTTTCTAATATGCTTCCATAAACTCACCCCAAAAGAACCTTGAGGTGTCAAAGTGGTCCAATCTCCCACCTAGGGTTGTGCATTGGCGGTGGCGGTTATGCCTCCAACCGCCACCGCCACCGCTATGGGCGGTGTGAGTTTTGGTACCACCGGTACCGCCACCGGGGGTAACATACAACCGGGCCCAGCGGTAGCGGTTATACCGGTGGCGGTGGCGGTGAACCGCTACACCACTGGGCCCGAATTTTGGGCCCTTTTTGAGCGTTTTGGGCCATTTAGCCCCCCTGGGCCCATTTTGGGCCCATTTGGGCCCTTTTTTTGGTGTTTTTGGGACACGAAAATTGGACAAATTGCACATTGATCTAAAAATAAAAAATAGAATAATATAATGATCCATATTCGATAATCTAAACAAATATCTAAAACAAATAATGAAATAAAAAAAATAGTGAAAATTATATCTAAACATGTAGGCCATATTATTGATCACCATGACAATAATTAAACTTATCATGGAGATTGTTATCATATGGCCTTTTTTCTATATGCCCCATTTTTTGAGAATGACCAAATCCAATATTTGATCATTCTCAATTAAAACACTAAAACGTAATTTTAATTTTCACTTACAACTTACAAGTTACAAAATTACAACAAAATTGACAAATTGTCAAATACAAGTTAGAAAACTTACAAGTTAACCAAACTACAATCAATACATAATTCAAGACAACACTATACATCACTATACATACATGATACATCAAATAAACATTGTTCAAATAAAATAGCATAAAAAGGATTAAAAAGTGGGGCAACTGCAACATGCGTCCTACTCCATCTCAATCTCCGTCGTCAAAGTCGATATCTCTACATAATTAAGAAATAAAAGCATAAAATTATAATGATTACATTATATTGAGTATTGAATTTCAAAATGTAACCAAAGAATAATTTTACCTGAATCAAGCCTGTAAGTCTCTTCATCTTCAGTTATGTTATGGGATCCATAAAGTTCAGCTTCAACCACTCCCACAATAGGGTCACCTCTCAACCAATTCTGAGCACATATTAATCCTTCAGCAGTCTTTGGAGCCAACGAACTCCTGAAAGGATCCAAGATCCGTCCTCCAGTACTAAACACCGACTCAGAGGGCACAGTGGTGATGGGGATTGCAAATACATCACGGGCTATCTGAGAAATAACTGGAAACCTCGAAGAGTTCACCTTCCACCAATTCAGAATATCAAATTCCGGACTCTTCTCGATAACTCCCTCAAATAAATATCTCTCAATCTCAGATTTGGACTCCAACGCCCGCTGTGAAATTCTCCATTCAGTAAAGTAATCACTATCATCATCAATATCAACATCAACCATAGAGACAGTGTTATCGACAACAGCACAGGGAGGAGTGGTAGTACTAGTACCACTACCACTTCTAGTACTAGTACCACTACCACTACTAGTACTAGTAGATGAGGCACTACTATACTCGGAAAACATCCTCTCAAATACACCTTTTATTTTGTTTGTCATCTCCTTCCCCTTTGCCTCCCCTAATTGGTTCTTGAACCAATACTCCAATGCCCCCAATTTGTATCGAGGATCAATCAATGCTGCAATGAATAAAAATCCATTCACATTCTCTAAATCACCCCAATACTTGTCATATTTCGACTGCATTTTCAATGTCATAGCCACAAGATCCTTTTGCCCACTGGATTTATACCTCGTGATATGCCTAGTAATCTTAGTCAATTCTTCAAAGAAGGAATTAGATGTGGTCAAGTTCGATCCCGATACCCGCAGAGTGACCTCATAGAATAACTTCAAAAATTTTATTACACCACGAATGGCCTCCCAATCCTCAAATGTAGGTGGACCCAAACCTTGCCTCCCATGCCCATCCTCTTGCAAATAAAGAACAAAATGTCCATCCAAAATCATCATCTGATCAAATGCTTTCTGGTATTTCTCAGCTACATTCAACATAAAATAGGTGGAGTTCCAACGGGTTGAAACATCAAGACTCAAGAATTGACCACATTCAATGTTTTTTTCTGCAACAGCTTTCTTGAAAGTTTCTAACCTTTGAGGTGAAGACTTTACATATTTGATCATATTGCGGACTTTAGATATCGAATTATGCACATTTTTCAATCCGTCAGAGACAATCAAATTAAGAACATGTGCACAACACCTACAATGTAAATACTCATGTCCACACACAATCTTCAAAGCTGAACAATCAATACTTTCAAACAATTGTCTTCTTCTGAATTGGTCAATTGCCGCATCGTTAGAAGATGCATTATCAACCGTAATGGTTAGCACCCTATCAATATGCCATTCAAGTAGACAATCTTCTAATTCCTGTACAATACTTGATGCTTTATGGTCTTGGATCCTCTTAAATGACAAGATCCTCTTATGCAACGTCCAATTACAATCAACAAAGTGTCCAGTCACACACATATAGTTATAATTTTGGATTGATGTCCAAGTATCTGTGGTGAGGCACACTCTATACTTATTCACCCGAAACCCCTCCTTCAACTTAATCTTCTCCCTTAAAAATAATGTCATGCAATCTCTCATCAACGTATACCTCGAAGGCATCTTAAACTTAGGTTCTAAGTAATGCATCAACGCCCTAAACTCAACCTTCTGAACCGTGATAAATGGCAATTCGTCTATAATTACCATTCTTGCTATCAACTCCCTAATAGCCTTCTCATCAAACTTACGAGTGACCCCCATCACCCCAACATCACCACTATTCGCCCTCGATGCATCATGATTCAACAACATCTGACCAACATCCACATGACCCGCTAAAGTCCTTTTGAAATAAACATAAGACTCTAAATGTTGCCTCAACCCCGATGTCCCATTCTTCTTGTGATGGGCAGGAAAATCCTTCTTACAATAGTGACAAGTGGCTCTAACATTCATAGAATCATTTTCATCAACAACCTTAGTGTAGTGCTGCCAAACCGGAGACTCATGTGAGTTCTTCCTCTTTTTAAGTGGAGGAAGTGGTGGTAACCCACGTGGATCAACCCCAGTTGTTTCCATACTCTCCGTAGGAGTGGCTGGACAAGATTGAGAAGGTGTAGTAGCCACACTACTACCTATCACGTTAGAAGTGTGACTAGTTTCACTTCCCAATCGAGTCTCACTATTAGAAGTACGTGATTGTGTCAAATCCATCTGAAAATAAAGAAAACAAAAAACAATTCAAGTGTAAAATAATTTGAGAAGCTACATTGATCAAACGGAACCGGAAATTTCGGTTCCATATCTGGGCCTGAAGGCTCATTTTCGACATAGGCCCAACTTTTTTTAAAAGCCCAAAGCCAAAATTTGGCTGTTTTTTTCAGTCTAAGTGTCGATAGTGTCGACACATAAGACCATGGTGTCGACACATTGGTCACACACCAGAAGGCATGTCCCAGGAAAAGATGATGGTGTCGACACATTGGACAAAGGTGTCGACACATTGTACACTCACCAGAAAGCAAGCTTCCAAGCCAAATTAATGGTGTCGACACATAGACCAAAGGTGTCGACACATTGCACTATCAACAGAAAGCAGGTTTCCAGGCCAAGCTGATGGTGTCGACACCTTTGGTCTATGTGTCGACACCATTAATTTGGCTTGGAAGCTTGCTTTCTGGTGAGTGTACAATGTGTCGACACCTTCGGTCTATGTGTCGACACATTGCACTTACAGTGCTGTACAGCAGATATTGTAGCAATCTTTGTTATAAATTGGTTCTTTCCTTGTTAAGATGCTAAAGAAAGTTGCTTCACAGCCACTATTCTGCCATCAACAAGTGTTCCCTATAGAGAAAAATTCCAAAATAGAACGAGGCAAACAATAAGCTCTTAATAAACTATTCTATTATCGTGTAAGTTCCTTTTAACCACCAGATATAAAACAGGAAGACATATTCTTGCAGAAATGTCTCCATACCTGTTAGTTTTTGCAATGTTTTTACCAAGAAACTTGTAAATCACCACCTTAACTCCTTAAGTGTTCTATCTAGGTTTGGTTTTGCTGAAGACGACAAAATGCATAGCCAGACTGTAACTTAGGTTAGCAGTGTATATAATAGTTATTCACACACATATAACACAGGTCTCACTCCCTCTTGTTGTGTGTAAAATTAATTGATATCACATTTTTGGTTGAACCCTGAACACAATATGCAGAGAAAATGCCATTCCCATTCTAAATGAAATTGATTTACTCTTGAAAGACAATTTGTGAATCATTAGATCAGCACAAAATCAAGAAGTCAGACAACTATAATAAATGGTCAACAGATTTTCTGGTTTACTTTCATCTTCATTGGTCATATCAGTTAATTAGAGCCAATCAGTGTGAAAAAAAAATAAAGGCAGAGATGGATTTAGGGATTTACTGTGAGGGAGCTGGGAGACAGAGTCACAGCGTCGAGGGAGAGTGAGACGTCGGTCGGCCGCAGCTGCATGTATGAGGCGGAGACACATTAGAATCGAAAGAGAGAGAGGCAGATAGCGAGAGAGAGCCTGAAAGGGAGACAGAGACTTACCGTGAGGGAGAGTGACGTTCACCGTGAGAGAGAGAGTGTCGAGCCGTCGAGGGGGAGGCCGGAGGGCAGTGGGCACCGAAAAATCGTCGACTGTCGAGGGAGGAGCCGTCGAGGGGGAGAAATGTCAAATGAGATTGAGAATTTGAGGGGGGATCGGGATTATGAGATTTGGGAACCCTAACTCGCTAAGGGCTTTTAGCAGGCGTAGATGAGGAACCAAAACGACGCCGTTTTCAGTTTTTTTTAAAAAATCGGTTTGTGGCGGTGAACCGCCGGCGGTTGGCGGTTTCACCGCCACCGCCAATTTCACCGCCTTTTGGTGAAATTGGCAACCGGTACCGCCCCCGCTACTAAGCGGGGGACGGTTAACCGGCACACCGCCGGTACCGGTGAACAGACCTACTCCCACCATTGTACAAAATTTGTCGCAATAATAACCCTCCATAAACTATCCCTCTCAGTGACAATGCGTCATAACCACTTATCTAACAAAGCTTGGTTAAACACCAACAATCTCCGAAGACCTGAACCCCCAGAAGGAAAATGAGAACAAACCTTATCCCACTTCAGAGGATGATATTTGTGACCCCCCAAATCACTACCCCACAAAAAGTCCCTTTGCAATTTCTCAATTTTAGAGGCCACATAGTTTGGAATTGGGAAAAGAGATAAAAGTATGTTGGTAAACTAGAGAGCTTGAATTTAATCAACGTTAACCTTCCACCTTTTGAAAGATACATTCGCTTCCAACCAGCCAACCGCTTTGCCATCCTCTCCAAATACCATCCCAGGTATGCACACTTTTGGATCTAGCACCCAAAGGAAGACCCAAATAAGTAATAGGCAAAACAGAAATTCTACAACCCAAAATCGAAGCCAACTCCTGCACATTTCCAACATTGTCAATCAGAATCACCTTCGAACTTTGAAAGGTTAACTTTCAGCCCTGAAATTGCCTCAAAACACGAGTAAACACCGAAGACTTCTAAACTGCTCCACCTCCGCCCCACGCATATGTCAATTCACATGATCGTAAGCTTTTTGAATGTCCAACTTACACAACATATCCAGTTCATTCGACCTCATCCGAAAATCAAGGCATTCAATCGCTATCAACACTGAGTCCAAAATCTGTCATCCCCGCACAAAAGCATTCTGAGAGGAAGATATAATCTTATCTCGCATAAGTTTCAGCTTATTGGCCAAAACCTTAGCTAGAATCTTATAGACTCCTCCCACAAGACTAACTGGATGAAAATCTTTCAACTCAATTGCTCCCTGCTTCTTAGGAATTAGAACAATAAAAGAAGAATTCAAACTTCGAACAAACTTTCCACACCTAGCAAACTCATTGAACACAGAAAACACATCCTTCTTAATCACATACCAACATGCCTGATAAAAGCAAGTGAAAAGCCATCCGGACCCGGTGCTTTATCCCCATTGAGGCCCTGGACCACCCCATACACCTCCTCCCCTGAAATAGTGTCAAACTCCAACCCATCCACCATAGGTCTCCAAGAGTAAGGTTCTTCATACAAAGAAGAATAAAAATGAACTATGTGGTCGTAAATATCCTTTGGATCATCCACCTTTGCTCCTTCCACCACCAAATGAGATATAGAATTAAACTTCCTATTCGAATTAGCAACGTGATGAAAGCACTTGGTGCATTTGTCTCCCTCCTTAAGCCACAAAACTCGAGATTTCAGTTCCTTTGCTCTTATGAGGTCATTACGTTGGAGCCTTGTGAAGTTGATTTTGTTGTTACTAGTTACTCTCGTTTCTTGCTTGCTTCAGCAAATTCTCTGCTTTTCAAAGCTGATAAGTGCTCCTGACCTGCCTTCAAGGGCACGTTTGGCAAATGGAAAATTTCGGTGTAGGTGTGAAAATTTAGGTAGATTGAAGCTTTATTGGAGTTTGTGAAAATTTTAAAGTATGTATGGTCGATGTTGGAAAATTTTGGAGTTTTATGGGAGTTGGTGAAAAGTGGGGAGGGAGAAGATTGATAGAGTTTTTTAACATTGAGAAAGTGAAAAATTTTGAGAATTTTCTGATGGAAATTTTCCAAAATTTATGTTTGGTAGTGAGTTTTTTTACAAAATTTTGGAAAATTTTTATATGCCAAACATGCCCCAAGTTTCTCTTTCTTCTTCCCCTTTAAAAATTGCTAGAGGGGGTTTATCTTGGCTAGAAGTTGACTCCCGTGGCATCTCTTTTGTTTGTTTTGGGAATTTAGCCCATGCGTTGTGTTAAGAAAATGACTCAGAACTGCTTAGAGCTGGAGTAAAAATGGACATTTTTAATCTTTATGGGTATAAACTCTGAAATTTTGGTGGAAAGGACTTTATATGCCATCCCAAAAATCATTTTTACTTTTTTCCTATAGTATTTCCATTGTAGATGAAGTTCGCAAGCAATAGTAACCAGGAAAACATTTAATGGAGTGGTTTTTGTAATGAAAAAAAAAATTGTTTTACATAAGGGATTTATATGAAATTGTTCCACTTTCATGTTTTTTTCAATGAAGTGGCTTGCAGCAATTTTTGGCTCTGTGGTTGACTTCAAATATTTGACATTGTTTCTCTTTCTTTTATATGGTATTACTTGGTCAGGACCATCTCGTGTGGTTAAGAGCCTCTCCTTTACATTTTCCCTATATATCACATATATCACAATTTTAGAATATTTTGTGAACCACTGCACTTTCAAGCGGTGGAGAGGTTTTCCATTTATAATAGATGTACAACCAGAGTACAGTTGGATACAGCGAGTATCTACAGTAGGAAAGGAAAATAATTACAAAAAATAAAATTGCATCTCCTACAATCAAGGAGGAAACGATTAAGTAGGATTCCGTTGATTTACTGGAATCCTCTACAACAATGTTTCACAATGACATGTAGCTCAAAGGGCATCGCCCTGAGAATTGATGGTGTGAGGTCCTGGGCCTTAAGGCCCTCTCATTGCATGTGTGCCTCACTAATGAAATAGAAGGGGAGAGAGAGAGAGAGAGAGAGGGCCATGTGTTGATATTGTATTTTTGAAATGGCAGTTTTTTGATGTTGCATATTTTCCAATCCTCAAAGGAGTTCTTCGGTTGTGCAAAAGAGCTTCGTGAAACTTTCAAATCCTAAAAGTTGATATAATTAATCATATGAAGGCTTTGTTAATTTTTCGTTCTCTACTCATGACAGAACACAGCCAGCAAGCTTTGGCACCAGAGAAAACATTCTCTTGAGATTGGTACTGATGAACTTCAATATGAGAACGATCACGATGCTAGTCCACCGGTCAGAGATTCCAATATTTCATCAAACCCTGAGACTGGTGGCGCCAATGCGGATTCAGTTCAAGGACAGGATGCAGCTCCTATTCAACAAATTGTGAGAGAAGAATGGGCTGCAACACGGATCCAAACTGCTTTTCGCGGATTTCTGGTATTTTTTAGACATTTATATCCTTCTACTCAAATGCTGTTCTTTATTGGAGTATACTCCTGTTGCTATTGTCCTGTACTTCAGTTGTGTGTAACTGTCTTGTAGTACCTGTCTGATGGTTAATTGATGAGGTAAACTTTAATAGTTATATATTTACCAACAGAGTTGGAGGAAAATATACAGGGACAAAAGCTTTGTTGGCTAGTCTAAGAGAAATAAGAAGCTTAACTTATGAGCATGTTTTTTGTTTTGACACTCTTTCACTTATAGAGGTCCATGTTTGTGGGTAGCAACAGTGGGGATAATCTGTCATAGGGCCCTGTCCTACCAAGATTAATAACTTTGATCTTATTTTGAAAGGGAAAATTAAAATCAGTCCTTGGGCAGCTGGGCTGTTGCTTGAAAATAGTTTAGTATCTGGGTTAAATCGGAATTCTGGGTTCCGATTTCAGTTACGTAATTCCAGCACATACCGGAAACGGAATGTATTTCTTGCATTTTTCGGAATTGGAAATTCCGGTGGAATTAGCAAAATTTTCGATTTTTTTTAATTATTTAAAAAAAAATTATGGCTCAAAACCTTGTAATTTTACTTAAGATTTTGAGTGAAAGTTTATTTTATTTTAGATAGGGTTTAAACATTGTAATTTTAAAATAGGGTTCACAACCTTTTTTGATGCCCATAATTTTAGAATGAGATTCCTTTGCTGAGAACATCCATTTTGAGGTGGGAAATGGCATGAGAGTCTGTTTCTGGATGGATCGTTGGTGCGGTGAGAGATCCTTAAAGGATATGTTTCCTTTTTTGTTTTCTCTAGCATGCAATAAGAATGCTATGGTTGCAGACTGCTTGGAGAGGGTTTCCGGGAGTGCTTCGTGGAATATTCAGTTTGTTAGAGGGGCTAATGATTGTGAGTTAGAGGAATTTTTTTGCTCTCCTCTATACTTTACTCTAAAGTTTTGAGGACTCATGCCGAAGACAAGATGAGATTGGTGAGATTTAAGAATGATGTTTTCTCGGTGAAATCTTGGTATTCAATTCTTGTTGTGGATTTTGATGAGAGCTTCCCTTGGAGACAGATTTGGAGGTCTTTAGCCTCGCCTAGGGCGTCCTCTGTTTGGGAAGCCACCCATGGAAGAATCCTTACCACTGACAACTTGACGAGGAGGGGAGTGTACATGCTAGATTGGTGCTATCTTTGCAAATGTGATGGGGAGTCCTTGAGCACATTTTGCTGCATTGTTTCGTTGCTAGGGAGTTGTGGTCCTTAGTGCTTTCTATTATGGACTATGATTCGATGATGCCTAGGAGGGTAGCTGATGTTTTGTTGTTCTGGAAAATGGATTTTATAGACTCTCGGGCCTTAGCTATTTGGAGAATGATCCCTACTTGTATTTGGTGGAATTTATGGAAAGAGAGAAATGAGAGATGTTTTGAGGGTGTGGCTTTGTCCATGGAGGGTTTAAAGGGCAATTTTTTGCAGTCTTTGTTCTTGTGGGTGAATGCCGTGTTGGGTTCCCCCTTTTCGAAGTTTTTAGATTTCATTAGTTTTCTAGTGTCTGGTCTAGAGGTCTCAGTATAATCCTTTGTACTATTCCTTCTATTCTTTTTTCTTTCAATAAAATTGCCTTACTTATAAAAAAAATTTAGAATGTTGTAATTTTATTTTAGATGAATGTTTAGTTTAGATTTTGGATGAATATTTATTTTATATTTTATTTATTGTTAATTTATAATGTATAAAAAAAACAATTTGCACAAAATTCCAGTCCAAAATGCCTAATGGGTTTATTAGGGCCCAAAAACACCTAACCAAAAAAGCCCACATAATCCAATTTCGAAAATTTCAGATCCATTCTGTCACAGTACCGGAATGGAACCAGAACCAAATATTTGATTCTGGTGAGTATTGGAACCACCATTCGTTCTGGTACCCATCCTTAAAAAAACCTATATAGTCCTGATGTGATATGCCACGTAGTCTTCATAGACACAAGGCATGCACATGTGAAAACACAATTTTTTTTTATAACCCAGGCTCCCAAGGTCGGGCCACTTCGTGTACCTGATCCTACAAGCCAACCTGGGAGCATGTGTCAGGACCCCATCCAACACAGCCCAGATAAGTCAGGGGCGATAATGACTGTTGGGGCTCGAACTTAGAACATGTGAGAACCCAAGCTATTGCCTTGCCACCAGACCAAACCCCTGGGGGTGAAAACACAAAACTTAAAAAGCTATAATATTTAGAAAAGGAAAGTAAAAGGGAGTGCGGAAGGGTTCCCCACTCCACGCATGATGGAGGGAGTAACCCCTCCCCCCATCGTGC
This sequence comes from Myrica gale, assembly GCA_963930655.1. Classification (NCBI taxonomy): domain Eukaryota; kingdom Viridiplantae; phylum Streptophyta; class Magnoliopsida; order Fagales; family Myricaceae; genus Myrica; species Myrica gale. The sequence continues at coordinate 7,051,487 of OZ005602.1, read as the reverse complement.
TTGGGAGGTGCAGCTTGGGGTCGGTCCTGCCTCCACAGGTATCCCCCCGCACTAAGGAGAAAGGGAACCCACCCCTTCCTCAGCACCCACTGGTGAAGGAAAGGGGGAAGTCAGCTGCTCCACTTTCCATCTTACAGGGGCAACCTTCCCACTCTTGTTTTTTGGTTGTTGCTCCTATTTTATAATTTTTTTTTACAGTTTTGTTTTGATTTGTCTTTCTTTTTGTGTTTTAGTTTTTATTTTTTTGACATATACCATCCCAAGTGTTGGTGAAGGCACAAATGGCAAACGCGTGACACATCACGTCAAAATTCCTTGAGGGCTCCAGAGAGAACCGTGGCAAATGGACAGTTGCCTAAGGGTTACTACCATTAAGACTTGATCTAAGCAACTGAAATAGCTTAAAAATGGATCTCTCTTAAACCATATACAGGCTTGCTGAACTAGAAAACTCGGCCCGTAAAATTTTTTATGTCATATCCGGTTGTCACAGATCACAGTTTAATGGTGAAATATAAAAGAAGATTAAGTTTATCAGAAATCTAACAGAGGTGTTTCTTGGTGGATAAGTAGGACAAGTTTTGAGACTGTATCCTAGAATATGAGGCAATACCAGCTTACCAACGGGCCAACTACAGGAGATCATATTCATATTCGCTTTGCAGTAAACAGTAACCGTGTGTCTAATTTATTTATGGTTTACACTGCATCTTGTTTACCTTCCTGAGGCAGTATGTGGACCCCCATTTAGTATGTAACTTGGTCTTGTTTTTTAAGATTACTCTTCCTGGAAGCACTTTCAGCGCAACAATTGTGATCAGATTAAAATGGTTTTCCCCTATGTATTAGGCTAGGAGAGCTTTACGAGCTTTAAAAGGATTGGTGAGACTTCAAGCTCTTGTCAGGGGTCATGCGGTGAGAAAACAAGCTGCAATAACACTCCGCTGTATGCAAGCTTTGGTGAGAGTGCAGGCTCGTGTCCGAGCTAGGCGTGTTCGTCTTGCTTTGGAAAGTCAAACAGCACAACAGAAACTTCAGCAACAACTAGCAAATGAGGCTCATGTCCGAGAAATAGAAGTAAGCAACTTCAGATACTTTCATTGAGATATATTTTTTGTTTTGATGTCCAAGTTATAATAATTAGTAACGTTCTTGCTATAAAGACATGACAACCTTTTCCAATTTGGATTAAATTCTTTCTGAGGGGAACACCATAAAGGTTATCTCCGTGGAACTCTGTACAAAAAAAATTCTACCAATGGCAGGATCCTGAAAAGAAGTTTGGCCTATTCTTTAAACCCTATGGATGCTGGGTCCACATGTTTAGCTTTTGTTCTACAAGACATCTAGCATTTTGGTCGCAATTGCATGTAAGATTTTGGAACAAAACAAATCAAAACCTTTCTTCTCTTGTTTTGTTAAAAATCTAAGTATCTCGATAAATTAAGCTGATAGGAGGAAGTGGATTTTAAATATTTAAGTTATATGTTCCTGCACTTTCCCTTGCGTGTGGAATCAGATAGTTCGTGGAAACATCTGTTAGGAAAGATGAAATCACATAGCTTGTGGAACAATCTGTTAGGAAAGAAATTTGAAATGGGAGGTAGAGTAGAGTTAGGGTTCGAATTCAGGACCACTGTTTTGAAACCATGTTAGATTTCTAGCATTTATCTTAAAAATTTAAGCTGATAGAAAGAGACAGTTATTGGCCCTGTCTATAAGACTGCTTGACATGTGTAATGCCATTCACTAATAGGATTGATTTTGAATGTTTCGTGACCAATTACTCATTACCAGACTAATAATTTAGTGAGGAAATAAAGGGCATCAACACTGCCATATAGTTCAGAGGGCTAATTAAGGAAGAGAGACTAGCCTTGTGGTACTCAACCCAGGCTTGTAAAGCAACAGAACTTGAGCTTCAGCTGTAGCTTGGCTTTTGTTTCAGCTGGAGCTTGGAACTTGAGCTTCAAAAGGTGAACCATGCAGTCCATAAGCAGCTAAACACATACAATGGTGTTACAATTAGGGCAGGAAGGTGACATTCATCGTACTACAACTAAATTATCATCAAGGCTTATAAATGTTTCAGCAAGATTCTAGCGAACATGATAATTTGTCGGACGCAATAATAATTTTCTTTTTAAGCCATATGATAAATCATTAGTGACCAGACATTAATGATGCTTTGTCCCAAAAATTTCCACAACATTCTGACTTATTTTTCCCTTTCTACTAATAAATATATGCTCCAGACCCTTCATCAATCCATAGGAGTTCCCAATTCGTAGGTCAGATAGTTTGTCACAACCTTTTTTTAAGATTTCTTCTGAAACAATTGTGCCAATGTTTTGGCAGATATTGATGCAATCCGTCAGTGTGACTCTATGCTGGATCTACTTTAATAGAAATCTCAGTTCTAATGTCCCATTATCAAACATGACACTCCCGCTACAGCCTGGGAAATTCTAAAACACTCCAATGACTTGCATAGATGCCATAGAATTTGTACTTATCAAAAAAAAAAAAAAAGAGATGCCATAGAATTTGCACTGACTGAATCACATTACTATCATTCGGCAATTTTTTATTGAAAAATCATATCTGCTTACATTCCAAGCTTATTTTCCAGTAGTAGCTTCAATTTCGTTAAGGCCATATACCTTGCATGACACTTCTGACTGTAATACAGGAAGGATGGTGTGACAGTGCGGGATCTGTCGAAGAAATGCAGGCCAAGTTATTAAAGAGGCAGGAGGCTGCAGCTAAGCGTGAGAGAGCCATGGCATATGCTTTGTCTCATCAGGTAAAATATTATAACCTTCTTGGTACGCAACATGGCTACAAATACCAGCTTTAAATCTTAATTTCTAACTTCTATGAGTAGGAAGTTAGATGGTGGTAAGCATTGCCGAGAGTGAGGAAGAGGGCATAGAAATGAGAACATAGGAGGAACTTGCACTTGAGGGCATGCGCAGTAAACTTGGCTTATATTGTCATGTCTGAATGTGGTGTTCAACTTATGGTTTTGCGCTGGAATATGATATTACAGGCCTGTATCAAAACTGCCTTGATATGCTTTTTCTCTGGAAATGCTGGGTTTTCACTAACCTTTCTTGTTTGTAATCTTCACTTTTTTTTTTCATTTGTGTTCGGTTATTATTTCTTTTGAGGTATTTGTCAACCTTATAGCATAGATTTGATCCATTTCTGTACCTGCAGTGGCAGGCCGGATCAAGGCAGCAGACTGCTCCCTCTGGGTTTGAACCCGATAAAAGCAAATGGGGTTGGAACTGGTTGGAGAGATGGATGGCTGTCCGTCCTTGGGAGAACCGCTTTCTTGACATTAACCTCCGAGATGGAGTAATGGTACATGAAAATGAATCAGCTGAGGGGAAGAATGGAACCAAATCACAATTTAAATCTGCTGGCAAAAAACCAATTGCAGCAATTTCAAATCTTGATCCAAGCCCTTCAAGTCAGAAAATGGGGCCCTCTCATTCTGATGGCTGTATTTCTTCACCCAGTACGTCAGCAGGCATGCAAGAGGCATCCAATACACTGCTTCCCAAACCAAAGCCCAAGCCTCAGATGGATAATCCGGTTAAAGAAGCTAACTCAAGGCCTGGGGGTGGTTTGAGATCCCACAGCAATCCAAAAGAGAGGTTCACACAACCGGATAAACAGCCAAAGAAGAGATTGTCTCTACCCAACAGCAGTGAGCTCTCTCTCTCTCTCTCTCTCTCTCTCTCTCTCTCTCTCTCTCTCTCTCTCTCTCCTCTGTATCCATTTAGTCATTCTCCTCCCAGATCCTGGCAGTTCCTTCCTTTGGAAGAAGTGTAGCCTAGACTAGAACTGTGCGGTTTTCCATTAATTGCAGCTGACATCTAGTTTTTATCACTTACCTACAATAAGAGCAAAGGGCTACTCTGCGTCGTAGTTGGCATGTTAGTATAAGGTTTTCCTTTATTAATAGCCAGTTTCTTTGTCCCGTACCTGAGCACTTCTGGTGCAAGTTGACTGTTTCGGCCTGTGCATGATTAAAAATTGGTTTGTTATTTAATGTTTTATTTCTTTCTGTGATGCATTACCACAGTTGTAAGTATTGTTATTCTCCTCTCATAGACAGGCGTAACTGGTGAAATCATGTAGCTCTTCAGCTCCCAAACAACTCTTCTACTTAATGTTTGCAATGTGACTCGAGCAACCCAGAGCCAGATTTATTGCCGGTCTCATAGGGTTGCCAATAATCCAGCAGTTTATTTATTTGTGTTTTCTGGTTCAAGTAGGGGGAGGTGCTGGGGCTCAATTGGCCAAGCATCCTGACAGACCTATTGTCAGAGGGCCAACTAGCAATCAGAAGCCCATCAAGGATAAACCTAAGATTAATGGAAGAGGGGACCCAAAGTCTGCAAAATCTTCCCCACAGGCCAGTGATCAGTAGCTTCAAGAATCTCAGGGAAGATAAGCTACTCAGGCTACTCTGGATATAGCTGCTGCCGGTTCACTCTGTACATATGCTGCCACGTTGGTAGGGCAGGCAGCTACCACAGTTTCAGTTGTCACGAAATCTCGAGGTGGTTTCACCCGGACAATTGTAAAGGAGATCAGCTTGGATTGTCGCTGGGAAAATGATTGGGGGGATGCCCAAATGGGGGGTGTTGTAATTGTTCAAGTCTAATGTTACCAATTGTGTAATCATGTGGGTCTTTATTTCCGGATGTGCGATGTTCACAACAGGTGGCTTTCATATTGTTGTCATTTTATTAGATTTATCTTCTCCCCTTCCCAGTCTCTCCACTTTTCCTCTTGTTTTTGGAGATGGTTTACTCTTTTGTAATGATACCTATGAAAGAAATTGCCGAAAATGTTGCGAAAATATGAGGGTTGCAAATCCTCTAGTGGAGTTTTTTTTTTTTTGTGGGAAGGACGGTAATTCTGAATTTTATTTAGAATTCTCATTTATGGTGTAGGAATACATACTATATACAAGATTTATACATTAGCTATTTGACTCCGGAAGTTTTAACTTTACAAATAGGTGAAACTTCATTTTGGGTACCTAAACTATAGAGTTTATGTTATTTAAGGGCTTGTTTGTTTGCGAGTTCAAGTTCTGATTCAGGTTTAATAAGTTGTACCCAGGCTCAACAAGTACTTTATTTTGCCGCTCATCTTGCCAGATTGTACAAGCCCACTATTGCCTAATAGATCCATTAATGCGTCTGGCACCAAAAAAAAATATTTCCGCCAGTTTTTAAACAATAGAAGGCACATATAAAATTATAAATCGTAAGGCTAGTGTTCTGCCACATCATCAACTCTAACATATCGCACCCTTAACGTTAACTTGAAGCATTGTTATCATCATATTCACACTAATCGTCCCACTACCCTCCGAATCCTATATTCTTCCTACATTCTACGCATAATTTTTCTTAGGTTGTGTTTGTGTTGTAAAATTTTAGTGTAGTTAAAATTTTAGGTATTGGGTTTAGTGAAAAAGTGAAGAGAGGTAATTTTTTATATTTTTTTGTAGTAAATAATAATGATTTGATGGGAAGAGAGAGATTATATTATAATATTTAATTGTGTTAAAATTTTAGAGGGAGCAAAATTTTGGTACACAAATCCACCCTTAGCAAACTTGGAGGCCCAAGTCAACCGTCGCTGCAGTCCACCCCGAGAGCACGAATTTTGATGGTTTGAGGATTTAATGCAATGGTAAAGGTAGTTTGAACTTTTAAAATGACATTTCATCTCATAATCCGGAAGCGCGAAGTAATTTTCGCCCCTAAAAATATATACAACTAAACTGTCACAAGGTAAAAGGGGTAAAAGAGACCAAGTACTTTTACAAAAGAAAAAAGAACACAACACAAATTACCTTTATCTAACCCCTCTTGATTTGTTTGAATATATCGTCCCCCAAAAAACATAAGAGTTTGGACCCCATTAATTTTACAAACTCTAAAAAAATGTGTCAAAAAGAGAGAAAAGAACTGTGATATTTGAGAGAGTTTCTGGATGCAGAACTGACATAATACTTGTGTCAATTAATTCAAGCAGGTGTCCGTTCCATTAACAAGATTTTGAATATGCATGGCCATTCCACTTACAAGATTTGAATTCCACTTAATGTATTTTAGGTGTTTTGAATATTAATTTATTTTTTGGATTAAAAAAATTTCAAAACGGAAGATGAGAGTTTGAGACTACCATTTTGGACTTGACCCGATTAACATGGAAACAAGTGTCAATTGAGTCCCCAAAGAAAGGTCAAATAATAAATTATGACCCCAAATTCCATAGAAGCATATTCATAAATTAAAGTATGTGAATAAATATAATAATCATTAATCTCTCATCCACCAAATTAGGTGGGAGTAAGCTTTACCATTAACAAAACCCTTCCGACGAAAAAAATAAATTAATAAAAATTTGATGAACATTAACATTTTTTTTCTTTGGCAAGTAAAACGCTCTATTACTAATATATTTTGTATTTTCATTTATTCATGTAATTCCTAGGATTAAAGCAATCCAATAGGGGTGAGTTGAGTTTTCAAACTTTTTCGCTTTTAACTCCCAATATCGTGTTTGCAAAGTAAAGACTAATTTAACACAAGTATATAAATGAAACAAGTGTAAATAAGTGCTAAACGTAAAGAGTAGGGTTAGAGAAGCAAACACGAGATTTTTAGGTGGTTCAGCAAACCCGCCTACATTCACCCATCAAGCTCTTTTACTGAGCCTTGAGATTTTCCCACTATTTTCCAAATAGTGTACACTCTAGCTTCTGGGTGCTAGATAACTGTACAAGTGCTTTCCTGGACTCAACACTCAATACCCAATTGATTTTTCGGGTGCACCACTCACAACCTAACCAAGCTTGATATATACTCTTTCTAAGCTTCTTCTTTAGTGAACAACCTCACTAAATAAATCACCTCTCTTGAATATGAAGATACAAGAATAAACTCTCTCAAAGAGTGGATATGAAAATGGAAAACTCTATCTCTTGATTCACACAATGACAAGGATAAGAAAGTGTGATTTGTGTGAATGATATGAAAAATATGGAATAAGAAGCTTTAAGATATTTCTCAAGTTATATAAATGATACGTGGTCGTTCTTTTTTTTTAGAGTCAATAGGAAAGTCTTTATATAGACCACATATGAAAATTAGCCGTTGGAGGTCGATTTGTCAAAACGAGCCGGTCAACCGCTTTTTATCCAAGAGGGAGGGTGAATTGAGTTTTTAAACTTTTTCGCTTTTAACCCCCAATATCGTGTTTGCAAAGTAAAGACTAGTTTAACACAAGTATATAGATGTAACAAGTGTAAATAAGTGCTAAATATAAATAATAGGGTTAGAGAAGCAAACGCGAGATTTTTAGGTGGTTCGGCAAACCCGCCTACATTCACCCCTCAAGCTCCTTTACCGAACCTTGAGATTTTTCCACTATTCTTCAAATAGTGTACACTCTAGCTTCCGGGTGCTAGAGAACCGTACAAGTGCTTTCCCTAGCTCAGCACTCACAATCCAAAGTGATTTTTCTGGTACACCACTCACAACCTAACCAAGTTTGAGATGTACCCTCTTTAAGCTTTTTCTTTAATGAACAACCTCACTAAAGGAATCACCTCTCTTTAATATGAAGATATAAGAATAAACTCTATCAAATAGTGGATATGAAAATTGAAAGCTCTATCTCTTGATTCACACAATGACAAGGATAAGAAAGTGTGATTTGTGTAAATGATATGAGAAATATGGAATAAGAAGGTTTAAGATATTTCTCAAGCTATAAAAATGATATGTGGTCGTTCTTTTTCCTATAAAGGCACTATGAATGTCTTTATATAGGCCATATATGAAAATTAACCATTTATAGTCGTTAGAGAGTCGATCTGTCAAAACAAGTCTGTCGACCGCTACATGAACCGGTTGACCGCTTCAAGTTACCGTTAAACCCAACAATCACAATGTCAGAACTTCAACGGATCTATTTTAAAAAATAATCAGTCGATCGCTATACCAAGCGATCGAAGACTGGTCGATCGCTTCACCAGCCGGTCGACCTCCTCAACTTAAGCACAAGATTCGGTTCATTTGAAACCACGTTTTTGACCACTTTGAAACACCCAATTTTAAAGACTAACTTTTCGTAAGTATATAAAAGGTTTAGAAGTTTGATTGAGGTGTTTTGAAACCATTTAAAAACATTTTAATCTTCCAAGCAAGAGGTAAAAGGGTTTATGCACGTTTTGAAATATATGCACGTGGGTGATTAAAATCCTTGTTAAAAAATGAAACTAAGAGTTACAAGGTTTATACCCTAAAGTCTTGAATCTTCATTGAGCTCATTGCATTTTCTTGATCTTCAATCTTCTTGTCTTTGACTTTTTGATAAAAAATGTCTTTGCCTTTGAATATGTCCATTTTGTAAAATTAATCTATTATTAAAATCATCAAAATATTGATTGTGAACAAAAGTCAACAATTCATACATGTTAGTAGTACAATATGACAAAATTAATTGTTAGGGCGCAAAGTGTCAAGAACTCATTAGTTGGAGGATGTTACCAAATTATTTATTCTTTATTTTATCACATTAATATTTTTCAAAATCTATGATCAAATCTCTTAAATATGTAAAGTGAAAAGTGTTAACCTATTAGTAGTTTAAAGAGCTTATTGTAAAACCTAAAGTGGTCAAATAGTTTACCTAAAATTTATTAAGGAGTTGAAAAAAGAAGAGTTTTTATTCTTTATTCTTTATTTATTTTGAGTAAGGAGACAAACAGATAGTTGTAAAACTATTTTGTGTAAAACAAGTTCGGTTTTATTTAGCTAAGAACAAACAAAAAAGGATTCGACTATGTTTCCTAGTCCGACCCAGTTTCAGTTTTTACATTCAAAATTGGTTCTTAAATCATTTTATTCTTAATCCTTTTTGATAGGGCTGTAAACGAGTTGAGTAGTAAACATTGAAAACTCGAAGAACCATGTTTGAACTCGTCTCATCGAATTTTAACAAAGCTCGAGTTCGATCCAAAATAAACAAACGAGTTAAGCTTGAGGTGAAATTGCAATTTTTGTATTTTTGTTTCAAATAAATCATTTCACTTTGTTTTGGATAGATAAATTTGTATAGTAACAATTGTTTTTACTCGATATAAAAATATAAAAAAAGAAACAAAATAGACCTAAAACTTTGTCATATGCTGCAACATATATAAAATAATGGGGAAAAATCATAGTTAGTCCCATATTTATGGTCAAAAATCAATCTGGTACCCGCTATTTTGAAAACGGCGATTTGAGACCCTTAAGTTTCAAATCTCTTCAATCCACGCCCCCGGTTAAATCTACCATTATATTAGACAGAATTTGCCCCATGTGGGTGCACGTGCAGTCATCCATAGAAAATTACCTAAATTCCCTTCTTTATTTCCTTTAGCCTCCCCCTCTCAGTCGCTGAAAACCTACTCCATTGTGGCTTCCATGCGCAGGACATGACAAGTCCCGCCGTTTTGGTCAAACAACACCCTTGACTCACCATGAATCCCAATGCTTTGGTCCGGAGGATAAAATAAAAATGGTGACACGTCCAACTAGAGGAGTACACCAAAAAAGACCAAAGCTTGTCCTCCGACAATGACTTTTTTGAGTTTTTAAGCAAGGACTTCACTGCATCTACTTGCTCAACAACAACAAACAAGTATATCATCTTCTGCATCAAACTCATCCCCTACAAAGAACTATCCGACACCGAAAAAATGCAGAACCAAGAAAGCACCAATACAAAATTGAATGACAGGAAGAAAGACTTTTTTCGATGGAAATCACTCTCTTTCAGCACGACAAAAAGCTCCTAAAAAAGGCCAAATATGAAGGGAAAGAAGTACTCGAAGTTGCAAGAAGATAAGGATTCCAAGAACTTGGCACTACCTTCATCAAGTCAGCAGATGGAACTACGAAAGTGTGACTTTTTCGTAGGGAAAGTGTCAATGTTGTCAGCTCCAGAGAAATCACAGTATTTGCTTATGTTTTGGAATGATGACAAGGTTTCCTACAGATCAGATGGAACTAAGCGATATCAGGACCAAATTTTGTTTGTTTTAACGGTAATTTTAAACAGAGGCGTGAATTGAAAAGATTTGAAACTTAAGGGTCTCAAATCGCCGTTTTCAAAATAGCGGGTACCAGATTGATTTTTGCCCATAAATATGTGACTAACTATGACTTTTCCCCTTAAATAATATTTACCATACTTGAAAATAACCAAATAAGCTATCTCAACCACCTTAAGATATCATATCTCTCTCTTACATTTAAATTAACATAACTAGATATGTTGTATTAGATATATCAAATATAACTTGTAAGGAGGTCGAGGCTAACCATTGGTTGCAATGGTTGAGGAGGTCCTACCAAGAAGGGAAGAGAGATTAGATAGAGAAGCTTCACAAAGGTTCTCTCGAGGAGGTTCATCCCTACGGATTACGTGGACTATGACGAAGCACTTACCAAGATTAAACAAATTCTTTGCGGGACTATCAAAGGGAGTTTGAGAAACTCTCAATGCATGTGCACGGGAGGCCCAAAAAGGCCCTCATAGGCTACTTTGTGGGGGGACTAAAGTTGGAATTAGCAAAGAAGGTTAAGCTACAAAAACCAAGGTCCGTAATGCAAGCTCTTTCCATAGCTGGCATCAAGGATGATCAATTGAAAGAGGTGAAAAGCTTACAGGTTCGAAGATACGAAGAAGCTAATTTGGCCATTCATTGGTGCGGCTAAATGTATTTGAAGGCTCTAACAAAACCTACTTGAGTGGCTCCATTAGTGGGGTGAAAACATGAGCTAGCAAGCCCGCGCTAGTATAAATGAAGCGTCTTTGGTGGGAAGATATGCAAAAGAAGAGAGAAAGGACTATGCTGCACTTGTAATAAACGCTTTGTAGCCGGCCATATATGCTAGAGCATGTAAACCTTCATGATTGAACCAATCGTGGAGAGTGAAGAAGAAGCAGAGACTATCAAAGCCAAAGAGGAGGAAGAACAAGAGAAGACCTATGTCTCAATTCATATAATCACGGGAAAGGTGGGTGCTAAACCCATGCATACTCGCGGCTACCTCAAGGGCACAAAGGTAACGATCCTTGTTTGATTCGGGGTCTACTTTGAATTTAGTTCATGAAGGTTTGGCTAAGAGGCTTGGGTTAGAGAATACGAGGGTAGAGCCTTTTGAGGCTCGGGAAATAGTTGTCGAGTGAGCTATTTCACTAAAAAGTTGAGTCGGAGATCCAACGGATTAAGCTAGTTGTAGACCTACATTCATTGGCACTAATTGGCGAGATATTGTGTTAGGTATACAGTGGCTCGAAGGACTTAGGGAGAATGGTAATCGATTTCAAGAATGGGTAATGAATCTTTTTCTAGGGAACCAATAGGTAACCTTGAAGTTGGGAACAAGGGAGGAAAAATAAGCTAGAGGAATAGGGAGTTTGGGTAGTCTAGGTAGTGTGAAGGAAAGGGAGAGGGAGAACAATGGCCGAGAGGCCAATAGTTGGGAAATGTGACAAGTCTTGTACGAGGACTTGAGGAGGGTAATAAAAAAAGAGGTCACATGGGAAGAGTGGGAGCTAAGGAATGAGATACATAAGGGTTTAGAAGAAGAAAAGGTGTGGGAAGGGATAAGGAACGTTCCTCATATGAACCTTGAGGACATGGTCCCTTTCGAAAGATGATGGTATGAGGAAGGGTATCGAAAACTATCATGGGAGTGATAGAGGGCCATTTGGCCATCTTTCAATACAAGGATGAGAGAGGCAAGGTACGCAACGCGGCATGGCCACCATGGCAGCCATGAGCCTTGCGCGTGCATAGCCACACAGTTAGGGGGTCAGCAAGCTCCTACAAGGCACCAGTCGCACGCCTTCACATCTGCAGGGCTTGACAGCCTTGCGCACATGCAGGCAAGCAGCCTTGTAAGCGCAAGGCCTTGAAGGCACCATGCCCCTATGCGTGCGCATGCCCCACAACCTTGCTCGCGCACAAATGTTCTACTAGGACAGCTTCGTGTGTACAATTGTTGTGTCAGGAGAGTCATGCACGCATGCACAACGACGACCCATCATGGATGAGGACAACGTGACAGGAGCCCCCAAGATAGCAAGACTTCCAAGCATGCTTGACAAGACCTTGAGCGCGGAGAGGCTTGCACATGACACACCAATGGGCAACAGGCCATGGCCTATGCCATCAATCATAGCCAACCAAGGAGATAAGCATCGACATGGCCTAGACAAGGCATATGGAGAGTTGATGCAAGTCAAGTCAGGAGGGTTGAAGAAGCACAATGAAGGTGTCACTACAAGACCATCAGTCATGGCGGCGCAACCAAAAGTGCATGGATAGTTAATTCAAGATCGATCCCGAGACTAAAATTTGGATTGAGGTGATGCTACTAGTTTTCGAGAAATTGTTCGACAATTATTGGAGAAGCTTTAAAGATTGGTTAATCGTTCGAGATAAGTGGTTCTTCAATGATATTTTTAAATGTATATCATATTTTATATGGTTTCAATGTATTATTTAGGGAACTGAACAAATTTTGATAAAATGAGATTGTCGTGAAACCAATTGAAATATTTATAACTTGTTTTGGTGAGCATACTGTGAAAATTATCCTTGCGCCGGTGATATATCTTTGTGGTCTGTGTGGCCAATTTATCTTTTTGGTCTGTGTGGCCAATTTGATACCCCTCGTGGTATTTGGAGGTCTTTGTGGCCTGGAGGTCTGTGTGACCATAAGGTCTTTGTGACCATTTGGGTCTGTGTGACCATTGAGGTCTTTACGACCATTGAGATATGTGTGACCATTGGTGATTTCCCTATATTGCGTGACTTTGGATATTTTGTTATAGAATTGTGTTTTGGATTCAGTATGGCTTACGATGTTTTATTTTGGATTTCGATTATTGTGAGAAAATTGTGTTTTTCCCACCCTCATTGACTTACTACTTACTGAGCTAGTCGTAGCTCACAACTCATTCTCATATTTTTCAGAGTTTGCAAAATTAAAGAAGTTTTAGGAGCTTTAGATAGATTTGTGTTTCGAAGACGTGTTTTGCAAAAGTACTTTTGGAGCTTAATATTGGAGAATCCTTTTGGGAGATCTTCATCGATATTGGAAATATCGGATATGCTAATGTAAATTTTTGGGCTCATATTGATATTTTTGGGCTTTTTAAGGTTTATGAATATTTTGTTGAGGTTGTACGAATTATTTTTGAAATATTGATGCCTAGATAAATGATTATCCATGATGAAAAAGCCTTATTTTATACAGAAATATTTTCATTTGGAGTTTGGGCCGAGGGCGTTGCATTCGATGCAGAGGCAAATGAGAGAAAGGACACAAGTGTTGCTCGGCCAAGCTGTTCCTTTTGGATTGCGATGGTCCCATGGAAGAATCCAACGAAGAAGAAGTGGAGGAAGGAATAAGCTAATAGCAATGAGGTGCTTAGCCTTAACATATTGGATGGGCTAGGATAGTGTTTATGCGGAAAAGAGCAAGGATCCAAAACTACAAGGTATCACTCCTAATTGATGGTGAGGATTCCCACAATTTTATTGATATCAATATAGTGTCAGCTTTTGGATTGTATGGAAAGGGTATTAAGCCTCTCGAGGTCTAGATCACAAATGGAGATCGCATGGATTGCCGAGGGCTAATGCGTGGAGACAATATGGAAGTCCAAGGTGTGGAGATCATGGTGGACTTGCATGTGCTGGACTTGGAGGATTTGGGTGTGATCTTGGGCAATGCTTGGCTTAGAAGCATTTGAAGGGTTCTCGTTGACTATAGAACTATGTCAATGGAATTCCAACTCAACAGAAAGCGACATTTATGACCTGCAATCACAACCATGAAGGCGAGACATGAAGATGGACCTACGAGGCGACTTGAAGAACTAAAGCTTTGGTCCGGAGGTGAAGACTTGCCTATGATATGGGCTATGCATGACGAGGAAGTAGCCAACAACTTTGAAGATACAAATACAGCTACAGAAGACAAAGAGGAAGCAAGGGAGTTGCTCACTTTGATACACGCTGATGGAGTCAGTCAGATTCAGCCCGTGATGGCCAAAGAAGGGATGATGGTCAAATAGATATTGAAGTAACCTTGGGTTTGAGAGATCGAAGGAAGTGTCCTCAAATCCTAGCTTGGGAGCACATGATAAAGACACGGCGTGACATGAGGAGGAGCTCAGCAGCAAGACAAGCTATTGGATGTCTGAAGAAGCCCATTAGCATGGAAGGTTTCGGAGATACCCCAATGGTAATTTTCAAGAGAGGAAAAATGACAGGAGCCCCACAAAAGCCCCTAAGATAGAAAGGCTTGGAAGCATGCTTGACAAGGCCTAGAGCGTGGAGAGGCTTCAACATGACACGCCTATGGGAAACAAGGCATGACCTATGCCATTATTCATAGCCTGCCAAGGAGACAAGAATCGGTTTTGCCTAGACAAGGCATATGGAGAGTTGATGCAAGACAAGTCAGAAGGGTTGGAAAAGCACAGTGAAGGTGCCACCACAAGACCATCAGTCGTGGCGGTGCAACAAAAAGTGCATGGACAATTGATTCAAGATTGATCCGAAGGCCAAATGGAGTTGTTTGGTAGCACCACCACATTACCACCGGAAGCGGTGACGCATGACGGAGCACATATAAGGATGGTCTAAAAAGATTCAGGAGATCGTGTGGATCATTTTGACATCACCACCCTACATGGTGGTGGAGCAGCGGTGGAAGTGGCAGAGCACGACGGCGGCAACCACCACAAACGGCTAGGAAGGGCTATAAAGGGTAAACCGCATATGGGATCCCTATATGGTCGAATCCCCCTTATTTTATGAGAGTTATGTTATTTCTTTTTTATTCTCAAACATTATCATTTTGGTGAGATTCAATTAAGGAAACAATATTGGTCCAATTTGGAAAGATTGTTCCTTGGTTGAAGTTAGGAGGATTTTAGGCATGTGGCAATTACCTTTGCTCCTTATATGGAAGCATATGGTCAGCCACATGTCCTAAATTAATTGGCAATCAATATTTGATTGATTTGTTCTTATTTTGGGCTACTCTTGAGGAAAAAGGCAAGATTTCTACAAGATCTTTTCTTTCTAACCTCAATAGGATCTTGAAGGATTGACTGATTGACAATCAAGGTTCCTTGTAGAAGGAAAGCCCTTTGCCGCCCAAGCCCATGGAGGTAATATAAATACCCCTCCATGACACCATTTGTAAGCATCCATTGAATATTTATCAAATTGATATAGAAGTCTCAAGGAAAGCTTTTTGGCCTTTGTGCTCTTATCTTTCAGTGTTGGGGTTAAGCCTGACACTTGGGCTAGCATGGGTGCTATAGTACTTGGGGTTAGGCCTGACACTATTCACACTTGTTAGACCTAACTTGCGCTGGGTTAGACGGGTCAAGTTGGGGGCAATCGGCGACTGGGGTTAGAGCTGGAAGCTTGGGCTAGTAGAGGAGGTTTGATGCTTGGGGTTAGGCCTGACATCTTATGTACTTTGTTAGAGATTCATCGTTGGGTTAAGCCGACTCTGTTCCATAATCGAGTTCTAGGTTCGGCTAGGGTGATAGCTCATTTGAGCTTAGGCTTGCATATCCTTAGGTTCTAAGTTTGTTACGGGTGCTAGCCCATTCGAGCTTAGGCTTGCTTATCCATTTTTTCATCCATCTTCCCAACCATCCATATTACTTTAACTTCATCTTTCTTTTCTTTTCTTTTAGATCCGATACTCGGGATATATTTCTCTTTTGGATGCTTCATTAGGTCGGCCAAGGAGTATTATATCGAGACGTGGCCTAAACAAGAGTACCCATAAGTCCTTACTTGTGAAGAAGATATGCATTGGTGAGGGTTATAGGTCGGGGTCCCTATCATAGAGACAACTAGCGACTCTTCATACGCGCAACTCAATTAGGCTAGGTCCATTGCACGCCCCAAAGGCACCATGCCCCTACTTATGCACATGACCCACAACCTTGTACGCGTACAAATGGTGGCATGCGTGGGTGCACAATGGCAGCCCAGCACGCACGAGGACAACGACAGCTAGCGACTATGCATACGCGCAGCTCAATTAGGCTAGGACCATTACCGCACTTCTTATCAACTAGGGGTCCATCTAGTTGAAGGGGAGGTTTCACGTGGCAAACCATGAGCGAGAGAGGCTAGCTCGATGGCAGATTCTTCAGAGAACTTATTTAACCTTCAAGAGGGACAACTGGCGGCTAGAGAGGGGTCAATGTGGCCCACTACCAAAAGTGTACCTAAAGGACAGGTAGCCACAAACGAATGGACCATGTGCCAGGCCCTTATGGGCCCGTAGAATCAAGGAGGGCGTCTTTGCCCATATGAAGACAAGTGCGACTCAAGGATTAGTGTCGTGTAAAGTATCTCTCAAATGTATCTGAGAATATTCCTTACTAATACTCTGGAGTAGGGACATATGTCTTTAGGATAGTGGGTCATTTGTGGTAGGAAAATGCTAGGACGCATCGTAAGAGAGAGAAGGATAGGGCCCATCTGAACACTATAAGTAAGACACTCTTTTTACTTGTAAAGTTTATCATTTTTGGCTAATAGAAAACCTTTGAAGCATTTCCCCCAACCCCGTGTTTATTATTCACTTCCTAGATTGTTAGTAACCACACCGTGCTATCTCGAGATAGTCTCTAGCTTGTTATCGTGACATTGATTCAACTCTTGATTGTAGGGAAATAACATTCATTCTATTACCATCAAACCAGCCCATTAAGCAACCCGAGGTTGTCATTGAGCCACCATCCTACACCACATCAACCCATATCCATTCACATATTCAACACACCACCATTTCACCACCCGATCATAGTAAGACTTCCATCATAAGGCCATGGGCAAGCCATTGGCATGTCAGGGCTATGCCAAGTGCTAGACATGAGCTTTGCATAGCATTGTTGTGGCTGGTTGTACCTCTGGTAGATTTCTTCACCAGTCTTGTGGCTTATGTTATGGATGGGTTCCTTTTTGCTGTGTGCCTTACATGTCGTAGCTCCTCCCATGCCTTGACTTGGTGTCTTTACCTTGGTCTCTATCAGTGTGGTTGAGTTGTTTTGGTGGTCTTGATTGAGGTCCCTAACACTACCCTTCCTCTCTCAATTAGAGGTCCATATGAGGAGCCAAATTTGACCCTTGATTTTGGAGGTCAGGCAGAGAGAATGAAGCCACCCCTTCAACCCTCCCTTCAAGAGGACTTGAAGAGGATGCACTAGATCCACCCCTTCCATCTCTCCTCACTGTCGGGGTCAGGCAGAGGATGGAATCCCACCCATTCGACCCATTCATCTCCATGATCATAGGGTTGCATGGAGGGAGCCATTCCACCCCTCTACCCATAGGGATAGGTGGTCCGCTACCTCCACCTTCCTATGGCTATGATGAGAGGGGTAAATCCTCTTTCCTTCGATTTTTTTTTTTGTTTTTTATTTTTTTGATAAACATCACTTTTAAAATCATAAACTTATACTAAAATGTAAAGATATTTAGATTACCAAGATCGTCGCATTTAACCACAAAATTCATCAAAATTTGTCGTGTCATAGGATTTGACGATTAAAAAAAATACTACTTTACACAATATTGACGGTTGAATCATGTACCATGCTGAAAGTTGATAAGTTTTAATAGTTTTTGCTGAAAGTTGATAAGTTTTAATAGTTTTTGAGACTAAGAGTGACGACTTTGGTAGTTTGCACTTCTTCTTTTATATAAGTTTATAGGCTACATGTGACTATCTCTTTTGTTTTTACTCGCGGAATTTTTTTATTTTTTTACTGGTTTGAAATTAAAAATACATAAATTAAGAAAATATAAATGAAACTAAAACTAAAGCTACTCCACCCAAACATTATTTTAGCTATACAATAATTTTAAAACCAGTTCCATTAAATTAAAATATGAAACTAAAACTAAAATCTAAACCAAGTCATATCCTGTCTACCAAACATTAGAATTAAAAACTTATAAAGAAAAGAACGTAGCCAATTTTTTAAAACTCTACTTATCCAAAAAAAAAAAAACTCACTGCCCTTTTTGTTTTTTTAACCCGTTAACAGTAAGGGGGCCCGTGACAAACCAAACTCATACCGTCAATCGTATCCAGCGAGATCGAACGCCGTTTCGGTTACCCACTCAACTTCATTCATTCGTACCATTTCCCAGTTAAGTGGGACCAAACTCATACCGTCAATCGTATCCAGCGAGATCGAACGCCGTTTCGGTTACCCACTCAACTTCATTCATTCGTACCATTTCCCAGTTAAGTTCCCACCTTTCCTCCTCACTATCACGCTCACCTAATCTCTCCCTTCCCTGCCGGACACAGTCAGCCCCCCTGCAAAAGCACAGGAAACCAAACCCAAAACAAAAACCCTCCCCACTCCCATTTTCTCCTCCCAACAAACCCTACCTCCCATTTCAATCCAAATCTGATCCAATCCCATCAAATGAAATCCCCCCAATTTTCCCTCAGCATTTCCAATTCCTTCTCAAATTCAGACCCAAATCCCCACTCCTTTCCACCCTTCTTGAGAATAATTGCAGGTGCTCCGCTTTCCATGTTCTCCACTCCATTCGTCCTCTCCTTCTCCCTCCTCCTTTCCCTCCCAATCCTCTTCCTCCTTGCCCCTCACTTCCTCCCTCCTCGTCACCCTTCCCTCCCAATCCCCGTCCCCGACGAGCTCGACGACCTCGCCCTCTTCAACCGCGCCGCCTCCCTCTCCAACCCCTCCGCATTCTCCCACCTTTCCTCCACCAACCCCAAGCTCAAAATCGCCTTCCTCTTCCTCACCAACTCCGACCTCCACTTCTCCCCCTTATGGGAGCGGTTCTTCCAGGGAAATTCACACCTCTACAACATCTATGTCCACGCTGACCCCTCCGTCAATGTCACGCGCCCCGACGGTGTCTTCCGAGACCGCTTCATCCCCGCCAAACGCACCTACCGCGCCTCCCCCACGCTGATCTCGGCCACCCGGCGTCTACTAGCCACGGCCCTCCTCGACGACCCCGCCAACGCTTACTTCGCTGTCCTCTCCCAGTACTGCATCCCCCTTCACTCGTTCCGGTATGTGTATCGCTCCCTCGTCATCTCCACGTCGTTTGATCGCACAGAGTCTGATCCCGACTCGATGACTCAGTTCGGCGTCCGAGTCCGGTACAAGAGTTTCATTGAAGTCCTCTCCAAAGAACGAACGCTGTGGAAGCGTTACACAGCTAGGGGCCGATTCGCGATGATGCCCGAGATTCCATTCGAGAAATTCCGGGTAGGATCTCAGTTCTTCGTGCTCACTCGACGGCACGCCATAGCGGTAATCAAGGATCGGACGCTTTGGAGGAAATTCAAGCTTCCCTGTTATCGGGAAAATGAGTGCTACCCGGAGGAACACTACTTTCCGACTTTGTTATCAATGGTGGACCCAAACGGGTGCACCCAGTACACCCTAACCAAGGTCAATTGGACTGGAACGGTTAATGGCCACCCATACACGTATCGGCCTGCCGAGGTATCGTCCGACCTTATATATCGGCTTCGGCAGTCGAATTTCTCGGAATCTTACTTGTTTGCCAGGAAGTTCACCCCGGATTGCTTAAAACCGTTGATGGGTATCGCGAAGTCGATCATTTTCCGGGACTAAATTTGCTTAGGTAAGCGCAACTTTACTTGTAGTAGTATGAATTTCGCTTTGCTAGTCTTCCGGTATGTGTTTCGGATTTGTGGGAGTCCCGAGTTGTCCCGAGGGGCTCTGGTCGACTCGTGAGTTAGTAGTGAGTCGGGGTGATAGATACTTTAGTGAGTTTTAATTGTTTGTTCACCGGAGCTACCTGAGAAAAATTGAATTTCGGAGTCAACCCGCGCTTTGGTTGGTGCTTTTGGCCAATTTGCTAAGAACCTTAGGAACTTAATTAGATTTTTGCCGGTTTGGCCACTGCAACTTGTGCATATTGATGTTTGGTGATGTTTACATCACAAAGTGCCCTCATGAAAGTGCTTGTTCATCCTTAGCCTTTGGATTAAAGTTGGAAATTTGAGAAATGTTGAAGTGCAATTTAGGGTAGAGAATATTTGGGATTGTGACAGAGTTAGCTTACAAGGAATTGACCCCTTCAAAGGGGCTGATTTGTATGTAGAAAACGAAGTCTGCGTTTGCCAACATAATTTTCCTCAAAATATTATCTCACTCTTAATAAAATAATCTAATATAATCTCTTTCTCCTATACAAAATATAAAAAATTACAAAAAATATAAAAAATTACCTCTCTCTTCACTTTTTTCACTAAACCCAATACCAACACATATTCTCATACAAAAAATATTACAGCACAAGCACAACCGAAGTGACCTTAGTCTGACATCATGTTTCTAGAACTAATCCAACACATATTCTCATACAACAAATATTACAGCACAAGCACAACCGAAGTGACATTAGTCTGACATCATGTTTCTAGAACTAATCCAATTTCAGGTTCAGTAATTTTTTTACTTTATTTCCTGAAATACTATAAAAATCCGTTCTTTTTATAATTGCTATATTCGTTGTCAGAAATTTCGTGTTTCATACTCATGCAAGTTTGTGAGTGAGCTAACTGTACCGAGTCCATTGAATTGATCTTCGCAGGTGAGAAAGCAGTGAAGCTTTTTGACTCAAGTTTGGTGGGTTTGGATTCCGCTTTGAAGAAGGCGTAAAGTGCCACCCACAATCCCACGAATGTCCAAAACTAAAGCTTTGGACATAAGGAATCAGAAGGGAAAAAGATGGTCTTCTGGAGTGAAAAAAAAAAGCAGGTACTTTTTGTTCGTGTGGATTCCGACGGTGCAGAGATAAGATAGTACTATTTATAATGGTAGTTCCAGTAGATGGTAGATTTTTGTCCTTTTGGCTGTGTTGTGTACAGACATATGTGAACCTCCAATGGAGGAACATTGGAGAAACCTCCGTGTAGTTCCAGGAAGGGAAGAAAACTTTGAAACTCGGAAGTGTTACCACGTGAGGGAACAGTGACGAGTTTAGCCTGGAGAAATGAAAAGAAATGGGCCCAGTATAAAGCCTATTTCACTTTCCCTTGGGATCCCTTCCTCCCCTCCTTCCTTTTCTGTTTTTTTCCGGGGCTCCTTGTCAGAAAAGGTCAAGGAGTGCTTTCACAATAGTGGAGAAAGTGATGCTAGAATAATCATGTACTATCTTGGTCTGCTTTAAATAGAAGCAAAAGGAGCATGATTTAAATGTTGATAAATCAAAGGAAATTTTTTTTGTTTCTTTTTCTTTATTTATGCTTGCTTGGGTATTTGTATTATCAGTTTTGTGTTGTTAAATCGTTGGCTGACCACCAATAGGATAAAGATTGGCAAATTGATGGAAGATTAGTCATCCCTTTTGGACCAAGAAAAATGGGTTTTATTGAAAAAGGAAAAAAAAAAAAAAGAGGTGTTGGTAGTGCTTCTTGCTTAAGATTTGGCTAATGGTCAAGAACCTTTGCGTGTGAAGGGGGATGAAATGGTGGACCGCTTCTAGGCGTAAAACAACAGGAAAAGTTTTTTTTTTTTGGATTCTGCAGGTGGATCTTGTTGTTTTGTTAAACATGGCTGCGGTGTCCACGTGGACCTGGGGTCACGCTCACTAATTGATACCCTCTTTATTCTGCTCATCTCTGCAGTTCATGTTATTTGGCGTCTTCTTGCCAATTTTTTTTATTGCTCCCGAGATCCAATTTAGGTTGGTTGCGTTTGTTATTTAAAATTTTAATATAATAAAAAATTATAATATAATCTTTTTTTCTCTGTCACATTATTATTTTTTATTATAATAAATATTAAAAATATATATCTTCATTTTTTTTTAAATTTAATACCCTAAAATTATAACTTTCTCAAAATTTTAATACTCAAATACAACATGTTTACAATATAGTTCCTCATTTCTTGTACAGATCATAGATGTTTCATATGTGTGAAGTCAAAGATAAAATAATTCCGTTGCTTAAATTAGTGCTTGAGACCGTAAATTGGGGAACAAGATGCTTTGCAATAATTTGGTAGAATTATAGGGTGTAATTTAAAAAGAGATAAAGATCACCATATAAAATTTTAGGGTTGTTACAATTTTAGGTATTGGAGTGAATGAAAAAGTTGGTAAAAAGTAAAAAAATGTATGAAAATTGATGAAAAAATGTATGAAAATTGAAAAATTGATGAAAATTGATGAAAAATATAAAATTTGGTAGAATTATATGGGCTTTGATGAGGTTGATTTCTTTGATGCCTGCATCCCATTGCCATTCTTTGAGAATCATAAGGTGGCCTTTGAAGTTCCAAGGCACGACTTGGAGGATATACTATTTTTCACGCTTGGTTTTAAATTTGAAGAGAAATTTGTTGTGCTTCAAGTCTTCAATTGTGGGATCTTTTGCAAAATCCCAACCTTTCGAATGGTTTCGAGAAGGGCAGGCTTGTTAGGGGCTTTCTTCACTATGAGTTGGCCAACCAACACCAAGCTGGAGACAATCTTCGCTTGTTCAATATCCGGGTGAAGTTTGGATGGAAAATCTTCCGACGAAAGATATTGGGTTTGAGTGGTGATTTGGTCAATGGCTTCTGCTAGAGAAGACATTAGAGACATGACGAGAGTTGATCTAGAAAGGAGTGTAGGGAATGGGTCGTGTTGTGAGCAATTAGGAAAGGGGAAACCTGCAGGAGAAATTAGGCTCAAGAGAGATTTAGGTGGGGAGCGTATCATTAAGAGCAGAAAGGGGAGAAGAGATGTGGGTAGTAAAAAAATCTGTGAGAAATGTAAGAGAAATGGTGCAAATAAAGTTTATTTCGCTATCTTCTCTTTCCTTGTCTGAACAAGACAAAGCATGATGAACATGCATGTTTCAACACTACCTGGAGACAAAATGGAGAAAATTTTTAAGGGATTCATAGGGCAGTCAATACCTATAGCTTCTTCTTGCCGGTGAGGATAACAAGAATGGTATCCCTGTTGAGGATATGGATCCCACCATCATAGTGGTTCTCTACAGTGATTTAGTTAGAAAAAAAATTTAACTTTCTAAGAAAAGATTTAAAAAAATCAAAATTTTTACAACCAAATCTCAAAATTTTCAAACAAATTTCAACACCAACTTCAATAATTTTTCATTAAAAAAAATTACATCAAATCTTCTCTCTCCCTAATTTTCTCTCCCTAATTTTTATCAGAGTTTGTAAGAGAAAATTTCTTAAACTTTTTCACCAACTTTCTACAAACTCCGATAAAAAATGAAACTCTCAAAAGTTTTCTCTTACAAACTCAAAAAATTCTTAAAATTTTTGCTTGTAAACAACACCTTAGTGATAATAATTTTACTATCGAGTATTTGTTTGTCTAGGTGGGAAGTCATGGGTTAGGAATGTCTATTATCTCAATGTTAAGGAAGTGAGACTTATTATAGGCTTAAAGGGTTGGAGGCCCCATAAAAATCCAATAACAATAATTAAGGACTGTAGTTAAATTTTATTAGACCACTAATATGGCATTTAAATTTTCCATGAATATATATACATGATAGGTAACAAAAAGTGGCTCTTAATTAGCAAAAATCTAGACCCATTTACTTCATTGACCTATTCAATATTGCACATTTTTCAAGTGTATATATAAAGGTGTTTTGACCCAGTTAGGTACGATGCAAAAATACATAAATACTTTAGCATCAAATTCCTAATTCCATTATTCGACCAAAAATAGACAAATGAAGAATGATTTAATTTCTCAAATACTATGCCAATTAATTACTTTCCTAGACCTTAACCTTTGTTTCGACCTCTCCATAAGGGTAAGAGAGTAATCACCTAGCAGACTAGCTGACATGAGTCATGCGGGTTCAGAGGAGAGTCCAATGGTTGCAAAGATATTATAACAATAAGAAGATAAGAGATAAACTCCCTGCAAATACTGGTCTGAAGATGAAGATTAAATCGTTTTACTTCGAACTTATCCAAATATGTATTCAGTTTTCCAGTTCTGTTACTCTGTTGTTACGAAAACCACACGATTTCTACAGAACTTTGGTGATAAATAGAAGCTGCATCCATGATCCATCCTCACGCATGCAGATGTAATCAAGATTGTGTCTCTGTTTTGTTCGATCGATATACAAAATGAAAACCTAGTTGCATTTAAAACTCCATGTTTTCTTCTTAATTTGGAGTACCTACTGATCAAATGAATGCTTTACAAAGATCTGTCTTGCTTCTTTCGCTGCTGCATCTTGCGCTTGGCACTGAGGCGAGAGTGTATGACATTGTAATGAACAGGCTCGGGAAAGGGCAAACCATGACCCTCCACTGCAAATCCAAGGACAATGATCTTGGCTACTAGATCGTGAAAGATGGCGAAGAGGCCCAATGGAGCTTCAGTGTCAATCTCTGGCGTACTACGTTGTTCTACTGCAATGTGAGATGGATAAACTCCCCTTGGTATCATTTTGATGCCTTCTCGTATGAAAGAGATCATGAGAGGTGTCAGTTTGAATGTCGATGGCAGATAAGACGCAGCGGCACGTTGTATGGTTTCAACGAAGCAACCGGCAAATGGGAGAAGTTGGGTTACAAAAAGGTATCTGATTTTGAGACGCAATGAAGGCCGTGTTTGTTTTCACGTAGGATAAGGAAAGTAAAAGCTGAAAAAAAAATTATCACTTTTTCGGCGTTTGGTTGATATTCTAAAATGTTACGATTTTTTTTTTTCATATTTAGTCCTATTTTAATGAAAGAGTAAAACGAGATTGCTTCTATATAATCAATCATGTTTTTTTTTAGCTTGTTAATTAATAAAAATTCAGTTCAAGATCTTTTGTAATTTGTTGGAAAGAGATAAATACAACAAGATCTTATTGTAAGACACAAAGTATGTAAAATTTTATATGAACAATATTAAATAGTGTACGATCCATCTATTATATATATCTCTTTTTAAATTGTACAGTATAATATAATATATCCTAAAATTTGATAAGTCCAAAATAAAGTATTAGACATGCTGAATACCCAAAGCCCAGA
Organism: Myrica gale; assembly: GCA_963930655.1. Lineage (NCBI taxonomy): Eukaryota > Viridiplantae > Streptophyta > Magnoliopsida > Fagales > Myricaceae > Myrica > Myrica gale. Next base: position 7,026,302 of record OZ005602.1, on the reverse strand, counting down.
TTAGCGATAAAACCCGGATAAGGCAAACCCAGTAAATCATAAGATCTTCTAGAAGAAACCTCAAAAGTACTGGCTCAAATAGTTGGCAAAAAGTTTTGTGAAAATATTACAACAATATTAACTTTGGAATAAAGTGTAATGTGAAAGAGAGAAAACTAAATTTTACACACAAATTAATGGGTTATGTATTTAATTGATTCTTGGATTTTGACCCATTTTAATAAATAATTTTTAGATTTTTAAATTGATCATAAAGATCCTTAAATTTGTAATTTTTATCAAACAAGTCATTTTACACCCGTATCACTTAAAATTAAAATCATGTGACTTATAAATTTTCTAAGTTGTTTTAAGATTTTTTTTCCTAATTTTTTGTTTTTTTAAATAAAACAAACTTAATTATTTTAAAAATAAGAAAAAAAAAACTTCAAAAATTATAAGTCACCTGTTTTTAATTTTGGGTGACCCGTATCAATTTATGGTTGAAACTTAGGTGTGAATTGTTAACTTTGAGAACAAAATTTTAAGAGAATGACTTATTTGACCAAAACTATAAATTCAGAGACTTCCATGATCAATTTGAAAATCGATTTGTTAAAAGAAATCAAACCTAAGAACAAAATAGTAGTTAACCCAAAATTAATCCCACAAAACCAAAGGGATGCTAAAGAAATTTGTTGACCTTGAAATTCTCGAGTATCGCCTAATAAAATTATCTAAACGTTTATATAATTTACTTTAAATATCCTGAAAGTTAGGTAAATTTATCTAATATTGTAATATGATATTTTTTATCAATAGAAAAAGAAATATCTGAAAAAAAAATGAATATGAATTTAATTTGCACCCTCTAATTACGAGAGTTTTGACACTTTACACAACAAATTTATTATATTTTCACACTCACATTTTGCATCTCTTATTAAATTTTCCTTCAATTTGAATGGAACCAAAATTGACTTGAAAATTTTTGACAGAATTTACAAAGGATCTAAAATCAATAATCAGTGGGTATAATGTGACAAAAATAATAGTTGACTTGAGAGTATAAAATATTAAGATCACAATAATTGAAAAGTATATAATGTATTTATTCTCGAAAAATAACATTATAAGACTAAAAGAACGGAAATTTGATACAAATAAATAACAACAAAAGAGAGCAACATTAACATTATCAAACAGTAACGGTTATAAACTGATCAAAAGATGATTTATTAAAAGAAGTTAAAAATTATGAACCAAATCAGTAAGTTGACCTAAATTAAATCCCATTTCCTCCTTTCCGCTCCACACGAATGGCAAATTTGGGAACATAATAGCATGGAACATAATTTATTAATACCCCAGTTGTTCTCCTTTGGGAATTGGGGCCTTGGGCTCAAGTGATCTCTTCATAATCAGGCCGAAATAGCCCTCTAAGTCCGAAGACGTTTCTAACTTGTTGCACCTAACTCCGCCCCCCTCCACCGCCATGGAAGTTTATTGAAACCCCACATTCCACTGATATAGACTATTGAAGAGAAACCACATATAGTGAACTGTTTTAGGCATATTGGATTCCCAGGGTTCTTATTTAGGGAAGTTTAACGAGAAAGCATTGGCCCTGGAACACCGAAGCAAATAGCAACCGGATTTCAGGATGGGGAAGAACGAGAAGACGGGGCTGGGGAGGGCTCTGGTGAAGCAGCACAACCAGATGATGCAGCAGTCTAAGGAGAAGTGCTGCTTCTACAGGAACCAGCAAAAGAAGGTTCTGGAATCGATAACCGAGGTCACCGACATCGACGCCATCATCGAGCAGGCCGAGGAGGCCGACCGCCTCTTCACCCTTGACCACCCCGTCCCTGACCTTCTCATCAGCCTGTAAGTTTCGAATCATCATTCTTCCCCGTCATTCTGTTATTCTTATTCTTTCCACTGAGGTTCTGGTTGTCAAAATGGCGACCTTTATTTGTTGTCTTTTGATAAGTTGGTTTACGAGCCCGAGCTTTGATACATAACGATATAGGCAAAGTGCAATTAAGCTGTCGAAATTGGAACTGTGGTGATGCTTTTAGGTTCTCAACTTCTGAATTTCGATGCATTTCTTCCCCATGATATACTCGAGATGTTCTGGTCTTTTAGGCTTATTAAAGTTTTAAGCTCGCCCATTTGTTGCCTTCGAATGTGCATATTGACCTTTGTTTTCCCTGATGCCTATTGCTTGGGAGTAGGGATGCAAGCCCGAGCACCAGGGACATGACGCCAGAGGAAAGGAGAGAGCAACAGAAGAGAGAGGAGATGCTGCATGCCGGCAGTCTCCGAGTGCCACGCAGGCATGTGTTTCTTCTCTTACCAAGTTGAAGTTTATCAAGATTGGTTTCTTCGATTGCTCTAAAATGTTCAAACTTTCCCCACAGGCCACACTGGAATGCGGGAATGTCTGTAGAGGAGCTTGATGCAAATGAAAGACGAGCTTTCTTAGCTTGGCGCGGAAACCTTGCGGGGTTAGATCTATATCATGAACTTTTGGACTTGATAAGTACATTATGCATTGGACCTGAAATCGAAACAGTAACATAGTGCATAATACAACATGTTTTCTTCGAGCAAAGTACAATATCCATTGTTCCAAAAATAAGGTTTTTTAGGTCGTGTAATGTGAGTTGTATTTGTAGTTGTTTTATTGTCTTGTAGAGGAAAAAAATGGCCTTATTTGTGGTTGCAACACATGGTGGAATGTAAAGTTCTCTCGTCCTAAGGCTCCCCTCGTCATTCTTTATTGTTATGTGGGATGGTATGCTCCATATTGTAGATATGGGTGGCTTCGAAGAACTCTTTTAAACTAAGAAGTAATGCAGTAGTGGGAAACTCTCATAGGTCAGGTTTGATTTTGGATTTCCAGATTAATTTGCAAACTGTCTCTCGGATTTTTTTAGTTCTGAAATCTGTTGAATTGAGGTTAAATTTGATGTTAGAACTTGTTTACTTATGTTTTCTGATTTCACATGCCTATAGTTCCAGGGGTATGGCTTTTCCGATTTGCGTTAGTTACCTTCTTTTTGTTATTGATTGGTTGATAAGCCTTTTGTATCTCCTATCTATTGTGGTCCACTACCCAAGTGTTTTGTTTATGTTCTTGGATTTCTCATGGCAATGTATTTTCTTCAGACTTGAGGAGAACGAGAAGCTTGTTCTTACTCCTTTTGAGAAGAACCTGGATATCTGGAGACAGCTGTGGCGGGTGGTTGAACGTACTGATTTGGTAAGGCCATGATGTCTTAAATCGTATGGTATGCAAAACTCTAATCTTACAGTTCGAAAACAGCTTCTTGGTGGTGCTGAAACACTGTGGCCTTCGGATATATGCATGGACATTGAAAGCAGTTTGTCCAACTGATTTTCCTGAATGGCCTTTGGGAATAAAGGAAGTAGATGGATTAGTTGCTTAGCTTTTTTGTAGGTTGGGTAAATGTAGAGATATGGGGAATCACCCTTGTTAAAGTCTCATCACATTGTTCGGAAATGCAAATTGCTTTATACTTCAGCTAAAAGTTATTTTGAAGGTCCTATCAGTTGTCGGCCACATCAAAAAAGTTATTGGCTTGTCAGAGTTCAACCAACTTCAGCCTCTCAGGATGTGCCTGAGGCCAGGGATCTATGATTATGAAGTGAAGTTTGTGTCTTTGCATGTATCTGAATCATATCTTCTCAGTCTATCAAATGACTCTAGAAGTATCCTTGACATGTATGCAAAACATTTTATTGTACATTCTGGTTCTACCTACTGTTTTCTTATAATCAGATCTCGCTGTAAAAGATTGAGTTTCCACAATGCTTTTCAAATGATTGGGATGTCAAAAGTTATATGAGATGTTAACAGTACATTTTATTGTTGAATAGAGTCAATTTTCTAATAGGAACACAAGATCACTCTGCCTTGTCAGATTTGTTTTGGGTAATTTAATGGTATTCCTAAAACCATGTTGCTTTGGAAACAATTGCATGTGCATGAGAATCTCTCTTGGCTTAAAGCATAGGATTTGATTCTTTTCCTACTCTGTTCACTGGAGATGGTTGTTTGCCTTGCTGCCAGGCAATAAGTATTTATGACATGCCAGAATACTACTTCAAAACAAATTAGTCAAGTAATAGAACTAGTTGTCCTTGTCTGGTACTGTAATAGGAGTGATGAATTTCAGTTAAGATGCTTGTTGGGTTTGATGGTTACATCTACTAATAACTTTTTTTTTATAGGCAACTGGTGAAGCAGGACATAGCCTGCGGATGTGGGGGGATTCGACCCCCAGATCTAACCCTCCCCAAAGAGAGGAGGTGCCAGCTGAGCTAAAGCTCATTGGCACTAATAACTTTTTACAATGCTTGTTTGAAGTATGTTTTCTTTAATGATTTTGTTGTAGTCGCACTTCATCGCCGGCAAAAGTTATTGTGTGATTGAGGTTATTGTGTGAGTGTGTGAGTGAACGGGTGAGATTAGAAGTTGAGAAATCTAATGGCGGAAAAAATGTCACTTCATTTAATGAACCCAACTCATGAACTCGACCCGCGAAACCAACCCGGTTTCATTAAATGATGTGATATTTTTTTAGCCATTAGATTTCTCAACTTCTAATCTCATCCGTCCACTTACACACTCACACAATAACCGGCCTCCTTCATCGCCTACCACATCCTACAATTGGCCTCAGTGGCTGATAACATTTTGTAAGCACTTTTAATTCCGAAAACCAACCATAGATAACTATGCAGTCTTGTAAGGTTTTTTTACCTTTTGTCTTTTTTTGTTTTTTCTCCGTTCATTACCTTTTTGAGTTTCACAATTGTATTCCTTGCACACACATTAAGTTATACCCTATCTTTTTCACTGTTCTCCTTTTGCAATATTTGATATCTTTTGTGTTAATATGGTTTACAATGGGTTAATGCTAATTTCATTATGTTGTTTTCAGCTTGTAATGGTTGTTGATGCTCGAAACCCACTGTTCTACCGCTGCCTCGATCTTGAGGTAATGCTTTGTGCTCCCCTTCCCCTCCCTGGGGCAAGTAGTCCATTTGTCATGATATCACTGTGCTGTTTTTGCTGATATGATAGCCGTGTTTACCAGAAGATCTTGAAAACTCTATCCAAACAACTTTTCATCCTAGCTATCAACTTTTACTAAACTCAAAATTTCATTAAATTATATCCAAACAACTTTTGATGATTCTTTCCTACTTGAAATAAATACACTTTTCTTTTTTTTGATAAGTAAGCCAATCTCATTAAAAAAACGAAAACAGTACAAGGAGCTATACCGAAGTCGCTTACTCCAAACAAGCAACAAAACTAAGGAAATCTGGAAAATCACCAAAAGGGCTACCTAACATTACATTAGCCCAAGAAAAGAGAGTATGTAATAAAAAACCCTGCAACTTATCCAAAGACAAAGAAACATCCTCAAAACATCTAGAATTATGCTCCCTCCAAAGACACCACCAAATACACGAAGGAATCATTCTCCAAATAGCCTTAGCGAACGGGTTAAAAAGCCGCCTATTCCAACTCCACAACACATCTACTACCTTCTCCGACATCACCCAATGAAAATTTGCAATACCAAACACATGATTCCAAAGAGCACGTGCCAAGGAACAATGAAGTAACACATGGTCAACCGATTCCCCATCACCACGACAAAGATAACACCAATTAACTATGCAAACTCCACGTCTCCTGAGATTATCGGAAGTAAGAATTTTTCCATGCATAGCCTCCCACACAAAAAAAGAGACCTGCAGAGGGCAGGTTGATCTCCACACACTCTTCCACGGAAGAGACAAGCGATGCCCACCCGCAAGAAAATAGTACATAGATTTGACCGAAAAGTCCCCCTTCGTAGTACCCATCCAAGTCAACTTGTCCTCCTCCCCCCTCTGAATCACCGCACCATACAAAAGGGAAAAGAACGCTGAAAAATCCTCGACCTCCCAATCATTGGCAGCTCTAACGAAGGGAACATTCCAAACAACATGTCCATCACTGCTCACCAAACAATCCGCCACCATTGCCTCCCCGCAACGAGACAAGGAAAAAACAACCGGGAAAGCCAAAGATAATGGTTTATCCCCACACCACCAATCGTTCCAAAAGCTCACCCTCGAGCCACTACCCACCCGAAATCTGATATGCTTGCTAAAATCATCCCAACCCCTACTAATGAATCTCCAGAGACTAACACCGTAAGACCCCCTGCAAGGGGCAGTACGCCAATCCCCCACTACACACCCATACTTAGCCGCAATGACCCCCCTCCAAAGACTCTCTCTCGTGCGCAAATCGCCACAACCACTTGCTCAAAAGGGCTCTATTAAACAAAGAGAGTCTACGGATCCCCAATCCACCAAACTTAAAGGGAGAACACACCGATTCCCACTTTACAAGATGAAACTTGTGCACATGCCTATCACTCCCCCAAAGGAAGTCCCGTTGAATCTTCTCCAACCTATTCGCCACCGCCACCGGGATAGGAAACAACGATAAGAAATATGTTGGGAGGCAAGAAAGAGTAGACTTGATATGGGTGAGCCTACCACCTTTGGAGAGATACATACGCTTCCAACCCACAAGCCTCCTCTCCATCCTCTCAATAATACCATCCCAAATATGCACACTCTTAAAACCGGCCCCCAAAGGAAGACCTAAATATGTCAAAGGTAAGGAAGAAACCCCACACTCCAAAATATCCGCCAACTCCTGAGCATTATCAATGGAACCAATGGGAATGACCGCGGACTTAGACAAATTAATTCTAAGTCCTGAAACCGCCTCAAAGCATAAGAGGAGGCAGCGAAGACTCCGAAGTTGGCTCTCCTCCGCCCCACACAACACCAAAGTGTCGTCCGCAAATAACAAGTGATCAATAGACACACTCCCCCCGGATCCACCTCCCACCACAAAACCCTCTAATCTGCCATGGTTGACAACTTTTCCCATCATGCGGCTGAACGCCTCCATAACTATCACAAAAAGGAGGGGAGAAAGGGGGTCCCCTTGCCGCAAACCACGAGAATTGCCGAAAAAACCGTACGGGCAGCCATTAAGAATAACCGAAAACTTCACCGACGAGAAACAAAACAAGATCCAACTACACCATTTCGCACCGAAACCACATCTCCGAAGAAGGTATAAAAGAAACTTCCAATTAACATGATCATACGCCTTCTGAACATCAAGTTTACAAAGAATGCCCGGAATCCGCAACCTCAACCTAGAATCAATGCATTCATTGGCGATAAGCACTGAATCCAGAATCTGGCGTCCCTTAACAAAAACGTTTTGAGAAGGAGAAATGATCTTGGCCAGCAAAGAGCACAATCTATTAGCTAACACCTTGGCTAAGATCTTATACACACCCCCCACAAGGCTAATGGGCCGAAAATCCTTAAGATCCACCGCCCCCGGCTTCTTAGGGATAAGGACAATGAAAGAAGAATTCAAGCTCCGAACAAACTTCCCCACCCTTGCAAACTCATTAAAAGTCAACATAATATCTTCTTTGACAATGTCCCAACAAGCTTGGAAAAAAGCCAAGGAGAAACCATCCGGACCCGGCGCCTTATCACCATTGAGACTATGCACCACCTCAGTCACCTCCTCCAAATCAAAAGGCCTTTCAACCCAATCTGCATCAACCCTCGAAATCCGATCAAACTCCAACCCATCCAGCGCTGGTCTCCAAGCAAACGGCTCCTCATATAAAGAGGAATAGAAATCAACAATCTCGTCGGCGATCCGAACAGGATCCGTCAGCTCCTCCCCCTCCACCACCAAACTAGAAATCGAATTCGCCCGCCTATTAGAATTAGCAACCCTATGAAAAAAATTTGTGCATCGGTCACCATCTTTGAGCCAAAGAGCCCTAGACTTCTGTCGCCAGCTAATCTCTTCCAACATAAGCAAATCAGTCAACTCCTGAGATACCTCCGAACGCCTCGTCCGTCTCCCCTCATCAAGATTACCCTCCTCATCCAAGGCATCGAGAGATGATAACTCGGACATGAGAGCCGCCTTCCTAACACTCAGCTCTCCAAAAACATCCCGGTTCCACACCCTAAGTTTATGCTTCAACGCCATTAACTTCGCATTGAGGACAAAGCTCGGGGACCCCACAAAATCAAACCCTTGCCACCATCCTTTAACCAAATCCACAAACCCCTCCACTTTAAGCCACATATTCTCAAAGCGGAAAGGCTTCTTAGAACCCCCAAACGATCCGCTTTCCAATATAATAGGGAAGTGATCCGAAAGCAAACGGGGCAACCGCCTTTGAATAAGGTCCGGACACAACGCTTCCCAATCCGGACTAACAAGAAACCTATCAATCCGAGACCACGATTGAGAAGAACGCCCACTCGACCAGGTGTACAACCCGCCAACCAACTCAAGATCCATCAACCCAAGATCAAACACAAACTCCGAAAACTCAACCATGGCACTCCTCACACCCCCTCCTCCCGACCTCTCGCTATGAAAACGAGTCACATTAAAGTCACCCCCTATACACCACGGTAACTGCCACCAACTATGAATCCCCACCAACTCATCCCACAAAATACTCCGACTACAATCATCATTGGGACCATAAACTCCCGAAAAGATCCACTAAGCACCATCCTCAACATTCCGAAAGATCAGCGATAGGGAAAACACACCGACACAAACCTCCATTACCTCCAAAATACGAGTATCCCAAAGACACAATATGCCCCCCGAAGCCCCGTCAGCCTCCAAACACCTCCAATTCACGTGAGACCCACCCCATAACCGACGCACCAAGGCCTGAGACACCGCAGCAACCTTGGTCTCCTGAAGACACACCAAGTCCCCCTTCCACCCTCTTAACAAATTCCCCACATTCTGGCATTTACCTCTGTCATTCAACCCCCTCACATTCCAACAAATAATCTTAGGCTTCATGGAGAAATTACTAAAGCCCTCCCCCCGGTCTTGCATCTTCTCGAACTAGAAGCAATACCATCGTAATTCACTGAACACTCTAAAGATTTCAGCTCCCTACACAACTTGCTACCAGATCTGCCCCGAGCTTTACTGCCCTTTCACCTCTCCATTTCCAATGCAGCAAAGAGCTTGAACAACTCAGCTTCATATCCATCGCATGAGACCCCCACCAAGTGCCAAAAAGACGAAACCATTTCTAACACCCACATCGAAGGATCAACAGAGCACATCTCCGGGTAAAGAATCCTCAGAGGCTCATCGTATGCCTCAGAAACCTCACCAACGAACTCCACCACCTTCCCACCAGACCCCACACCTAACCCCCTGCTTCCACCAATCGTCAAAACAGAAGACTTCCCCGCTGAGACCCCCACGCCATTCGAAGGACAAGACACAACTCCCCCTAACACCCGATCTGTCTTGCGACCCAACAAAGCCAAATCTGGGTTCGCGGACTCCGACAAAGTCGCCGGAGGAAGCAGGTCCACCTCCGATAAAGAACCATCACAAACACCACTCCCGCAAGCATCGACCTCTTGTCGCCCATCCAAAGCAGGAATCGACGGCGCCACATCAGCCAACCCATCCTCGGCAAGGAGCTGCCCGACAATCCCCAGCTCAGGCGAAGAGATTTGTCCCTCGCCGGCGTCAACATAAAAGATGGGAGGGCCGAGAGAATCCGAACACAGCTTTTTGTCTCATCAGATTCCAGAGGATAGCAAAGATAGCTTTTTCGTTGGTTTCAATGGCTTATTTTCGTAGTTTGGTGATAGAGGCTAAGTCGCTTCAGTTCTCTGTTAGTTCGTCGGGGCTTGTTACGATAACAGAACAAAATCGACGTTCGTTGGCGTCGATTCGCGTTGGTAGGTTTGGAGTGGTATGGTTGGCCAACCTGTTTGGCAAGCTTGTGGCGTCTAAGGAGTCCAAGGAGATTTCAGAGCGTTTTAACGAAACTCCACGTGCCCTTTTAGCTCAACAATGCTCGAATTATAATGGTCGTTATGTGGTTCTGGCGGAGTTTGGGGAGCGACGTCGGCGTGGGGCTGTGATGATTCCGGAGGGAGATCCTCTAATGGGTGGCAGTCGTTTGCAATGATGTGCGAAGAGCTGGTTGTGGCTATTGGTGAGCTCCGCCGCAAGCGTAGGGGGATGGTGGAGTCCTCGGTGAGAGTGGGAGTTTCTTATGCCGATCTGCTGAAGAATGGTGCGCCGGAGAGGAAGGAGGAGGGGAGACGTGAGATCAGGAAGAAGAAAGATGACGTGGCAAGCATGCACGAGCAGGGGACGTTTGGAGTTCCCAATTTTTCGCATGATGACCTCGTAGGGGGGCTGGTGGGTTCTGCGAGTCATGTAGCTGAGCTGTCTACGCAGGTGCCTGGGTCCGGGCGTTTTTTTGAGGCGCATTTATTGAAGATCCGAGATTAGCTGGATTGTTTTATTGGGCTGATGCACAGTAAGAATGGGAAGCTGGAGTAGTTTATGGTGCAATGTGTCTAATATTGATAGTTGGTGGGTGCAATGTATTAAATCTAGTAGTTTATGGTGCAATGTGTCAAACACCCTATAGTTGACAGGTGAAAAGTGTATTTTCGAGACCAATTCTTTTGTGTACAACTTTTAACGGTATATGGAATCTGATGAGACAAAAAGCTGTGTTCGAGTTGCAAAAAGAAAGATACCTAAAGTTCATTCAGATTAGATTACACTATCTATTTGTATAAATTCTTCTGAACTTACTGTGGAACATACAGAAGAATTACAACTTGTTCAACAAGTCTCTGTTTTGAACAGGTGGGTTCATACTCAACTACATCAGTATTTCTTACATTAGGAGTTTCTTTTATGTTGGTTGGGTGGGCATTTAACCACGTGACAAATTTGTGGAAGGGCGGCAGAGGAGGTGATAATATATTTGTTCGAGGAGCCTAGTTCTATATAGGTTCGGCATATCAAGATTCTTGAGGACTTTGGCTCTGCATGCAGATAGGGACATTGGGGGGACGTGTCGGTCTCAATGTTGCTCCACAATTTATGCCTAGAATGTTACCCTCCCTGGCTAAATTACTTTTTTTTTTCAACTTCTTTTGTTCTCTCCTTTTTTTCACAATGAATTATTAGAGATTGTTTGAAGTGATTTTCGTATAACAAGTATTGCACACCTCTCGTACCAACTAAATGTTGCAAGTATGTTAATCAGGTAGAAGAGATTGGACAGGGTTATTGTAGTACAGTTAATTTCTATGATGTCCTAAATGTGATTCCCCATTGGAGGGATCCAACCTCAATGCATTATTAGAGATGATCGATGTGCTGCATGTGTGTCATCATTGAGCAATTCCCTTCAAAACTTAATTTTTTCCTCCTTTGTTACTGCATGATTTCTGGGCTGCCCGAGCAGCATTAACATGACATTGATTTTCTTTGAATGCAGGCATATGCACGAGAGATTGATGAGCATAAACGTACGTTGCTTCTTGTAAATAAGGCAGATCTTTTACCAGTTTCAGTCAGGTTAGCATCTGCATTTTCATAACTAGCTGCAGTGAATCAGTTCAGGTTTTTAACCCCTAAAAAATTTTCATTTTTTTGGCTTTGCCTGCAGGGAGAAATGGGCAGAATATTTTCACCTGAATGAGATTCTCTTCGTGTTCTGGTCAGCTAAAGCTGCTTCTGCTGCTCTTGAAGGGAAAAAGTTGAGTGACCTATGGGAGACACAAAACACCGAGCAGAAGATGGGTGACCTTGATACTAAAATATATGGTCGGGATGAACTTTTGGCCCGGTTACAGTATGAGGCAGAAGATATAGCCATGCTGAGGAGAAAATCAGGCTCCACCAGTACAGGTATATCGGATGTTCAGACTCCTAGCGGAAATGCTACCAGAAGTTCTTCATCAAAGAATGTGATGGTTGGATTTGTCGGCTATCCTAATGTGGGGAAGAGCTCAACAATCAATGCTTTGGTGGGCCAGAAGCGGACAGGTGTCACTTCTACGCCAGGGAAGACAAAGCATTTCCAAACATTGATTATTTCTGATGAGCTGACCCTATGTGACTGCCCCGGATTAGTGTTTCCATCCTTCTCAAGTTCACGATATGAGATGATAGCGTCTGGGGTATTGCCTATTGATCGGATGACTGAACACAGGGAGGCTGTACAGATAGTGGCCAATCGAGTGCCTAGACATGTCATCGAGGTTATGTACAATATCAACCTGCCAAAACCAAAGTCATATGAGCGCCAATCTCGGCCCCCTCTAGCATCTGAACTATTAAGAGCTTATTGCGCCTCTCGTGGGTATGTTGCCTCTAGTGGACTGCCTGATGAAACTAAAGCTGCCCGTCTGATTTTGAAGGATTACATTGATGGGAAGCTGCCTCACTATGAAATGCCTCCTGAAATGTACGATGAGGAAGAGGAAGATGATGCGGAACCGAGCTTTTCGGAAAAGCATGATTCAGATTCATCTGATTTTGAAAACGACGTTCAAGGTGAAGATGCACCTATCCTTGAGCATGTGCTACATGATCTGAATTCTTTTGATATGGCTCATGGCCTTGCTTCCAGAAAGGCCACAGTTAAGAAGCCTAAGGCATCTCATAAACAACACAAGAAGCCCCAGAGGAAAAAGGATCGGTCAGGGAGAGTTGGAAAAGTTGGAAATGATGACGACGATGGAATGCCAGTAGTAAGAGTCTTCCAGAAGCCAGTGAATACAGGCTCAGTAAAGGTTGGGTGAGGATAGTGAAAGAGCACGGGCCTTTTCTGGTTGGATCCTTTCCCTCCCGTCAACTCTTCATTCGGTACATATTTGGTCGTTGGCTGCTGATTTGGCCTGTTCTCTGTCTCTCTCTGTCAATGGAAAAGGAGGAGGATACGGAATGAAAAGAAAACGATGGGTATGTTGAGGTAGCTTAAACAGCCATGTGGTCAAGGTGTAGTTGGTGTAGAGAATGCATGCTCTTGCACCATCTTTCTCGATGCTTAATTATTTCATGACGTGACGATGCTAAAATTGTTCTGTTGTCATAGGGATAATCTGTCTTGATAGAAAATTAGAAGCCGGTTAGTGGAGCATATGGACAATATCTAAACCCATGAGTTAAGACGTCTCTGTTTTAGATTCTGATTAACATTTCGGCCAGTTTTCTGTCACCGCAATCAGCGTGCAGCTTTAGCGTAGTCGAAGGTTTTTATATTTTTGGGGTGTTTGTTTCCTCAAAATTTTGGGGTTCGAAATTTTCAACAAAACAAACACACTCCAAAATTTTTAACTTTTACACACATACACTCTACTTTTCACAAACCCCAATAAATCTCAATAAAGTAAAGATTCCCAAAATTTCGGGAATATTTCCCGAAATTTTCAGAAACAAACGCTCCCTTTGTTGGTCGGATAGGGATTAGATCGTCAGGTTACATTTGTTGGCGTAAACTAAACGTTACTCTTCTGAGTTTCCTCATTGTTTTAGTTATATGGTTCTAAAGACTCCACTTCCTTCTAGGAAACTCTTCAGACAACAAAGTTATTGCAATCTTGACTTGCTAATCGACCATTTTCGATTGGTTGAGATACAAGTCCGTTGACCGTGTAGTTGAAGATTTGACCGTGCTTGTTTCCATAGAAATTCTTTCGTGGAAGAACTTTTCTTTCAAACTTGTTGCATACGGTGTCACAGTAGCAGGGAGAAAGAAGCACAAGAATACAAAGATGTATTATGTATGGAAGGGCGAGACGACCAAACTGAACCCATCACCGGGTTGCTTCAGTGGGTAGGAGAAATATGAGATTGTGTGATTAGGCCGAATTTTGGATTGTGGATAGACGTACGTTCAATTCTCTTCCGTTCAATGGTTTATCCTCGTTACCAAAAAATAAAGAACTATTCTATCATCGATGCCCAAAAAAGGCTGATCAACTCTTCTCTAATCTTTGCAGTATACGGAGCATCCTGTTGTAATTTTTTTTTATGGTTAGGAAGGGAGAGAGAGAGAAATCAGCATAGCAACTCTCTATAGACATGACCATAGAAGTATTCCTGCTGCAAAATATCTTGTTTGAGCCATGATTACTGTCTACTAGGTGAGTTCGTCACAATAACAATAATAAGGCCACCAATCAGTCTCAATATCATCCACTAAGTCTAAAGTAAAGCTTTACGTTTACAAGCGATTTTAACTTATGTCCTGACTTGAACTCCTGATCTTAAAGTTAGGTTGTGTTTGTTAAAAAAAAATTACAAAATTTTTCACCAACTTACAATAAAATACTACAATATAATCTCTCTCTCCCATCAAATCATAACTTTTCACTACAAAAAATATAAAAAATTATCTTTCTCTTCATTTTTTCACTAAACCCAATACCATCACTAAACTCAATACCAAAAATTTTACAACACAAACATAACCGGTGAATTAGTGAATGATATCAACTGAATAACAGCTCTGCTAACGCATATATATATATATCCCAATTCAACCTATAGGGTCCAGTCGCTCTGGTCCAAAAAAAAAAAAGATATTTGCCGTTTGTCATGCCTTCAAACACCCAAGTGTTTACAACCACTTTTGAATTATGTTTCCTTGCGTGCGGTGTAGGCGTCGTTGCTTCAGTACAAAATTCCAAGGCAATTACAAACTGTACCTTATGGAAAACAGTTTAGCATGTTGAAAACCTGAGAAACTGGATTTAAAACATGGCAATATTGATGGTTCAGGCAAGAATTCAAATTAACACTTAGGCCGTCAAGTTGTCATTTTTTGTAAAACTAATTAGTGTCAGGAGAGTGTCACTTAAATTTTTTAAAGCATTCGACATCGGACTTAGCGTGCTTGTTCTAAGAGCACTCGTAGAGGTCAATATTGTGGAATTCTAATACAATTGAGACTTGAGAATAATAACCTCCATATATATTTGTTCTAAGTGAACTAAATTTAGTAAAAGGTTGCATTTTTTAATTTATGCCTATTTGGATTGTGCTCTACAATTAGAAAAAAAAACTAAATACAACACGTAAATCTCACTGTAATACTGTCTAAAGTTATATACTGGTAATATTAAATAATATAGAATCTACAAATTATATATATCTCTCTCAAAATTAGAGCATCGTGATTGATTTAATAAATGATTTTTCACCTAGCAATATACAAACTAGATAGTAAGGCTTTGGTACAAGCGACATGTTTACTATCGCACGCACGACCATTGAACTCAAATAATAGTTTACGGCCTAAAAGTTTCAATTGAGTAACGGCAAGAAAGAAGTCGGAGGAAGTCACCTACCCACTATTTTGGGGAGAGAGGGAGATGTAGGAAACATTCAGGAGGAGCGATACAATTCCATTCCATCCTTCCTTGTCTCTTTAAATGGCATAGAGTCCATTTCAGAGCTCTCTTGGGTGGCCAGCTGTTCTCACTCTGTCCCTTCTGTTACCATATCTGTTTTCCAATCTGCTCGTGTAAATTGTAATCATTCATTGTTACCGTACATACATACTGGGAGCTACTGATTTGGGCTTTTATAAGGAACTCACCTTATATGTTTGTCCATTAGGCAATCGTTCACAATTCTCTCGACCACTATCTTTTTTTCTTTTAATCTTTTTATATTTTATACTAATTTAGACAGAAATTAATATTTTTATTTAATAAAATAAAGATATTACACTCGCATGTTTTTTGTTATTGTATTTATGTATGAGGAATAAAGGTACATCATTTTAGTGAAAAAAATATCAATATTTGTTTAAATTAACGGCAGAAGATACAAAGTGTACAAGATTAATAGTCGTGAGGCAAATGTAATAAACTTAATAGTTTGAGGTACAAAGTATCAAAATCTTGATAGTCGGTGAATGAAAAATGTATTTTTTTATGCATATCTTTAGAGGGCTAGAGGGCGAGGGCTTCCCCTGGATCCGTCCTTACACATAAAGGCATATTGATCTTCATAATTGTGATCTATCTAAGGTTATAAAGTATTTTTTTAAAGTAATTTTAAATGGTGTTTCGGTAAAGTATTTTAATTTTTGATATTTAGTTGTTACATTTAATATATTTTTTAAAATATGAAAAAATAAATATAGCCTTATTTAAGTTGAAAATCCCATATTAACTAGATCGAAAAATTGAGAGATTTTGATATATTAAAGTATAGATAGAACATACTTGTATACGACATTTATTCAACAGGGTTCTTCTATAATTCCCCTCAGCTCTTTTCTTTTTTCTATATCAAAAAGGGTTATGGTTTGAGCAATTTATAGAATATACTTTATTCTTATTCTTATAACTTATATATAAGGACACTTTCATTATCCCCTTAATATGGGAGTTTACTAGAGTTAAATACACTTTGATATATGAGTGTCTTGGACACTTTACATTCAGATTTATTATTTTTATCGCATTGTACCCGTCAATTATTGATGTCAAACATTATGTACACTTGTTAAAAAAAATTCGTTAATTTGAACGAAAATTAATTTGTTAATTTCTAAAAATACGATTTTACCTTCATAAAATGGCCATCGTCAAAATAATTATGGGAATAAAATTGTCATTTAATGCACTAAAAATCAATTTTCATTAAAATTGACAAAAAAAATTTAACGAATGAGTGCAAAATGTCTGAAATTAATTGTTGGTCAGTGTAATGCGACAAAAATATTAGATTTATGTGTAAAATATCAATAATCCTATAATTTTAAGGTGAAAAATGTATTTATCTTTAATTTAAATCTCCAAGTTTCGTTAATTGGATTATTACGCAAAGATACAATCTAGACAACATGCTGCGTGTGATGAGGTCAACGGTGAGACCCGCTCCATCTTGCAATCCATGCTCCATCTTTTAACTTTTGAAAGGAAAAGAAAAGCCTAAAAGGAATTAAAAAAATGTACATCGGTCTTAAATTTCACCCTAATTTTGATTAAGCATATACATATCAATCTGCATGGAGACACAATGAATTTACTAATTTTCACACTAATTATAAATACTTATCACTTCTGATACTATATGAAATATCAATTATACCAAAAGCTTATGTTATAGAAGAGATAGATTTTATTATTTTAATTATATTCTCTAATACTTCTCTATCATGTAGGTTAAACTCTCGGTTTATTGCGAGGTCCAATATATGTAATATGTAATTGAAATTTGGTTGAAGTGTGGAGTAGGTCTAGAACTCAGGACTACTTAGATACGATGCGAATATATCAATTATCTCAAAAACTTAAATTAATAAGAAGATATTATTATTATTATTATTTTAATTGTATTATCTAACACCGACAAGATCAATAAAAGAAAAAAAATGAAATAAGTCCCCGAGTTTTTACTCGAAGTAAAAAGTAGCCTTTGGTTGGCTTAAGAACGGGCGAGGAACCAATTTTACTTCGACCAATTAAAAGACATTTTTTTAATTTTTTTCCAATAAAAACATTTTATTCTATATGAGGATGAAGGGAATTTGAAAGCTAAAGGGCAACGTGTTTCTTATAATTTCTCTTATGTCTCTCCTATTTTTATTAAACGAAATAGGAACTACGTACATTCATACCCGTGCGTGAGTGGAGGAGAATTTCATTTTGCACTTTAGAATGAGTGTTTCTGGCTCAATTACTAAATACATCATATTAAAATCTTGAATTATGCGCCTTCAAATAAGATTCAACCATCAAAATCATGTAACATTACCTATTTATATCACACGTGACATGATTTTGGAAGTTGAATCTGATTTGAGGGTATACGAAGATGTATTTTGGTAGTTTGAATGCTTAGGTTATGTTTGTGTTGAAAATTTTTTGGTATTGAGTTTAGTGTTGGTATTGAGTTTAGTGAAAAGGTGAATATAGGTAATTTTTTATATTTTTTGATGAGAGAGAAAGAGATTATATTGTAGTATTTTATTGTGAGTTGGTGAAATATTTTGTGAAATTTTTGGTGCAAACGCACCCTTAATGTGACAAACTTGGTAATTTGGACTCTAAAGTGACATTGACCTTATAACTTGAGAGCGCAAAATGATTTTTTTCCCTTATTGCAATGTTGTTTCCCCAAAGTCTCTTCCCTTCCTAGTTTCATTTGTAATAATCGTTCAATGGAAATTCCTGAATCGTTAAAATCAAGTAGCTCAAGTGTTCTGTCTTATTCAGATCCAAACACACAGTTCTTGAGAGAGAGAATTTTAGAGAGAGTTTCTAGAGATCGGCCGTAGGATCATCATGAAAAACTCTTTTTCATTTAACTCCCTTATTTTTTGTATTCCGAATTTATGAGTTTCTACAAAATATGATTATGTCCATTAACATATCACAATTGATCCCCGAGATAGTGAGACTATTTTCGTGAAATCCGTTTTGCTAACAATTATTTGTTTATTTATCCTTCCATCATAATATATTTCACATAAGCTAATAGGACTGAAAATAATATCACTGAATACGTCTATAGCTCATATAATTCTTAATTCACAATATGTAATTCGTTGGACTCTCAAATTGTTTCTAAAATAATTTCACAAAAAAACATATAATATATATATTAATTTCAAAACTTTTTTCGCAAAATTCCACTGGCCAGTGATTTTTTTTCGAATCCAACTCTATACAGATATACTGAATATACTGTCTCACGAAGAGACTGGTGGATTCCTTGTTGAGCATTTACACAAACTCATTTATCATATACAAGACCCAACGTTGTCTGAAATATTTGACCTAGAAAGATCATCATCAAATGACTCGGTCAAAGTACAAGTACACAACAAACAGACCTGCATAAACCTCTCAGGTCTAATGATACAATAAACTAATTGTGTTGAATATCTTCTCTACATCAGTGATCACTTCTAGAATATATTCATATTTGATCATGTTCAGTGCATGTACTCTTACAGTGTACCCACTCGTCTGCTCGAGGTCACTACCTCAATGACGGAGTCCATCATCCTATTTAGTAGAAGCACAACGAGTGTATACCTATTTGTATATAAGAATGTATCTCGATCTAGAACAACAATCAAGTGAACAGGGAACTGAAAAGTCAGACTCTCCGCCTCTTGATTCATTAATCATCGGCATGAATTTTCTATAATTTCACTTAACCATATAACCGTGTAACATCTCACGTTACGACATTGTACCTAATAAGTAATAAATATATGTGACGATAAAAGAAATAATTATCTCATAATTATTCTAATAACTGATTTTGAGGGCATATTTCTAACATCATTTACTAAGAATATTTGAACGGATCAAGATCTTCTTCAATTTGCTGAATGAATTGAATGATTAATTCAAAGAGAGAAATACACAACATACATTAAATGTTATCTCTCCGTTGAATAATTCATACGGATATTGGTGATTATTATAGATCTTACATATTAAGTATTTCTCTCTTTCATCGACAAATTAGAGAAGAGTTTTATCCATCCAATCACATTCTGTCAAATTCTTTATCTTATAGCATTTAAGGATGAACTGTTAAATTCATTATCTTATAACATTAATGGAATTAGAAGTCTCAATGAACATTACACCTTACATGGAAAAGACGAGGTATATTGGAGGCTTATCTGGCAGATGATTTGTCCACGTGGTCCTGTCCAATAGGTTCTCTCCCAAACCACGCATTATGAAAGTGCGTTGAGTTTCGTAATTAAACCTTCTTATTAGTTCTTAATGTGCCAAGAAAGAAAAATCCCTTTCAACTTTTAAAAAGAAGCTTTTTCTTGTCATTGTCTTTATGCAGTTATTTAATACTTCCCAAAGCCCAAAAAAAATATAATAATAAAAAATTAGTTTTATTTTAAAAAAAAATATTAAATAAAAACCTTAAATACTTTATGCTTATATATATATCTCAATAGTAATGATAGGCTAATGTCTAGCTAAGCCAGCTCCACCCCCATATGTATTTGTCAGGTCGGATGGAATTCCACTTCCACGCGCTCCTAACGTGCAGGTTCTTCACACGCACAAATCAAAACGGACCAGATGGATGTCCTCGTGCCACTGCCCACTGCCACAGAAACCGATTCCATTCACCAATCAGAATCTATAGTTATAATTTTCCAATAGAATATAATAATTTTCCATTACAAAATCTAAATCTAAATATAAATTAATGGTATTAGGGGTAAAACTTACTTCTGTCAAATTCTGATAGTTGAGAGTTCGTGCCTTTAAATTATAATGTATGTGATATTAAGATAATAATAAGTTAAATATATTTTACACCTTTCAATTATACTACGGATCTTAATATTTTACATATTTCGTTAAATTTTTTTGTAAATTTGGGCGGAAATTATTTTTGTTCTTAAAAATTACGATTTTATCACTGTAAAATGGCCATAGCCAAAATTATCGGCTATGTTTGTTTAAGTTCTAAAAAAGTTTTCAAAAACTTCTCTAACTTTTTCATCAATTTCAATACATTTTCACCGATCTTAATAATTTTTTCATCAATTTCAATATTTTTTCACCAATCTCAATAACTTTTTACAAATTTCAACAACTTTTAACTAACTTTTCACCAATCTCAAGAGAATCTACACTACTTAAACAAAACACAAAAACAAAAATGTTTTGAGAACTAAACCAAACAAAAATTTATTTTCTATCTAAATTAACCAAAATTTTTAACAAATGTTGTAAAATGTTTAAAATCAATAGTTTATTGGTGCAATGTGACAAAAATAATAGTTTGACTCGTACAAAAAAATTATTTTCCGTCTAAATTAACCAACAATTTTAACAAACATTGCAAAGTGTTTAAATCAATAGTTGGTGAGTGTAATGTGACAAAAATAATAGATTGACTCGCAAAATATCAAGCAAGACTCGTAGTTAGAGGATGCAAAGTGTATTTATTCTATAATTAAATTCATATTCATACTTTTACAAATTGAGTTTTATTACTATAAGCTTGATGATTTAGTCTATTCTGGTAGTTATGTCTGTCTACTTGAATCGGTTTAGATGTCACGAATTGTGTATTTTTTGGGAATAAAAGTTACTTATTTAATAAAAATTAACAGCAAATTTTTATATTTCATGATGATAAAAATGAAATGACGTTTATTTATGTGTATATTGGTGTGTTTGTCCACGTATTTGGTTATGTTAAAAACCTTGAAAAATATTTATAAATAATTTGACTAATATTTTAGGGTGGACCTTACAACAAATTTGGCTGATATTATTCAAGTTAAATAGTCCATATACGTTGTTTTTTTTTTCTAAGCAGTCCATATACATTGTATTATGAGTTATAATGATCCATTCTTTTAGGAAAAGATTAATTTGCCTTTCTTAAACTATCATATCAATATTAATTTAACATACAACTACTAAATTTATTATATTACATCTTTAAATTATAAAAAATTATTAATATGTACTCCCCAATAAGATCTAATAGATTGTTAAGATTGTCGTAACTACCTGACTATTTGCTCATTTCGATCGCATGTAGTTAAAAAATACAAAGTGATGAATTTTAATAATTTGAAAACATGACGGAAATATTAAGGCTTAATAATTATTACTACAATTGTTGTGGTATTCATTTTTAATAAAATAGTCGCTTAAATACAATTTTGAATAAAATTGATCCATGTGGTTCATTTTTCAATCATATAGATCATCTCGTCTATCAAAAGTTAACCTACTATCGAAAGACCAATATAGATTCAAGTTTGAGATATCTATTTTAGAGATTGAATAATTAATTATTGACCCGTCTCTACTTGTGAGCTAACTTTTGGTAGACATGAAAACCTATGTCTAAAAAATAAACCACATTGTTTAAAATTGTAGTTTAAAGACTGATTTGTTAAAAATACTACCACGTGATTGCTTTATTAATTAAGCCAATTATTAATTTTGGGTTTATGGTAACATAATTTGTTGTGAATTTAATTTTTATCTTTTACTGGACAAATACAACTTATCTGTATCTTTATTTAATGAAGTATAAGATTCAACGTATCCCATCTGTATGACTGTATGTGATGGATAATCCTAGGGCTGTCCAACATTCGGTCCGGGCCGGTTTGGCCGGCCAAACCAGAATTTTTTTTTTTCATGAGGGTAACCCGGAACCGGATCGGAATACACCGGTTTACCGGTCCGGTCAACCCGATTTCAAAAAATTCAACTGATTTTGGTCAAAACCGGTTCGGTCCGGCCGATTTTTTGGACAGGCCTAGATAATCCACGGGCCCTGTATAAGAAGCGCGTGATCAGCACTTCCTTTCATGCACGCTGCTCCATTCAAATTATTTTAATTTATTTTTTCTTTTTGAGCATCTAACCTATCAGTTGGACAAAGAGCCACTCCCTGCAAATAGGAACCGGTAATCACCGTTAATAGTTAAACCCATTCCCGGTTAATCCGGTACCCTCTCCCTGCGGGTTTTGCCGCAACGCTTCACCTGGTCGCGCTTTGCCTCCCTTTTCCTACAAAATCCTTACCGGTTGATTGGGTAGTAATAACTCAAATTCATCATCTAAAGAGAGAAAGAAAAATAATAAAAAAGAAAAAAGAAAAATAATAAAAAAGAGACCCACATAAATACAGAGCAACACCAATCCCTCGAAGTAATACGATTTTTTTTTTTCATTTTTAAAAGAGAAGGAGAAAAAGCAAAAGAAATACATTTGTATTATATAACATTACTACTATATTTATACTTTTTTTAGAGAGAGAAAGCGAGCGATTGGTAGAGAGAGAAAGTGAGGGATTTTTCAGAGAGAGATGGATTGCTATTTTCTCTCTCACTTTCATGTGTTTGTTCGGCCTTTGTGATTTTCTCCGTCCCGTTTTCATTTCCTCTAGGTTCTTCAGAGAGAAAGAGAGGAAGCCTTGTAGATAATTTTCTCTCTGGTTGGAGCCTTCTAGGAAAATTTTGCCTGTTTTTTTTTTTGTCAATTGAGAATCGAGGATCTGAGTTAGGGTTTCGTTTCTGTGAATTCTCCGGGTTGCGGGGATCGTTGAGGGTGGGGGGTTTGATTCCACCGGTGGATCGAAATGTTCTTGAGTAATGCAAATTTGCGGAAATTCTAGCTCCAATCTCGACGATAGGGCTCGAATCGAGGTATTCAAGCAATGGATGTGGATTCGTCGTCTATTGTGTCGGAGACCGAGCACGATCCGGCCGTGCAGAACCACAGTACAGCTTCGTCTTCGACTGCAATGGACAGAGAGCAGCTAGGCGAGTCGTCACCAGCGCAGTCTCCACCGCAACCACCTCCTCTACAGCAGCAGCAGCCACAGCAGCAACCAGCACAGCAGGTGCAGCAGACCCCGGTGGTGGGGCCGAGGCATGCGCCGACCTACTCTGTCGTGAATGCGATTATAGAGAAGAAGGAGGACGGGCCGGGCCCTAGGTGTGGCCACACTCTCACGGCCGTTGGGCCAGTTGGGGAGGATGGCACGCCTGGGTATATTGGTCCCAGGTTGATTCTGTTTGGTGGTGCCACCGCGCTGGAAGGAAATTCTGCGGCCTCAGGGACTCCTTCATCGGCCGGAAGTGCTGGAATCCGTATGTTTCTCAATTGGATTACTTTTGCTGCTATTTTATCGAGTTTCTTTGGAGAGGAAGTAATTGAATCGTAAATTATGGTACAGCTTGTGCAATCCTAATCTTTTAGTATTTCGAATCCTTGTAATTGAAGTGTCTAGGGACTGGTATTTCAAGCTGAAGGTATTAGAGCTCCGTATATCGGTGCTTAGTTGATGTTTATGGTGGCAAAATTATAATTTATCAGGTTTGGAGTGTGAAGCTGGCTCTGTTAGCTACAGATTCCGTTTCAATATTGTTGTCAAAAGACAGAAGAATGGATCGTTGCAGTAATGGAACTTAAAGTGGGTTCTGTTAGCTACAGATTCCGTTTCAATTATTGTTGTCCAAAGAGAGAAGAATAGCCGGAAGTGCTGGCTCTGTGGGTTCCCGTGCCTTTTTGGGGACTTCCATTTAACTTGGCCTGTCTTCGTATGTTTGGTTTGATATCACTCATGATACTGTCAACCTTAATTTTCTAGTGTGCAACTCCAGTGGTTTTGACTAGATGGCATATTCTCACCCAGAAGTAAGAAATGTAGGGTAAACTTACTGGTTCTTCCCATACAGGTGTGTCTAGTGAACATCTATCCAAAAAAGAAAAAAAGAAAGAAAAGATAGAAAAGGAAAGAAGAACAAAATGTGATCTTCTGATCAAACAAGGAGAAAAAAAAGGAAAAATAAGTCTCACTGTAGTAGTGCAAGAGGCATACTCACCATAGTAGGGCAAGAAGCATACTAACTATAGAAGGGCTTCAGGTTGCCCTCTGGCCTTCTCCCCTTCGCAGGTTGATGCCCCTTTCACAGTGGGTTCTACAGAGATGGTTTTAATTTCTAGTCCTGGCCCCAATCCTACCCTTTCTCAGTCTTTTTCGACTGTGCCCCCTCTTGGTCTTCTCTACATATTTTAAATGACTCAGTCTCTCCCCTCCTCTACCTGTCATCTATCCCCTGTTTCTAGCCTTCCCCAGCCTCCCGAATCCCCCTCCAGCGATTCCTCCCTCTCCCCTCGCTCAAAGGCAAATGGATTTGCGGCCGTGTTGTCTAAAGAAACAGAGTTTACCTCTCATTTGCCGCCAGTTTCTCCTAAACGGGTCCGAGCTTCTGTTCATACACCGCTTGAATGGGTGAATTCTAAGCGTTCCAATAACGTCTCGGACTCCTCTCAGATTGATGATTTGCCGTTGGCCAGTTGGGTTCCTCCATTGTCGCACCTCTCCTCTCCGAGGCGTACAAGTTTAGTTTTTCAGTCGGAGAAATGTAGGGAGGCTGTGCTCCCGCATTGTCGTAGCCTAGTGGTTGGTAATGGCAAGGGTAAAGCTATGGTGTTGGGGGGTAGACCTTTCTCTGTCTCCCTCCCGGGTCCATGAGTTTAGTATCCTGGAATTGTCGGGGCCTTGCTCGTCGTCCGGAAATCCGTGCTTTAAGAGCGCTGGTCAAGCAACATGATCCTGGAGTTGCTTTTTTGATGGAAACCAAGATTCCAGACGAGGCTCTCTCCTGTACTTTACGTAATCTTGGCTTCTATTCTTTTGTTTCTTGTCCTCCTGTTGGGCTCAAAGGTGGACTTGCCCTTTGTTGGCGTCCTAACATTAATTTGACTGTTGTGTCTGTTTCGTGCAACCTTATTTTGGCTCCGTTGTTGTGTGTTCTTTGTTTCTCTTCTCTTTAATAAGATTGACTTATAAAAAAAAACCTTATGAGATGGTGGTGCGCTGATTGCTTCAAGTCAGGTTGTTGTGTTATCAATGATGCTGTGAGAGCATTTCAAAACTATCCTGTGGTTTTGGTTTACATGTAAAGATGGTGCTAGTATTGTTGAATCCTGAGGAGTTTGTGCTGAGTAAATGTCAACTATTATTGTTGTTGTTTTCAGTCGCAGTCCATACCTTTGGTATAAGGCCTAGTTTGGTTAAAGTTTAGCTGAGTCAATCCTTTTTTTCTTTGTCATTTTTTATTGTTCATGGTACTCAGAAACATATAAGCTTTTTCATATTGGTAAGTGAGCTACATACGTTATCATCTACTAATGTACAGAGTCAACTTTCCAAATTTTGGATCTACGAATTTAGTTTTCACTACAATCAACAGTTTTTCCCTTGTTTATGGTATAAGCATTTTTTGGTTATTTTCTTCTGCACCTAGTGTGAAATTGATTAGCTAATGTTGTAAAATGTGGCAATCTTCTGTAAGTACGGGTTATTGAGGTTGCTTCTATTGTCTCTTTAGTTAACCTTTATGGTGCATGGTTTTATCAAATCCAAACTGAACAAATTGCATGTGGGATGCAATAGGATTTCATGGAGTTGTGTTTACAAATCTTTGTAAGATATGGCAAAACATGAAGAATAATTGATTCCTTTTTCATTGTAGGATTATTTAGAAGCGGGGTGTCTAGTTGGGTTTTCCTGGTGATAGTGTCCTATTCTGTGACCTTCATGGCTGTTATAATTTTCTTATTGCAGGACTAGCGGGTGCTACAGCTGATGTGCACTGTTATGATGTATTGACGAATAAATGGTCAAGGTAAGCCTAGGAACATGGTTCCTCATTTCCTGAGTCTATTGCCATTCTGAAATATTGTGCTTGGCCAGGGTTAAAAGTTTCCATTCTACCCTGCTTTTCACATAATTTTTTGCTTATAATAGACTTCTTCTGCAGGATAAATCCCTTTGGTGAACCACCTACACCTAGGGCTGCACATGTGGCGACCGCTGTAGGAACTATGGTAGTTATTCAGGTTAGCAAACAGTAAAACAATCCTTTAATTACAATTGATTAAGTCATGATTTAATTTAAATTTCCTTGGAAAGTTATAGTTTAGCTTTTACTGGAATTTTTGTATGTGAAAACAGGGTGGAATTGGTCCAGCTGGTTTGTCTGCTGAGGATCTTCATGTTCTTGACCTCACACAGCAGCGACCAAGATGGCATAGGTTAGAGTCACAAAGGATGTACTTGCTCAATTTTTTTAGATATATTCTGTGATTATTCATTAGGAAATGCTGATATTCTGTAGAGTTGTTGTTCAAGGCCCTGGACCAGGGCCACGTTATGGACATGTGATGGCTTTGGTGGGGCAAAGGTATCTCATGGCAATTGGTGGGAATGATGGTAAGTCATTCACTATCTATTTGCATCTTTTATTTTCCTTTGGAAGAAGCTAAACTTCTTCATCTTGTGTGCATTGTTTTTGTTGAAAAGTAAAAATAGAGGTGTATTATATCCAAATTTTAAGTGGATGTAAAGTTTGTTGTCATGTGCTGTTTAGGTAAGCGGCCTTTGGCTGATGTGTGGGCCTTGGACACAGCTGCCAAGCCTTATGAGTGGCGTAAGTTGGAACCAGAAGGGGAGGGCCCACCTCCATGCATGTAAATCTCTCTCTCTCTCTCTCTCTCTCTACAAATGGATGTAGAGCTATGGAACTGTACATTATCACCATTTATTTGGTGTATTCAAGGATTGCAATACTTCTTCATATGTAAATTTGTTCTTAAATCTCCCATGTAAGCTAGATTTGTAGTATGTCTGCCTGAAGCTAGATTTGTAGTGTCAGCTAGATTTGTAGTGTTCTCGGTATAGTCCTTTGTACTGTCCTCACTTTTTCTAATGAGATCGGCTTATTCATCAAAAAAAAAAAAACTTTGGCACATGTACCTCGCATGGAGTTTTTTTAGTTGGCTGATCTTTGAGTGGCACTATGTGGTAAAACTACTTGACCTTAGGTAATTAAATCCGAATTGTTAAAATGACAGAATCCATAGGAATCGTTTGTGATATGGTTATGATTAATTAGTAGAGATTTGAGGGCTTCCTGGTGATGTCACACTTTCCTTTTCAAGGTTTTGATGGAATAATTTTTCCTTTACAAACCATAATATGTTGACATTACTAGTTGTAATTGGAGTACGGTTACAGGTTGATGTTTGTAAGCTTTTATTGGGGCTAGATAATGCATTCAACTTGCAGATAATGGTTCTTCTAGTGAGTTCCTGGCTTGATATATGGAGTCTTGGTGGTGACACGAGACTAAGGATAGAGCCTTCCTTTACTAGAATGGTAGTGGAGAGGGGGGTGCAAAACCCTTGGAAAAGTTTCTTTGTTTGGATAGCTACTTTGGGCGACATCATAATGTGGACGATCTGATCAAAATGAATATGATCCGCTGCATGTGTTAATCTAGTGGAGAGTAGGTTGATCACTTATTCTTCATTGCTTAGTTTCTAGAGATGCATGTTTTGTGCCTTGTCCGTATTTGGGGTTCAATGGGTGATGCTAAGAAGTTAGTTAATGTGTTGTTCTGGTGGAAAGGATTGTTTGGGTGGTATCACAGATTGATTTTTGGAAGGCCACTCCTTTTTTACTATTGTGGGCTTTTGGGAGGGCCAGGAATAGTGTGTAATTATTGTTTTGGGCTTGCTGCGAGTTATCTGAAATCTTTGGTTGTTCCTCAATTCAATCTACCAATGGATATTTGCTTTTGTTGTTCCATGTTTATTCTCTTTTGGATCGTTGAGTTCTCTTTTTGTGTATTCTTTAGGGATGTTTGTACATGGTCAATATATCGAAGATTCCCTCTTTTTAGTAAACTTGTTAATTACTTATATATATATATATATATATATATATATATATATATATATATATTAACTTCACCTGCTGAATCTTCAATTGCTTTGCAATTTCTTTTCCTTCTTTTCATTTTCAATGGGCGGGCACCTTAAAGTACAGGTTAGGACTTGTGCCTAAAATGGACAAGCAGGACTGTATGAGCATAGAACATCAGGGTTCTTATAATGTTGATATTTTCTACTTATAATGTTGATATTTTCTATTTCTACGATTTTGTGGCTCGTCAGAAGGATATTGAAAACGACCATTAGTTTCCTGATGGCGTACTCATTGTTATATTTGTTTGTTCATTTATGATTTCATACGGGAATTAGGACTGGCTTGTGTTACACATTTTCTTGTTATGTGCATGCACTGTACAATAATGAAAGAAATGTTTTTTTTTAATTTCTTCTATTGTTGTTCATCAGTTCGGAAAACAAAAAACATTTGTTGCACTTAATTAAATATGCTTTAGCACAATTTTTTGAGTGCATAGCACATATTGCTCAGGAAAAGATGATGTCCTGATTCATGAAAAGGTTGCTTGTGTTTATATCAATTGAGTTGGTTCCTCAATTACGCTATATGTTTGATTAGGTATGCAACTGCAAGTGCACGCTCTGATGGTCTTCTGCTGCTTTGTGGAGGGAGGGATGCGAACAGTGTGGTGAGACAAAAAAGTCTAATTTCATACATCTTTAATTTCGGTACTGATTTTTCGTAGTACTCTGTTTGGCTTTTGTTGTCATTTTGATAGTAACTACCGCAGATGAGTTTTAACAATTTAAATGGGACTGGAAATAGATATGGTAGGAGTATTGGCAGCCGTTTGTATTGAATAGTCATTTGTGTGTGTTTGTGGTCCTATTTTCCTGTTTACTTATTCCGAATTAAGTCTTGCTGCCCCTAAAATCCAATCTTTGTGATGAGATGGATATTATGAGAAACTTGAATTGTATACGCTCAACACAGTAAGGCTGAAAAAAATTTGGGTTTTAAAAGAAATTGGTGAAGCCACTTGAGTAATGATGAGTGAACATTGCATGCAAGTCTGGAGAGCTTAATATGAGATCTCAGGTTCTACAATATATTCAATAAATATTTTCAAAACATCGGAAATTCATGGAAGTGTGGTAGTACTAATTTAGGGACACATTAATGAAAGACTCTTCTTTTCTTCTATCTCTCATTGGTCTTGGGAGAGCTGCTGGTTCTGTTGGCTGTTCTTTAATAGGTTAATGATATGCTGTTAACGGTTTGCTTGGTCCACAGTGACCTTGGTGATACAGAGGGGAAGCATATAGTCTGAAAACAATGAAATTATCTTTTTTTTTCCCTGTTTGGGTGGGGGGGGGGGGTAGATGTGGTGCTGTTCTGGAAGCTCTTTGTATTTTGTTCATTCTCATAGTGAATGCAGCATCATGTATTCTTAACTTCGGTTTCTTCCCTCGTCAGGCGCTGGGAGTGAACTATGCATGGGAATTGATTTTGTTTATTAGAATGCGTACATTACTGTTATTGCAGTTTGCATTTTAATCTCCTAGTTATTTTAGGGACTTATAAAAAAAAATATCTCTAAGTTATTTTAGGGAAATTTATTTGCGCCTATCTAGTTGCTAGATGTTTAGAGATCAGAGCAAGGTTTAGGATTTCCTAAAATGTAACTTTCTAGGATTCTATTATTGGAGGGAAAAGTGGCTGTTTTTTAGCATCTGGTTATTATTGGTTTTGAAACAGAATACTTGAATACAACTGGAGATGAATCTTTGGAGCACTTCTGCAGGAAACATTAGCATTTAGGAACATTTAAGGTCTGCCGAGAAGCATACATCAGAATATTCTTAATTTTACTATTGTGGAAATTAGTGGCTTTAGAATCCCAAAAAATGAAAAAAGAGAGGAAAACAAGACTGATGGATCTAGTTATGGAAATTCTTGTTTCTTCATTTTGTAAACTTATTCATCTTCTGCTTCTTTATGTCTGGAGTTTAAGGTTTTGTTATCAGGGTTTTTATGTATTTCTTGCAGCCACTAGCAAGTGCCTATGGACTTGCTAAACATAGGGATGGTCGTTGGGAGTGGGCAATTGCTCCCGGTGTGTCTCCTTCTTCGAGATATCAACATGCGGCAGTGAGTTCTGGTTCATTTATTATAATTCCTTTGAGTTGACTTCTTGATCGTTTTATTTTATTTTCCATAAAAAGATGAATCACATGCACTTGTTTCTAGGTCTTTGTTAATGCAAGGCTTCATGTTTCTGGAGGGGCACTTGGTGGGGGACGTATGGTAGAAGACTCATCAAGTGTTGCAGGTATTTGATTTGATGTTTACAAACATTGGAATTTTGATCTGGGGTATGATGAGGCAGCGGCTTCAAATATAAAAATAACAATGCGATGCTAGGATTTCCAGGAATACAAGTAGTTTGTGAGCTTAGGTCTTGAGGTTGGATTTGATGCTGGCTGAGCTGTGCTCAGACAGAGCTCAAAGAAAGCTAAATTAATGGTTCTGAATTCGCCTGGAATATAATGAACCAATCTTGATTTATAATATGAATAGAGGAGCTGAAAGTGAAAAGTAGGACCTTAATTTTTGGAGATGGGTCCTTGTGGTGCTTTCTCTATGCTCAGCTTCATGACATTGATTTATCTTGGCTGAGAATCTAACTGCTCACGGTTATGTATGAGGAGATCGAGAGGATATGCAACATTATGGACGGCTTCATGTAGGAAATTTAGTAAGATTGATTTTTGGCCTCAATTTTGAGTGGCTCCTTTTTTGAGTTTCAAAGAGAGATTATTAAGGAGACTGAGATTTTCAACCTCTTTGGTGTGGTAAAATTGCACCGACTGGGAAGTTATAGAACTTGCTGAACAAAGAGAAAAGGGATGGTCGTATAGGATGCAGGATGCTCTTCTGCAGCCATTGATGATTTATTTTGTACCAAAATGGTCTGATATCATGCTGTTGGATGTGCTTTTTCCCCTACCTCTTGGATGAATCTGCTTCTCTGAGTTTGTAAGGATTAGTATCTTGTTGATCAAATTAGGTTTTCTAGCCAGTTCTATCTCTCCCTCCTTGTAAGATTCATTGTTCAGCATGTGCTATCTTTCCACTGTTAGACTGATGGATGTTTCTTTCTTTCTAAAACAAATTGAGATAATTTAATCTTACCTGTTGTGAGTTTGGAGTGGTGATTATTTGTCCAAACTAGTTTGCTCTATTCTAGTACCCGTGCTAAATAGCATTTATGAACCATACCTTAAGATGAACGCTGGATGTTGAGCTCTTGCAGAGCAAATTGGTGATCATCATTGATATTTTGTTGTTGTCCTTACACTTATTACCCTGAAAGTTGTTGCTGTTCTGCAAATAGAACTTTTATTTTTTCCTCTTCTTTTTTGTCACAAGATGATTCTTTTCTTAAGTTAAGAAGATGCACTTAAAGATATCTCACAATTTTCATGCTCCTTCCCTTGTATAGTTTTGGATACTGCAGCGGGTGTTTGGTGTGATACAAAATCTGTTGTTACTAGTCCTAGGACTGGACGATACAGTGCTGATGCTGCTGGTGGAGATGCTGCAGTTGAATTGACAAGGCGTTGCAGGCATGCAGCAGCTGCAGTTGGTGACTTAATATTTATTTATGGTGGCTTACGTGGTGGTAAGAGATGAATCTAATTATATAGCAATTCATGTTATTGCATCTGTCCAGTTCTCCAAATTTTAAAGTGAATCCAATGGGAAATAACTGTACGCATTATTCTCTGTTTCGGTAACTCTGTTTTATACTGATCTTAATGTAGCAAGATAATCCACTTAAAGAGTCTTGCTCTTAGACGTTCAAGGAAACACATTTCTTCTGGTCTCTGGAGGTCAATTGGCATGCCTTAGATAGAGAGGTGTCCATTTAGATTGCAGAAATTATGGACGTTCAAGGTTGATGATGACACCTTGAAGCAGATCTAAGTTTGATGCTTGTTCAGAAAGTGGTGAATTGGGAGCCGCAAGCTGAATACAATGTGTCTACTTTCAGGGATTTCACTTCATCTAGGTTTGAGGATATTGAAGATTAGGCTTTTAATGGGCTAGGATCACGGGAAAGCAGGAAATGCATTGCTGAATAGTTGGAATATGACATCCAGATAGAACATAGAGATGCAGTTTTGAGACTCAAAAGTGCAGATTCGAACTTGGGGGTAAAGATTGGAATATTACTAGATAAGTCGATTTAAAGATTGAGCAAGAGGTAATATTGGAGGATAATATAGGTGCATTAATCACAAGACAAGATGCAGTATAATTTTTTTTTATCATCCTTGATTAATTAGAACATGATCCTTGCTAAATATTGTGAAATGACCACCTGCCCCAAAAGCTGAAACAAATAGGAATAGTTACATTTTTACTTGGATTATATTCTCTAACACTCCCCCTCGCGTGTGGGCCTCTCTCCCCTTAATTGGTAGGTTTAAATACGTGTAATATTTAATTGAAATGAGGTGACGTGCAGAGTCTGGTCTTGAACATAGGACCTTGGCTATGATACCATGTGAAATGATCACTTGTCCCAAAAGCTTAAGTTGTTAGAAAGAGGTAAATTTTAGTATATAAGTAGTGCTTAATTAATCAGATGGTCCCTGGGGTTTAGCTTTTTTTCAATTTGGTCCCCAAGTTTTATTCTTCCTTTCATAGTCTTTGGGGTTAATGTCTTGTCCTGGACTGCTGTCCACTCATCTATATGGTTGACGGAATATGTCAATGTGGTCTAACGAAGACCATGTTATAATCATCGTCGCTTGACGGTTGTCCTAACACACTGACTTGACAATCTTGATTGTTAAGAAATGCCACATCATTAAGGACCATTTAAGTGGACAACCTGTAACAACTCAAGGGAAGTGCTAGCCACATTTGCACTTTGACTTCAAAAGGATTAGTCAAGGTTACTCTTGAATCATTATAAAACTCAGTTCAACCTAGTAAGGTTCCGATGTGGAACTTGACTATAATAAAATTCATCTCTCATTTCTTCTCTTCTTTTATTTAATGTGGGATTTGGAGTATTCCCCCCCCCTCTCCCCCTCTTAAATTCTTGACGTACTCGTCGAGACCCACCAAGCTCACATTGGTGGTGACTAGGACTTCTCTGATACTATTTTATAGCACCCTCATCTCTAAATACAGTTAGGAAAGTTATTATATTATATATATAATCATAGAAAAATTAAAAGAATAATTAATCATGTTAAATTGCTTTATTCTAAGGTAGTCTAGGCAAGAATCCTTTCTATTTTCTATGGTCGATAGACACATCTCCCTCCAAATTTGGACATTTAAAACATAAAAACAAAAACAAAAATGAGTCGAATACTCAGTCTGCTTTGACGTAGAACTTACCTTATTTCTAGGACTTATCATTTCTGGAATAACATGGTGATGAGCTGATAAGTATCAGAGTTGATAATATTTCCGCGTAGTGATTCCTTGAGCTTATGCTACAGGGGTGTTGCTTGATGACCTGCTTGTTGCTGAAGATCTGGCGGCTGCTGAAACAACAAGTGCTGCTTCACATGCTGCAGCTGCAGCTGCTGCATCTAATGTTCAAGCAGGGCGGTTACTTGGAAGATATGGATTTGATGATAGGACAAGGCAAACGATGCCTGATGCAGCTCCTGATGGTGCGGTTGTGCTGGGAAATCCAGTTGCTCCACCTCTAAATGGAGACATGTATACTGATATAAGCACAGAAAATGCTGTGCTTCAGGGATCACGGTTAGCTAGTTATAGCATTTCTATTTAAATTGAACTTAAGTTATTGATTCTGTGCCTTCATGATTCATTCAAAGAGGACCTGTCTGTTGACTTTTATGCAGGAGAATTAGCAAAGGTGTTGAGTATTTGGTTGAGGCATCAGCAGCAGAAGCAGAGGCTATCAGTGCCACGTTGGCTGCTGCCAAGGCACGTCAAGTTAATGGGGAAGTTGAATTGCCTGACAGAGACCGTGGAGCTGAGGCTACACCTAGTGGGAAACAGATATCTTCCTTAATTAAGCTTGATTCTGCTGGGTCAAATAATATTGCTCCTGCTGGAGTTCGGCTGCATCATAGAGCTGTCAGTATTAGCTTTTGATCATCTTTTTTGACTATCATCCTAGCCAATTTTAGTATGAATATGCTTAATCATGGTGCCAGGGTCTGATATTTTGTTGTTTATATCGTCAGGTTGTTGTAGCTGCGGAGACTGGTGGAGCTTTGGGTGGCATGGTCAGACAGCTTTCAATTGATCAATTTGAGAATGAAGGCCGGCGAGTCAGTTATGGGACGCCAGAGAGTGCAACTGCTGCTAGAAAACTATTAGATCGACAAATGTCCATCAACAGTGTGCCCAAAAAGGTATAATGCACATAGTTATATGTGCATGTGGATGCATGTCAATTTTTAGGATCGTGAAATATTGAAACAGGGTCTGTGCAGCTTCAAAACTAGTTCCAGATTTGCTTTTCTTTTTCTCATACACTTATACTAATATGCAAATTTTAACCGTTCATGTCGCTATAAAAGAGACTTGGATGGCATTATTTTGTTGTTTAACTGCAGGCAATAAAAATGTCCACAGATGGGAGCATAAATTTGCTTCAGAAATTTTTTGGGAACATCTGGTTGAGTTTGAGATCAACTAAATTCCAGTTCAAGATGTATCTATTCATGCTTGCTTAGCATTCAGGTTTACTGTAACTTGGCCTTCTAGATCAATGCCACATATGTCTGAAGAAAGAAATCTTTCATCAACAAAGAAATGGCTCGAAATAAACTTCCATATTACTAGATCAATATTTTGCAACCAATCGTTCTTCGCTAGTAGACAGATACCCTCAAGTGTCTGGATGGTATCCAGACTGAGTTATTAGGATATAAATGATCATGCTAGCGTTCACATTTATTAGAGTTGTTTTTTTATTATTATTAAGTTCTGTTCACCTAGTTGCTTATGTTGCCTATTGGATATACTGGATTTATCATTATATGTGACTCCCTTTGTCTTTTGAGACACTATGACACTGCGAAGTTGCTCAATTCTCCAAATTTCTTCCGCCAACTTCTTTTATGCTCACCTTATGTTCTTCGTCCATGAGTAATGGCTCCTTTATAATGGCAATTATATAGACCCTTTTTTGTTTGTATGGATGTTTTGAAGAGCTCTCTGTTTCTTTTTTCCTTATCAGGTCGTAGCACATCTTCTAAAGCCTCGTGGCTGGAAACCTCCAGTTCGCCGGCAATTCTTTTTAGACTGCAATGAAATAGCTGATCTCTGTGACAGTGCAGAGCGGATATTTTCTAGTGAACCAAGTGTCTTACAGCTTAAAGCTCCTATCAAGTTATTTGGCGATTTGCATGGGCAATTTGGGGATCTTATGCGCCTTTTTGATGAGTATGGAGCACCCTCAACTGCTGGGGATATTGCGTAAGTTGTATGACTTATTTAATTCTTTCGTATAACTCAATAGTGTATTTCCTTTGAGCCAATGAGCTCTAGCTCAAATGGCATTCTTTAGGAATGGAGTAGAGGAGAAAGTTGGGGTTCAAAAATCCATTTGGTGCACTTGTCATTTACCAATAAGGAAAATATGTAATTGTTCATACGGTCCCAAATTTGAATATGTTGTTCAGTGGGGTAAATCCGAAGTCCCACCTGATGTGCTGAAAGTTTTCCCTCTTTTAAAATGACGTGCTAGTTGTGGTTTTTCTTTCGTTTTCTCTGTCTAATGGTTTTGTTTGTTTTCTCAAATTGATAATAACTTGGTAACGTAAAGGTAGTTGTGGAGCATCATAGCAAAGTTAATTAGCCCTGAGTGGTGTATAGGCAGGAAGATAAACCTCGAAGCTGAAATATGATTGAAATATTTTTCATTGTATCTCTATCGATGTCTTATTCCTCTGTTCCCATTTTTGGCTTTTTTGGGGTCCATTATGATATTCTGGCACTGTCTCTGGAAGGAAACATAACAGCCCTCTGTGCAGAACATGCTGCATGTGATCAGACATGTCTGTGCCTATGTGTTTGGTACATTTGTGGAAGACAAGTGTTACTTCTCTTAGATTTATCTCGTTTCATCTGAAATTTAGATGTAATATTCAAGTCATTGTGTGCTCTCTTCCCTGCGGAGTGAAACCTTGTGTGCTCATTCAGTGGTGAAGTCCTCCCACCTGGAATCATATTTTAGATCAACTGTGGATTGAAAAGTTTGTGTTGTGTGGGCCACTAATTGGTTTATCAACATGACATTGAACTCTATTGTATGGGTACCATGTGGCACAAAATGTACACTCTTTCTTTAGGAAAACGAAGAACGAAAGGTAGGTTTTGAAACCATCATAGCCATATAACAATAGGGTTAGGACATGTGATCAAATGCAAGGGTTTTGGGGATAATGTGTTCTGAAAGATGGCGGTTGTGCCTTTAAAGTTGACAATGATGTGCTGGATAAAGTAAAGGAAAAAACCAAAAACCTTTGGATCTGGCGGCGGACTAGCGGAGTCTGAGGTACTAGAGAACAACCCTCAAAGTTTGATGATTGGCTTTCAGTCTTACCTAGAAGAAGTTCAGTGTAGTCTGACCATCAAAATAAAGCACAGTATGCAATCCATTTTTGGCGATCGCACATTGTTCTCTGTAAGATAGCTCATATAAAAGCAAAACTAACGGCGCTTTAAATTGAATTAAAACTTTCCACTTAGACAAGGAAGCTTCTAGTCGCCAAACAAAACCGAGTAAATCCGATCAAATAGGATAGTCAACACGTATCATCAAGCTTGGACTAAATACAGTACCAAAGCACCTTGATTGTTTGTTTGATCATTTCAGCCTATTTCTCCTTTGAGTGATAGTAATTGAGCTCTGTTATATAATCTTTTTTTTAAAATAATCTTGGATACTTCTTATTCCTTCTCTTTGTTTGCTTGTAAGAGACATTTTTTGTCCCCGGATGCTGATTTGTATGATTGACTATCAGATATATCGACTATCTCTTCTTAGGAGATTATGTTGACCGAGGCCAGCACAGCCTGGAGACCATTACTCTCTTGCTTGCTTTGAAGGTAATTTTTGGGCTTGATATTTTTTTTTTGTTAAGGTTACTTTGGGTTACCTATCATTTTCTTTGGGCCTTGCCAAGATTTAAGTAGTGGACATCAATTTTTCAGGTGGAGTATCCCCTCAATGTGCATTTAATTCGTGGGAATCATGAAGCTGCAGATATTAATGCCCTTTTTGGCTTCCGGATTGAGTGCATTGAGCGAATGGTATGTATTGAATGCATTGAGTGATGTCTGGGCTGCTGTATCAATTGGTTGCAGCTAACAACTTCATAACTTGCTGAACAGGGTGAGAGAGATGGAATATGGACATGGCATCGTATAAACCGATTATTCAATTGGCTTCCCCTAGCAGCTCTAATTGAAAAGAAAATCATCTGTATGCATGGTGGTATTGGTCGATCTATCAATCACGTGGAACAGATAGAGAATCTTCAGCGTCCAATTACAATGGAAGCTGGTTCAATTGTGCTGATGGATTTATTATGGTCAGTACGTGTCTATGCTGTTTTGCTTGTGAAATAATTATACTGCGTTTATTCGATGTGTCAATGAAATCGTAATATGATTTTTCCCTTAGGTCTGACCCAACAGAAAACGACAGTGTGGAAGGATTGCGACCTAATGCTAGAGGTCCAGGGTTAGTTACGTTTGGGGTGAGTCTTGGCTTATAGCTTCTGTTCTGTTACTTATTGTAGCAAAACTTTCACGTGTATGTTTTAGAAAATAGCATATGGTGTATGATTTTTGATGTTGGTAGAGTTGGAATTTCAAAAATGAGATTATCTGTTAATTCATCTATTCCTATTACTGTTCAAAATGTTTTAAATAGAAATCCACAGATGACTATGTTGGGAGATCTGATGTTTTTTCTAAGCAATGTATCGCTTGATGTATTGAACCTAATGTCCCTATTGAGCTGTCAAAATTAGTTTTAGGATGCTGATAGTATTAGCAGAATTTGGTGACTGTAACGGAAGTAGTGAATTGGTTGGGCTCTGGATTCAGCAGGACTTTGGTTTGTTTGTCTGAAGGGTGGTTCTTTGTTTTCACGATTTGAATTTATATGCTTCCATTTATCATCCCTCTCCCTTGAATATATTCTTGTACACATTTGAGATTCTTAGTGATGATTTTCTTAGAATAGTATAGGAGAACTTGTCGATTGATTAAAGTCTATTTCATACCCGTTTAATCCCTGGCCTTGGCTCAGGTCAGAATGGGTAGGATAGGTTTGGGATAGGTCCCAGGTTCCGATCATACTAGTAGAACTTGGTCTTTTTCTGGAAGGGTATTTTCCATATAGTATATTGTGTGATATGCATCTAAAGGTTTGCTGTTTCAGCCTGATC
Organism: Myrica gale; assembly: GCA_963930655.1. Taxonomy (NCBI): domain Eukaryota; kingdom Viridiplantae; phylum Streptophyta; class Magnoliopsida; order Fagales; family Myricaceae; genus Myrica; species Myrica gale. The sequence goes on along the minus strand of OZ005602.1, from coordinate 6,987,647 downwards.
GTGTCATGGAATTCTGCAACAACAATGATCTTCAGTTGATCGTACGAGCACATGAATGTGTAATGGATGGTTTTGAGCGCTTTGCCCAGGGACATTTGATTACGCTTTTCTCAGCCACCAACTACTGTGGTATGTATCTGGCTTTTGTGACCACTTGCGCAGCTTTTAGACTCAGATGACGTAGCATCCTAATTTTGTCCCTTGCCCTCACCAGGGACCGCAAATAATGCGGGAGCAATCTTAGTTTTGGGTAGAGATCTGGTAGTGGTTCCAAAACTTATTCATCCCTTGCCACCAGCAATTTCATCTCCAGAAACATCACCAGAACGTCATATAGAAGATACATGGATGCAGGTGATGCTGCTCTATCAATATATGTGCTTTTGTAGGGTCAAATGTGACTTGTACAATTAGTTGCAAATCATTATTTTTTTGGTATTGATCCTTGTTTCTTCTTTTCAAATGATGAAATCAGGAGTTGAATGCTAACAGACCTCCGACCCCAACTAGAGGCCGTCCCCAAGTAACAAATGATCGAGGTTCTCTTGCTTGGATATAGTGCATTGGTCTTTATTGTGTCCCTGTATTCATTCCAAGCCCATGCTAGCCCCTGGGGTTACTTCTCTGTATGGGGAGACATGATGCAATATGCAGGGATTCTTATATTTGTGATCTTGGTTCCCAGATGGGGAGTTGGAGGCTTTCTAAATTTGGCCATTCACCACACAATTCCAAGGCCTTGAGAGGAAGCTGAGTTTGGAGAACCAGGCCGCTGGCGGCAGATAGGTTTTTGTTGATGTGCTAGAAGTTACGTTACGATTCGGGTCTGCACAACCCTTGTAAATTGAGCCACAGGCAGTTAGAAGTCTTGGTCTTGGTCGTTTGATCCAATGGGTTGGGTATTTTCCACATTAATTATATATTTTTTATCCCTTGTTTTAGGCCTATTAATTTCTATTTTTACTCTTTTGAGAGGACCTGGGTTCTTTATATGTGGTAGTGAGATGATATTATCTTTGTGGGCGTCCATGTATCATAGAGGTATTGCTTTGTGTAATTTTCATCTTTGCTTTTTACCATTAACTTCTGTATGAAGAAAAGGAAATGCTTTGCTCCACACGAAAAATACGTGAAGTTTTGGCCATAGAATGATGTATCTTGTCCCCCCCCCCCCCCCCCCCCGTTTTAAAGAATTAGAGATGTACCTTTGGGTGGAGGTATCTGTGAAATTTCTGGTCTTTGTTTCTACACCCTTCCCTTTCGTTCTTTATTTCAAGGCCCCCGTTCAATTACATCTGAATTCTTTTTGTTTTTTTTCCAAGTTTGACAAACTCTTCGATCTTGATTCCCAAGCAAAAGATAAGATCAAACTATTGGTCTGCGAATGCAGTGCGAGGGATGAGTACGCTTGTATTGCTTTGATAAGGTCAGTGCGATTTCTAGTAACCATATATTTCCTCTTCGGGAAATCTACAAATCACACATTAGGACTTATTGTCTTTTTTAAAAATTCACTAGGTTTTAAAAAAATTAAAAAAGTTTACTGGATTTGTCATTTTGGTATTGAAACTTACTCGACCAAACGCCGTTAGACTTGTTTAAAGGAACATTCATCTCGCCTGATTGAAATGTGACACGTCATAAATATTTTTAAAAATAAAAATTAAATCTAATTAATTAAATCTAAATAAAAATATAATTATTATTTTTTTAAAAAAGACTGGGGACTACGATCTTTCACAGTGGAGGGGGATCCCCCTCCACCACCTTTGGGTGCTAGGGGAGGTGGAACTCCCGCTCCACCTTTGGCCACCCAGTTCACTCCACCGTGGGCGGTGGTTGGGAGACCTCCCCTCATCCCGCAATGGGTTGCAGGATGGGGGGAGGTCCCCCAACCACCAACCAGACACCGACGGGTGGAGGGGGTCCACCCGCCACGCCCAGAACTAGGTAGCCAATGGAGGGAGGAGGCATCGCTCCACCTCGGCTCTAGGGCAGTTGGGGGACCTCCCTAGACCACTGCTCGGGGTGGAGCCCTCCCACTGGGTGGCCAGAGGATTCTCCCCCTTCACCGTGAAAGGATCGGGGTCCCCGATCCTTTTTTTTAAATAATAAATAAATTATGTTTTTTATTAATTTTTTATTAAAATTTTAAATATTTTTTATTTATATTTATTTTAATGACACATGTCATATTGCGATTGAGCGTGATGAATTTTCCGTTAAACAAGTCTAACGACGTTGGGTCGAGTGAGTTTTGATATTAAATTCCAAATCAAATGAGTTTTTGAAAAGGACGCTAAAACCTAGTGTGTGATTTGTAAATTTCCCTTCTTCTTATGTCTAATATCTCCTCTAAGATGACATTACTCTGTTGGCTTATTGTTGAGGATAACTCACTGATCTACACAATTGCAATCTCTAAATTAAGAAGTTAGAATTTATGAGATTTGAGGTTTGGTTAATAGGGATTTAATCTAGACAAATCAACGAGATTAAAGTATGAAAATTGAAATTGAACAAGAAAGATAAAAGATAGATTAGATCAAACTCTATTCAATGAATTGTGAGGATAAGATCTTTTAACTTGGATTCAATGAATGCACCAAGGTAGCCCAAGCTTGGAGATACTATGATAGGAAAGGAAAGAAGTTGTAATAAAAAGGTATCGAGATGGAACTCTTTGAAAGTTTTGAATGCAAACTGATTAATTAGCTTTAAACATGATTAGTGCGAATGAGTATTTAAAGTTATGGGTAACGCAGAGTGGATGCTAAACTTGAATGCAATGTGTCAATGTTCAAATTTTTTTCTCGTTTGTTGGGTACTAGTCTTATGCCAGGGTTTTTCTCCGGTAGGGACCAAGCAGATATTGTCCAGTCTTGGGAAGTGATGTCTGGGTTCATCAACCACAGATTGAGGATTTCAGCTTCATTTTACAGTTTGGATACTCCGACTTTGTCTCTTGCAAGGTTTCTCAATTAAGGTTTAGGTCTTTGAGCCATTTGACTCGGGTGATGGTTCTTGATCTTGTGTGCTTTTTCATATAATAAGTTGCATTGTGGGGACACAAGACCAAGATGCTTGAAGGAGAAAGCCATTAGTCTAGAGAGAGAGGCTAGATTTTTCCATCCAAACGCCTGAACAACCCCTCCCCTTTCCCTCCCATGGGTGGCCGGTGGAGCTTCGCCTCCACTGCCCACCCGCTCCTCCTTCAATGGTTTCCAGCCAATTAGGTGGTGTAGCTACCAGATTCTTATGTGTTTTGTAGTTGTTTGTCTTTCCCTTTGTGTTTTTGTGTCTCCCATTTCATACGCTCTTTCTTTGTCGAGACTAGCAAGAACGCTGCCGCCACGTGCATGCGTGGATCGCATGTGTTGGCAAGTGTATCCACGTCTTTCGCCTCTTGCCATCGTTTCGCCGCCTCTTGGTTCCTGCTAGTGCCTCCTACCATCCTCATACACTCGCTGCCCTCCACTTGTTGCTACCGTCGCTTTGCCATTTGCGGCCATCCTTCACCTTCTCCCTGGATGTTTTGCTTCCTTCTCCTGTTAGCTATCTGCCCTTTAGGGTCTACGTTTATTGTTTTCCGCCCATTATGGGTCATTTCAAATTTTCTGTATTTACAGTTGGGGTTTACATTTGAAGTTTTTCAAAGGAGCCAGATCGAGCTACGTCCGTCCTTCTTCAGCTATAGCCGCCACGACCTTGTGCGATTGTTGTTACTGCTCATAGACTTTCGAGCCCAATTACCATGGGCTTGCCCGCTTTATGTGCTCCTTCGGGCGCACTCACTATACGCTTGCTCGATTTCCATAGACCTTTGCGCTCGACCCTTGAGAAATTTGTGTCCTCACTTAAGGGTTGCGGTCGCCTAGGTTTGTTAATGGCCCTTAGGGCAATTTTTATTGTAAGGTCTAACTATAATTTTTCATGCTTTCAATAAAATGCATCTTGATTAAAAAAAGTTGCACGTGTTGGATTTTGTTCACAATCGATATTTTGATGATTTTAATAATTGAGTTAAGTTTATAAAATGGACATCTTCAAAGACAAAGTCATTTTTATCAAAGAGCCAAAGACAAAAGGATTGAAGATCAAGAAGATGCAAGGAGCTCAAAAGTGAAGATTCAAGACTATAGGGTTTTTTAGTTATAGGCGTCTATGACAATGATCTGTAGCGCTTGACCTCTACATGAAACGGTCGACCGACTATTGCAGATGATAAAAATGATTTATAGTGGATGACGGGGCGCGTAGGACCGCGTACAACGGTAATATTGTCAGATCGATCCCCAACGGCTAGAAACGACTGGTTTTCTATTGTGGCCTATATAAAGACTGCGTCTAAAAAGATGAGTGAACGACCGTATAAAATTTTTATAGCTTGAGAAAGATCTTAAACCTTCTTATTTCATATTTCTCATATCATTCACACAAATTACACTTTATTATCCTTGTCATTGTGTGAATAAAAAAATAGAGTTTTTCATTTTATTATCCATTGTTTGAGAGAGTTCATTTCCTTTATCTTCATATTCAAGATAGGTGATTCCTTTAGTGAGGTTGTTCACTAAAGATGAAGCTTAGAGAGGATATATCTCAAGCTTGGTTAGGTTGTAAGTGGTGCACCCGAAAAACCACTTGGGTTGTGAGTGTTGAGCCCGAGAAAGCACTTGTACGATTCTCTAGCGCTTGGAAGTTAGAGTGTACACTATTTAGAAGATAGTGAAAAAACCTCAGGACACAGTAAAGGAGCTTGAGGGATGGATGTAGGCGGGTTTTTCGAACCACTAAAATATCTTGTGTTTGCTTCCCTAACTCTACTTTTTACATTTAGCACTTATTTAATTATCACATTATATTTGTTTAAATACTTGTGCAAAACTAGTCTTTACTTTGCAAATACGATTTTGAGGGTTAAAAACAAAAAAGTTTGGAAACCCAATTCACCCCCTCTTGGGTTGCCTTAATCCTAGAAATTTCATAATGTTCTTTTGTTTAGTAGTCGGTCCTTTGGGCCTGTTTGTTTAGTTTATATTTCATTTTGATGGCAAGATCCTAATATATCCTAATGAATGTTTAATATTTTCCCAACACATTAATGAAAGTTTTGGACGACTCATAATTTTTAGCAAAATAAGAAAAGAAAAAAGGTTAGTTAACTCTTTAACAATATTCAATATACACTATTGCACTAAAGGCATAGTTAATCCCTTCCACTCCTTTCACCCTCTTCTTTTGCCCTATCTTTCTTATCGCACAATCCATTCACCTGCCCAGCGCCCCTATGCATTCAATTGATTAGCATGCCACTTCATTGGTTCAAAATTACTAGGAAATTGTCTTGGATCCTTCATGCTATAGTTCACTTATTATCACAAGCAATTGAGATAAAGCTAGGAAAGCATACAACTTCATGGGAACAATCTCACCTCTTATTCAACTTCGCTTACACTCCTTACCAATCTGGCAAAAGGGGCTCAGTGTCCTTCAATGCTAGGAACAACCCCACCTCTCATTCTGGGTTGCTTCATTTCTCCTTTATCCCCTCTTCTTTTTCATCCTCTATCTTTTCCTTCTTCCTTTTCAGGTAATCACCATCAGGGGGATAACTAAATATAAAAATTTGTGCTTTATTTCATACCAAGGTTACAATTGCATAATGTGCGTAAAATATCTGGCATAATAACCAAGAGTTATACTTCTAAAAAACAATTGCCAGTGGCCATTCTAAGTCTTTACTTTTGAACGGGGCTATATAAGCCCTCCCCTTTCAGTTGCACCTTAAGATACAAAAATTCTCTCTCCCTCTCTTAGCGATATTATTCTTCCCATTAGTTTATTAAATCAAAACTGGAATTCATTCAAGACTAAAAACAGAAACGAGTGATATAAGAGAAAGATAACAACTATCACTACGAAAAAAGGTCTTTAGAGGCGATCAGAAACCGCTGCTAAAAGTGCCAAATCCATAGTGACAATCGTGTCCGCTGCTATATAACCGTCGCAATAGGCTATAGTGGCGGTTTTTGCGACCGTTGGTCTATACCAACGGTCGCGACCGCCACTATAGACCAGAAGTGCAATCATGCTTTTTTTTTGCAGCATTTGGTCTTTAACAGCGTTTCGTAAAAAAACGTTGCTATAAAAATGCCGCTAAAAGTTTTACCTATAGCGACATTTGTAAAAAACAATGCTACTATAAGTCGGGTATCTACAACGGCGGTCACTATGACCGCCGCTGTAGATCTAATTTGTAACAACGTTTTCCAAAGACGTTGTTGTAAGTCGGGTATCTATAGCGGTGGTCAGAGTGACCGCTGCTAAAAAGACCGCTGATATTTAGTGGCGTTTATCCACAAATACCACTATAGGGTGTCTTTAGCGACCGCTGCTAAAGACTCGTTTTTTTGTAGTGTATGGGGATCCATCCCCTCATACAACCAAAACACATCCGAGAAATGCTCAAAAAACGAAGGGTAACCTCCAAGAACAATCTTAGAGGCGGCCCAATGAGCCAGTTGGTGCGCTACCGAATTTGCATCTCGATAGACATGTATCCTCCAGTTCTGCAACTGATCCAACTGGTGGCGTAGATTAGAAACTATATTGTTAATGCGCCAATCAGTCATTTGCAAAAAGCTTTGGATTGCTTGGACCACTTAGATTGAATCACATTCCAACAAAAATCTCTTTTCATCCTCTTTTGCTGGCCTCCATCACTGCAGCCTAGTTGCGATTACCTCTACTTCAACCAATAAAACAATCGCCACTCTCTTTACAACAGCTCCTATAACTACACCATGAGAATTTCTAAACACTACTGGAGCCACCCCAAAGCCCTATTTAATAGCTATATACGTATTGTTTTTTAAACAGTTCGGCCCTCGAGGGGGGAGGGTGTTTGATGTATGTCCTAAAAACTAATTATTTTGAATAATTATGAGATAATTATTAAATGTTTCTTTACAGATTAATCTTTTTATAAAGAATAATGTCATTTAGGCTTGCATTTCAAGAGTTGGAATCATACAATGATAAACCTACATAAGACCTAACTATCACCAGGCTGTAAAAGAAAACTACCAAGATCTTAAAAGGGATCGGTAAAACCACTATATACTCTATGCTAAGCAGAGGGAACGGTGGCCGATAACAGTAGATTGGTTCTAGAAAGCTCTAAAACTCAAAATAAAACCCTAGCCCTAGCCTCCCCTCTCATTCTTTCTTTCCGGTGCGGGAGGAGCACCACAACTCCTCCCGCCACCCACCCCCTCTTTGACCAGATCTCGCTATTCTCCCCCCACTCCTTATTTCTTTCTTTTGGTTTGTGCGCCATTGGTGGACACAACCTAGCTAGACACATCCCCCTCAAGGCGATCAACTCCTCTAACATCGATTCATTTGGCTGGCGCGTGCTGGTCCAAGCGCCTGACCTCGTTTCTCATTTTTGGGTTGCTTCTAAAGGTCTCTGAAGGCCAAGCACCTCTTAAGGGAGGATCCTATTGTCTCTAGCCAACCCAACGCCAACAAGTTGTTGCTTTTTCCAGCAGTATGTGGGCCCTACATGCTGGTGATTGTCGCATATCTTCCCCACACGCCGCAACATTTTTGGCTCTCTCCACTCTTTCTCGGTGGTTCTCTGATTCTGGCTCGGCTTTTAGTCCTAGGTTGTGTTTCTATTTCTTTTGGCCTTCATTAGCCTTAGTTTGTTTCTTTTCTTGTTGTTTCTGGCTCCTCGGTAGGCTTTTAGGTCCTTTGAGGATCTTTTTCGGCCCATCATAGGGGCTTTATTGTGCACAGGTTGTTGGCGCTTTAAGACCTAGCTTGTCTAGGTCTTGGTAGTTTATTTATGGATTAATCACTTTTATATATTATTTTATAAAACATTCGATACTTGTAATGACATGAGATGTCTACACACAATATTGCTGAGTAACATTGTAAAAAAGTAAGGATGATGATTATTGAATTAAAGACGAGGAATATGATTTTTCTGATCCTTATTAGCTCATCGTGTTCTAGACTGAGATACATAATAATGTATAAGTAAGACTACACTCGTTATGCATCTATTAGATAGAATGATGGACTCCGTCATTGAGGTGGTGCCTTTAAGCACACAAGTGAGTGCACTGTAAGAGTACATGCAGTCCAACTAGTTACAGACTGAGAATTAAAAATTATATAAACCAGAATTTTATCAGTGATATATTTCTGATCTTGAAGGTTCATGTGCAATAGTAGGTGGAAAAATAAATAAGCTAATAATTGTTAGTAAAAAAGGATTTCACAAAAAACAATCTTATTACTCGAGGGTCAATTATGATATGTTAATGAATATGATCATAATTTATAGAAACCCATAAATTCGGAATAAAAAATATAAGGGAGTTAATGCAAAATAGTTTTTTTAATGATAATTCTACTGTCGAGATTTGAGATCCCAAAGATCTCACGCACAAGCACAATTGAAGATTTGAGTGAGCTAAGATCCCATGCACAAGCACAATTGAAGCTTTGAGTGAGCTATTATAAAAGCTCAAAGTGTTCATTTGAGATAGAGGGAGAGACCGTTAAAACGTTGGAGAAGTTAAAGCAATTTTCTCTCTCTAGAAGTTTTCTTAAAAAGTTGTGCGTATGAATCTGAAGGAGGTAGCACGCTTGGACTGGTTTGATTTCAATGATAAAAAAGTTCTCGCTTTCCCTGCAACTCAATCGATATTCACACTTTTAGGGGGGTTGCCATCTATGGATTCCTTATGTTCACTTCACCTTCCAAGCTTCGGGATGTTCCAATCAGAGGTGATTTATCCTATTAGAGAGAGTTATCACATCCGTAACTTTGCCTTCATGGACTGACTTATTCCTGGCAGCCCATACCAAATCTTCTATATTGGCTGCAAACAATTGGAACCGTGCTTCTATTCTAGAGGAATACGCAAGAAATTGACAGGATCCAGAATTTTATGAATCCATTCCGGCAAAGACAACTGAGCATACACCAAGAAGTCCAACGACCAGGGTGATTGGCGCCAACTAATTCTAGCATGTGTGCATTCTAGTAGAATGTGCTTGGCATTCTCTTTTGCGCTATTACAGAGGGGACAAAATAGATCCTCCTCATCTCCCTCTGCAACCCTCTCTACCCCCTTTTCTTTTGTGGGTGTAAGATGTCCCACGCTATTTTCCACAGAAGTATTTTCAATCTTTCATGGTCCTTATGGTTCCAAAGCCTTCGCCAAGTTGCTGTCACAAAAGGATGGTCAAGTATACCCTGCGCTGCAAGAGTTCTCTATACATAGACATCACCAACAATCTTCTTGTATGATCAAGGGTCCAAATCAACTCATCCCTCTTATCTACAGTTGAAATATTAATCTTGACAATTGCTTTTGCCGAAGGGTCATTGAAGAACTGGCCATTCCCATTTATATAACTATTCTCCTCTTTCGCCATTCTCCAAGCTAATTTAGACACCAAGGCAATGTTCATCTATCCGTCTAATTCCGAGCCTCCCTTCTCCTTTAGAAACACATATAGACTGCCAAGCATGGAGAGTCAGATTCCTTGTTTTTTTTTGGCTTGAAGCTCCAGCAAAAATCGAGTAGTTTATCAACATCTGAACACCAGGACTTTGGCATAAGAAAGAAGCTTGATATTAGGGTACGCTGGAACAGCCGTGGCCACAACCTTGATGAGAGTCGTTCAGCTTGCTTGCGACAATAATTTAGCTCTCTAACCGATATTCTTTTAAAAGTTTATACTTCAAATCAGCACGACATTATTTTTTGATCTCAGAATCAAAAGAGGTAGACCCAAATGCTTGGTCTTCGGTGGAAGCTTCGTGAGCCGCAACACCTCAATAATAGGTGGAATAGCTAATTCAATAAAGTTTTTGCTGAAGTGAATAAAAGAATTTTAACGATTCAACTGCTGTCCGAACCATGCCAGAGTATTTATTGAGGCACAAATTAATAGACTCTGCATCTCTCCTTGAAGCCTCCTTCAGTCTCTTCCCATCCCTACTCACGTTTGGGAGGATGTTACTATGGATTTTGTTGAGGGGCTCCTAATGTTCAATGAATACATACAATAGCATCCTAGTAGTGGTGGACCGACTCATCAAGTCTGCACACTTTGTGCGCTTGGTGCATCCTTACATGGCTAAGCCAGTGGCCAAACTCTACGTTAAGCAATTTATGAAGCTACATGAGATGCCAAAAAGTGTGGTGACAGATAGGGATTTAGTGTTTATGATCAATTCTTGGAAGGAGTTCGTTCAAATGCATGAGACCAAGTTGGTTAGAAGCTCCACATATTAGCCCCAAACCGATGGCCAATCCGAGGTCACCAACCGTACACTTGAGCAATATTTGAGGAACTTTGTGTTCTAATGCCCAAAGAAGTGGGAAGAGCATGTGGCGTGGGCAGTAATTGTGAGAGTTGGGAATTTGAAGGATTGGTAGATAAGAAGGCCGCAATTGTGAGAGCTGGGAAGGAATCTTTACCTTTTGTTTTTGTTAAACTAAATTAACTTTTTTTTGTTTGTTTGTTAAAATGATCTGAGACGTACAACACCTGCATTAATGTGTTGGGAGAATATTCACCATTCATTATACATATTAGAATCTTTACCTTTTGTTTTGTGCACAATTTTCCCAACTGGACCCAAATTGTAATTTTTATATAAAAAAAGAAAGAAAAACGAAAGAACTATGCACCCCTTGTGATAACATCACAACACATTACATAACCTGCTAACTCTATGCTTAAAACACCTCTTCATACTCTATCAGATAAAACATCACACAATTCATATCTACTTGGGATCTGTAATTCCTTCCAAAGTGACCTACATACACATTGTTCGAATCACGTCTGCTGTCAAATGATAAACCTGTTCATAGAATCTTCGGTCAATACAAATGTCACCATGCATGAACGCCTTCGTGGAATACCGAAAGCTCATTCGATTATGAGGCAAAAACCATCAAAACCCAGCTGTGACAGTTAACCTCGCTTTACAGGCCTTTGAACATAAGATTTATTAGGGTCCTCTGTCTTGAGCTTTGGAGGTCGAATTTCACCTTTTTTACCCTGCAAATGCACGTAATAATTCAATATGGGCAGGCTTTCTTTGCGTAGAAAATGTTATAGACGAGGAATTTTTTTTTTGATAAGGAAAGCTTTATTAAAAAACCAAAGAAGGAACAATACAAAGTGCTATACTGAAACCTAAGCCAAACAAGCTACAAAACTAATGAAATTAGAAAAATCACAGAAACAAAAACCCAACACAGTTGTGGCCCAAGAAAATAGAGAACTCGTCAGCTTGCCCCTCAAACCCTCAATAGACGAAAAAGTGTGATCAAAACATCTATCATTCCTCTCCCTCCAAATAGTCCACCAAATGCACAAGGGGATCAATCTCCACACAATTAGAGCATGGGATCATCAGACGTCCTCTTCCAGCAAAACAACACATCAACCACCTGCGGAGGCATAACCCAACAGTAGTCCATAATCTTAAACACATGAGCCCATAAGTCCCTAGACACCTCACAATGAAGAAAAAGATGATTCACAGATTCCCCACTGCATCTACAAAGGAAATATCAATCCAATAAACAAAGACCCCTCCTCAGATTGTCGATGGTTAGAACTCGCCCATGGGCTACCTCCCACACAAAGGAGACTCTTATGGAAGCAAAGGATCATCAAATCTGTTTCCAAGGGAAAGAAACATAGGGGCTGCAATGAAGAAGCCCATACATCGACTTCACGAGAACTTACCGGAGCTGGAACCCAAACAACACAGTCTATCATCAACCCTACTCCTAACGACCATGACATAAAGGAGCTTAAAAAGGACGAAAAAACCTCAAGCTCCCAATCATTTGCTGCCCTAACAAATTGGACATTCCAAACCCCCAAACCTGAATTTCTATCCCAATAATCCGCCACCATAGCATCCTTATCTTTAGCAATGGCGAAGAGAAGCGGGAAAGCAAACCGCAAAGGCCTATCTCCACACCAAAGATCGCTCCAGAAATGAACACTATTACCACATCCCACGATAAACCGGGTATTCTGGTTGAAAAGATCCCCCCGTTTGCTGATATACCTCGAAAGACTAACACCATAAGAACCTCTCCTTTGAATAGTCCTCCACCCACCCACCTCACACCCAAACTTCTCCACAATAACATTTCTCCACAAACAATTACGCTCACAAGCAAAACGTCACAACCACTTCCCAAGCAAAACCTTATTGAAGGTGGATAGCCGCCTAATACCCAAACCACCAAATCTAATAGGACAACAAACCTTATCCCAATTAAGCAAATGAAACTTGTGCTGATCACTGTCACTACCCCACAAGAAATTCCTTTGTAACTTCTCCAATCTACTAGCCATAGCAGAGGGAATAGGGAAAAGAGACAAAAAGTAGGTCAGAAGATTAGCAAGAGTAGACTTGATCAAAGTGACTACCTCCTTTCGAGAGGTAACTTCGCTTCCACCCAACCAACCTCTTTTCCGTTCTCTCAATAATGCTGTTCCAAATGTGGGAGCTTTTGAAACGCGCACCCAATGGAAGCCCAAGATACAAAAAGGGCAAGGAAGATACTCTGCAACCCATAATATCAGCGAATTCTTGCACATTACCCACCACTCCAATGGGAATAGCTTCAGATTTCTGCAGATTAATCTTAAGTCCAGACACCACCTCAAAACAGAGAAGACAACGAAGATAACGAAACTCTCTCCTCAGCCTCACACAAAATAAGGGTATCGTCAGCAAAAAGCAAATGAGAGTTGCTCACCCCACCACTCCCAACGGAGAAGCCCTCCATGAAACCAATCTCCACCAACTTGTTCAACATCCTACTCAGAGCTTCCATAACAATAACAAACAGAAAGGGCGAAAGGGGGTCACCTAGGCGTAGATCCCGAGAACTACCAAAAAAGCCTTCAGGAGATCCATTCACTAACACAGAGAATCTAATTGTAGAAATACATAACTCAATCTAGCTGCACCATTTAGCGCCAAAACCGCACCTCCTTAACAAATAAAGAAGAAATCTCCAGTTAACGTGATCATGTCTTATGGATATCAAGCTTGCAAAGCATGCCAGACAAGGAAGAGCGCATCCTGGAGTCGATGCATTCACTAGCAACCAAGACCGAATCCAAGATTTGTCTACCCCTCACAAAAGCACCCTGGGAAGGCGAAATAATTTTGTCCATGACCATCCTCAACCTATTAGCCAAAACTTTGGCCAAAATTTTATAGACCCCTCCCACAAGGCTGATAGGCCTGAAATCCTTCAACTCAACAACACCAAGCTTCTTGGGAATCAAAACAATGAAAGTGACATTAATGCTTCTAACAAATTTCCCAATATGAGCAAACTCGTGGAACATGGAAAGAACATCGTCCTTAATAATATCCCAGCAAGAATGATAGACCGCTAATGAGAAACCATCAGGACCTGGGGGTTTATCACCATTGAGACTCCGCACAACACCCGTCACTTCATCTTCGTCAAAAGGTCTTTCAAGCTAAGCCGCATCCTCCTTAGTAATCGAATCAAAACCCAAATCATCCAGCAAAGGTCTCCAAGAGAAAGACTCCCTGTACAAGGAGCTATAAAAACTGACAATCTCATAAAAAATACACTCGAGATCCTCTACAAGTTCCCCCTCAACCTCCAAAGAAGAAATAGAATTCACCTTTCTGTTGGAATTAGCCACCGTATGGAAAAATTTGGTGCATCTATCACCCTCTTTGAGCCAAAGAGCTCTAGATTTCTGCCTCCAACTAGTCTCCTTCATATCGATCAATGATCCAAAGGCACCGAAACTTCCAACTTCCTAACTTTGCCTTCCTCATCAATAAGCTCATCTTTATCCAAAACATCCAAGGAGGATAACTCATGTAACAACGAAGATTTCCTCAAGGCAATATCCCCGAAGACCTCATGATTCCAAATCTTGATGTCTCTCTTTAAAGCCTTCAACTTAGAATAAAAAACAAAGCTTGGAGACCCAGAGAAAACGTAAGACCTCCACCACGCCCCCACCTTATCAACAAATCCATCAGCCTTAAGCCACATGTTCTCAAATCTAAAGGGCTTCTTCCCTCTTCCCACAAACCCACTCTTCAGAATAATTGAAAAATGATCCGAGTACAAGTGTGTCAATCTCCTCTGACACACCTCCGGAAATAAGAGTTGAAAAAAAATCGGTCAATTCTGGACCAAGATTGAGTAAACCTACCATTCGACCAAGTATAAAGCCCTCCGAACAAGGGCATATCAATCAACTGATTTTCATCAATAAACTCCGAAAATTCCAGCATGACATTACTGAAAACCTCCAACCCCGAACGTTCACTCGGGAAACGAGAAACGTTAAAATTCCCCCCAAGACACCAAGGTAAATTCCACCAAGCCATCACCCCAGCTAACTCCTCCCACAAAAGTCTCCTTATACTATCCAAATTAGGACCATACACCCCCGAGAATCCCCAAAGAACCTCATGCTCCACATTTCTCAGAATAACCGAAATCGAACAACTACCAACACAAGACTCCAACTCAAGGACCCTTGTGTCCCAAAGAATCAAGATCCCCCCTGAAGCACCAATCGCCTCCAAACAACACCAGCCAACATGGGACCCCCCCCAAATACTCCTAACGAAAGCCCGAGAATAGTCACCACTTTCATCTCCTGAAAAAACTAGATCGGGTTTCCAACCCCTCAACAAATTGCCAATTCTACAACGCTTCACTCTATCATTGAGCCCCCTAACGTTCCAACAAATAATTCTGGGCTTCATACTCTTCCTTGAAACGTAAGTCTTCCCCTTATAATTTACTGAAGAACTCAACCCTTTAAGCTCACGGAGACCACGAGAACTAGCTCTACTAGAAGTTTTAGAACAGCTCAGATTTCTCTCATTCTCCAAAGCAGCAAACACCTTCAACTCCTCATGTCCCTCACAAGAAACACCAACCAGATGCCTAAACGAGGAAACCATACTAAGCACCAACTCCGAGCTAACGGGCGTGGAAGAACTGACCAAAGCCAGTTCTGACACAGCCTGTGGCACCTCCCCTCCAACACCCCCACCTGGGAGAGATGACGAACATGGTCTCACAACCAAAGGAGAATCAACCGGCCTCACCACCAAAGCATTAGAAAAGTTGTCCTCACCCTCTACGTTCAGCGAATCATCACAAGGGGGACCCACAAAAATGGAGGTGAAGATGACCCATTGCCCCCATGCTCATCAAACAATCTCCCGAGACCAAACAGAGACAAACTGATCGGGATCCATAGAATCCAATTCCTCCAATTCACCACACTCCCTGAACTTCACAACCCCCTACCACCCAACTCAGGGTCATCGGAGAGCCTTTGCCCCGACAGAACCTCCACCCTAGAGACGTTGGCCGCTCCCCACTCCTTACCCTTCAACAGTGATGCAGGAATTTGCTCCGAAGAGCCACCAAGATTACCGCAAGCATCAACAACAGATTCCGGCACCAGCAAGACTCCAGCGCCACCCATCACCCACAGGTAGGGACGACGACATCATGCCGACCTCCTACTGCGCAGGACGCTGCTCAGAAAAGGCAATAGTGATTGTGGGAACTTCATTACCCGTACCCATCTCCGACGAAACTCCGACAACTTCCACCACCCCCACAGATGAGATCGTCGACGCCCCCACCGCTATATTCCGACAACCCAGATCATTCAACATCCCACACACCACGTTAGGGAACACCACCTTACCGGGCTCATCGATCTGGACAACGGGTTGGCCAGAAACCAAGGGTTGGGCATCGGGCTGAGTTGGAGGATTTGGGCCCAAGCTCCATCCTCAGACCCAGAGAAAGGCCCGATCCCAACCTAGAAAGCCCACTCGAAGAAGCCAAGGAATTATGGGCCACACCCACAAGATCCTGGGACACCATTTTAAAACCACGCACCCTGCAGCATAAGTCCATCTTTGGCCCACCCAAAGGCACCGAAACCACGTTGTTGTTTTTAACCAACCTAATTAAGCCATCCAAGTCAGCCTTTAATTTCATTAGATGCTCCTACAAAACCCGTCATATCCAGCCGCCAAATCAGAAGTCCCAGAGCAATTATTACTCTCGGAAATCCCTAGCCCCTCAACGATATGCGCATGTGGCACCAAGGGAACACCAACAGAATCGATCTTTTGCATGCTGCCCACGTCAGTTGAATCTTTACGACTCTCTCTGCCCTGCCGATTTCTTCTATGGCATTCCAATCTTTGCTATATCGGCCAAAGAAATACCATTTCTGATCGAAGAATCCACATGCCCCTTCTTCCTCCGTTTAAGCTCGCCAATGGTCGAGATAACTTCTTCGCATGTCAGAGCAAACGTCTTCCATCCTTCACTCGACCTCCCTTCTGGAATCATCACAGCCCCCCGACGACGCCTATCACCAAATTCTGCAAGAGCCACGTAACGATCACACTTGTTTGAGCATAACTTAGCCAAAAATGCACGCGGGGGTTCATTGAAGCTTTACGAATAATCTCGAGAATCATGGAACTCCACAAGTTTGCCAAACATGTTCGCCAACCAGACCACTCCATATCTATCGAAATGAATCAAATTCCGAGACTTCCTATCATGTTCCGTTAACGTAACTAAGCTAGAAACTAACAGAGAACTGAAAAGTTTTAGCCTCGATCACCAGACTATGGAAGAACGCCATCAGAACATGACAAAAGAAATAAAAACTCCGGCAGCTACAGACAAGAAGAAACGGACTACGGGAACAAAAACAGGACGAAAAAACATCTCGTACCGGCACCCCTCATAGCATCCTGGTGAAAACCCAGTGAGCGTAAACCCCGATTGCAGAGCTAGATGAGGAATTCAGAGGTGGTAACCATGTGAGAGCAGCCTCTACCTGCACCCTTCTGCAAGTATGCCTATTTCATCCTATTGGCCCAATCTCAGTAATGTAACCCTACAGAGGGTCCAAGGAAACCCAGCTATAGCCCAATAATAGTCTGGGATGTGATAATCCTAAGGCCAAAACTGAACACCTAAAAGTCACCAAGCCTTATGGGATGACTCAGGACCATTGGATCATCACCCTAGGTAGATTTAGCCGGAAGCTCAAATAAAAAAAATGAAAGAGTGACCAACAAAAGCAACCAAAACACTAATATCATCTCACCTTCTTTCCACTTTTCATAAAATCTCTCCAGCTTGAAACCTGATGACCATGAGAAAAGGTAGATCAACACACATTCAAATGGCTAAAATATTTGCCAAGGACTACAAGTAAAGTACAAATTTGAGTTTTTTCATTGAAGCATACAAGTCCCTCACTCAATGGAGGTTTGGATTTTAACATGGAGATAAATGTTATTGGAAAAAACTACAAGAGTACAATATTCAGCAATTGCATAGCACCATCAACATCAGGTTCAAGCTCCACTGATAAAAGATATATGGAGGCTAAGTAAAGTGACATGGCTTATTCATAGCATCGACAAGATTGCAAAGTATTTGGGAGAAACAGACAACAGGAGCAAAAATCATAGACCGGAGGAACACAACATGTGAAATGAGCCAGGTAGGTAAACAGCTTCTCATAGAATCTGATTCTTCCTTCTTATAAATGTACTTTAGAAATGACGTTGCAAGAGTAGTAACACCTGCTAACTTCCATGTCTATTTGACCCTTTCTGTTTGGTTCTTTAATAATTGTATTCATCTGAGCTTTTTCTTTCTAGGAACTCAATTATAAAGCATCCGTTGCTGATACAAGATGATCTCCTATGCCAATCCAGATCTATGATTCAGGCTGATTTTCAAAATCTGAGGCAAGGACTCTCAAAGCTTCTAGAAGCTAGAGAGGACATCTTCAGTCAGAAGCCATGTTATTATAGGCTGAAGGCATAATGAGGAACTAAGGTCTATTGGACCCTAGGCACAAAGGATAAGACCGAAGCTTGAGACTGAGGGAAGCAAACCGCAGCTTGTGTGAATGAACTAGAAATAATTGCAAACACAATATATAATACGTGGACATTGTAACATGAAGGCATTTAATGAAATTTTCAGCACAACATACAACAGGTTAGCTTTCTGTACTCAATATTAAATTTAACATTCAAACACAGCTACATCAAACATTATTATAGTCAAAAGGAATTTATAATAAGAACGTCCAATAATTCTATTTGCAACCCAAATAAAAGTAATTAAAACATAGGTAAAACGTGAAGAATGGAGCTAGCAGCTCAGGTTCCTCCCTCCTTCAAAGTTGGAACAAAACAACGCTTTCTTTCCTCCTTAGGAGTTTCCACCTTTTTACACATCATCCAAAGGTGAATATCAGAAAGACACTAAATGCACAAAAGCTACCACGTAATGCAGAGCACAATAATATAGAAGTCAAAGAACCAAACTGTGTCGGCCAAAAAATAATTAACGGATATGCATATTGTGAAACTCATAGTACTGGAATCAAGCACATATCGATTTTACAGTTAGGCTGATAGCGATTGAAGACCAATTTAAAAGAAACTTGAAATTATTCATTGAGATGTACATTACATAGCACTTGAAAACACTGGCTGCAGTAACAGCGGACAGAACCTAAAACCATTCACAAATAATAGCATGTTTACCTAGCATGCTTGGTGGACTAAAGAACATACATTGATGTGCATTTGTGTATAGACAGAAAGAGAGAGAAACAAACCCTCTTTTCTCTTGTTCCTTCCCACTGCTCCTCATGCTCTCGCTTTCTTTTCCACATTTCTTTTGTTTCTTCTTCATCCTTCTTCAATCTACCTTCTTCTTCCGATATCTACACAGCAGCAAGGGGCAAACAGCATCAGAGTATGAAGCCTAAAATGCGAACAGGAACATAAACACGAGGATATTAGCACAACTTTCAACATACCCTCATCTGCATTTTTCTCCTTCGCCATTCCTGTTGTGTCAATATTTCTTGAACTTTCAATTTCAGCTCCCGCTGGAACTCGTCTGACTTCTCGTACAGTTGATCATATTTTCCCTTAAGCATACCAAAGAAGCTAAGTTAATAGCTTGCATCAGAAGCCATGGATTGGGCAGGGCAATCTATCGAGTAAAATAGTACTGCTTAAATATCAAGAACTACCACTCGGCTCCCCAAGATCCACCCAATACTGGGGCCATGGCCACAGCCACAGTTATTAAATACAAAATGAAAAGTAAAAAAGATATAATCCAACATGTATAGAATGACCAACGGTGGAAAGAAGTCATTCAGAATGTAAATACTTAATGCACTAACCCTGCTCCCCCAGCTACACCCAATACAGGGGACCACCACCCCTCTCCCACAGCCACAGCCATAGTTATTAAGTACAAATGTAAAAGTAAAAAATAAAATAAAATAAAACCCATGTATAGAATGACAAATGGTGGAAAGAAGTCATTCTGAATGTAAATACTTAATGCACTAACCCCGCTCCCCCGGCTACACCCAATACTGGGAACTGCCACCCCTCTCCCACAGCCACAGTTATTAAGTGGAAAAAAAAATCCAACTAGTATAGAATGACCAACGTCAGAAAAAGTCATTCTGAATGTAAATACTTAATGCACTAACTGCTCCTATCAGAGAGGCACAGAGTGCCGGCTTTCACATAAATTATCTGAAAAACTAGATCCATGAAGCCTCGGTTTAGATTCTCAACAAAAGACCTCAAACTATAAAAGTTAGAGATGTTTTCTTGGCAAAACCAACACCATCTCCTGAGGAGAGTCATGCCAACCAAAAACTTTGTTTTTCACTCTTACTAGTAACTTTTCAATCAATAACACACGAGCTAAACAAGGTTGAAATCTATATCTAGGGAAACTTCTTTTCTCTAAGCCGAATCTCAGGAATCTTAAAATCTGTAAATGGGCATCCATGTTGAATATGAGAAACACATATATCAAGGATAGTGATATGAAAGAACTCCACATACCTCTTCAACCAATGACTTAATTTTTGAAGCTGTATCTTTCTTCAATTGTTTCCTCCTCTTCATTCTAAGTTCTTCTGCAGTTCACATAAAATTCAGAATGAGCTCTACGTTCTATTAATATCAAAAAATACGAGGATAACGATATATGCAAACAACACAGCTATGGAAACAAAACATAATCCCAAGTTTATTTGGACATGTTAGATTTGCTACGAAGTTAAAGCATTAAAACTTCCGCACCAACCTTTTGCTGCATTCACTTGGCTAAGAACATAATCTCTTTCCTCTTGATCAAGTAAGAGTTGCTGGGCTTTTGCCAATGCTATCACAAATCAACAAGCCACTGTTAGCGAATAGCTCAATAATATATGAAGATAAAAAATACTGAAAACATCCTTTGTTTAGCACCAATATTCATTCTCCATAGTCCACAAAATAAAAATCTAACCATGCATTGCAATCCCAAAACTGGCCAGTGACACAAGGATGTTTCGTTCGGTGTCAACACAGACACATAATAAAGAAAGCAATCCTAACAGTTAGTGGTATGAATGGGGTTATTCTCTAACTTGCATTTGCAGGATCTTGTTCTTCTTATTCATTCCTTTACTTCTTGCAAGCGAATCACTCTTGCTTTTAGATCAAGCATGTGTTTGACAGTTAACTGAGCTACTAGAAGCTGAAGTTTCCATGGATATGGGAAAGAAAGCTCGATATAATGGTGAGTGAAAATAATACTTTTCAATGAACAAAACTATGGCTTTGAGCAAACTCAACGGCCCACCTAAGTGACGGAGGGGAATCCTCCAGGCATATACTCTCTTCATTCTTCATTCTGTCTTCTTTCTCCCTGCTGTCTATTATACTAGTCACAAGTTACTATCCATAGAGGACAAACAGCCCTAAACTTCTGTCTTGTCTTCCTATTTCTCAACCCAAAGCACACCCTTTCGTTCCTTGAGTTGGAACCCTAAATCCCCTCTTTCCCTATGCTCTAGAAACAGTATCGCATCAAAATCAATCTTAACATTCCAAACACAACCACTTTCCATAATTCCTGTAACCTTTCATTCCTTTTTTTAGCTTTTCAGACACTAACTTTCCACACCTCTATCCTTCTACAAATCGAAAAGGATTTTTCTCATCATGATAATCCTCTTCACAAATTGTCTTAAACCCTCAGCCAATGACTAGCACAAGTAGACAGGTTCTCTAAATCTACCCCAGATTAATATATGTCCTTGGTTCCACCCCACAACAATGACAATTCAAAAACATCATGAAATAATGCTTTTATCAGACTACACAATTCACTTCTATAAAATTCCTCATCATCCGGTCCTTTAGTTTTATGCCTAGCCTGCCCAATTATCTCTGAATTTTGACAGAGTTGGGCCTACCCAATAAATTCTTGAAACAGATGAAACTCTCAGAAACAAATGATTAATCAGAATAAATTGTTTAGTGTAGGTACTTTGTTTACTACAGCCCTATATAAAGAGAACAAATGCAAATGGGTCTGAAACTAGACGCTTCAGGACATCAAAGTAACCCAATGGGCCTAACCAGCAGAAGGAACTTGCACCATCAAGGCCTCATCTCCTAAAAAAATCTAGCTTATGAACCATTCTAAAGCTATAATGGCGTTCAGTCATTCTTTTCCAAAACTTGGAGAATTCTACAAAAAGCTGCACAGCTGCAACCTCACCCAAAAATAGTAACCTCGTTCTCTGCCAATCTACATTCTGAAAGTCTGTGCCATTCTTATAAAACATCTATCCCAGTCATCCATATTGTGCAGCTGTGTAACACAACTACAGGTGAGACTTCTATCTGTTACTACTTTTACCAAAACTTAAATCCGCAAAGCTACCCCAGAACTTGCTTCTCCAACCCAGATCTCTAAATCCACTTTACTTCCTTTGCTCAAAAGCTAACGGCAGCATATAAAGAGCAATAGAAGTTGGAGAATCAATGAATAGGCTGCTGATTAAGGTTTATTAATGAACCACCCTAATGTCAACAGGTAACTTCAAAACAGCTGAATGCCATCTTAGACTTCAACAAGTTACAAAAAAAGAGTTGGATATTAGGGGTCACTAGCTGTTCCTCTCCTAGGATTCAATAGTTGAGGCCTGCTCTATATGTTTAAAAACATAAAGACCCCATTAAGTTCTGTCATCGACATTGGCTCCCAGGTTTGACATATTACAACTATCAACTAGCAGCCAGTATCAGTAAATGTACAGAGACGGTTCAAACAAGATCCCCAGTGCTATAAAAGAACCTTGATAAAGATAAATGGTCAACCAATACATTCCTATTTTGAGTCACTGGATAAAGTACAAAGCATAGACCTCCATACCTCCAAATGCCTCTTTTGCTTGTGGATGCTTGCATTTATCAGGGTGGACCAGCAACGATAACTACAAATGTTTAATGTCAACAAATTTTGATTAATAAGATAAGAACTGATTAAAAGGGAGGGAAAAAAGCATCACTATAATCTCATCTGAAGGGTTTACCTTACGGTACTGCTTTTTAACATCTTCTGGAGATGAGTCAAATGGTAGGTTTAGATAATCAAATGGATTTAACTTGAAACAGGAGAGGATCCTAAGGTTCATCAAATTTTCCAAAGGAAACGAGAGATTAATGAGCTGAGAAGACCCTTCAAGCAAGAAGAAAATAAGATATGTAGACATGGGATCATAAAAGAAGTTCATCAGAAGCCTAAAAAAAGTAGTATAAAATAAATTCCTAATGGAAGTAAGTCAAGGAGAGGTATTTGAGTTTGTAACTTTCTTTGCCAGCAGGTTAGCCACCTTATGGGCTAGACTAAAGGCAATGATACAAAATGACCTGATTGCTGAAAGACGAGCACCACCACCAAGTTGCTCATTCTCTTAAAACTCTAATTGATGGAAACCCAAAAAAAAAAATCCCCAAAACCCCCTGTGAATAATTCTTCTAATCAAACATCCTCATACTCCTTATACCAGAACCACTAAAATGGTTGTAATAAGAGCATACGACCACACAGCAGTTTGCAAAAAGAAAACCATTTTCACTTTCTTCCCTATCCTAAGGCACCACCAGCTAACGTACCAAGTTGAGCAATTGTTGCCATATCAGAAGATATACCCAATTAAATCATCCAAAAGCTTCTATTGAACAGAACACACATACGAAGGCAGGTCATCAAACTGCTGTCTTGTGCTCTTTATTTGCAGGGCCATGAGTTTAACTCCTCACTATTACATTTTCATTTATGTATTATTTCCAACATTGTCCTGTCTTTATTTTTATGTCCTTGAGTGTCACTCCACTAGCATCTTTATTAATGAATTTACTTGAAACACCCACCCACCCACACAGAGAATCGTATATAATACATTGTAACAACAGTAATGTGTCATTTTATTTGCCTGCTTCTGGTACAAAAAAAAAAGATTTAGTGCTCAACACTGGTGTTTTGAAGAGCTTATTATTATTATTATTATTATTATTATTATTATTATTATTATTATTATTATTTTTAAAACTTGTTTGGCCTTCATGGCAACAAGTGATGATATGAAGTCTTATCTTAGTTTTGTTGCTCAGATCTAAAGCTTTTGGGGAGTTCAGGCCCCATTGTTTAGTTCCAAAAATTGCAGCATTGGGAGAACCAAGATTTCAACATGGTATGCTCCTTATCCTCCGAAGAAATCACATCTCTACTTAAAAGAATATATTATTAAACAAGAACAACCACAGAAAAAGAAAAAAGCCTCTATGACTTTCTTCATAATTGTTCGAAAATTTTGTGATATGCTTTTTTTTCGAACTTAACAGGAAGGGAATTCCAATCATTATAGTTATTACACATGCATTAAAAACATTTAACATGTACCTGTGAAGTCTACTACCAAAATTCAAATATAATTGTATAATAATCCATTTCTAACAAGTCACAATCCAACATAACCAACAAAATATCCATGGGATTAATTATATGATGGAACAAAATTAAGTGTTAAAATCGTTGGGTCCTTCAGTCCGATATAAAAAACTCTTGACAAGCAAAACATATATAAGTGGTTATACCGTTCTATAAACAAACTTCCAGGCCATAACACTAGTCGGAATCATTCGTCCACTACCAAGACCAAATCAAATCCCCTCACCACCCAATTCAAGCGTATCACGTATCAGCAACCAGCATAACCCGGATTACAGAAGTCCCAACCCAAATAAAAACCAAAAAAGCGTTCAGTTGGGGGTTTCGCAAATTATTCCACAAGTTTATGGTCAGAATAACATTATCCGATAACAGAAAAGACACAGCAATAATAAAATGGGTCAGCTTAGGAATTCAACCAATAGTATAACTTAAAAATCTCAATAAATGCACAAAACGAAAATGATATACTAACTATACATAAAAAACCCTACCGATTAGCCAAAAATTCCAGAAACAATATAAATACAAAATTCATTAACTCGGCATATAACCATATACAATTGTAGAGAGAGAGAGAGAGAGAGGGAGAAGAACCTAAGGACTTCGTTGTCCCTCTCGACTTCGCTGACTTCTGCAAAGAAGTTTTTGAGAAGCAAATCATCGTCGGTGCTTGCTTCTCCCATCCTTAGCCTCTGGATTTACGCTTCTCTTTCTTTCGCTCTTTCCCTCCTCTGTCTCTCTCTCTCAGAGAAGTAACATAAACACAGGAATCTGTGTATGGGACGAGCTCTTAGAGTGGATTGGGCTTGGGCCTAATAATTCGTCTCACCTTCGGTTTTGAAATTTTTGTCAGGCCCATAAATTTCATTATGGGACGAGCTCTTTGATATTTCGTTAGATTGGGCTTGGGCCTAATGGTCAATCTCCCAACTGATTAGCAATTTGGGCCATTAGTCCCCTCCCAAGTTATTTAGAGCTAGAGATAATGCAAGCCTAAAGCTTATGGAAGAAAGTAAAAAGGAAAGGAAAAAAATATATTATTTTAATGATTATTCTAATTGAACTCTCAAAAGACTTCACGAGACTTTGCTTAGAGAAAATATATATATTTTTTAAAAAATTATTACTTCTGATGAGTATCAAGGAAATATTTCATCTTGAATACAATTAAGCTTATGTAATGTATCTATAAAAATAGATAATCTTTCAGTTTAATCAATAATTAATACCATATTAATTTGGGAAATTAAGATAAACCATTATCATTTTTTTTCCTCAAAGAATCGAAGAAAAGCAGTGGGAGGATCAAATTGTAAAGCTATATACCACTAATTTCAACTTTTCTTCTATTTAGTTGAAGATTTGGTCAACCTTTCCAGACATTCAAAAACTGCACTAACTGACCCCTAGCTAGTTGATTTTTTGTTATAAATATTTACTATATTAATGTACTCTTTTTTTTTTGTTTAAAAAAGGGGAAGTCCATTCCTATAATTGTTTGTACCATATATAGTTAAAGCTGGTAAACGATTACATGATATACCCTCAAATCCATGACAAAACTATATGTGGATTACATTATATATGAAGTTGTATGGGGTTTTGAGGAGTGTAGTAACTGATCAAGAACGAGTATTCATGAGTAATTTCTGTAAGGAGTTTTACCGGATGCATGACACTTTGGCTCGAAGCTCCACCTATTATCCTAAAACCGATGGTCAATAAGAGGTAATTAACTAACCGAACACTTAAGCAATACTAGCAGAGTTATGTGTTCATGTTCGAAGAAGTGGGAGGATCATCTAGCTTGGGTGGACTATTGGTATAACACCACTTGTACGTAGCATCCCATATTTTCTTATTATTAATAAAATATTATTTTTATTGAATTTCGAATTATTTGAAAAAAAGGGAAATTTGTTTTTTAGTCCTTAGGTTTTAACCCCTTTTCATTTTTAGTCATGAATTTTAGAGGGTCAAAATTTTAGTCCTTGAACTTTCATCTTTGTAAAATTTAGTCATTCCGTCAGTCTGCCGTCAGTTTGCCGTCAAATTTGTACCGGTCGACCGGTATATGAAGCGGTCGACCGCTACATGTATCGGTCGACCACTCACTTTCAAAACATATATCCGGTCGACCGCTTCAAAATTGGTGGTCGACCGGTACAAAAATTGACGACAGACTGACGGAAGGACTAAATTTTACAAAGATGAAAGTTCAATGACTAAAATTTTGAAGGTTGAAAGTTAAGGACTAAAATTAAAAAAGACCTAAAACCTAAGGACTAAAAAGCAAATTTCCCTTGAAAAAATTATCCTGTTTTAGAAGTGTTTAAAGTTTAAAATGGCCGTTTGATTTGAAAAGGTTATATTTTAAAATTGTTTAAAATTTGAAGAATAGATGTTTTATCTTTATCTCTTTAGATTTTAAAGTTAGTCTTTGCGATGCGTATTGATTGGGAGAATGAGAAATCTAGCATATTTTTGAAGGTTCTATAAAGGGTTTACGTGTTATGAGAGGTGAGGTAAACGAGGTTATTATACTAGATTTTTCTAAAAGACTGAGGTAATATTTGAGAAATTGCATGTTTTATTGAAAACCCTTGGAGTTTTATGTGCATTACGTTTTGATAAAATTGTCAAAGATTATAGCATGGAATGTGTAAACATGAGTCTATTTTTATGTCCATTGATTTTACGTGATGTTTTCAGTGTTTAAATCAAAGCTTTTTGACGTTTATTGTGATTTAAGATTTATACATTATGTTTCATGAAAAGAATAGAAAGATGTAAAGTTCAAAGTGATGTTTATAGTATGATATGTTTGTATTTTCAAACCTTGAGGCCCAGAGTTTACAGAGATATCGTATTGATACCAATTGCAACCCATTGAGTGCACCAATTCTGGACATGAAGTGATTTATTTTGTAGGGTCTTCCTGAGTGCACACTTGGACATGGCCAAACCTTAGTGAGAGAGAATTCTACCCATAGTATTGACTTAGTTTGGTTGATCCCCAAACTAAGTAGCAACTGCACAACCCTCTCACGGGTTAAACGTGACCCACAATTATTGTCAAAGAGATTTTCTATAGTAATTCTATGAAAGATACAAATTGTTTTACAGTTATAATTATATGGATTGAGATTTATATTTTTTTAATTCATTTATACTTCTTAAATGTGGCTCTTGAAGTGCACCATAGTATAATGATTTTGTTTAATGAGTTGTCAAACTCACCCCTTATCTGTTTTCTCTTTTCAGATGATATTTATGAGCGTGCCAAAAGTCGTGTTAGAAAACGCCTATGTGGGTAGTTGAGAGAATGCCTAGAATTTCAGTTAGATCGAGTGTTTTGTTTGTAATTTTTTTAGTTTTTAAAGAGTTTTAAACTAAATATTTTTACTCAATTGTTTTGAAGTTTTAAACATGAATTTGTTATCAAGATTATTTATTTTGTGATAACTGATTTCTACTCCCAAAATTTCGTCGATTTTTCACCGATTTTACGCATAAAAGTAACTCCTGATTGTCGGGGTTTGCGACGTTACACCACTTACCACCGGGCTATCAAAATGTTCCCGTTTGAGGTATTGTACGGGAGACCACCACCAAGCTGGGTGGATTATGAAGAGGGTGGCTCCTCCAATGATTTTGTGGATGCATTGAGTTAAAGGAGAGAGATGTTATCCTTCGAGAGTTGAAGGAGAACTTAGCCCATGCCCAAGATCAAATGAAGAAGTACTATGATAAAAGGGAGGACGATGGAAGAATTGCAATCCGAGTATTGGGTTTATTTGAAGTGTTGTCCCACGAAGCATAAGTCTATTACAAATAAAAGTTATGAGGAAGTTGTGTGCCAAGTACTTTGGTCCTTACCCGTGGACATACATATTCACCCCGTCTTCCATATCTCATGGTTGTGAATGAGAGTGGGGGACCCGAGCTTGATAATTCAAGACTTGCCCAAGATGGATGAAGGAGGCATGGTTCACCTAGTGCTTGAAGAGTTAGTGGGGTGCAGGCAAGTCCATAAGTGCGTGTACGCGAGGAGGTCATAGTTCGGTGGAAAGGACTCTCCTCAGAGGATGCTACAAGGGAGGTGATCGACATCCTCAAGGAGCATTTTCCTTGTATGGACCTTGAGGACAAGGTCCGTTTCAAAAGGCACGACGTATAGAGATAAGGACGATTGCCATGGGGGCCATATGGCAAGCTGGCATGGCAAGGCCAGCACGGGCGGGCCGAGCACCTAGGGCCTCTTGGCCATTAGCCATGTGTGCACAGAGTCGCAAGGCAAGAGTAGCCAGGCAGCCTCATCAACCAGTAGTCATACGTTTGCGCAGGTAAGCTGGATACTTGAGGCCAACTTGGCCGAGCACCCAACTCGGTTGACAACCGCACCAGCCACTGTGGAGGACAATGAGAGGCAAGTGGCAGTGAGCGTGGAAGAAGGGTCCAGCTCACCAAAGACATATTCTACAAGCTTCAAGAAGGTCCTAGAAGGACAAATGAGGACCAAGGAGTGGACCATGTGCCCCACTACCTTGGGAGGGACCGACCCCTAGATTCTTGGAGAGCATCTTTGCCCTCAAAGAGACGTGTCTACTATTCCTAGGAAAGGTGGGATGAGAGCCAAATGTCGTTTGTAGTGGAAATATTTTAATATCCCTTGAGAATATTTTAAAGAGAATGACAAGTGTCTTAAAGGGAGAGAGCCATATGTAAGGAGAAGGTGCTAGGAAGTTTCATGAAAGAGGAAGGGAGTGCTAGGAAGTTTCATAAGAGAGAAATGAGGACCAAGGAGCCATCACTATGTTTTCTTTTATGCTATTTCAATATATAAATGTAGCTTTTGCTCGAATCTCATTCTTGCGCAATCTTGAGGTTGTCGATAAAAGGCTTCCATCACCGTGCCAGCCACATACCCATGGAGTATGAGGGGGAAACACAACGTCGAATCAGTGCTTGGTGGATGCAGACAAGTTATCCCCAACACTTAATTAGTTCAATTGAGTCACAACAGGGTGTTCGTAGATCGCATGTAGCATGGCATGCAGCAACAACTGTATATAGAGCTCAAGTGTTGATTACTGCGTGCGCTGGCATGCCATGTTGCTTGCAGGCGCACATGCATCAATTGCGGGCTGTGAGTAACCCACCCAGGCAGTGGCGGAACCAGGAATCCAATCGAAGGGGGTTGAATTTCTATGGAAAAATGACAAAAAAAATTACTACATAATGCAAAAAAATATCTTAAGAGTTAAAATATCAAAAATTAAGAATTAAAAGCACTAAAAACATTAAAATACACATATCGTACTATTTGCTGATACTGAGAGGTGACAATTGGATCCTACGAGACTGTATATTCTGAAAATATTGTAAAATAACTTCGTGATTAACCAAACAGGGAAGAGCTCAAAACAACGAGATATCCATCAGTAATTAACCAAACATACATGTCAAAGCAGTGAATATAAATGCCAACAATTAATTACAAAACCATATTAACTATTGCAATTTTTTCCCATTTTTCATCTCCAAGCCCTTTCTTTTGATGTTCATTGATATGCAGGGCAATGATTTTACTGCTTCCAAATTTTTCAGCTATTCTAACATGTGAATTGATGATCACAAAATTTTGTGCAGCTCTAGTTTCAAAGGTAACAAATCATACTTTAACCTTACTATATAAATACTATCAAATAAAATACAAAGACCTGATATATTTATATGTATTAAAATTGTTAGTTGCATTGACCTAGCAATGCTGAGATTATATCATCAAAGTCCCACTATTTATCGCTAGTTCATAAGAGGCAATAAGTATCAAGGAAAGATGTGCAATCTCTTATGCGCAAAAAATGTTTCTACTGTGTCATCTGCCCAGCTACTTGGGCTAAACGGTAGGTTCTCACTTAAAACTTATAGCAATTGGTTGTGAATCTTAGTGCTACTCCAGGCATATATGACTAGATTCTTGAGGTTTATGTAAATTCTCCTCTGAGGCAGATCTACAAGATCATGTTTTATATATTTATGGTCAGTTATTTAATGCATGGAGCAAATAATTGAACGTAAAAGTCAATTATCACTAACTGGCACGCATAGAGAAATAGAAAAACCAGCAAAATAAGGATAATACTGTTGCCCGATAAATAGATTGAAAAAAACGAAGTGCATAACCTATTCGATTAACAGAACAATAAGGTAGAAGAACCAAAAGAATGCAAAAAAATAATAGTATATCCTTATTATCAGCGAGAATTCACCCAAAGAAGCAATCCCAAAACCCTCAATCTTGTAAGCTTTTCAACCCATAAATCAACTACACAAATCGAAGGGGATCAGACTCGGGCCGTTCAGGACCTAATGGGGATCATATGAAGTTGGCCTGGGCCTATGGGTATCAGGCCTAGGCCATCTTCTATTTTTTTTTTAAAAATATACATATAATTTTTTTTTGGGAGCCAAGGGTGTCGGCCGACACCCTTCGCTCCCCCTCCTTCCGCCATGCACCCATGTGCGGAGTGCTGTGTGCTCGGCGTGCCATGTGACCTTGACTGAGTATTTAGGGACATGGCTGAGATCTGCTGTCGCATTTGTGGAGCTGATGGAGTTAGACGCTGGCTTGCATGCTTGGGGCATGCTGTCGCACGAGGGGCGCCTTATGTGCCACAACCAGGTCAAAAGCACGCGTGCATGCAGGGTGTGTGACATATGTGGGCACACGACTGGGCTGCCATGGCGCCCAATGTGCGCCCCACTTGCAGTTCCCTCGGACAGGGGGCATGCTGGCAGCCCACCTTATGCCTATGCTCGAGATTGATGGAGGGATATTGACGTTGTTATCAGGTGTTCATTGACGATCACGTGCTAATTGTCGTAAAGCCATGATCTTTCCTTTGTATATTTGATACTGTGAATATAAAGGTAGGGAGATTCTCGTACTTGCTTATATTTGAGTGGAGAAGTGAGAAGGCTGACTAGGTGAGTAATACTTAGTGCTAAACAAGGTAGCGAAAAATAATTTATGACACAAGACTATCACTACTTTTCCTTTTCCCAATAACATATCTAAAATAATAGCAAAAAGAAAATCCACCAAAAAATCCATATAAGGATAAAGAAGAGTACTAACAAATAATAGGTGAAGTATGCACGAGGGCATCAATACCAATTATTTAAAGGGATAAATGCAAAATTGGTCCCTGTGCTATACGCAAAAATCGATTTAGTCCCTGTGATATGAAAAACATCAATTTAGCCCATGTGATTTCAAAAAATGATAAAATCAGTCCCTAATGGAGGACCAATAACAAACGAAAATAGAATCACAGAGACTAAATCGATACTTTTCATATCACAAGGACTAAAACGATTTTTTCATATAGCATAGGGACTGATTTTGCATTTATCCCTTATTTAAAGTATGAGAAACATCTTTTTGCATTATCATCTTTTAAGTGCAAGACTGATGCATGTGTTCCTATACTTTTGAGAGGAAGAAAATTTTTGTACGTGATTCCCTTTCCAGCTAATAAACCCTGCATTCTGTAAAATCAAGACAGGAGAATTCTTCTAGCTCGTTATTTTATTAAAAAAATAGCAAAAAATGATATAATTATAGAAAGCTTTAAAATTAATGAGTTATGTTCAACAATGTTCTAATTAATTACCAGATCTGAATAAACCACGTTCGAATATTTATGTTCATATATGTCCAAACGTAATCTAGGTTAATTTGAATATTTTTTTTTAATGTTTGAACCATATTTTTATTAGAACACATATTATTGTTCGAATAATTATAGGTAATGTTCGAACGTCCCTTTTTTTGGCTCTAGTATATTTGGGATCGAAAAGGTACATTTTAAACGAATTATTAATGGAATGAAATGCCAAAAACAATTAAAAATACTCATTATCTTCAAAAATAACCAACACAGTATATTATATTCATAAGGTACAAAATAATCCACACATTAAAAAAACAATCACCGGAATCGCTGACCATCACCAGTGACGTCGGATGGCTTGGAAGGTCCATCGGGGACATGTGCAAAAACTTTCCCCCTCGACTGCGCGCATGTCATCGTGCTCTCCGCCTCACAAAAAAGCAATACACTTTATAACATATATATAATAATACAGTTTTCCAAACAATACAATTCACAGAATAAAATTGGAATGCACTTAGCAACAACATCTGAGCAATTATTATATATGTTTTGAAACATTTGACCAATATTACCTTATATTCATCCTAATATTTCTCTATCAACTTTGAGAAAATCAACAGTATATATCCAACAAATTCACAATATAATATAACACCTCCCGAATTTCCATCTCAAGTCATGATAATCACAAACACATACGTTGGCAAAATTACAAGATCAACCAAGTAATTAATTGATATATATGATGAATAACCGATTTAATTGATTTAAATAGATCGCATAAATTTACCAGAAAAGTGTCTAAGTTATATATATATATATAATTGTCATCTAGTCTAACATATATATCACATATGCGATCCATGCATTAGTATACAATAGTCAATGATCAATATTATTGTTTGATAGTCTATATTGAATGGACTCTAATTAATTAGATGATACAAAATTATGAGTTAATGGTGATTGACTGAGGCACTAATCAATGTGTGCTAACATTAGTCATGAAACCATATTAAGATATAAATTTAATACACCGTGGCAAGCATGTTAACATATACGCAAGGTGGACCTCATTGTGGGATCTATCTACTGTATTTAATTCTATCTACTGTATTTAATTCTACCTAAATTATACAATGCATTTCAGGTAAAGAATTGTAAAGGATCTAGTTGATTGATACCCTAAGATTTTTAGAAATCTTTATGCGCGCAAATGAATCATCAGATTAAATAAAAGATGAAGAATAATAGAAATGCATTAATTGTCTTTAACTCATCCAAACTGAGAAAATTTGGACTAGCCTTTTTGATGCAGGGTATCCGAGTCAGATGATGCCGAACTGTCAGATTGCTCATTGATGGCGCTGAATTACCTGGAGCGGGAGGATCAGCGCAAAGATGGCAAGAAATCGTGATCTAGCCTAATTGAGGTGGTTTTCGCGCACGTGTCGGTTTGTTGGCCATAACTTTGGCTACAAGTGTCCGATTCGAGCCCGTGACCCCAATTCGGAAAAGCTCTTTTCGGCGCGCACGTCATAGCCGCCCAGCTACGCTCGGTGCACCTCGTTTCGAGCCCCAATTCCGCTGTTTTCAATTTCGAATATCCATTTTTAGTTAATTTTTGCTATTTATGGTAATTTTCTATTTGTTGATTAGGAAATAATTCTGAACCCGATTTAGGCCAGATTTTTGGCAATCGTTTGATTTCTTTCCGTATTTCGTTTTGGTAAGACTATTAGGATTTTGCTATTTTTGGTAAAATTCTATGAAGGTCGACTTTTTCAGCTATTTTAACCCGGCTTGTGGGTTGTTTTGATTCATTCCTGAATATTACGATTTTTATTGAATCCAGAGTATTTTCTGAATGCTTGGGTCGAAATTCTCTCATTCCTTCTTGCAAATTGCCTATTGTTTTAGCTTACAGAATGATCTCTATTCTGTTCGGCGTCAATTGATATCAGAGCTCAACATCTTCCTGAGGCAGTATTTTCATCAGTATTCGATGGCTGGTGGTCGTGGTCGTGATGGTCGTCGTGGGCAGGTTCCGAATGAGGAAGTCCTGCACCGTGATCGTAACGTTCAGGATGTTATGATTGAGGATTTGCAGAGGCAAGTGGCAGAGTTAACCCAGCGTCTGGCGGCGCATGAAATCGGTCATCATGATGTGGAAGATTCTGATACCGACAATTCCACCTTCGAAAACCCGTATCACAATCAACTTCGGGAGTACCGTGGTCGAGAGAACTGTCATGGAGACCTCGGCTTCAGAGCTGATTTGCCCGAGTTTTCTGGTACATTACAATCTGATTGTTTTATCGATTGGTTGAATGAAGTAGAACAGATTTTCGATTACAAAGAGGTCCCAGATCGTGTCAAAGTGAAACTGGTGGCCATCAAACTCAAAGGTAGAGCCTCTGTGTGGTGGGAGTAGTTGAAACATTCAAGAGACAGGCAGGGCAAGGCCAAGATCTCTGATTGGGAGAAGATGAAGATCCACTTCCTTCCCTTTGGCTATACTTAAACCCTGTTTCAGCGACTTCATTCGTTGAGGCAAGAGATGAGATCGGTGGAAGATTATACGGAGGAGTTCTATCAGTTGATCGCTTGGAATGATCTGACTGAGACAGAAGAGCAGATGGTGGAGCGCTATTTGGGGGTTTGCGACAACCTCTGTAGGATGCCCTCAGCCTTCACTCGCTGTGGACGATTTCTGAAGCCTACCAGCGTGCTCTTGCTGTAGAGAAACAACAGAATAGGAGACCCGTCATCAGAAACGACCAAAGCAATAGGCCAGCTCGCCCTGAAGAACCCCGTCCTCCCCAGCAGCCACCAAAGAGTAATCCTAACCCTACTATTAAGTGTTTTCAATGTGGTGAACAAGGGCACATAGTAACTCATTGCAGGAAGCCTGCCTAGTCAGAAGAGCAAAAATCTGTTGCTTGAGGAAGGCATGGAGTACGAGACTGAAGAGGTTGGAGAGCCAGTGTATTCCGAAGATAATTGGTTGAGAATCAATATCTTCCACACAACCTGCACCGTGGCCGACAAAGTCTGCAAGATGATTATTGACAGCGGCAGTTGCGAGAACGTAGTCTCTGAAGACGTTGTCCAGAAGTTGCAGCTGAAGACAGATCGTCACCCCAAGCCATATAAACTGTCCTGACTGAATAAGGGCAGTGAGGTAACAGTAGATAGACGATGTTTAGTGTCTTTTTCTGTTGGCAAGAAATATTTTGATAATGCTTGGTGTGATGTGGTGTCCATGGATGCATGTCATATACTGTTAGGCAGACCTTGACAGTATGATCGGAGTGTGGTACATGATGGACGGAAGAATACATATTCCCTTAGCATCAAAGGGAAAAAAATTGTGTTGGTACCTCGTCGGGAAGGACCCGATCCCACCCCGGTTGTCAATAATTACAATCTACTTTATATGTCCAGGTTTTTAGTTGAGGTTGAGCGTGAGAATGTAGTCTTTGCTTTATTACCTTGTGAAGATAGTGCAACAGGCGAGGTTCCAGAATTACCCACGGAGGTCCAGCAGCTGCTTTCAGGATTCTCTGATTTGATGCCCGAAGACCTTCCTCCTGGATTACCGCATGTGAGAGATATTCAGCATCAGATTGACCTGATCCGGGCTCGAGTTTGCCCAACAGACCAGCATACCGCCTCAGCCCGACGGAAGCTGAAAAGTTGCAGCGACAGATGGTAGAGTTGCTGGAGTGAGGCTATATCCGTGAGAGTATGAGCCCATGTGTCATTCCTGCCTTGTTGGTACCGAAGAAAGATGATTCCTGGCGCATTTGTGTAGACAGCAGAGCCATCCAAAGGATTACGGTGAAGTATAGATTTTCCATTCCCCGCCTGGACGACATGCTAGATCAACTGTCCGGTTCTAAGGTCTTCTCCAAAATTGACCTTAAGAGTGGATACCACCAGATCCAAATTAGGCTTGAAGATGAGAGGAAGGCGGCGTTTAAGACGCAACATGGGCTGTATGAATGGATGGTCATGCCATTTGGACTGTCCAATGCCCCCAACACGTTCATGAGATTTATGCATCAGGTTTTACGGCCTTTCATGGGGAAGTTCGTGGTAGTCTAGTTCAAAGATATCCTTATCTAGAGCCCTACATAAGCCTCACACTTTGATCACCTCCGAGCTGTGTTTGAGATGCTCAGGACGGAGCGTCTGTTTGTTAACAAGAAGAAGTGTTCTTTTTTCACTACTTCTGTAAATTTTCTGGGTTTTGTTGTGTTTGTTGATGGTGTTCATGCAGATCCATTGAAGATAGATGCAGTCTTAGAGTGGCCCCAGCCGAAAACCTTGCATGATGTCAGGAGTTTCCATGGGTTGGCATCTTTCTATTACCGCTTCATCAGGAATTTCAGCACCCTGATTGGTCCTATCATAGAGTGCCTAAAGGGACGACATTTCCACTGGTCTGAGGAGGCAGAAGACAATTTTCAACTGGTCAAGCAGAAGATGACAGAGGCACCAGTATTAGCACTCCCTGATTTTGACAAAGTGTTTGAATTGAATTGTGATGCATTTGGAGTTGGCATTGGTGGTGTTTTAAGTCAGGAAGGACGACCCATAGCTTTTTTTAGTGAGAAGCTGTCAGGATCAAAGAAGAATTACTCGACCTATGACCTAGATTTCTACGCCATCGTTTAGTCCTTGAAGCATTGGCTTCACTACCTTGTGTAGAAGGAATTCATTCTTCTTGCTGATCATGAAGCCCTGAAGTACATCAATGGTCAACACAAGCTGAGCAGACGACATGCTAAGTGGGTGACATACTTGCAAGAGTTTACCTTTACCCTGAGGCACCTAACAGGGAGCCTGAACCGTGTTGCAGATGCCCTTAGTCGTTGCTCCTTACTCCTCACCACCATGTGTACCAAAGTCACCGGATTCGAAGCTTTCACTGATTTCTATGCCACAGATCCGTCCTTTGGGAAGATCATTCAGGAGGTAACCTCTGGTCATCGCCATGATTTTGTTTTGCATAATGGGCATTTGTTTCATGGGCTACATTTGTGCATTCCAGATTGTGCGGATAGCACATCTTTACTTTAGGGAGATTGTGCGTCTCCATGGTGTTCCTCGCTCCATCACTTCAGATCGAGACACCAAGTTCATCAGCAACTTTTGGAGGAGCTTATGGGGAAAGCTGGGAACAAAGTTAAATTTCAGCAGCGCTTATCACCCCCAGACGGACGGTCAGACCGAAGTGGTGAACCGGAGTCTAGGCAATCCGTTGAGATGTTTGGCAGGCACTAAACCCAAGCAGTGGGATTTAGCATTACCTCAAGCAGAATTTGCTTACAACAGGTCAACGAGCAGGACCACAGGCATGAACCCTTTTGAGATAGTCTATGGTCAGAATCCATCGGAAGTACTGGATTTAGCTCCCATTCCACGTGTGGGCCGTTTGCATCCTAGGGCCGATGAGTTGGCTCAACATCTTCGTGGCATCCATGAGCAGGTGAAACTGACCATTCACGAGAGCAATGCCAAATACAAAGCTCGGGCGGACAGTCATCGTCGTCAGGTACTTTTTGATGTTGGTGATTTTGTTTGGGCTGTATTAACTCATGATCGTTTCCCTGTGGGCGAGTATAATAAGCTTAGGGAGCGGAAGATTGGACCCTGTGAGATATTGCAGAAGCTTAATGACAACGCTTATAGGTTGCGTCTCCCTAGTCACTTAAAGACCTCTAATGTCTTTAATGTGAAACACCTAAGCCCTTGCTTTACGGATTCTGCTGATGTTGCTGTGAACTCGAGGACGAGTTTTTTTCAACCCGGGGAGACTGATGCAGGGGGATCCAAGTTAGATGATAAAGAGCTATCAGATTTCTCATTGATGGCACTGAATTACCTAGAGCGGGAGGATCAGCGCAAAGATGACAAGAAATCGTGATCTAGCCTAATTGGGGTGGTTTCTGCGCACATGTCGGCTTTGGCCATAACTTTGGCTACAAGTGTCCGATTCGCGCCCGTGACCCCAATTCAGAAATCTCTTTTCGGCGCGCACGTCATAGCCACTAGCTACGCTTGGTGCACCTCGTTTTGAGCCCCAAATCCACTGTTTTCCTTTTCGAATCTCCATTTTTAGTTAATTTTTGCTATTTATGGTAATTTTCTATTTGTCGATTAGGAAATAATTCTGAACCCGATTTGGGCCAGATTTTTGGCAATCGTTTGATTTCTTTCCGTATTTTGTTTTTGTAAGACTTTTAGGGTTTTGCTATTTTTGGTAAAATTCTATGAAGGTCGACTTTTTCAACTATTTTAACCCGGCTTGTGGGTTGTTTTGATTCATTCCTGAATATTACAAATTTTATTGAATCCAGAGTATTTTCTGAATTCTTGGGTCGAAATTCTCTCTTTCCTTCTTGCAAATTGCCTATTGTTTTAGCGTACATAATAATCTCTACTCTGTTCGACGTCAATTTTTGTTTTTGTTTTTGTTTGTTCAGTAGTAAAATAAAGAAAAAAAACTATCGTTTGTTAGTTAATTAATCTTTGATTAGTAATCGAAAAGGAGGAAAAAAAAATTAGATTGTCAAGCTTTGTGCAACATTGACAAAGGGTATCACAGCTTTTCCTGATCCAATTACAGACCGAAAGATAGTAGTGAAAAAAAATCAACCAAAAATAGATTTAACATAAAAAAGGGTGAAGTATGAGGACAGCAAATCCAATAATATTTTAATTATTTATTAACAGATAAGTTCAACATACTTTTCAGATAATTTTTTGGTAAAGTATGAAAAACGTAAGACTGATGTGGTCATATATATATTCTGTTAGCTCAAAGGAAGGGTGAGTTCCATCTAATAACCGGCGCATTCTGATATATCTGCTTAAAAATCAAGATGTGTACTTTTTAAATAATAATAAAATTGTCATGTGCTTTAAACCTTTAAAAAGTGTCATAGTTACAAAAAGCGCTTTAAAGGTACACGTTATGGTCCAAAAGTTTTGCAAACAATTTTTAGATTAATGTGTGAAGAAGATGAGTTAATTAGGTCATGAGCAACTACATTACATAAGTGAGAATGTGCATAGCACTACTTTAGGATTATAATCATACTCCATAAAAGGAGTATGAGGGTATGTATATATATTGATTTTATCTTAGTTTTATGTATATAACTATATATGTTTAGCACTATTACCAAGCTTTCCATCATTTTTGTGTCAAATCGTTGTCTCTGGCCAGCCTACCTTTGATCACTTTGTTCGATTGATGAAAGGGAAATCTTGTGCACCCTTGTTGTGATACCCCAAATCTCACTTCGAGTGGGAGAAAAGAAAGGAATGAGAGATGGTCAAGTCCCATATTGAGACCTTATTAGGTTGAATTTAGCTTTATAATGACCCAAAAAGCTTCAAGAGTAACATTGACTAGTTATTTTGAAGTCAAAGTACATACGTGGCTAGTTAGTACTTTTATTAGGTCGTTACACTTGTGCTTGGGTTCTGTCGACCCTAACTCAGTTTAAAATTAGAACTATGAGCCTTAATGCAACGAGCAAATCTCGAGAAGGCTGGACGATCTAGCTCATATTCCCATTTAATCTATCGATTTTATTCTCATGGATAATAGAAATCAAAACCATGCTTCAATTTTCTTTTCCTGTGTTTTATATATTATTTTATAATGACCACTGCACCTCACAACATACACACTGTAAAAGAACAAAAAAGTGATCATTATACAAAAAAAGGTCACTTTAATGTACTTTTTAGATGGTTGGAATCAAGTTAGTAGCTCAACAATTGGAAAATTTTCAGCCAAATTAAGCCCATTGGTTGGGTTGAACTTGAACAAGAGAATAGTCTTGAGCCCAAGTGAGACACAACGGTGAGCCCAATATTGTAAGGATAGAAGCATCAATATAATTAATAAGATATATCTAGTCAACAGTACTTCAGCACCCACAAAGAAAAGAATTTTATGCAACTTTTAAGCACCGACCAAAAAAAGAGAAGTTATATGGTTGTTAAAAGGAAAGATGCTACGACTGTCATTTGGGACAAATAGATAAGCATGTGAAAAATGTATTGGAAGCATATGGGGAAGCCAGTCGTCAGCTTCCTCTCCCCAAAAGCAGAAAATGGCACAGGAGCATAAACCTACACACATATATATACACACACACATCAGCTTGCAAGTGTCATCTTATGATTGGTAACGTAATGCAGAGAGGCGAGACAGGAGTCCAGCAATTAGTCAAAGATGATGTTAAAATCTCGCTTTAGCTTATAGTAATAGCAGAGGCTGAAGCAATTTTACACTGTTAACTCGTCTCTCTTTCTCTCTTTGGGGGGTTTTCGAATCAAAGTCAGGCTCCCTGTTTTCTTTCCTTGTTCTTTTACTTTTTTATTAACTAAGCAAACGCTGCGGAACCAGAACTGGAAGTGTGCAAATAGAGACGGAAATTAAGGGGTACACTAATTAGTAGAAGGTGATAAAAGGATTTTTGATAAACACTGGGGGAAGGAGGTGTGGATCAGGAGGTGGCAATGCAATAAGGCTCCCAGAACAGAAGAGACCTTCTAGGCTCCTTGCAGCCTTTTACCAAAGGAACCAAGTACTCTCCTTTAATGTTTCCTATCAGAACAAGAAATTGTTGCTGCTTATTTGGCATTGGATCCTTGGAGATAATGAACTTGTTGAAGTTGTTGATCTTGTGGGCTGGTGGTTGTTGAGTAATTGGGTGAACAGTGGGCTTTGCCCGCCAGTAGTACTCATAAGGATTGAAAGAAGCTGTACTGCATGGCACTGCCGGTGCTGAGGGTAGAAGCCGAGACACGCGGGGTCGTGGTGGAAGACATTTTGTCACAGTAGTTGGCTCCACTTCCACGGCCTCTTCGGCCTCCTCTTCAAATTTGACAATTTCATTGTACTTGCCTGGCCATGCTGGATTCCTATCTGCTCTCCTGATGGGTTTATTCACCATTAAAGCCAACCTATGGACATTTATCGCCCTACTTGAAAACTTAGGAGCTTGCTCGATCACGAAATCAAATTCTTTGGTTCCATCTTCATTATCAATCCCCTCAACCTCTTCAGCTTCCTCGTTCTCCTGGCATCCTTCTTCTTCCTCCTCATAAACTTCCTCGAAGTCCCCGAGTTGATCTTCTTCGAACACTTCCTTTTCATTTTCCTCCACTTCTTCCTGTTGCAGATCTTTCTCAACCATTTGTTCACCTTTTGCTTCTTCGTTTGAGGGACTATTAACGAAAGTGAGGACAAGGCGGCCATCTTGCCGTTGGGCATGAAAGTGGTTTTGTGGACGGACGGACACGGCTTCGAGGACTAATCGTCCATTGTCACGACGAGACTGCATGCGGAGAGATGCTCCATCTCGACGAGAGAGAGAAGAAAGAGGTGGAGGGAAGGATTTAGGCTGTGATTTCTTGCTTGAAGCATAGTGGTACTTTGCCACCCTCCATTCCTCCCTCTCAAAAGATTGAGAGTCTACCTTCAGATCTTCTTGTAGTTGTTGTTTCTCTTCTTCTTCTTCCTCCTCCTTGTCTTCTTCCACATCCCCAGTCTCCGATGGCGGGTACGATGAGAAACCGTCCGAGCCGGTTTCTGATCCGAGACTCTCGGTGCATACTTCGAGACTCTTTTCGCTCAAAGAGCTCGCTGATCTCTTCACAAGAGGGTGAATATAGGGAGGTGGAAGTGGTTTTGATGAGTCCTCGTCGGCCTTTTGAGATACAATTGCGCTCCATATGTCAAATTGTCCAGGCTTCTCGAGCTCTTTCTGCTGCTTCTTTTCTTCTTGAATCGAGCTCCATTTATCAAATTGTCCCCGACCTAGGAGCTGCTCCTTCCCTTCTCCGTAGTCTTCTTCTCCTTCTGACGAGGACGATGAATCTGCTAGAGAGACCGAAAGTTCACGAGAAGATGCGATCTTTTTCAGGGGAGAGAACCCGTTTTGAGCCAGCCATTTCTTGGAGGACATGTCGGCGGATAGAGTTCTCCGAAGAGAAGCAGCTTTTGTTCTTTCACAGTCTGACCCAAGAATGGTGACGATGCCCTGCTTTTCCATAACCTTAGCCTCTTCGTCGATGTTTGGGGACGAAGACAAGCAAAGGCTCTTGCTCAAAGGGGTTGAC
This sequence comes from Myrica gale, assembly GCA_963930655.1. Classification (NCBI taxonomy): domain Eukaryota; kingdom Viridiplantae; phylum Streptophyta; class Magnoliopsida; order Fagales; family Myricaceae; genus Myrica; species Myrica gale. Next base: position 6,945,826 of record OZ005602.1, on the reverse strand, counting down.
ATCTCCAGAAATTAACCAGAGGAGGACAATTTCAGCTGCATATATAAAAGCAAGCAAAAGTGAGACGAACGAAAGCAGAGGGTTGTAAAATATGTATCTAACAAAATTTGAAGTTCCACAGCAGACTAAAAGACTCGTACAAGATATGGAAAATGCAAAAGCCCAAGACGTAGAGGAGAATTAGATGGAATTCTTACCTCAGGCAAAGCAACAGCATCCAACAGAGGCCTGCAGTGAGGCCACCAGCTGGGTGCGAGTTGCAAGGAATAATGAAGGAGAGGAGGAGGAGGATGAATATGATGTTTGAGGAGTGGCTGTGGCTGTGGCTGATGGCAAGGAAAGAAGGGGGGAATGTGGGTATTTGTAGGGGGCCAAAAGCTTTGGAATCTGTCAAATGGGACCCGCCTACGCCACCATGTAAAGACACTCTAATTGGTTTCTAGTTTTTCCCATGTCAGAAAAGTGGATGATAAAAGGAAACAAGAGTTTATATATTGATGAGGGGGGCCTCATTCCGGTTCACATGTGCGCTTTCCCTCAAACATGATGGCAGTTTCACCCCTGATTTTATTTGGACGTAATACAGAAGTATCACTGAGAAAATGTTCAGGAATGCGAAAAAATGATCTATTTCTTTGGAACTATGCAGTCTAGATCAGGACAAAGTCTGTATATCTGCTGCAAATTTCTGAAAATGACTTCGCATCATCGCTAATAAACGAGAATGTCATTTCCCATCAGCTCAGCTCAGTGAAATTTTAAAGTTGTCACCAACTAATGAAGAATAAGAACAGCTGTTTTCCCTCTTTATTCTTATTTATAAGAAGAACAAAACTAGTAGCAAAACTTTTCAGCTGCCATTTTCCCAGCCATCAATATTAGAAGTTAGATAAATTCCTTGAATTGAATTTATGATATATCCTTAATTATTTTTTGTGGTGAAGTGTTATTTCTCTCAAAAATCGGTTGGATACAGATCACAGCCAGCATATGTACCAAATATAACCTCTTTCGACCTCTCTGGTTATTCCCACTGAAAATGATCTGATCTAATTTAGTGGTACCTCTTTGAAGCCTAATAAAGGTGTGCCCTCTTGCATCAAAATATTTTAACAGTAAATCTTCAGTACCGTAGCTAGTTTAACCTGTCCAACAAGCTTAATAGAAGTCTGCACGAAAGTTTTTAGAGAATATAATTTAAATAATAATATCTACCGCTTCTTATATGTTTAAACTTTCGAGATAGTCGGTACGGAGATTCAGATTCGATCGAATTCACTGTGTTTTGTTTTCATCAAATTGATCACTTTCATCTCTTTTATTTAAACTCGAGCAAATTATATATTAGGTTTAAAACGTGGAAATGAGGAATCAATACGTACGCAACAGTTTAAGAACTCATGCAAAGCGAGATGAGTAAACTCCCACAATAACCTGACTCAAAAAGGACCAAAAAAAGAGCTGCCATTTACAATTGATATTACCAATTAGGTAAGGCGGAAAGTGATTGTGACTGCTGGGTGAAAATGGCTTAAGGAGGAAGCAAAGGAATCACTTTGAAAGAGGCCAACATGATTGGGCGGCCACAAACCCATGATGATGATCAGCTGACTCATAAGAATACACCATAAAATACACAATTGTTTAAAAAAAAAATAAACAGACAGAATAATATATGTGGAAACAGTTTAAGGAGTCGCGTCTGGTTTTTGGGACCCCTTTGCATATAAAGCCTGTCCCCCTCTCTCTGATTCTCTTTTGTTTACGAGACTGCGTGAAAAGTCATACATGTGGTGTGGTTTATACGTATATGGAGAAGAGGCCAATACGTCGACCACTCATATATACACACCAAAAGTTAGTGATGTTGATTACTTCAAGGATGTCATTATGTACACCAGAGACAAATTGGGAGAGAAACTAGAGAGAGCCATTGAAAAACATCTTGCATGCTTTGCCACAAACCGAGGAACCGCGCAAAGGAAAGAACCGGCCCAGATATGCGCCTTGTCTGCCTATAAAGCAATACCACTCAAACCCTACAAAGCTTATCTACTACGTCCTAGCCACTGTTTTATTCCATCTTTGTTTTAAAATTCTTCACAACTTCTCGTACGTGTTACCAACTGGTCGGCTTGCGTAAAAGATATATTTTTTTTCCAGCTGGTAAATTAATTTCTCCACCTTTTCTGGTTTATATATATCCCAGATTGGACTCATCCCGGGTGAAGTGCTGGCCTTGTACCTGGTTTCTAAGAATGGCCTAATTTGGACCATATAACAGAACATTTAACAGCTTGAAATTCTTTATGCTCAGGTCGAAATCGGTCAGTTTTTATGCCTTTGATCCGCATACTTTTTACCTGGAGGAACCTTAATACTTTATGAAATGGGTTAGGTAGGGCAAAGATATTTACTGCATGCCGAGAGGCTTGTAAAGGAAATTAGTGGATATCTTTGGTACACGAAAACATTTCTCTATATATGTAGAGCGTTATATATATATGTGAGAGAATAAACAAATGTTTGACCGAATTGTTCTTCTAGAACTCCATCAGGAGTCGACCTATGAGTTGCCTTGTCATGTGTGTGTACGTTAAAGTACTTAACGTGTATATATTTGGACTGACATTTTAAAAGTAGATATATGTATTTTGTGGACCTAACTCAAGAGTGCATATTAAATTTAATTAATTTGTATGAGTACTGTGCAATCTGCAGTAAATTAAACACTACTTGATCTGAATATATTTTCGAATCCATGGTGGACGAATATATAACATGCGCTGTGAAACGATAACTATTGTTGGAGAAGTATAGATAGAATTGCTATTTTCCTTTTAAAACGGATGGCCAAAATTTGATTCAATACCTTTAATTTTTTATTTTTTCAAAAGTAAAAGTAAGTTCTAATAGACTTGTATTTTGTGCTTATTGTCAATAGGTCGCCACTACTTTATAGCTGTGAGATAATTTCAGGCAAATTACTATGTTTGTACTTTGAATAATAGGTGAAGAGGGCTTAAAGATGCTGATCCGATATGGTTGAATTTGTTTGGGGTGGGGCGAGGCCGTGTTGTGGCCAAATCTTTACTACATTAATGATCTTAGACACGGACCATACCGGTGGTGGAGAAATTAATCTTAGCCTAAGGTATGAGAGAGAGAGAGGGGGATCAGAGGAGAGTTAGAGAGAGAGATTCGGTTGGGATGGGAGGGAAGGAGTCAGGGAGAAAGAAAGGAGGGACTTCCAAATTTGAAATTCACATGAATCCCAAGGCTTTTTTTTTTACTGTTTTAAAAATAAAAATTCCGAAACTGAAAATTTTTGGTTTCGAAAAAGTAAAAAACCCATACCGATTAATTGGGTACTGGTATAGGCTGGAAATGAAATTGGAATATTTACAAACCCTAATTAATAGAAATCATGGGATGTTAGATATCTTATGAGATAAATAAACACTTTGAAGTCCAATCTATTTTTTTTATTACATTTCATCCACCACACCTAATATTGATTTCAGACACTTCTCACTTTTTATCAAAATGTTCAGTTAATTGGAACGAAAAACGACCTTTTGGTGTGTGAAATGACAATTTTATCTACATAATTACCTTGAAAGTAGTTAAGGGAGGGCAACTGTTCCTGTTCAAACTGGAACATTCGTGTCTGGTATCGGAACCAGATCCTATTTTAGGGAAAAATCGAAACATAAAATTCATTCCGGTTCCGGTATATATATTTTTTAAAATAATTTCAGGGCTCAAAACTTTTAAAAAAGAAGAAGAAAGAAAGTTGTGACCTGGGTCGAAAACGACCAAGGTCACTTAAAGTCTTAACCTAGAGAAAGACAAGTCTTTCGAAAGTTCCAGACTTCCTGTCGTTCCAGCCCCCGCTCCCTGCCGTGAGCAGTGCCCCCCACCCTCCCTGCTGTGGCGCCTTCGCTCCAACGGTGCTCAGCTCCTCTCTCCTTCTCTCTCGTCGGCGCGTCACTTTGGGGCCGATTGCCGAACATCGGCATCACATGTGCTGGGCCGTGTGTCCTTCAGATTGATCTTTTACTACAGAAACCCAGCGTGTACAAGAGGATCTTTGGAGCAAATTCCATGGTGGAGGTTAGCAATGGTGTGCTGTGTTTGGGGTTCGTGGATGAAGGCTCAAAGCCAAGGACTTCCATTGTGATTGGAGGACATCACTTTAGGTTTTGTTAATTTGATTTGGGGATATGAAAATTTTGATTGGCAGATTAGGTGATTGAAACAATTATATGGTTAATTGTTTGTTTAGTTGTTATTTTAATAAAATTTAGTTGTTTAGTTATAATTTTAATTTAGAGTTTATTTTGGCAGTGTTTATTTTATTTTGGAAGACATTATTTATTTTGGAAATTGACAATGTTTATTTTATTTTGGACGACAGTGTTTACTTTTTCCCAGAATAGGAACCGGAATTTTCGGATTCCGTTTCCTGAAATTTCAGTTCCATTTCGAAATAGAACCAGAATGGAAATTATGGTTTCGGTACCCACCCTTAAAAGTAATTCCCCTAGCTTCTCTTGTAGTTACTTTTCCTCCACATGCTTTTCCCTTATTTTTATGATATGACTATTTTATGACAGTAAAATTACAATTTTAGAGGCTAAAAATCATTTTGACGGAAAATATTTTCACACCATCCATGAAAATTAACAGAATCCGGAAATTCCGGTTCCATTTCGGAATGAAATCAGAATGAAAATTATGGTTCCGGCACCCACCCTTATAAGTAATTCCCCTAGCTTCTCTTGTAGTTACCTTTCCTCCACATGCTTTTCCCTTTATTTTTATGATATGACTATTTTATGACAGTAAAATTACAATTTTAGAGGCTAAAAATCATTTTGACGGAAAAGCTTTTCATACCATCCATGAAAATTAACAAAATCCGGAAATTCTGGTTCCATTTCGGAATGGAACCCGAATGAAAATTATGGTTCTGGTACCCACCCTTAAAAGTAGTACCCCAAGCTTCTCTTGTAGTTACTTTTCCTCCACATACTTTTTCCTTTATTTTTATGATATGACTATTTCATGACAGTAAAATTACAATTTTAGAGGCTAAAAATTATTTTGGCAAAAAAATTTTCGCACCATCCATGAAAATTTTCAATTAATTGAAATAAAAAATGACTTCTTTACTTGCAAAATAAAAATTTTATCCCCACATTTTTTTTTGAAGATGATCCTTTTATGAAGGTAAAATTGTAATTTAAGAGGGTAAAAATTATTTTGACGGAAAACTTTAACGGTGGGTGCATGGTGACGAAAATAATAGATTTTGACTCTTATAAATAGAGGCTGCAAAATTTATGTATCTGATATTTTATTGTATGAAACATAACACATGGTTTGTTCATTTAGTAAACCACCAACTATACCGTTTTCTGTATGCTCAACATTTAGGAGTGATGTAAAAATTGAATTATGCATATAATGAAAACAATATCCACGTCATCAATTTGTTATACTAAAGTATTAAGTTTTCAAGAATCACAATAGATCAGAATGAATGTAGTCTTCGAGGTAAATTAAGTTCATTCTTAGGGTATCCTATGGGGTATAGAGTGAAAGGGGGATCTTACAGCCATCCCTCTTTTGGGCATCTAGCTTTGTTTTATATTGTCGACAAAAGAGAGTCTTGAGGTAAAAAGTCTAATTCGATGCCTTTTCAAAACAATTAATAACTAAAGTTAACATTATAAATAGCTAGATTTAAAGGCAAAAAGATTGACACTTCATCGGAGAATTTGCTCGATCATGGAACACCCAAGAAAAAGAGATCGAATTCAAACACACCATGCCCAGAGATAATATTAATATTCTAAAAAAATCATTTGATCAAGTTTTGTTCCTAGGCTTTTCTAGGCCTTATCCATCAATTGCTAATCACCTAGCTTAATTAACCACAAAGAGAATGACTTTATTGTTATTTAATTGTTAATTGAGATGTTATATCTCTACCTAAGTTAAGGGATTTGTACCCCAAAAACATTATATAGAAACACATAACTAGTACAACACGAACCATTAATTAGTTCCATATGCATGAAAAGAGCTACTACGTACGTACGATTCTCTGACTCAGAAAGTCAACATGTTTTGATTATGCTAGTCAACTAAAGATCGAGCTTATATATTAATAATAAATATTTACGCATAAAATACAAGAAGAGGATTTAAATAGATTGGAAAAAATAAAAAGTAGTACATTTATTAGCTTAATTAAGTCTTAGGGAATTAAATTCTTGATCTATTGTACGTCCATTTCCCCCCACTACTACTCTAATTAATTTGGATTGAGTCGCTTGAGTTGACTCATCCCTTTATAAAAATATGCACCCAAGGAATCAGAATTCTTCTTTGAAAAGTTTTGTTCTTATAGTAATTATTATAACACTCCCCATGCAATGGTATAATGATCTGCTGCAATAGCCAACCAACGTGTTGGCTTTTGGCACTAGCTATAGGCAATCTATATTGGGCATATACATTAATTAATATCATTTAATTTAATCTTTAATTATAATTTCTTAGGATCATAGGGGAGAATATCTTCGTTTAATTATAAAAATTTATTGGATTATGATGCATTATAATTATTACTGGCCCCGAGTCGGCAATCGAAAGCTCGATCGACCAATTACAAATTTTCTTGAATTTTCTTTTAAGTACGTACCCATTTAAAAAATGGTTGGTATGTAGTGTTTGACCTAATTATTTAGTGTTTAAAAAATGGTTGGTCAGGATTACATAATGTAATTAGGGGATGGGGAGCTTCAATGCATGGAGTATAAAATTGGACGTCATGATATTTTCTATCGTTTCTTTGCCTGTAAAGTAAATTAAAGCGAACTTCGTTAACGCGTTAAGATGATCTCAAAGAACAGTGGATCGCAGTTAATGCTTTGATTAGAGTTTCTTTTGAGCTCTCAAAGTTAATTAGGAGCTGGTTTTGGTCAACTAGGCCAATCGATTAGTATATGTTTAGGGAATTAATGTTAATGCCTGCAGGTTTGTAGATTGAATTATTAATCCCTCAAAGATTATTAACCCCGGTCGATCGACTTGATTAGTTCTTTAAAAGAAGTCACAAACTTTAAGGCAACCTCTCTATAGACACAACGATTGCATTGAAGAAAAGCAACCACACCCACTACAACCACGGCCCGCATAATATCAGCAACAAATTAATAGATTGCATCTAATTGACCAATGAAGTATCACACGATTTTTTTTTTTGACATTTACTTTATATTCAATCTTTTTCATTATTTTGCAAACATTAATTTGTTTTTGTACTTAATTTTAGAAGAAAAATGTGAAAATGAAGAGGGGAGAGAAATAATAACAAGAGACATAAGAGATTCTAAGTGGTTCGGTCTAGAAGACCTATATCCACTGTGAAAGCCTTCTATGACTGTATTTTATATTATGAGTCAATACAGATTTCAATTGAAGATATCTATTTATAGAGATAATACAAAGCATAATAGGAGAATATCCTATATTTAAATTTGAATCTCTACATTTGAATTTGAATCTTCATAACAATATCAAATTTTTGATATTGTGATAACCATAATATCATATCAAATCTTTAAGATTTGATTATGATATTATCTCTAACAATTTTTACATCAGATCTAGACCACTGTGATCCAGCTGAAAAACGTACCGATAAGATTGAGAATATAATGACACATTATTTGGTCGCATATGGAGGCCGTCCCGAAGGGTTTTGCAAACCAAATTTCTCGTCTCAATGATTACACGTTAGTTCATGTTTGAGGGACCTAAAAATACTCTCCGGATAAAGACATATAATTTGGATTAAGAAACATGTACGTCGTACTATTCCTTTAATGTTTTTTTTGGTTGTTGTTGAATGATTGGAATTAATTAAAGTCTTGACATTTGTCGATCATGGTTATGTTCGTTTTGAGAAAAAATGTAGGATTTTAAAGAAGTTGTGAATTTTTATGTTGAATAGTATTTTATCGATGTTTGTGTAAAGTAGAGATTGAAATGATTTGATGTAATTATTTAATAAAAAATATTGGAGTTATGTGAAAATGTATAGAGAGAGAAAATTTATGTTGAATAAAAAATTAAAAAATTATTGAAGATTGTGTAAAATATATTGGTTTTTGTGTTTAAATTCTGAATATGTTCGATGGTAGATTTGTGAATATACTTAGAATCCTGAAAAAAAGTGTGAAAACGAACATATTCATGAATAAGAACTGGTTCTTTAAATTTTTGAAGCACATTCATTTTCTTATATATGTTTATATGTTTTTCACAAACGAGTCGACAAGTGGATTATGCAGGTTCGAGAAGTTTTCCATGAAGAACTATATATATACCCTATACTTTTGAGTTCTTTTCGATGGATTCTTCCAATTTTTCCATCCAAAACAGAAGGTACCAGCTATATTCCATTTAGCTCTCAAGGTGTCAGAGTTACTTTAATAATGCATAATTTTTTTTTTATAAATGTCTTATTATAAGCTCCAATTTCCAAAACACAATATTGCATATATAGCCGATCAGACTATAAGCTAGGAAATTGAAGTAAAAAGGGACCAAGTTTATATATAAACCGTGCACCTCTTTTATGTGCAAATTTGCTTTTTCGTTTTTCTAATTCTTAACCTTTTATCAGTAAAATTAAAGAATAGATTAATTTTCGGGGTACGGAAATAATAATAAAAAATCGTACAAGGACGAACAATAGAGAATGAATAAGTCCATCTTACCCCCACTTTTAATAGAAAATATTCTTGCCCCTTTTATAGGAAATATTCTTGCATTATTCTATCATCCATAATAAGGGTGTTTTCCATATATATTGATCACTAGGTGACACCGAAAGTATATAGAGGATATATGAAATAACAAAAATGGCAATTTCAAAGTGGCATGTCCTCGGCAACCCAATCGAGCAAATAGGAATTAGCCACATAATAAGGTCGAAGAAACTTTTCTGCTTGAGGCCACCGCGCGCCATGCATTCCTCAATAAACAAATGCCATAAAAAGGGAGACCAAGCGTTATGGAAAGAAAGCATATGGTTCTGTCGCTGATTCCCACTTGCACTGAGAGGGACACCGAGAAAGAAAGCCAATGCAGATATTGGATAAATCTTTTCTTGTCCCTTTTTTCTGGTTTTTTGTTTTTTGTTTTGTTTTCTGCTGCAGATAGCATGTGATCGTTATTGGATATCTAGACGTAGGAGAGCCTCTTCCCCCTATTTGCTAGCTCACGCACAAAATGACATACCCCATATTTGCATCCATACTTTGGGACTGCGACACATTTGGCCTGGTTTTCTGCCATCTTATGCTGCAGGGTTTGGTAACTATATAGCATCCCATTGGGTGTTTAACAGCCAGTCGTAGTGGTCACTGCACGTTATCATGTCCTTGACTACTCAGGGCGAATCCGGTTAGAGATAATATCATAATCAAATCTTAAAGATTTGATATGATATTATGGTTTTCACGATATCAAAGATTTGATATCCTTATCAAGATTCAAATCTCAAATATAGAGATTAAAATTTAAATGTAGGAATATTTTCCTATTATATTTTGTATTGTCTCTATAAATATAGACCTTCAATTTGTAATCTGTATGTGCTTATAATACAAATTAAACACAGTCATAGAGGGCTTTCAGGTCTTCTAAACAAAACCACTTAACTTCTAAACCAAACCACTTAAAATCTCTAATATCTTATTACTATTTATCTCTCCTATTCATTTTTACCTTTTTTTCTTCTTGGTATCAGAGCAACAAAACATGTCTTCCGCATCCTTAAATGTTGGCAATTTTGTCACTCTTCGTTTGAATGTCTCTTGCAAAGAGTCAAGAGCTATCTCACTGGTGAATTTTTACCTCAACTATACTTACAGCAAATGCATTTGCGATAAAAAAGAGGTTAGTTTAAGAGATAGAAAAAACAGAGCATGAGATATATTTGGCGATGGTCGTGTGCTTATGATTTCAAGGTCCGATCACTTTCAGCCACTCTTCAAGGTTATGTGTCTATGATATGATTTCAAGGTCTGATCAAATTTTTTTAAAAAAAAGACGATATGTTCAGCAAGGGAGTAGGGAGCAAGGATCGTGTGCCTATGATATGATTTTAAGTCCGATCACCTTCAGATCTCATTTTTGAAACACAATATTTCAGATTTCTCCATCTTGTGTTTGAGAGAGCGAGGGAGGATGTTAGAGATAATATCATAATCTAATATTAAAGATTAGATATTATATTATGGTTATCATGATATCATTATCAAGATTCAAATTTCAAATGTAGAGATTCAAATTTAAATGTATGAATATTTTCTTATTATGCTTTGTATTGTTTCTATAGACCTTCAATTTATAATATGTATGAGCTTATAATACAAAGCACAACTATAGAGAGCTTTTCACAGTGGATGTAGGTTTTTAGACTGAACCATTTAAAATCTCGTCAGTTGTTACTATTTCTCTCTCATCTTCATTTTAACCTTTTTGTTCTGTACTCACCATGCATGCATACACATCTAGGCCTAGTAGATCAATATATCATTGTGGTTGTAATCACTCTAGCTAGTCAAGGGTGAGGCCACGATACAAAACTCTACCCTTACAGCCACAGCTCTTGATGTCAGCAGAACTAGCCATTTGCTGCAAACCCAAGACTTAGCTAATGTCAGCTTAGTCCGTATGTTGGTACTCTTTTGGGCGGGTGCATCAAGTGGCCAGTTATGACTTTTCTTGCCCGGTCCCGCACCGCTCCCCCCCATTTCTTTGATAGTAATTAGTAGTTCTACTTGGGGTTGTAGTGTAGAGGTATTCTTCCTTTTTCTTACGTATGTACTCTCATCAGCAGTTGGCTTGTGCTACCGGTTTTGGTATATATAGGCGGGGTTTTCATTGGCATGCATGACTTGACATAGGCAGCAATATATATAAACTGTTTATCTTTGATTATAAATCATTTTAAAAGTTCCTTTGATTATCAGAAGAAAGAAGATTTAACCAGCATATCAGCATTAATTTATCTCTATAGATTAAAATTTCGGAAACATAATATCAAATCTTCCATTTTTTCTTCTTCTCTTCATTTCTCATGATTATTTTTCTTTTTCCCTTTGGTATTTTCCGGCAGTACACAAATTTTATTTGCAGTACAACAAGCAAAAAGTACTAAAGGTATATATATATATCATGATTTGGAAAAGTGAAGCTGCAGGCCTCAAGTTTTCCATCCTCCATCTATATTATTGTAAGTAATAATATTTCCCATGCGCTAGCTTCTGGTTTTCTACGACCAATAGCATGTAGCTATCAAGATTATGTTCCTCTGTTAGGTGTCGCGCGACCTCGATCAACTCCAAACATTCATGAAGGGAAAATCTCGGTACCCAACAAAACGAGGCAGAGATCAGTTTATTAATAAACCCACGCAAAGAAAACCCAATGATCCAAAAGGCTTGAACTAGATCGTTAACCATCCAAATTGGCATTTACGTACGTTTCATTCCTCAATGGGAAATTAGCCCGAACGGATGCTATACTTTCATTGTACTTTTCAAAGCATTAATTTGCATGATGAATTATGAGGCCGATCGAGCTAGCTAGCTAGCTAGGGTTTTTATGCACCTACCAAGAAACACCAATAAACGTTAAGACTGATCTTGTCATATTGTACTACGTACTTTGTCTCAAATGAAGCACAATTTAGTACGGGAGCTCCAGCTAATTTCTCAAGCTGGATAATCAACACAAAAGGAGATTACCTTTAACATAATTAATTTCATAAGAAAAGAGTACAAACATATATATATAAGCTCTTCATGATCTGGATTCCAATGTAGCCTATCTATCTATCTATATATATGCTTAATTTAAAGTTTTCAAAGACCAATGAAACGTTGGTTGGATAGTTAAAGAAAGCTCTGAAACGACGTTAGAGGTGCAAATTTTTTCTGAAATTTTTTAGAATGTGAATGTGAATAAGTTAGGTCATGAGCAACTTGAGTAGAGAGGCCAGGTGAGATTATGCGCATGACAGATCGAGTTACATTAGGATATATATTCACCTATATCATTTAAGCCAAAATAAAAATAATTAATTAAAAAGAGTCATTAACTCGATCGCATGCGAAAAGCTACAAATAAATAATATATGCTAAATTCGTATTTATCTGAAATAGTGGGTTTGAAATTAGAGGACGTCAGAAGTAGCAACACCTCTCGTCTCTGGAAGGAAAAGAGGCCGGGTATGTGAAAGGAAAAAGGAGATATTCGCAACCAACAAGTGTTGCTTGATGAAGCTTTATAATAAAGGCTGAAGACCACCTTTGTTATTCTCACATATCAGAAGATCTCCCTTCCATTATTACACTAGTGATTGGATGATGGCACAGAAAGTGAGAGAAAACGAATGTGGGGGGCGGAAATGCGAGAATATGTATTGAAATTTCCTGACCCCCACTTAATAATACGGGACATTGGGAGCCAATAGGGAAAATGTGTACGCAAGACGTTGACAGCATACTAGTTGGCTTTAGCTCTAGGGCTTTTTGTTTTGTCGTGGTCCAAGCCCTTTAGCCCACCATATGATGGTGAGACCAGCGGTGGCTGTGGGTTTGCCTTTTTGATCGTGGGAAAATGAACCACCACTATATCATGTATATGGTGGCCAGCCTAGCAGAATCTTGGTAATATTCCTAGGACTGTGTTTGTACGTCTGCCTGCCTTACACAGTTACACTTGTGAATTTAGGCCTTTTTCTTTCACCTTCTTTTACGCGGGGGGGGGGGGGGGTCGGCATGATCAAGATCCTGTCTCAGAATTTTTGGATATTACATGCATAAAGGTTATTATTCCCCTTGAGAGAGGGAGAGAATTTTGCTGTATCAAAATCAATTACTCTTTCCTCTTTTCTCTGTTGCTTGATGGAAATTGATACCCTTATCTCCAACTGGTTGGAGAGTGACTATTTTTCGGGGTAAATTTATAATTTCAATCTATTATTTGTCAATGTATATATTAATACGGTCACAATGGCTTGGACGACACGAGATCGAACAGATGGAATAGTACTCAGAGGTCTCAATGTCAAACTCGATTCCCACACTGAGTAGGAGTGGGAAAGAAATGATGACATGAGAATGGTATAGGACCAAATGCCACGTTAGATCCTTATTGGATAAAACTGCACCTTGTAATAATCGCAAAGAGTTTCAAAAGCAATATTAATTAATCCTTTGAAGTTAAAGTGCAGATCTACATGATTAAGAAAAGAAACAAACATAAATAAAACAACAAACAAAAAAAGAAGAGAAGAGAAGAAAAGTACTCATGATTAAGAAAAATTACAATAATGTATTATGGTTAATTTCCGTACATGATATTGGTTATTGGGTAACACATGATGCAAGTACTTTTTCTCAATAAAAGATGTTTAGTTGGTGTCTTTTCTTCATGCATATATATATGCATTGATAATTCACAACACTTTTCTGCTTCGATCGGGATTCAACCAAACAAGCAATTTGCCTTTAAACTAATTGTTTTCACGTTGCAGGCGTAATACACCCGAAACGAATTCTCCCTACATATATAGGCTCTAGCTCAGATGGCAAAGGAAATTTATCTTCCACCAAACATTGCGTGGACGACAAAAATGTGGATGGTCATCCAACTCATTCTGCATATACTTGCACATTCTATGGTGCATAATGTTTTGGGTTGAAATCAAAAGTGGAGGCTATATGGTAAAGCGTGCTATGAAAAAGTTTCCAAAAATAATATATGAACACCATGGCGAAAGAACTCGAGATTAATTATTGGTATCTGCATAAGAGATCTGATACATCATGTGTATAGTATAAAGTTTATTCAACCCTATAGGGACTAGATCAATACAACAAGTATACGATTGTCTATATTAGTGATCTCTCTAGAGTATACAAAATAATCAATTTAAGTATAATTAAATTAATCTCTAGCTAGGACTTTATTCTTCCTAGAATATGTAGACCTTCTAATTAAGCTAAAGAAGCTAGTTAATCTCGACCGGCTTCTTTTTTTCTTCCATAATATTTTATAGAGTACTAAACTTTTCCAATCTCTTTATTATTTTCCTTATTTTAGCATAATATTAGATCTGCACAAAACCTTTTTAGTACCGTAACTGATTAATCCACTAAGGATCTATACTGACACGCTATAACGGGTTTAGATTCAGTCTTAATATTAAGGTCCTAATGTATCTTAGCTAATAGCAGCTCTGGATCTTTTGCCTTCTAAAGATTTAGGGTTTAGATACTGACCTTCAACAATATTGAATGGACACTCATGTGCCTTGCAAAGGGTTTTCTCCCTTATTCTTGACAGAGGATAGTTTATTACTGCTAAACTTTGTACTGTTATAAACTCCTCTTGCGAGCTGCTATATGGATATATCAAGTTTTTAAGGATAGTCTATAATCCTTAAGATCTGTGCATTGCAAATATAGAGACCTCCATAGGAGAACAGTAATACCTTATTTGATTCTTCTCCAACTATGTTGTCGCCTTGTCGGCATAGAATATAGCTAATGATATGGACGTTGCATTGTTTTCTGGATCTCGTCATGCAAAATGTTTCACATGTTGGGCAGTACTAGTGCCTTGATTGATTTGATTACGCGAAACACTAACCACCTGTTGGATTCGCCTGCAACTAAATTATGCTAAAAACCAATTGGTTATTATGCTCATTGGTCCACGTACCCCACTACACCCAATTCTGCAGTTCGAATGCTGTAGCCTGTAGATGAAAAGGTGGCCGACATTAAGAATGAACTATGACCTCACTCACTGTTCTGCGGCACCAAACATATGCTTGTATTAGGGCATGCATCAACACGAAGCCCCCTGCAAAAAGTGCAAAAGATATATAAAAAAGGGGGGGCATAATTATAAACTCTTATAAGCTGTTAGCATAATAATACTGTTCTACACATAACTGATCAAAATGAAGTGGATGGAATTCCTTAATTAATGGTATCCAAAAGTTTTAAAAGAAAAGTGAAGGGAAAGAATGTAGCAGTTAATGTTCAGAGAGCTAATTAGAACGGGAGCTGACCAAGACCAAAATCTTAGGAAATCCAGTTCTGCATTAATTGTGGATCAACCAGATTATAACGTACGTCATCCAAAAAAACACTTGATGGTGGCGGCCAAAAAAGAAAGGATTTTATTATACGTACCATAAATCAAGCCCATGTTTGATCGGAATCTAATGACTCTCCATGCACACTCTCAACTAGACAAGGAAGTAAGAGACATGGCAAAGTAATGGGGGTTGGTGCAACATTGTGGCAAAGTAGAGAGATTATATGGTCGGATCTTGTCCGGCTGCCAGACCGCCAATATCCACATGTAATTGATAACTTTAGGTAGGATAATGATTACGATGAGACATCACTACCTCTCATGTCTTGTTGGTCTTATACCTCCTCATCATGAGTATGTCGGTTACTCTAGGCATCCCAAATGCCTCAGGAGGAGGAGCAAACGAGCCCACCCAACCATGATCCACGATACTTCTTCTCAAGCTTCTATAATGGATTAGCCGGGCATTTGATTCAATCGGGTATGATAGGGAGTTTTCTCATTTCTTTAAGATAACCTAAACATAGTGTCACTATAAACTTTTGCTTAATTAGTGTCCACTGGGCCGAATCCTAATTAAAAGCAAATCTAACCTGGGAACAACAGTCATGACAAGTTGTTGCCTTTGGGAAGGAGAGAAGAAAGGAAAAGAAAAGGGTCTGCAAGTTGTTGCCTTGTTGGGCTAGACTTGTATGTAAAAGGCTTAGAAAGTGGGCCTTGATTGACCGAGTTCTCCAAATTGAAAGTGGGCCTTTATATTCTAATTCCAATCTTGGCCCCCAACCCGAAATTTGATCTATTGGCTTCTCCAAAAAATTTAGATGAAATTAGCATTCCTTCTACTTATTGGTCAGGACCGTCACAAACATATAAACTTCAGTAACTTTGGCCCTTAATTTGGGTAGCTTCACAAATGTTTCACATCAAATCTTGAACCAGCCCGGTTAATCCAAAGTTGCCGATGGATACACAGTATTGTTTTTTTCTTGACAATTATGGAATTCATATCATAAAGGGGGAGTATATATATACAAGGTGTTGAGCATAGTTGAACCTCTAAGATCGGTTACAAAGTTCAGGGGCATAGAGCCAGATACATCAGTGAAAGAGGCCCAAAGGCCTAAGAACACATGCCTGATGGGCCAACAAGTCTCAAGGGCCACTAACAACTAGGTCAAAGCTGGCCCTACACAACCTATCTGGGTCGACAGACCCGATGTAAAGTTATAACCCGCCATGGTGGTTTCAGTCGTCAGACGAGAGGAGGTTCGAGCTCCTCGATCTCACTTCCCCAGGGCTTTGTCCACGCCAGTAAAAGCTAGAGGAGAGGGCGGAAGGGAGGAGAACAATGAAAAAGAGGGGGTTGGTTTGCAGAAGAAAAAAGGAGTCTAGAGAGAGGCAAGAGCACCTCTCTCTAGACTTTTCCAAAAGGTTTTTTTTGTTGAAAACATGATACACAGTCTAATTACCCAAATTACCCAGTTCCATTTGGGGCGTGCCTGTTCCATCTAAAATCTCAAAGCCAATATCCTTACTGTTGAAATTTTTGGACGTATAATATGTGGAAAAAGTAAAAAAGCATCGATCTCGGAGCGAAGTTCATACAACTTGCACGCGGTGGAAAAAACACACAGAGAAGAAGTGAAGCTCGTATATACAACTTGCTCGCTCAATTAGTACATGAAATTCTGTACCATAGATAAACGTGTTCTTCGGGGACCGGGGTGGTTTAAGTTCGGGGAGTGAAAGCACGAATGTGAAACAATTAAGTAGGAGATAGAAGACAGCTTGCGGTTTCAAATGTACGTACTATAATGAACGCCGGCAATGGCCTAGCTAGATGTACGTGTTAAAGTCTGCGCCGCTAACCAGGACTCTGATTTATGTTTGAAATTAATGTGTCCCAACCTGGTAGAGTGATCATTGACCTCCGCTAGCAAATCAGAAACTTTGTTTCTTAATTATTATTATTTTCTGTTTTTTTTTGTCTTGTTTTTTCTTTTGTACTTCCAATATCTCTTGAGATATTGTTTCAAATTTATTTGTCTTTTTGTAATTCCTTAATATTCATGTTTTTTGGGTGGGGGTCATACTTTTTTCGGATTTATATCTTTATTTCTTCAAAAATTAAATGGGATAATATTATAATTCGCCTCCTAACTATGGGCTAATTTCAATCACGCTCGCTTAATTATGGATTCACGTGGCTGGTTCAAAATTTGATGTGAAAATAAACATTTGTTCACCCCCTAACTTTGAGCTAATTTCAAACTCACTCTGCTAACTATAAAAACGACGATTTACGTCCTTTAACTTTTAAAAATCATTAATATACATCCCATCCAAATCAACTGTTAAGTCAGACGAAAATACATGTAAAATGACCGAAATATCCCTCAACGACAAAATTACTAAAAATATTTTAAAAAATTCATTAAAAAAATGAAAGTTAGAAAAAGGTAATATTTTTTAAATAAAACTGATGAAACTCTATTTGAGTAATCTATATATATATATATATATATGTTAATTTATTTCTTGAATATTAATTTATTTTTTGATAATTTTGTCTTTGGGGGTATTTCGATAATTTTACATGTGTTTATGTCTAACTTAACAACTGATTTGGACGGGGGTATACATTGATAATTTTTGAAAGTTAGAGGACATAAATCGTCGTTTTTATAGTTAGAGGGGCAAATTTGAAATTAGCTAATAGTTAGGGGTGAACGAATGTTTATTTTCACATCAATTCTTGAACTACCAGGTTAATCCAAAGTTGTCGATGGATACGTAGGGCATGTTCCTTTTGAGAAAATTTGTTGAATTCTACGAATAGTGTGAATATTTAAGTGATGTTTGAGTTTTATTGGCATGTGTGTAAAAGTCGTATTGATGTGTATAAAAAAGGTAATATTGTGTTGTATTGGTATGCGTGTAGAAATAATATTAGGAGTATAAATTTAAAAACTTGGATTCAAATTCTAGAATTTTTAGTCAAACGAACATGCCCGTAGTCTTTTGTTTTCTTGGTAATTATGAACTTCATTTCGCAAAGGAAGAGTATATACCAGGTGATGAGCATAGTTGGGCGTCTATGGCGGGTCACATTGTAAAGAGGCATAGAGCCCGTTACATTGTGAAAAAGGCCCAAAGGCCTAAGAACCAACATGCGCGATGGGCCAACACCTACAGGCCTCGAGGGCCACTAACAACTAGGTGAAAGACCCTACACAACCTACTTGGGTCCATATACCTGGTGTAAGGGTTATGTTGTTGTCATTTGCGTTATTATCATGAGCTGTGCTGAGCGAGGGTGAGGTTTAGAAAGGAGTAATCTGGCGGTAAGGAACATGCCACGTCATTTAAAATATTCAAACCCACTCCTTACCCTTTTTGAAGGTGGACCCGACCCTTTTGATGGATGACTTGCGGTTCAAACCTTCGCCTAACAGCTCGCCCGCCCTTCTCTTAATTCGCGATCTGAAACCTGGAGCAGGTTTCCCAACATTTGGACTTCGAGCAATGGGTTTTTGGTTTCGTGGTCTATGCTTGTCGTCATTCTGAAATTTTAGGAGTGAGAAGGCTTGTGGATATCATTACTTAATTAAGTTGTTAAAGATACTACTAGTGCATAAGTCGTAATTGTTCATCTCTGCTTCTATTTTTTTTTAACCACCGCAATATGGTCTTTCATGTGTAACCTTAACGCTGATAGTTATACTCTAAAGGGCGCGATTTAGAATAGAAAATGGTTAATATTCTTGTTCACGATCGTACTCGTAGCACGTTTAAAGGAGAAAAATGATAGATAACTTTCGTTCAAGGATCTTATGAGTTATGATGGAATCTAGGATAGCAGGATAGGCACTATGGGTATTTATTAATGGTTGTCTTTTATGTACAACTGATTTTATTCATAATAGTTTCAAATGAATGCAGGTTTTGTCCTTTCATATACTAGTTTGTGAGGATTTTTATCTTATTGATTTCTAATGTTGTTTCTATCGCTGTTGTGATTCTTTTGCTCAGGGTATGAAGATGTTGCTTTAGAAACGCAACACAACCTTGCATTTTTGAATTTTGGCCAAAATATAATATTTAGCACAACTCTTTCAGTAGCTATGGTATTATGTTCCCATGGAATTTTGAGCAGCGAGATGACAGTTGGTGATTTGGTAAAATATTTTCTTATATACTTGAAATGAAGTATTTATCACTCAAACGAGATTAAGTGATGCTCATACCAATTATGGATTAATGTTATATTACAGGTCATGGTGAATGGGCTTCTCTTCCAATTATCTCTACTTCTGAATTTTCTTGACAGTGTTTATCGAGAGACCATATAGAGTCTTGTTGATATGAAGGCATTGTTTCAGTTACTGGAGGTATTTCTCCAGGAACTTCTTTGAATTATCTTATAGTTTCATTTTCAATGGATGTTGAAGTTTGTTTTCTTCGTGTAATTTTTCCGTGACATTGGATCTTCTTCCATCTCTGTTGTCTTTATATCTGTGCTAAAATTGTTTTAACAGTATGAATGCGGGGATAAAGATCTCTGCTTATTTTGGCTACTTATGTTTTCTTTATGCATTTCATGAATCCCTGTAATGAAAACAGGAAAAGGAAATACATGCTCTATTTTTAAATTGTGTTCATATAAGTTGATGCCCATAACTACTTTAGAGATATAAATACTTCTAATTTCTTCCTCAATCAAGTTGTTTTGTTTGAAGTTCTTCCTAATGGCCAGGTTCATCACTAACCTACTTCAGTTCTATTTTCTATGATTAATGCAGGAGAGGCATGAAGTTAGAGATACGGACGACTTCTATGATTAATGTAGGAGAGGCATGAAGTTAGAGATACGGACGACACAAAGCCTCTCAAATTGGATGCATGGAGGGAGCATTCAATTTGACAATGTACACTTCAGGTGTCTAATTTTATTTTTTACTTTTTTGTTATATTGTTATTAGTATATATATATCGAATATATTGTTCTCTAAGCATAATGATTGAAAGTAAGACAATTTGATGGAGAAAGTGGTCATAAGTGGGATTGACCTTATTCGAAAAATTACCACACCACAATATTGAAACATTCTTTGAAATTAGGAGAAGCCCATTCACTAGAAGTGGAGAAGGTTTTGTACAAAGGAAAGTAAGAGTTTCAAGAGGTCCTTCGATTCCTTGTAACTGTTTTATATGAGTTTATAAATACAGTTTCTTCTGTATGCAATCCAAAACATATGGGAAAGTGCTTGTACTTGATGACATTGTCCAGTTGACAGAAAAAGATGAATGCACTTGCCAGGAGATGATTGCTCATTACCACATAGAAGAAGAGAAGTAATGTAAGTCTGCAAACGCTTACAAAAGCTTTACAGCTATACAAGTTTCCTCTCAAATATCTGTAGTGCATTCAAAAATTTTAATATTTTTTTTTATAATTACAGTAAAGTTGAAATGACTTTCATTAGTTTTCCGATGGACATGTAAAGATGTAATGAGTGACATAAGTTGCAGAGGTCGTGTTGGTACCTCTTGTATATTTGTAATTTGTAATAGCCATCATTTAATACATTGCCATTTTCTGAGATCATGTTCTTGACTTTTCTAAACAGATTACAAAACGACATCATTGCTTGCTACAATAACCAACAATTGGAATCAAATAGAGGTGCCGATAGAGGTGCTGAGTCGTCGAAGACGAGCTGTCTGGATGCCACAATGTCGACGAAGCTTCGAAGACCCTTTGACGTGGCTGAAGAGTTCTTACGACGTCTTATGCCATTTGTTACTACGGAACCCTCCGTCGGCGATGACCCATTTTCTTGTAGTGTCGTGAATGAAGAGAAGGGCGAGCTGCTGGGTGAAGATTTGAACCACGAGTCAGCCATCAAAAGGGTCGGGTCCACCTTAAAAAAGGGTCGGGAGTGGGTTTGAATATTTTAAATGATCTGACATGTTCCTCACCGCCGGATTGCTCCTTTCTAATCCTCACCCTCATTAAGCACATCTCATGATAATAACGCAAATGACAATAACCAAACCCCTGGTGTAAAACTATAACCCGCCGTGGATGGCAGTTTCGGTTGTCGAAAGAGAGGAAGTCCGAGCACCTCGATCTCACTTTCCCAGGGCTTCATCCACGCCAGCACCGACAAAAACAAGGCTCCCAGCAAAACACAATGGAGGAGTGGGCAACCACCACGAAAGTGTCATGCACCTTAATGAAAGGCACGTGTTCCTACATGTATGCGCCGAGATCAAGTCGTTAGACAAGGCACAGATTGAAGATCGGAGGCTGTCGGAGGAAGCCCAGTGGTGCTTGCCTGCCATAGTCGCCAAAATAAGGGGGTTGCCATGAGAACCTCACCTGTGGAATACCCCAAATCATAACCAAAAAATTGCCACAGACCAGAAGAAAAGAAGGAAAAAAACAAAAACAAAAACAAAGACAACCTCTAACCGACTGGTGGGCGGAAGGGAGGAGGCAGATGTCCGTCCGTCTCCCAAGAGAGAAAATGAAAAAGTCTACAGAGCATCTCTCTCTAGACTTTTCGAAAAAGGTTTTTTTTCTCGAACATGATACAAAGTCTAATTACCCAATTCCATTTGGGGCGTGCCTCTTACATCTAAAATCTCAAAGCCAATATGCTTACTGTTGACATTTTTGGACGTAATATATGTGGCAAAAGTCAAAAAGCATCGATCTCGGAGACTTGATGTGCAATTTGTTCATAATTTGGAGAAGTCAACACACTTCTTTTACTTTGGAAGTAACGTTCATACTACGTCTTGCATGCGGTGGAAAAAATCACAGAAAAGAAGTGAAGGTCATACAACTTGCTCGCTCAATTAATTAGTCCATGAAATTCTGTACCACACATAAATGTTTTCTTCGGGGTGGTTTAAGTTCGGGATCGTGGAAGCACGAATGCCAAACATTAATTAAGTAGCAGATAGATGACTGCTTGGGGTTTCGAATGTACGTACTACGTCGTGGCTAATGAACGCGCGTGTCAAAGGCCTAGCTAGATGTTGAAGTCTAGGAATTAGTTTGCCACAAAATTAACTATAAGGATCCGTTCGGAAATTTTTTAAACCACAAGGACAGGCGAGAAAAGTTATGGTCTTAATCTTACAGTTCTAAGAAATCCTAACGGATGACTGAGATGTTGCCAACACATTAATGAATAGAGATGCCTCCAATTTTATTCATTAATGTGTTGGCAACATCTCATCCCTCACTGGAACCTCTTAGAACGGTAAGATTAGCACTAGTGGATAAATTTATCCTCATGAGATTTTAACAATTGATCTTTAAGTATTAAAAAAATAATTCCGAACAGAAGATTGAATCCCTCTTGTACCGATTGAATTAGAGACTAGTAAATCCTAATTGGAACTCATGAATCCCTGATAGAATGTATGAACCTCTTATAACGCCAATGGAAGTGAAATGTCTCATAGTGAGTACTCTTCAATTAATTATTCAGCGATTGAAAATGCTTTCTCTAGATCTAGTGCTAGCAATTGGTACCAGATATATATTCTTTTTTATGGCCGGGTTGGCTAGAAATTCTTTGTCCAAGGCAAACCATATTTCGTGTGAGGCTACGAGACCATGCATGCATATCATCTTAGAATATTCCTTCTAACAGAGAGGATACAAATTAGGTGGTAAAAATAATTGATCTTGCTGCAGGCATGCACTAGATGTGAAAAGCGAGATTAACAAGCTTGGATGCATTTTATAACTAGCCGAAGGGTCTGATATAGCTAATTGAGGAGGATATTAGAGTTATTTTTAGTCTGCTGTTGATTGCTCATGTGGCGAAGCTGCGGAAAGATGAGCTGGAAGTTAATTAGTTTGTATTCTGTTATACATGATCAGTTAGTTTTGTTATGTATTGCTTCTTAGCTAAGGTAGATGATATATAAGAAGCATTTTGTACAGATTACGACTTACTTGAATATACACAGATTTTACAATTTCCTCTTTCTTTCTTTTCTTATTCTCTGTTATGTTTGATACTCTGCTTTCACTTATAAAATTAACGTATATGGTATAGGAGCTTCTTTATTGGCTGCTGAATCATCACCTCCTTCGATTTCTTCGATTCCAAACAAATCCGATAATCCAAATGTGATTCTCGTTTCTTGGACTCTCAATGGAGAGAATTATTCAAGTTGGTCCAATTCCATGGAAATGGCTCTGAGCGCAAACAATAAATTTGCATTTTTTGATGGATCTCTTCCACAACCAGAATCTTCTTCTGCTACATATGCGACTAATTGGTAGCTTCTTGGTTGTTGAATTATGTTAGTGCATTTATGTATTGGCTAAATTTCGTATCAAAATATGTCTTTATGGAGTTGTATATTTTTATCCTATGTCGTTCAAGAGTTTGTTTATGAGTAGTGTCCAAGTTGGTTTGTCTCTCGGCTACCGCTCGAGCGTGATAAAAAGCATTTCTACAGAGACTTTACGTTTGATTGACGCTTGACCGAAGCTCGAGCGAACCATGAAGAATTCAAACAGAGGTTTGACAGACGCTCGAGTGCCTCATGAAAGAGTTAAAGATAGTGCCTTCGCGCTGTCACACTCGAGCGCCCTATGAAGATTTCAGACAGGGACATCATGTTCGACTCTCGGTCGACCAACGCTCGACGACTTTTGACGAATTTCAAAAACTCCTGATTTTTTAGACTTTCCATGTGAAAAATGGAGAAACCATACTAGCTTGAGTGAGAGGACGTCCAAAAGGTTATTGAGGCTATTCTTGAACATACTTGTGCCTCCTTTCTTGAGAGAAAAACATCAGAGGATTCATGCCTCCATATTCATCAATCATCCTTTTGTGGAACCTTCATGTTGTTGAAGGTGTGTTGACGAACAAGGTTTGTTCATGAAGAATCCATAAGGAACTTGGGTTTGAGGTGAATACAGCACAGAACAGATCTAAATAGGTACGGTTAGATGATTACATCAGCGTTGCCAAAGTCAAGCAACTGGGGTTGCCCATGTCTAAATCACAGTTTATCAACTTTTTTTCTTAGTGAATTTAAGGTGGCTGCTAACCCGGAGTGGTTATAACTTTGAATAGTATTTCAAAGGTTTTTCACTTCGTCACCAAATCCTTGTCTCTTTGTGTGATTGAAGTTTGATTTAATTTTTTCGCTGCTTATTTGTTGATTGATTTGATTATTGTGCATATCTAGGCTGAACAATTTTAGAATGTGTTATAAAATTGTTGTTGATCTTTAATTAGAGAAAAAACACATATTCACCCCCTCTAGGTGTTAATGGGGTCTAAACCGAGTTTTTCAATTGGTATCAAAGCTTAATATCGGTCCTTGACCCTTAATCTAGATGAATCAAAATCATTTTTTATCTGTGCCTCCATATTTTGAAGGAAACAATTATGCGTACTGAAAAATTTGCATGAAAACCTTTTTGAAATCTCTTGATGAATAGGTTTGAGTTCTTGTGTTAAAGGGTGGTCAACACCCTCTTCTACTGTTGAAGGTGTTAAAACACCTAAAGATATTGACACCTAGACTATCCATGAGATCAATGAGTTTAAACAAATTTCTATGTGTGAAACTTCGAAGGAAGCTTGAGAGATTTTACAGAGTACTCATGAAGGTACCAAGATTGTTAAAAACTCAAAGCTTCATATGTTGACCACAAAGTTTGAAGAAATTTGAATGAAGGAAGATGAGACGTTTGATGAGTTCTATGAATCTATGTAAAGCTAAATGACATAGTTAACTCGAGCTACAACCTGAGAGAGATGATACAAGAAAGTAGAGTTGTGAGAAAAGTTCTGAGATCTCTTTCTGAGAGATTTAGGGTGCGTTTGACAACAAAATTTTACACGTTCCTAAAATTTTAAC
The DNA here is from genome assembly GCA_963930655.1 of Myrica gale. NCBI lineage: Eukaryota > Viridiplantae > Streptophyta > Magnoliopsida > Fagales > Myricaceae > Myrica > Myrica gale. Next base: position 6,920,710 of record OZ005602.1, on the reverse strand, counting down.
ACAATAAAAAATTACAATATAATATTTCTCTCCTCATCACATCATTACTTTTCACTATAATAAATATTAAAAATCATCTCTCTCTTCATTTTTTCATCAAATTCAATACCCTAAAATTTTAACCTTCTCAAAATTTTAACACTCAAACACAACCTTAGACCCATAGTTACAACAATTGGGGAAAATAAAGGCCTGGTCACGATAAATATTGAGAACTAGTTGGGTCTCTGCAAACCTATGAACAAACATTGTCTCAACCTAAGAAGAACAAGTCTATTGTCTTGATATCCAGTAAAGAAGAAGTTTGTGTTAAGTCACATGAATCTCTAGATGATGAGAACGTTAGCATTCTAGTCAAAAAATTCAGAAAGTTTTTTAGATCAAAGGATGATCAAAGAAGATTTAATAAAAGGTGCTAAAAAGAATCATAGTAGCTCCAGAGATTATAGAAAGGAGAAAAGAAAAAAGAATTTTGAGAATGAGACCAAGAAGACTAAATGTTTTGAATGTCAAGGCTTTGGTCACGTTCGGTCAGAGTGTGATACATATCTCAAATCCAAAGGGAAAGCCATGAATGCATTTCTAAGTGATGATAAATCAAACTTTAGCATTAATAATGATAAATTATTTTCAGATATAGATGTTAATTATATGGATTTTATGTCTAGTACTGATAATTGTGATTTGAAGGATATTAACTCTGAAATGGAGACATCTGAGGATGAATCTAATGCAGAAGAAAGCTTGCAAGAGGTGTATAACAAGCTCTTTAGGGAAAGCCTGAAACTGCACAAGGTAAATAAAATGACCCAAGAGAAACTTCATGAGACTCAACTTGAAATGGATATCCTCACTGCCAAACTCGAAGAGTACATAAGGTTGACTGATGATTTAAGAGTGAGTAATGTGGTGCTTGAAGCTTAGATAAAAAAAAAATAGGGTGTGAACTAGAGAAATCAAAGGCTCAACTTCAGCAATTTTCTAGTGGTTCCAAGAAGCTTGACCACATGTTAAGCATGGGAGAAACTCATGGAAATATGAAAAGTTTGGGCAACAATGAGCCGAGTGGTGCATCAACTTTGAAGACTTTTTTGTTCCTGCGTCATTGCCAGTAAATAAGTTGAAGTTAAAGCTCCTAAAAAAAAGCAAATGAAGGTAAAAGACTAACTCTCAGTCCATGAATACTCATTCTCATATTATTCCACCTAAAGCACACACTTCATATCGGTTTGTTCCTACTTGTCATTTTTGTGAAAAAATAGGTCAAATCTTACCTAATTATTTTAAATTGAGAGCATAAGAATACATATATAGTGACCCTTTCTGCAGCACTCAGCGTACGAATCTTGTGAAGCAAGTCAAGGTTCTCACTAAACACAAAATGATTATAAATGCAAAGTTGGAGAACTTGACCAAACAATCAACATTTGTCAAGAAGATTTAGATGAAAATGATGAAAATCGATTAGCCAACATGAAGGCAATTGATACGTGTTACTCCCATAGTATTTTTTTATTCTTGCATGTATTAACATTTTTTGCATTTATATTTTGTCTTTAATGTTTGTTCTTGTGTGTTTCTTTTTCTTATCTCGTGAGTACATGTGTTATTTGTTTCCCTATTTCGGGTATTTAAAAAAATGATGATTGTGTCATGCCTATAGTCACGCACGTCCAAATAAGTCTTCAGCTCTCTTTTCAAGTACTTAAATATAATGTTAGGTTTGTGAATCATCGAATTAGTAAATCCAAAAAGACAAAAAGGTTTAGAAAAAGAATTTATTGTTTCATTTAAGAAAAAATATGCTGCTTTTTACCCTCTAATTATCGTGTCTAATTTTGTAATTAGCACGACAAAATCACAATAGGTTTACAACTTATACATTGAAATCAATGAAAAAATATGTCATGAACCACGGTCAAATTATTTCATGAGGTGCAAAGTGTAAACTTATGGCTAGTTTAGTATACATTGTGTTTAAATTTGATATAGTTTAAAGCAAAAATTCCAAAATGTAAGATAATTAGAGAGTATAAAGTGTATTTTTTTCCTTTATATTTGATAATGGAATCATTTGTGTCAAAAAAAGTGAAAAACTATTCTTTTACACCATCTTCTTTCACTATTAGCTAGAAAGTCCTAAAATTTGAACATGACCTACATTTCTTACCCTTCAATAGTCATCACCCATTACATTCAAGGGGATAGTCCCATACATAGTAACTTACTTCCAAGGGTAACATCTTTTTGAGTTATAGCTTTGTGCCTTGTCGTCTGTTAATTTTGTAAGTGAAAGCAGAGTATCAAACAGACCAGAGAATAAGAAAAGGAAGAAAGAAGAAATTATGAAGTCTGTGTATATTCAAGTAAGTTGTAATCTGTATAAACTTATATATCTACATTAACTTAAAAGCAATACAATACAAAACTAACTAAATATGTATAACAGAATACAAACTAACTTCCAGCTCATCTTTCCTCCGACGCAGCTTAGCCACATCAGCAGGCAACAACAGAGTAAGAATAACTATAATACTCCCCCTCAAGAGGAACATAAAATAATGTGAATGATCTTAAACTGATTTTAACCCAAAGATTTAGTAAACATATCTGCCAACTGATGCTTGGAGCCAACATGTAAAGTACGAATTAAACTAGCTATGATATTTTTACGAATAAGATAACAATCTAACTCTATGTGCTTGGTATGCTCATGAAAAATTGGATTATCTGCGATGTGAAGAGCAGCTTGATTATCACAAAATAATAAAACTGGTTGAGGATGAAGAACATGCAAATTAGTGAGTAAGAACTTGAGCCATGTAAGCTCGTAACTAGTGGAAGCCATAACCCGATATTCAGCCTCAGCAGAAGATCGAGAGACAATCGTTTGCTTCTTTGACTTCCATGAAATCAAAGAATCACCAAGGAAAACACATAAACTGGTAATAGATTTCCTGGTATCAGCACACCCCACCCAATCAGAATTTGTGAAAGCCTTGAGATAAAGATGACTGTCAGCAAAGTAAAATAGACCCTGACCAAGAGAACTTTTGATGTACCAAAGAACCCTGTAAGCAACATCAAGGTGTAACTAATGAGGGTGGTCCATAAACTGACTAAGAACCTATAAGGCATATGAAATGTCAGGCCCAGTGATGGTAGGATAAAGAAGTCTTCCAACCAGCTGCTGGTACATAGAAGGGGTCTGGGTAATGGAGAACTAGCATCTCCAACAAGCATGCAGATGTAGGAGGCTTGGCCCGAGGTTTTATATCTAGGTGGATATCCATGTAATTTGCAACATTTGTCTACCGTATGTACAGTAACATCACAATGACTACAAGTAAGACATCGATCTTTCCTTTGAACATATGTTTACCATTGAATTTGTTGACAAAATTCTGAGTACCTTAAGTACGTGTAAAATAGACATTGTTCTCTGCAAATTATAAAGGAAAAAAGCTATGTCCTGATGCCTTTCCACTTGCACAATTAATGAAAAAACCTTATTGATGGATGAAAGTACCTCTATCAATAAGATCTAACCTCGTATGAGTTAATATGAATCATTTAGGCCCATGCGAGTCTAAAAAATCTGGAGTTTCTAAAATTTGTCGAAAGTCGCTTGAGCGTGGGTCGAGTGAGAGTTGAACGTGATGTCTCTGTCTGAAATCTTTATAGAGCGCTGGAATGTGGGTCGAGTGTGAAGACATTGATTAACATGATCTCTTTCACTTGTGGTTGCAGACCCAAAACTCACACATGCGGTCAAGCCTCATCTTATCATATTCAGTGTGCACTGTGATTGGGTATGACAAATATAAATTTAAGGGATTTTGTCTCACACGAACTTAGAGTAATTTGGTCCACAAACATGGCTGGTATATATACGAAATGTTACTACTAGGTCGTAAAAATTTCCCGCAACTTGACGTTATATATGTTTTTCTTTATTTAATTAAGCTGCGTGGTCATCTGGCCAGCTTTATTCAAATTGTTCTAAGAATTGAAAACGCCTGCAGCCGGTCTGACGACGTAAACATACAACTGATCAGAGCTGACTATAAGAAAAAAAACCAAATAATATAGTAAACTAGTTTAGAATATATTATGAGACCAGCTCGCAGTTGGAAGACAGCCACCCATCAGTGGGCATCATGCGTGCTTCCTCTTATCTTAAGCTATAACTCCATCACCATATATATATATATATACACAGTGGCGGAGAGAGGGGGTGCGCGGGAGGGGGCAGCCGCCCCCTCCTAATTTTTTTTATTATCCCCCTCAGTTGCAATTCTATTCCTGTCTCATTCGCTTGTCATGTCGTGCGGGTTGCAAGAGTGTTAAGTGTTAACTCAGCCACTGAAGACCAGTCATATGCTAGCTGCTACTTTCTTTCTTTGTTTGTTTTTTTTTCTTTAGAATTTATTATCGAAAACTAATAGCTTAAATATTTGTAAATCACTAGACTTCTTCGGATCAAGTGCATAGATTAGGTGAGTAGTTCGTCAGATGTACCATGTGCGCCATAAGAGCCAATTTGGTCACCGTAAGATGTAGTCCTATAAACCAACACCAACTAAATTTTTATTTTAACCGTGCATGCAGGTGATGAACAAGTATAGGGGAGGATGCCCATTTGTTCGTGTACGCCATAAGAGCTCCATTGACATAGTTCATGCTCTCATATCTGCTAACTCCTAATGAACCCACAGCAACAACTTTGACCAAACGATGGATCCCTAAGGCAGATGATACCGAGCACCATCAAATTTATGGTCTGTCCATCATAAATACAGATAATATATTATAGGACAGTGTCTTATCTTTCTTTCAAAATTTGTTCACCTGGTCAAAATGGTAAAACCGAATACTGAAGGCGAAGGTGACGGTGAAGGGAAAAGAACGGCGAAAGCGACATATACATTACTGTAGTTCTTTCTTGCCAAATAAAGATGGTAGATTTTCTCCTTCCTTCTTCTCTGTCGCTACGACATCCAGCTCTAGGCTTTTGCAATACTTTGTATACTGATCGGGAGCCTGTTCAGTTGTGTGGTGTTTATTGGCTGACAGATCATGTCTGTCTATTGTTTGGTCATTGGTGTGTGATAGTTGGTTTTTTTAAGAAAGAAAGCAAGCGCACCAACTGTTTGGTTAAGCTTTTAAAAGGATCATGTCTGTCAATTGTACCCTTCCCAACTCTTGGTTGGCTTCAAATTTGAAACTTAGCCCATAAAGGAAGCAAAATGGCGATTGTTCACTACGTCCTTATCTATACATTCGTAAATTCGAGGATTGTTCCAACCACCAAGTGTTCCTAATTCCTGCCCCTATACAAAATTTCTGCGTCCGCCACTATATATATATATATATATATATATATATATATATATATAATGCATCCAAAGGAACATATATACTCCTACTTCTAGCTAGCCAGTCTTCTACAATGAACTAGGAAAATATTGAAGACAACTTTGACCGACCCTGAGATCGTACGTACGAATAAAAAATAGGAAAATATTGAAGACAACGCGTATCCCACACGAGACCCGGCCTCTCTTTTTCCATGTGAAAGGAACGTAAGGAAAGTAGGCCATGTAATGTATATTAAAAGGGAAAAAAAACAAGGCAGAAAAAGGAAAGAAACTTGTGAAGCGGAAAAGAGCCCTAGCTAGTTCATTGTAGAAGACTAGCTAGCTAGAAGTAGGAGTATATATGTTCCTTTCGATGCATGCACTTTTTCGGCTTTAACTATGTGGAGGAGAAATTTATATTTTATACCCTTGTATTGTTATTCATTTTGCAACCTGTATTTTGACTCAATTTTTTTTATTTTAATGGTGATATCTTAATATCACTACAAAAAAAACTGGATTTTAACAGCAGTCACGAAAAACGCTGTTAAAAGTCACCTATAGCGGCACTTTTTGTGACCGTCGTTAAAAGATCGTAATTAAAAACTTCATTATCTTTTAATAGCGGTCGTTTTTACGGCGGCCATGAAAAGTGCTGCTAAAAATCACCTATAGAGCGCTTTTTTACTGTCGTTAAAAGACCACTGTTAAAAACTTTATTGTCTTGTAACAGCGGTCACCACAAAGCGCCGCTATAGGTGATTTTTAGCGGTGTTTGTGGTGACCGCAGTTAAAAAGATCGTTGTTAAAAGACAATGATATAGGTGAGTTTTAGCGGCGTTTTTTATGACCGCCGTTGAAAAGATAGTTGTTAAAAGCTCTATTTTTTAACATCGGTCTTTTTAACGGCGGTCATGAAAAACGCCGCTATATGTGATTTTTAGCGGCGCTTGTTATGACAACAGTAAAAAAATGTTGTTATAAATTGTTTATACTTGCGTTTTCCTTTTACCGCTGAAAAAAAAATATTAAAGTAAAGTTAGTATTGGAAATAAAAATTAGAAAAAAACCACAACAAAAATAAAAAAGAAATAACATAATCCTAGTAAAAATAAAAATACATAAAATACTTAATAATCTAATTTGAAGTACCAAGACATATGCAAGATGAGCAATGCTTAGTGATCCCCCCGTCTGGAGGTTCTTTTGTTGTGCTTGACTCTCTTTACCTTTTCGAAAATGGTGGTAAAAATTGAAGCTGAAATTCATTTCTTGCGCGCCCCTTATTCCTCTGGAAGAAATCAAGAAGCGAACGAAGGAGCTCAACCTGGGAAAGCTCAGCACAACTTTCATGGGCTCGAGTCCTTCGCCCTCTCCAGTGATTCCTGCTAATTTACGTAACATGTGAGTTTGATGGAACAAGGAGAGAGCATTGAGGATGAACCATTTTAAAGCACGAACGGATTCGGGGAATGTATTGACAATAAAAAGAAAGAAGTTGTTGCAATCACTTGAAGGGCAATGAATGTTGCTTCAAAGAAAACATCTATTATCATGTTGTTATAGTAATTGCATATTTATTGACTAAATCTAAGTACTTTAGAAACTTGCTTATAGTAATCTAAGTATTTGAATATTTTAGCCGGTCCTTACTTATAGTTATTTTATATTAGAAACTTGTTACTTTTTAGATTACTTGTAGAGATTCTTGTGTTTCTTGTAAAATGTTATTGATCAATGATGAAGTATATTTTCTTTTATTATCCTTGTTCTTTAAGTTGAATTATAGTTATTAAAATAAATTTATATTACCGATTAAAAAAGCATGTATAGAAAAAAATTAGTAATGTTTTAAAAATGCAGGCACATACCAAATACTAAAAAAACGCGCACTTTAGGAGCGGTTTTTGACATTTACCAGCAATTTCTGACCGCTGCTAAATGCTCTTTTTTGTAGTACCTGGTCACAACCGCCGCTAAAAAATGATGCTAAAACCTATTGCCACGTTTTTTTGGCCAATAGCAACGGTCTGCAACCGTTGCTAAAACCTTTTTTTGTGGGTAATGCCAGCGTTTTTAAAAACGCCGCTAACAAAACGTTGTTGTAAATCAGGACAAACGCCAGCGTTTTCTACAAACACCGCTAAAAACCGCTACTACAAGTGGGAAACGCCAGCGCTTTTTTAAAACGCAGCTAAAAAACCATTGTCGTATGCTCGAAAATTACCACCTGTTGGAAAACGCCGCTAAGCGACCGCTGTTATAAGGTAGGGAATCACCAGCGTTTCTGAAAAACGCTGTTGAAGATATTCCCAGACGGAGAAATGTCAGCAGTCGAAAAACGCCAGTAAAATATTAGTGACGTTTTTTGGGCTTTTGCCAGCGATTTTCCGACCGTTGTTGTAGCCTGTATTTTTAGGGTCCTTTCTTTTATCTACATTAACCAAAGACCCAGTCGTTTTCAGGGCCCTTTCTTTTAGATACACGACAGTTTACATTTTGACATAGTTTAACTTTGATTCCCATACTTTCCTTGATGCAGTCAAATTTGGTGGACGTTCTTCGATCTTTGTCGAAATAATGCAGCAAATTAATATAGTATATACATAACAGGGTAGTCCTTGCCTGAAAAAGGAAAATTAAAGTTAAACCCAGTTGCATGCTATCAGTTTTGGCCTTCATTTTCTGTTAACTCTGAAGAAAAACATTCATTTGATCATCTATTCTACCCTTTTCTCTCATGCTGCAATTGCTTGTCTAGACCGTACCTATGTGTACGTAATATGTTCGCTGGAAATATTTCTTTCTTTCCTTGCAAGGTACAAAGGGAGTATTCGATTAATGTCCGATTTGTTTATCAATGTTAGCACGGAGAAAAAATATTGTGATGAGAAAATACAAACATTTTGTATCTCAAATTATTAATTTTAGTACATTTAATCCGTCAATTATGAATTGTGTACATTTTGAACCATCCTCTGTTAATTTGAATAGAAACAAAGAGTTTTGGTTAGAAAAAAAAACCGACTTTAATCCTGTATAAAATATCATGGATCACAAAAATATTGTAGGGGCAAAGTCGCTATTTCACTCATAAAATTTATAGTTTTCATCCAAATTAACGACAGAGGGTACAAAGTATACATGATCGGTAATTTGACAAGTAAAATGTAATGAAATTCATATAGTTCAAGGTGGAAATTATCTGGACCGAATAGTACACTTGATATGCAAAAAGTATATTTAATTAACTCTAAATTTAAGTATCCAATATAAAAGAAGATGAATGGAATTATTATACCGAAACAGATTAAAGAATTAAATTATTGCCAACTATTTTGATGAGGTAAACGGTTGGATTTCGTGGACTACAATGTTGCGATCTAGAAGATGGCTGACCAGGTTTTGTTGGTTGCTTCCACAGCCACTAAAAATCATCTCAAATTTTATACCCATGCAAGCAATACAACTATACAAGCATCTCATGTACATGTACTCTGCACTCATAACTCTTTCCTTCAGCAGTGACATGCACAAACCTTATTTTAATTTCAAAACCCTGCGCCTGGTAATGACAGTTAATCAAGTTAGTCAAACAATAAAAGTCCTTGTTTCTAACCAGTTCCAAACTCCGACACATGTTATCATTTTCAATTGGCCCAGTACGTTTTTCCAGCTGAATTTTAGAATATTTTTAACAGGAGCAGCCAAGAAATGCGTGGGAGGCCGATTTGCCCCATGAGCAGCTGTCGGCACCAGCCATGCAGCATCAAGATCTAGAGAGAGAAAAAAAGTATTTAATGTCGATGTTTGGGAGAGAGAGAAAGTCAAAAGCCCAATTGGCTTTGGCTTAGGATATTCCTTTGCAACACCGACGCCGCTGCCCCCAACACCTGCCCATTCATTCATTAATTATTGCCTCAGCAAAAGTGAGTCATTTATTTGAGCTTTTCTTCCTCCAAAACCTTGGAAAAGGTCCTAATTTAATTCACGTCTCGCTCTCTCAATTTCCGTGTGTTGACTTCATTGTTTTGAACAACTCTGGTTGGAGAGTTGGAGTACTCTCTTACGGTATAAAAGCTACCACCAGCTCTCTAATACAAACTTCAATAGGCCAAGTTTCAACAGCTCTACAAGTTGGAGCTTCATATTCTTCAAGTGAGATCAATTTCCAGCATTTTTGGTTGCTTTCTTTTATCTATTCTTTCGGCATTCATGTGCTCCAATTTTTTCGGATTTTAGCCTTAACTTCTATTAAAGCCTTCTAGTTTTTATCACCATTTGACTGTGAAGATCCAAATCTAGAGAGACATGGATCAAATCGATATTCCTTCCCACTTTCTCTGCCCGATTTCAATGGAACTAATGAGAGACCCGGTCACGGTCTCAACCGGGATAACCTACGATCGGGAAAATATTGAAAAATGGCTATTTTCATGCAAGAACCATTGTTGCCCTGTTACGAAGCAAGTTTTGTGCGATACAGAACTTACTCCAAACCATACTCTGCGCCGGTTGATCCAAGCATGGTGCACCCTCAACGCTTCGCATGGTATTGAACGCATTCCAACCCCGAAGCCACCAGTGGACAAAGCCCAGATAGTCAAACTCCTCAACGAGGCAAAGAAGTGCCCAAATATGCAACTCGACTGCGTCAGAAGACTCAGATCCATTGCATTTGAAAGTGAAAGGAACAAGAAGTGTTTAGAGGCAGCCGGTGCAGAGGAATTCTTGGCATCAATCATAGAGAATGGCAGCGATGATGTATCTGTGACTGAAGCTGTTGAAGTCCTTTCTAATCTTAAAACCTCGGAAACACATCTCAAAAGTCTTCTAAACAAAGGTGGCGAATTCATGGACTCGTTAATGCAAATTTTGAGGATCGGAAATCATCAATCCAGAGCTTACACAACCATTCTGTTGAAGTCCGTTTTCGAAGTTGCTGATCCTATCCAACTGATCAGCCTACCACTCGAATTCTTCAAGGAGGTAGTGCGTGTTTTACATGACCAGATATCACAGCAAGCCTCTAAGGCTGCATTAACGCTTCTGGTGGAGCTTTGTCCCTGGGGACGAAACCGAATCAAAGCGGTTGAAGGAGGTGCAGTTCTAGTCTTGATAGAGCTCCTCATTGACGCGTCAGAGAGGAGAGTGTGCGAGCTCTTGCTTGTCGCTTTGGATCAGCTTTGTGGTTGCGCAGAAGGGCGGGCGGAGTTGTTGAATCACGGGGCAGGGCTGGCGATTGTGTCCAATAAAATATTCTGGGTTTCTCATGCGGCAAGTGATAGGGCAGTCAGAATTCTGTCCTCAGTTTGTAGGTTCTCGGCGACTTCTAGGGTACTTCAGGAAATGTTACAAGTCGGCGTTGTATCCAAGTTGTGTTTGGTGCTTCAGGTTGAAACCGGTTCAAAGACCAAGGAGAGGGCTAGGGAGATCCTCAAGTTGCACTCTCGGGTTTGGAAGAGTTCTTCATGTATTCCAGTTCATTTGCTTTCATCTTATCCTTCTTCTTAATGATAACCATTTTTTAATACAATTCATGGAAATTAGCAGTGGGGAAAACTAATTAAGCTGGAAAGCGAATTTGCCGAATCATGGAAAAGGGGTCTCAATTCGTGCCCTAAAAATAAATAATCTTAATCTGATATGTTAATTTGTTCCTTGAGAAGCTTATTCTGAGCCCTTTTTCATTTACAGGGGAACATAGATCTTATTCTCACTAATAAATTGGTACTGTTCTTCCCATGCGAAGAAGAGAAAGTCAATGGTTGTGATCTCCATGATTATGGGTAATGTAGAAAACATTTTAAAAGTTAATTTGGATTTTAGTGGAGGTTTAATTGAACGAAGGGAACTGCACGTCTCACTTTTATTTTTTTAGACTTTTCCCCACATGCTTTCCTTTGAAATTAGCGACGTTTTATTTAAGACAAAAAAATGCAGAGAAATAAAGCAGCTGATTCCTTACGCTGATGCTCTGATAGAATTGGCGACAGATTTGGAAAATGATATCCTCATCAGATTTCAGGAAAATTAAATGACAACTTTAAATTGACCAAAATTCACAAACATTTGGCATCCAACCTATAGTGTCCAACAAAGCCAGCTCGACCGAGATCCGAAGGAAATGTGGGATTAATTAAAGATCCAACTTCAACATTCCAACTAATAAGTTCTATTAAATGGACCTAATCTCCGAAGAAATGGGATAGCGAGAATTAGAGGAGACTTAGCCAAAAATTACTGCAAATTGAATCATTATAATTTATAATCCTTAGTCATGAGATTTTGATTATAATATTGATGGAAAATTGAATAGGGCAACTCTGATCAGACCTGAAGACCATCACAGAACAGAACCATTGCCTTCTCAAAGCCCTTCTAATTGAAATTTCTCGTATATATCTGCTAGTCGAATGGTAGATTGTTTCTCTGACTAATCTAATTGTCACATGCACAAGTAATACTATGCTTTTGAAATTTTCTTTTATCTTGAGTATTACACAGGAGGCAAAAAGCATAAACAAATTAGACAGGAAGATTCTTTTCCTTCTTGATGTGGTCGTTAATTATCTTGATTTTTTCATGATAAATATTGTCGTCTTCTATCTGTTGGAAAGACATCTATTTGTGCCTCTCATCTTGCGTGGAAGAGTCACAAAATCATTTGGGTTACTTCATTTCTGTTGATTGGTGAAAAGAAAACTAATAGTTTTGGCAAGAACGTACGTGAATAAAATATAATGGCACATCAGGAGCTAAACAAGTAAAGTTGACTCTGATATATTACATAATGTTCATAATTTATTGTTCAGGCATGCATGCGTTTCTCTAGCTACCGTCCACGGGTAGATGGAGTCGATCGAGACAAAATCAATATGCATGCTTTACCTGTAATTTGCAGCTGATCTTGAAGGGCAAACAACCTCCATCCCCTTTGCCAAAACCATTGCTGATTCACTAATTAGATGTAGGTTTCTAATTAGGGGAGCGGATTCCCTCTGAAGGAGGGAATTACGAAGGCTACCGAATGCATGGTCCAGATTAAAAGTAAGCAAATCAACGAGTATTATAAGTATACCTCATTTAATAAATAAAAAGGCTAAATGACTTAGTGGCTCGGCTTGGTGGCTCTCAAATCTCCAAATTTCCTTCTTTCACGCAAACTCCCTTCTTTCTCTTCTTCCCCTTCTTTCTCAAAAGTTTCCTTCTTCTTCATTGCCACTCTCTCTCTCTCCACTCCTTCATCTTCCCAACTCACTCCTTTTCAGACCCAGAAACGGGTACGCCCCACTGGTGGCCCAAGAAGGCCCTCTCTCTTCTTCTTCGTCTTCGTCGTCTTCTTCTTCTTTCACGTATGTGATATGTCACTCTTTTTTTTAATGAGAGTCTCATGGATTGACAAATCAGTATGGCTTTGCCTTGGATTGATTTTTGTTTTTTAACCACATCTGGGCATAGTTCAATGTTTGTGGATTCCTTAGGGTTTAGAGAAAAGAGTTCCTCTGTTGTAAGAAGAGATGCAAGTATAAAATCTTGTCGCAATCAGAAAGCCACGAGGAGAAAAAAGTACTAAAAAAATAGAAGCTTTACCACATTGTGTTTTCTAAAAAATGCTTCTACTTTATTCAATGAACTAAAATTTCATGTGTTATATCTGATTCAACAAACTAAAGGAACTATGCAAAAGTGACAGAGGCGTTGGATGTTGAGAAACCTCTCGAACCAAAAGAAGATCTGGATCAAGGTACCCCGACCTGCAGATACTTTTGGCGTTGGCTTTGAGTGTCCTCTTTGCAAAACGGAACTGGAAACGGCTACTCATCTCTTCTTGACTTGCTATATTAGCCATATATTATGGTGGATAGGTAGATGGCCATTGAAAATGGAGCAGTTTGGCAGCTCCTCAATTTTCTAGTTGGTTTAATTTCATCTTAGAACCCAGAAATCTCCCTTCCAATTTTTGTTTGAATTGGAATGACTTTATTCTTTATGTAGTTGTTGTAGTGGACACGATCTGGTTTCTTAGAAACAGAGTGGTCAAGACAATTTCTGAGAATTTCTGATACATCCACATTTAAGGTACAAATACACGAGATAATTTTTAATTGGCATATATGACTCATAGCCAAGTTTAGTGCTTATGGAGTGAATTTGCACTCCTACACTCGAAGACAGCACTATACAACACAAGCTCAAGACACCAGTCAACGTGAACTCATTGGGTTTGATGTCCTTAGTTAACATCTCCTCAAAAAGCCTTAAACCCCTTGTTGCTTCACCATTATCGCCACAAGTAGATATAATTGTTGTCCATGAGATCACATTCTTTTCCTTTCAAACGCTTTAATAGCAGATTCTAAGTTGCCAAGTTTAGAGTAAAAGCTACACAGGGAATTGCCGACACTTGTGTTAAAATCAATTTGGTATTTGACAATGTAGGCATGAAATTGCATCCCCAACTTGACAAAGCACAAGGAAGAACAAGCATTTAAAGCATTTCCTAGACTGTAATTTGTAGGATAAACTCCAGCCTCCAACATTTCTTGGAAAACCCGGATTCCAACCTCTGGCTGTAAATTGTGAACATAACCCGTCATCAAGGTCGTCCATGAAACAATATTTCTTTTGGGCAAATTGTCAAAGACTGTACGAGCATATTCTATATTTCCACATTTTGCATAAACATTTATCTCAAACCAAAAAAAGATCTGAAATTTTTTGACTAACAGGAATCGGTGGTGACCTCACGTCGCTGCCTTCCCCTCTCCATCCCCTTCTCTTCTCCCTTTGGCCATTTCTCTTCTTCTTTCCTCCTTTTCCGTGACTGTTTGCATTTTTCTTCAAGCTCCTCTCATGGTTAGATCGGCAAGGTTTGAAGCTTTTTTGGAGGCCACTCACCGCAGAACTGGACTCCGGCGAGATTACGGAGAACAGAGGAGAGAGGCAATGAAGAGAGGATGTCGTGAGAAAGAAGGGAGAAGAAGAGAAATAAGAGAAAAGGAGATTTAGAGCCGCCTAAGCTGAGCCACAAGCCATCTCTAGCCTTTTTTTCATTAAATGATTTGGACATGTATTAACCGTTGATTTGTTTTTTTTAATCTTCACTGTCCCTTATGTAGCCTTTGGAAATCCTTCCCAGATTCCCTTCCAATTAGATCTGTAAACTACTCCCCAGAATTAATAGCCATCACATACGAGAGTGACCCTAAACCACATTGGAGTGAAAATCCACATACATCTCCAATGGAGTTTCGACATTAATATCGCAGCATAACACATACACACAGTTTACACAATCCAATCTGACCACGAGAAATGAAAATTTTAGAACTTTGTTAAACTTCAAGGGCTTTTTCGTAATTTTGATTAAAGCTCCAAAGAATTCAATTGTTTTGCCATGTTTTCGAACCAAAATTTTATGAAAATTTTGGGAATGTTGTAAAAATTGAGGTGTGGATTGGTGGTTTATTGGATTTTGAAATAAAGCTGTGGAAAAGTAGAATTTTATGGAAGTTGGTGAAAAATTAAGAGAAGATTTGAATGAATTTTTTATGTCTATTATAATTAAAAAAAAAAGATGATTTGATGGAGAAAGAAAGAGAATTTTTTGAAGTTATTTTATTTTTTTAAAAAAAACTTTAATTTGAGTATATATTAGTTTAATTTTACAAATTAAAATTTTTGAATGGAGAGAAATGTTAATTGCAAACATGCCTAACCCCAGTAATAAAAGTGAAGAGGGGACTTGTCCCACCCTCCAAAACACTTTGACATGACTTGTGCAAGTGTTAAGTTGATTCACGCAAGTGGCAAATAAATAAATCACGCAGCTGGCTAGATTGTTAAGTAACAAAAAGAAGAAAACATTTTAAAGAAGCACAGACACACAAAGACACAGAACACCTAAGTAGACACCGAAAACAAAGAGAAAGGGGAAGAGAAAACGGAGAGGAAAGAAGAGAAGAAAAGAACACAAGCGCGGGAGAAAGAGAAAAAAAGAAAAAGAACCGTTTCAGTTAAGTTTTTTATTTTCAGTTAGATTAATTAGATTATGAATATTGAAAGATCAGAATTGGTTAGAAGCCCCAAGTTGCAAAGAAGAAGAACGGGAGAGAAGGAGCCCTTGGCCGGGTGCTGACGAAGGTAACGAAGAACCTTGAAAGCAACAGCAAAATGTAAATCTATAGGTTGATCCATGTACTAACTTAAGACTTGTATGTTGTAGCATATGTCAGGATGTGTGATTGTAAGATAAAGTAACCTCCCAATGAAGCGTCTATAAAGAGTAGGATCTGTTAAAGGAACACCAGAATCCTTGCTGAGTTTTACATTCTAATCTATTGGGAGTGTAATGGATTTGGCACCAAAAGTGCCTGAGTCAGCCTCTCAACCATCCCTTTCAAGTTCGCCATCCAAGCATCAGCTCAGGCAGGTCGCTCTTGATGCGCACGACGAGGGGGCTCCTCCACTTGCTGCTGCTATCCTGGAGCAGGACCCCCTGTTGCCACCTAAGCTGAGCCTCAGAACAGCTCAAAGCGATCAGAAAAATGGGACTGATAGGTAACTTCTTTTCCTTGTCCGAACTATCTATGCAGCCTACGCTATGGACGAACTATGTCAAGAATAGATTGTACAGCAACGCAATAGAAGAAGTGATTTTTGCCTTAGACGAAGAGTCAAGAAGACGTACAGGGGAAGATATACAACACATCCTCTAGCCACAGACAACAGTAGCTCGCTCCTAAAATATGACATTTTGTGGTGTGAACCCTCAGCTCAATGTCGTAGGTGAAGATGGGGTGTAGAATACGCCAAAAAGGGATCATGAACCTCTGTCTGAAGAAGGGTCCGATGAGCACCACGTCCTAGCTCGTGAAAGTACGAAAGATGTCTTCCGCATCTGGCTTGTTTCCCATCTCCACTGTAGGGTGTGCTCCAATCAGGCTCTGCAGCCCCAAAAATGCCACTATGATGTCTGGTGACAACTGAAAGGTCACCCCTCATACAGTGACGGTCCATAGCAGTGCTTCAAAATCCTCAACATCCAGCAGTGCAACGTAGAACTCCCAGACCAGATTACAAAGGCTATGACATCTCTCATCAGATACCTGATCTAACCCTGGTAATCCATAATTTTGCCAATACTCCGGCCCATATATCAATTATCCAAGGTATATCAGAATGAGATGTAGGTTTGTGTGTGTAAAAAGATGAACAAACAGTGATACCGACCAAGGAGTTGATTGGTGCACTGTTTGACCCTTTGAACATAACTTGAACTTGATTAGCCGAAGCACCTAGGTCGTCCTGCATATTCAATGTGGAGGGGGGGTTTGAAGTTCCTCATATTGATTTTTAGTCAAACCGAGTCTCTCATCAACAAGTTCCTCATATTCAATGACACCTGAATTAGCATTAGCAAAAGGATTGAAGGTCTTGGTTTTGCTGTAAAGATTGTGACCGAGTGGATACCAGTGAAACTTATAGCATTTTTCTACCAAATGACCAATCATTTTGTAGTGAGTGCCTGTGGGAGGTTCTACATTTCCAGCCTTAAAACATGTCTCTAAAATATGATATGTAATGCAGCAATGAGTGCGATAAGGCCTAGTTGACTTTCTAGTAGTATTGGTCTTAGTGTAGGGCTTGAAGTCATTTTGGTTTCTGCAAGTAAACATAACCATATACTCAACAGACGGTGTAGTGTATTAGACATCAACTTATGTTGCATTTCTAGCTGCTGGATCATTGAGAAAATCTTGTTAACTGATGGTAAGGGATCCAATAACATGATTTGATCCCGAGTATTGGTATAAGTCTCATTTAGTCCCATCAAAAAATTCTATCACAATCTTGTTGGTATCTATCCAGCAACACTTTCAATTTCCTACAGTCACAATCAAGAATAGGGTCAAACATTGATATTTCATCCCACATAACCTTTAGCTTGCCATACTGTATACTTACTGAATCTTGGTCCTTTTGAAGACTTGTCAAAGCTTTCTTCAACAGGAAAATCTGAGGGCCATTCTGCTGTGAATATCGGTCCTTGAGCTCACTCCACATTTCCTGAGCATTGTCCACAAAGGTCAAGCTCGACTTCACATAGGAACTTACAAAGTTTTGGATTCAGGATACAGCAAGATAATTGCATCATTCCCACACACTTAAAAGTGGATCTACATAATTTGTTAGATTAGATATAGCTCCATTAACAAAATTGATTTTATTCTTGGTTCAAAGACCTCGTTCCATCGATCTAGACCAGGAGACATAATTTTCAGTGATTAACAGATTTTCATCTAAAATAGTTCTTGGGTTGTCTCCATTATCAAGATGATAGGTATTGTTCAGGTCATTGAAGTTATGAAAAAGGTTGAGGGTAAGAGATTTTCCTGACCCGAATGGGTTTTCATCTAGGTTGGGTTCTTCTTTGCTGATCATTGCGCTCTCAACCTTGCTCTGATACCATGTAAAAAATGAAGGAAAAGAATATCAGAGAGCAGAGGAGAAAGACGAGCGTTGAGTTTGTAAGAAATGCACTACTTTGCATTTAATGAATAGTAGCTATTTATATACACATGCCAAAAGAAACAAAAGAGTCTAACAAACTTCCTAACAGCCTCTGCTGCATTGAGGCAAGGGCTAAGACAATTACTTATAAGAGAATACAACAGAGTGGAAGAGATAATAAACTAACTACCATCAAAAGGTTGATGTAGCTTCTATCCTATATTGTAGGATGATTTATGAATCATTTATGGTGTAGTGGAGGCAGCTGTGAGATGAGCAACTTCACCAACGACTGATGAGGTGGGAGGCATATCAGCAGAATTGGTATGTTGCAATACGAGTTGTTATGTTGTAGAAGTTTCGATGAGAGATATTTGTTATAAGTTCTAATTGAAATGATTAGAAATTGATTATGGTAACTTGGAGTTAAGTTTGATTTAAAATATTTAATTTTGAGTTCATTGATGTCATTTGGGAATATATGGCTTTAAAGAATTTCTATATGTCAGGATATAATATAGGACTTGATATATAGTTATACTGCTGAATTGGTTTAAATGAGAATAGTTGGGGCACGTGAGGATATTTGATATAGCGCATGAATTTGAGGCAAGTAAAATTAGTTAAACATATTTATAAATTAGTTCAAAAATAGGATATTTTGAAAATAAATATTATTTACGTATATATGAGAGTTGCTTTGAAAATTATTTCGATGTGTTTTTATTGCTCACAATGAAAATGATAATTTTCTTACATATGAATTATATTATTCGTGATTATGTTTTGCACAAACTTTTCAAAAAGCTAATATATATAGTGTGAAACTAGTTACTTCTAAGTTTACATTTGTTATTGTGGAATTGAATGAAGTAGTGTAAAGAATGAAAAGAGTAAATTGATCCATAATTGCCAATTGTTTAACATCTATTACTTACTGAGCTAGTAGTAATTCACCCATTAGTATTACATTTTTCAAGAAGTTTGAATATGCCTAAGAATTTGTTGTAGAAAGTTATGATTTGTATCTTTTGAAAGTTGAAGGTGTGTTGTGAAGTAGTTTTTTTCATGAATATTGTGTAAGGTTTAGGTTTGGTAGTAGAAATCAATGTTGTGATGGCTTGATGATTTTTCGAGTTATGTAATGTTTTCAATGTGTGCTTGAAGTTTGAGAATGTTTGGTATATAGTACTAAACTGGTTGAATTTATAAAGAATATTTTCTATAGTTGTTCTTGAATAAAATCATAGACCTATAATTTCTAGCGTTGTTTTGAGTTTGTGGCGTGACACATCTTCACTATGAGGTTGGGTCATATATGTAATGTCCCAATTTTGAAGAATGCATAAGTTGCAAGTCTTTGGCCTAATATATAGTTGCATGTTACTATTCAAGCAGCTTCAACATGTTTGCTTTAGGATCACTTAATTTTTTGATTACATGCTACTAAATGTTTAACACGTTAATTAAGCTTTATTAGTACGTTGACACATCCTTGACACCTCGTGCTTGGTAGTCTTGATGAGTCAGCATCTTGGTTCACACATCAGCGACACTTAATGCTTGTTATAACCTGTATGAGTCAATATCAACATCGGAGACACTTCATGTTGGTAGCATCAGAGAGTCAGATGTCTCTTAACACGTACTTGGTTTACAATAAATATATATAAACCACCTAGCTTAGTTCAATTGGTCATCAAAAGAAAAAACCAACTCTCTTTAGAGATCATCATAGTGACAACAAATAGTTGTAAGTAAACATGCTTTATCTTGTGTACTTTTCATTTTCACTTCAATTTCTTATTGATGAGAACTATGATTCTTATGTCATTGCATGATATTTGTTATGGTAGTAGTATATAAGAAACATATATGCTAGTCATATTACAAGAGTACAACTTATGTATGATAAGCTAGTCACCATTATGATCCATGAATTCGTGATATAAGCACACAAATTTGTCATTATTATGACAGAATGATACAATGAGATCCAGATAGCTAATAAGAAGTACGATACCATTACTATGGAGGGAGTGGAATCATACCATAAGAAATTCATATTGCTCCATGAATTCACGATATAAGCACAAAAATATGTCATTATTATAATGGAATGATACAATGAGATCTAGGTGGCTAATAAGAAGCACGATATCATTGCTACGGAGGGAGTGGAATCATACCATAGTGTAATAACACAAGGACAACACTAGCCACATCTGTGATTTGACTTCAAAATGGTTAGTCAATGTTGCTCTTAAAGCTTCTTGGATAATTATAGAGCTCAGTTCAACCAAGTAAGGTCACAATGTGAGACTTGATCATCTCATTCCTTTCTCTTCTCTCACTCCAAGTGAGATTTGGGGTATCACAATAGTGACCTTCAATGGGATGGATGTCGGAGACCTTTCCATATACCGAAGCATCCATAAGTTTAAAGTGACTCATTGGTGAGGCTACACAGTGAATCAAGGTTTCAATGGGACCGTACAATCCCAAAATGGTTTCAATGGTGCTTCAACAAGCTTAGCGCCGATAGTGGCAAAGATTTTATCTAGAATAGTAAAAGGAATGAGGGTTCAGGGGGGAGGGCGGAGAGGTGGTGATGTGATGGTGGTGCAGTGGATCAGTAACATATTACCAGTCATCTCTTAACCCACGTGAGGGAAGCGGGGTTAAGAGGCAACCGTCGATCGACATCCACGAATGTAAGGGCGACACAACCATCAACGGCGATGTGTGAATGAGATATGGGCTTAGTGTTTTTTTGGGAACCTATAAAAATTCTTATTTTTTAAAATATTCATTTATTAATGTAAAATAATACATTCCAATATAATATTACAAATCTGGTCCATGTGTTAAATAGCAGCTACACATTTAATGGCATAATAATCATTTTGTTTTTTTAAGTCAATTTTCGTCCTAATTGATGGAAAAAATAAAAGAGGGTATAATGTATTATGGATGGGTAGTTGCAGATGCAGAATCTCAAATATGGTAGTTTATTGTGCAAAATCGATGGTAGCTAGTTTATTGGTGAAAGTGTATTTTTTTCATACACTTTTCACCAACCATAAGGATTTTGACAAGATTCACCATTCAACTATCAATTTTAGACTTTTTGCACCATTCGTCAAATTTTTAGACAAAAATGGTGATAATGCCCTTAATCCACTTCACATATATTGAGTTTATTGTTATCAATTCATTAAATCATCGAGAGTATTATAATTCAAAGTGTAACGTTAATAGTTGGAGGTATCAAAACTGCATATTCAGAGTGCAATGTGTCAAACCTCCTATATTTGATAGACGAAAAGTGTATTTATCCAACTGCTTCCCAGGATTATAGGGTTTGATTTGAGTGTAATATTAATTTTTAAGCGCGATTTGTTTTTGTTTTTTGTTTTTTACCAAACTTCCATCAAGAAACGACTCTGCTCAGCACAGCATTTACAACCTGAGGTGGCACGTCGCGGTTTGTTTGCTCGTAAAATTGAACTTTTAAGAGGAAAAAAATAATAAATTAGGGGTGGAAAAAAGAGGAACAAATAATAGGGCCTTGCTTTGTAATGGAAATAGACGGGCAGCGTTTTCTTTTGGAGAATGCATTGGCCCAAAAGATGGCTTTGGACCTTATCGAATTTAGGCCTCAAAGAAGGTTGTAATTGGACGCGTTGAAATTCACGAGGTCTTAGAAATTGGCCAAGTTGTAAAACAAGAAAGCCGAAGCCCAAAATCCAAACTAAATTTGAAAATAAGCAAATGAACTCAACCCTAGCGCTTCTATTCGGATTCGGCCATGTTCTGAACTTGGAGCTCAGAGAGACAGAGCAAAGAGAGGAGAAGAGAGAACGGAGATGGGGAAGACGACGTACAAGAGGCTCAAGGGGAGCCAGAACCTAAGGCAAAGGCTTTTACTGTCAACGCTTTCTTCGAGTCCCGTTCTTATAGAGGACATCCGCGCCGAAGAGACTCTGCCCGGCCTCCGCCCTCACGAGGTCTCCCTCCTTCGCTTGTTCGAGAAGGTCTCTGATGACTGCGCTGTTGAAATCAACGAAACAGGTAAAACTTTTATAAATTTATTCAAAAGCTCTTGTATATTCACTAGAAGAAGATAAAATCTTTTCTGTACTCATATTATTAGGACTGATAGGGAAGATAATGGGGAGTATATCCTGGCTGCTAAATTGTTTATAAGTTGTGTTGGTATTTTATTTGTTCGGTGCGTGGCAGGGACCAAACTTAAGTACAAGCCTGGCATTGTGATGGGTGGGAGACATATTCTGCATGACTGTGGTGTTAGTCGATCCATTGGGTATTTCTTGGAGCCATTGATTTTGCTTGGTTTGTTTGCCAAGAAACCCCTCACTATAAGGCTCAAAGGTACCATTTCTCTCGAACCCCTTGATTGTCTGTATTTCTTCGTCGTTTGACTTGTTATTGTTGTTTGTCATTTGATTCTGCTCTGAGGTGTTGTTTAATACGTATGTAGTCTGAGCTCGAGCTTTTAGAAGAGGTCACTTTAAGCTCAGCATGCTGCTGACAGACAGATAATATTCTCTGAGTATATAACACTTTTGAGAAGAGGAAACAAGAATATCACTCTGTTCTAGCAAGAAATATTGGTAGCAGGTTTTGAACAGAATAAAGGAAATAGCGATTTAAATGTTTTAGAACTCTGGTAACGGTATTTCAAGTGGATCATCGTCTTCTTTGTTGGAATTGTTAAAAATTTTGATTACTGAAGTGTTGGATTAAAAAAAGAGAGAGAGAAGAAAAAAGACAAAGTGAGCCTCAGCTTGAAATGATGGTCCATGACTCACTTGACGCAATCACGGCATTGGAGACTCAACATTTGCTTTCCTAGTTATCTTATATATGATATATGATATTTGTTTTCAGGAATTACAAATGACTCCAAGGACCCATCTGTGGATACTTTCCGTTCGACTACCTTGCCCTTGTTAAAGCGCTTTGGAGTTCCTTTGGAAGGATTGAATTTGAAAATAGAGAGCCGTGGGTCTCCTCCTCATGGAGGTGGAGAAGTTGTTTTGGCAATACCTATTGTCCAAAGCCTAAGTGTGAGTTTTTGGGTATCTATTGGCAGTTCGTGTATTTTTCAGCTGTCTTATATGATTTTGTTCGCAGGCAGTCACCTGGACTGATGTTGGAATGGTTAAGAGGATTAGAGGGGTTACTTTCTCAACCAAGGTGTCTTCCCAGTTTGAAAATTCCATGATACATGCCGCTCGTGGAATTTTCAATAACTTTATTCCAGATGTTCACATCTTTACTGACCATAAAGCAGGCCTACAAGCTGGATTGTATGTCTCCTTATTAAGTGGATAGCATTAGTTTGTTCACTTCAAGAGCATATTTTACTGAAATTCTGTTGTATATCAAGATACTCAAGCATGTAGTTTGGCTCATTTACAGAATGATGATTTGTTTTATGGCAGCTCACCTGGCTATGGAATTTCACTTGTTGCGGAAACTAATGCTGGCTGCTTCATCTCTGCTGATACTGCTATTGCTTATGCACGGGCAGAAGAAACAGGTGATATTGAAGACGAGAAGAAAGAGTTAATGCCTCCTACAGAGGTTGGTGAACAAATTGCTTCTGTTCTACTTGGGGAAATTGAGCAAGGTGGAGTGGTGGATTCAACACATCAGGTTTGTGTTCTATCATTGTTCCAGTTTTAATCTTGTGGAGACCTCCACTTTGTCAATAGTTTTATTTTGATATGTCAGTGAGCTGTGTCTAATTTATCGGACAAAATTGGCCTTTGTTTTACCGGTTCACTAGCAGTTTTCCTTTCCCCTTCCAGAGTAGGTGCCTTAAAATGGTTCCTTTATAATGACTTCTGGCTCTAGATTTGCCATGTCTTTGATTGGATGTTGGAATAAGAGATTGGTTGGTATTAGTGCTTATATGAGACATGAATGAACTGTGTGTTAAATTTCTGAAGCTTGGTAATTCCTGTAAAACTTACCATAGTCATAGGTGCATGAAAATGTATAGCTTTTCCTCGTGATAGATTTTTAAATTAGAAGTATCATAGCCCTTTCAGCCTTGGATTATGATTTTTTTTTTGTGTATGTTATTATTTAGAAATTATTTAGGTTTTGCTCCTTGGAATTTATTCTTGATCCACTTGGACTTAACGAGATTCTTATTGTGCCATAGTTTTTGTATTTTCACAAAGCATTATGAATGATCTAACCTCGTGAAATTAGATTAAGGGCTTTAAAAAGCATGCTAAATGCAAGACAATCGAGTATTTGGAATAGAAAGTCAATCCCTTCCCATAGTTTTTGAAATTGTCGAGAAAAACAAGATTGCTTATGCACATCTTTAGTACGAAGCTTAGAACTTCACCTATTTGCACTCTTCTTAAATTACCTCTGAGGAGCTATAAGGAGAGCTCTTGTTAATTTCAACATAAGAATGCCTTTTGATGATTCCAGTCATTCCAGGATGATTGTAGGGGTCCCTCTAATTTGGGTATGTATACTTATTTCCCTCTAAAGAGGCTATTTTACGTCCACAGAGTGATACAAAACTCCTGATTGCAAAATCCTGAATTCTTAATTTCAAAATAGATCCATCTCAATATTGTTTTCGAACTTGTAACATGGTGGGTTTCATGAAGAAATGAGCGCTGCAGTTGGATATAAGTTTGAATTTTACTAGTGATGAGAATACCAAAACCCAAAGAGTTTGTAATGCATTCTGGTAATGATGGGTTCTATTTTCTTTGTTGGTAATCTATCCCCTCTGATTATCTTTGTTGTTATGACTGCTTTGCAGGGTTTGTTATTTCTTCTTTGTGCCCTGTGTCCACAAGATGTTTCAAAGGTTCGTGTAGCAAAGCTTTCGCCGTATGGAATAGAAACACTAAGACACATTCGAGATTTTCTAGGTGTTAAATTTGTTATAAAGCCGGATCCATCCACAGGGACAGTTGTACTGAAATGTGTTGGTTGTGGATTGACAAACCTATCTAGAAAGGTCTCATGATGACAGCATTAACTAGTGAACCAGTGGTCATGTCAGTTGATGTGTCTCATGAAAGTCAAGGTGTACTGAATGATCCCGACAAGAATTATGCTGTACTGGCTTCATGTTCTGTTGAGTTGAAAAATTTGATGTGATCATGTTGTTATAAAAATATACGAGTACAGTTTGTTCAAAACATGTGTTATAGAGTTGAATATCCTCTTGAAATGGATATCTGAGACATGTTAACAGTTGCTATAGAATTGTTCAGGATGAAATTCAGTAGAACCTACAAGAATGTGGATGGTAAATTTATTGGCATGAGTTCAGGTTTGTCTGAGTCATGTTTTGGAAAAGCAAAAGAGGAATTAGAATCTGTTTGCTGGGATCCTAGATATAGCAATCAGTTTTTCTGATTTTAATGCTTCAAAAATGTGATTTGTTGAAGATAGAGAAAAGTTCTCAATCTGGTTTGAAGCTTATTGCATGGGCATAGATCAGAGTAGACTGTTTATCTGTTTGCTTTGTTTGTAACTGGTGAAAAATTCTTAATTTAATTTATATAAATAATGTTTTACACGTTGTCTGCTTGCAAACATCATTAAGAGGCATCGAGCTACTGTATTCAACAAATATAGAAAATCTCTTCAGTAGCTAAAATTTATTGAGAAGAATTTGAAGCAATTGAAATAAAAGGGTTGTTTATTTATGTACTTCGTACCGCTCATAATAGCGGAGTAGAGCAATTACACACCCATTCTTTTTTTATCGGATGTCCCCGGATCAAAATCCAATTTTTCAGGTATTACTTCCAACTGCTATTGATATATGCTTTGGATCTACTTCTTTCATAAAGTATATGATGTGTATAGAGAAACGAAGGCGGTCCAGCTAAGCGAGCCATAAAGTTGTAGAAGGGCATTATTCTTTGTATCTGCAGGCTTGAGAGGCCATGGAGAAACTCTGAATTCCAGAAAAAGAACACCAATACTTAAGCGAAAGTGAGGTTGACAAACTAAAATGCCTCTCTAAGACAATTATAAAAAATAAAGGCTTAAATACTTAACAGTCCATGTCGTTCACTTTGGATTGCACTTATCTATCTAGGCTTTATAAGTTTTCCAAAAATGTCCCTCCGTTAGTGTGGCCCCACCATGTTAACGGTTTATATCGATGTGGCAAATGGAGGGCCACGTATTAACTAATGAGGTGTTGCCATGTTGGAACCATGTTTCTCTCTCCTAAACTGCGCCACGCATCATGCCACTTCTTTTAAATGAAACTCGCGTTTTGATTTCCAAAAAAAAAAAGTCCCGACCCTACCCTCCTCGCCCCCAATTTCGCAGACCTAACACAGCCCTAACCCTTTCCCCATGGACAATCCTCAATCTCCCCGAACCTAAATAGAACCTCGAAAGATGATTCATTGATTTCCCACAGGCAAAATCGAACCCCCATTGCAATCGCATTATGCTATATTCCCAAAGGAGCAACTACGAACACACCGAAGACATCAGCTGCTCAGTTGAAATGTTGTTGTCGTCGTTCCTAATAGAGGATATAGTAGAGATTGAAAGAGGTAATCCTTGATTTGGGACTTAGGGTTGCAAAGGTAGGGGTGGTCGATTAGGCATTTACACGACCGTGGAGATGAGGTGTACTATAATATTTTTTTTAAAAAAAAAACAATGATGAGCCGAGCATTTCCTCTTTATCTATCGAAGGGATGGGAAGGGCGGATGAACCACACCAATCCATCCCGAACTTGGTGGTTAAACTCTACTGTGAAGATACTGTAGGGGAGGTCATGCGAAAAAATAGCTCGACGCCAGGATGATACAAATAAAAAGCTTAACACCTCTCATTCTTATTACTTTTCAATATGAAAAAGAAAAAAAAATATGAAAAAGAAAAAAAAAATGAAAAGGTCGTCTTATTCAAAACCTCAATTATGAAACCCCTTCCCACTTCACGCCTCGGAATGTACCGTTCTTAGGGGTGTAAGTCCGGTCCGGCCTCCGGCGGATATCCGGTTCCGGTTCCAGCACCGGTTCCGGGAAGAGGAGGTCCGGCGGGCGGCTAGTGCAATGTTCTCTGAGCTTGCTCTACTCTGTATGTCTCTCTATCTCTCTCTCTAGTCTCTGTCTCCACTCTCTATCTCTTTGTCTCTCTTTGTCGCCATCTCTCTGTCTCTCTCTCTCTGTCGACATCTCTCTCTCTCTCTCTGTCGCCATCTCTCTGTGAACCGGTTGTGACTTGTGAATCTGTGAACTTCACTAACATTTGCATTTCGATCCCTTATAATCTTAAATTCAGAGCTCAAATTTTGATGTTTTCCTCATAATTCAACTAACATCCTTTTCATCTTTTCACTTATTTCAGGTTCAGGTTTTGTATTTGATATCAGTTCTTATTGCACATGTTAGCGAAGTCATTCCATTTGCGGACAACTTGGTGCAATTTTTTCATAAGGTATGGTGACAGTTATGTTTAGCTTCTTGAAGCTCAAAATTATGGACTATCAATTTCAGTTCATAGGGGTTACAAATCTAAGTTTCTGGTTGAAGTTGACTCTTTATTCTGTGGGTCACTCAATAGAGATGTTGAGTTATTGAGTCTGTGATGGTGAAATTAAGCACTTGGCTGCTAAACTTGTTTGTTATATTCAAGAGGCTATAAGTCTTGTCTGCTTTCACTAATACTCTTAAGTATTTGAATTTGTTGGGATCCATGCATTGAAGTGCTTATTTTCAGCCACTTTAGTTTAGATACGGAAAATGATAACTGTATGAGTGACTTAAGTGTAGAACATATGTTGATTCTCTGCAGGAACTGCTAGTTACCCTGTGACTGAGGAAAGTTTAATGGAACATCTAAGTACAAATATGCATGAAGCGTGCCTTCAGATTGACAAAGAATGCAGGTGAAGAAAACAATTCTTCTAATCATTTTACTTGTACTGCCTGCTGCCTGGTTGATAGTCAAAACCCTGAGTCTGATTTACTCGTTTGATTATAGGTTTCAACTATAAAATTTTAACTTCAATAGATCAGGTTCAATGTAAACATTTGCATTGACATGAGACTTGGGGGATGCTAACCTCTGAAGCTTCATCCAGAGGTTAGGCGATCCCCATTTTTCTGATGAAACTGTTCTTCATTTTAGATGAAAAGGGCAGTGGAGTAAGTGTTTTCAGTAAACTAATGTTGTGTACTTGGGATTGGACCACAAAAGACTTGCTCAGGAAGTTGCTTGAAAAACAAGCCAGAGGCTTAGGTTTAGAATTGATCCTCCGATTTAACAGAGATTGATTGGAGTTTGAGACAAAAGACACAGAAGGCTGGAAAGACAGTTTTTATGTTACTTCAACCTCCTATGTCACTGATTGCCCCTAAGAAACATAATGTCCGCCTCTATTTAGCCCTATAATGTAAAAACTTACACATTGCTGAAAAGATATGCCCTCCCACGACTGCAATTGAAGGACTGCTCACATTACATAGCAAAGTGACTTTTGTTCTATATGCAAGAGCAAAATAGCAGAACTTACACTCAACTTTCAATAGTTGTAGATTTTTGTTTGCTGGTGATCAGTATTGACAAGAATAGAAGTACCCTTTGTGTTCATGTGACAAAATCAGTATTGACAAGATTTTTTTTACATTTGTTTGTCAATTACATGTTTTAGGATTTTATTTTGTAAATTACATCTTAGCGGACTTAGCGGAATTCCGCTATCCGCTTCCGCTAAGTCCGCTAAGAGTCGGAAGCGGAAGCGGACTCTATTTTGGTCATTCGCTAGTTAGCGGACCGAATGTTGGAATGTCAAATTCCGCTTCCGACTAGTCCGCTATTCACCCCTAACCGTTCTTATAGAGAGAGAGGCGCTTTCACATCTTCTAAACCCGAAATGGCTGGGGAGAGGAAAGGTTCTTTTTTTAGGGTACTCCCGGGAACAGATCCAGTGGAGACGGGGTGGGGCCTGTAGCTCAGAGGATTAGAGCACATGGCTACGAACCACGGTGTAAGCTCCTTTTTTTTTACCCTAAACTAGTCTTAAGAGACTTTATCTTATTGATTATTGATTGAAGTGAATTAGTACCCCAATATCAAAAACACACTCGTGTTTCTAATTTGGAAATATACAGAAAATTAATAATCAGACTGTACCACTATTTCATTTTAAGTTAAAGTATAGGAAAAAAGAAAGAAAGACTTTCACATTTCAATTTAGAATGCATCATTGAAAATTACGATGAGTATCGGAAACAAGGCTTTTTTTTTATGAGGAATTATCTTAAATATGAAAGGGATGTGCATACAATGAAAATACCATTCCCTTATTTTAATTTTTTAATTAAAACTCTTTTTTTTTTGTCTATGCTCCTATCTTACCTGGATACAAATGGATTCAATTACATCTGTGTGTTATTTGAACACAACTAAATTTGTGAAAAAGATATAATTCAGATAAGAATTAATTATTTTATCATGGTGTCGGATCCCAAGTTTTTATGGATTCCTTCTTTGTTACCGCGGTTACGATAGGAGGCTCTATAACATTCATCACCTTTTGAGGAATCCCTACATACCAAAGAAAAAATCCTAGTGAAAGCACTTTTCTAAGGAATAGGGTATTCCTTCTTCTACTCAGATTTTTCACAATATTAATTGGATGCCATCTATAGTTTGTGTGACTTTCTTTGGGGGTTACACGCTGGTGCTTTTCAATCATTTCCCTTATTTGTTCTCCCCTCATCTGTCTTAAAAAGAGTGAAATTATAAAATTACGAATATCGGTGTGTATTCTCATCACGTGTCTATAGTTCAGTAATGCAGTAGCTTTCCACTTATTTATAATCCATTCAATGCGTACTATTCTGGCCATTATCAGCATTACCCTTTTTATCCTTCCCATGTTCCGGGGACTCAGTACGAGACTTCCTCGAACGAATACTATTAGATTCGAACGAGGTAGTTCGGGCACTACGAAACTCATGGAGTAGGGGATGTTAACATTCGTTCTGTTCTTTTCATAAGAACGGGAAAGGAGATGAATCAAAAGCTCAACCAATGCCATGATGCCCATGCTATACCATACCGAGGACTGGTCGCTGAGTTCTCATGGGGCATTGACTGGTGAGAGAGGGTCTCGCAGGAGACAAGGAAAACTTGAATTGAGCCTTCAGATGTTATCGATTCTATGATTGATGCTTTCTCGGGGGTGAAAATAATAGGAAAGCTCACTGGTGGAACACCACGCACGATAGACCACCAACACAGACATTTAGAGAACAAGGTTGAACCAGATAGCGTGAGAATGAAACTTTGTCGCCCCTTGCCTTCAACCGAAGTGAAAGCTTCTGAGGAATCCAATTAGAGAGTGTGCTAGGAAAGTATTCAAACTCTATTGGATATGTACTGAAACGTAGGAGACAACTGGTCAATCGAGGATGAGTGAACTATTTAAGTCAAATCCTTCTAGCCCATATAAGTGAGTTACCCCAGTGATAATCCTTCTGGAACAATGAGGGACTAAAGGATGACTGATATTCTGGAGCAGCAACCTAGAAAACAAGCAAAGGGTAGAAGAGTCCTAATTCTATTGATATCTAAGCTGCCTTTGTTAGACCGTAAGTATAGTACCTCACCTCACTTACGTCTCCTGTAGTCGTAGACAGACGAAAGAGGTGACGCTATCATCATGAATGAAGACAAAATCATCATGAGTGGAATTCCATCTCAAGCAACAGGATAGGCTTATCGCCATAGCTATTACCTACTTTCACGTTCGGACAGAAAGACCTCATCCGCTAGGAACCAAACTTTGCTATGCCATGATCGCAGCCGCAGGCTCGTACAATAGATCAAGACCGTCAGAAAAAGGAGAAACAAAATTTGGCTGGAATACGGCAATGAGACTATAGCTAGAGCCATAAATAAATCTACGGATCAAGTCGGTATTATTTACCTTGATATATTTATAGGATAGATAGGTTACAAATCTAGCAAAGACCCTGAATTAGACCGTTTAAATTCTGTCTGTTATAGTTATATAATAATAAATAAAAAAATACGTTTTAATTGATCTTATCCTTTATTTAATAAAAAAATTTATATTTATATTTGTCCAATAGATTGACCCGCAATAATAACTAAAGCTTCTCCCAATTCGACAGGTCGCTATGAGTAGGACTTCGGCCATAACATAATCGGCAGATCCAAGATGTGCTCCTACAAGTAAAGAGGGTTCGAATAGATATTGTTTGTGTTTGAAAGGTTATGAATCGATTGATAAGTCCAATCCCAATATCTTGATTTCTAACGGCAATGCATCGTAGGCCCATATATATATCATCTGCTAATACACGACCCATTAATGTTTGGATAAAAATTCTTTCCAGCATCATCCCATTTCGAGGACTCACAGAAATACCATGAATGGTACCACAATCTGTTCTACGTACAACAATGTGTTGAACTACTTCAACAAGTCTGGGTGTGAGATATCAAGGATCTGATGTTCGTACAACAGTATCTACAACTCCTTTGCGGGCTCCGTAGCAAGAAATGATATATTCTGTTAAAGACAGTATTTCACGTAAATTGCTTTGAATGGGTAAATCAATCATTTGTCCTTGTGGATCCGACATTAATCCTCTCAATTCCTTCAACTGTATAGATCTTAGCAATGGAATAATTAAGTTATAATTTCTTAGTTGATCGTATCATTAACTATTTACTTATTTTAGTGTGAGGAACTTATCATGAATCCACTTATTTCTGTCGCTTCCGTTATTGCCGCTGGGTTGGCCGTCGGTCTTGCTTCTATTGGACCTGGGGTTGGTCAAGGTACTGCTACGGGCGAAGCTGTAGAAGGGATTGCGAGACAGCCCGAGGCGGAGGGAAAAATACGAGGTACTTTATTGCTTAGTCTGACTTTTATGGAAGCTTTAACAATTTATGGACTGGTTGTAGCCTTAGCGCTTTTATTTGCAAATCCCTTTGTTTAATCCTATAAAAAAATACTTATTTTTTCTTAGTTTATTTCCTTGGACTTATTGCTCTCACTTTTTAGAATTAAATTCGATTAAGATTTCACTCCTACAATTATTTATTTGTTGGGACAATAACCCATAGGAAGGACTGATTGGAGGATGAGGAATTAGCATACCGACTCGCCTTATGGAACATTTTTTGTAGGAAGTATTACAATAAACGAGATATTTCGGAATTGACATAAGGACAGGTGCCTAATTCTAATAAAAATAAGTATAATTTTTTTCCAATTGAAAAGAATCCATTTATTTAGAAATCAATATATTAGGAAATTACAAAAAAAATAAAAGATAATTAGTCTATCTATATAGAAGAGGATCATATGAAAAATGTAACCGATTCTTTCCTTTCCTTGGGTTACTGGTCATCCGCCGGGAGCTTCGGGTTTAATACCGATATTTTAGCAACAAATCGAATAAATCTAAGTGTAGTGTTCGGTGTATTGATTTTTTTGGAAAGGGAGTGTGTGCGAGTTGTTTATTTCAAGAATAGGCTGGATCCAACCAACTGCACTTTTTTTCATTATAACTGAAAAGGTGCACGATCGCGAATTACTTTTGAATAAATTAATAAATCATATTTCTCTTTGAATGAGATCTCAATTCCAACGACGGTTTCATTAGATATCTTACAACTGGAATCCCTCTTTTTTCCGATCCAGTTCCTCCACCACCGCGAACCCCAGTTAGATTCAGGCATGATACCTTTTTATTTTTAGTTATTGGGAGAGCCCAAGTACTCTCTTTCGGATCCAGGAAACGGCTCTCAGAGATCTTTTTTCCTTTTGGAAGATACAGGAGCAAAACAATCAACCTATTGATATTGGAAGAGCCAAAAGATTCTTCCAATGTATCATTTCTGGGTCCAATGAAATTCATAGGTATAGGAAGAAGTCCTGTCAAATAGAGATTTTTTCTTTCGACCATCTTTCGATTGTTAATACGATATATAAGGACTGCTACTACAAATAGTACTACACCCTTGATCGTGAAATATCGATTGCTTGTTGAACCCTGTGAATTGCGTAAAAGTAAAATGCTCCAAATTCGGGAGTTCAAGAGTTTTATAAAACTTCTTGATCAGTCCTGGCGTCTATGGCGGATGGATGTAAAAAATGCCTTTCTCTATGGCGTCTCTCTACATCGTTCCCCTGCCTTTAGTCTTCCCTGCATTCACACCACACGAATGAAATTCCACATTCAATCAAACCAACCATTCATTCCCACATTCCAAGCCAAGCCCAAAGTCTCCAGCATCACTGAATGTCTAAAACATTTATATGTCTATGCTTCTTGTTTAGTGGTAACATCGTTTTTTTCCCCATAAACTAGTGGTAACATCGCTTGATAGTCAATTGGAGTTACATTCTTTTTTGGACGCAAATTCAGCAGAACTATTTGGTATCAACTTATAACACAACCCGAAACGGATCAGAAAAGAAGAATTAAAAAAGATAAAGAACCTATCAAGAAGTGTTTTGCAGGCTTGGTAGTTGGGAGTTCCAGGAAATGGTCTTTAAATCTAACCAAAGCCAATAGGGCGACAGTACTTCTCATCATATTTGAGGCTATCTCCACCTTTTAGAGTTCTTTGTATTCTTGCTTATCGAGGGATGAGAACTGAGGAAGGTTGCATGCATGGAAACGGGTCTATGTTTTCCCTTAAACGTAAAGTTAAGAATTGGTAAGAGTTCTTCAACCTTAGCACTCATTTATATTCAATGGGTGAAAATGGTCTTTAACCACCATGGCACTACAGCTCTCACAGATTATGAAATGCAACCCAATGCGACTACTTCAATTATTGGAATAATTCAGTGGTTCAGATGTTTCTTTGGACAATCCAAACATTAAACGATCCTTCCATTGATATTCCAAATACCTAGAAATTGCTGAAACATTATACGATCCTTCCATCTCTCTCCTGAGTCGACGCAGGTTTCGAAACTTCAAGACCTAAGCTCTGTCTGATCCTGCTATCCTCCTGCAATTGGCCTCTCATGCCCTCGGCGACTTGGCCAATCTCTATTCCTCCAAGGGCTTCTAGATCTCTCTCAAAGCTGACGACCTTTGGTCTCGGGCCTCACTCTTCAAACACTAATCTTCTTCTCGGTACCGTCTTTCTTTTCCATTGATTTGTTTTGGTCTTTCTTTCTGTTCGCTGTATGATCAATGACATGAAAGAACCGGAATATTGAAGCCGGGCATGTAATAAGTTGACCCTGTCCTGATCATGAGTGAAATATCTGCCATTTAAGCTATAAAATTAAGTAGCATGCAGCTATCTAGGATACTGTTAGAGAATGTAATTTTTTTTAAAAAAAATTATATTGTCGTATCGGTTTTAGTTTCTGAAAAAAATAGTAAATTTATAGTGAATATTTTGAGGTTCGAGACATGATTTTGTACTTCACTTAAAGAGATCAGTTCGGCCAGAAAAAAAGTGTTAGAGAATATGATTTAAATAATATAACAAGTTTGACCAGTATACTTAATGTACTCGATAATTTTGTTTTTGATGGGATATTTATAAGCTAGTTACATTAAAAAGCATCAAGAATGCAGTATTCCATCATTTGAACTGGTCAAATTTATTTGCATTTTCAAGATGTGACGCCAGCAGTGGTTGAAGACTTTTACGTACCAAATATTATCTTGCTTGTAATGTGTAAACAGAGACTGGCTCACTGACTCCATAAATAGAAAATTTTCCGGAACACATTTCTCACCCCTCACCAAAGCAAGAGTACGCACTACGCAGAATACTAAAAGCTAGAGAAAGCCTCGACGATGGAGAAAGGTGTTCCTAAAAGTACCTCGTAACTGTGCTCCTGTTTGCTTTGGCCTGCTCCCTTGCCTCTGCTTCTAACTCCGCAAGAATTTTGTGTTGCAACCAAAGATTCTGATGGTATGTACACAGGAATATTAGTATGTTCTTTTGGAATCATTGATCTCACATGTGTAATATTGTTTTTCATCATAACAAGAATTCACACATATATCGAGGAGGTTATTCTTTAGAGTGACATTTACATAGGAGTTAGGATCTTGAATAATTTGTGAAAGTAACCTACTCTTCTTTTTGCAGAATACGTGAGACGGAAAATTTTGCAATGACCCGAAGCGTGCCACTGCTAATGATTTCTTCTTCTCGGGGCTAGACAAGCCCGGTGACACCTCAAAATGGCAAGGATCAAACGTTACTGCTGTGAATGTGGAAAATTTAGCAAGCCTAAACACACTAGGCATATCCGTGACTAGCATTGACTTTGCACCGTATGGTCTAAATCCTCCACACTCCACCCTCGTGGCACTGAGGTAATAGTGGTCCTAGAGGGTACTCTTTACGTTGGCTTTGTCACATCCAACACAGATAATCACCTCTTCACCAAAGTTCTAAATAAGGGAGACGTCTTTGTGTTCCTAGTTGGTCTCATTCACTTCCAATGGAATATGGGAAATACCAATGTTCTTATAATTGCCTCTCTCAGCAGCCAGAATCCCAAGATGATCAATATAGCCGATGCAGTATTTGGCGCTGATCCTCCCATCAATCGCGATGTTCTGGCCAAGGCCTTCCAAGTGGACAAGAATGTGATTAACTATCTCGAGCATCAGTTCAAATGATAGAACCTAAAGATCTAAAGATATAAATACAATAGCCATAGTGAACCATCAAACGCTTTAGATAATAAATTGAGGTTTTTTAAGATTCCCTTGTAACGTCATACCAATAAATATAGTGAAATAAGGTGGTTCCTTTATCTCTTCTTCTTCTTTTAGTTTCCATGGCGTGGTAGCAGAGTTGCATCAACTTCTCAATTAAAATTAATTGCATTTCAAATCTACGAATTAAAGTAGAGATCTCTTCTTCTGCAAAAATAAGTAATAATCAAAGAAGACAAAAATGTGTATTCAAAACTTATTGCAAAATTCCAACGTCATTGCATAATGTAAAGAAGTTACTCAGTCGAACCAGTGAGCACTCACTGAGTTTTATAGGTTCGACCGGTAAAGATTGGAATGATAAAAAAAGGGCTAGGTTTTCTGTTCAAATTGCATAATACAATTTAGAGAGATAGATACCATAAGTGAATCATACACTATTTAATGTTGCTTATATAAAGTTTCAGGCAGTACATAAACTCTACTATGAGATCCACCTGTTGTATCTATCTTTCTATGAAAAGCATCATACAATTCAGATACGAGTCTTACCAATGAACATTAAATGGCACTTAAGAGTCCAAACTCTTGTTGGCTAAGTGTCAAGGAATACAATAATTTTCTATTCACAGTCTAGATGCCGGAGGCATTGGGAGGGCTCAATGAGACAGATCTATTGGACATTGACCAGAAGTTACAAGAAATCGAGGTTGTGTTTGAGAGTTACTTTCAAGTTGCTTTTTTATTTCTATTCCAAAATATGTTTGAGATTGATTTTTATTGGAGTTCGTACAAATATATCTATACGCTTGAAACTAATTTGGAAAGTGTTTTGCACTACTATATTTATTGGAGTTTATGAAGAAACTAGTTTGGAAACTCTGTGAAAAAATTAAAATGAAAACTGTTTTGAAGTAAATAATTATTATTGAAATTTGTGAACATTTTCTAAATATATATCAGATAATCATTAAACTATCTCTTCTTTAGGTTAGCTAAACAGTTAGGTTAATTTCAATTACTTAGAGCTACGGTAACTTAAACACTTGCCCCATTTGAATTTCAGTAAGGTTAATCTATGTTTAATTTTTAATTTATCAACACAATATAATATAAAAATATAAATATATATCGTTAATTTTTTTCCTTTTGCACCTATATATCATACATACATGTAAACACTGGCGACACATTTCAGCTATTCTACGTACCCCATTAATCTTTTTTTCTTTTCTTGGCAACATGATACAGAGTTAGTTAAAAAACTGCCTCTTCCTCACCAAATTAGGAAGAGCATCCTAGGTTAATACAGCCAAACAAATTGTGACTAGCACACCAGTTCACTAAATTATGAGCAGCTTCATTACCATTTCTAGGCACCCATTCGATAGTCCATTCGGGATGATACCCCAACTGTTTTCGCATCTCATGCCCTTCCTCAACTATGTCCTGGTCCGGTGTAAGGAATTGATTAAGACATTGGTTAATCAAAGGTGGTTCCCACCTGGATTTGTTTGCATAAATCGTCTATCAGCGTCTCTACTATTGGAGATTCGCCATTATGGACAACTTTGTTTCTAGCAAACCAGATAGAATCCATGGCTAGTGCTGCAAAAAGGGCCAATTACCTTCCATGTTTTCTTATAACCACAGGAAGAGTGTTCTGGTTCACTACAAAGGAAATCCAGTGACTAATAGGATAATGAATGAACCTTTCAATATTAAGGGGCCAAGGAGCTTCTCTCCAAATGACCCGAATGAACACACATTGGCAAAATAGTTGGCTTGTCGTTTCCGGTTTTACAGAGAGGACATAAGGCGAGCTCTCATTCTGCATATTCATCACCCCTCCTAGCTTCCCCCTGAATGGAACAGGCGCCCAAACAACACTTTCCAAATAAATATTCGCAAACAATGTTGAATTTTAAGGTTCCATATGTTAGACCAGATGCCCTAGAAATTGTTGTTAGTGCTGCCTCTACGCTGGATAAAGTAAACCGACTTCACACTAAAGTCACCATTAGTATCAAGCTTCCAAACAAATTTGTCTTCACCTTCCTCATTCAGAATTTTAATATGCAGAATAGCCTCAGCAGATCGATTATCAAAACAAGATCTAAGTTCAAGGTCCTTCCAAGAAACCGCTGCTACA
This sequence comes from Myrica gale, assembly GCA_963930655.1. Classification (NCBI taxonomy): domain Eukaryota; kingdom Viridiplantae; phylum Streptophyta; class Magnoliopsida; order Fagales; family Myricaceae; genus Myrica; species Myrica gale. The sequence goes on along the minus strand of OZ005602.1, from coordinate 6,882,946 downwards.
TCTATCAAATCACCCACTGTGTTGATTGTTAAAGATAAATATACCCCTTCACTAATCTTCGGTTTCAATCCCTCCAACCCCGGGGTCCATGGCTCAGACCATATGTTTTATCAGAGGACCCAATTTTAATTTGTCTGTACACTCCCTGTACCAAAATATATTTGGCTTTGCAAATCCCCCTCTCCGCAGCCACTAGCTGCTCTGATTGGGTTCTGCATCTAAGAAGGAGCAATTATCTGAAGTATCTGGAGTATTTGGCTTTAAGGCCAGACTCCATGGCTGGTTTAGGTAGTCGAACAGCTACCACCCTATTTTAGCGCAACCATAGCAAGATTTAGCTGATACATGTTCCTTACTTCCTGCCAACGATTACTTTTACTTTTTCACTAATTACATGATCTACACATATTGTTTTGCATCAATGTCCGTATTTATCATTTTTCAAGCAATGTGTCTGCTTTTGACAAAAAGATGCAGTATAAAAGAGACCGAGTACTTAAATTAGGATTTCCACACACATTATGCCATGCAAATATTTGAAAAAAAGACAAAGACTACAGAAAGAGAACTGGAATATGTAAATTAGGAACTCCACTATTGTCACCAATAAAATAGTAATTAAGAATAACACAACATTTTGGAAATGCGTGGCATATATTTTGATGGAAACGTTACAATCTCTCGCATCATATATTTTAACTCCAAAATAAAGGGACAATAGTGTGAATACATTACAGATCTCGACAGCACTTATATTAGCAAAAAATAGATACATACCGCTTACAGTAATAACTTGCAGTGCTCAATACCGTTCATGAAAATGCCAACACATTATACCGAAGTGTGGATCTACGGACCAGAGCTCATTTATAACTTATACCACGTTACAAACAGTTAACATCCAGGCTTGTCCCTCATTAGCTAATAGACAACTGTTCTAGCAGTATATATATATAAACACCACTTTTAACTTATATGTACGCATTACAAAAGGATTGTATCCAAAATCCCATAAGCTATAATACCATGACATCAATCTTTAGTAAGGTCCACCACAGCGGGAAAATTACGGATACCGTTGTCTTCTATGCGAATGTAGGTGGTATTGTTGGTCGCACCCATATTTTGATCTCGTTGGCGCTTATGGGATGTCCCCCCAAATTCATTTGACATCTGAGAGGGTGTACTTCTCTTCCCACAACATTTTCGTCTTCTAGGACGGCATAGTTGCTTTACACGCCGGCGTATTGGTGGACGTTCATCTGAGTCATCACTTATGTAAATAATTTTTGGGCCTACCTCGTTGCAGATTGAACTCACATGTTGAAAATTGTCGACAGATTTATGAGGCTCGTTGCAGATCAACTCACATTTTCAATGGATTTAAGAGGCGATTTCATAGAGCATTGCACTATATTTTTGAGGTGGACTAATATCTGTCGAGCACCATAATGTGCATTAGTGTCTGTGTCGGTGTTCTTATAGTGACTATTAGGCGCAATGCAAGCACAGTTATAAATATGAAGAAAGTCACAATTATTCCGGATCAAATTGGGTAACGTGCCTCAATTTTCGTTTTTATACTTCGCATGCAAATCACGGACACAACATATTTTTGTAACTCAAGTTTGAATATGATTATTTATAAAAAATAAAAATATATCTTCAATTACATACGTGTCAAACATTTTTGTTTAATTATACTATCATCACATTATCATTCAATTATAAATCATCCAATCGTACAACAATATATATAACAAATTAACCACTATACAATTAGAACTATCGCAAGCGGCCTGCGCGCGATGTATTATTCGAAATAATATATTATAGATCACCATTACACTAACGAAGACGATTCAATTCCAGGGCCCTCAAGCACGCGGCCTTGCGCGCGAACGTCGAGCGACAGGGTGCTGGAAATTCCACGACCCTCGCGCACGCGACTTTGTGGTAGGACCTCGCGCGACAGGCCCTTGCTCGCGCGTCCTTGCGCACAGACGTTGAGCGACATGGCACTGGAAATTCCATGGACCTCGCGCGTGTGGCCTTGCGCACAGACCGCAAGCGACAGGGGCTGGAAATTCCAGGGCTCTCGCGCTTGCAGTTTTCCGCTGGAGCCGCGAGCCTGGAATATCCATCGCCCTGGTCGCCCGCGGCCCGAGCGCGCGCAAGGTCTCCTGCGCGAGACTTGGGAATTTCCAGTTGAGTGACTTATCAAATGCCTTATAAATATTCGTTTCGAAAGAACTCTTGCATCATTTACAATTAACTACTGACTTATCAAATGCCTTATAAATATCCTTTACGTTGAAGTTAATTATGTAAATTGAGAAACAAATTATCATAATAAATTAATAATTATGAAACCAATCGTGTTAGGTATAACTGCTTCGACCTTCCATGTTTTTTTCCCTCTACCTCACTCAATTACATAATTGCCTAGCCAATAATTCCATACTCCGAATTTATTTTATTGTCAAAAATTCATTCTCGTGAATGGTATCTCATGCACTTTATTGTGATTTTATTTTATTGTCGAAAATTCATTATCGTGAATGGGGATCTCATGCACTGTATTGTATCACATAACTAAAACATACTAAACTTTAAGTACGTTGTTAAAGCTCTTGCGCCAACCCTATTCGCTGGCAGTTCCAACTAATATTATTAAACATTATTTTGTTATAAAAATATGACTAATATGTATTGTCATTATCATTTTCATTTTTATGCATAACAACACTATGTAACAGATAGCAACAGAATACCTGCATTTAATATAACCACATTACAATATGCATTCAATACCAACACATTATCATATCAACAGGGACCAAAATACCAAAATAAATAACACCACCAAAATTCAAGGTAATGCGTAAAGAGTCATATAATACTCTCCACATTGTCGAATCAATGCCATACAAAACACAAGTAGATAATTGTTGGTACTGACCAAGATACAGATTAAGTACAGAACCACAGTCAAACAAATACAAACATAAGGTTATGCAAAACCATAAACATGCCTACTGAACAACTTCAGAATATCTCCATGCACGCTCACTTCAAAATATCTCCATGCACGTTCAGCATCTAGTGCTTTAAAGACGATATAGTCATTCCAATCTTCTCTCTTGTGGCATTTCCAGGAATACAAGCTATCTCTCTTTGTTCTCCAATAATCGTTCAATGGCTTCGTGGTACTGGTACTCTGGCAGTGGAGGAGATAGCTCGCTCAACCAACAGATGCATTTATTAATGCTGCGTGGACGTTGACTAATCTCACTGTTTCCCAACATATTTTCTACACTGAATTGGCTACCTGATGCACCAGAATGAACTTTGCATAAATTAGTCATAGCCCTAACACAATCAGACCTCTCAGCCTCAACCATCTCTTTCTTACGACGGTTTTGGCTTGGACCAGAGCCATCAACTGCATGCTTCCCACGAACATTTTGTGGTGATGGAGTGGCTTGTGCAAGTGGTGAGCCCATTTGGGTTACAACTGATGGATCCTATTTGAGGTCCACGTGAACAGGACCCATGTTATACTGCATGTCTTCTAGTACATGCTCATTCATGGGACTAATCGGTGTATGCGTGGATGAATGTCGACCATACCCGGTGGCAGTAGACTGAGAAAAAACAGGTCACATTAAGTCAAAATGTGGGCATCCTTGACGTTTATATTTCCCAAGCTTTGGGTTCGATTGTCATAAAATAAACATTTTCTGTAATCCAATATTTCACCATCAATATTACTGGAAAAAAATTATAAAGGACATGTTATCAACATACCTTCAATAGATTACTCCAGACCTCTTCACTTGCGACCACTGTGTGCCTATCATCGTCCCAGTCGAACCCTGTTTGTTTCAGAATGAAGGCGAAGTTGTTGTAGGCACGCTTCAGGCGATCCCATTTTCCCTTAATTTGCTGCGTATTAAAAGGACATTTGACATGTCTGTTTATAAGTGCAGTTGTAGTATTCTTAGTGTGACCATCAAATCTCTCTGACACATTCCTCCCATTCGCAACACACTCTTGTAGAATATTTAGAAAAATAAGCTCATTTGTAGATGTCCACAAATCTCGTTCTTCTTGATCGTCCATTTTCTGCGTCTATAAATTGAAAGAAAAAATCCATTACTGCATAATAAACGAGTACGTGTGGAAAAATGGTAACAAAGATGGTTTTTTTTAACATACTACCTTTACAGTCCTAGGTAGTCTTCTACTAAGCTTTGGTACTCCAAGTAGTCTTCTACTACGCTCTGGTATTCGTCCACGAAGGTAGTACCGCTATATAGTATGTACCATGTACGAAATTAAAATCATATCAATATCACATACAAGATACCAACAATGAAATCCAAATCATACGAATAGCTATTCAAAGGACAGGAAATATATGAGATGCTAACCTGGCGAGAACGAGTTAAGGGGCCCGCCGCCACTGAAGTTATTGATTTAGGGGACGGAGTGAGCTCGGAATTTGATAGTACTTGGCTTCTCGACTGAGATCCTTCTCCGGCCAACATGCCAATTGTAGATGCTCGAGTCCGCATGGTGTGTGGCAGACGCCTTTTAAAGAACTTTGAAAAAAACTTTGCTGTGCTTGAAACTACAGGGTGATCCTCTGTGATTTCGAAGAACTGAGTATAGGTTATTTGAATGCTTATTAGATGGTAGACCATCAATTACATTAAATGCGTTTGGAAGGTGTTGAATGAGTCAATGGTACAGAGTCGCTGATCTACAAATGAAGATCAGTATCGGCCAGACACACAGAATGAATTTGATCTTCTGTGAAAAGAATAGTCAGCAAGCAATAAATGAAATGGGGATGGTTGAATTGACGAAGACAGATAGACGTATTGACATTCAGTAAACACTGAGGTTGGCGTTCAAGTTGCAGAGTCACAAGCAGTACCAATTTAAGCAAACACGAAGGTTGTCGTTTAAGTTGCAGAGTAACACGCAGAGTACTAACATGGAGTGTAATTTCGAGCAGTTGGGGAGATAGCCAGTATGAAAAAAACGGTAGATATAAGAAGAAAAATATCAACGTTGAAGATGCATAAGGTAAAATTCACCTCCCACCATGTCTCTTTTGGGAGGATGTAAGCAATAGCTACAGGTCAAGGAACCATGAAAAAACAAAACTAAAGTAAAAGCATAAAAGGCATATGTGAGTGTAGCTGGCCAAGGAACCATGCAAAAACAAAATGAAAGTAAAAAAATAAAAGGCATATATGAGTGCAGCTGTAACTGTTAGCCCAACATACGCAAGTTAAGACCCTCTCATCAAATAAATTACACTGAATTCTTCCAACCTTTTTGTACTATTATTCATCAATTCTTTTTTTTCCTTTTCATAATCTAATCGTATATTTCAGTCACCTTTATTTCATATCACATTCCATCCCTGCAGTATCCGCCATAATCAGACCGAGAAATTTGACAGTAGCGACAAACCTTTTGAAACTAGTGGTCAATATAAACGGCGAGCAGGATATATATAACTATTTTCAGGCGACTAAGACCTGCACTCTATATAGTCATCGTCAGTAGCCGCCATAATCACCTTTATGTGTCAGGCTATCATCCCAAGAAATTGTCTATATAAACGGTCCACACGGCATATATATATATATATAACTATTGAATCGCCAACAATGAACTTGGACTCTGTATATTCGCCGTAAAAGTAAAGCTGAAAGTTCCGCCAAAATCGTACACTGTCTATATTTCCAGTCACAGAAATTAGGTAAGTAACTCTGCAAGTTAAAAAAACTCCTACCATATTCACACATTGATGACAGATTCTTCAAGCACGCGATGACAAAGTTCTTCGACCACGCGGTATTAATGATAAATATTAAATATTAGTGGAATCGAGACATGATAAATAGTAACCAGCTAACTAAGTTGCACGTTAAATATTTAATAATGTATATAAGATTTATTACACCACCAACTGTCAAGTGATTCGAAAACTTTAAGTATGAAATAAGTGATCAGTTCATAAACATTCACCACAAATATTTGGAAACAAAAAAAAGACACGGTGCCTACAGAAGTGATCAAATCATGATCCAAGGCTAAATTCATTTAAGAGTCTGTGTGTCGAGTTGTTTAAAACAAAAAACATTACTGAAAAATAGTTAAACTTAGATCCCGACACAGTATTGTCTTAAATTAACAAAAAAATTGCATGTATACAGTCCAACGAATGTTAATGCTCGTTGTCCCACATAGCTTGGGCTATGTTGTCCCTGAAGTCGGCCATTGCCCGAGCACCGGGTGTAGAGATGTTTTCAACTGGATCACTCCTTTCCTCAGCATCGCTTTGTGCTTCTAATTCATGATCCTCATGATCTTCTTCCAATAAGAGGTGAGTAGGAAGGTTGAATAAATCGTCAGTTGGATCCATAAATTTTATCCAATTATGGAAAGCACAGCAAGCTGTGACTATCCTAGGTTGTCTAGAAAGTTTGTAACAAGGCATGGACTTTAATATACGAAATCGACATTTTAACAATCCAAAACATCTCTCAATACTCATCCGCAATGAAGAGTGTCTGAAGTTAGACAGCTCTCTAGGGCCTTGAGGTAAACCACCACTACAGAATCGCAGTAAATGATATCGTTCACCTATGTATGGGGTGAGAAAACCTGACATGATTGGGAAGCCAGAATCCGCCAAATAATATTGTCCTGAAAACAATAAAGGTTTTAGACAACAAGTGATATAATTAAATTATATTTGAATATATAATTGACTCTTACAAGACATGAGTGTGGAATATCAAACACTAATTCATAACTGGACCTGGCAAAGGAAATAAGTTCTCTGGACGAGTAATAGCATCAAGCAACACTCTAGCGTCATTCGCACTACCCTCCCAACCAGTGTAAACAAAAATAAACCGTTCATCAAAATCGCACGCCATTAAACAATTCTAAACAAAAGTCCCTTTTCGGGATCTATATACTAGCTCGAGTTCTTTTGGTACGTATGCATCAATTAGCGTGTCATCTATTGCCCCAATGCAATTCTAAACATACAAATAATAGCTCACGTCACATGCCACCGAATCAAATCTAGATTTAGACTTATTGTTTAATATTACAACTCAAACTTATGTCCACTACTAGAGTAGAAATCGTTGTTGTACTTTACCTTAAACCATGGAAAATAGAGGGAACTATCACACACGTATGGATGGACAACAGCCGATGGAATAGGCACTAGCACCTCTTGACCTAATCTGCATAAAGCATTCATCACTCGATTCACATGAAGACAAATAGCTTCTGTCGAGTGTTGAAACCTATCAGCTGCAACCCTCATTCAATTTGCATGATCGACCACCATACAAAATATTGCGACTTCAGTAGTTTATCTGACCCTCCTCCACTCTCACGTGGTGTGTGTTTCTCAATAGTTTATCTCGCTTCAATTTGTCGCACAGAGTAATGAAGCAGTCTCACTTCAGTCTAAAAAGTTCCTTACTTGTAGCCAGATGCCCGGCTAAAATCTCTATTATCCACGCATCCCCACGCAACATCGATGTGCGCTGTGGAGTTCTCGTCCACCGCCTCCATTTACGAAGGAATTGTTGGAGCAACAGCAGCATAAAAAACATGTAGACGAAAACATTAACGTCCTTAACAGAATAGCTATTGTAATCCATTGAATCGAAGGATTCCGTGGATGGCACGGACTCCATATCAACATCATCATACTCATAGTCCCCGTCTGAAAGTTCTACGGATGAGTCCACATAAAAGTTGGAAAAGAATTTTTGAGAAGCAATGATATATATAAGTATAAATGCGCGGCAATTAAAATGAAATCGTGGTTTTATACCTAATATGCATTGTAAAGCTGGTTAACCATACACGGATGCACACTGCTTACACATGTACAAACTCATTCCAATAGTCAGTACCCAAGACCTAACTATACAACATGTCTTGTGCCTCTCCTTCTTAAATTTTTGTGCTTCATCTTCTAACTTCTTCACCTTCTTTCGGATTGGAGGAAAATATTGTTGACCAACCCACTGGAAGAAATTGCAACCCCTATTCTGAAAAAAATATTGACAGGAATCAATCATACCTGAACAAACATTTACATTAAGCATAATGCTTATACGTGGAACAGATATAAATCATAGTGATTTTATGTGTTTTTCGAATATAGTTCGAGATGGTATAAAAATTGGCAGCAATCATACTTTCTTTAGAATGTAATACGCGGAACTTTAGAGGCATCAGATTATAGAACAAGAGACTGTAATTTGGAACAAACATAAAAGTTTGGAAGAAATACTCCAACAGTTATGCATCTGACATTTCAATCCAGGGCTAGGGAAGAAACACATGGATCGATTTAATATGGAAGCCATTTACGGTTATTAATCATTGGAAGAAAAAAATGTATTATATATAACGAGTTATAATCAAACTTACAGTATCGCCGTTGTACTTGGGACAACCATAAAATTGGCGTACCGGGTTACTATTTGTCAGGGAAGTCCTCAGGCATGCGGGAAGATCACAGCCACAGATCACACCGTCGGGCTATTGACCACCACTGCAGTTGGAGACACATCAATGTTGGGAAACTCCAGATCGGCTGGAGGAGGATTGGGAATATGAGTACATAGCGTTTGGCAAGGGAAACATATGTTGGTGCTCGAACGAATTCGGGGAAATGTTAGGGTTCGGGAACAAAAATAGTAATATGGGGATATGGGGGAGAAAGCGTTGTTCAATCTTTGTTTGGGAAAAATAATTTCTTAAATTATGTGGCAGGTGACTGATCATATGAACTGAAGATTGTGGGGGCCACAGACACGTGGCAAAATTGAAATGGTGCAGACGTGTGGAGGGAGACGTGCCACGTCAGCTATTACTTGTAAATTTTTTAAATGGATTTAGACCTGTTAACTTCTTAAATTGATTCGGACGGAGGGTTATCAAAGCTATTAATGTTAACCTTTTTTTTACCTCCGTATATTTTTGCAAAATAAAAATAACATAGAGATATGTGGTGCTACAAATATAAACGAAAATAATGAATTAAATTATTTAATAATGTTATAAATTGCTCCTTTGTAAGGGTTGAAATTCGCTCTCAATATATATTGAGAGGTCAAGGTATAGTGTAGAATCAGAGTGTTGAACTTACTAACACTGATATGATATCGTATTTAATCATTAATTTTCCCCGTAGCGTAATTTGATAGAAAATTCAATTTTTTAATTTTACGCTGGCATAGGACTATCGTTTGAGCATCAATAAAAAGAAGTTTGTGATACGGCTTTCTAAAAAGACACCACTTACGGAAAAAATTTGCATTAAGATGCCCACTCCATAATGAAAATAGGGAAGCCAAGACTGACAACGACAATAGGCGTATCACTAGGCGCATCAAACTCCTGATTTTTTTTCTAATCACATCAAACTCCGCGTACTCAGTCAATAGTGATATCAGCGCCGCCTCAGTGTCCGGGGTCCACATGTGAAAATATTCGTCGTGATCTCCAGCCATCATCCTATAGTCAGGCAGTTAGAAAATTGTCGCCTCCAGCTGTGTGCCTTATCGATGGAGTGGTGTGACTTCACCCCAAGTCTACCCTCTATTTATTATGCAGGGCATGAGTTCAAGTCCCAAAAAAAAAACAGTTGATATGAGATAAATGTGAAATTTAGGTCAAAGAAGACATATATGCGTGACAAAAAACTCAAAAGAAGTAAGTAATGTCCTATGTGAATGGTTATTTGTACTATCCTACACTGACAATAACAATGACAACTCAGGATATTGAACACGCTGTCACTCAGATACAATATAACAATACAACTCAGATACACAATAACAATGACAACTCAGGATACTGAACGCTATCCAGATACACAATAACAATGATATCTCAGGAACGCTATCAAGATACACAATAACAATGAAAACTCAAGATACTGACTGACAATAACAACGACAACTCAAAATATTGTATACTGTCAACTCAGAATACTGTACCATGTTAATGAGACTTCAGAAAAGAAGATTCGTAATAAAACCAATATGTACCAAAATGTTTCAACGTTTATATCATAGGCTAGAAGATCATAAACACAAATTGTTTCAAATATATACATGTATTAAAACTTATATATGGCAGAAGATCACAAAAGAAGTAAGTAATGTCCTATGCGAATGGGACAGTACGACCATTCATTAAGTAATGCACACTTTGGCCAAACTTGAAGTACGAACTTCAGCCTATTTGAGTATAGTATATACGAGATTTGCTGAAATGATGCTGACAATAAAATCCAACAGAAGGGCTGACAAAATCGGGTAAAAGCGATACTATTGCGTTCATAACATCTGAAAAGTCTTTCAAGCGTGAATTACCTGATAGTGGCTACAACGGGCCTGCCAAATAAGGACCACCTTTTTTTATACAACCTATAAAAACGTGCTAATTTGAGGATTTTAACGTTTGTTTTGTTAACTTTTTTGTTTTGTTATTTATATCAATTTTATCGGAACAACGTTACTGTCACTGAATTGAGAAGATTTATTACGCGCCTACAATTATTACCACCTAGTATATATTACCACCTAATACCATATACGTTTATGCCCTTTCTAGCATAAATACACCTAACAGATAAACAATATTACTTAAATTAATTATTATTATTATTTGTTAAAATTGCTTCTATATATAAAAAACACACTATACAACAGCAGTTGTTTTGTCTATATATAAAAAAACACACACTATACAGCAACTCAGGAGGAAGACTTATACTTCAGATTCTAGCAAGTGCCATACGTCAAAATTTGATGTAATGCCTGAGTTAAACTGAAATGTTTATACGTTGCATGGTAGACTATATGATGCGCACTTGTAGGGGCTTATGAATTACTGCCTCAGTTCGGCACCACAATGAACTACCCCTCACCCAAGGACAGTAATTCTAATACCGTTGCTCGGGAATAATACAAAGAATAACTGTAAATCAATCTAAAAAATAATTACTTAGCTCATGGTTGTCTCGCTGTGCAGTTGTAATTTTTTTTCTTGATTGCCACAAAATTCTAGAATTTGGTAAGATACAAAATTGGGGTCACTTTTTTCTTGGTTAATTGGTTTCCAAACTCTTCTAAAGTGCCCCAGCTATTAGCTTACCTCGTGGCTCTCTGTTAATGGGTCACGATAACTAACCCCATAAATAGATTTGTCTTGTTCTTTTTGTTGTTTTTTCTGTGATTTTTAAATGGATAAATAGAAACTATATCTGAACACAACTCACAGGAAAAATTCAAAATTACCTGAAACAAATATTTCAATAACCAAGAAAAATATGAAAAACATATTTCAGTAAACAAGAAAAATGAGCAGATGCCTCATACAATGAGAGTGCATTAAATTCAATGAAACTTACCTGAACAAAATATTTTACTGAGGGAAAAAAGTGGCAATATTTTCAACACTCAAGATCCTCTTCAATTTAAATTAGATATTCAAGAATATTATAAGATCCACTGGAACGACAATTAATATGATAACATTAAATAACATTAAATGTTGGGAAATCCATGAGATAACAAATTAGAAAACATATTAGAGAGAATTTCAGACATTCTTGCAATACACTACATAAGTGACGATGGTAAGTGTTAGCCCAAGGTTGTTTTATAAACAATCTATTTTTGATTTTGATGATAACAAACTTTTCCAACTAGTTTGAGACCTTTAGATTCTACATTTGCAAATCTTTCTAAGAAAATGATATCAAGAGTTCTCAAAGCTTAAATTGGCCTTAGATATAATTGAACACCTCTACACAAGCTTATTAGTCAATCTTTACATTGTAGGTGTTTTTGGAATGCTTGATGGTGTCAAGGGAAACCATTTTTCAGTCTAAGTGTTGATGGTGTCGACACATAGGACCATGGTGTCGACACATTGGTCATACTCCAGAATGCACAAAACTATGAGTCGACACATAGAAGACATAGTGTCGACACATTGAACAATGGCAAGATCCCGCTTTTTTTGTCGTCCGATCGAGCTGAAATTTGGAGAGGACGTTCACGACACAAGGTGCTATAATCTGAACGGTGAAGATCAGATTTGGAGCTCGGGAACAGTGTTTCTCATGCATGAACAACCGCGAAATTGGTGTTTTCGGAATGCTTGTTACTGTCAAAGAACACATTTTTCAGACTAAGTGTTGTATGTGTCGACACATATGACCATAGTGTCGACACATTGGTCATACACCCGAAAAGTGAGTTTCCAGGCAAAGCTCCTAGGTGTCGACACATACATGGAAGGTGTCGACACATGCTTCGATTTCTCAGATCTGGAGCGACGTCACTCATTCTAAAAGTGTCTCCAATGGCTCTAAATGCCCTCCAACGGCTCCAAAACATGACAAGAAAGCCCTTGGTGCCCTAGAGACTATAAATATAACAAGATTGAAAGAGAAAGCAAGAGCTTCACACGAAAATCATCCTTGCCCTAATTTCTTGAGAGAGAAAGCTCAAAGAAGAAGGAGATAAGCTCTTCCAATCTAGAAGGCTTGCATTCAATCTTGCCTTCAATCTAGAAGGCTTGCATTCAATCTTGCCTTCAATCATTGTACCCATCTATTGTAAAACATCTGAGTGTTGGGTAAACACTTGGTCCTACTTGTGAGAGTAGAAGAAATCCTCTAGGTTGTGAGGATTTGTAAGAGAGTTAAAGTGTGAGCTCGGAAAACACTTGGTCCTACTTGTGAGAGTAGAAGAAATCCTCTAGGTTGTGAGGATTTATGAAAGTTGAAGCGTGAGCTCGCAAAACGCTTTGTAAAGGTTCCTTAGCACCCGGGAAGCTAAGGTGTATTCGCTATTTGGAGAATAGTGGAGGAAGCCCAAGGAAGTCAATTGCCTTGGGGGTGGACGTAGGCACGTGTTTGGCCGAACCACCTAAAAACTACGGTGTCATCTCTCTAACTCTATCTCTCTTACATTTTAGTACTTATTCATATTTGTGGAGATTTATGTTTTATCATTCATTGCTTATATTTGGCATAACATTAGACACTTTTAGATCAACATTATTATTTGTTAAAGAGGGGTAGTTTTCAGATTTGCTTATTTAGCGAAAAAGTGACAAGTTTTTGTAAAACTCAATTCACCCTCCCTCTTGGGTTGTCATTTAGACTTTCAATTGGTATCGGAGCTGAGGTTTAATATCTCTATCTATGACAACCTTTGTTAGCACCTCCTTAGCTGAAGGTCAATCCACAAATAGACCTCCCTTATTCAATGGCACTTGTTACAATTATTGGAAGGCTAGGATGAGGATTTACATCCAAGCCGTGGACTATGATCTATGGAGAGTTATCTCAAATGGTCCTACATTTCCTAGGGATAAGGATGGAGAGTTGAAAGATGAAAATGAATGGAATGATGTTGATCTTAGAATTATGTCTCAAAATGCGAAAGCTATGAATGTGTTATATTGTGCACTTGATTCAAATGAATTTAACCGTGTTTCCGGTTGCGATACCTCGAAACAAATTTGGGATAAACTTCTAGTAGCTCATGAAGGTACGAATCAAGTTAAAGAAAATAAGATTAGTATGCTTGTTCATAGCTTTGAGCTTTTTAAGATGAGATCTGATGAGTCTATATCTTCTATGTTTACTCATTTTACTGATATCATAAATGAGCTTAAATCTCTTGGTAAAGAGTACACTAATGATGAAATGGTAAGAAAGATTCTCAGGTGTCTTCCTAAAGCTTGGGAACCTAAGGTCACTGCAATTCAAGAAGCTAAGAACTTGACGAAGCTCTCACTGGACGAGCTTATGGGATCTCTAATGACCCATGAGATGAATCAAGTTAAGAGAGACGAAGATGAAGGCAAAGGAAAAAGGGGTGTAGCCCTAAAGGCCACATACTCTAGTGAGGATGAATCCTCTGATGATGATGAGGAAATAACTTTATTCACTAAAAGATTCAAGAAGTTCCTCCACAAGAAGTCCAAGGATTTCAAATACAAAAATAAAGCATTCTTGGCTGCATGGGGAGAATCCAATGAAAGTAGTAGTGAGAGCGATGAAGATGTTGCAAACCTTTGCTTCATGGCAGAGGATAACGAAGATGAGGTACAAAACTCTTCATGTGACTCTCTTACTTTTGAAGAATTACAAGATGCTTTTGATGAACATTTTGAGTTAAAAAGAATATTTTCAAAGTATTGTTGTCTTAAAAAGAACCTTGAAACTCTTGGACAAGAAAATGATGCCTTGAAATATCAAGTTGTTTCTCTTGAAAATAATCTTGCAAGAGTCACAAAAGGAAATGAGAAATTATTGCAAGAAGAGTCAATTAATTTCAAATCTGTAAATTGTGATTTAAAAAAGAAAGTTGACTCTCTCACTCAAGATCTGACAAGATTTACTCAAGGAAAGAAAAACCTTGATATTCTTCTTGGTTCTCAAAGATGTTGCTTCAATAAAAGTGGCATTGGATATGATTCATCCAATGATCAAAAATCTTATTCTTATATGATCACAAAATCATCTACATCATTTACTTTGTGCAACTTTTGTGGAATGAATGAACACTTTTCACACACTTGTCCAACTAGAAAGAAATCCACTCATGGCATCAAATTTGTGTGGATTCAAAAAGACAAGGTGAATGAATTTATTTCTAACACCAAAGGATCCAAAAAGGTTTGGGTACCAAAAACCAAGAGTTGATTGATTTTGCAGATGTGCTTGAAGTCCATTGTGAATGCTCCAAGCACATGACCGGAGACAAGAGTTGGTTTAACTCTCTTTGTCTCAAAGGAAAGGGTTCGGTTACTTTTGGTAATAATTACAAAGGAAAGATACTCGTGTTGATAGCTTTGGTATGTCTCCTAATCCCTTTTTGAGAATGCACTTCTTATTGATGATTTCAATATATTCTCTTGTGTTCTGTTCCTAGCTCATAAATATGAGATTTTTCATGCTTTTGAAAAACTTAGCAAGAGAATTCAATATGAAAAATGTTTTGCTATTTCAAGCATGAGGAGTGCTTATGGAAAAGAATTTTGAAAATTCCTCCTTAGAAAAGTTTTGTTGTGAAATTGGTATTATTCATAACTTTTCAGCTTCTAAATCTTCTTAACAAGAGGAAGAATAAGACTGTAAAAAAAAAGGGAATAAAATTGGATTCATGCCATGGATGATGAAGTAAAACATGTTTGAGAAAAATATAGTATGACATCTAGTTCCTAGACCCGAAGATCATCTAGTGATTTGTACTAAATGAGATTTTCAACAAAATAGATGTATCTGAGGATGTGGTAAGAAACAAGGCAAGGTCGTAGCCCAAGGTTGCAATCTAGAAGAGGAAATTGATTTTGATGAAACTTTTGCTCCTGTGGCTAGATTAGAATCTTTTCACATATTGATTGCCTTTGCATTTCAAATTATTTTAATTGGTTGTGAAATATGCATCTCTTAATGATTATTTATGAGGAAGTATGTGTAGAACAAGCTCCTAGACTTGTAGATGAAAAGCTATCACACCATGTGTTCAAGCTCACAAAAGCACTATATGGCTTGAAGCAAGCATCTCAAGAATGGAAAAGGAAAATGATGAAAAAGGTAAAGACGTTGAACACACAAGGTATCGAGGTATGATTGAATCCTTTCTTTACCTTACTTTGTAAGTATACCTAATACAATGTTTTGTATATGCATGTGTGTTAATTTCCAATCTTATCCTATGGAATCTCATTTACTCGTGGTTAAAAGAATTTTCTGATATCTAATTGGAATGAGATTACTTTTGGATTAAATTGGTGATTTGTGCTTGATTTGTCATGTTAATTATGTTATTGATTGCTTTGGTCATGTTCTAATATGCGTTTTAAGTTGCTCTCTATTTGTTTCCTAATAAAATCATGCTTATTCCTTGAAAAATTATCGTATGCATTCTTTTTACATGGCATGTGTCAACACTTGGTAAAACAAGTGTCAACACTTCTGGTCTTTCATGGATGTTTTCACTAAGGAAGTATGTGTCGACACCATATATGAATGTGTCAACACATAAGCTTCATGACCAAGAGACTCTTTAAAAATGTATTCGGGAACATGTGAAATGTGTCAACACATTGAGCCAATGTGTCGACACTTATAACGAGTACAATGTTTTTAAAATGAGGGGCATTCATGTTATATTTATACGCTTTAGGGCAAAGGGGTCAACATGTTACTTCTTCATCTCACAAACCCTCTTTTGTCTCCCAAACGGCAAGCATCATCCACTCTCCCTCACAAATTCCATTTTCCTGTTGCCCTCCTAGAAAAATCTCCATCGCCAATGACCTTAAACTTCCTTATCCAGCCTCTGCAGAGATGACTTCTAGTCGCTCCAAGTGTCCCTCTCATCAGACGTCATCATCTGTCAGTTCTAGGGCACGGAAGAAAGGGAAAAGCACTGAGGAACTTGCTCCTTCTACAAAAGACCTGCATTTACAGATTGATATGATTGGGGAAGTTAAAGAAAAATCCAAAGACTCGATGGAATACAACAACAAAACCCTTCAGGTGCTGGGGTTTGTTCAAAATGATGATGGAAAATGGATAAAGAAAGGTGTGATGACACCTTAAAATGAAGATGAATGATTCAGATTTTGAGGAAAAGGCTGAAACTGAAAGGACTCCCAAGGGAAATAGGACTTCTTTGGGTAAGCAAACACCTATTTCTTTTCCCTCTCTACAAATTGGATCATCTTTCATATTTCCTGCTGCTAGTTCTTGTGAGCCTCACCTAAGTAAACTTGAGGATTCAATTGCTGAAATCAAGAAGGAACTGAAAACTTGGGTAAGAATATGAAGGACATGTTCACTAGTATGAAGATGAGATTTGAAGATACTAAGAAGTTGCTTGGTGTTCATATAAAGTGTTTTGGGACTCTTGATAAGGAAATAAGGGGTCTCAAGCATCTAGTCCAAAACAGCCTCCATATGACTAGAAATGTGTTTCAGCATACTTTGATGAGTTCACTTCCACCTCTACTGAGCTTCTAGCTTTTGTCAAATGCATATGACAGCTGATAGAAATCTTCGGCCTCATGAAATGGAAGGGACATATTGGTTCTCCACGACTTGGATGGGCTGGCTGAAGAAGTTTGAGATGAGTATCCTCCTCTTGTTATCAAGACATCCAAACCTTCCACCTCCACTTCAAAGACTCCACCTACCTAGCCAGCTGCCTTTGACCTCCCCTTAACCTATTTTTGATGATGCCAAAGGGGGAGAAATTAGAAGGAAGAAAAGTTTGGAGAAGTTTTAAGTGATTATGTTGACTCTCTAGCTCTTACTGAGTACATTCCATTTTGATGTTGGATGATCACTTGACTTGCCTTATCTATGCATATCTCTATAATTTATGTCTCCATTAGATTATTTAACTATGCTCGCATCTATTGTTTATCTAATGGTGATTTTAAAGGTTCTGCAAAGTGCTTATCTCTTTGCTCTTAATTGTGGATATTTGAGACGTGCTTCAGGTAATCTCTTTGAACTCTCCTTTATACGAAGGCTTGTGATCTGAACTTGAAGAATGAAGTTTGGGGAGTACGGAGGAAGCTTATAGAAGTGTTTTTACTTGCTTTGAAATTTTGGGAAACCTCCATTTACAAAGGGAACTCTTGCAAAATTTTCGTAGAATCCTAAAGTTCGTTTTGCTAAAATATTATGAAAAACTCCGGCTTGTTCTCAGGGGGAGCTTTTCTTTTTTATAGCAAAATGTTTATTATTAAAAGGTTTTGTCATCATCAAAAAGGGGGAGATTGTTAGCCCAAGGTTGTTTTATAAACAATCTATTTTTGATTTTGATGATAACAAACTTTTCCAACTAGTTTGAGACCTTTAGATTCTACATTTGCAAATCTTTCTAAGAAAATGATATCAAGAGTTCTTTAAGCTTAAATTGACCTTAGATATAATTGAACACCTCTACACAAGCTTATTAGTCAATCTTTACATTGTAGGTGTTTTTGGAATGCTTGATGGTGTCAAGGGAAACCATTTTTCAGTCTAAGTGTTGATGGTGTCGACACATAGGACCATGGTGTCGACACATTGGTCATACTCCAGAATGCACAAAACTATGAGTCGACACATAGAAGACATAGTGTCGACACATTGAACAATGGCAAGATCCCGCTTTGTTTTTCGTCCGATCGAGCTGAAATTTGGAGAGGACGTTCACGACACAAGGTGCTATAATCTGAACGGTGAAGATCAGATTTGGAGCTCGGGAACAGTGTTTCTCATGCATGAACAGTAACCGCGAAATTGGTGTTTTTGGAATGCTTGTTACTGTCAAAGAACACATTTTTCAGACTAAGTGTTGTATGTGTCGACACATATGACCATAGTGTCGACACATTGGTCATACACTCGAAAAGTGAGTTTCCAGGCAAAGCTCCTAGGTGTCGACACATGCTTCGATTTCTCAGATCTGGAGCGACGTCACTCATTCTAAAAGTGTCTCCAACGGCTCTAAATGCCCTCCAACGGCTCCAAAACATGACAAGAATGCCCTTGGTGCCCTAGAGACTATAAATATAACAAGATTGAAAGAGAAAGCAAGAGCTTCACACGAAAATCATCCTTGCCCTAATTTCTTGAGAGAGAAAGCTCAAAGAAGAAGGAGATAAGCTCTTCCAATCTAGAAGGTTTGCATTCAATCTTGCACATCCAGAAGCTTTCCTTGAAGAACTCATTCTTCCAGCAAATCTCAGGTTCATATATTTGTAGATTTGGCTTAGAGAACCCTATCATTTCTTGAGCTACCCATTTGTAGATTTGGCTTAGAGAGCCCTATCATTTCTTGAGCTACCCATTTGTAGATTTGGCTTAGAGAGCCCTATCATTTCTTGAGCTACCCATTTGTATATCTGGCTTAGAGAGCCTTCAATCATTGTACCCATCTATTGTAAAACATCTGAGTGTTGGGTAAACACTTGGTCCTACTTGTGAGAGTAGAAGAAATCCTCTAGGTTGTGAGGATTTGTAAGAGAGTTAAAGTGTGAGCTCGGAAAACACTTGGTCCTACTTGTGAGAGTAGAAGAAATCCTCTAGGTTGTGAGGATTTGTGAGAGTTGAAGCGTGAGCTCGCAAAACGCTTTGTAAAGGTTCCTTAGCACCCGGGAAGCTAAGGTGTATTCGCTATTTGGAGAATAGTGGAGGAAGCCCAAGGAAGTCAATTGCCTTGGTGGTGGACGTAGGCACGTGTTTGGCCGAACCACCTAAAAACTACGGTGTCATCTCTCTAACTCTATCTCTCTTACATTTTAGTACTTATTCATATTTGTGGAGATTTATGTTTTATCATTCATTGCTTATATTTGGCATAGCATTAGACACTTTTAGATCAACATTATTATTTGTTAAAGAGGGGTAGTTTTCAGATTTGCTTATTTAGCGAAAAAGTGACAAGTTTTTGTAAAACCCAATTCACCCCCCCTCTTGGGTTGTCATTTAGACTTTCAGTAAGATAATGGCCTCGAGGTTGTAAGAGATTGCAAGAGATCATAATGGTAACATGTAACCAACTAGCAAAACAACATTACAATTCCGAACCACATTTGGATATACAAATCATTGTCAAAAGTCCAAGACCAAACGAAAAAGTTATCATTGACAATGACATCCAAAGATGTCACTAATGGATTTGTGCTTACGGAGTAACAACCTCAAAAAATGAAACCTTGTACCTAAACCTCAAAATATGAAACCCTGTAACTAGGGAAATGAACAACTACCTACCTTTTTGTGCAATACATCAGAAAAATACTGTAGAGAGCCAAATGCACTCCCTTTTTGTTCACCGAGTCTACGGTCTGAAATATCATAAATATAAAGTTACAAACAAAAACATAACAGAAAAAAAGACACTTAATACTGAGAAACATGAACAGGAGATCCACACACAAAAGTAAAGTAATACCTTTATAATCCCAAAAAACTTCAAGAGGCACTTGCGGGAAGATCTACCCACTCTTATTTTCACTGGCAGTAGCGTCACTGGCACTAGAAGTGGCAACAGTGTCACTCGATGAAGGATCTCGTCGTTTGGGAGCAGATCTATCGGGAGGAGCTGCAAAAGCAGCAGCTGTCTCGGGGGGGAGCTGCAGAAGGAGCCCCTGTATCGGGAGGAGCTGCAGAAGGAACAGTTGAAGTAATACCAAGATGTTCCTGAATGCTCTTTAGCTGAAATTTTATTTCAACAAAATCGTTCTTCAGCATAACTATCTCACGCACAAGCACATCAGAGCGCTCAATAAGTACATTAGTTTTGTCCACAAGATATGTGAATACTTTGTGAAGAGTGTCTGAGGATGGTGTATCAGAAGGATGAACTGGGGTGGATGACCGAAGATTTTCAACGGGCTGAGTATTATCTGTTATCTGAAGACCTCAAACCTTGAGAGGATGATGGAACCTCAGCACTAGCGGAGGGACTCTTTCGCTTACGAAGTTGTGCCTCGCTCAGAGATATAGAATGTAAACCGATGGGTCCATGCAAATCAATAGTTGCCTCACCATCAATGGAAGGTAGGGAGGAGGAGGAGGCGACCAACCGGTTAACAAGACAGGGAAAAGGAAGACTCTGATTGCCAGAGGCATTTCCATACACCTCGAGCATGTACCAGCAAATGTGAGAGGCGATATCTATTGAAGCGCCACTGAGTAACGCAAAAAGAAACCGGACTCGCTCCAAACTTAATACTGACATGTGTGTCACAAGGTATAGATTAGTGCACACAATCCTAGTAAGCACATGATTCTCAACTATAAAGTCACTTGTATTTAAGGCTTTACCTAAATACGGCACGGGATGACGAAACAACAGAGTGGTCATAGCATCCTTGGAAGGAGCCTCATCATCAGCATATGGAAAGGTAGGGTCAGGAACACGACATAAGTCATATAAATCGGCAATAAGAGTAGGGATCACACGAAGGTAATTACCCCTTACATATACTGTGAATGAGCTGGATGACTTGTCAATAGCATGGATGTTGGTGTAAAACTCTCTTACAAGCAGTTTTGAAGGAGGAGAAACAGAATTGAGAAGGGGCTCCCAATCTCGGGCTCTGAATGCAGAAGGAATAGATGTATGACGAAGTTCATCGAGGGCAACCACAAGCTCGACAAGAACAGCTTTCTCCTTAAAGTAATT
Source organism: Myrica gale (assembly GCA_963930655.1). Taxonomy (NCBI): domain Eukaryota; kingdom Viridiplantae; phylum Streptophyta; class Magnoliopsida; order Fagales; family Myricaceae; genus Myrica; species Myrica gale. The sequence continues at coordinate 6,861,656 of OZ005602.1, read as the reverse complement.
GTTGAAGAGCTTTTCAGCCTTATGATCAACAAACTGAGTATTGTCAAAGTCTCTGGATTTCTGTTTCCTTAGTTTGGATTGGATGGTTTTGGTCTTCTTCTTGTTCTTGCTCTTGGTCTTCGTCGGAGTAGAGGTCTTCATCTTAGTCTTGTTCTTGGACTTGGATCGGGTGTTGGGCGAATTTGTTCCTTTCCCCATCTGTAGACACAGAGATATATACCATTAGCAACAAGTTTCATTCCAAAATTCCATGGGATGTTGAGGAAGGGTAAAACAAAATAGAAAGATCACATAACTGAATGTTAAAATATCGAAAATGAAGGAATAAAAGTAAGAAAATATTGAAATATACAGCCAGTACAAAACTAAATTCATCAACAACAAAATGATGCAATTGATGATATATGCCAAGTAACAGCAGCAATGTGCCAATCTATGATTCAAGTTGATGTGAATCTAAGTTACATAGGAAGAACTGTTACACCAGATCAACAACTATGAACTTCTCTTTAAAGAAAAGAGTTTCACGCCTACAGTGAGAGAAGAAAATGGGTTTTAAATGAGAGTAAAGCTTGCTGCTTTTGTAATGCTTTCCAATGTTCCATACCTTGTTGCTTTTGTCATGCAAAAACTCAGCCAGTTCTAATGCATTTAATACATAATCCATTTCCTGTTCTGCAGCATTATTTATATATTTATCTACTTTTAAGTTGTCAACAAATTGTTCTAATTTCATCATATTTGATCTAATGGATTTAGTTTAAGTACATAGGCCCTAAAATATGGTAAAGAAAGCATTTGAAGCATTTGGCTCATCTAAAAGATTTAGTTGTTTTTGAGATCATGGGTCTTAGATAAGCGACACTCTAGCAGGTTTATGGGTCTTTCCATCTCCAGATCTCTGATCGGGGTTTGCTTTAACCATAAAGGAGTTGAATCCTTTCTGATATGCCTCATTCACTAAAGGTCAAGTTACATGCTTCCCAAGAGAGATTATGCTAGTTTATTGGTGGAGTGCCAGTTTAGAAGCAACTCATGCTCTTGGATTCTCACTTTTCTAAAGATAAAAAATTCTCAATTCATATACATATTCGTTAACAATCCTTTTTTTTTCTAAGTATATTCGTTAACAATTCGCATTTGCATTATTTGAAGTAATTTAACTTCCTTGGAAAAATTGATGGATTCCCACAAGATAAGAGGCAAAGTTCAGTTAGTATAGTAAATAATGCAACCCCATCCCCAAAACAAATAACTGAATATGGAATAGACATTCATAGAGCGCAAAGCCTAAAAACAACCGGCAAAAGAATCACACAGAGGGGCGGAGAGGCAGAGAGTGAGAGCAGAGAGAGAGAGAGAGCCGGCACGGGCTTGTGTAGGTTTGAGTGGGGAGCTGTGGTTATTGGGTACTGTAATATAAGGGCCGCACCCATGATGCCTACTTGTACCTACCTATTTCAATCCTACTTCTGCTGACTTAAGTATGCACAATAAAATCGTTCCTCAATCCACCTCAGCCATGATAAATGAAATACAAGGAACCAAGAAGAACCAACCAGCAGGAACAATAATACAAAAATAAAAACCAAAAGAGCTACGACAAATATGAAGCATAGTCGCGTGCCGTCGATTTTAAAGCAGAGCCCACCGATATAAACCACAACCCATCCATTTCATCCCCTTTCTTTCGAATCGCATTTGACAAGAAGTAAAGAGATTGGCTTACCTGCGAATCGATGCAGAATCGTAGAAGACCACGACCTGGATCAGAGTACCGAAGGGTGGCAGTTCCGGGTTCACGAACTGTGCAGGAGGCAGGAGATATACGGAGTAGATAGAAATAGGGGGAAGTGTTCTGTTAAGAAGTTATGTTGAAATCGTGAAAAAGAGAGGGGCGAGGGCATTTGGTGGAGAGCCTGTTTTGTTTGAATGGGCCTGACTAACACACAATTTTCAGCATTGGAAATAATGCAGTGGTAGGGCCGGGACAAAATTTCCGTAGACCCTGAACTCCGTAGGCGCTAAATTGATTTGTTTGTCTTTAAAAGGGGTATCCGAGATTGAAAACGTGAAAATGAGATAATAAACGACTTCTCAAACACAGCCCGAGTTTTTTCTTATGAAAGAAGTTTCCAAAAAATCTGCACTACATATCTACCTGTTCAAACACTGCCGAAAAGTGCGCATGTTTAGCGCTCTCAGGAATCAACGGGTATGGTGCCATCAATCCAGTTATTAGTGAATCACAAAATGTTTGGAAAGAACAATACTGTTGTAGCACATAAAAGTCACAGAGAAAGCCCTAGATGACTCAAGTGAAAAAATCAAGATACCCTATGGTAAATTCCTAGAATCTGAGGTATATTTGAGTATGGTGCAGTCAATCGAGGTATTAGGACAGAGGAAGACAACCTAAAACTTGATTTTAATCATCACCCCAAGCATCGTTTCTCAGCTTTTGCTTTGCGGTTATCCTGTTCTTTCTAGCTTCTTCCAGATCTCTGTATTCTTGAGATCCAGAGGTTGTGGAAGGCAATTTCACTCCCATTCCCTGCGCGATCAACCTTCGTGCCGTTGTTACTGATGTCTGGGGCCTTTGTCGTGGAGGTTCCAGATCTGTTATAAAAAGTACAAGCTTTTTTGAGTATTATATAGGAGCTATCCAACGAGTGAATGCTACAGAGGAGCATGTTAAATAGGAAAACAACAGTATAAAATCAAAGTGCTTCAGTGGGATGACAACCTACACGATGCAATTATATCTAACATGCCATAATTTAGAATGCTTACTATTACTACGATAAACATATTAGATTAACCTTCAGCTTGTGCATGCCTTCAAAGTAGGTAAAGCTACTTTAAATTGCATATAATGGTAAATATTTTTGCCTTGGAAGAAAATCATGTAGTAAAAATTTCATTCATTGGAACTCTTTTAATTGGCCCTTTAGACATCTACTCTTGATAAGTAAATTTTTTGCCACATCATCGAAAGTGGCTTCCAAATTTTTCCTTATGAAATTAAAGCTTTCAAACACTAAACTTATCTGGGTTTTTCATCTCATTTAAATTTCAAATAGGTGCATGCTATAGAGAATCTGACTAAATGAATTTCAGAAAAGCAGGTATGTACCCAAAACAACGGTAATAACTTCCATAAAGAAATATGATTTACCTCTTTTAGGAATTGACCACAGAAGAGTGTCATCATCAGCAAGTATACGCACTGTGAAAGGACATCGAATCCGATTGCTGGCCTCAATTGCTGTAATAGAGAATTGCATTTGTCAAAAATACTTGCCTTAAGACTACTAACAGAAAGAAAAAAAAGAGAGTACCTTAACGAAGTAACATTTTGGACAAAAATGCAAGCCTTACAATTAGTCTGATTACTGCCACTATATATACTAGCATTTGGTGATGCAAAATGAAGGGATCGTGATTCAAATAATATTACCAAAACATAAGTTGATCGCCTTATGTTAATTTATTCTTTCAATTGATGCAATATCTTACTTAGAAAACACTGTTATTATTACGGGTTACAAAGTCAATAAATGGGGTAAATTTGAAATCTCATTAAAAAAAAAAGGACAGGGACTTAAAAACTAGTGTCAGTCACACCTACAGTCCTTTTTACCTCCTGATGCAATGCACCAGTAGACAATTTCAAATACGTATTACCTAAAATAACAGTATCTACAAACATATAGACATGCAGACACGTGTAGCAAATTGATTCCATACAGGTTCTGACTGAAAATAATTGAAATAGAACGAGCAAGTCGAAACTGCAACATTCTCTGTTGCCCCCAAAAAAAATTCAAAGAAATATATTCAGTGACTTTTAGAGAGATATATCAGTAAAATAAAACTTAATGCATAGAAATCAATGAAACGACAGCACGCGAAAAGCTGCAACATTAATACAGAATAAAAGGTACTCTTTGATATTTTTAATTACTATATCAAGTTCAGTACCATAAAATTTGATAATAAGTGGTAGAGATATAATTACCTATTGATGGTGATCGAAATACTGCAAGTGCAGTTGTATCATTGACCCAGCGAATATCAAATCCTCGATCCCTGAAGTCCTCAAAAAGCTTCTCTAGGTCTGTTGTCGTTGTACTTAGTGGAAAGTCCGCGAGAACAAGAACATGACGTGTACTGTAACTTGCTGAATTCATCACAAATAATCCTTAGATTCTGCATGTTATTTGAAATACAGCTTGTGCACAATTCAACAGGCAAGATTTATAGAGAATAAAATTGGCTAGGCAGTGCAAAAAAAAGTTCTATAACAATGCTCAGGATACAGGATCCAACCTGAGCACACTACAGCCAAAACAACACCAACGCTGTCCCAAAAAAAAACAAAGAAAGCAAAACTACAAGGAATGCATAATTTAATTCACATATAATATGGTACTGTCATGTTAACTACTCAATGCCAACTGTTTATAGATTTTTATTATTATTATTGTCACATCACTATTCTGGATGATTAGACTTTCCATTGAAACCAAAAATAAACTAGAATAATTAATATTCAGGTTAGTAAAAGGTAATGTCACTGCTTCTTAGCATATTTTCAACTATTTTTTCCATTCAGATCCCCCTAAATCCCGAAGCATACCCATTTACCCAAAGAGCCCAAAAAAAATGGTTACAATCAAACATGGTAGCATTGCGTAACAAAATTTGGATACTGATGGATGGTCACTTTAGGAAATGTGGCCACATCTTTGAGATGATGGACGGAGTATCCTTTTGCAACTAAAAGCTATTGGAGAGAATTGAAGTTAATTTCTGAGCTCTTATAAGGATTAGATACTTCAGTGGATACATCCCCAGGTAGCACCAATATCTTAACGACAGAGGAATACAAAAGATAAATTGAAGTATAAAAAGCTTTAGCCATGTTATGCAACAAGAATAAAAACTATAATTTTTGCAGTGAAGACCTGAATGGAAGTAAAGGAAAACGATCACCTAGAAAAAAAATAAAAACCTAAGAAGAAAAAGTAGAGGAAAATGATCACTTACAATTGCTTTTATCTGGACTACCCTTGAAATTATCTGACACATCTTCATATTCTGAGTCATTGACAACTGACTTATCAGATAATTGATCACTATACAATTCATGTTTCTCGTACGAGAATGTTCCTCTTCCACGCCGCTTAGGGACTTGATGTTCAGTATCTTTCATCGAAAGTTCAGACACTCCAGCCAAACATAGTGAGGGCAGTAATTCATCAGGTGCACGATCCGCAATAGCTTCCCAATCTGCAAACATCAGGTAGAACATGATCAGCATATTTCAGTATATTATCAGCTTATTTCCGAAGGCAATTACTTGAAATTGGCAGGGTATCATCATGCCATACCTCACATGGACAATAGATCTCCCAACTAAATTGTTTAGAGGTATAACTTGATCTCTATGGGGGGTTTCATCTCAAAGATTTCCTAACTAGTTCAGGCTCAAGATAAGATTCATCGTGGGGATCTAGACGTAACATAGTAACCCCATTAGAAGCTAAGACATCATCAATTGTAGGCCATGATGAGGATGGCAGAGATTCAAATGGAGTAGATATAATAACTTGACTAAATGAATGAATCAGACATTGGTGGCAAGTGTAATACTACCAAATCCAAACATGGACTGGGAGAGGAGTGGATTGAAAAATGAGTGACGTGCGAATCAAGTCCCACATTGGATCCTTATGGGGTGGAAGCAAGCCTTAAAATGATTCCAAAAAGTTTCAAAAGTTACATTGACTAGTCATTTTGAAGTTAAAGTAAATATATGGCTAGCACTTTCTTGGGTCATTACAAATGATATTAAAGAATACCTAGTAACAACCATTTGGTGGTTTGGCAAAAGTCTTGATGAGGATGTCAAGGGTTTATGAGAAGATCCTAACACCACTAAGCCCAACATGGAGTGAGAGAAGAAAAGGATTGAGAAATGAGTGACGTGCGAATCAAGTCCCACGTACTTATCCAAAAAAAAAAAAGAATCAAGTCCCACATTGGATCCTTACTGGGTGGAAGCAAGACTTAAAATGATTATAAGATTCAAAAGTATCCTTGACGAGTCATTTTGATGTTAAAGTACAAATGCGACTAACACATCCTTGAGGCCTTACAGGCTTGAGAAAGAAATTGTGAAGGCATAGCATCAATGCAAATTTCGGAATTGGATCCTTGGTAGGCAGAATTGAGAGGGTCCCAATTGTAACTTTGTTTAGGCTTTTCGGAGTATAGTTCAACAGTGCTAAAACTTCCTTTAATTATTTCACTTCCCCACCTCTGGGAATAGGGGTGAGCAAAAAACCCATCGGAAACGGAATTCTGGCTCTGGCATTCAGCAGCTGCCTAGTACCGGAACGGGTAACCTAGATAAGCGGAAAATTCTGGTTCCGCTGTTTTTTTCCTTCTTTTTTGAAATTTGAGAATCAAACGACATCATTTGTGCCCATATTCCCACTAACCAGAGATACTAGTAATTTGCATTGACCTGCAAAATTATGCCCTTTTTTTGTTCCCGTGTCTCCATTGTCTCTTAGTTGCTAAAGTGAGGGTGAAGACCCAATAACCATGACATCCGCAAATGTAGAAATTTTAAAGGACATCCATCCAGCTCTAATCTAATCTAACACTCCTGTAGAGCCAATAATGTCGCAGACAATTGTCATTTAGAGAAAAGGAAATGTAAGGTAAACGAGAAGTACCATCATCTGAAGATCCATTTCCTGGCTTTTCACTATGGAGAGATCTCGTCAATTCCTCAGGATGCCCTTCACAGAAGCACATAATTGTTACTTCTCATATTTAATGACGTTGGGGAACGTTTTTTAATGAAGTACTAATTTTGTATTTCAGTCGTCTCGACAATACTACAGTGGTCAAGATAACTAGACAAGTCAGCAAAGCCTGACACTAAGGAAAGGCAAACTACACAATCGCTTGAAGAATCATTGTGGACAGGATCCTTGCCTTGCGAAGCAACATCTGCACCCGAAATCATATCCTGCTTCTGGTTCTTTACAACCACCACATCACTGAAACAAAAAAACACGGGAATGCAAAATAATTTCCAGCTCCTTAAATGAAATGTGTTTTATTTTTCCAAACAAAATGAAGAACTAGACTTAGCCATTTTTACCTCCGTTTGGATTCTGAGAAAAGAGAACTTCCAAATATCAAGATTCCGGTTCTTTCATGTCATTAATCATACAGCAAAAAATTCCAAATAAAATGAAGAACTAGACTTAACCAAATTAACATTCTTTTGGATTCTGAGAAAAAGAGAACTTCCAAATATCAAGATTCCGGTTCTTTCATGTCATTGATCATACAGCAAACAATTGAACGAAGTAAAATTCAAGTTTTATCATTTCCTCTATTCTCGTTCCACATTTTCGGCAACCAAGCATAATAGTCTGCCAAACAGAAAAGAAAGACAAAACAAATCAATGGAAAAGAAAGACGGTACCGAGAAGAAGCTTGGTGTTCGAAGAGCGAGGCCCGAGACCGAAGGTCGTCAGCTTTGAGAGAGAAGCCCTTGGAGGAGTAGAGATTGGCCAGGTCGCCGTGGGCAGAGGCCAATTGCAGGAGGACAGCAGGATCAGACGAGCTTAGGTCTTGAAGTTTCACAACCTGCGTCTCGAGGAGAGAGATGGCCCCGTCGGTGTCTCCGGCAGCGGCGAGGTCCTCCGCTTTCTCGCTCCAGTTATCTACGTTTTCTTCCGCTTTCCGTTTTTCCATCGCACAGTCTGCTTTGTTCTGGTTTACTCTGGTTTGATCAGACGCATTCCGATTTTATGATCAGGCAGAAGAAGCTTTTTTTATATCTCATTGTTTTTCCAGGGGCTTTTTTGGTTTATCCCTACTGCAGCAAGAAACTTTTCTATTACCATATTGCCCCTGGGGCACCTGAGTAGTCGTTTATGGGCAAGAAGTTGCAAGAAGATATAACAGTAAACCATTCCAGTCCGCCAAAGTCCACTGCGACCAGAAACCGCCGCAAAAGTTCAGTTTAACAATTTCTTTAGATTTTAGAACTATAACCGAAAGTGGAATAATCCGCCAGTTCAGCAACAAATCTGGTTACAAGATAATTTTTTCACTTTTTTTTAAATATAAAAATAACCTCGTTTCACAGCAATTAGGACGACATCGTTTTGAATAATTTAAATATATATATATATATATATAAAATACCAACCCTAATAATCCTCCTTTAGACGCAACTATTTTTTCTTTTGTTAAATCCTCTAGACATATTACCGTTGTGAGAAAATTACAACGAAAATTTGTTAAATTCTAAAAATAGTGTAAATATTTAGTTGATGTTTGAGCTTTATTGATATGCGTGTAAAAGTTGCAGTGATATCTGTAAAAAATGTAATATTGAGTTGTATTAATATTAATGTGAGGAATATAAATTTAAAAAATTAAATTCTAATTCTAAAATTTTTAACCAAATAAGCATGCCGTCAGTTTTTTTACTGCATTTCTACTTCCTAGTGCACATGGCAAATCAAGAGTTTGTCATTGCCACCGCCAAAATTTCCTATCAAGAGTGATCTTTGTCTAAGGAAATGATAAGTTTTTTCCGCGTAAAATTTTTTACTGATATTTTAATAAGGTAAAATCGAAATTCAAAGGTTAAAAAAATATATTTCTATAAAAATTAACAAAAAATTTTAACTGAGTTATAAAGGGTTTCAAAATTAATAATTAATGAATAATATATGTTAAAAATAATTATTTTTAAATATAAAGTATCAAGATTCTCGTAATTAAATAGTACAAAACGCCAAAACTCCAATTCCGTAAGAAAGGGTGGATGTGGATGTTTGGCTGCTTTTGCGACCAAAATTGAGTTTCATCCTTAAACGCCCACTTTCCGTGGCGGAATTTTAATGACAAAAAAAAATGTTTTATTACAAAAACTAAAATCAGCGAAGAGTTGGCCCCACCCCTAGCGGTTGGAGGGAAGGGGATATGTCCTTCCATCTCTCAAAGCATGGCAAGGACTGGGGGGCTCCCCTAGCAAGCGTAAGTCTGTGGATGCTCCTCACCCAGCACTGAGGTTCGAAGGGTCCCTTAGTTTTTACAATTAGGAAGGCTATCTGTCACAATTTTAACAGTTAAATTGTAACACGAGGTTCAAAGTGTGTAGCATATTATACATGGCAAATTACAATTTCTCTCATCAAACTAACACCTGATTCTCAAATATTTCATAAACTTGATGGCACGCCCCGTGCCAGTACTTACCCCATAGGCTCTCCTATAGTAATAGAATACACACAAGCGGGAATTAACAGAAACGTTTAGGTTAAATTCATAAGTATATTAAGGAAGGAAAATTAATAGTTTCAAGGGTTTAACAAAAAGCGACATTCAAAAATCATTAAAAGTTTTGACTTGAGTAATTTATGGAGATAGGCTTATAATAAAATTCAAAACAATGTAGGGGAGTGAAAGTTAAAATTTTCTTCTTGGCTTAAGGAAAAGAAAAAACAGAAAAAGAGAAAAGCTCGAAAAGATAAATACAAAATTTCCACTATAGCACTGTACAATAGCAAACTCTTTAATGAGGGTACAAAAGGAAGAATGAAAATAACAACGGAAGTTGTCTTGTGTGATTTGTGCATTGTTTGTTTATTATATGATTGATTTTCTCTTGCATAAAGAATATGGAATTCTTTGTGATAAAATAATTGATACATTTTGCTCGTGTTTCAGTTTAAAATTGTGACTGACTGTTATGTTATAATGTCAGATGTCATCGAGTCGCCGACCCCCGCGCTCCCAGCAGTCGACCACTCATTCTTAAAGAAGGATGACGGCGCATGAGTACCGCAGTTTGTTCAGGGGTCAACCCTAGATCTCAGGGTTTGGCAAGATAGTCGGGCAGCAGTGTTGCTCCGACTCATGCATCACGTGAGTTCGGTACAAAGGGTTCGGTTGGGCGAATTCCGCCCTAACAACCCTATTGGCAAGAAGGTATGGTGGGGACATATCAACCCTCGCCACCTCCAGCAGAAGACCAACCAGGACCTTCCGGGTGGGGGCAACCCTTAGCCCCAGATTACCCTATGTACCAGAATAACCCTTATGGGCCAGAATCGCCAATAAATTTATTCTCATCAGGGTCGTTAGGGCAGAGGACCCAGAAGAGGACCAAGAGGAGGACCGAGTAGGGGCTCCGATAGGAGACCCTATGGAAGAAGACCCTTTGCCTAACATAGGCGGGGATCCACAAGAAGAACCTAGGCAAAATAGCCCAGTACATGAATGTACTCGCAAACGATGTTCAAAAAGGAGACATCGTAGAAGAGTTAGGACTCAGGATACTACGTTTGAAACTTACCTTCCTTCGCATGAAGTAAACTCTAGACCTAGATATCGTGGACCACCAGAGAATGTAATCCATGATCCTAGTCTAGAGGAACAGACCCATGCGACCATGTCACACTCCTGGACTGGGAGTAACTCCCCAGACCATATTTACCAGGTGGAGATTAGTAGTGGGGCAAGCACGAATGTTCGCCCCTATCCATATGGTCCTGCACACTCATAGTCAGGACAAAACTATTGGTGGTAGAGAAATTCCGGGGACGAAATTTTTATTAAGAAGGGGAGGATGTGAGACCCCGTATTGCATTTTGCTATTTACTCTATGTATTTATTTTTGGATTTAAATTCAAAGGGCTATTGTTTGGCCAATGTAAGATGTTAAACTGATTATGGTATTTTGAACTATAAGTTTTCCTTAAGTATTTTCATTATGTTGTGAAATCATGTTAGTATAATTTGTTATGACCGAAATTCTCTAAGGTAGATTTTCTTTATGAATTAATTTTCCATTGGCCTATTATTATGCTACCAAGATTTACTAAATTATATGCCTAGAATATTTGGAGAGTATTTTAATTCTAATTGATTGCTGAAATTCTTTAAGCAAAATTCATTACATATTAATTTATGGTTGTGAAATCCTATGTTAGTGCATGTAGATTACCCCATGTTTTTATTATGTCACTCTAATCTCCATTAGGTAGTCTTAAGCCTCATTAGGAGAACTAAGTGATAAGTTAGTGTGATTAGAGAGTAGTTTAATAGATCTAAGTTAGTGTGCTTATAAAGTAGTCCATTTGAAAAGAGAAAAGCAAAATGGAAGTCATGAGAAGTGTAGAGTTCACGTGAATGGAAAATAAGGGAGAGAAAAGTAGGTTGAAAAGTGATGTGGTTGAAGGCTAGAAAAGGAAATGTGATGGTTGGCTGAAAAAGGAGATGTGATGCAAGATGAAAATTTATGGAGCGTTGGAAGAGGAATCACGTGAGAGTTAAATTGGAGGCAAAGAAATGGAAAAGGAGAGGGGACAAGCAATGAATGACCTGACCATGTCACATGGGCTAAAGCAAGTGAGACTTTTCTTCCTTGTTTTCTTGGACGTGTATTAGACTATATTCAACCTCCTTCCATCTCATTCACATCTCTCACCTCACTTAGCTCACCTCACTTCACTCTTCACCGAAACACTCAGCTATTTCATTGGCTGAAACCCTTTTCACATCACTTCACTCCACTTGACAGAAGCATCCAGCACTCAGCTCATTTCCTATCCTTGGTTGAGCTCTTCATCATCTCTCCAAAGCATTTCCCTTTCCTTCCTCACGCCATTTCCAGCAACCTCATCCACCACACCTCAATTTCAGCATTTTCCCTCACCTTAAGCTTTATCACAGCAAACCTCTTGCTCTCATCTCAACCCATTTAAGCCACATAAGAGAGAAACCAAGAGTTAGAGTAGAAGGAGAAGCTTGAACCGATTAATAAGAAGCTGAAATCCTAGGAGGAAAGGAGGTAAAGGATCTGATTTCCTTGCATGTTCATCTCTTCTCTTTTCTTTCTTAGATTCTGACCATATGTATCTTAATGCTAGGTGTTCTTTGTCAGCACTAGTGACCAGCCTCAAGGTAAGCTAGGGTTTGGTTTTCTCAAAGGAAAAAGCTTGTTGTTTTGGCCGAATATGCTTGTGTTTTTTGTGTTCATTCTCTCTTTGATAATATGCTTGAATAATAGATCTAAGCTAGGTTGGGATTGTTGATGTTGTTGTTGTTGGAGGAAGGATTTAAGCCACGGTTTTGGGCTATGGTGTTGTGATGTTGAGTAGGTGTTGGAGGAAAGGATTAGGCCGGGTTGATAGAGGAAGTGGTAATGTAGTGTTGTTGGATTATTATCATGCATGTGCAATGAGAGTTGATAGGAAAATGATGCATGCATGTAATGCTAGATGTGGCCGAATGGGGTGTTTGTGGTAATCTTAGTTTTTGCTCTTAAAGTACAATATCAATCATGATTTTGCTATGTTATGGCCACGGGTTAGATTAGATAGGAAATTAAACCATGGTACTTGGAGATTGGAAAAGCATGAAATGAATTGTGTGGATTTGATATTGGTCAAAAGAATCAAGTTAGAAACCATGTTTAAGTTGTTGGAATAGGGAGTTATTAGTGACCTGTTTTAGGCATCATCACGCTCGATCAGCGTGCGACTCATGCTCGAGCGCCCTTAAGGAAAAATGTTAGACAGAGTTGTGCCGCTTGACCAGCGCTCGACAGGTGCTCGAGCGGGCTTAAAAGATTTCATACAGATTCATAGCGCTCCACCGCCGCTCGAGCGAGGCTAGATAAAAATTGGACAAAGACTTGGCGCTCGAGCGAGACCTGTTAAATTTCAAATATGTTGAATTTTTGAGTTCCTATTGAATACGTGTGAAACCCTATCATTGAGGCTAGTTCACCAAACCTAGTTAAGAAGTTTATTGAGGTTGGGATGGTGGGAATTCGATAGACATTAGTCCAGGCATGGTATGATGTAAGGTATTGAATAAGGGATATTAATCTAGACGTATTATAGGTTGCTGATTTGGCTTGAGATACTTAGCATGAGATGTTGCTGAATTTCATGGATAGGCTTTGAAAACAATGATGTCGATTGGAAGAATCAGTGTACTTAGTTGATATGAAGTGAATTGCATAGTGGTCTCATTAGCAACCTTATTGGAGATGTTTGATGCATGTCTTTAATTGCTTTTCTTCAATTGTTTTATGAAAGCTAATTAAAGAAATCAATTGTAAATGAAATCATATTTTCTAAGATGCGTACTTTTGGAAAACCGAAATGTTTATAAGTATTTCTTCTTGTGTGTCTATTTGATTTGTTTCTTAAGCGTCTAAGTGACGTATTGACTCGCTTGTAGGCGAAGCACCATCCGAATATCAAGAGAAGCAAGGTAAGTGGATGTAAGTGAAAACTTCCTTTTTATGAAAACTGGATGATACACAGCATGTTTTTATGATCAAACATAACATGTTATTTTTATCAAGCATGTCATGCTGTTTATAACCAAGCATAACAAGATATTTCTCATCAAGCATGGCATAACCTACGCATTTGCCTGAAAGCATGAAAAAAAAAATTGAGCAAATGAAAGCATGAAAGTTTTATGAGATATTTGTTATCACGCATGACACGTCATAAGCATTTGCATGATTTTCTTGAAAGAAAAGAAAAGAAGTTTTCATGCAAATGAAAGTATGAAAGTTTTATGACAAGTTAAGTTAAGGGGGCTCTGGTCGGTACCGTACCATCAAGAAGGTACATCCATACTGAAGGACGTTTACGTGAAGGATGGATGTTACCTAGGACGCTCATACTGAAGGACATTTACGTGAAGGTTGGGTAAGTCCATGAAATCTGTGCAACCACACTGAAGGACAATTGAGAGAAGGTGTGGATCTCCAAAGGTCGTGTCTAGCCACACTGAAGGACCAATGTGAGAAGGTGGGCTAGCTCGACCAGATGTAATGTCTCCAAGGGAAATAGGAGATGGTTCTAACGGGAACGCACAACCCTGACTTCAGGGGTAAATGGAGCGTGTAGCCCACAAGATAAGAAGTGAATACTTTTCAAGGACTATGTGTCATTTTAAGTACAAGGACATGTTTTCAAGTTCAAGAGCATGTGCATAACCATTAAGCATGCATGCACCTCCAGCATTATGATTACTCATGATTTTTTAAGTTAAGGCATAAGCTCATGTTTACAAGTTTGCATTTTCCGTTACTGAGTCTTTCGACTCACAGTTTTCAAAATGTATCATTCCAGATGTTTTAGGTGAAGACAGTCAAGACGATTATCTGTCTTGAGAAGGGAGAACTCTATAGGGGCGTTTGTTTGCTCGAAATTTCGGAGCGACAAACGCAATTACCAACCTGCAATTTTGAGCCGAACGTGGTCCCACTTGCCAGAAAAACCGAAGCAAAATATGAACTTTTGACCGGCTACTGACAGGATTGCAGCAAAATAAGAAAGAAGAAGACGGAAGACACAACATGTACTCCATTCTGTTGGCGCGTAAACCAAAAAGGTAAAAAAAATAATAGAAAAGCAGAAATGCGGAATGGCGCGTAAGGCTGAAAGTAAAAACAATAGCTCCTCTGAAAAATACAACGACATGTGGGCGGTTAAAAAAGACAAAAAAAAACTAACAATGAGAAAGACATAAAAGCATTTCGGCGGTTCTAAAAGAATTAAAAATAAAAAAGTAACAATGCAATCATTATTCTTTATTACAACCATAAAATTTTCAAAATAAAATTAATAAACTTTAAAATTATAACATCTTTTCACAAACCCCAAAAAATTACAAACTTCACAAGATTCCCAAAATTTTTAGATTATTCCCCGAAATTTCGGCAAACAAACGCTCCCTATGTATTTTGAAGTTGTGACTTTGCTCGATGTGATCTGTCACTTAGGAATTGTATAGTTTATGTGTGATGTAATTAAGCTACTACTCATCTTTTGTGGTATATTATGAAGTTAAGTTATGATGAGTTCTTTGGCCGTCTCTCTCTCGATTCTATTCCACTGTTAAGTATGATTATGTTCGCTGGAGCCTTCTTTAGGAATTGCTCGCGGCTGTCATTGGCACTAAGGGATAGCGTTTGGGGCGTGACATGACTAGCTCGAATCAAAAGACTCTCAGGTTCAACCATTCCCTTGTATTGCTAATCTAACTCCATTACACACGTGACTATCCCTAACACCCCGGTTGATTCCCTATACCCTTACATGCAACAAAACTCCTCAGGCTCTACCCTTCCCTTGTAACATCAAACTACATCTGTTACCTTAGTCGAGTTGTCTGGTCTCCTGGATGATAGAAATACCTAAACAGCAAGGCATTAAGTTTAAAAAAGACAAGACAACAACTTATGGGAAGAAAAAAGTGCAGGCCGAGACTACCTCGGTCTCTTTCCTTTGGTTTTTCCTTTCTTTTTTGCTTCGGTCAGTTGGATTCTCTCACGTCACTCTTGTTCTTTATCAGGTAGGTGAAAGTGCTCGGTCTCTTTATGATTTGAGTACTAGGTTCACGTTTTTCTCTCTTATATCCTCTTAGTTGACTGACGACAACAACACATAAGCAGAACTAACTAACTAACAATGAACTCCCCCCGGCCAGTCTACACAGCCTACTCTAGACTAGGCAAATCATTAGCAAATCACTTTGTACCCAATCGGAAAGAGCCACCAAATCTGGCCATATATCACGTATCTTTGTTAAAAAGTAAATTTATCTCAAATATCCCAGGAATCATAACTCAAATACCCCGGGAAAGCATCTCAGATACCTTGAGAAGTTAGCTCAGATAACCCAAGAATCATAACTCAAAAACCTTCGAGACCTTCCATCATTCAAATACCCGGAGAATTCTTCTCAGCTACCTCGGTGTGAAATCAAACCAGTCCTCCTAGCCTCCCAGACAAGCCCTGGCATATGACATACCGAATTTTCCCCGGGCACTCAAGTTAGCAGACTACCATGTATTTATGGATTTGCCCCTAGTCATCCCAATGACCCTGCAAGCCCTAATACCTTGTTTGCCCAACTATTCTCATGAAAGTAAGACGTATAAAAATATGTCACATAAACACACATATATCATAACTTCTATTTTATACATAAAATATATCAAATAGGTGAATTAAAAAAAAGCGGGGTATTGCATTCTCCCCCCTTAAGAACAATTATGTCCTCAGAATTGCGTGGGTTTAAAAAGTTATGAAGTTTTCAAAGTCTTTAAAAGCGACAAAAGTTTTCAAACTCAAACAACAAAAATATATATAATGACTTACGCTAGTTTTTTCTTGGCCAGGTCCTTTTTGGCTTCGGGGTTGGTTTTCTCTGTTTCCTCATCTATTTCAGATCCTTCCTTAGGGTAAGACGCTTCTTCATGTCCTTTCTCCAGCTTGGGTTTCTTCACACCCAGATATTGGTGACATCCCTCGGGCATGCTTCGGGTTGCCCAGACTCTCCTAGTTTTGGGCTCCGGGTACTTCCACTTCTTCATCGAAACCTCCTTGATAGATTGGTTCTCCATGTGCTAAATAAATATAAAAAGGTATAGATCACTAAGTTCACTAAATTAAACATCTTGAATTCTTTCAAAACCAAATAACACCGAACCTACTCAATTCAAGCAAGATCATAACCTAAGTCAGTAAAGAGATGAGGGTATTTCAAAAGCATCTCAAATTTCAACTCCCAAGATGCCTCTTCTACTTCCTGGCTCCTCCACAGTACCTTAACCAGTGGAATCTTTTTATTGCGCAATATCTGCTCTTTTCGGTCCATAATTTACACTGGTTGCTCAATATATGACAAGTTCTCCTCCATACTCATCGGTGCATAGTCCAAAATATTAGAGGGGTCTGCCACATATTTTCTCAACATAGAGACATGAAAGACATCATGCATCCCTTCTCATTCCAGTGGTAGTGCCAACTGATATGCTACTAGCCCCACTTTGCTTAAAATCTCGTAGGGTCCCACAAATCGCGGACTTAAGCTTTCCTTTCTTTCCAAAGCGTTTCGACCGCGTGTTAAAAAATCGTTTGACGTAATGGCTCTAGCAGGTCAGAGAATGGAATCGATACGAGAAGCATAATTGGGGGGTGAATTGTAATGAGTAAAAGTTTGCGTAGACATTTGAGAATCATGTGTTAGTTTGTGGCAAGTGAGAAATTGTAATTTTCCCTATTTAATATATTTGTAGTTTAATGTGAAATGTGTTAAGATTAGGGGTGCTCATTTTCATCGGCGGTGGAGGATTAACCGTCACCATTACCAATACCGTAGCCTGTAAGAGCGGTTATTGTGCCTTAAAGATGCGGTGGCGGTGTCAAATATGTGATTCCGTCAATTGCTGTGACGATTTTCATCAAACTATCATCTACATTACCGTTAACCACCCATAGTTTAAACTTGAGATGAATATTGATTATGTGACATACTTTTATTGGGGTTTTGATGTAATATGTTAGTTAGTTTATGTGCACTTTTACTAAACTTTAGTCTTTATATTTGAATATGATATTATGTTGGATTTTTGGACGACTTATTATATTTGTTATGAGTGTTAATGATTATGATATTATGTTTTAATAGGTTATGATGTTTGTCCATTTGATATGATTATTGATTATTATATTATGTTATAAAATTTAAACAGATTATAATATTTGAATGATTATATTAATTGTTTATATATGGGCATCAAATGGTCTTAATGGTCCAAAAAAACACAAGAAAATAGTGAAAAAAATGAAAAGTAAAAAAAAAAACCTATTTTTTTCCAACAATTACACAGTTTAAGCGGTTACCTTTACCGTTAATATCATCATGGCAAGGGCGGTTATTTTGCCTTAGCGGTGCGGTGGCGGTGTCAAATGTGTGATTCCGCTAATTGCGGTGACAATGACGATTTTTATCAAACCTTCACATACATTACCGTTAATCACCTCTAGTTAAGATTGGTCATTCCGCAAATTGTGAAAAATGTGATAAGTAACTATAACTTCCATCACCTTAATTAATCATTGTTCTTAATTCTCAATTGATGAAGAAATTAAGCCAGATTATGTGGAGTAAGAAAATCTGGTAATTTCAAATTAAACGTACGTGCACCAATTAGTCTAAGTTTGAGCAATGGCGCGCTATTTCATAAGATCACTTGAGTGTTTGTGATTAGGATCTAAAGCTAATATATAAATAGGATGAGTTTGGTGCTGATTAATTTTAGCAGCCCCCAGATAGTTGTCCTCACCAAATAATTGTAAAACTGATCCTGATGGGGCTTCTATATATTGCTTTAGGGCAGCCTCTAAATGTTAAATATAAAAATGTGAATACGTTATAAAAAAAAGGTTTAATTAATTCATTGGCCCTACGGTATTTCAAAATCTCAAACTGGCCTTTAGGATATTTTTCGTCCTTGTGGAATATTAAAGAGCCAATACAACTCTTTCTGTTGACATTTGCATTTAGACGGTAAACTCCTACATGATTAGCGTGGACATGGTCTAAATAATACCAGACATTCATGTATCCATTCATAGTGCTTAAAAATTAATTGATATCACTTCAGCATGACATATTTGATCTAGATGGGAACTCTGGTCTGACATGGTGGCATACTTAGGGTGACACAAATAATTTTTTTACCATTGAAATGGATACATGGAGATCTTATATTGTTTGAGGGTGAAAATTTTGGGTATTGAGGTTTGAGAAATATTATAAAGTAAAGATATATTATGGAAGTTGGTGAAAAAGTGAAGAGAGAGAAGATTTTTAATAAGTATTATAATAATAATAAATTATGTGAAGAATATTTTAGTATTAAACCCAAATATTTGGCCCCAATTATTTGGGGCTCAAACATCCCCAATTGTTT
Organism: Myrica gale; assembly: GCA_963930655.1. Classification (NCBI taxonomy): domain Eukaryota; kingdom Viridiplantae; phylum Streptophyta; class Magnoliopsida; order Fagales; family Myricaceae; genus Myrica; species Myrica gale. The sequence goes on along the minus strand of OZ005602.1, from coordinate 6,842,815 downwards.
AGAACGTGTCACCGCTAGCCACATAGGATTTTGTTGTCCAAATGTAGGTGTCAACGGAAATGGCTATATTGATACATTAATATTCAACCTGGACTACTTTAGGGCGAAAAATATTATAAGGACCAATTTGAGATTTTGACATACCACACAGAACAATTGAGTAATTAAACCTAAAAATATTATCATCATAATTTTACAATGATCCACTACTCAAAATTAAGTAAGCTATATATTAATCATTACATGGGTGATCATGGGATTTCTGTCCCCGTTGACAGATACAAAATCTAAATCATGTTCATATATATTTACAAGACGGCCTAAATTAAGCAAAATGTATATATACCCAGTATCTGAGTAGCTAGCAATTCATGACCTAATTTCTCTCAATCAACCTAGCTAAAGCAAAATGAATCCATATAATATAAAAATTACAATCCCCAATGTAGTAAGTTCAATCCGTAAGCCTTGAACACTTTTTTTTCGTTTGGGCAAATATATATATATACCTTCCCTGACTTTCTTCGTTCTGATCTAGATTAAGCTGCATGCATGCTTCTCCTCTAATCTAGGAAAGTGGAATTAAGAAGACTAAACCATTTCCTGTCCTTGGCCTACAAGTCATTTACCTAGTTTATACTTTGCCTCCAATTTCCCAGAAAAGATTAATTCTAAGTGACTTTATAGAACAAGATCAGGGGTGAGGTGCAAGCCGTAATTTATCTAGGACACAAAATCTGGCAAAAATTGACCTGCAAACCTCTTTCTGTTTGGGATGTCAATCTCCTCATAGCCATTATTAGAATGAGAAGACCGCGGGGCGCCATTGCTGGCACAGAAATCAGTTTCATGAGTACCTGCAGTCATCCCCATTTCGAGTCTTGTTCCCATTTGAATGTTCTGGTGGGAGAAGTAGCTTTGGGGGGTTCCTCCTAGAGAGAGGTTCTCACAGTGAGGAAGGCCAAGAGAGAGGGAAACACCACCTCCGTGTACGTGAAATCTCGGACCCGATTGCACGGGATTAAACCTTCCAAAGTGATCTCCTCTTGGATAGGTACCAAAGCCACCGCCATCACTTTCGGTGCCACCAATGAATAAATAGGCATCCTTGGATTGGCTTTCACTTCCAAACTTGTCGCTCATTTCTCCACATGTCTCGTCGGTTTTCATCTCCATATCCATTGACATGATTTTATATGGAGAATCCTGCGCTTCAGAACTCCTTGGTTTCTTGGGACTTCTTTTGGCGTCGGAAGTTCCTACTAGGTTAAAGCCTGAATGGGTTTGAATATTGGATCCGCCCAGCTGGGGAGATATTCCCATTGAAGAATTCGAGATTTCAGTGGGAGAAACATTTGAGTTGGTGTATTTCTCCGAGGCAGAACTCTGTTGGGGTGCCATTGTTGTAATCCGCGATGCCTTGTTGGATTCTGGTTTGTTTGCGTTGTCCTCATGATCAGAGGCGTTTTGCTCCTGTTCCTTGACTTCTTTCGAGTACATTTCTTCAACCATTGGCTTCCAGAGCCTAACTCGGGCATTTATGAACCAGTTAGACACCTGCATTCAACAACTTAATTAGGTCTCCTATTTACTTGGCTTTTGCATTACTATAGAGCTTGAGAAGGTGATGAAGATTAAAAGAACGCAAAATGACACGAGATAAGAAATCTATAAATCACACAAGAATTGAGTGTATGTACCTGGCTCCGAGTTAGTCCAGTTTGTTTTGCAAGCATAGTTTTATCTGTATCCTTCGGGTAGCTGCGACACATGTAGAAAATATTTAAAAAGAAAGTCATACTTTTTTGCTAAATAAACAAAGATTATGCCTGCAGTATGCAGTACTAGGTTAAGAACGAAAGACACATACGGGTGTAGGAAGTGGTCGAAGAGCCAGGCACGTAGAACAGAAACAGCTCGTTCAGGTAATCCTCTCTGGGGTCTCCAAGCATTGTGTTGTAACATTCCTAACTGTTGTAGCGCCCGTTGTTGTCGTAGTTGTTGATCGACATATTTCAATCTTGAGCCCTCAGCCTCTGCTCCTAAGCTATCCTCTTCACCCATGCTCTTCCTCGTGGCTTTTATTTGTGAAGAAATTGCCTCTCTGAGACTTCGGAATTGCTTTGAGATTGTCTGTAAAGCAAGGGCCGTGTACGATCTTGCCGAACCTAAACCTGCTGCTTGCTCAAATGAAGAGACCACAATCTGTATGTGGTGGTAATACTGTCTGTATCTTTGCTCTACCTTCAAATCCAACGCAAAAAAAAAAAAACCAATAAAAAATGACAGTTCAAAGTTCTTTTGGTACATACTGGACCCTCATAGTATTAATAGTTAGGCTTTCCTTGCCTACTGCTTTGACAATTCAGTTAATATCAATTAAAACAGTACGATCACTCTAAATCTACAATTTCACTGGTGCCATCAAAGGGGCCGAAATCCACCCAATTCTAGATCAAATGATATATACAGCCAACATTTTGAGGGGATTTACAAACAGGGTTGCACGTGAAATCATCATATGTGTATAGTATTCATAAATTCTGAAGTGACAGGTTTCAATAGTTCACATGTTTCCAATTACGACCGGAATTTCAGACCAAAAATCAATTAGGGAAAGCAAAACATTTTCAACAGCCCAGTCTTTCAAACATAATTAGACTCATCGAAATGGATGCATCTATATATAGCTCAATAAGGAAATGATCCAAAAAGAAAGGAATGAAAATATCATATATGTACCTCATCAAGCATGCTAACAAGTTTTGCCTTCTTCATCTGAAGCTCCTGCCTTTGGGCCGTGGTAAGCTCAGCTCCATGTTTAGTGCTACTTTCCCCCGCACCATCTCCAACCACACACCTGGATTCGTTTTTCATCTTCATCTTCATCTTCGCTTTGGTACCCGGCTCTGCGGAGTCCACTTTAAAACCCATTCCAACGTTTACAACTTCATCAAGAAGTTCCTGTGCAGCCTTTAAGTACTTGGACCCCAAAACAACACATTGCATACCCGTAATTCCGTTTGACAAGGCCGAAACCGACGAGGAAGAATTCCCCGACGTACGCAGATCGTCGCCACTTGTCTGTGATATACCCTGAACATGTACATGCCCTGCAGTATCGTGCTCGCCTGAAAGTGGCCTATACGCGGTCCGTTGAGATGACAGGCTGAGAGACAAACCCTGCTGAGTCGGCCCTCCAAAACCCATCTGAGACATATCGGTGGCACCGCCAGAGCTGCTCGCCACCGTGGCAGAAGCCGCGTTATCCACTGGACCCCATAAGCTATAGTGAACACGAGAAGGGGGGATGACATGGAGGGCTGAAATTTCATGGGGCGGAAGCAACGATTGACAGTTGGAATCGCCGGAATTGTTTGTTGAAATCAGAGGGATCCCAACAAAGTGCTGGTTAGGGGGCGGCATGTGGGATAGGCTGGCAGGGTTGAACCCGTTGCCGGCCGAGTTGAGCAGAAGCATGTTTGCTGCTCGCTGTTGCTCTTGGGTGTCAGCGTAGGGTACGTAATTGGGGTTCATGAGATAAAGTGTCTGCAGCCCATCAGCGGTAGCCTGGATTTCAGAGCCCCCATGATAGTATGTCCCCATGGATTCCAAAGAACGCTACAGAGAGTTTTTCAGTGACCGTACGGATATGACAATTGAATCTCCAGGCCTACAATGACGGAGAATCTTCTTTCATAATCAAAGGGATGATGTTAGCCCATTTTAATTGCTGAACGCGCAGCTTAATGATGCGATCCCTAACTGAAGCTGTACGGATCCTGATCACGAAAAGCAAGAGAGAAAAAGCTGATGACGAATCCATGAATTACCCTAAAGATCGCAAACATTTCTTGCAAAACCCATCAAGGAAAACACAGAAAATCTGATACGAAGAAAAGTTATTAATAGTACGCTATGTTTCAAAAACTGGCAACGATGAGAAAGAAGATGGCAACGATGAGAAAGAAGATGTACAATATGAACCATGGAGTTTATATATATAGAGAGAGAGGGGGGGAGAGAAAGAGAAAATAGAGAGAAACATTAGTTTAAGGGATTAGCTGATATAGACTGACACAAAGCCCATCAAAGATCATACAAAAAGAAACTGATAAAATATATAAAATGAAAAGAAACCCATCGAGGTTGCTGCAGAAGCGTACAGGTGCCGAGTGCCCACCAATGATGGCTAAAACACACGAGGAGGGAGTACATCTGAGCACATGTCTGTCCATCTCACTGTCTATCATGGGAGTTTCGTTAGGCTTTGGGACTGGCTCCTGTCAGAGTTCGGAAGTCTCTGCAATTCCCCCATGAAAATGATACTAATAAGTAAAAGACGGAAAGGGATTAAAAGTATCGAAAACAAAAAAAAACAAAAAAAGAAAAAGGAAAAAAAAAACATGGCCACAATTTAATTTCTTTCTCCAAGCTCGATATATCTTCGTGAAAAGAAAGTATTCAGCAATCATAATTGAGAGTCCAATCACTTTTATCTGGACGAGAAAAAGAAAATATCTTGATATATTTTTCCTTCTTTACCCTCTCGTATTCCTTTTCCTCTGTTCCCGTTTTGTGATAGATGCCCCACATGGATATTTAAGATAAAGGTGCTGTTCGTTTAATAAAAAAAAGTAAAATTCTACCATCAAAATTAATTTTAATTTTATATAAAAATAATTATAACATGCATATTAATAAAATTAACAACACTTAAAAATTTTAAAAACATAACAAATTATCGCAACGCTCCTAATCTAACCGTCTCAAATTAAGAGCATGTTCGTTTACAAAGAATCATTAAGATTTTTTGAATCCTCAAAATTCTACAACCAAACATCATTTTTCACACCACATAAATATAACTACAACACGCATACCAATAAAGTTAACATTACATAAAAATTCTTAAAACACAAAAAATCTTCACAAAACACCTTAACCGAACAATACCTACAAAAAGCAAACTTGAAGGGTCTCTTTCAAATCATTTGATGCAAAGCACGTTTGATGTAAAACATCCAAGTAACTGTAGCAAAAAGAAATAGCCGCGAGAGAGTTTCACATAGAAAAGTGAAAAAAAAAAAAAACAAAGGAAAGTGGGTCAGCAGCCAGCAGGAGACACAAAACAGCTGAGAAACGAGAAAACGTCGACTTCTATCAACGAAAATATTATAGTAAGAACGAGTCGAGTACCGGGGAAATCTCTTGGCGCTTGCAATTTCCAAATATCTCTCTTTCTTCTATTATCTATATATATATATATCTTTTTGGGGTTGGCGGCAAGAGTGGTTGACAAACGCTAGTGAAATACTATAACTATCAGATACGATGAGAAATATATATATAGCAATTCTTTTTGTTTCTCTTCACCTAAATTAGGGAATTTAGCAAATAGGTCCTTTACTTTCAAATTTTAAAATTTTAGTCCATTGAATTTTCTTTGTTTAACAAAATGGTTCTTCCGTTAGTCTGTCGTCCATATACTTAACAGATTTGAAGCAGTTGACCGGTACAAATTTGCTGGCATGTCAAAGAGCTTCGTTAAGCATATAGACGACAGACTGACGGAAGCACCATTTCCTCAAACATAGAAAATTTAAGGACTATAAATTTGAAATTTGAAAGTGAATGACTCATTTGCTAAATGGGTATAAACCCAAGGATCCAATTGTCAAATTCCCCCTAAATTAAGAACAATATTTACTTAGTTATGAGCTAAATAAGTGGTCCATTCAAATGGTATTGAAACTAATGTACTGAAGTTGAGATTTGGGGGATGTTTGTTTGTCAAAATTTTGGAGAATATTCCCAAAATTTTATGAATTTTTACTTTATTGTGATTTATTGGGGTTTGTGAAAAGTGAAGTGTGTAGGTGTAAAAGTTAAAAATTTTGGAGTTTGTTTGGTTTGTCCGATTTGTTGAGACCCCAAATATTTGGGGTCTCAAACATGCCAGCCATAATTTACATTAAGTTTAATTAAATATTATATTTATTATTATTTTTAAATATATTTAAATAATAAAATCTTATTTTTATTCTCAAATTAAATTTTTGAGATAAATAATAGATTCACGTATTAATTTTTATTTATTAAATTTTAAGAAAAATAACGATGTGGTTCAAGCTCACATATTTCCAAACTAACTCATCTAATTTTGAGATAAATGATAGACCGTGCTCTTATCTACAATCTCAAATTCGTCTTAACTTTAGAGAGAGAGATTGAAAATATATTTATTTAATGTTTTTAAAAAAATATATATATATATATAATTGTTTCTTATCCTTAATGCTAAACTCGATGGGAGAATAGGAATATAAATAAGGAGCCACGTAATCCCTAACAATGCACTAATTAGAAAGGCAAACACGACCCACGTGCCTGACAAGTGACATCTCTTTCGACTTTTATCAAGAACGGTGGGACCCACTCCCGTATTCCCTACTATATAGTTTCTTTTTCTTTTTTACAAAATTTTCCCTGAGCTGGGCCCCGCATCTCTTGTCGTCTTCGTTTTACATAAGTCGACCTGCTCGCTCGTCTCCTAGCACGGACCCTACCAGCCCCGCTTAGGTCTCGGGTGGGGCCCATGATGCAAATCCAATGGATGTCTTTTGTCCTCTTCGTTAACCCCACGAGGGAGTGGGGCCTACGTGTCAAAAGGTCAATCTTTGCGCCAATTAATTTATTGTGGGTTCCTAATTACACAATAATGTTTCTGCTGTGGATATATTCTCGACCCCAAAGTTGTCGTGTAGCGTTTGAGAGGCTGTGCCGACTAGTCGTTTCTGGGTAGGGCTACGCTTCCTCGGTGCCGGTATAAAGCACCCTTTTTTTTAATAACTGATAAGTGTATTGATTTTCCAACTTGCTGAACAAAAGTGAGCAGAGCCTTTACAGAGCAAAATTCATCCCCGCAAAGCCGGTCAGTTTCTATCTACTAAGTGAACATTCAAAAAATAAATTAAAAGCAACAAATTAGATGGCGAAAATGTGGTTTGAAATGTGTCATCTATCAGCAATCTACCTATTAGTATCTGTCATTCTCATTCCCTTAAGAAAATTCCCTCTAACCAGTGACAGAACCAAGAATACAATCGAATGGGGTTGAACTCCAAAAGAAAAATAACAAAAAATAAATAAAAAATATCTTAAGAGTTAAAATATAAAAAATTAAGGATTAAAAACACTAAAAATATTTAAATACACGTACCACTATTTGCTGATACTGAGAGGTGTCAATTGGATCCTACAGGACTGTATATTCTAAAAACGTTGTAAAATAACTTTGTTCTCAATAGTTTCAAAATTTCTCTTTCGATGTATACCACCAAACTATCATTCATCCATTCATCTTCCATCTTATTATGCAAGTCAATTTTAATTAATTTCATTGCAAAGAACACTCTCAACGGTTGCAGTCGCAATTAGTAAGACCAATGCCAACTCAATCAGCTGATAAACCAATGAATATAGAGTATGCTTCTTGTCTCAACCATCTTTACAGCAAAACCTCTAATATCTTGAAACTCAGAAAAAACATAATGACTTCTCATATAATAAATGTAGTTTCAAAGTTGATCTCTAAGTATAACACGATTAATTCCTGAGAAATCTTCAGGATAATGCTCAGGAAGACAAAGTAACTTCGCATGATCAAACGTTGAGAATGAGCTTCTTGGATCAAGATAAGATATACAAAGAAGTAACTTCTTACTTGCTTCTATGAAACGATTATCCATCTCCTGAGCGGTCAATTCAATAACATGACACAACACTTCCACAAGAAAACAATGCAAATAAGTAATTGTTTGCCCTCCTTGTCAAGCCAGACCATGAGTTGGAATAATGTCTTCCATATTGGGCACAATGATTGAATGATTCACACAAAGGGTTTTGACTTCTTCCAAAAAATCATCTCATTCCTTTTCCCTCAAATCCTGCAACCGACGCTTCACAATTACAACCAAATTCATTTCATTAACAATGTATTGATCCTCTCGTTGTACGACTTGTGACAATTCATTTGTAATTCTTATTATATTTCCCAACAAATGCATAATGAATACTTTTGAATAAAAATTAGTAGTGTTTGTGATTACCTATGACAATTCATTTGTAATTCTCATTATATTTCTCAACAAATGCAAAGTGAATACATAGTCGAAGCTTTGAATCTTATCCAGTATACCCAGGGCCATGGATCTTTACATTATTCGTTGATTAGATCAGTTCCTTTTAGATGGCTCAAGTTTAGATAATGTGCCCAAGTTCTAATCACAAGGTCAAAGCATAATATTGATGCAGAAGGAAAAGGGTAGCCAAGTTATAGTACGTCCAAGCAGGTCAGTATTTCATGATCATAACAAATCCAGATTACGATTCTCAATTCTCCAATGCAACCAATTTCCAGTTGGATGATAGTACAAAGTTGAAAGTCTAAATGACAACCCAAGAGGGGGGGTGAATTGAGTTTTACAAAAACTTGTCACTTTTTCGCTAAATAAGCAAATCTGAAAACTACCCCTCTTTAACAAATAATAATGTTGATCTAAAGTGTCTAATGCTATGCCAAATATAAGCAATGAATGATAAAACATAAATCTACACAAATATGAATAAGTACTAAAATGTAAGAGAGATAGAGTTAGAGAGATGACACCGTAGTTTTTAGGTGGTTCGGCCAAACATGTGTGTACGTCCACCCCCAAGGCAATTGACTTCCTTGGGCTTCCTCCACTATTCTTCAAATAGCAAATACACCTTAGCTTCCTGAGTACTAAGGAACCTTTACAAAGCGTTTTGCGAGCTCACGCTTCAACTCTCACAAATCCTCACAACCTATAGGATTTCTTCTACTCTCACAAGTAGGACCAAGTGTTTTCCGAGCTTACACTTTAACTCTCTTACAAATCCTCACAACCTAGAGGATTTCTTCTACTCTCACAAGTAGGACCAAGTGTTTTCCTAACACTCAAAGGTTTTACAAATAATGGCTACAAAGAAGGCTATCTAAGCCGAATGAGCAAATGAAGATCTCAATACATGAGGAATGGCTCTCTAAGCCGAATATGCCAATAAAAAGCTCAAATCGTATGGAATGGCTCTCTAAGCCAAATTAGCAAGTATGAAGCTCAATAAAGGTAAGAAGATAAGATTCTTGAAAGAAACCTAACGTTTGGCAGGTGTGAGCACAAGCTTCCTTGCTAGGTGTGGTTTTCCCTCTTCTTCAAATGACTTCTCTCTCTAGAAGTTAGGGCAAAGTGAGTTTGCAAGTGGGTTGTCCCTTCTTCAAGAAATATTTCTCTCTTTGGAGGCTTGATCTTTGATGATGAGCAAGAGATGAGGGTTTGACAATGAGAGCTTCGTTCTTGAATGATTCAACAAGTGAAATCTTTGGATTTTGAACTTTCTCTCTCTAGATGTGCAATATTGGTTGAGCTCTTGCTTCTCTCTCTCCATCTTCTTCTCTTTATAGCTTCTAGGTCTTCAACGGTCAGCAGGGTATTCTTGTAATGTTAGAGTGCCGTTGGAGGTCATTTGAGTCAATTTGAAGACTTTTTGAACGATCTGGCGTTGTTCCAGAAAATCTGAAATTTCGCACAATGTGTCGACACATTGATTGTATGTGTTGACACATTGAACTTGGTCTTGAAATGTAAAGTCTCGGGTGTTAGTTCAATGTGTCGACATCATGGTCCAATGTGTCGACACCTTCAACACTTAGTCAAAAAAATCGTTTTGAAGGCCAGAAAATGCAAACTTTAGTTCAATGTGTCGACACTATGCTCCAATGTGTCGACACTTCCAACACTTAGCCAAAAAATCACTTTGAATTCTAGAAACTGCACTCTCTCGGGTAGTAGTGCAATGTGTCGACACCATTCAACAATGTGTCGACACTTATAAGTGTTTGAGAGTTTTTCAGCAACTTCAAAGTGTTCAATTTATTTCAAAACTTCTTTAAATACCTACAATATGAAAAATTGATCTTATCAACTTATGTAATGGTGTTCAAGTGCACTTAGAATTAATTTAGTGAGTGAAACCTCAATCCTTTTTTTTTTAAACAAATTAGAAATTGTGGATTAACAATGTAAAATCTAAAAGTCTTCGAACCTTAGAATATTTTGTTATCATCAAAATCATTTATAGATTGTTTGTAAAACAACCTTGGGCTAACAAAAGCAATCTAGAAAGCTCACACTCAAATTCAGTTCTGACGACTGAATTCAGCACCACCGAACTAAAGAATATTCAGAAAGTACGTACCCAATCTGAAGGGAAAAATTCTTGTGCAAGGATCCTAACTTTTCAGTAAATTGATTTTTAAGTAGGAAACAATTGCTGTGAAATTCAAGTCTTTTGACAAAAACTAGCCAAGTTGGCCTGGGTCTACGGGTATCGGGCCCAGGCCATCTTCTATTAAAAAAATAAAACTACCATGTAAATTTTTTTTAGGAGGAGCAATGGGTCGCGGATACCCTTCGCCCCCTCCCTCCGCCCCTGCCTCTAACTACTACAGTAATGGTGATATCAGTAAACACATGCACCAGCCGCCTTGATTCCTTCCAGAAAATGTGTTGGTTTCTTTCCTTCCAGATGAAGTAGATGGCTGCAGTTAGTACAACCCGCATAATTCTGGCCAATAAAATTTTACCCTTAAAGCACTTTGGTTGATGGTATAAGAAACACCTTGGTTAGGTAATTAGTGTAACAAAAAAAAAACTTGTAATATGAAACTGCAACTAATATTACATGCCAACAAAAAAAAAAAGTCCCGAAATCTAGCTTGATAGTATATATCTTAGAACGAGTTTTCGATGCAAATCTCTTAGGGTCGAACCACCAATAAATGCTCACTTAAATGATATCTCTATCGTGCGAGCCGGTCGAGATATTCATATGTTTTATATGCGCTGTGCGTCTTGAGTCGAACACGAAATTAATGCATAAATAACGGAATAAAAAAAAAAACAATACTCTAAATGGGAAAACGAAAGAGGAACAATTATGAAGTAAATATATCTCACTTAGTGATTTGACCTCAACCTCCGTGACATGTTTTTTTTCCTGCTTAGATAGATGAGAACAACAAACGAGGTTGCACTTGCACTTTGATTGTTAAGCTAGTGAAAAAATTATATATCAACTGTAAATAGAAAAAAATTAATTGATAAGAATTGCATTGGATATGTTTTTATTCTTTCAATTCTATACATCCAGGTCCATAAAAACATCAACTTTGAAATTTATAATCCGAAATCTCAAGTGATGTGATGTTGGTTTTGAATAAATTTATAGAATTATGATAAAATTGTGAATATTTAAATGGTATTAAAATTGTATTGACATGCGTGCAGAAGTGGTTAAAAGTGATTGATATTTATAAAAAAATATTATATTAAAATACATATATTTTATAATATTTATCATATAAATATAAAAATATGATACAAATTAAAAAAAAAAGAATAATTGTCGTATAATAAGTGTTGACATACTGGAATCAATTGTTACTTTCTATGAAATCATTGTCGTATAATTCCGTAGGTTAGTGGAGATCATAAACGTGACAAGATGTTTTGGAAAAAAAAATATTAATAAATTGACCGACGTCCCTTGAGATTTCTTTTTCTCAAAATTTCAGTACTCAGGAAACTAGGTCCTCCAAGATTTACATAATTAAATATTAGGATCAAAATTTTTAATAATTGCTTACGTATTATTCAAGATATACAGAAAAAATATTCAATATTACACAATAAAAATTATAAAATATATATTGTTGAATCGTAAAACTGACATACGGTATCAATACAACACATAAACGTTGCAGAGATCCGAATTGAAATCTATTAATATAAGGAACAAAAAGACAAACGGATCAAGAAAGACTTTAGCAAGACCAAAAAGAAGTAAGTTGTTATATATGAGGTAGAATTGCCTTTGGAGTACCTGGAAAAGAAAGCACACCAGAAATATGCTTGATGATAAGAGGGGGCTACTTAGGTTAGTTTTTGTCCCCCCGATTTAATAGAATCCAACGAAGTAGTTGTGCTTTAAATTCATGCCTCGGGCCCAATGATATTATTATTTCATGGTTTGTACCCACTATATTTGCAGGTACAGGGCGGCGTTAATATTGATTGCACGTCTCAAATATGCTTTTATATTGTATGCATGGACACTAAAACAAATTTTGATTTGTTGGGACGACAAATTCAAATATTTTTTTTGGGACGGTTTGATTGAAGAAAAATTTCGTCTCCAAAAGAATTTAGATGGACGAAACGTCCCAAAAGGTGTCACGCGGCATCGTGTAATACTTATTTTGTCCAAAAAAACGTGCATTCTAACGATATCAAACGGGATGGAACAAACTGTTTTTGCAACGGAAACAGCAGTCCGCCCTAAAAATTGCCGTTCAAACAAACAAATTATCGTTCGTACGGGGATGGATTTTCCGTTCTATTCTTTCTAAACGATAATTAAAGGTTCAATATTTTTTGTTCTTACACAGGAACGTACTGTCAAGCATGTGCCAATACGTACCCCATAGGCTCTCCTATAGTAATTGAATGCACACAAGAGAAAATTACGGAATGAACTAATTGTACAAGATCCTGATAACTTTCTTTGAAAAAAAAAACTTTGCGGAAACGTTCGATTATTACTTACTAAGGGGATGGACTTATCATAAAATTCGAAATCAAATACAAAGGAGCGTAAATTAAAAGAAAATGTCGATGTAAGGCGTCAGGAAGAAACAAAAAATTTCCACTAGAGCATTGTACAAAATCCTTCATGAGGATACAAAGTGAAACTGATAATATACAAAATGGAAGCGGTCTAAAGCTTTCCGTCCTACAACATCTGTTACAATATCTGCAAACTAACCCACCTAAAACAAAAGGTAACTGCCCCTATCGACTAGTCAACCTTCGACTCAGTGTCAGGGGTTAGGTCGATGATCTCATTTTCTTCGATACCCTCTACTGGTGGCACCGATGAAGGAGGGTCAATGAGCAGGAGGGCTGGGTCAGCATCAACTAACTCAAAATCCTATACTAGGGGAACATTAGATGTAGGTGGATCCTTGAGGTACCATTGGGGCTCATACCCCAAATATACCTCAAATGTATCTATGACAAAAGTTCATATTATCATCACTAATATATATGGATCCACGTCTAGGATCTGCTCGCTTGAAAATGTCAGCATCTGTCAGGTTCGAGGTTCACGACAGTAGATACAAAATCATATACTAGGGGAACAGTGGATGTAGGTGGATCCTTGAGGTACCATTGGGGCTCATACCCCACGTATACCTCAAATGTATCTATGACAAAAGTTCATATTGTCATCACTAATATATATGGATCCACGTCTAGGATCTGCTCGCTCGAAAAAATCAGCATCTACATCCCCTAAGAATCCACATCAAGAATTTCATGAAGACTTTTTGGACAGCAAGGGTTTTTCACTAAATAGTCCATTTCATGTGATGCTCATGTAATATAATCTGTCAATCTAACATTTACATCATCATAACTGAAACAATATACTCATAATCATGCTTTAAATATTTCATATATGAAGGTCAGCAATATTTCAAAGCACAACCAGCTTTAATAGGCAAGTCCAACAACTTATACGATTTAGGTGGTTTTTTTTCTAAATCCCCTAAGGATCGACCATCAGAAGATTCAAGGATCCCAGGGCCAAGCTAAGTCAACCTCTTTTTCCACGTTCCTCACATTCCCCATATATGCATGTGACTATCCCAAAAGAAAAACAAACTTCCTGGGCTCAGCATTCTCTTATAAGTCGTGACCCTAAAGCATTTGTCTCATTCCCATGTAATGTAAAACTAGCTACCCTTACCATAGTCGTTTGTACTGCCTTTCTGTGGATAAAAACAACACCTAATTAGTAAGACACATGTTAGAAAAAGACAAGAGAAAAGCTGATGGAAAGGAAAAGATACAGGCCGAGACTACCTCGGTCTCCTTTTTCCTCTTCCTCTTTTCTTTCAGTTAGCTCTCTTTCATGTCATTCTCTCTTCCTTTCTCTATCAGTTAGGTGAAAGTTTCTAGGTCTCTTTATGTCTCACTTCACGTTTCTCTCTCTCTTGTATTCTTCTCGTAGACAACATAAAAAAACAATGAACTAACGGTGAACTCCCCTTGACCATTATATACACTCCAATCTAGATCTAGACAATCATTAGCAAGGGATTTTGTAAATCACTTTGTACCCAATCATAAACAGCCACCTAAACTCCTCATATCTCACGTATCTTGTAACAATGAATAATTTAAGATTTGTACCAATCACTAAGCTCCATCTAGACAACCAGGTAAAAACATGATAAGAATTCATTTAATGCTCACCATATGGTTAAGACACGTGAAGAAGATAGCATAAAAAGGAAGGTCAGACATACAGGGCTCTGCCATCCTGCGAAGGACTAAAATAAGCCCTGGGCATACAACGCATTTAACCAAATACCCCGGGCATTTATCCCCAGTCATTCCGAAAAATTTAGCCGGATAGCTCTCCTGCCAAGTCTGTTCCCAGGCATCCCAGGTATATAGGGCTAAGCGCACCCGGGATCCAGGGCTCAGCACACCCAGGCCTCTATACTCTCGGGATTTCCCTAGGCCTCAGTACACCCGAGATGTTCTCGCTATCCCGGGATTGCAACTCTCGGTCAGGCCGGTAGTTCAACACTCAAACAACCCGGGACTTGCACCTCAGCTACCCTGGGAATTCTTCTCAGTTACCCCGGGAATTCTTCCTAGTTACCCCAGATTGCAATCAGACTAGACCTTCGAGTCTTCCATATTTCTAGACAAGCCCTGGCATATGTCTTATCGAGATTTTCCCCGGACATTATGGGGCCTATCTTACCAACCTACCCAGTAATTATGGCTTGCCCCTGACAGACTCGGTACCCTCGGGAATGTAATGTAAAACACAAAAAAGGAACATATATATAGCTATTATACATAAATAAAATCGGTATTAAACAGATGGACCAATCAAGAGAGGGATGTTACACATACATTAACCATTTCTTTATTTACCGTTCCCACGAGTTCAAACAGTTGTCGTTGAAGCCATTCTATACTATTCGAACGAAGTGAGAGAGTGTTCATTAGTATTCAAAAGTTATCGAACTAAAAGATTAGATCTGTACGATCTCGAGCGATCGGAAATACTGATGAGCGTCTGAACTCGTTTTATGACATTGGAACGTTTTTTTCATTTTTTAAAATGAACAAATAACAACTATATATTATAAAACAATTAAAAATAATAAAAGACATCAATTTTATTCCTAAAAAAGAGAAATATTAGCAACAATATCCGAAAAGTGATGAAACAAGTATACTAATAATACTATAATCATGCTAAATATAAATAAAAATACATAATAAAACAAACTGTCACCTATGTCATATCTGTGGTGGTTGTACCTGCCTCATGAATTTCTCTATTTGGGGTACATCAACGGCGGAGCCAGGAATCAATCTGAAGGGTCCAACTTCTAAGAGAAAATGATATAATTTTTTTACTACGTAATGCAAAAAAAGTCTTAAAGAGTTAAAATATTGAAAATTAAGAACTAAAAATATTAAAAATATATTATATTGAAATACACATACTGTAATATTTGTTAAGACTATTAAATACACTAACATAACTCCCAAATACCTTCACTCCCTTTTTCAATTGCTAAATCCCGTAGATGTAAGCACATCTCCCCCAGATCTTGATCCTTTACTTTCCCTAAATAGATAACACCACAAGAAATACGCCGCATCCTTTGATACACTATATTTCAACCACACATATTCTTTGAACCATGACTCCAACAAAGCCCTCATTCGTTTTTCATATTACTTTTTTGGAAAAATCATGCCCAAGCGGTTGACAATGATCTTTTATGAAATACTCCCTACGAACTTAATCCATAATCTCAACATCATATTCTTCAATGGGTTGACGTAACCCTGGTCAGCAATAATATCATCCAGACTAAACAAAACACAAGGTCATTTTGAACTAATAGTCGTCTTAGAAATATCAGCCACTTTAAAAGTCTTAGACGACCACTCTGATTTTTTTATAAAAAACTTATCAATTATCTAAACAAAACAAAATAAAATTTATCAATATAATTTCACAAGTCACAACCTAAGGTCTTAATCACAATTTCACAACCTAGTCCTAATATTCACAATTTTAATATAATTTCAAAACTGTATATTAATAGCATATTAACTATTGCCTTGATCAATTATAAGTTACGTTTTAAAGGAGACATAAAAAACAAGAAAAAACATTTTGCATTGGCCCCGATTGGACCCCTCCCTCCGCCACTGGGGTACATCACATACATCCATCTCTGCATCATCATCGTTTGTATGTAACACATTTTCTAAATCATCTAACATAACATGCATCTCATCACCGCTCTCTCCAGAATCATCTACTTCATTGACAACAACACTTCCCAACCCAAATGTACTAACTTCCTGTGACTCAATCATTTTCTAGTACGATACCTATCTTGTGTAACTCGAATTAAGGTCGTTTATGATTAATAAGTGATATTCCATTAAATCTACAGTCTCAAACACAAGGATGTTCATTTTCTAAAAAACGGTAAGATTTTTAGAATTTGTTTTATAGAATTGTGAATATTTATGTAGATTGGAGTTTTATTGATTTTGTGTAAATGTTGGTGAAAAGTTTTAAAGATATTTAATTTTGTTGGAATTTGTAAAAAGGTGCAGAAAGAAAATATTGTAATAGAGTTATGTGAAAAAGTATAGAGATAAAAGATTTGTTATAATTTTTTTAAAAAAAAGGTATTGAAGTTTGTGTAAAATATTGTTAGAGATTGTGTAAAATGTATTGGTGTTTGTGTATGAATTTTTGAGATTTTAGATGTTTAATTTGCAAATTTTGTTAAATACATTTGTATTCTATAATACTTTTGCAAATGAACATACCCTATATTTTTACATTTTCTACTAGTGCATTGGATCCAACCACGATTATTTGCACAAGGTCTTGCCATGACCATAAATTGGTTGACTCCATGTGCATAAAGAGCACCCCATCTATATCTCTCGTTGATCCAACTTTTATCCATTACAAATATCTATCAATATAAGATTGTAAACGAAGATCATGTATGTCTTTCGAACACCTTATACTTCAACCTTATAGTAGGAAGTCACTATCTCATTCGAGATTGAAAAATCTAATTTGTAGTGTCAGGCACCAATCAACCGTACATGTAACAGAATGTTCAACAACATCTCCCCTTAGTCTTTCAGGTGCACCCATTAGCGTTGAGGTCATGTAGAGGGGATCAAATCCAAAGCTACAAGAGCCCAACTCTAAGAATATCATGAAGAACGAAAGTGGAAGACTGGACGAACGTTCCATTAAATGTAGCAATCACTTGGGACGTCGGACAACAAATTAGAATTTATAATTGCAAATTTTTCATATATTGGATAATTTGAGGCTTATGCAACGTCGTTCAAACTGATCGACACTACATAAGCTTTAAACGGATCTAAGGTTATTATCCATGACATTATTGCAAACACAACTATTCCAAATGTAACAGACGGACACCAAATACAAAGGACACACGTTCAAATGGTAATTATACTGTTCGAACACTAAGAAAATAACACATACAGATTTGAACAATACACCCAACAACCCCGAAATCCACCTCAAAATGCATAAATGACACAAACAACATACCCAACAGCCTAAGATACAATATGACTAAATTAACACCTCACAAACATCATACAATCATGTTTTTTGTCAAATTTTTCAAAACCGACCAAAACTACTAATTTTCTAAATCTAACAAATACCAAAACAAAATTAAAAGATTATTACCTTTAATCAAACGTAAGGTCCTCTTCTTCCTCTTAGTTCAACAAAAATAAATAAGAAATGGATAAGAATCGAACAACAATCAAACCAAAAGAACTCAACTTTTAACCCACAACCAAAATCACAATCTCAACCCTTTCAAGACCACAAATCTTTCTTTTCAATCATAATGGATGACCTCGACAACCTCTATTGAGCATTTTTCACTGGTTAAGTTTTTACATCCAATGAATTATGTATTACCGATTACATAGGAAAAAATTGGTAGCATTTTAAAAATGCTGGGAAAAAAACTGAGTTGACCTATAGTAGATTTTTAAAAACGTTGTTAAAGGCCTATAGCGACATTTCTTGAAACGCTGCAAAAAAAGTGTCAAATTGCATTCAAGTCTATAGCAGCGATCGCGACCGTCGCTATAGATCTATTGCGACGAACCTATAGCAGCAGTCGCGACCGCTACTAAAGATATAACAACGATTTTTTGACCTTCCGACCGCTGCTAAATGTGATTTCTTTTTGTAGTGGATGAAAACTTGTCCCCTTGTCTCGATATGAAAATAAATTCATGAATATTAATATAAAACAAATACTTTCTGAACACCTATACATTTATTTTTGATACGCACAAATGGATAATTAGTGATGAAGTATAAAGTCGTCACTTGCTAGAGATCATGTTCACACACGTTATTCAAACGAACAAACACAATTGAGGCATGGCATAATTCAAATTCATCACGCAAATAAAATATCGTCTGAACATGCAATTGGTTCGTTTGGACTAATTTGCGTGAAGAATCTTAGAATTTGTCACCCAAATTGTTTCGTAATGAGTTTATAGGGACGAATCGGGTGATAAATTATTTTTGTCACTAAAAATCTTTGGTAACGAATTAGTTGTTTTTGGTGATAAGTTTTTTTGTCACCCATAAACAAATTTCTTGTAGTATTGCCTGAACTATGACGTCAATGTCATTAGGGTTCAAACTATCAATTTCATTATATTTGCACTCTCGAACTTTCAAAATTGATCAACATGTGACTTCAGATTGTATTTGCACTATCGAACTTTCAAAATTGATCAACTTGTTATTCGCTCATTTTTATCCGAATAATTTTGTTAAAATTTATAAATTAATGAATTTTAATAATTCAAGAAAGCGATGCTACGAAATATAAATTGATCAACTTGTTATTCGCTCATTTTTATCCGAATAATTTTGTTAAAATTTATAAATTAATAAATTTTAATAATTCAAGAACGCGATGCTACGAAATATAAATTGATCAACTTGTTATTCGTTCATTTTTATCCGAATAATTTTGTTAAAATTTATAAATTAATAAATTTTAATAATTCAAGAACGCGATGCTACGAAATATAAATTGATCAACTTGTTATTCGCTCATTTTTATCGGAATAATTTTGTTAAAATTTATAAATTACTGAATTTTAATAATTCAAGAAAGCGATACTACGAAATATGCAGTCTTCGCTCTTAAATATTGAAGCTTTTTTATTTTTTTCAAAGTTTTTTTTGAGCCACATCAATTTGACATGACGAAGCATTGATTGATAAAGAAATAAATTAGCCTTATCCTTAAAGTAGCTTTTGACGAAAACTAGGGTCAATTGCCCAATGCCTTATCTCCCTTAGTTTATGTAAGATATAACAACACTGAGTAAGACGTTTCACGACTTCAGTGATCGATAGCTTTAAGAGTCTTCCATTCACAAAAATTCTGGTTTGAGAGGTGCCTACTTATGTTTTGACTCAACTACCTTCATCAACACTTTGTCATGGACCTTACAGAACACGTCTAAGAGTCAAGACAAATTTGAAAATTGGACTACTCGCCAATTATGGGGTAATTTCGAAGTCAAAGAGTTGGTGGGGGGTTTGGGAAATACAACTATCTAGAAAATCTACCCATATTCTTGTGAATGACCTGAAGCGAGGATGAAACTGGATAGACCAAAACGTACAAGTTGAAGCATCCAGCTTGACATTAGGGTTCAAATTTCCATTCACAAGTTGAAGCATATTTGATAGGATTTGCCTAACCATCCACTATAAGAAGTGTCTTATCCAGCAGGAAGGACTATCAGGTATCAGGATCAACATGAGGAGAAAGGTGAAAAAGTAAGAGAAAGAGGAAACATGAACAAAGATTGCAAGTGGGGGTAATTTTCTAATTTGTGTAAAGCAGAAATTGGGATGGCGTGTATCAGGATCAGCTTTATAATATTGATGTTATGAGAAAGGACTAACCATCAGATCTCTCTTGTGGCTAACCTTTAACCCATTAAAGAAGGTCTTTCCTTAGATGTAGTAGAAAATACCCGTCTCAGTACGTGTAACGACAAGTAAAAGACTTATTCACGAGCGATAGAATTCGAACTCACACCGTAACAGTATAAACGATAGTATTTGAACTCACACCGACAACGGTAAATAAAGGACTTACGAGAAAGCGATAAGATTCAAACTCACAAAATATTTCACCAACTCTCAATAAAATACTACAATATAATTTCTCTTTCTCTCATAAAAAATATAAAAAATTACAAAAAATTACAAAAAATATAAAAAATTATCTCTCTTCACTTTTTCACTAAACTCAATACCAAAAATTTTACAACACAAACATAACCTCAGTCAGTGAAAATTCATCTGTTCATCTTTCTACTCGGTTAAAAAAATCATCAGAATTTTTTGAATTCTCACAATTCTCTAACCAAACATCACTTTTAACACCACATAAAAATAACTACAACACGCATACCAATAAAATTAACCTCACATAAAAATTCTCAAAATAAAAAAAAAAATTTACAAAACTCTTTAACCGAACATCCCTAATATATACTTTCAGATAATGGTTAACCATTGGTATAGAATAGAAAGAAAAAGAAATTATTACTAATTCTAATCATTAAGATTCCCTTTCAGATAGACATAACCATTGGTATAGAATAGAAAGAAAAAGAAATTATTACTAATTCCATGATTGCTAGGGCTTCAAATTAACTCTGCTTTTGTTCTCCACTGGTCCAGGAATAATTGGAATGGAGTACGGGTTCATGAACCCATCTATCCGATACGTTCGAAAGCATGGTAAATGTGCCGCACTTTTTGGCTTTGTCAACTTTTGTCACTTCGAAGCTATTCCCACTCTTTGTCCTGCAGCCTTTTTGGATAGGCCCTGCCACTGAATAATATAAGCCTTGTCAACATGATGCAACCAAGACATACACAAGGCCCCTTTTTCAATTTTCAATATTAGATGGGGGAATTTAGGATTTGAAGACTACAATATTTTTTATTTTATTTTTATAACAAAGAAGAAGAGTAGAAATTACAATTATGATCATCCAGTTCTATGTACTATATCATCTTTGTCTAGACGCCCTTCTTTTCACCACCAAAGTCCATTTGATTCCTTTCGAAGGCGTGGAAGCAAAGTTCAGTGAATCAGTGGCATAAACTTGTGTGGTCCATGGATGTCACACCTCCCCATGCGTTAGTCCTTTGTCTCGCCATTTGAGGAAGACCCAACACATGCCGACTTTGTGAAAAAGCTGTGAAATCACTTCGGTACTAGCAGCTCAAGTATTTCGATAAAGTACGATTTTATTATTTTTAATATATTTTTTAGTACTTTTTCTTACGTAAAGTCGGATTCACATTAATCGATAAACTCAACACTTGTCATGTTTAATTGAAATAGAAAGAAACTAAAAAGTCATGTCTTAAAATAAATACCTTGTTTTTGATATGAGGTGAAATCACTATCTATCTCAAAAATTTTAAAGGGTTAGGAATAAATATATTTTCTTATTTAAATTATAAGAAAATTAACAATTTAGCCACTAATTATATAGTACGCTGACGATTTAGTAACTATGTTTCATTTTTTTACTATATGATCACTAAGAATATATAGTTGTGACGATCTGGTCTTTCCGTCAAATCTCCGTTAATTTTTAATGGAATAAAATGGGGTCGACCGTTATAAGTTACATTTACCGCAACTGAAAACAAACATGTTGACCGCTATTCCGGTTAAAAATTTAACGGAGGTTTGACGGAAAGACCAGATCGTCACAACCATATATTCTCAGTGACCATATAGTAAAAAAAAATGAAACATACTGACTTAATCGTCAGCGGTACTAAAACCTAGTGACCAAATTGTCAATTTCTCTAAATTATATTGACATTTCTTTTAATTAACGATGAAAATTTGGACATCTATTCACGTTCACTGGACTTGGACACACTTGCCCATTATACGTACAAGTTGGATTAATGTTACGACAAATTCTGTAAAGATTGACTGATCCAGTGACCAGCACCCCATATTCTTGAAGTTGTGGAAGATCACTTGAATCATTTATTTTTTATATGCAGATTCTCCAACAGATTGTGGACTATTGGGGAAACTTCACTTTTCGTCCCCTAGAAATATAAGACATGACATTTTAGGATCCAAACTGGCTACCAATTACATCGCAATATTCCACCCTTGAACCAACATATCTTCTTGATTTAGGGATATCTTCTTAAATCAACTAAAGAATCTCCCTTATTTAGGCATATTTTCCTAAATTAGATTGACTGAGAATTTTATAAAATTAGCCATAATTTGTGTAATTAGCTTCAGCTTATGTTGGATGCCAATTTTTTTTAAAACAATCACTTTATCCACTATTTTTAATTGTTTTTTTTACAAACTTCAACGACATTTTCATCAATCTCAAGAGAATCTACACTACATACAATAAAAAAAAATTCACCAGAAAAATCTTTTTTGTCCATCTAAATTCTAAACACAGCCAGTCTTATAAAATGTTTATCTTTTATACATATTGCCTTCTTCTCCTATAAAACTATCTTTTATAGTTTTCACGGAGTCTTCCAACGGAAATTATTGCATTAGTAAGTCAAGTAGATAGACAAATAATATAGGACATGATATGCAATCAATTAGAATCCGACTGAGCAAAGCAACAATTGGAGAGAAGTCGAATCACAATTTAAACCAGGCCCAATGCAGAGGGGTAGGTACTCATGCTTTGTTTGGACTGATTTTATGCTCTGTGATGGGCGTCCCCAAGGCAAAGAGGCCACAGCCCAAACTGTGATGAGAGCTGGCTAAGACCATTTTCAATAAAATAAATTAAAAGCAAAATTCCGAATGTAAATTTTTTTAAAAAAAAACCTTTATTAAAATGACAATTAAATGCAGAAAATAGAGAAATTTTCTTTAAAGAGCCGGCTAAGACCATTGTGGGTGGTTCAAAATAAAAATTGAAAACAAAAATCCAAAAAATTGGTGGTTCAAGTGAGCCCCATCCGTGCACCGGCCCGTTATCCGTCAACTGTAGAGAGCGGGAGGTGCTCGTTGCTCTGTGAAACCAGCCTCACGCAAAGTAACTATCCGCTTTAGGATCCCAGAGACCCAGGCCTTCGCACAGCTTTCGACTTGGAACGGGCGCAAGCAGAGTAATGCATCAAACAAGCCCTACCAACCAAGTTGGAGCACTGCCCCACCAATTTAAAGCCCTCGCTCGAGTTATAAGCTATAGCTACCCAGCTCGATTGTACAAAGCTTTGAAAAAAAGATTATAAAGTTATATTTTAACTTTCTTTAGACGATGTGGGATATCTTTGACGCACACTAATGGATCATGAGCAGTCCTCATCCTGGTGGGTAGGATTCATCACCTTATTTCTTCAAACTTTGGGTCGTTTAAGCGGATTTATGCAGGGCCTGAATGGTCAACATTGAGTAGTCCTCAACAGATGGTGTTATAGAATTACACCGAGGGGTTCAAATCGGAGCTAGTTTTTTCACATTTCATGAGTGGCTTTGTTAGAAATAAAAATTAAAACTTGATAAGTGAGACATCCATTGGAGAATACCTAATTGGATTAATTGTGTTAACTCACTTATATTTAAAATGTTACATAAGAGGATTATTTATAACTCAAAAGTCTCACATGCCTACATTGCCTAAGTAATGTGGGACTACACAATTCTCAACAGGCTTTCTCGCCCAATCCAACTTTTTGGTGGGTTAGGTGATTGACGCAACATAATGTCTACAAGAGAAAGATATCGTTATGGCCTTATGGGAATCTCCATATGTGTGACGGTCCACCTTGGAGTTTTTCCAAGGACCGTTGTTTTTAAGGTGAGTCACCTCTTGGGCCTGACTCTTTTTATCCTTTGCTGAGCCATTGGGATCCTAACCCCTTCGTTATGGGTTTTCGTTCCTTACTAAAGACTGGGTTTGGGCCCTTTGGAAGAATTTATTTTATTCCCAAAAATAGCAACAATCAAAATTTTCATTGGCCCGTTGAATTAAGGACCCTCTGGCCTACCGCAGCAATGAGAGTACTTATCCTACACGTCTTGTCTCAATGATCCCAGAGCAGTCTTCTCAATTTCATTAAAGGAAAATCGCAGCGGATCCAATGTTCGATGAATCATCTTTATCATGTACTTGGCATTATTAAAATAGTTGTTTTTTCTTTTCTTTTTTCTGTTTGCTTTTTCGAGTGCTTTGTTTGACTTTGTTATGCGGACGCACAATTGTTTCGGCCGGCACTGTGCTTTTCTCGATCGCCTGTAAAACATGTCCAAAGTAAGGAGAAATAGCAGATGATTTCAACTTTTCTCAACAGCTTTTTTCTCCCTTGGCAAACATAATGATAGATCATCATTTTGTATTGCAGCTGCAGTACTTTCCAAAGAAAGGTATAACCTTTTTTCTTCTACTATTAGCATGTCAACCCACATATCTTTATCTTTTAAATGAATAATATATATATATATATATATAAATATCCATAGAGAAAATTCATTAATAACTTAAAACACAAAAACAACAGCAGCTTATGAAACACATTTAGAATGTTGTCACGGGACGTAGACAATTGTTGGTTAAAGGTAGACGTCTCTGCAAGTCCTTACAATAACAAATCTTGCAACCTATCTAATGCATGTGATGCAGAGCTGCTGCATCTGTCGGGATATATATATATATATATATATATATATATATATATATAGCTTGCCCGTATAGTGCCAAATGGAAGGAAGTTTTAAAAATCTTCTAAGAATCCAAGAAGACATTGCAGGCAGATCAGAACTGTTTAAGATAGATACAAAAAATCTAATTTGGCCTCACTTGAGTTGAGATCGAACCTAGTTTTTCAGTCTGCATATCCTTTTGGCAGGACCCAAGTTAATTGAAATCAATGCGAAAGTTACCGACCAATATACTTCATTAAAGTAACTTTTTCAAAGGCCCAGGGTAATTAATAATTGGTAGACCAATTACGCAAGATCCAATGAAAGTGAAGTATAATTATATGTTTGTCTAAAGCGCCATATCCAGCTTGTCTATTTATATATATTGCCAGCAGCCTGCAGGTCCTATCAGTGCAGATAACATTAAAATCAAGTGTGATTAGGAATTTTGTCCAGTCTAGGGGAGCTTCATCATATATATATTGGATCAAAGCAATAGATATCATAATGGATCATAATTGGTGGCTTTGTCTTTATAGGCATACGTCGTTGTTTAAACTTTCGTCTTTGTTGATCAAGTACAAAAGAACAGATCAGAAGCAAATTTGGTAACCTATTTTCCCCCCACCCCCACTCTAGAGAAAAGGTGGGTTATTGGGTACTGCTTTCGAACACTGTGAACCAAAATCATCATGTGTCATCAAGGTCAATAGACCGATCGACCGGCCTCCAGCTTAGTGATAACATAAGGATTGAGTGAAAGGCACTCTTGCAGCCCAAATCACAACAAAAGAAAGAAAAGGAAATCATAATGCATTATTAATACGATCACTCTGATCTTCTCTCTAGTCTCTATGGGGCTTTCTAGCTACCTCTCTCGGAGTCTCATGATGAAAGCAGTACGTACTTGCTAGTTCATGGCATCATTCGGCCCATGGCTTCCCCAAGGATCAAGGCCCACGTCTTATACGGCAGTCGAAAGTTAGAGACCTCGATCGGAAAAGATGAAAATTACCCGGTGAATGGTAAATATAAACGGGGATGCAATTCAGCGAGAGAAAATGATATTTCAGAGCTCGAATATCACAGAAAGCAATAATCATGGCTTTCGAGAAGGCTGGATTGAGTAGCCACTTACCTCAAATACCAAGACAATGAAGTTCCACAATGTCGTAGAAGTTCGATCAGCTAAAAATCGTATAACTAAGCAACTCGTGACCTCCTTACGAAAGAAATCTTGAGAATGTATTAATTTGTGTGAAGGGTTAGCATATAATGAAATTTATTTTTTTAATAATATAATTTTGTTGGAATAAGTAGTAGTTTCATATGTCATCGCCCATCGGGGTTAAGACCTTGCGTTTGAGATTTAACTTCGCAGTTCATCTAAATATATTACACGTATCTAAGCCCACCAATTAAGAGGAAGTCTGAACTACACACGTGAGGGGGAGTATAAAAAAATAATTTAAATAATAAAACCTATCTCATAGTTTCACATAGGATCAGAGATAGATCATGAATTCGAAACTTGTTTACACGACAGCCTAATATGTTGCATGTGTTTGGTCCTATTAATTAAAAGGGAGTTCGGACCACATGTACAAGGAGGAGTTTCACATGAAAAAAATAACAATAATAGCACAAAGATTATATATATCCACAAGCTAACCAAGATAAATATTTCTTTTTAAGAACTAAAATATTTACTACCTTGTCCTTTTTTTTATAACACAATCATAACTAATACTAATATGATTTTATAGGATATTCCTAGAAATTTATTTCTAACGAAGCAATCACTGTCTTGCCACGTCATTAAAGACGTGAAAGAGCAAGATACCCCTTAAAATCATTGAGGCATTGTAATTAACTCCTTCATATCCTAGAGATTTATTACTAACGAAGCAATCAATGTCTGGCCACGTCATTAAGGACGTGAAAGAGCAAGCTACCCCTTAAAATCGTTGAGGCATTGTAATTAACTCATTAGAGTATTAGTACTCTTTTGGAATGTGAGAACTAAGACTCTTTTGCAATGTGAGTATTAAACTCTTAGTTTTTTTTTTGAGTAAAAGGAGGAGGGGATAACCAGCGTCGCAATCTTATTTGGCGTGATCATAGGAGCACTCTCGGCTAAAGAATATCCAATTTGAGTCATAGCTACTGTCTACTAGGCGAACCCGTCACCACAACAACAACAAGACCACTAGCTAGACCCAATTACCAATTCAATAAGTCAAAAGTCAGGCTTTACTTTCTCAAGCGATTTCAACTTATGTCCTAACTCGAACTCGAATTCCTAATCTTAGAACTCTTGACCACCACCTAGTCCCAAGGTTAGTTTTCTTATTAATCTTCTAAATGATCATTTTCTTGTATTCTAAGTTAGTATTTTTGCTAGGTGATGAAAGAAATTCGATTAGGTTTACATGGACTTGGTTTAGGTGAGAGCTTATAGACAAACCCTAAAGCTTTCTTTCTAGAACTTTCATCAGTTGTCGCTTGACAGTTCTTTTTCCCTCTCCATATGGGCGGGTGAGACGTGCTCTAGCAGCTCCCCTCCTCCTCCTCCACCTCCTTGCCCGCCCCGGTTTGTACAAGACTTTTGTATGAAACTTCTAACTCAATTATCAATTAAGTCAATCGTAGGTTTATATCAGGTGGATTGAATTATCAATTAAGTCGCAGGTTTATATAAGGTAGATTGATTAATATATTGATTTTAGGTATTACAACAAGAATGTTTTACTAAAAGTTACTACTTGACTATCAAAATAAATTAAAAAAACAAAATCGTGACCTGGTAAAGAAATCCTAACGATAACTATAAAGTAAAAACAAAGGATGACGACGGCGACAGCAACCGAGTCAAATTGTGACAGCCATGATAATGGGACCTGTGTGCAGGGATGTCCTCAATTCGTCTCGAAGAAGAATAGCCCAAGGGCACCATCCACTGTGCAAAGGGATGAAGGAGGCCGGTCCCCTCCACTCACGTTGTGGCCGCGAGCCACCGAGCTTAGAGAGGCACATTTACCCTATTTTCCATGCCAGTACAATCCACCATTAACGGGATTTTCCCCACATGTAGGGACCCTACCACAAATATAACGATACGGGAAAAAGCACGTACGCACATTTTTTGTTTGCATCTTTTCTCTCTCTCTCTCTCTCATGACTCCAGTTCTATCTCCTTTTGTTTGGGTGAGAAGTGGAGTCATTATTTGTAGACAAAACGGAGCTGGGGAAATCCGAAACGGATTTTAGGAGATAACACTTACAATTCAACAATCTCTCGCAGTCAAGATTCTCATGCTCCAATTGTCCCATTGTGACCGTCTCTTCTCTAGTACTCCATATAAAGCTTGAAAAATTTCTGTGGCTTTCCGTCATGTCATCCTCACGAAATGATTTGAATGGGTTTTGGGTTGGTGGAGCACTTCCACACCCCCCACAAGCTTGACATACCTTTGCCAATTTCCAATCATGCAGATCGATCCTGGATTATGCCGACCCAGATTTAAGAAGATTTTTTCTTTGCACTCGGACGGAAAGGAAAGATTTGACTTTATAAACTTTGTGGGGTCTAGCCACTTATACTTTGGACCCCCACCTTTCGTAACCCTTTTTTCTAGGTTTTTCGTCAAGTTGATTAGCTTAAGCGTTGTTAAGAATCATTTGGGGTTGATTACTGGCCATAGAAGTCAAATCAGTGTGCGCTGAAATTTGTTTACGAGGAAAGAAAAGTGCATATCTCTAGAAAATTCAAACACTTTTACTCGGAACCACTTTTCAAACTGCCATATGTATCTGCATCATAATCCTTATCTCTTGTGGATTAGTCAAATGCTTCGTTTAGCAGACAATAATTAGGTGCTGTTATGTTACACATACAGTTCTCTTATCTCTATCACAATAATCCATTAGCCTTTTGAACAAATAGTTAAACACTACAGGATTACATTTATAGCACTCTCTAATTAGTACCACACTTTAATTTGCTAATTACATCGAGCTGTCAAATTAGGCATTTTGCACCCTAAACTAACATTATATTTATATTTTACATTTTATATTATAATTAAAACCATTAAAATTATGGCACGTGTCTTTTTTAAAAATAATTGAGATTGACGGCTTAAGGTTTAATGTATCTAATTTAAAGGTAGTTTAAGGTGTAAATTACAAAACGCATGTATTTCAAAAACCTGAGTTCCTGTCCCTATACTTAAAGGGCCCATGGGATTTGGGATCAAGCAATTTGCATACGTGACTTTGTGTGAGATGTATTCCGAAACGTCTAATTAAAGGAATATTTTTAGTAGCCAGTGGTCCAACGACGTTCCTGTTTACCATTGGTCATAGATTTTTCTTTAATTTCTAGAAACTTGAAAGTCAAGATCGCGGATTTTGACGCGATATATATATATATATATATATATATATATATAACTTATTATCTCGGTTCTCATAATAAATAAATAAATCTCGACTTTTTTCTGTTTGAAAAATTGATCATCTTTAATCTTGTCATATTCCCATAGTCTATACGTGGAGACACGTGGAATGTGTATATATAAATCAACACGTGCCATGTGACATATCCAAGAAATGCCAAATCATAAAGAATAAAGATGATCAATAACCAAATATAAAACCAAAAAGTAAAAAAAAACTTTGTGAAAATAATAACCAAGAAAACCTTTTGAAAAAACAAGAAAAGAAAAGCAAAAAATTATATAAATCGAAAAAGGAAAGGAGGAGGGGAGAGTAGAACTTAGTCTAGGAACGGATGAAATATATTTTATTATTTAAATTATATTTTAAATACTTTTTCATGTACGCGTAAGTTAAATTCTCCATTAATTATTAGGCCTAACTCTAATATTTAATTTAAATAGGAGTATTGTATTTTACTGTAATATTTAATTTAAATAAGAGTGAAGTGTAAAATTAATTTTCAAATTTAATACCTTGACTCTGATACTATATTAAACAACCGTGTTATCTCAAAAACTTAAATTGTTAGAAATAGTTAATTTTTTTTTATTTAAATTATATGTCTAACATATATTCTTTCTAAATTGGACATGCAATTATCGGGTCATCATCAAATGGAGGGTCGAATTACAAATGATTAAAAATGTGCTTTAATTTATTTGTCCATTTCTCATTAACGATATATTCAAATTAATCGATAAAGAATTTCGTGATAGTGTGTTTGGATAATTTACACTAAATCTTCACTAAGATTAACTTGAAAGAAAATATGAAAAATACCTTTGCTATAGCCCAAAGATTCTTAGAAAACAATAAATGTATGTGAACAGATCAAAATATATTCAAATTTGGGGCATTTCAGACATTTTGAGCTACACGACATTAGGGCTGAGGAGCGGTGGCCCCGAAACTCGTGTGTTGGCTAGGAGTCCTGCGAGATGAATCTAAGGGCCCTACCCGACGGTTTATACAGTGGCGGACGCAAGAGATAACGAATCAAGACGACCTATAAGTAACATTGCTCCGCCCAAAAAATATTTTTACTTGTTTTTTTTTTCTTTTCATAAGTTTGCTTGACTCTACATTTATTAGGCCCCAGCCAAGTAGGGCCCGGTACTCAAGGAAGGATGTCCTCGCTCACACCCTCGGTGTCCTCTGACGCCGTGTCGTGCCGGCGTTGTTTTGGCGTGTCCTCCATGGAGAAAGAGTGTATGGCTTTGACAAGCAGAGAAGATTTACGGAAGAAGCCAGACTCTGCAGTGTGACTGTGTGAGGCCGCTTATAAATAAATATTCTCTGAGACGGGACTTTGCATCTTCGTACGGTTCGTTAGGGACCTACTGAGTGCAATTTCAGCTCTCTATAAGTACTAGCCATTCGATTAGATGGTTAATGTTTCGGAAAAGCCTCGAGATGGTGATAAGTGGCTAAGGGAATTAAGAGGATGACGTGGCAAGCACTGGGTGGGTAGCAAAGTAGGGGAATTGGGCGGGAATGTGCATCATATCAAAAAGCGACCTCCACAAACTGGCTTTTTTTGGCGGGTTCGATTACCCTTTATGCCCTCCACTTTCCAATGTTATTACTTATTGGTACGAGCCATGTGGTCCAGGTACAATTTTGATAGCAATAATTCAATAAAGGACGCAACATTAACCTGTAAATATTTGTACATTTTTTTTCGACAAGCGATGTGTCCAAAGAGTTGATTCACTTGAAAATAAAGTGAATTAAAAAAACATATGAAATATTTAATTACAAGCAGTTTTGGTTTAGGAGCTCAATTGGCTTGATTTTGAACTATTGATGTGCTTACCAGATTTAAGCTATCACGAATAAAAAAATATTTAATTACAAGAAATTATAGGAATTTAAAACCTTGTGCAAGTCGTAGGATAAATCATTTTTCAGAAGATGCAAAGTCGAAGGATTTAATTGTCACCTCTCAGTCGCGGTATATAGTACAGTACATGTATTCTAATATTTTTAACATTTGTAGTCCTTAATTTGTCATTTCGCCAAATTTTAATCTTAATTTCGCCACTGGTTTTACAAACCCTAACTCCAAAGAAAAATCAACTTTTAACCCCAAGGGGTTGGCCTGAGTGGTGAAGGCTTGGGGCCTAGGGGTTTGCTCCCCCTGAGGTCCCAAGTTCGAATCCTCTCAGGAGCAAACAACTTCTTGGGGTCACTCTCTCAGCGAAGCTGGACTTAACTGACATGTGTGGTTTTGGAGGGCTACATGACCTGGGGTTTGCCGTGACGTTAAGCCCACCTCGTGCGTATACTGGGTCAAATTCGTTCGAGTTCGGTGCACGTAGTTGGGTACCCGAATTTCCCTCGTCACCAAAAAAATTCAACGAGTACATTTATTAGTATTATGGTGGTGGCCGAACTGTGGATATTTTCAACCAAAACGGAGAGAAAAAAAATTATAGAGAGAGAACAGACGCATCGCAAAAGTGCTTATCAAATGGTGGACAAAAAGTATTTGAAAATTTACATGGCTTTAATTTTTACCAACTTAAAGCCATGTGCCCCCACAAATCTCTACTTAGGCTCAAAATGTCGCTAAACCTAATCGCATTGGATCTCTTCAAAACCCACATAAAGACAATGGCAACCTACAATTAACACACTCATGAGAGTAAACAATTGTTGCACCAAGCTATACAAAATATCTTGTTGCACCAAGCTATATAAATTTTTAGGTACCAAAATGTAAAAAATAAAAATCATTAAAAAATATATTTTTGCTCAAAAAATGAATTATTTTGTTGAGAGAGAAAAAAAATATTCCCACTAATTTTGGGGTGCTGAGCCATGGCCCCTAGCTTCGTCCCTGCTTTCTTAAATACACGCAGAGTATAAGACAAAAAATTTTAATTTTGCTCTAATGAACGATACATTTTTAATGGAGGCGTAGGTTATATTAGTGTTATACATGACAATCAACCTTTTTGTTAAACTAAAATTATTACAAAATTTAGGTTGTTTGACCATACACAAATTTTTTTTTCAAATTTTTTAATGTGAAACGGTTGGCAGTGGCGTATCCAGGATCAAATTTCATGGAGGTCCAATTTTAAAGGCGAAAAATTAAGAAATTTTTTTCCATGCAAAAAACTGTCACTACAAAAAAAACGGTCTGCTATAGGCAAAAAAACGCTGCTATAGGTCATTTTGGCCTATAGCAGCGATTTTTTAG
The DNA here is from genome assembly GCA_963930655.1 of Myrica gale. NCBI lineage: Eukaryota > Viridiplantae > Streptophyta > Magnoliopsida > Fagales > Myricaceae > Myrica > Myrica gale. The sequence continues at coordinate 6,810,110 of OZ005602.1, read as the reverse complement.
CTATAGCTCCGTCGGCATAGATCTAACGCGGCTGTTCGGGTGACCGCTGGTGAAGACCTCGGGTCTATAGCGGCGGTCGCAACCGCCGCTATAGGCCCAACAGTGGTTGCGATTTTTTTGGCTCTAAAGGTCTGTAGCGGCGGTCGGTTACCGCTACTAAAGACCTAACATGACCGCCTCTATAGATCTATAGCGGCGGTCAGTTGCCACCTATAGCGGCTTTTTTTCCTGCATTTCCAAATTACCACTAATTTTTTCCTATATTTTCTATACATGCTTTTTTAATCGGTATACAAATTTATTTTAATAATCATAATTAATTGGATGTAAAAATTTAAAGACTAAGGATAATAAAACAAAATATACTTCATTATTGATTAATAATATTTTACAACAAACACAAGAATATTTACAAATTAGAAATAGACTGTAATAAGATGGAATTACAAGCTTTAAAAGAATATCTATTGGACATGTTCTTAAAACCTTGTTTTTCTCAATCTCGCTAGCTTTGTGCTTCATATGATCCTTGGTTTCATACTCCCCGAAAATGTCTTTCCTCTTGCTTTTTGGTGTAACCAAGTTATCTCCCATTTTTCCTATGCTGAACGGTTCCTCCAAAACTTCCGCCATTTCTTTTATTAATCATTCCTCTGGAGTCTGAAACCAGTACCTTTATGTGACAGAGAAAAATCTCTTAATACCAAAACTAAATGACAATTAATACCCAAACCAGTACCTGCAATTCCAAATAGTCTAGTTTTTGTATCTTACAGGGTATATTGATAGGTGAAAAAATTACGTTGGGTATTTCAAATGGTCTCTCACCACATCATAGAAAGTTGCATCAGGGGGAAAGTATTCACCTGTCTCAAATGATATTTCTTTTTATTTATATGTAGAGCCACAAAAGTTCCTAAATCAATAAATACATAAATAACAAGATCAAATCTAACAATGTCAAAAGTGAACTGCATACAGAATCGGAATGCCTTTTGGGTTTTACCAAAAAAAGGGGAACTCTAATAATATACCATGAAATCAACAACTTATTTCATCTTCGTTTGTTACACCGTGAAAGATTAAAGCTCTTATCCACTCATGCCCCAAATGGGGGTTGGCCTGGGCGAAGGGGGTCGGGCCCATAGGCTCAGGCCAACCTATGAATAAAAAAATAAAAAAAATAAAAATAAAAACTACATAAAAAAAACTTTTTGGGATGTAATGGGGGGCGACCGCACCCCCTACATCCGCCTCTGACGGTTGGGATATTTGTTGGAAGGTCGGGAAAGTGTTTGATTGCTCGGGATGTTTGTGAAAAAGTTGGAAATCACATACAATAATAAATAAGCTCACCACCAAAGTAGAAACACAATGTGATACATAAATTACAACCCAATGTAATTCAACACAGGAAACAGAGTAAGAACATACTCCCTATCGAAATGCACGGAAGGATAAGAGTTTAGAGAAGAAATTATTTTTTCAAAAAAACCTAAGGCTCAAGTTGTATAAACACTCAATCTGTATTTTTACATTGCTAGAGAAGAGTATATATAATGTAGCTTGAAACAACCTCCCAAGCATGAGTAAATAAGAATTACAATTTTCAAAATATTAGCAAAGATAAAATACTCTTAGGCAAATAAAAATACATATTGAAAATCCAAAGAACTAGCTTAAAATAGTAAAATCATCCACAATTCGCTAGACTTCATAACTAGTTACCAACCTGACCTCTTTAGAGTAATTTTAACATAACTAAGTCTAGGAAAGTCTAAATAATACATTGTTTAATGCGTTGAAAACTGGACTCTTAGGGCTTTCCAACAAGCTATCATTAGAATAGAATTCTTTTTAAATCAATCATAACATTAATTTTAATTTTGAGTTTTGGTGTTGACAACACGTGTGTGATATCAAACCTTAGAACTCAATAACACTCCTTCCAAAACGCCTCCCTCTTCCTAGTTGCAACCCCTCCACACGAGAATTCCTCCCTTAGTGACCCTTCATGTAACCTCCAAGGGGGAGTCAAAACCTCTGGTAATTGCTCTCTGAAGATTATGAATCCACCCAATTTTGAGAGCTTTAGGCAAGTCAAAAAATGAGGCCTTTTTAATTGTTTTTTAAAATAAGTAAATTAATTAATTAATTCAAAAATAAACTATAAAATTGTTTCATGCCTTTTCAGATGTAAAATTTATAAATCAATACTTTGAGAAGCTACTTTGTTGAGCAAAAATAATGGTTATGTGTTTGTTTCCCAGTTTAGCAAAAAGAACAATCCACTAATTACACAATTGATGTGCCATTGTACAATTTCTTAGAAAAATGACATTATGAGAATTTAATTTTTTTTAAACTTTAGTTAATTAGTAAAAAAGTAGGCAGTTTTGGTTATAAATTTTAGGAGAAAAATTGTGGAGAGTGGTGCTGTTATTTAGAAAAAGAAATCGTAAAAAGCTACTGTTATTATTGTTAGTGCTAGTTTTTAGTATGCTCTTATTTTTTTTTTTTTAATTTCGTAAACTAATTTTTAGGCTGTTACTATGTTGTAAGCCTTTCAAATTATATTCCAACGTTTTAGACTTTTTTCCTCAACTTTAATGTTATAAAAGTGCTTCCAATTTTCCAGGCTATAATATGAGGCCTTCAAATTAGGAGCCTTAGACGATTGTCTCACCTGTCTACCCATCCGAGCAGCCTCTGAATCCACCCACCTTCTACCTTTTAACCTGCACCATATCGTAAGCAACCCTCTCCCAATCACAATCTCACTAGGTCTTTGCAACCGTCCTTAACCTCTAGCTTCTTCTATCATGATCATTATTGCAATAACTAATTTTAGGTATTTTCCAACAAACTTGTGGTCGATACAAGTTTTTCAAATTTTATCCTGTATTTTTTGATAATAAAATGTTTTTATTATGTTATGTAATTGATCACACGATTACGATAAATCACAAGAAAAAATAAACACACAAAGAATACCAAAATTTAATGCGGTTCCCTCAATGTGAGATAAATGCACTCGTAGAGGCGGCATGAAAAATCAATTAATTCTAAAATCAAAAGTACAAGCAACAAAGAGTGAAGAAAATCACACTAGATAAATCAAGCCATAATACAACCACATCTCACTCTCTCTCATTAAAGAATCTATCACCCTATAATTCTCTTATTAAGCCACAAACTGAGACGAATTAGAGAACGTTGATGCTCTTCAATTTCTGCGAAACGTACCAACTTGTCATCCACAATTCTCTTTGATTCATGCAATTTTTATGATCTCTAATATCCGTGAGACACAACAACTTGCCCTCATCAATGCTTTTTTTCTCTCTCTCTCTCTCTCCTAAACTACAACTTTCATAATGTTTTTTCCTTTTATTTTCAGTTGCTCATTCCTAATTGAAAAGAACTTATAGTATCACAATGTGTTAAGGATTTTATATCTACATCCAAAAACACTGACTGAGAAAATTGGATAAAACAGGAACTCTTTAGTGCAACATCTCGTGCCGAACAAGGTAAAATCTAAAACATACTCAACAAATCTCCACCTTAAATTGGATTCCGCCAATCTTAAAAAATAGTCTTACAATATCGTCTCTGTCAAACCTTTAAAGGTGATCATCAACCATTATTGTCACTCAAGCTCAAGCAGTGCTTGAACTCGAGTCTTGAAACAACTTCATTGTTAACTCTGAACTTTTCAACCAATTATTTTTTCTTGTAAACTCACTTACATCCTGTACCCTTTTTTTTCTTTTCCTATTAGCGATTCTACCTCTTTGATGCAACTGTTATCTAATTTTTATTCTCATTCACATTGCAAGAATTCTAAAAGCTTGATGGATCTCTACTATCGGCAAATAGAGCAAAAGAACCATATCTGCAAATTCGTGCCTTTCGATCTCGTTTCTCTTTACCTCTAGCTATGGAATAAAGCTCTTCTATATGCATTGCGTCTTTCGAAATCTTTTTTTCCTCACCATTGTCCATGTAGAAACTTTCGATCTCGTTGGTGGGGCATTTTATTGGACAACGTCTTAGCTACCTTACTGCGAGTGTTATAACTAAGAGAATATGAAGATTGAAAGGATTATTGGAGGTGTTGTCAATGCAAAATGATTTTTTCTATTTCAAGTTCAAGAATGAAGGCAGGGAGAATGTGTTGGGAGAAGGGTCATGTCAATGACTTTTTCTATATCAAGTTCAAGAATGAGAAGGCATGGAGAATGTGTTGGGAGAAGGGTCATGTCAATGGCTTTTTTCTATTTCAATTTCAAGAATGAGAAGACAGGAAGAATGTGTTGGGAGAAGGGTCATGTCACATGGTCAATCGACCATTTCTCTTAAGGAAACGACAACCCAATATGGCTCTTTTGAGAAAGGACCTTTACCAAATTCCGGTATAGGATAAATTGAGAGGTGTGCCTCTTGGGTATTGGACCAATGAGGGCCTTAGTATTGTGGCTAGTGAAGTTGGATGTCCATTGTGTATGGATCGTAGAACAATGGAGAGGACAATGATAGATTTTGCAAAGGTATGTGTAGAAGTGGATGCATCAGTTGAATTGATGATGTTATTTAAATTTCGGGATTTGAAAAGTCAACTTTTTTCAGTCTTTGTGGATTATGATGGGGGAGTCGGATCGTTGCTCCACGTGTAAGTGCTTCGGGCATTCAATTTCAACTTGTATATCAATTACAATGAAAATAAAGATGATTAATATACGATCATACATATACTTAGATTCTGATCAAATCACAGCATATTTGACATTTTGTTTTCTCTTTTGAATGGTTGGATGGAGGATAATCCTCCTCTCTTCTATACCCTCATTGGGGATGCATGAAATTTAATTTCAGATTCCGTTATACACACTCACACACAATATAGATGCACATATTTTGATAATAAAATTTTATTTATTTATTTGGTCATTGTACATATATATATGGATCATGGTTATAAGTAAAATTATTATTTATTGACACATTTTCAAGACAAAAAAAAAATACTTTACAATGTTTGGTTATTCCTGTAAAAATATTATCTCAAAAATATTTTTTGATATTTGACACGCTTAATGATTTACATATTAGCTCAAAAAATTCTAATACATGCTTTGGATTAAATAATTAGGCTTCACAGGAAATAAAATCTTACCCGTCAAACCTAATTGTAGACAATATAAAACAATCATATGCACTCTTCAAATTCAAAAAAAAATCAATCAATTAAAGACTCATATGGGATTGTAGTAGCATTTTCTTCGACCTTGAATTTGTGTCTCTAAAGTTTGATTTTGACTTTTCTTGGATAGTATGCCCTACATCTTTTGGCAAAATTCAAACAACCCCTCTCAAGTTTCAAAATGTTTTATTATGTCTCATATGTTTCAAAAACAATCAATCATCGTCTTCCATTTGATTTTACAATTAAGTTATACGGAAAATGATGTGAATTGATGGAAATGCGTGGGTTCAGTTATTGTGGAAAGGGTTATTGTGTGAAGTTGAGTTAATGGTTGAAATTAGAAGATGGACATCTGACGACTAATAAAAGACCACATCATTTAATGAAGACCCAAGTTTTACCCTTACCCACCCGTTTCACTCTCTCAGTTCTCTCTGTTTCGACTCTCTCTCTCTCCCTCTCCCTCTCTCTCTTTTTAGTACAAACGAAAGACGATAATTGATTGTTTTTGAAACATATGGGGCAAAATAAAATATTTTGAAACTTGAGATTAGGGGCTTATTGATTTTTATCCATCGATATGAGGCGTACTATGATGTCACAAAAAAATCGGTTAACGAAAATTTCGAGTTTAGTTTGTTTTCTGAAAAATAATAGAGCTTTTATTGTTGACTATTTTAAACTCATTTTCAGATGCTTGTTAAATATTTGTAAACAAGTAAGCAATTTACAAAATTTATTCTTAAAAACAACAGAGCCTAGATTAAGATGTAGACCACTTAATTCATGACTTTGTTTTTGTAGGTTTTGTGCATCAATTTTGAGGGATGACTGCGTCTGTTCTAGTATATGTTTTTTTATTTTTAATTAGTCCACTATATATATATATATATATATATAAAGGTTCTTTATCCAAAGCAATTACCACGTGTGAAAGCTTTTTGAGAGTTTCTTTCCCTTCAAGGTTATTTGTGTGAACCGCACTTTGGTATAATATTGACCACTACAATAAAGACAAATATATATATATATATAATCTGCACAGAAAAATTTGACCACAAATTTGGTGTAACACCGTGGGAGTGGAAAATGTGTTACGCGGATCTTGAGAATAACACTTGCGTGTTATTTTAATAATAATAAAATAAATATTTCTGATTAATTATTTATCTGAATGACATTAATTAAATGTTATATTCATTCGTTTCTCTTTTTATGCGTACAGAGACTGATCACTTGGCTTTCCTTCTAGAAATAAGGAAAATCCAGAATAAATAAATAAGAGAGAAAATGATTCTGACAAAGCCCTTGAAAGCATCTTGTTACCTTATTCCGACGCGCTAACTTGATCAGAAAAATCTGCATATATATAATCAATCTTTCACATCTCGAAAACAAAATAATTCTTTATTTTTAATTTAGATTTTGAGTTGGCTCCAAGAAAATGTGAAGCCCATCTCTTCCTCTAACTTAATTATAATATTTTTGTTGGTTTCTTCACCTTGTTATATATAATAAGCTAATTAATCTCTTTAATATATTCAATTAACAGAACCCGTGATTTATAGTACTAATTAGGAATAGCTCTCGTATCGATTGCAGAAGGGAAAAATATACTTTTCATTCACAAACTATCATGGTAGTGACACATTGCACGCCAAACTACCATCTTTAAGACATTGCACCCTCAAACTACCAATATTAGACAATTTGCACCATAAACTACACATGTTGACACATTACACCCTCTAACTACTAATATTAAATACTTTGTACCATTCATTTGATAATAATACCCTTGATAAATTAATAAAATAACAACAATATCTTCAATATGTGTAAAATGGGTCAAGGACATTATCATCATTTTAGTCTAAAAATTTGACAAAAGGTGCTAAGTGTCAAAAATTGGTAGTTAGAGGGTGCAATGTAACAAAATTGATAGTTTAGATTGCAAAGTGCAAAACCTATGGTAATTTGTGGGTGAAAGCTTCTTTTTAGGGAAAGTACCTGAAGATAGCTTCCTGCATCTCCCGGTCAAAGAGATATTAACACATATATATATATATATATATATATATATATATATATATATATATATATACATACCATTGTTATGAGGTCGCAAAAAGCATTCTTTAGTTCATTCTATACCACTGTTTTTGTATTCAAATTGGAGATCATACTAATCTTTTTTTCGTGTAAATTATCTTAGTCGACCTAACTATGAAAGTTTTTCACAGATTCTTGTCGGGATTCGAATAGCTTGTAATTACACACAATACTATCATTTTTAAATGGAATGGGACAATTTTTTCCAGCTAAATATGCATAAGTAAAGGCTAGAATTTTAAGAATCCTATCAAAATCAAGATCATATTCTAAAGTTTACAATTCAAAATTTGAAGTATACTTTATAAAACTTCTCTTTATCAATAAAGAATAATATTTAGTCATCATATTGTCTACATAGATTTTTTTTCCTTGTCTACATCGAGTAAATTATACTCTTCTCTATTAAATGAATCCACCACATGAGCACAAAAGTAACAAGTATATATACTAGAGAAACTCAGTCAAAAAACCAATATTATAACCTCCATGGTCACGTTCATGAGCCTTTGAATACGAATCTTTTTACCCGTTTCCCCACGAACATTACTATAACTACAGTCCTGTGGGGGATGAAATAGTACTTTTTGATTCTTTGAAGTAAACAGAACTCAAAAAGAAACAAAACCCTCATGTGTCTCCAACTAGTGCTCCACCTTTTCATGCCCTCCTCCTCAATTTCTTTATTTGCTCAAAAAGAAAGAGGGAGGGGGGAGAAAATTTAAAGTGACACACCACCAAACCTTATTAGAATACTCAGTTTAATCCCTGGCCTTCTCCAGCTTTATCTTCTGGCTACAAGTCAATCTAAGCCATAACATGAGGGGGACCATGGAAAACCAGAAAAGAGAGCTCTGGATTAACGATGGAGAAACCCTCATCAAGATCACCTTATAGATCTTCCAGTACATGCAAGTAGATATAGCCGCAGACCTATCAACACATACCCACCATGTGGAGCATCGACAATATTTTATTAGGGTTTAAATAATTTTGAATTATTAAAAGGAAAGAAGAATAGAATAGAACATCAAAAGAGGTTCGCGACCACCTAATAAAGTTAAACTGCATAATTTTTATCGAGATAATGTAGTCGTGTATTATCTAATTAAAACTCGATGTTTTGGACAAAAACTAGCATGTCAGCCAGCCATTGTCATTTTATATGATAAATAAACTTTTGGGCCAGTAGCAAGAAAAGAATAGAACACTGAAGAAAAGCAGAAGCAGAATAAAATTATCGAGGTAGTGTTAAGTATATGCTACTTCCTTTTGATTCGATAGGTAGAACTGTTTTCGAGTTGAACACTGACAGATCATTATATAATTTATATCAGATTTGTGAAAATACTCAAGGTGGAGAAGAATAACAATATACTAACCCTATGATCTGCAGAAAGGGAAAGAGTATTCAAATGGGTTAGGTTCTATATAGCTAGGAACATCATTCTGGCACTTGATTGCATGCAGCAAAGAGGCACATGAGCAGCACAGTACTAGTACTGATCAGTAAGAGAGGGCTTGCAAGAACGTAAAAAAGCATATAAAATGTCACCAAGAGAACCCCAAGCCCAAGAGGATTACAAATGTTGGAAGTTCTGAGATGGATCGAAGCATAAAACATATTCTACATAAAGATATAGACTAATCAAATGCTTAGGTTCTATCGCTGGGAACATCATTCACGGTACACTTGTAATTAGGAGCCCAAGAAGATTACAAAGAAAAAAAAATGTAGCAGCTTCTCAAACAAAAACAAAAAAGGGTTTCAAGTGCTGCCGTTTTGCCTTCCCATTTTACTATAAATGTTACCAAAAAAGGGTAAAAACTAAAAACCCCAACTTTATAGGAGCTGCTGTGTGAGTGTGGAGGTTATGGGCTCAACACAGCGCATGGCTTCCCCAGGCAGGGTTGTTATAGTCTAGGTCGATGACCTTTCGTAGTTGTTTATTCTTACTTTGACCCCAACAGTGAAAAGAATAAAAGGAAGGGAATTTTTGAATCTTCGGTGTTATAGTATCCAATTAGATTCTTGCTGCATTGCTTTCAACAGAATTTGGACGTTAATTAGCTAACCTGTGATTACGTAGGATGACTGAGATTTAGACACGATGGATCCGGATCTATTTCTCTGTGGTTCTTTCATTGGAAACAGTCCTTAACCCTGCCTCCACGCCCCCGCCAACCTATATCTTAATTATAAATATGAAAGGCTCCACTCCCGAGCACTACAGGATGAAAATTAATGAAGAAAAAAAGAAAAAAGAAATACGGATTGGAGAGCTTCCGAGACACTTGCACTAAGAAAATGGAGGCTCAAATCTTCGAAAATGCAGTGGAATTGATTAATTATGTGCTACTACATAAGTCTTTGTACAGTGGTTTGTAATTAGTAGAGTTTTAATTTTTTTTCTTTTGGTAACGTATAGAAACATACCGGAGTAGATCTACTTAACGGGCTGGTAAATTTAGGATCGATGTAACCCTTCCAAGTCATATAAGTTAGGTTCAGTTTAACTTTGCCTATAGAATAACCCTAAAGAATTATTTACAGATGAGTGATTCGAACATGAAACCCCAGGAAAAACAAACCCCTATACCCAAGTGCTAGCTAGCTTGATGATCTTTCGATATATCTATCAGAATAATAAATAAAAATAAAAATAAAAAACTATTTCTTCATTCAAAACTTATGTGTCATTGCTAGTTGCAAAATAGACAATATTAAAATCAAGTCAAGAGGACGAACAAATTAATTAGTTTAAAATATAATAATTAATTTAATTATATATACAACCAATAAAATGAAGAGTTAATGGTATGACATAAGTATAGTAAAGTCTTTGAGTGGGTTAGTATAATTATAATATTATTATGGTCCCCGTTTCTTTCTCTCCTATCTTTCTTCTTCTATTAGGTATTTGGCAATAGGCCAAGTATATATAATAATATTAATAATTACATTATGTATATATAATAATATTAATAATTTCGATAGAGAAGGGGATTAATAGATAATTACCTCCCCACAAAAAGACACACTGTTGTGGGAACCTATGGGAAAGAAAAAAAAGAAAAAAAAATTAATGCTTAGAGAGTTGCCAAGAAGGGATATCCTAATTGCCATAGGCACTTAGAAGAAAGAATATCCATCTAGACCAAGCCAAAATCTTATGACTAGGGGGCAGAACATCATGTGAAATTTTAGCAAGTGTTTCGTGAATGTAGGACATGTAACTACAAAGGATTGCTCAAAGAAGAATATATATAACTGCGCATGCTCTAATTTTTCTTGTGTTTCAACTGGAACTGTGCCTCGTTCAACTTGACTGGATTATAGTTTGACCATGGGAATACTGCCAATTTTACATAAACACTTTCACATAGGATTTCATATGCTATGATCTGTACGTGTTCTTAATTAACATATAAGAACCCTAAGATTATACCAAAAATATAATTTTTGGATCAAATAGAGAGAATTAAATCTTTAGAAATAATCTAATTAATTACTCACTTAGGGCTTTTTTTCTAGGAGAAATTATGATTGAATTAATATATGATATGTCTAGTTTGCATTAAGGTTTTCATATTTGCTAAAATTAATTTGCATTAAAGTTTTCATATTTGAACTATTTTTCCTCTTTTTTTTCTTCTTTTTAGTATTTTAAGCCCAAGTGTCTTTTAGGGCAGCTTGAAACCAGCAAGAACATGCAACCCAAATTGGACTAGAAGCTTGTTCAAATGAATAGATGTATCGGCTTTCCAGTTAGACCACCAACAATCGAGTGAACTCATTGGCCCTTTTTGTTTGGTTTGTATGGAAAAAATGCAAAAAGAAATCTCCTTAATTACTTGCTGACATCTATATTTAATTAATTAGAAGTGCATAAGAACTAGAAAAAATAAATAAAAAATAATAATAAAAATGAAGAATGTGCATTGTACGTTATTGTACAATATCTTTGTATGTATCCACCCATTAGACCCATGAAATCAACAAAGTCAGTTCTGTGATTATATATTTATAACATTGCTTCAGAGTTTATTGTAAAATTAGAAAAAGTTAGAAAAGATAAAAGTGGGGAGGCATGGTGAAGGTCGGTCAGATTTGTTATATTTATTTATTAATGTTATAGGGACAAAAGCTTAGGGTAAAAACAAAAACAGAAAAAAATGGTGACCAAGTGTTTAGTCCGAGTAACAGCCAAGCTACATTATAATTAAATGTTTATAACCACTATAAAAATAATACTTGTAATAGAACATGACTGCTTAATTTGGTTTAATTACATGATCATATATTGACACGTCACGTGTCACGTCACAAATTTCGTTAAAAATTTAGAAATGAAATGTAACGGAGGGAGTGATTTTGCAATTAAGCATGGGTTAAATCCTGGTATTGTAAATTTAAAGACCCAGACATATTTTTAAATTTTCATAAAAACCCAGGCAATGATTTTTAAATTTTCCAAATGTCTTGATTATTATGTTATCTTGTGTGCTACATTCTTAATTAATCCATATATAGTTATATTTATATCAGATCATTATAATGGCCGATAATGACGGATGTCTTATAGTTATTAATAGCGTACATTGCAAGAAAATATTGACCCAAAAAATTATTATTTTTTTTATAAATTTACTGGATAATTGACTACAATTTCACGTATATATTACTTTTTTTTTTCTAATCTCACGTATATATTACTTGATAGCCTTATAAAAAAATGTGACATCAAGATACACAAACACAAATTTTAAAATTTACAGTGAGAATAAAGTCTTTTATATGGGACAAGATACAATGAATCCCAGAGGCGGAACCAGCATTTCAGGGGAAGGGGCAGTGTTATAAAGAGGTTGGAGAGAGAGAGAGAGCCGGAGAGAGAGAGCATTGTAGGTTATGAGTGAAAGTTCTGTCTGTGATGAATCCTAATACCTTTTTCTACCTTTTTTTTTTTATAATAATAGTGTCTGTCAAAAAACATTATGTGTTTTTCTTTTACAAATTTTAGGTGGCTGGCTTTAAAAAGAAAATTACGATATTTATCTCAAAATTGTAACCTATCTATCTGCTGGGAGCTAAGGCCAAAAATCAGTAAGAAATATTTTATTATTATTATCATCATTTTTACATTTTGGCTCTCTATTATTATTTTTCTTTTTATTGAATAATTACTTGACGATTGATCTGATTACTTGTTGTGTCGGTCAAATTGATCTTTGACGAGGTATTCGTAAATATATTGTCAAATTTTTTAATTTATGATATAAAAGACAAAGACGAGTTATATAATCTAAGGCATACATGTAAGGAAAAGAGTACGCATGACCTCATGCTTATCATGAGCTTTCTCGTGTTATGTAATTTCTAGAAATTAGGGTAAAATCATAATTAACTTATCAGCAAAAATCAAATCTATGCTCATAATTATCAATAGGGTGATTTGAGACCCACAACTTTTGAAAATAATTGATTCTAGCTTCTGTCCAAATTAGCAGATAAATCCGACAGAAAATCATGCAAAATGACTAAAATACCAATCCAAGATAAAATTATTAAAAAATTCATTAAATATAAAAAATGATTTTTTTTTTAAAAAGTACTATTTTTTAAATAAATATTTATTTTTAATTTATTTTCTTAAATTTTTATTATTATTTTTTAAAATATAGTCTTGGAGTATCATTTTGTATGATTTTCCGTCGGATTTAACGGTTAATTTAGACGAGAGGCTATAATTGATAAATTTTAAAAGTTATGAGTCTCAAATCCCTGAATTGATAATTTGAGTACCAATTTGATTTTTGCTCATACTTATGTGGCTAAGTATTACTTTACCCCTTAAAAATTTAAGCAGGTAACAATACATCCATCTGAATCTTGAACTCACCATTTTCTACAAGCAATAAAAAATTTGGTTATTGCAGATAATTTTTTCTTAATTCACAAAAATTATCGGCTGGTGAATTTATTTCTCCTTTTTTTTTGTCTGTTCATAAACGTTTAATTTAAGCAGAATTGTATAATTTCCGAATTATAGCAAAAAAGTTTTGGACAAAGTTCAACTCGGAGCAAATAAAAGGAAATTACAAGTCGTTTAATTAACTTAATACGCCTGTAATATTATACTTCTCTTTTCCATCAGATTATTCCCATGGGATTTGCCTGATCTGAAGAAAAAAAAAATAAAAAGAGCTCGACCCTTCGCACTTGCCACAAGACAAGGACAATATGATGACAAAATAGATTAGACAATTTCTTTTTGTTTGATTAGATGAATGGATTTCATTTAAGGGTGAATGTAAATGTGGTCCAGTTTTTAGTTTGGAATGTGGTTGGAATGCAGTTTCGATTCTCATAAATTAAAGGATCGGTCCTGTTCGGTTCAGTCAAATGCGATCCAGTCCGGTCGGTCCACTTAATTGGTCTGGATCAGTTTCATTTTTTTTAAAAAAATTTTAGGTTAATTTCGAAGGTGAAGGACGTATAAAAATGTAGTTTTTGTTTAGATTAAAATTAAATTTTTTAAATTTGTAATTTGTATTAAAAAATATTAATTTTTTTATTTATATTAATAAATTCAGTTCGGTCTGGACCGGTTTGTTAAAAGGCATGGACCAGACCGGACCGCAAATTCGGTCCAGTCCACGGTTCAGTTTTGTTCGGCCCTAATCTCACATATAGAACTTGATATAGTTATATTAATCTCCCAATTTTAAAAAATAAATATAAAATAAAAGACCGAAAAAATAAGATTATATCTTTAAAAAATAAATAGATAAAAGAAATATAAGAAGAAAAAGAAGATTATACCTAAATAAATGCGAATTAAAAATCGGTATATTTTCTCTATGTATATAAACAAACTATACAAATAATAATAATTGATCTAAGTATATACACTTGTATTTTTTTAAAATGCAATTTTCTGATGATTTATTATTATTATTATAAAATATTTTGTGCAAAAAAAAGGAGAATCAAATTAATGTAGTGGAAAAACCCTCTAATTATTCGAGGAGCAAACTACGCACGTGACGTCATGACGAAAGCAACCCGCGCTGAATCAGCACCTCCCCCAACACGCCCTGTTCACACACCCCCAACACCACTCACACATCTCCTTCTCTCTCATTCCCTTTAAAAATAATAAATAAAATTTCCAGCTAAAAAACAAAATAGGAGAAAATTCAGAAGCCGACAAAAGGAAAACCCACAACCCACAGTGGCAGAGCTGCGTAAATTTCTTGAAACTCCCTGCCTGTTTCCGAAAACCATGGTAGTATAATGTGGTCGCTAAAGCCCACTTTAGGAGACTGCCATTTCTTTCCCTTTCTCCCATACACACACACAGAAGATTATCAGAGAGAGAGACGGAGCTATCAGCTGCAACCTGAAACTGAAGCCGACCTCACCAACCTTCCTCTGTACCCTACTTGCCACGCTGAGAGAGAGAGAGAGCGAAGCACGAGTTCTCTCATTTTTCGCACTAATTTCGTCGATATTTTTTGTTTCTCTTACGTAAATTTTCTTCTGTTTGATTCCAAATGGCGGAAATAATTGCTGTCTACAAACGAGAAGTTAGTGGCATAGTGTAGGAGGTTAAGCTCTTATAGATTTTCCTTCTGGTCGCTCGAGAGTGTTACTCTTCTCTCTTTCTTCCACTCTTGTCCTTGAATGGCTTACCGGAGAATGGTCGCTGGAAACTTGGATCCGGAGAGGAAGAGGAGCGGGGGTTTGAGGACGAAGCAGGCGGGTAGAGGATCGTGCCGCGGGAGTTAGGCTTATAGACCCGGCAAATGCTCCGTGTCCGCCGGCGGTGACTTTTTGCTGTCTCTGTTTCGCTCTCTTCACACTCTCTTCCGTGGGTGCTTGCCCAAATCTAAATAGTCCTTGGACACGCGTGATTCCGAGCTCCGAAGCTATGGGGTTCCTGCTCAAAGAGGCCCTCAGGATGCTGTGCGGTCCGAATCAATGGTCCTATGCTGTATTCTGGAAGATCGGATGCCAGAACCCTAAGTAAGTTCCCCAGTGATTGAAACTGAAATCTTTCAGCTATTTTCTTTTATTGCTGTTTCTTTTTTGGTCAGTGCTCAAAGTCAACTTTGCTAGCTGGTTGACCTCGGGTTAGGTAGGCTTAATTCAGTTTTGAATCCCGTACATCTCCGTTTGGTTGCTGAGAAATTCCATGTTTTTTCATTTCTTTCTTTTTGCTTATTTTCGTTTTTTTTTTGTTTCTGACGAAAGTCAAAAGCTCAAAAAAGTAGGGAATGTCCTTGTGGTGAATCAGGCAGCTAACGTTGGTATAGCAGATAAGGGGTCGTGAAAAATTCGGGATTCCTTTCGCTTTTTGCTTTCAGTTTCCTATGTTTTCTCGGTAGCCATAGGCAGAGGATCTGATTTGGTCAGTGAGAAATAGGGTTTGTGAGTTTCGTTCTTTATGAAGTTACTATTGACAGGTTTTACCTTCTGATCGCGGTTTGTCATCTTGTATTTGATTCGTTAGTCTTCTGTGTCTATATTCCTTGTTTTGGAACGTTATGTTTCGGTTGGTTCTGTTTTGTCCCCTGGAATCTAGGTGAAAAGTATATCTGTAGTAGGGTTGACGAACCCACTGCATATTGGACTCTCTCGAATCAGAATCTTGTCACTCTCTGTTTGATTCTATTCGATCTTACGAGTTATCAGTATATGAGGGGGTAAGTTACTGATAGGTTGTCTTCTGTCATGGCCTCTTTGGCTGCTGAGCAAGTGCCGTATAGGAGAAAAGGATGGCTTTCTTTTTGGGGTTTCCTTTTCATGTTTATATCCTATTGCAGAAAAAGTTTTTTTGGAGCCAAACCTTCATGAGCTATTCCTTCTTATTAAGTTCAGCTATTCATTGTATGTAAGATAAAATTTTAGTCCCAAGGTAGGGATATCATGTGGAGATATTGTGTCATCTCTCTGCTTGAAGTTTTTGATACCTTTCTTAAAGTTGAATGATGATGCTCTTTGTATTTGAACTTGAAGACAATGCTTTTTTGACTTGTCAGGCTATTGATCTGGGAAGATTGTTATTATGAGCCCTCACCAAGTTCCGCTTCACACATCTCCGGATCTGAGACTTTTAGAGAATGGGAGGGAGCCTGGGATTCTCCTGAAATTCGCTCCTCTCACCTTCGGATTCAAGCTGGGGACAGAGTTCTCTCACTGATTAATGTTATGATGATAAATAACCAAGTTAATGTAGTTGGTGAAGGGTATGACTTTTTTTTCCATACTTTTCAACTTGCTGTCATTCTCCAAGTGACTTTTCTTGAAGCTAAGAATGAGGTTCTTTTTTTTAAAAAAATTTCGCAGGATAGTCGGGCGAGCTGCGTTTACAGGAAACCATCAGTGGATTCTTTCAAACAATTACGCTAGGGCTGTCCATCCACCAGAGGTACATAGTAGGATTTTTATTCCTGATTTGACTAGAAGAGAGTTAACATTAATTAGGATGGTGTATTTTTTGCGTAATGAGTTGTGAGGTTTTCATTTTCGAGCCCGTTGTTGTAAACCGTTCGATTATAATCCAGGTTTCTTCGCAATGATGGCTCCATTTGGTTGCACCAAAATTGTTACTTGAGCCTTTTGATAGATTCTACCTGCTAAAAAAAAACCTGGTGTCCAAACTTTCTTGTGTGTAAATGACTACGGAATGAAAAGAACCTTAATTTGAGAACTAAATGATGCACTTTATGAATCCTCATGAATATGCCTTTCTCTAAAAGGCTAAAAGCCTGTAGGAGTAGTTAGTTTTGTATTTATACTAAATGTGACTTCTGGTTTATGTGGGCGTTTCTAGGTTCTAAATGAGGTCCAACATCAATTTTCAGCTGGGATGCAGGTTGGATCGCCGCCTGTGCTTTCTTTCCTCTTTTAAATATCCGTTGGAGATGTTGTCTTCTTACAGTTATTTGATTTGATTGCAGACTGTTGCAGTTATTCCCATTCTTCCTCATGGCGTTGTTCAATTTGGTTCATCTTTATCTGTATGTCCCACTACTCATTTATTATTTGGGCTTCATAATTGTTAAGTCTTATTTCTTTACCTTTGTTCCATAGAGTATTCATGAACTTGTCTCTCTACCTCTTATCTCTTTCATTATGTATTGTGAAATTTTAGATGCCAGAATAAACTTGACATGTGACATGTTTGACACTACCCTTGAGGACGTTTAGTTTATTTCGAACCAAGGGTCAGTGTCTTTTCCTCCTCATGTTTATTTGACAAACTGTCCCCATACACTCTTTGCGTTTGTTGAGGGATCAAAGATGTACAACTAATGAGCAATCAAATGTTTTGATTGGCTGGGCTAGTCAATTCAACTAGCATTAAGAACTTAGGTAGTTTTTTGAGGAAGAGAAGTAGACGAATAGTTTCCTTCTATATTGTGAAGTGTAGTTTAGGGCTGGGGTCAATCCAGGAAATCTGATTGACTGAACAATTCTATCTTATAGTGGTTGAAAGTGATTGCAATATCTCATTACCACTGTGAGAAATACTGGTGCAATAGCCCTTGCAAGCAATACTGGTGGTAATAGCAAGATCAGAAATTTCTGAAAATTTAGTCTCTCCATAGGTGTTATGAGTAACACCAAAATGATACTTGTGCTTGATTTCATGTTCAATGTTGAAATTTCTAGTGCATGCTTGATTTTGGGACATCCTGTCGGTTGATTTTAGTTCCAAAATTAACGTGTTGCTACTTGTTACTACAGATTGTGGAGAATATCGGATTCATCACTGAGGTGAGAAGTTTAATTCTGCAATTAGGCTGTGTTCCTGGTGCTCTTCTCTCTGAGAACTATGCAACAAAAGATAGTGCTGAGAAAGTAGGGGCTCCAGTAAGTTCTGTGGACCCTTCTGGAAATTATAAAGTGGCAAATTCCTTGTCGTTGATGGTTGACAACTGCAACCAAGAAAGCAAATCTTCTCAGGCTTCAAGGTTTGTTGGTCAATTGTCTCATCATCAAATGAGAGAGGTTCAAAACAAAACATGTCAACCTCCTCACCAGTCACAAAGGTTGCCTAAATCCCACAATGACCATCGTCAACAAAAAGCTACCACCGTGATGAAACCAAGCTTTTCTTTTAAGAGCCAATTAGACAAGGGAGTCAGAGGAGCTGAAGTTATCCCCTCAAATTCTAATGCGTGGCTGAGCCAGCAGACTTCTTTGTTGAATTCAAGATCTGCGTTGAATTGTCAACCTGGTGGCCAATTTGGTGGAAGTCACAGCTGCCAAAATTCAATGGAGCAACAGATTTTGTCAGGTTCTGGTGTTCAAGGCCATCTTGGCCAGAATTCAAGTGCATTAGATACCTTTAACATGTCTCAACTGAGAACAAGCAAAGGCCTAATCCTCGATCCCCACATGGGTTCTGTTACTACTTTGCCTGAAGAAAGTAAGTTAAAGGGTGCAATCAATAATCATTTAAGGCCAGATTCAGTTCCATGCTCTCTTCCCTATCTACATAGAGCAGCTGACAGTAATTCTTCTGGGGCACGTCTGGCTGACATTGAGCTTCAATATGCTGGTTCATCTAAACCAGCAGGGGTTCATTTTCCTAGTCAGGCAGTTGAATTCACTACTGGTCACATGCTTTCTGGAGAAGAAGATCACAATCATATTTCCCCAGTCGTGAAGCATAATCAGAATGCATTGGCACCAAGGGAACAGAAGATTGATAGTGATTTCTTTCAAGGCCTTGAGACCCCATATTTCAATTCAGATAAGCCTATGTCTTTGAGTGAGCAAATCCCTGGTCTTTTCTCTGATAGCCAGAATTATGATATTGGAAATCAAACTCCATCCATTAATGGTAAACAGGAATATGCATGTGCCCTGCCTCCATCAGGGGATGACTTGTTTGATATTTTGGGTGTGGAATTCAAAACAAAACTACTAGATGACACCTGGAATAATTTGCTTGCTAATGGGCGAGAGGCAAAATTGGAAAATCTGGGTGATAATTCTTCAGGTTTAAGGGATATGCGGGATGTTGGTCCAGATTTGTATTCGGTTAGTGAAGGGATATCAGAGAGTGGTATCTTCTCTGGGATGGGTAGTGACCACCTTTTAGATGCTGTGGTCTCTAGGGCTCACTCTGCTTCGAAGCAGAGGTCAGATGTGTCTTGTAGGACGACATTGATGAAGATCAGTAGCTCCTCTGTTCCTAGTAGTTCAGCTGCATATGGACAGCTCAATATGCCTGATGATGTTGAAGGGGAGTTTTTTGGCCTTCCTAAGCCTCTTAGGAAAATGAGCACTGGAGAAACTAGTTCTCTTATGTCTAGATGTAGTAAGGACGACACTGGAAACCTTTCTCAAACTACTTCTATTTATGGATCGCATATCAGTTCGTGGGTTGAACAGGGTAATAATGTGAAGCACGATAGTAGTGTGTCTACAGCCTATTCCAAGAAGCCTGATGAAATCAACAAATCCAACCGCAAAAGGCTTAAACCTGGGGAGAACCCAAGACCCAGGCCAAAGGATCGCCAGATGATTCAAGATCGTGTGAAAGAATTGCGGGAAATTGTGCCAAATGGAGCAAAAGTAACTTTTCTTTCCCCTTTTTATTGCGTAATTCTCCTTTGCTTTTGGTTTTTCTTTTTGCTCAGAATTCAAAGCTGATGCTTCAATCTTAAAATATGGTATACAGTGTAGCATAGATGCACTGCTTGAACGCACAATCAAGCATATGCTTTTTTTGCAAAGCGTCACAAAGCATGCAGACAAGCTGAAACAGACTGGGGATTCCAAGGTATGGCCATTTTCAACTTTTTCACTTTTTTTTTCCTTTACGAGCCTCTGTCTGAAGTTGATGGAGAAATGTGGTTGTCATTTTTGTAGCAAAATGTTCGTCATGTGCAATGGCACGGCGAATAGGTTGCAAATCCCCTCACATTAGAAGTGGTTTTGTTGTGCCTGTTGCGTATCTGATGCAGAAAATATTGCATCAATAGAAATCAGTTTAGGACCTTGCATCAATGTACTTAAACTGTGATGTTCTAGGAAGGAATGACTTTCTTGTTATCAATTTTTTGGCCTTCACCCATTTATGCTCTGAACAAAAATAAACAGGACGGGAATGTTCTGATGTCTTTCCTTGCTTGAATGTGACAGATTGTTAGTAAAGAAGGTGGGCTGCTTTTGAAAGACAGTTTTGAGGGAGGGGCAACATGGGCATATGAGGTTGGCTCACAGTCCATGGTCTGTCCAATCATAGTTGAGGACCTGAATCCACCACGTCAGATGCTTGTCGAGGTAGTAAATGACATTATTTTTCTTATACTTAAAGCCTTTGGTTCTAAAGGACTAATCAATTTTGTTTTGTTTTGTTTTTATTTTTATTTTTGGTACTTTTTCCACTTCTTATAGATGCTTTGCGAAGAACGGGGTTTCTTTCTGGAAATAGCTGAAATAATCAGAGGGTTGGGTTTGACCATCTTGAAGGGGGTGATGGAAGCTCGGAATGACAAGATATGGGCCCGCTTTGTAGTTGAGGTAAGGGTCTGAACAGGAGCCCTGCCATTACTATTCCCATGTTATTTGACTTGTATTTATGCATAAAAGTACATGAGTGTATTTTATTCATAAAGCGCTGTTGCATTGTCAGCCAGTGTTATCTATCCCTTTCTGGAAAGAATAGGGGGTTTGTTTGGTTGACTCCATAGTTGGGTGGGGGTAACTTCACCTGTGGGTTGTGGTGCGGGGGTCTAACGAGACCCAAAAGGAGAGAGAGAGAAAAAAAAACCCCGAAAGAGTGTCTAGGCTAAGTGGAGAAAGGTGTGGTAGTTACTTACCTCCTTATAATGTTGAAACTTGTCAAATGAAACTATTGCCTAGGAAGTGAGGTTGAAACCTGGGCACGTTTCCATACCACAGAACAAGAGACCTCCCCAATAGTGTCCAATCCTCAGTCCTTCAGGATGAGCTTTCTTTGCGTGTTATGCTGTGCATGAGCTAGAAGGATATGTACGACTTCATTGAGAACTGATTAGCCTTTCTTTAAGCCTAGCTGGGATTAATGGTTGTTAAGAATTACTCCCTATATGAGTCAGGAGCTTCTACGATTTTCCACCTCGGAGAGTGAGAGGCAGAACTAGTATTAGATGCCGTGGGACGCACTTCCCAGGGCTTCATGTTGATAGTATTAACTAGTTTAGGGTCTAGTTTCTCTCTTTTTGAATTGTACCATGAAATTCAAACCAGGAATTATGAGGATATTTCTCTCTCTGCTTCCCTCTCTCCCTTTCAACTCACTGCAATGGTGAATGGTGTAGTCCACCAAAGGTTTTCTGACTGACTTGCATCTGTATACGTTGTCTTGAAGTTTGGTGCCACTCTACTCATATTAGGTTTTATGTTTTCCCTTCTTGCTAACTTGATGCATGTGGAATGCATTTAGTGCTATTCTATTTTTGACATTATGCATCTCCAAATGCTTCCAATTCGAACTTGTGGTTTACTTGAATTTTTAAATGCAGGCAAATAGGGACATAACAAGGATGGAAATATTTATGTCGCTAGTTCGCCTCTTAGAGCAAACTGTGAAGGGGAGTGCAGCATCGGCTAATGCTGTTGACACCAATAACATGATGGTCCACCACTCTTTTCCTCAAGCTGCCCCTATACCTGCCACTGGAAGGCCGCAGTGAATTGCCTGTTATACAGTTTCTTGGTCTGGACAATGTTGAGAGTGAGCTCAGTCTGTGCTTGCTGTGACTAACATGGATTCCGGTCTAGGCTGCAGTGGTTCTAACTTTTAACCAACTTTTTTGTCTCCCTCAAACCATATTATGGCTGAGGTTTGTCTGTGGAGATGTGTAGTTAGCTATTTGCTTGTGAAGAACGTTGTGCAAGGATTCCTTCCCTATGCAAGGAATTGGGTAGTTTGCAAAATACCTGAGGAGATATCAAGGCATGGTTGGCTGCTTTTCTGGAGGCGATTGATCGCACACCTTGGATGACTTATTCGATTTAACATGATGTTTATTTGGTAGGAAAGCATTTGGACGGTTTCGGTTTCTGTTGGTCACAAATGTACAGAGGTTGTAGAATATGAAAATGGAGTTGTCTGAAAAGTATTCTAGTTAGCATAGCGATTTGCCTTCAATTTCTTTCCTCTTTCTGGTTCCCCCCACCTTTGGATTTTCCTGGGTGATCGGTGTTAGTTGTATTCTATAGGGTCTTGGATGATGTAATATTTTGATGGTTTTTAATGCTAACTGGAGTTTTATGATCCGAGTTCCGACCGTGACAGTCTGTGGCCTGGTTGTCTTTCTGCGAAATCTTACTGGGTCGGTATTTTGAGATCTTGAAGTAGCTTTTGTTATGGTATGGGGACAAACAGGAGTGATAACCTGTGGTTGCTGTGTGGTCTGAGAGCAACAAAGGGTACTGTTTAAGGTTTCTTCTTCTTAGCTTCTGTCGAAGCAATCCAATAGCCAATAGGACTTGTGGCTGGCAATTGCACTTTCTGGACTTGTTAGGGTGAAATTATCCGACTCCATAAAAAGGTATAAAATTATTTTGATAAAGTAATTTTACAAGATGAGGTGTGGGTGGGTCCCAACAAACACCAGAAACACAGATGAAAAGGCGCATAAAAAAAGTGAAAACAAAAAACAAAAAGGAAAATGGAGCCAAGCTGGTCCCTTTACCGAAATTATGCATTTATTTAAAATAATAATAATTACAACACCATCGTAATTTGAATGTTATGATACTTTACATTTCGTTCTTTTAATTTTTATACATTTCACTTTTATAGTTCTGACTTATTTCGATTTGCATTCCCGTTAATTTATCCATTATTTCGAACGAAAAAATCAATCACGTGCGGAATACGTGAATGTAAAGTATCTCTAAAATAAAAAAGTAATATTTTTTAAAAAAGAACCAAATTTTTTTGATATTTTTTTAATTATGCATCTTAAATTAATAATAAATATAAAATATTCACCCAAAATTTAGATTATAAAATAAATATTCAATCAAATTCTATATGTTATATTTTTATTTTTTTAAAGAAAACTGAAACAAGAAATTCCTATAATTTCAAATTCTGAAAATTACCCCGGCAAAAGATGGTCGGTGTCATCATGTCGAACACGAGTGGAACAAAGAACTTTCGATATAGAAAGTCTAAAGCGGGGGGCCAAAGTGCGCTGTGAGTGGTAGAGCACGAGTTTGAAGTGCCTTCTGTGGTGGAGCGCGAGACTCGTGTGCCGGTGGAATGTGAGGATATATGGTAGTGGGCGGTAGACAGGGGAAGAGACACAGGGCCGGCTCAAGCCAAATGGAGGCCTAAAGTACTATATAAATTTGTAGGCCTTTTATATAATTTTTAATATAAAATATTTACTAATTATTAAATTTAATATAAAATATTAAAATGCCTCATTAATTATTTGTCTGGGGCTCTTACTCATGACATCAAGGCCCCATAATTTGTATAATTAAGAAATTTTTAGGACATTTATATAATTTGTATAGTTAATTTATTATAGGGCTTTTTGTCTCTTTTAGCAAAGTTCATAATGTGAAAAAAGATTATGAAACTTGGGAAAAACATATCAATAAGCAAAAAAATAGTACACTCATGATAAAAAAAAATATTGAAACTTGCCATTTTTTTAACTCAATTGTCTTTTTTTTTTATTTCTTGAGACATCTACAATACAAAAAAAATATTGGAACTTGCTATTTTTTTTTTTATGAGACCTTGCTAAGGGTGAGGCCTTAGGCTGTCGCCTAAGTGGCCTTACCCTTAAGCCGGCACTGAAGAGACATCGCGGGTGTAGCGCGTGATAGGAAAGCAGATGTAAGAACAGCTTCCTAATGCAACCAAAAATGTGACAAAATCTGAGTCACGATACACTAAACTATCCATTGCAATGGACTTCAATTGTTTGAACAGCAGACCCTTTCGGCACAATTAGGAAAAAGCATAAGAATTCTTCTGCTCTGTCTTCGTCGAAGCAAAATTGATTTAGTTTAACTTTACATGATTAATATGGCCCTCAATGGCCGGCACGGAAGCTAATGGTTATATAATATTCCTCTAAAAGTAGAAATATCTAAATAAAGCCCTACTGCGGTCTAGTCCACCAATAAATAAAGGGATGCCAATTTTTTCTTCGTCTTTTATTTTAATATTTATATTTTTATAATAAACGCTAGAGACTAACCGATTCATTGACTAACTCCTATTTAAGTCGTAATTTTTTTGCACAAATAATAATTTGAACTACTGAATGTGCGTTTAACCCAACCTTCCGCTGCTCATTTTCCTTAAACCCTTTTTCTTGATATGGATTCGAAATCAGACCCAAAACCAAAAGTTGACTCTAATTAGTTATGGGATCTAGTTTTGTTGTATCCAAAAAAGAAAGAAAGAGTATTTGTGTGGGCCCTTAGCCCTCCCGCATGATCACAGCAAAGACGATTGCCAATTTATTTAAGGTTTTGTTTACTTGCGTGTTATTTTTTTGGGATAAATGTAAAATTAGTCTATGTGATATACGCGAAAATTGAATTAGTCATTACGATAAAAAATGCATACAATTTGTCCCTCCGATTTCATAAATGGATAAAATCAGTCCCTATGAGAGGACAAACTACAAACGAAAGTGAAATCACATGGACTAATTTTATGATTTTGTTATTACAATGACTAATTTGATTTTGGCGTATATCATAGGGACTGATTTTGCATTTATTTATTTATTTTTTTAAAGCTTACGGCAGCTTACGGCTGGAGCGTTCCACACTTTTAATTATTTTGATTGTCGCATTTAGTATTTAAGCGTGTCTTTCGGGTGATTTAAAATTTGAGTGAAACGAAACGTTTTACTCTTCTTGTCTAGAAAAACCTTAGGCGTCGAGTTTTCTCCCCCTTCAGTCGTTTCAACGACCGTTTTTCTCTTTCTTCGATTAATTCCTCTCTCTCACCATTTCATTCCATTTTACATTTTAAACACCAATCAAGTTCTTTCCCTCTTCCATTCTTAACATTTTGTGATCTCTCATTTTAATTTTTTTTTTACGATTAGTTACCTTTATGGAAATCAAAGATTTTGAAACGTGAGAAAAAGCCATTAAAACCAGTCGATTTTCCCATGATTCTTGCCCTGGAAAATCTGTTCTTTCCATCTATTGAGCTCTTAATTCTCTCGTTGTTTCTCTTCCTCTTTGCACAAGTTTTCTCTCCTCACTGCACCTGTGGTATGTTATTTTCTCCATCTATTTCACACAATTTAGCAAGCTTTGATTATTTACAAAGTTTAAAACAAATCTGTGTGAATCATGTTTGGTTTTTTGGATATTATGCATATTTCATGTTGGATTCTTTTGTTTTAAAGGTTTTCTATTATGATTTTGAATAAGGTTTGTGAAAGTAGCCTGGAAATTTGATTTCAAAGCAAATCAGGTACGTGACGTAGTTATACTTGTATCTCTCTGAAAATAACGAATGGTAAAATAGAATTATTAGTTCTTAGAATTACTTAATCAATTATCAATATGTTATTGTGAAAATAGAGTTATTATTATTCACAACATTTTATCATATCCAACGTTAACGTTTATTGTGTACGCAAATATAAACTTCAAATCTGTGTTGGTATTATTATGATGAATTATCAATTCTGATTATTTTGTTATGCATCTATTTATAATTAATGTTTTAATTTCTCACTGCTAACGTTCCTGTGCGACACTCTAGTGATAAATTTCATTATTGTTTTTGTTATTGATTATTATTGAATCAAGAACTAAGATTGAGAAAAGAGAGAGAGAAAGCCAAGCCTTTGTGTAAATCTCGTGTATTGATTAAACTTGCGAAACATGAATCTATACAACAACTTTACTAAAAAAACAACTTTACAGCTAAGCTACTGTTTAACAGAATAATAACTAACTAAAGCTGACGTGTAAAAAACTTAAACTGTAAAACTCCTCCTCAAGAGGAATGTATATTAAGTACATTCATCTTGGAAAGCAGTTTCTTGAATTGTTTTTGCCCAAGAGCTTTAGTCAGCAAATCTGCTATTTCATCAGCAGATGACACCTTCATAGTCTTCAAGATCCCTTCCTTCAGCTTCTCTCTAACCACATGACAATCTATCTCTATATGTTTAGTCCTTTCATGGTAAATTGGATTTTCAGCTATATACAATGCTGCTTGACTGTCACAGTACATCAATGCAGCTTTAGAATGATTAATATGCAAGTCTTGCAGCAGATATTGAATCCATACAATCTCACATGTACATGGAGCCATTGCTCTATACTCAGCTTTTGCAGAGGATCTTGAGACAGTTGTTTGTTTCTTAGATTTCCAAGAAACTAATGAACTACCAAGGAAAATACACATCCCTGCTATTGACTTTCTAGTATCTGAACAACTTGCCCAATCTGAGTCACAAAACCCCTTAATTTGCAGCTCAGATGATGAGGGAAAAAATAGACCTTGTGCTGGTGAGGACTTAATGTATCTCAAAACTCGGTATGCAACATCTAAATGACATTGTGCAGGGCTGGGCAAAAATTGACTTAATTGCTGTACACTAAAACAAATGTCTCGCTGTGTGGTAGTCAAATACAACATCCTCCCAACATGTCTTCTATACATTGAGGGGTCTGTGAGTAGATTTTCTTTTGTACTACACAATTTCAAATTAGTTTCCATAGGAAACTCAACAGCTTTACAACCAAGTAACCCAGCATCTTCTAATATTTCCAAAGCATACTTTCTTTGGCAAACATGAATTCCATTTGAATTTCTGGCAATCTCAAAACCCAAAAAATATTTGAGTTTTCCCAAATCTTTGATCTTAAATTCAGTATTCAAGAACTCCTTTAACTTCTTGACTGCTAGCAAATCATTACTAGCCACTACTATGTCATCTACATATACCAACAAAGCAATAAAGATGCTGTCATACCTCTTTGTAAACAAGGAATAATCTGACTTTGCTTGCACAAATTCCTGACTAATCAATGCTTGAGTCAACTTATGATTCCATTGTATAGATGCTTGTTTAAGACCACACAATGTCATACCTAAGACTCCCCCTTGCTAGCAAATCCAGGTGGCAATTGCATATAAACCTCTGCGGTTAAATCACCGTGAAGGAAGGCGTTATTGACATCCAATTGATGCAAATTCCACTGATTTGTAGCAGCAACAACCAATAAAACTCGCACTGTAGTCATCTTAGCTACAGGAGAAAAAGTGTCAGTATAATCGATCCCGGCCTATTGAGTGCAACCCTTAGCAACAAGGCGTGCCTTATACCTCTCAACTGACCAATCTGAACGATATTTCACTTTATAAACCCACTTACATCCCACAGCTTGCTTACCATATGGCAGATTAGTGATAGTCCAAGTACCATTATCTTCAAGGGCTAGAATTTCAGCAGCCATAGCTCTACACCAATCTGGATTTTTGACAGCTTCATGATAAGATGTGGGTTCAGGATGGTGAATGAGATTGACTGAGAAACCTTTACGAGCTGGTGAAAGTTTTGTATAAGAGTGAACAGACGATAAGGGTAGAAACAATGAGAAGAAGAAGCAAGATGAGGAAGCTGATAATGATAATCAGCAAGATAAGAAGGCAAACGAACGACGAGGAGGTAAAGGAGAAGGAACAAGAGGAGGTGAAGAAGAAGAAATGGGTAAAATTGGTGGAGAGGAAGAAGAAGGAAAAATCTCATCAGAAACAACATGGGGTAAAACAGGAGAAGAAGGAAAAGATGAGGGAAGTGTGATAGATGAAAAGGGAAAAATATGTTCATGAAACACAACATCACGAGAAAGGAAAAATGTATGAGTAACAAGATCATAAAGTTTGTATCCTTCAGTGCCAAAATGATACCCAAGAAAAACACATTTACAAGCACGAGGATCAAATTTACTTCTATCCAGAGAAAGGGTAGAAGCATAACAAAGACAACCAAACACTCGTAAATGAGAGTAGGAGGGAACCTTAGAGAAAAACATATCATAAGGAGATTTATTGTCCAATAAAGAAGTTGGGGTTCTATTAATCAAATAAGTGGTTGTTAACACACAATCACCCCAAAACTTTAAAGGTAAGGATGCTTGAAAATGCAAAGCTCTTGCGACATTGAGAATGTGCTGATATTTTCTCTCTACCCGACTGTTTTGTTGAGGACATTCAACACAAGATGTTTGATGAACTATACCATTGATGGAATAGAACTGTTGAAGAAAAAATTTTGTCCCATTATCTGACCGAAGGATTTTAATAGAAGTATCAAACTGCGTTTTGACCATTTGTAGGAAATGTGGAAGTATGATGGTTGTTTCTGACTTATGTTTCATCAAATATATCAAAGTACATCTTGTGCAATAATCAACAATAGTGAGAAAATAATGATAGCCACCAATAGAAGCAGTAGAATAGGGACCCCAAACATCACAATGAATGAGATCAAAATCATGAAGAGAGATAGATTCACTAGTAACAAAAGGAAGTCGTCTTTGCTTAGCAACTGGACAAACTTGACAATGAATGAAAGGATTACAATAGACATCAGAATCAAATGTTTTTATTGTAGAAACTCTAGAATTAGATGGGTGACCAAGTCTATAATGCCACAAATCAAAAGTACAAGGCATGACTGAATTACAGAGAGGAAGATACACTTGTTCAGTGGTTGAGATTGGTTCTTGCTGCATATAGTAAAGCCCATTGGACTGTTTAGCTAGACCAATCATCATCCAAGTAGCAAGGTCCTGGAAGAAAAGGTGAGAAGCAGTGGCAATTAGAGAAAATGAGTTGTGAAGTAGAAGTTTGTTGACAGATAAAAGATTGAATTTAAAGGAAGTAACATATAGAACATCAGTGAGAATAATATGAGAATTAATTTGAACTGAGCCTACATGCGTGACAGGAACAAAATTACCATTAGGCAGAGTAACAAAGGATTTAGACACAGATTGATATGAAGAAAAACAAGAAAAGGAATTGACCATATGATCAGTGGCACCAGAATCGACAATCCAAGTGTATGAGTTAGAAACAGACATAAGAGAAAAACAAGAATTACCTTGAAGAGCAGAAGAAGTAATAACATTAGATGAAGATTGTATGGGGGCAGATGATGTAATTTGTGGAGATGATGAAGCTGCAGAAGCTGATGTCAATCCAGATTTAGCAATGAGGGCTAAGAGCTGTTGAAATTTGTCCAGAGTTACTGGTACATGAGGACTATTACCACTGACAGACTGATTAAACAACTGACTATCAGAAGAAACATTGTTAGCAACATTAGGCTTGGACTTAGTAAACTTGAAACCCTCAGGAAAACCATGCTTACGAAAGCATTTTTCTTCAATATGCCCTTCAATGCCACAGTAGTTACAGAAAATGCACTTTAAAAAACCAGATTTCTTTCCAGACTTAAAATTTCGTGAGCCAGAAGTTTGATAGGAACCAGAATTCCTACTAAGGCAATAGATTCTGCAGAAGGAGTAACAACAGAGGATAATGCAGAAGACTTTTTCTCAGCTTGATGAACCATAGAAAACACTTTGTTTATGACAGGGAGTGGATCTATGAGAAAAATATGATCCTTTACATGAGACAAATTTGGATCAAGACCATTCAGAAATTTTACCACACAATCTTCATTAAGGTAAGAAGCCACAGTCTTCAAAGCATTGCAACTACAAGCAGGAGTACAAGTACAAGCAGGAACTGGTCGAAAACTAGCTAATTCTTCCAAAAAAATTCCAGCTTAGTAAAATAAGTTGGCACATCATCTGATCCTTGTACTAATAAACCTATCTCATGTTGCAATTCAGAAATTCTATTTCGATTACCTTGGCTAAAACGTTCTTCCAATTTAGTCCAAAAATCCTTAGCAGATGAAATATACACCACACTACACGCAATATCAGGAGAAAGACACTGAACTATCCAGGATTGAACCATACTGCTACAAGCAAGCCAAGAATCATACGAATTTTCAGTAGAAAGAGGTTCTTTTACAGCTCCATTAACAAACCCTAACTTTTTCTTAGCTTGGAGTGCCATAACCATAGCACGTCACCAAGTATTGTAATTTTTGTGAGTAAGAGGTTGATTTACAAGGATTTGACCTGGATTATTAGAAGAAGCCAAACAGAAAGGATGATCAGATGATTGTGGCAAAGTTGATGCAGTACCAAATGGATTCCCGTTGCTTCTGTCATGTTGAAAACAAAGCTAAGAACGGAGAAGAGAATAGCTTGAATCGATGGTTAAATCAGACTGACGAGCTTGAGATTGATGATCGAACACGCTCTGATACCATATTGAATCAAGAACTCAGATTGAGGAGAGAGAGAGAGAGAGAGAGAGAGAGAGAGAGAGAGAGAGAAAGCCAAGCCTTTGTGTAAATCTCGTATATTGATTAAACTTGTGAATCATGAATCTATACAACAACTTTACAGCTAAGCTACTGTTTAATAGAATAATAAACTAACTAAAGCTGACGTGTAAAAAACTTAAATTGTAAAAATTATTATACTATTTTCAAAATCTTAAGGCGTTGTTATTGTTTCGACAGCGTACTGTTGATACCAATTTATTTATTCTCAGTGCGTCCATTCTGGGAGTGGAGTTGTTACTATGTGTTAGTTTTTTTTAGTGTTGTTTGTCACAAAGTCTTAGTAGGGCAAACTCCGTTTTCTATGTGCTTTTATGTTGTAGAGTAGAAATATTCAGTTTCTATGATTCAATATTGCTTGGAATATTATCGGCTCTACCACAAAATTTGAATTTTTGGGACGGATATCTTTCGTCCCACAAAGTTCAAATTTTTTTGCCCTCACTGTCTCAACAAACTCGTTAGAAAAAGTTTTTTGTGTCGGATATGATGTTCCATCCCAAAGAGTACCCTTCCGGGACGGAAAGAATTCAGTCCCAAAATAAAATTAACGTTCAAACATTGTAGAACAAACAGTTCAGGATTCTGTTTGAACATCTTTCGACGGAAAATAAAAAAATTCTTTCGATAATGCAAATAAACGTTTGAACAACCCTAAAAAAAATTATGTTTGATATTTAAGATATCATTCAAACCCTTTAAAATGGAACGTCCATAACCGTTCTAAATTTGTTACAACGTTTAACGTGAAAATTGTTCGGACGAAAAGTGGAAACACATTCGAACATTTGGTGGCGTTCTAGCAGATATTGTTAAATCCGTTTGATATACCGATTGGCGAATAAAAAAATTGTTGTTCGAACATCTTATGAACAGAAACGCAACAGTTCGAACATAGGGGAGGCACGTTGTATTTCGTACGTTAAAACAAGCATTAGAACGACTTATTTTTATTTTTTAAGAAATTAAAAAATTGCTAGAAAATTATTCAAAAATATTACATTAAATAAAAAATTAATTAACAAAATATACAATTAAATAATTAATCACAATATTAGTAACAATTAAATATAATACGTAATAAAAATAATAATCTATCTTTGCCGTCGCGTGCATCAAAACTTTTCCAACTCTATGTGCATCCTTATCTTCCTAAATAAGAAATTTTAATCAATATAACACTTAAATAATTGAAAAAAATAATCATTACAAAAAAAATCAGCTGAATGAAAACATCAAATAACTTACATATACATCTACTCGATGTCATTTTAGGTGAAAGTGATCCAAAATTACCGTTGAAAAAGCTAAGGCCTCAGACAAGG
This sequence comes from Myrica gale, assembly GCA_963930655.1. Classification (NCBI taxonomy): domain Eukaryota; kingdom Viridiplantae; phylum Streptophyta; class Magnoliopsida; order Fagales; family Myricaceae; genus Myrica; species Myrica gale. The sequence goes on along the minus strand of OZ005602.1, from coordinate 6,778,010 downwards.
TTAATGGAGTTGAAGGATTATATGTGACATGTTTACACCGATCAAATGTATTGTGATCGATCAAGCACGTTCAAATCATTTTTTTTATTTAGTTAGGAAAATTATATGTTTTACAATATACATGACAAATATAAATAAAAAGGTGTTGAGGCTGAAAAAGATTTGCATCACTATAACAATATTAACATCCACAAGAAACCAATGGATAGAATAACAAAAGCAGTTGTAATATTTTCCAAACCAACATCTTCCATTGTATGGAAAGAAATAGAGAGCAATACTCTGGTCAGTAGGGTCAGACATTTGAAAACCTTTTAGTCACACATTTGACCTATATTTGAAATAGGAGTTCTTCTATCTCCTTTACAAGTGAGGATGCTGAAATTGATTTATACAATATTTGTATGAAAGAGAATTTTGAAGAAGCTATGACTGCAACTGCACCATACACTATTAAATATTTTTTGCAACCCCACGAACCACTACACCATCATGCATTGTTTTACCTCATGATGCACCTAATTTTATGATCAAGAATGAGATGATGTCAGTGACACCTCGGTTCCACGGGATGGATTATGAGATTTCTTATCAGCACTTGACGGATGTTGAGTTGGCATGCACTACTTTTATTACTAGGGCAGGCACAAATGAGTTTATTAGAATTCTTTTATTTCCTTTCTCTTTAAAGGATAAAGCGAAGATTTGGATTAATTCTTTGATACCTAATTCTATCTCTAGTTGGTATGATACGCAACGTGAGTTCTTGCATAAATTTTTTCCTTTTCAGAGAGCTCAGTTTTTACTAGACCAAATCAGTCAATTTATGCAGAGAGGTGATGAGCCCTTCCACACTTGTTGGGAACGATTTAAGAATCAGTCTGAATGCAAACAATTTGTTCAAACTATGTGTAACAGAGAATTCTTTAGCAAAGAACCGAATCAAGCACTCACATTTTTTTATTACCTAGTTGAAAGTGCTCAACAATGGAATACACGATCTGATCAGGCACCATTCGCAGTACAACCTATCCGAGCAATTGGTGGTGGAGGTAAATATGAAATTAAAGAGGATACTGACGTCCAAGCTCGTATTGCTGCTTTGACTAAGAGGTTAGAGGTTATAGAATTAGAGAAGGTGAAGAAAACGAAAGCAGCAGAAGTGTGTTCTCTATGCGCTGATTTTAGTGATAAGACTCATGTTGCCCAATTATGCCGGTATTACAAGAGAGTGGGTCAAATCAAATGCAATCAGAGAATTGGGTTAGCAAAGCACCAAATTTACCTTTTTCTCAGACTTATAATTCGGGGCGGAGGAATCATCCAAAATTGTCATGGAGGAATGATCAATCTGGTCAATCTTCTTCACATTTTTAGCAACATTCCCAGTCTTATGCATCACCTTCTCAGCAAACAACTCATCAGCACTAGTCTCAGTCACATCAGACTTCTTAGAACTATTCTTTAGCAGCACCTCCAAGATTCCAATCTACGTAGCTGCTCAGAATTGTCAGTTTCTAGAATCTGCTCCACCGAAAAAGACTCTTGACAATAGTATGACACGAATGACCAATACACTTAAGCAATTCTTGTAGATTTACGCCACCACTAACAGTCAGAACACTCAGGCGATAAATTATTTGTGAGACACCATTAATAAGATGAGCACAACATTGAATACACTAGAGAAAGTAGAATTTTCAGCACAACCTCAGCCTAATTGTCATGTATATCGGTAACAACAACAAAAAAGACATAATGTCTCAGGGGATTCTCTTGAGTCAAATAAGGTCGTTATAACTTTGAAAAGTGGAAACAAAGTTCCTCGACCTGAGATGTCCATCAACAGACACACAGTTGTCCCGACAGTTAAAGTTACAACTGAGATTGATGAAGCAGAAGAAAAATCAGAGGAAGTGAGACAAAATTGAAGAAGCCTTTCAGTGTAGAAGCTGAGACTAGTAAGGAGTATCTACTTGTGGTTCCCTATCCTTAGAGATTGACAGATGGCTAGAAGAAAAAATATCACACTGAGATTCAAGAAATTTTCAAGCAAATGATGATTAATATTCCGCTTTTGGATGTCATACAACAAGTTCCTTTGTATGCAAAATTTCTAAAAGATTTGTACACCGTGAAGAGGAAGCTGAAAGTAAAGAATAAATCTTTCTTGACAGAGCAAGTCAGTGCATTGATATTAAGTTAGACTCCTAAGAAATTTAGAGATCCGGACTCTTCTACTACTTCCATTATGATCGGTGAATCACGCATTGGGAGAGCTCTACTTGATTTGGGGAGCAATGTGAACTTGCTACCTTTATCAGTTTATGAGCAGTTGGGGTTGGGTGAATTGAAAATGACCTCCATCATGCTGTAGTTGGCTGACAGATCAGTCAAGGTGCCACGAGATATAATTGAAGATGTGTTGGTTCTGGTGGACAAATTTTACTATCTAGTGGACTTTGTAGTTCTAGATATGCACCAGCCAGTTTCCACTATTTACCAGGCATCTTTATCCCAGTGAAATGCATGCCTGCTTGTTGTGAACTATTTAAAAATGCAAGTGTGTTAAAAAATCTATTTTCTGACTTCATAATAAGTTGTGGCGTTTTAGTTTGAATGGTAGTTAATGTTAGTTGAGCTTTTTTTCCTAGGATATGTCTAGCCCATTGTCTTTCACTTTCTTTGCTAGGAGACTAGCAAAAAGTTAGTTGGGGGTGTGTAGTACATCTAAAACTAATATAATATTAATATTTTAATGTTATAAAATATTGGTATTAGATGAAAAAATGGTTAAGAGGAATAAATCTAAGTCGTGCATTTAATTGTTGAATTTATATAACTATAGATTTAATTTATTGTACCTATAAGTTTTTTCATCTTTAGCTTGCTTGTACTTAAGTCATATCGTGTTCGTATATTCTTAAATAATTATTTTTATCATTTGCACTATAATTATTGGCATTGTAATTATTTTATGAATTTAATTTCGTCCTATGATTTCATGAACTGATTAAGTATTTTTGTGTAGGGTGATAAAATTAATTGCTTTCTGGACTCGTAGACAAAAACACAGTCTGTTGAGACACATAGAAGCGCAAGAAATGACATTGATATAATTCAATGAAGAAAGAAGAAACCTAAATCTCAGTCATTCATCTCTCTTTTCACTTTCCTTTTCCTTTTAACCTAGCAAACCTACATCTTATTCTCTTCCTTCATACTTTGTCTAACCTAGCCTCATTTTCTCTATTTTCTCTATTTTCTCCCCCTCCCTTTTTCTTCTATCTTTGGCCGACTCTTCCCCCTATTTATTCTCTTTTTCCTTTTCGTAAAACCCACTCTTTCTATCTCTAACTTTTATTTTTCTAGAAACACTTTTCTCTCCCTATTTTCTCTCTTTTCTCTCTCCTATATTTTTAACCTAGCCCCACCTCTCCTCTCTCAATTCTCTCCCTTCTTTTTCTCTTCTAGCCGACTATTACTACTCTCTCTCTCTTTTATTTTTTCACCATTATTTTATCTTGTCCAAAACCCTAGTTTTTCTTTCTAGTTTCTCTTTAAGCGTTGCTCTCTTCTCTCTCTCTCTATCAACTTCTCATCTTTTCTTTTTCTTTTTCTTTCTTCTCTCTCTTTTCCCTTAGCCGATACTCTCTCTTCTCTCTCTTTTCCTATTTTTTCTACTTTCGCTGAATATCCCTTTTTCTCTCTCTTTTGTTCTCTTTTCTTATATTTTCTCACGGTTTCCAACATCAAGTCTTATTTTCCAGTCATTATTTTCAGTTTCTAGATTAGTTTCTTTTATGCTTTATTATTTTAATGTGTTGTATTTCAATTCCTAGGATTTAGATTTAATTTCCTTGCTCTTTAATTTATTGTAATTTCTATTTTAGTTTTGGATTATGTTCTTGTTGTTTTTTTCTTTTAACTTGAATCTTGGATTGTAATAAAATGATATTATTTAATCCAAGAATATTGTGCTTTTTTTTATTCCTCGTCAATTAATTATTATCATTTAAATTTTGTCATTTAATTATTGTCATTTAAATTCTGTCGTTTACTTTCCGTAGTTTATTTACAATTATTTCTGTTTTCCCATTTACTTTATGCATGTTATATTCTTAGTTTACATTTTGCGTCCCTTTAATTTCATTTTCAACTCTAAAAAAAATATGAATTTGAACTGTGTTCAGTAAATACTTTTATATTTTTTTTACGCGAGTTTGAAATCAATCTATTTTCCCTGAGGAGACGATCTCGTCTTTTGGACTAATTATTACACGACAAAGCTCCTATACTTGGGATAGCCTTTGCACTGCTCATTTTAGTAGTATGTACAAGGTACTATTATATAATATGTATAAGGTACTATTAAGTAATATGTACAAAGTACTAAATATAATATATATATAAGGTACTATTAAACAATATGTGTGAGGTATTACATATTAAATAATATGTACAATGTACAATATATTACATGTATAATTTATATAAGGTACAATTATATATGTAAATATTTGATTTTAATTAATTTTATTCCTTTTTTATTTTTAATTTTATTGTATTAAACTGTTTTGACCATTCTAACATTAATACGATTAAAGTCCTTACAGTTACATAATGTCGTCCGTTCTTACAATTTATATCTTTAGAAGGGAAAATAATTTTTTTATCACTTAATTTTTTGTGTGATTTTCTTTTTAATCTATTAATACTTGTGCTTTTCTTTTTGAATCATAATTTACTTATTAAATAAAACGAGATTCTGTTAGCCAAAAAATAAGTTAGATCATCATGCACAAATAATATAATATGTACAAACATGTACAAACTTAACTGTTTGAATATCTAAAACAACCTAAATAGATGACAAAATACTAAACAGAACTATGAGGTCATTTGGTTCAGCTCTTGCACCATCTCAGCCTCGACATCATTTATCCTTTGCATGATGTCTTCTGGGCCATCGTCATGTGCATTCTTCAACTTCAACTGCATGGACTCCATCTTCTTGAGTCTCTTCTCCAAAACAACCTGTTTGCTGATGATGGGAGCGATGGTCATCTCCACTGCGTGTACAATGTTTTGCTCCATCTCTTACACAACCCGTGTCATACCACTCGAACGCCGAGGGAAACTGGAGGACGCTGTGACCTCAATCCATGCACCATCGAACGCGGACAAGTCGAACTTTTAATGGGGTCAAACTGTATCGACGTCAGCTCATGACGTCTGACATCTACCTCGACATCCAAAATCAGCTGGTCAACATGTTTTCGAACGACTGGCACTCTTTGCTTGTCAGCTAAGCCTCGGTTCTCACGGTCTGGAAGATGAAGTGCGGGAGGTCGAAAGGTTTGAGACGAGCCACCATCAAATACACTTGTGCACGCTAGGTTGTGCACTGTATTTGATGTTTCGGAAAGGTGTTGTGGCTGAATATAAGGTAGAACATCTTCCAAAAGCCGGGCAAGGAGCTCTACAAAAATGATGACTGGATTAAGTGTTGGCCCTCCCCAATCATTAGTCTAAAGATCTCCTCGGCTGACAAAGTCATAGCAAGCTCCACAGCAGAATAGGCACCAACTTGCCTCGGAATGCGCAAGTAGGTGGAGAGGCTGCCAGGGGGATCCTGATTGGCCATCCACGGATGTAAACGTATGACTCTTCCTCGTCAATGTCAACATTCTGCAGCGTCCAGTAAAACTGTAGGACAAGATTTGTGTACTGCGGGCCCCTCCAAGAGAGCACGTGCTTCCAACCATAATATGGGTGAATATCTAGTCAATCGTGAGACCCTCGAATTGAAACTCCGAGAATTCGTATGTGCTAACTGGTCTCTCTGCCACTACTATGCACATAAAAATAAGTGCTTGCCTCTCAACTGTAGTCATTGTTCTTTACTATGTAGAAGAAGAGGAAGCACTCTCGAACGTTTTGTCATTTTAAGTTAATCTTAAAAAAGAAAAAAAATATACGTTAGAACAGTTGAAAAGCATAGAACTAATATACATTCGAACGAAATACAATGAAGCATCAAATGGATGTAGAGTGGAAATCAGAAACATCAAAAGGAATATAAATTTCGAACGTATAAAGAAACTACGCATCAAACAGATATTGAACGTGCAGTGATTTCTATCCATTGAACGAACATGTAACGAAAAATAACATATCGAATGAAATATAACCAATTGAACGGAAATACATTCGAAATCTTAGCCATTTCGTTCGAATGATAAAGTATCATTTGAACACTGTAGCTCAAAAACGATCATGTTGAAAGTCCCTAAATCTATAGTTTTCTACGTCAAAATCAGTAAAAAAAATTAATCCTAAACTAACTACAAAGACCTACTTTTATCATTATGCATAATATTTCACAAGTTTATTATCATATTCAAAGCCAAATTGAATACACAAAATAAAACCAAAAAAACTTAGAAAAACACATTTTAATCGGTTTAGAATGTACTCGTAAACGTACCTGGAGTGTGTAGGACTAGAACGGATTCAATCCAAGGAGTGAAAATGGCAATGGAGATTGAGAGGAGTTTGAGAGAATTCGAGAGAGAGTAGGTGGAATTGTGAGGAAATGAGGCTTGGGTGTTCTAATATTTGGATGATCGTTCGAACGATTTGGGAAAAAATCGTCTGAAACCGTTCATTAATTAACTTTTTATATCTAAACCGTCAAATAATCGTTGGAACGGACAACACTAAGAGTACAGACGATAATAAAAAATAAACTTAATGGTGATTGGACTTACATTTATGATGGTAGGCGGAAAATTGGCGTTCGAAATTGTTCGAACACTTGAGGTTTTGGGATGCGAACCAACGTCCCAAAAAGATTATTTTCCGTTCAAATGAAATTTTTTAAGAATGAACTCGAGTTTCTGAAGTCCGATATTTTCATTTGCGTTCGAACGGGTAATGTTCGTTCAAAGTTTTGTAAAAGAATGCCCTTTAGTTGGAATGGATAGTTTGTCATTTGAACGCTAGTTACGTATCTATCCCTAAAACAAGTTTTTTTTGGGACGGAATCGAAATAATTAACCTTTGTTTTCTGGGACAAGCAATTCTGTCCCATAAAGGTTCAAAAGTGAAGCGTCGCAAAAAGTGTTTTTTGGGACAGTTCGAATTTTCGTCCCACAAAAAGAAAAACTATTATGTTTTTTGGAGCGGATTTAAAATCCATTTCCAAAGCTTAATTTTTGGGATGGATTTTTTGGCGTCCCAAAAGGTATAATTTCTTGTAGTGAAGAACGTCGATGTTACTCAGAACCTAATGCTTGAGGATTTGAAGTCATGATATTTTAAAGCTTGGGTCATCATCTTTTTTTTTTTTCTGAAAAATATGCTTGATTGTCCATCATACAAATTACAAAAATTTCTCAAGAAATAGGAAAAAATAATATATTTTTTATTAATCTAAGAAATTTTCAACTATACAACTTGTGGCATATATTTCTAAAATCTATCGGAAAGTACTGTAAAATAAAGAGATGTAATAATAGATTAAGGGTATATTATAATAATTCAATCAATACTCCAAACAAACACAATTTAAACATTAATGATAACCGTGCCACGTTTCCGAATCTTATACTCCCCACCGAACTTTTCAGCTCCGCGAGCCAACTTCAAGCAAATAGGACATGTTCCTTTGAAGGACTATGTACCAAAATTGGTGGTCTGTCTTGAATGTGTCTCCATCAATCAAATAGGACATGTTCCTTTGAAGGACTATTCTTGCGGATTCACTGGCATTTTGGAAGTTTGCTTATTTTTCTAGCCATGTATTAATTGGTTGCAAGAACCATTTTTTTCCCCTGAATTAGTAGCAAGAACCGGAGGATCAAAGACACAAGATTTTGATAGGGTGGGAAGGAGACCTATAAAAAGGAGGCTCTAGGATCCTCAGGGAACATTTTCTCTCCTTCACCAATCTAAGTTGTTTTGTCTATTTCATTGCCTAATTTCATCCTACGATCAAATACATATGTATATGTTCATTGGAGCGACATGCCAAAGGTAACTTTGGTATATGTCTAAAAGATTGATGGGAAGAAACGTTGGTGGGGGCAAAAAGTTGAATTCATCTTCACGTGCAAACAAGAAAGAATGTTCCACACCGTGCATTCAAGTTTAGAATATTGGAACTTATAAAAAGTTGGGTTCATCTCCAAATGCAGAATTTCTAATCACATGATGTCGATCCACAGATTAGAATATGATAAGTACTGGATGAAGGCGAGTATTTTTAATGATACTATATTGACCAAATATTGTATCTACTAAATGTTCTTAAACTGGTTGAATATATCCTAAGGGCATTATCTTTATTTTAGGCAAAAAAAAAAAACTCAATCCCAAATTGAACGGACAATGCAAAGTGTATAAAACTTATAGTTGGAGGTTCCAATATGTCAAAATTGGTAGTTTAGGGTGCAATGTGTCAAACCTCTTATAGTCGATGGGTGAAAAGTGTATTTATTCCTATTATCTTTATTTTAGGCAAAAAAACTCAATCCCAAATTGAACGGACAATGCAAAGTGTATAAAACTTATAGTTGGAGGTTCCAATATGTGAAAATCGGTAGTTTAGAGTGCAATGTGTCAAACCTCTTATAGTCGATGGGTGAAAAGTGTATTTATTCCTTAATATGTGTTACCAAGTCTGGGTTGAGGCTTATATTTTTTTTTAGAAGAGAACTTTCCATTTCTAAATAGTTTAAGCGTCAGCTTTGATGAGGATGTAAATACACGCGAAATAGGCCAAATCTTAGAGACCAAATTTTACTATAAGGTGCTCACTAACAAATTCTTCATTAAGAGTCACCAATTTGCTGTTTTTGAATAATCATATATATTAAGGAGAAAATCTTGACTTTTGAAATATTTAGGGGAAATAGGATTTTTGTCACTTGAACTCATCGCGACCTTATTCTTGAGGACTTAAGGAGTTGTTGTTCTGCTGAAAGCTTAGGGACGAAAGTGCTCCCTCTGTTGGAATGAACAACCTTTACACTAAATCACAACTTACTTCCACAAGCCTTCTTTTGTCGTTTCTCTACTTTTAGTGCTACCTTGACAATGTCATTGTAAGTCCACTAATGTTGCAATTAGACGATATTAGAAAGCTCCATTCATAATACACCAAGACAGCCAGCTATAGTTTGTCTAGATGGTTTTGCCACATTACACTTTATGATAAGATTATTGAACTCAAGTACTGCAAATTCTTCTAGGATGTTGCTTCTTTAAATTTTTCTACTATAGATAAGTATATTTCTTCAAGTTCATTGCGACAAACTTCACCCTTTGTCCATCCGTAACCTCCTTATAATAAAAAATTTGCTCCACCAATTAAGAACATCATCCTGGTTGCATTCTTCTTTCAAACTAGGGGTATCAACTTTCACATGAAGTTGATCTCATTGGACTTCATAGTTCCTTCAAAGATGATGATGATGAGAAATATGTCCTTTTGATGATGGTTCACTTCGATCAAGATAAAAAAATTTATCATTTTCATCGTGGGAAGATCCATCCTCCGAATCATCACAAGACTCATCATGATCAAAATGGCTCATAACATTCAAGAAGTTGCTGAGGTTGTTCTAATTGCCTCCTTATATATGCACTTTCAACATCATGTAAGTGTCTTTTACGAGGGGAGGAGATTCAATATTTGGTCCGTGATGATAAACAAACATAAAAACTTAAAGCTTTGGTACAAAATCTGATACCGGGATTTCCTAAAAAAAGGAATACTTCGGGGTGCTCGAAAATACCCTAGAATTCTTGGGACTCCTCCTGGTAAGATTGGAGACCTCAGGGTTGTTTGGAGTACCTGGGATGCATTTGAGTAAATTGGGAACATTTCAAGAATGTGTAGGAACCTCGAGATATCGACACAAGAACTCACACACACGAATAGATAAGTTCACTATCCAAGGAGATACAAAGTAAGAACTCGCCTCCTATCGGAATCCACCGAAGAATAAGAATTTCGAGAAGAAATCCTTCTTCCAAACTCAATGGCGTAATTCATGATAGAATTCAATAATTTGATTTTTCCTTTTTTGGTCATGGGCTATATATAATAATTAATGCAGCTTAAAAAAACCACTAAACAGAGGTGATCAAGACTAACATCTCCCAAATATTAAATCAAACTTAAGAAATATAAAAGTCATTAGACAAATGAAAAGACATGTTGAAAAGCCAAAAGAGGTGACTAAAGATACAAACTCGTCCAAAATTTGCAATAATTCGTAATTTGCTGCCAGCCTAACCTTCTTATAGTAATTTTACCACAGCTTCCTCAAAAAATTCAAATTCGGCATGACCGTTGGTGGGTTGGAAGCTAGGCAATGATTTCCGCTCACTACAAGAAAAATGACATTTAAATTTTCCACGGTTAGTTTTACGGAAATGTTGCCGTTTTAAAACGGTCGTGAGGACATCCTGACTTTGTCGTGCGGACGGTGTTAGGTTTATACGTCGTCGTTTAATTCAAGAGATATACTTGTCTTTATGTGTTTTGTACTATGTAGTTTTTTGTTAGACGTTCGAACGACTTCTATTTGCATGCATATGTTGTGCAATTATACGTTGTCACTTTGTTTAGGATATATACACATGTTAAAAATTTATTTTTTATGAGTATTTTTGTTGCAGACAATTATGCTAGTGTGCGCTTGCTTATTCTCTAAACTAGGTCGTTTTCTTAGCCACTCGGACGACGTATTAGTGTGTGCGGGCATTGATTCGTTATACGTTGTCCTTTTGTTTATGACATATAAACATGTTAAAAATTTAATTTTTAGGAGTATTTTTGTTGCGGGCAGTTATCTTCGGGGGTGCACGTATATTACCTAAAACTAGGTCGTTTCATTAGACGTTCGGACGGTTCCTATAAGCATGCAGATGTTGTTCAATTATATGATGTCGTTTTGTTTAAGATATATACATATGTTAAAAAAATTATTTTTAAGGATTATTGTTATTGCAAACAGTTATGCTAGGATGCGCACATTTGTTCCCTAAGAATTGGTTGTTTGATGACGCGTATGGACGACTACGTAGCATCCGGACGCATGTTTGCATTAGACGTCATTGTTTTATATCCTGTGTAAATGCTATGTTACATCGTGCAGACAGTGTTAATTGACAGTTTATTTATTTTTGCCTTTTTTATAGATCAAAATATGACTAAACGCCAGCGTTTGTCATCTACCTCAATGCCGAGAGCTTTACGCAGCAAGATTCTCAGAGGCAGGAGGATTGTATGACGCAGGAGGAGAACCAGCTGGTTTAGATACTTAGCCGATCGATTATTGTAGGGCATAAGGTCGTAGTTGTTGACTTCGAGCAAATGAAATATATTGGTCGGAGTATCAGCGATATTATGGAATTTCAGGGTTGTATTGGGCATCTGGAGAGAGATGGCGTAACCTTTGTAGATTTGGTTGTGGAGTTTTACATAGCACTGCTAGATGTTGCAAATCTTGATGGTATGGACCGTAACTGTACGCAGGGTGACCTTTCAATTGTCAGCAGACATTCTAGCGACATTTATGGGGATGCATAGGCTGATTGGAACATAACCTGCTGTGGAGATGGGGAACAAGCCAGATAGGAAAGACATCTTCTGTACATTCACGGACTAGGACGTGGTGCTTGTCAGACCCTTCATAGGACAGAAGTACATGCTCTCATTCTGGTGTATTATGCACTTCATCATCGCCTACGACATTCAGCAAAGGGGGTCACACGACAGTGTCCTATCGTGAGGTGAGCTGATGTTGTCCGTGACTAGAGGATGTATTGTAGATATTCCGTTGTAGGTCTTCCTAACTTTTCGATCTGAAGCGAAATCAGTTATGTTGTTGCGTTTCCATACAGTCTACTCCTGACACACTTCTTCCATTATGTGGGCTGCACTGATAGTCATGACGAGAAAAGGAAGACGTCTCTCGATCCCATCTGTCATATCACTTTGAGCCAATCTGAGGCTTAGCCTAAGCGGTAGCAGATACATCAGACTCCTTCTCCTAGAGAGCCGTAACAAGTGGAGGAACCCCCTCATCGTGCACATGGGGAACGACCTGCCTGGGCCGATGCTTGGTTGACAAACCTGAAGGGGATGGTTGAGGCTGTTATTTCGTCGACGTATCAGTTGTGCATAGACTTAGGGACCCGTGTGATCTCTATGGAGACTCAAATGATAGGATTGTAGCCCTTTCTGAGTATCACTTTGGTCACCTTGCATGTGACTGTTTGGATATGTTAATACTTCAAATGAAATGTTCATGATATGTTACTTAGAATGTTATTAACCGTAACACTTGGATGTGTTTTAGTTGTTGAACGAGCGGTAATTCCCAAATTCTTCATATTATGGACAGTTTGAGATTAGACTATTTATAATGGACGTAAATGTTTTGACCATCTATCGGTTTTTGTTGACGTTCGAACGGTTTTTGTTAGGTTGGCCAAGGATCGCTCCGGTAAAAGTATCACCAAGGCTGGGTCATAGACAGAATGACTAGCTTGGGTGAGCGCTATGGTAGTGGAGCTGAAGGTGAGTATTGGGACGATATTGGAGCTGACGCATACGTTGTGCATGGATGTCCATACCCGCTTGACCACTCTAGAGAATAATTTTGCTCTGACGGAGAGGGGTCTGAGGGAGGAGGTGATTACTATGCCGATGGAACTGACTTTTATGACAGAAAACGTGTCCCAGTTATACCAGTCTCTTAGTACAATTCCGATACAACTTCGGTCGCTCATCAAACGGGTGAATATTATTGAGGAGCAGTTGGAGCATGTTCGTTACGCCATCGGACAAGATCTCGACGAGATAGCTCGTCGTTGTGATTCAGACTACTCTCTAACTTATGCTTTGTTAGTCTCCGACTTGCGATTCAGCCTTGTCTTAGGTTTATGTATTTTCGTTATTATTTACTTATGCTTTGTTAGTCTTGAGCTTCTACCAGACTTTATGATTTTGTTTTTCATTTGGTATTTCAATGTTTGATATTTTATATTATGTACTTGATTTTGATTATGTATTTTATTTACTATTATGTCGGTTAGATATTTGTAGACCCTTATTAATTTTATCGTATATTTAATACATTTAAATACATAATTAAATAAATTAAATTTGAAGATTTCATATTATAATTTAGAACAGTCCGGACGCATTAATAAAGTCCAGAGGTCCGCCAGATATGTTATTCGTTCGCACTTAATAAATAAACGTCCGCACGGGTTACCATTGTATAATTTCCGAACGAAATTCCACCGTCCTCACATCCTTATTTAAGCAACATCCGCATGTTCTAGAGCTGTTCGCGCATTTTATTCATAGCAATGTCTTTTTTCTTAAGAAAAAAATAATAAGCGTTACACGTGGTTTATCAGCATGCAGACGATATATCAGCTGACACAATTTATATTTTGACACAGAAATTCACTTCGTGCTAACCTGTATTTGAGACGTTTGCACGAGTTTCAATGACGAAATTGATTTTGTCATGTAATACATTGACGGTCGCAAGAGACATGCTAGCAGAAAAAAAAGGAATCCGTAACTTATTTATAATTGTTCCACAAAATGAAAACCGTCCAAACCATCTGAGTCAGCATCCGAACACTATTTCCTAAGGAACCTAAAAAATTATTACCGAAAAACAAGTGTGACACGCTAATTCTTCTATCAAACCGGGTGTCAAATTTTTTTTGACACTAATAACTTTTACTGACAAATTTTTAACTTTAGGTGACAACAAATTTTGACACCCAAAACCTATTTTCTGGTAGTGGCTAGACCCATATATAACTAGATGGCTAACTAATCGAAAATTATTCCCATAATTAATTTGAATTTTTGAACTCAGTGTAGGAGGGGAGAATTAACCCCCGCCGATTCAACTACTGTCCAGCCTTAAAACTTCCATCCATACAACTACGAGGCACTCTTGTGATCGTTGTAGCATTTTGGACCTCTTCTTTCCATGAAATTTACTCACACCTGCGCCCGTACATAGAAAAAGACAATGAAACGTGTGCATAGAATTCAAGTAATAGTCTCCAAGCATATGCTTTCGTCCTATAAATTAGAGGCCTGTAGTGTCCTTCCGAAAGCATCTTGAGCCCTTCTCTCTCCCTCTCTCCCTCTCCCTCTCCCTCAGTTCATGCAAAATTATGTGCCATAACTTAGCCTAAGAGATGAACCCTGAAAGCCACGAGAAAGAGAGGCTGCCCACTCGCTGGTGGCGTTGGGTCAAAGCCTATCCAGAGAGGTTGACCGCCACGTTGTGTGAGATTGCTGCAAAGACCAAAAAGATTGCGCATGACGATCCTAGAAGAGTAATCCATTCGGGAAAAGTAGGACTTGCACTCACCCTGGTTTCATTATTCTACTACTATCGACCACTATACTATGATAGTTTTGGTGTCTCTGCAATGTGGCCGGCTGTAATGACTGTGGTTGTCGTCTTTGAATTCTCTGTGGGTAAGGTTGTCGTCTTTGAAACTAAAGTAAAAAATTCTTCGGTGAAATTAAATGAATATATGTTTTAACTAACATATATACTTCCTCAGGAGCCACCGTTGGAAAAGGGTTGAACATGGGGTTGGCAACATTACTGGCTGGAGCTTTAGATGTTGGAGCTCACCACTTAGCTAGCCTATCTGGACGCAGCGGTGAGCCCATTCTACTTGGGTTTTTTGTCTTCCTACTAGGTAAGCATATTATTCACCTAAATATTTCTCCCTCAGTTTTCAATAGATTATTGCTTTTTTAAAGAGCTCATGGACGTACACCAAATGTGCTGCTGCAGCTGCTGCATCAACATTCGTACGCTTTTTCCCCTACATCAAGGCCAGATACGATTATGGACTGTTGACATTCATATCGACATTCTCCCTGATATCCTTCTCCGGTCTTCGAGACGATGAGATATTGGTCTTGGTTCAAAAGAGTTTAGCGACCGTTGTTATAGGTGGCTCCGCCTGTCTGATCATATCCATTCTGGTTTGCCCTGTGTGGGCTGGTGAAGATCTTCACTATTTGATTGCTCTTAACGTGGAAAAGCTGGCCAACTTCTTAGAAGGTACTATAGCCACAGAATAAAAAGTACAAGAAGCCGCTGATAAAGTAAAATTACAGTTATGTCCAAAAACAACCAAAATAAAAACAGCCTTACGTACTCCAAAACAGCTGAAAGCAAAATGTTTAAAAAGAAATTAGGCTTAATACAAAGTGTCTTTTCAAGTCTCAATAATCTTAAAATCAACATAATATGCTAATTGTCCTTTTCTCCTTCATTATAGGAGCATTCATACTAATCGAATCAAACAAATTACAGGGTTTGGTGTTGAATACCTCAAAACAGATGACGGGACGTCCTCCGCCGACAAGTCGTTTCTGCAAGAGTACAAGAGTGTTCTCAATTCAGAAAGTACTGAAGAGTTCTTGGTGTGTGAAAACTCTCTCTCTCTCTCTGTGTGACAATTTCTTAAGGCCTTTGGTATTCATCTTCTCTATTCGCAGGCTAATTTTGCAAGCTGGGAACCACGTCACGGGCAGTTCCAGTTCCGCCACCCATGGAAACAATACCTTAAAATTGGAACCCTAACCCGCGAGTGCTCCTACAGAATAGATGCCCTTAGCGGCTATCTCAACTCTGATATTCACGTACCGTATTAGAGATCATACTTTTCACATCTATGTCCAAAATACACTATGTAAATGTTTACACCTTTGTTCTCCCACTGTTGTAGGCTTCACCGGAAATTCGTAGTAAAATATTCCTAGAGGCAAGTACGAAAATGACCTTGGACTGTAGTAAGGCACTAAAAGAATCAGCATCTGCGGTCAGAACAATGAGAGGACCATCTTCAGCCGACCCACATGTTTCAAATTCAAAGGTCGCTGCCAAGAGTCTCGAGTCGTTGCTCGGATCAGGCTTATGGAAGGATGCTGACCACTTATCAGTGATACCGGCGGCCACAGTGGCTTCACTTCTCATCGATGTTGTCAACTGTACAGAGAAAATTGTTGATTCTGTGCGTGTGCTCGCCTCCCTTGCAGATTGGGACCTTGTAGAGCGATCTGTATTCCAAGAAAAATCAAGTGTAGAACAAAATGAACCTGAAGATAAACCCCTTCCCCACATCGATTGCTCTCATGTTGTTGTAACAGTTCCAGCATCAGCAGAGAATGGCTCTCCTCCGCCGCCTTTGACTAATAATATTCATAGAGATTTTGTGTAAATATATATTATAAATATATGACTATGCTAAGTGAGGGTCAAATCTTACCCTCACTTAGCATTTTTCAGCTGATGTATATATATATATATATATATATATATATATATATATACCTTGAATAAATTAAATTCCTTGTCCATTATCTCTATGTTTATACCAATTTTGGAAAAAGAAAAAAGGACAAACGTTCTCTTAAACCATCTAGCGTGGCCGTACGCATCCTTTCGTCACTTACAGTCACTACCCTAAAAGAAAATAGAACTTTTAAGTTATGTTGGTGTTGAAAGGATTTTGAGGTTGGATTGTACTTTAAATAGTTTGGAGACTTTCTATTGAGGATGATTAAAGTACTAAATCTTATCTATTTCATATATTATTGTTATATATTTGGGGATGTTCGGTTAAGGAGTTTTGTGAGGATTTTTTGTGTTTTGAGAATTTTTATGTGATGTTAACTTTATTGATATGCGTGTTGTAGTTATTTTTATGAGGATTAAAAAAATTCTGAGGATTTTTTGTCAACACCCTTCATTTTTCCACCACCGCTGCCACTAAGGATGATATAATTAGGAATAATGTCATATATAGTACACTCCCTAACTAAAGGCTAAAATTAATTTCGCCTCCCTAAGTTTCAAAACGACAATTTGTGCCCCATATTTTTCTAAGATAATCAATTCTCGCCCTTTCATTTGAAATGACCCTTAAACCACGTGCAAAGTTATTAAAATGTCCCTCTAAAATAAAATGACTAAAACTATTTTAAAAAAATAAAAAGTTGATATATAAAAAAGTAATATTCTTTAAATAAAAATATTGAAACTCTATTTCAATAGTCTATTTATTTTTAATTTATTTCATAATTTTTTTACTTTTTAAAAATTTTATTTTAGATGGACATTTCAGTCATTTTGCATGTTTTTTCTGTCTGCTTCAAATCAAACAGAGGGTGGAAATTGATAATGTTCAAAACATAAGAGGGACGAGATTGTATTAACCCTATATATGTAATCAAGGGCTAAACATAGAATGTGAATTTTGGGGACAATGTAAAGAAATTAATAAAAACAAAGCTTAAATTGCAAAAATAAAATTCTGGATTCTGGGGCCCATGAGCCCCCTAGACCGCCCTTTAGCTTTTCCCTTCGATGTCACCACCAAATTATAATCAATACTCACTATATATATGTTTTTTTTACTAAAATTTTAAAGTTTCATTACAAAAAGTCCCAAAAGGTCAAAACACATACTTCTTTGAAATAGAAATTAATTTAGCGCCAAAAAGTTTGGTGGCCAGAAATCCACGCACGCAATTTTTTGACTCGGCCTAGTCTTTTTGGGACAAAACCGCTCATCGCAAAAATATAAACTTTCGAAATGGAATGTTTTGTCACAAACGAACCTTATATTAAAAATATGGGGCACATGACAACAACGTTTGTACATCCATAACAACAATCAGACCGCAGAAAAAGGGTTGATTGGACATCTATAGTCCATCACCATCACCATCACCATCACCATTGACGAATGTTCAAGAAAGAGGATAGCACCTTTGTTGTCCATTGTCCCATCGACTAAATATCAAGTATTCCCGATTGGACGTATAGTTCGATTGTCAAAGTGCGGTGAGCGATCATTTGCTCTCACGATTGCACGACCGACGCCTTTCAGCGATCCATCATTAATGGAAAATAGATGGGAAGTCAAAATATCTTACGATGACTTTAATCTTTGACTACTCTTGAGGATGTTCCTTTTGTGAAAATTTGTTAAATTCTAAGAATAATATGAATATTTAGGTGATGTTTGAGTTTTATTGATATACATGTAAAAGTTATTGAATTGTATTAATGTGTGTAAAAAATGTAATATTGAGTTGTATTGGTATGCGTGTAGGAGTAGTGTTATAAGTATAAATTTAGAAAGTTTGATTCAAATTTTAAAATTTTTAGCGAAACGAACATGCCCTTAATCTCAGGATTTATGGTCGGTTCAATGTTTGATGAACTTGCACGTGGCATGCCAAGATCATAGAAATAGATTGTATAAGCATTACAAAAAGTACGAGAGTATGGAGGAGGCTTTACAGCACTTGCATGTCGATATAAGTTGGGATACAAATATGTGACTTAGATGATCTTTGTCTAGGAAGAAAAATTCATCATTTTGAGGAAATATTTTTTATTTAGGTAAAGGTAAGTAATTTCATTTATCCCCAAAAATTCAGATATACAATGAATCCAATACAAGCAAAAGGGTATAACCCTTATGCACAAACGCTTAAAAAAAATTGGCATAGCCAATTCAACTAAAAACCAAACGGTGCACACTAAGGAGGTTGTCTAATTGATACACTTGTGTTAGCTTTTCCCCTTGCTATCTTCAGCTCTTGAAGCTTTACATTAAGACTCTTCTTGCTCTCCTCTCGTGACAGTGCCCATCGTAAGTGGAGACGGGGCAAAAAGCTTGCTCCTCTGCATCACTACAACCATCGTCATCATCTTCATACGAAGTGAGAACTTCAGAACTATTAAGAGGTTTCTTGGCCGAGCACTGGATATATCCGTAGTCTCATCTTGAGTGAATATTTTGAAAGCTAAGAAATTTACAACACTTTTTCACACAAATTTCAGTTTACTTACAGAATAAATTCAATTAAATCTTCTTTCTCTATACTTTTTCTCTAAACTATAATAAATTTTCATTAAAAAATTCCATTATATTATCCCTCTCTACACCTTTTGATAAATTCCAATAAAAATCAATTTACAATTAAATATCTTCAAAAAATTTCACCTAACTTTTTCCTAACACCAATAAAACTTCAATCTACGTAAATATTCATGCATCTATCAAATTTCTACAAATTTTAAGAATTTTTTACAACCGAACTTTACCTTATTATCGAGGGATGATTTTCATGTACATACATTACCCAACAAAAGAGGGTTAAACTTGAGAATAGGGTCATGCATAAGCGGTGGCAGTGGCGGTTATGTCCTCCACCACTTGTACCGCAGATCACAAAAATATAAAAAATTGAATAGAACTTCCTAAAATTGCAACCCAAGTAATCAAGAGCAAATCGCACAAAAATTGAAACCAAATTGCCACATTCGAAAAATTTCCAAATCTCAACAAAATCGTAAAGAATCAAACTATACTAAATCAAAATTTAAATTTTTAATTTTTTCTATCCAAAATTGCAACCCATTGAAAAAAACTGATCTTAACGGCGGTTACTACCGCCGCTATAGGTGGTTTTAACTACGTTTTTCTACAAACACCGCAAAAAGTCCAATCTACAACGGCGGTTGACCGCCGTTTTACTGCGACCTCCAATCTCACCACTGAATGGAAAAATTAGACCCCTCGTGAACCAATTCCTGCCACAAAAGGGGTTCGAGCTTTATGTTTTAAAACAATTTGTTGTCTTTAATTATGAAATGTTTGAACAAAATTTTTTTATTTTTCCTCACGTACCTTCACAATGAATGTGATAATATATTGGTATTTAATTTGAATCAGTACTTGCTATTTTTAATTTGAACTAGTGGTATTTTATTTAAAAAATTTCTAAAATATATTTTAATAGATATGTAATCGATGATCAGCACAATTAGAATCCAACGCCCAAACGAAAAATCATTCGAACATCGACCCTAAACCGGATTACCGTCCCAACATTTTCAAGTGATCGACGCTATATGTCAGCCGTAAGGACAGAATGTAATATTCATCCCAAATTTTGTAAATGATCAGACAAATCTTGTGTTCGAACGTCAATTTTGGGAACAAATGTTTCGTAGGAAAAGATTCGGGACGGTTTTGTATCTTTTTGGGACGAACTAATCCGTTCCAAAAGCCCCTTTTTGTGAAGAACTGAAAATTTCGATCCAAAAGATCTTTTGGGACAACATGTTTTGTCCTAAAAAAGCAATTTTTGCTGAAGTGAATTGAATTAATTCGAGCATGATCATGATTCAACAACAGAGCGTGGCAAAATATTAAATTATAATTCCCTTTTGTTCTTTTTTAAAGGAAGTTTAAAGCTATGATCAGCAGTTAAGATATACAATCACACAATGCAAAATTACTGTCATTAATCAGCAAAACCAAGGAAAATGCGATTTATTACAGGAAAAGATCTGAAAAAAAATTCTTCTTCTTCTTCTTTTTTTTTCTGCTGGGTTAAATAGAAAAAATAAAGGTCAATTACGTAATAATTAACAAAAGAAATTAACTTGCCAGTTACAAAAGAAAAGAAAAAGTACTAAAACCAAAAAATGGTGGAAAAAAATAAAATAAATAACGAGGGAAATCTGTATAAAATTCAAAGAGCACCCTTTTCCTGCCATTGGTTAAGGAAACAATCACCTACTATACGGCCATCACATGAGTCGACCTCAATTGTGTTGACAGCAGATCGACCGGTTGGTCCAATTAGGAAAAAGCTAGCTAGCATATATAAGATTTACACGAATATTCTTAGCCGAAGCGAATTTTTTTTTGTTAAACCAGTAATTTTAGATATGAAATAAACCGAAGTACAACAAACTACAAAAAGCATAAAAATTAAAGCAGAAGACAAAAAAAAACTATGATGATTTAACACTATTAAATTTCCACAAGCCTCCATTTAAAAGAAAATGAGCGAAAACATCTCCAGTGAAGGAGTGGGCAACCGCCAAGGCTGCTAGAGAGTGAGCCTCCGAATTAGTGAGAATCATGGAAGACCTCTGAGCATTTGGGGGTTGACCAGACCATTAAGAGAATAAGTTTAGACAAAAATTAATATGCTAAGCTTCAGAAGGAGTAGATTGTCCAAAAACCAACGGATCATCTGCATAGAGAAGGTGAGTAATTGAAGATCCTCTTCTATTTAATCTTATGCCATGAACCAAGAAGAGAGATTGTGCCTTATCCAGTAAGCGAGAAAGAATTTTCATGCAACTGACAAATAGGAAGGGAGATAACGGATCGCCCTGACGGAGACCTCTAGTAGAGACAATGAAACCATAAGACCTACCAATTAAGAGGATCGAATAGGAGACATAAGATAAACACTCATGGATCCAATATATCCATTTTGAGCTAAAACCAAATTGTTTAAGTGCAATAAGAATCAAATTTCATTCCATTCTGTCATAGGCTTTGGACATGTAATTTTTGAGAGCGAAATTTCTTTTTTTTTTTCCTTTTTTCCGAGAAAGAGCATGAAAAATTTCATGACTCAGAATTTAGTTATCCTGAAAAGTTTCATGAGTTGAAGCGAAATTGATTTTAAGGGTCTTCTTTCACCGCAAAAGCTTTTTTTTTTTGTAAATCAATTTCCAATGCATTATAATTTAGTAAATTATTCTAATTTACAGTGTTTGGTTTTTACATCAATTATATTTTATTGAAAATATTTTTCAATGTTTTTGACATATATTATATTTTATAATTTTATATGATTAATAAACTTAATTTTTAAAATTAATTTGAAATAAAATAAAATAAAGTTTTCGAGAGAGTAAAAAATGGGGCAGGTTCTTTTGTATGCTTAGGTTTCGGGTTAGAGACCATAACACGAGCCTGATTTTTCTCGAGTTCATGTTTCAAAACCCGACCTCGATCCCAAAAAAGCTAAAATAGTCAGGGTCGAGTTCCTTTGAATGCTTTAGTTTAAGGTTAGAGACCTGAACACGAACCTGATTTTTCTCGAGTTTATGTTTCAAAACCCGACATTGAAAAAGCGAAAACCGTTAGAGTTGGATTCATTTTAATGATTTGGTTTCGGGTTAGAAATTTGAACACGAACTTGATTTTTCTCAGGTTCATATTTCAAAACCCAACCTCGACCATGATGTAACTCGTCCAGTTTGGGTTGACCCGAGCCAATTTTGATTCAAGAGGTGAGGTTAATTGGTTTTTGGGACAGGTCATGAAATAAGATTAAATAGTTTCAAAAAGTAAACTACTTTTAGGAAAGTTGACCTATCTTTTACGGTTGACCGAATTGAGTTTCGGTCAACAGAATATTACAGTGTTCTCCAAACAGTCGAAAGTATGGAAAGTAACTTCTAGAAAGTAAAATACTACAAAGCATAAAATATTAAAAAAATTAAAAATAAGAAAAAATTCTAGAAATAAATTAAAAATAAATATATTAGTGAAATAGAGTTTCAATAGATTTATTTAAAAATATTTCCTTTTTTAAATATTGTTTTTTTAATTTTTAATAAATTTTTAAATATCTTTGCTAAATTTTATCTTAGAGGGCATTTGAGTCATTTTTCACGTTTTCCCGTCTGACTTAAAAGCTAATTTTGACGTAGGGCGTACTTTGATGATTTTGCAAAGTTAGATGGTGTAAAAAAAAAAATTGATAGTTATGGGGCAACATTAATTTTTTGCACATAATTAGCTCTGTTTGTTTTGCAGTATTTTAATTTCTGAAAAATATTTTCCATACTTTCGACTATTTGGGGAGCCTCGTAAAATATGGTCAACCAAAATTCAATTCGGTCAACTGTAAAAGATAAAAACCAATCGACTCGACTTCCTAACTCGAAACTGACCCAGTTCAACCCCAACTGGTCCGGTTACATCGTGGTCGGCGCCGGGTTTTGAAACAAGTTTGTGTTCGGGTCTCTAACCTAAAACAAAATCATTCAAAAGAACCCGACCCAAATGATTTTAGCTTTTTTCAGGATCGAGTCGGGTTTTGAAATATGAACCCGACAAAAATAAGGTTCGTGATCAGGTCTCTAACCCAAAACCAGGGCGGAAGTAGGGGTGCGATGGGTATCGGCCGATACCCATCGCACCCCCCAAAAAAATTCACACTTAGGTTTTTTTCTTTTTCTTTATAAATTAGCTAGGTCTGATACCCATTAGGTCAGGTCCGATACCCATTATGTCCAAGCCAAATAGACTTAATGGGTATCGGATCTAAAACATGTTTTTTTTCTATACATTTATTTTGCTCCTGGTGCTATATAATAATTGAGGCAAATATACAGTTATTATAATTTTTTTGTTTTGCATTGATTACAAGTTCTTCAACCGAGGGGTAACTTCCTGCCATCTTGCTAAATATATGTTAGTAAAAAATTATTTACTCTTTGCTCCTAATTTTTCACAATCAAGATCACTTCATTTTTTTCTCCCTATGTTGATTTGTTCTTTATTTTTATTAGAGACCTCGAAAAATGTTGTGTTTGTTTAGAATTATTGTATAGGCCAAACCAAAGTTCTGATCACTTTTGGGATATGTTTATCTAAGGAACTCTTTTACTAAATCTTGCTTATCTTGTAAATTTTATTTTTATTATTCAGAGCATGGTTTGCCATCAATTGTTGGTTTGTGTGTGTAAGTTGCTTTGAAGAATGTGAATATCTTTCAATTTCAAATCCATAGAACCTAGAGAAAGTAAATTACAAATGCATCCCAAGTAAACTTTTGTCAAAAGAAAAAAGAGGAAAAAAAAGACAGATCTAAGTTGTGGTAGTAACAAAAAAATGTAAGAAAGACAACCTCTAATGGCATCAAGACCTCAACCGTCAAAATCATCTGTAATTTGTCATAAAGATTTAGTATTAAGTAGAGAATTAACTTAAATTAGATCATCAAAAGTGATTTGCGTAATAGGATGAGAGATAACTGAATGAATGGTTGCATGTTAGTGTACAACGAGCAAGAAGTTTTTAAAACTATTGAGAACGAAACCATTTTGCAACATTTTCAGAAGATGCAAACTCGTAGGATCCAATTGTCACCTTTCAGTCGCAGTATATATTACGATACATGTATTCCAATATTTTTAATGCTTTTAGTCTTTAATTTTCGACATTATAACTCTAAGACAATGACGTTGAAAAAAAAACTCTAAGACAATGTTTTGCATTATGAAGGAAATTTTTTTTTGTCATTTCGCCTTTAAAGTTCGACATCTATGAATTTTAATCCTGATTCCGCCACTGCCCAAAACTAAAGCATTCAAAGGAACCTGACCCCAATATTTTAGCTTTTCTTGGGGTCGAGTTTTGAAACATGAACCCCAAAAAAATCAAGTTCGTATTCGTGTCTCTAACCTGAAACCAAATCATTCAACCTCGACGGTTTTAGATTTTTTGGGGTCGGGGTCAGGTTTTGAAACACGAATCAGGGAAAAAAAATCAGGTTCGTGTTCAAGTCTCTAACCTGAAACTTAAGCATTGAAAAGAACCCGAGAATTTTAGCTTTTTTCAAGGTCAGAGTCGTTTGAAACACGAATCAGAAAAAGAAAATCGTGTATGTGTTCAAGTCTCTAACCTGAAACTAAAACATTGAAAAGAACCCGACTCCAACTGTTTTAGCTTTTTTCGGGGTCGAGATCGTGTTTTGAAACACGAACCCGAAAAAATCGGGTTAGTGTTCGGGTTTCTAACCTGAAACCAAAAGATTCAAAGGAACCCGACCCCTTTCATACTCTCTCGAAAATTTTATTTTATTTTATTTTATTTCAAATTGATATTAAAAAATAAGTTTATTAATCATATAAAATTACAAAAAATAACATACGTCAAAAATATTAAAAAATACTTTAAAAAAATATATTTGATATAACAACCAAACACCAAAAATAAAAATGCTTTACCGAAATGCATTGGAAACTGCTTAAAAAAAGGTACTTTACAGTGAATAAAACGAATCTTAAGGAGTGAGCTATGAAATTAATCCTTACCTTTTCTATAATTAATTAATGCGGCCCTCAATGGCCGTCACATAATATTTTTAGTGGTTATGATCCTCTAAAAGTTCATGGGATAGTATACTAGTGTTCATATACCCAATCTCAAAATAGACTAAATAAAGTGTTGTGATAAAGTCCCAACAAATTAATTTTTTTAATAATTAAATTTCAATAATTGATAGCTGATCTTGCGCAATGAAATATGAACAAATTTCTAGCAGCCCCTCTTTTGTCTTTTAGCAGCTCTCTTTTGACTTTCAGTAGCGCTGCATGCATTAGACAGCTGATGTATTTTGAAAAAAAAATATCATATGCTATTTTGAGTACTCAAAACTATTAATTTTATCAAACTAACTTAATTCAAACTATAAAATTTATTAATATTCACTTAGTTATGGATTGAATCGTAAATATTGTGTCACACAATTTATTTTCTACATATTTTAACTGTGGAATCTTACTAGAAAATAGCACTTGATGTATTTTGATAATTTATAAGTTATATATATGATAAAATTCATAATTCATTAGACTAATAAATAACATTTAAGTAATAATTATAATTCATAATTCATTAGACTAAAAATAACATTTAAGTAATAATTATAATTCATAATTAATTAGACTAAAAAAAACATTTAAGTAATAATTAAAATTCATAATTTATTGGACTGATAAATAACTTTTAAGTAATAATTTCAGCGCGAGAAGCGGAGATTATCCCAATTGCAGAAGAATGTATAAAAGCAAAAGGGCACCTTTGTTGATTATAATAATAATAATAATAAAAGAGCACCTTTGTTGACTGCCCTCTACTACACTTGAAATACTCGTGGACTGCCCGACCAAACCATAGATATATATACTTGTTAGGGGGATCGGTGTTTCGGTCTTGTCCCAAATGACCTAGCGAATCATCTAGGAAAGGTCGTCACGTCGACTGATGTTAGTTAAAATATTTAACTAGTTGTTTTAATTCTTATTTTCGTTGTGGAAAGAACTTGAAGTCATGAGGAGGAAAAAGCATTTCTAAGGAACATAAATGCTATTTTTGTCTAGGTTTCGAAGTGATGTCATTTATCAGGAATACAAATGTTATATATAATATATTATAAATATAAGTGCTAGCATTTATCACAATGTATGATCTGTTGAGTGTTCTAATCGTACTTTTTTGTCTTCATTCAAGTGATTATAATTGTCTTCCATCCTAAATCCCAACATAATAATTAAGGTTAAAGTCATAGTTAATTTTATAAGTATAATTAAAAATTAAATTGGTGATTTTTAAAAATTATAAGTATTAAATCGCCGAATTGATAGTTAAGGGTATCACTAATAATTATATTTTTTACTCATACTTATAAGACTAACTATGAATTTAGCCCTAATAATTAATATCACTATTTCATCATCATTTTGGCCATATTAATGGGAACGAACGTTTCACGCGGGTGTACAGCTTTCGAGCCAAAAAGAACCGCGTAACATACCAAAAATTCTTTATTGTCCTATTTTTTCAGGTTTTATTACTAATAGAGTGCATGTGTTAATGATATTTAATAAATCAATTTTTAGAGTAAAATTTTGGATGTGATGGTCATGTGGTATATATTTAGACGTACAAATCCTTTCATCCATCAAAAGTTAACTCACTAACGAGGACAGGATCCATAATAGACTATTCGATCTCAAAAATGAGTATCTCGACTCCTAACCCATGTCGATCGTCCGTTTGTTAGCTAAGTTTTGAAGGACAAAAAGACCTATACGTATCGAAAGAATGGACTAAAGTTGTACCCCATAGACTGATTTGTTAAAAGGTGATATGTGTCAACTTATTATTGGAATTCATGTAAACCATTAACCCTGAGAATGAAACTTTAAATGAATAAATTCTTGGACAAAAATTATAAACTCATAGGCGGTTATGATCAATTTGAAAATCAAGCGACTATTTATTAAAATTGGACAAAATTTAGGGATGCAAGGAAGGATTTGTCTCTTGTACGAATTACGATACAATACTACCACGATTTTCGAATCTTATTCTCCGCACCAAACTTTTCAGTTCCTAGAGCCAACTCCAAGCAAAAAGGACTTTCTTCCTTCGAAGGACAATATTGTTCCAAAATGAGTGATGCTCTGTTCTTCGCTCTGACTCCGCCACTCAAAAAGAGTCAAAATCCCTTTGCATATTAGCTGTATTCATCCAGACGTACGGGGATTTTGTAAGTATGCCTTATTTTTCTACCCATGTACTGATAGCAAGAACCGGTAGATAAAAGCAACCAGATTTTGATGAGATTGAAGGGAAATAAATCTAGAAAAAGCAGAGGCTTTTAGAATCCTCAGAGAACATTTTTCCTCCTTCGATCGTCAATCTATTTTCACGTACGGTTTGTGTATTTCATTGCCTTTGCTCCTTCAAATTTCAAATACATTCACGGGAGCCACTACTAATGTAACTTTGGCATATGTTGGCCTAAAAGATTGATGGGAGAAAACTTTGGTTGGGGCAAAAAGTTGGATCCATCTTCACGAGGAAAGAGAAGTATATTCCACCCTTGCTTTCAAGTTTAGAATATATTAAACTTAGATTTAAAGTTTTAAATAATCTCAGAAAGAATTACTATAGACAATGAAAAATCCAAAAAATAATATAACAGCCAAATTGTAGGGGTATTTCGATTAATCCATTCCATTTTCCATCTGATTTAATGACCAAATTGAACAGAATGACCAAATTGAACAGAAGACAATGATTGATGTCCTTTGAAACTTGTAGGACGTAAAAAAAATAAATTAAAAGTTATGGGGTCCAATTTAATTTTTTCTCATTATGAGGCATACTATAATATTTATAGAAATAATTTGAATTATATTTTTTAAGATTCTCAACCTGCAAATTTGTTTAAAGATATAGAGCAGCTTTGTTCAAGAGTAATGAGAAAATGGACAAAAAAACAGAAGGCCATACCTAGCTTCAAGACCAAATTTTAATAGAGGGTGTAAGATTAACAGAGTTCGGTTGTTGGAAGGCTCTCGGCCATATCACAAAAAAATGTAGTTTTGGTCAAAAAAATTTAAAGCTTAACACATCCCAAAGAGCCGTAAAAGCTATTAATGGGACGATACTCCATGGAATAGACGAACCAAGCCCATGCAAGGTGGATTTGGGCATGCTTTTTGCTTTCTGCCTCCGTTTGGAGCGCCTTCTTAGAAAGGCCGGGCAATCTAAACGATTTCGGTGTCGTTGGTTAAAATACATAACAAGATATACACACATTAATACTATAAAAAATGGCAAAACATTTAAAATATTTTATTTTATATAAATATAAAAATATTTAATTACATATGTTATAACCAAATATATTGAATAAATATCTAAGGTATATACCTTAATAGTGTAACTTTCCATATTATATGAAGATGAGTTATATTAAACATATATAGCTAATAGCATAAAATGACAAAGAATTAAATTTCTTAGGTGATATAAGTTACTTTAAACGCATGCTAATATCATAAAAATTAAATATACACTACAACACATATATATACATAGTATATACACTACACCACATATATATACATAGTATATGTAACATACGTAAATATATATGCTATGTACTAATCATAGAGTAATAGTATATATATCGAAACTTATAAACGATTGACACAAAAGAATATACAATACATATATACAAGTGTAATATCTATTAGTACTACTTATATATATATATATATATATATATATATATTACCAGTTTCAAATGAGCTCAAATGAGTCTAGTTGAGCATATACGAGTTTTGTTCGTGAGCTTAAATCAAATCGAGCCGAGTTTCATCAAATTTAACTCATTTAATATTAGAACTCAAAATGATGTTTTACTTTTGAACTTGATTCGTTTATTAAACGAACCGATTATTGAGTGAAATTCGGTGATGAATGATGTCCATTACGTATTTATGACGAAAGGTGAGTTTCCAGATCGTTTGCGCAGTAGAATGGGATGTCCAGACGGTACTATTTGAAGGTGCCTGCCTTCGTAACAAAATTGAAATTGTTGTCTCTAAATGGTTGCTTTTAATAACAATTTTGATTTATCAGCCAAAATTTCCTCTCTACAAGTAACATTTCTTGTAGTGTTAGCTGAAGCCGAGCTTAAAACAACCGAGTTCATTTACATCCTAGTTGGGAGCTACCAATGCGACGACAAAGGTAGAGGTGAGGGCGTGGTGATCACCAACGGTGAGGTGGCTCTCCCCTCTCCCATGCTTAGTTATATAACGTACATCTTCGAGTTATAGATTGTTCTGAACTGTTCTGAATTCTCCGGCCTGACTTCATAATTCTCCAAAATTGTATGGTTCTGTTGTACTCCTGATTGTTAAAGGCATGATCTCAAGTTATGTCGACCATAAATGTGTTCTATGAGCGTTAAGCCTGATCAGTTACCAAGAGAGAGGGGATTCCCCCTCCGGATGGCCAGATGGATGGCAAGTGGTTGGGAGCCCGGGCAGGGGGCTGCCCGTGCTGCCCGGGGCAGGTGTGGGTCCCAGGCGGGACCCACCTGCTCCTCGGCTCCCAACCACAGGATCACCGGACATCCGGAACAGATTGCCTTCCCGTTACCAAGATGATTATGTACATAAGTCTTCAATCACACATATTGATAAATTTCTGATGGTTTATTTTGCTCTCGTTTCATCAAGTTTCGACATTGAAGTTTATCACGCTGTGTGCTGTCACATATCCCACTGCCGGCCGGCCCTGAAGAAAAGGCCGCATGCGGACTGCAAAAAGTGATCTGCAGCCGAGGTTTTCTTAAAGGATATCTGCAGGTTCATAAATGAATGAAATAAGACCAATCTGGTTGGTCCCCCCGCCTTGATTATAAATTGTTTTGAAGTCAACTATGGAAGCAGGTTTAGATATGAAGTCCAAATCGTTAACTTGGCAAGTGGCCGCTTCTCGCTGAGAAGCGTATCATGCATCTGCTTCCTCTGCACGACATGTATGTGTTTGCTGAGTTATTTCCACCTTCTAGTGGGGGGACCTTGATGGTGGGGTTTTGGCAGGACCCTGCCAGGCTACTAAATAAAATGGAAACATGCAAGACGGAGGGCTGTAAAATCCCCTAACTCCACAGCAAAAAGTAAAGCTTAGAAATAGTCTACAAGTTCCTAAGCAACAGAGGAAAATCTCCAACACGCGTCTAAATGCGCAATCTTTTTCAGCTAACGTCAAAAGGGAAGAAACGGAAAAGCGGTATGGAATTTTCTTCCAGTGCGACTCTACAACTTGAACCATGGGCTACAATGCACAGGGTTGCACCAATTCCACAAATGGCTATGTCATCACGCTTGGAAAGCGAGACTATCTGGACCCTGTGATCGATCAGTGCAGAGAACAGATCAAAAGCCGTCTCTACTTATTAAGTTCAAGAAAGAACTGTACTCTGTTCCATGAGATTCTGACGTTTGGAGTTCACCTTTACCGTAGGAATTGTGGACTTGCGCTAATGGATAACAACTTCCATCCAGAACTACAATGCACTCGTGTCGCTGTTGCAATTTGGACCTCATTTTCAGTGAAATTTCCTTACACCTGCCCGTACATAGTAAAAGACAAAGAAACCTGATGTATATAGAATTTAAATAATATTATTTATGACACCTAGCATGTGCTTTCGTCTTATAAATAAGCGGCCTGCAGTGCCCTTCCTAAAGCATCTAGAGTCCTCTATCTTTCCGTCCTCTCTCAGTTCATGCAAACTTGTCTGCAGCCACCTCTTAGCGTCGAAGATGAGCTCTCAAAGCCATGAAGAAATGGGGCTATTCGGTCGCTGGTGGCAGTGGCTCAAGACCTTGCCTGAGAGGTTGACAGCCAAGCTGGGTGAGATTGCTCTAAACACCAAAAAGATTGCGAAAGACGATCCGAGAAGAGTAATTCATTCGGCAAAAGTAGGCCTTGCACTCACCCTGGTCTCATTATTCTACTACTATCGACCCCTGTATGACAGTTTTGGTGTCTCTGCAATGTGGGCTGTGATGACTGTGGTTGTCGTCTTCGAATTCTCTGTGGGTAAGTTTGTAATATCTTATATTTGGTGAATATTTGTTCTCTTACAAATTGAAAATAAATAATTTTAAATTAATACTTTTCAGGAGCCACACTTGGTAAAGGTTTGAATAGGGGGTTGGCAACATTACTAGCTGCTGCGTTGGGTGTTGGAGCTCACCATCTAGCTAGCCTATCTGGACGCATCTGTGAGCCCATTCTACTGGGGTTTTTTGTCTTCCTACTAGGTAACAAAATTATTCACCTATATGCTCCCTCGTTTCTCAATCAAAAATCATTGCTTAACAAAATAGCTCATGCACCTACACCAAATGTACTGCAGCTGCCGCATCAACATTCGTACGGTTTTTCCCCAAAATCAAGGCCAGATATGATTATGGACTGCTGATATTCATATTGACGTTCTCCTTGATATCGGTCTCTGGTTTTCGAGATGATGAGATATTGGTCATGGCGCATAAGAGGTTATCCACCATTATCCTGGGTGGCTCCGTCTGTGTGATTGTATCCACTCTGGTTTGCCCTGTTTGGGCAGGCGAAGATCTTCACAATCTGATTGCTCTCAACTTGGAAAAGCTGGCCAGCTTCTTAGAATGTACAGGTACAGAAGAAAAAGTACAAAAAGTCAGTATTTAAGTACAATTACATATATGTCCAAGAAACAACAAATACTCAAAAGTTAATGGAACAAATGTTTAAAAAGTTTGCAACATAAACTATTTTCGTTTTCTCCTTCATTTTACGAGGATTCAGACTTACAGATTCGGACAATTTTACAGGGTTTGGAGATGCATACTTCAAAACAGATGATGGGACGTCGACCGACGACAAGTCGTTTCTGCAAGGATACAAGAGTGTTCTCAATTCAAAAAGTACTGAAGAGTCCTTGGTGGGTGAGAAGTCTCTGTTTTTGTATCTCTCTGTCGCTGTGTCTGAATATTTGTTTAAAGCGTCTGATATTCATCGTCGGTCTTCCTTATCCGCAGGCTAATTTTGCACGCTGGGAGCCACGTCATGGCCGGTTCCAGTTCCGCCACCCATGGAAACAATACCTTAAAATTGGAGCCCTAACTCGCGAGTGCGCCTACAGAATAGATGCCCTTAGCGGTTTTCTCGAGTCTGATGTTCAGGTAACATAAAGCCAATATTTTTTGCATTTGTATCCAAACACACTGAGGTTAACTGTTGGCACCTATGTTCTTCCATTACTTCAGGCTTCAGCAGAATTTCGTAGTAAAATCAAGGACGCATGCAAGAAAATGAGCTTGGACTCTAGCAACGCACTCAAAGAATCAGCATCTGCGGTCAGAAGAATGAGAGAACCATCTTTGGCTGACCCACATGCTTCAAATTCAAAAGCTGCTGCCAAGAATCTCGAGTCGTTACTCAGATTAGGCTTAGGGAAAGATGCTGACCTCTTATCAGTGATACCGGCTGCTACAGTGGCTTCACTTCTCATCGATGTTGTCCAATCTACCGAGAAAATCGCTGATTCTGTTCGTGAGCTCGCCTCGCTCGCACATTGTGACAGGGTAGAGCCCACTGTATCCCCAGAAAAACTGAATTCAGAGCAAAGTGAAGTAGATAAACCCCGTCCGGAGATCGAATGCCGTCATGTTGTTATAACAGTTCCAGCCTCACCAGAAAATGGCTGTCATCCGGCACCTATGACTAAAAAACGCATAGATGTATAAACAAATATTATTTGACATTATACATGAGCTAAATTACTGTAAAGTTTTGGCTTGGGTTAAATTCTCCAAGCTGACGGAGGAACCAAAAATAAATAAATAAAAATGATAAAAGAAGAGTCAGGTCTTACCCTCATGAGTATTCTTCGATTATACCTTGAATCGGTTCAATTCTTTTCCACTGTCTCAGTTCTACTACTTTGGGTACAAAGATAAATGAACACATATGATCTCTTAACCACGTGTTTGCCTTCTTTCATGTGATTAAGCTAGAGTTATTGTGTGTTGTGTCACCCAATAAGTCCAGTACTTTAGCCTTCTATTAGGGCTGCACAATCGAAAATTAGGTCCGATTTTCCAACAGAATTTGGACAGAATTTTCGGTTGTGCTTATATGGAGGATCGGACTGGACAACTTATAAGTAGTCAAGCCCGGTCCAGCCAAATGCGGTCCGGATCGGTTTTTTTAATTTTTTATTTGATTTTTTTAAACTTATTTTGGTTAATTTCGAAGGGGAATGACATAAAAATGTAGAGTTTTAGTTTAGGTTAAAACTAAAATTTTTAAGTTTGTAATTTGTATTAAAAAATATACAAAACATTTTTTTATTTATATTAATAAATCCATTCCGGACCGATTTGTCAAAAGGTATGAACCGGACCAAATTTAAAAAAATAAGACCGGACCGAACCACAAATTCGGTCCAGTTTTGTTCAGCCCTACCTTCTATGAAGGGTAGATTCCTTCCCCTTTCCCCTAATTAACTATGAAAAAAAATATTTGTCCCACATCGTTAAAGAGAATGATCCAAGAGTGACTTATAAAGCTCTATCACCTCTTCAAGAGCAATGTCCTTTTGCACTTGATAATGTTCCTTTTTATGAGAAAATGGCTAAAAACTCTAAAACCTATTTTATGGAGGCCAGTACAGGATGGTGGCCCTTATATATACTTGCTTCTAATTAATTAGCATATTTATGACAGTTACTCTTCAAGCAATCCCCTAAATTTAAGGCAGTATCTCTTTATTACATAATTAGCTTATTTATGGCAGTAACTCAATAATAGTCTTCAAGCAATCCTTTAAATTTATGGCAGTATCCCCTTATATAATTAGCTTATTTATGGCAGTAAATCAATAGTAGTCTTCAAGCAATCCCTTAAAATTTATGGCAGTATCCACAAAATAATTTGTTTATTTGTGGCAGTAACTCAATAGTAGTTTTCAAACAATCCCTTAAAGTTATGGCAGTATCCCCTTTACATTAAAATACCTTGTTCTTTTTACAGAGTTCTAAAATAGTTTATATGAATCTAAGCATACTAGGTTTTACTTTCATGTTTAGGACTAATTAGAAAGCATATACTAGGTTTTACTTTCAAGAGGAGTACTGATCATATAACAACAATCGAGCTAATTGCCTCAGGAAAAAAGGAAATTAAATGCAGTAACTAGGAAAATTAGTAGGATCTTGGCTAGCTTGTACGGCAAATGATCTAGCAAATAAAAACTGAGGCAATTACTAAGCCACTTATTTATATAAAAACTCACAGAGTGTGTCGCTTTTGGTTTATTTTTAACTAAATCAACTGCAATTGTGTTTGCAAACCAAAATTTTCACTTATGTCTTTCCATTCATAGATCGAGGTAGTTTATTTAACCTCACAAACATTCTTAGTCATTCTTTAACGTATTTAAGTTGCTTGATATCCTAAGTTGTTTAATTGTTGGATATTATAATCTTAAAGCTTTCAAAGTTTCATTCTTGCGCTCTCGATAGCTTTCAAAGTTTCATTCTTGCTCTCGATAACTGCTCTTTTTTTCTTTTTCTTTTTTTTTTGTCACTCCCCGCTTTACTAGTCCTGACATGACTTACACTTAGTGCTATTGTCTTACAAGTACGATTCCTTTCAATACTTGGAATATTCTTTAATACCTTCTAGCTTTTGCCTCCTTGGGCGCCTATGGATCTCATGTAAAAAATTACCATTTTTTTAGCTGTACTCTAGCTCAAGTGTGGGTCAAGACTTAGGAATAATATTTAACGGAAATAGAGATGAAGTGTGAAGTCGGATTTTGAACTCAGGACATTTGTTCTAATATCATGATACATTATATTATTAATCTGAAAATTTTAAACTATTAAAAATATGTAGATTTTTATTAGGGAAATTTATAATTTTTTCCCTCAAACTACCACATGTGACACAAGTCTGGTCAAGACCCAGGGTCGTAATTGAAATTAAATTCTGGAATGCTTTATGAAAATTCTGTGATCAAATTATGATTTATTGGAAAGCTCTACGAGTTTAGTTTCAACGTATCAAACGGCTTACGATTTGAAGTTTTCTAGACGAAGTTATGATTAAATTACTCCAAGGTGGTCAAGCTGGCATCTAATTACGAGGTTTAACGAATGTCTTTTCATTTCCCTAACAATCTTTAATGTATCTTAAGTCTTAATTAATATTTTGGAAGTTGTATTTCTGATTTACTCATGCTTGGGGTTTGTTCTAAGCTCTACTATTTAAATTCTTCTCTAGTAATGGAAAAATACAGATTTTGAGTGCTTATACAACTTGAACCTTAGGCTTTTTTGAAAAATAATTTCTTCTACAAACTATTATCATTCGGTGGATTCCAATAGGTGACAAGTTCTTGCTTTGTATCTCATGTTGGTTACATTGGGTAATGATTTTTGTATCCCTTTGTGTTCTGCTTGGGTGGTGAGTTTATCTATCCTAGTGTATAAGTTAAAGTGTGATTCCCGACATTTCCACAAATATCCCGATGTTCCCATTACTATCCCAAGATGTCTATTATATATCACTGGCTGTCATTTTATTCCTAAGTTTACCATTTTTTTCGAAAGCATTCCAACCAGTCTGAAGCGCTCGCGAGGTGTCCCGCGCCTTTCCTCGGTTAACCCCAGTATCAACATAATTCTCAAATACTTCAAAAACTTTAACTAGTTATAATTCAGCCCCACAAATTATTATTCTCGTTGCGATTTTATACCACAACCGAATGGAGCTATTATGTGTCCTACATAACTGACACGTGATCTTCTTCTTAAGTGAAAAGATAAATTTTTCCTCATTTGAGTCCTCCCTAGCCTTCTACAGTACTTCTAGCAATTCATAGACCCAAAAAATAATATGTAGTTAGCTGATTATATATATATATATATAAAGATATCTCACTTAGACTTGAGCTCGTTACATTTGTCTTTTCAAGTAAGGAGAAGGTCACGTACCGTTCAAGTGGAACTAAAATTATTCGACATAACAGCTCCAGCAGGTAGGGGATGAAATCACAACAAAAAGTATAGTTTGTAGGGGGAGTTGTAACGAGTTACAGTTTGTGAGGTATTTGAGAACAAGATGATAGTTTGATGGGAAAAATTATAATTTACAATTTTTTATTATCTCAATTATATTTTTTAACAGTCAAGAGTGATTCAAATCTGTGTTCCTATAATCAAGATTGTCAGAGTGGTATCGTTCAATAACCACTTCATGAGCTTAGTAATTAATCGATCGATGTGCATCTCATCGAGGCATGGTTTCAAAATGCAATAGTAGATGAGCAACAACAATCTATTGCTCTTATTGCTATCATTGATCGGAACTGGCCGTTCGGGTACTAAATCACTCGGTTGAATGCCTCACCCCATGTTTTTCTATGCTCTTGATAGGAATCATTGCATGGTTTTTATTCTAAATAATGCCGGAATACCAAATGCTTGGCAAAAAAAGTGGTGAGGGAACACGGTAATGATAGCTACCGGAACTAAGTACGTACTAGAATAATGAAAGTGCCGATAGCTCCGACACAGCAAAGCCCACTTCGAAATTTTTGGATTCCCTGACGTCCTCACTTTTTGTAACTTGGTTATGCATGTAATTTATTTGTCCGAAAAATAAGAGATGAAAAATTAAGGAACGTATTTTTTTTATCTTTAAGGACGAATTATTACTGGTTGCTCACGAATGAGATTAAATGAAGAGGTCAAGTATAAAGGTCATGTGCTAGTAATTATGAAAGCGCCGATAGCCCGTACACGGGTTGCTCGTGAATGAGCTTAAATGTAGAAGTAGACCTTTAGGGGCAGTAAAAAGGTCTAGTAATGGTTATCTTCGTGAGCTCCATTTTTGCATCTTTGGGACAAACCGATCGTGCCATTCCCTCTGGAACATGAATTTTTTAGCCGCTTTTGATTGTCTTCTTATCGCCGTACGTAATTAGCAATTAAAACAGGCTGCACAAGTTTTTTGACCCATCCCTCTGCCCTCTGGGCTCTGATCAGAATGATGGATGATTATCCAATTTGTGGCGTCTTAGTGGGAAAGTAATAAGCAGAGTACTGCATAGATTAATCATGTATATATAAGTTGGTGGAAAGTGGGCCAATGGGATCCCACTTTCAGGGGCTAAGTGGGTTCGCAGTACTCCAC
This sequence comes from Myrica gale, assembly GCA_963930655.1. Taxonomy (NCBI): domain Eukaryota; kingdom Viridiplantae; phylum Streptophyta; class Magnoliopsida; order Fagales; family Myricaceae; genus Myrica; species Myrica gale. The sequence continues at coordinate 6,740,744 of OZ005602.1, read as the reverse complement.
AGTAACCACACAGATGAAATGAACATGATCAGCGATCTGAAGAAAAAGCTAGGTACGTTAAGGACGAAAAGAGTGAGGTCTGAGTTGTCTTCCACTCGGGATCTCCCCCACCGGGGAAGAAAATGATCTTCTTCTTTTTCTTTCTTTTTTTCTTTTTAATTATGTTCACAACGGGAGCTTGAGAAATTAGCACCCACTTGTCTATCGATTTGTACGAGCATATATCACTTTAATACACTGCTACACTTATCATATGTAGCTAGTTTTGCCTACGTGTCCAACTTGTCTATAGCTAGGTTTTCGACCGCTAATACAAGAGAAGAAAATTTAAACTAATCTGGTCCACTTAAGGCAACTTTCTCGCTTCTATGTTAAAGCTGCCAAGGAAAACAAGAGGACCAAAATGAAAGAAAAAGCTATTGGGAAGAAAAGATGCAGTGGGCTACTTAGCCACATCAAGTGCACAATCTTTTGTTTAGACCAAGCGATCGATCCACAATTTGATTCACTCAAAATTTTGCGTCATTGTGATTATATATGATGTCAAGAATCACCACAATATTCAGAAGCCAAATGAACCTGCAAGAATCACCGAGGGATGACCTCAAATCAAGTCTCCGACGACCAAGTCAGTGTTTAAGAGAGAATATGAGTATTCTGAAGACAAAATTTAGCTATCTCCTTTAATGAGGAGAATATCTGGGTCTTTATACCTGCACCGACGTCGCAGTCCTATTAGGAGACTACCTCTTATGGTAATAGAGTTTCATTAGGAGAGTTCCCGAACAAATAGCAGCCACAAGCAACCTTTTGATCGCCCTTCACTACTCCCTGTCCCGAAAGTGTAGGGAATTTTACCGTAAGGTGGTAAACAGAAGAAACGGCGCGGAGGGAAACTACAGTAGAACGACCAATGATGGCATTGTATGTTGATGGCACATTTACCACCAAGAAGTTAACCAGGGTGGTTGCTGACATGGGATGATCTTCTATGGTGAAGGGGAGCTTCACTGACCCTAGAGGGTGAACCTTGTGACCCTTAAGTCCGAACAGGTCTGAAGGAGACGGCAAGAGCAGCTTGTCCTCCAACCCCATCTGGTTGTAAGCGCCAGAAAATAGGATGTCAGCCGAGCTCCCATTGTCCACCAGGACCCTCCAGACGGTACAGTTCGAGATCATTACCTCAATGACGATGACATCATTGTGCGGCTGGAGCAACCTAGCAGCATCAACTTCAGTAAAGGTGATAAGCATGTCCTCCACTCAAGACTTTTTCCACAACTCTTCGGTAAGAAGCACATGGTGGTGGTAGGCCTCCCGAACATAGTTCTTCTATGATCTCCAGCTAGGCCCAGCATGGTTATATCCATCCATGATCGTACCTACCATTGTTTGATTAGGAGGAGGAGGGAGTAATTCTTGTTCTGCCGGGTTGAGCACCGATGGCTGACATTCTTTCGGTGGACTCTGCTGAAGAGCCCCAGATCGAGCCTGAGCAGGCTGAAGAGCTCCATGTTCTAGGACGAAAACGACGGAGCCTGTCTTCCTTCAATAAGTATTTGATTTGTCTCCGCAACTGCTAACAATCATCAGTGTCATGATCGTGGTCATCATGAAACTCGCAATATTTCTTTTGGTCACACATCCTCGAGCCCTGACGAAACTTAGGCAGCCATTTGAAACTCGGGTCGCCTTTCATGGTCAGGAGTATTTCTTGATGAGCTGCGTTGAGCGGAGTAAGTGCCCCCCTGCTCTCCTGCATGGGTCGAACATCGAACCGTGGGTGAGGGGAAAAATCACAAGCCGATCGATGATGTTGATCTCTCGGTCATGGATGTTCGGCTGGAGATGACCGACCCGGGCCGAGAACATGTCTTCGCAATCTATATGCTCTCAGGCCTTTCGGAAGTCAATAGGCTGCAAGCCGGCGGTCGGGGCCAGAAACTTAGTCTCGTCAATAGCACATGAAAACAGACACAGCCTCATGGTTAAACTGTGTTATATACTCCCCTAAAGTCTCCATAAGATCCTGCTTGATGCCAAACAGGTAGGAGGAGGGCTTCTTCGTCTTCCTGTTAGACGTATAATGACTGAAAAACAGGGCACTGAGTGTATCGAAGTTGTCGACAGACCCAGGTGGTAGGCCGGAGAACCACCGTTGTGCTGGCCCCTTCAGGGTGAGGGAGAAAGCACGATAGAGGATCAGATCCGCATACGATTGGACGTGCATGTGTAGAGTGAAGATCTCGATGTGGTCACATGGATCGTCCGAGCCGTCGAAAAGGTTGACGACAGGAGGGTGGAACCGCTGGGGAAGCGGGCAAGAGAGCACCTTCGTCGTGAACGGGGAACGGCAAAGTTGAGTCATGTCGGCCAAAGCCCCAGCCTTGACCATCTCCCCGGCTGCCTGTTTCTGCTCGAGCAATCGGATTTTCTCCGCCATCTGTTCAAGGAGGAGGCCATGTGATCCTTTGTTGTGAGTTAGTCGAGAATTAGCCCGAGTTCATGATTGAGAGACTGGACGAGTCTCGCCTAATCCTTCAGGCGTAATTGCCGAAGCGCAAGACCCGGGCAGGAATGGAGGTGGAGGAAGAGGAAGGCGCGCCGAGCTTTCCATGTTCTTGGCCAAGGCGGCAGTGTTAGCCTCGTACCTAACCACGAAGGCTAGCAGGGCATCTGCAGCGGGAGGCGCGCCGATGACCACATCTGATTGGACATCATCATTTTGATCTTCGAGAGTGGATGCCATTGGAGTGCAACAATTAAGAACAAATACTCTGTAAGATGACTTTTGTAAATACTCTCAACAGACGGCGCCAGTTAATGATGTCAAGAATCACTACAATGCTCAGAAGCCAAATGAACCTGCAAGAATCACCGAGGGGTGACCTCGGATCAAATCTTCGACGGCCAAGTCAGTGTTTAAGAGAAAAGATGAGTATTCTGAAGACAAAATTTAGCTCTTCCCTTTAATGAGGAGAATACCTGAGTCTTCATACCTGCACCGGCGTCGCAGTCCTGTTAGGAGACTACCTATTAAGGTAGTAGAGTTTTATTAGGAGAGTTCTCGAACATATAGGCTGCTCAGGAGGAGTCCTTGTCGGATAGTCAATATACGACATACGCTAATGGGCTCGAGCCCGAGTGATCGAACTTGCCGAGGGCCGAACATCTCATGACCCATCAATATATATGCACTTTTTTCTTGCTTTGCCAAAAACTACGTATGTAAATATATATATATGGCACAATTAAATAGGCCAATACCAGACCAAGGGATAACGAGCCCACGAGGCCCAGTAAAATAATTAGATCGTAATCGGTAGTCCTCCATGAGCTCGGACTCTCGAGTCCCGACTCAACTATGGAAATGTTTGTTTGCCCAAAATTTTAAGGGTCCAAAATTTGAACACAACATGCTTCAAAATTTTTAACTTTTACACATACACTTCAAACTTTTTACACACTCTAATAAACTTCAACATTCAAAAGATTTCTAAAATTTTAAGAATATTCCGTAAAATTTCGGTAAACAAACATACATTCGGTAAACAAGCATACCCTGTGGTCTTGTTTGAGCCCCAATAATTTGGACCCAAAAATTTAGATTTAATAATAAAAAATTTATCACATAATTTTTTATTATTATAATATTTATTAAAAATCTTCTTTTTTTTTCACTTTTTCACCGACTCCAATAACATATTTTTACTTTATAATATTTCTACTCAATTTACGTGCTTCCTTTACTAATCTGCAGATTATTCACTCTTTGATCTCTGACTTTATCGGAGACTCTTTTTCAATGTCGCCGCATCCTTTAATGATTCTTTGCAGGCCCCTATCTTTCCAGTCTTCTTTGAGCTTTGGCATCATCATTTACCTATCGGTGTTCAGCTTTGCGTACGTGATTAATTAAAGCTTATTTGGGTATCTGCCATATGCACCGTTCATCACTTATTAATTTTCCATATCACTCATGGTCTATATGACTTTCAATTCCTAGTTGTGATTGACTTTCGTCATACATATGGGCCCCACCCCCTCTCTCTCACACAAACACCTACCCAAACCAGTACTGTCTTGTAATCTGACCTTGTAAATTTGTAATCCAAACATTTCGACATTTTTTTTTCTTGGGTCATTTTCTACTTAATTTTAGGATTGACTTGTTGACATCTTCTTCCTACTTGGTTCATGTGAGATGTTATAGATTAGATTTGAATACCCTTTAGTGCACCTCGTTAAATGCTTCTAAATAAAATGATGAGAAAAAAATATCTAGGGGGACGTTCTTAGCTGTGACCCTTTGATACGATGATATTGAAGCTTCTAATTTATATCTTTGAACTTGACAAAAATGCAATAAAAGGCATATATTGCTTACAGGGTTCCAAGCTCTCAAATTAAAAAGTCATGAAAAATTCAATCAACTTATATCAGGGCTTGGCCTATTACTAGCGTTAGAAGTTCAAAATATTCAAGTTATTGTTGACACTACTAAAAAAAGGACTTCTAGCGGCGGTCACTGTAATGGCGGTCAAAAAAATCGCCCGCTATAGGGTGTTTTTAGCAGCGTTTTTCGTAAAATGCGGCTAAAAATACCCTATAGCGGCGGTCTTTTTAGCGACGGTCAATGGCCGCCGCTAAAAAGGGTCTATAACGGCGGTCAGTGACCGCCGCTAATTACCCCTTTTCGCGGCAGTCTCTATAGCAGCGGTCAGTGACCGCCGCTACAGACCGTTTCTAGCCGCGGTCAAAATGACCGCGGCTATAAATGGTGTGCCTACAGCGGCGGTCGGTGATGACCGCCGCTGTAGAGTGTCGTAGAGAACCGACTCATGCATTTGTAAAGTGAACTTAATGTGCAAGCATCTGCCTATGTAATTGTGTTAGTATTAGTTTGTGTGCTTTACAAAGGAGTTACACGGGAAGAACAAGACTATGCAGCTGTGAGTTCCAAATTCCTTCAATTTGCATCAACTGTTGACAGACTCATGCAAAGAGTAGTTGTAATTTCCTTTATTTGTGCCAACAGGTTGAGTCTCATAGTCGTGCTGCCGCTGCATCTGCATCTGGCAAATTCAAAGATGAAGGTGGTTGCTTTGTTGTTCTGTTCTGATTATAGAGTGAGTGCAGATAAAGTGTTGAAACATCTTGGGCACAAAGAAAATGTAAAGATTCTTGTGTTTGTTGTAAAATATTATTAATCAATAATGAATTATATTTTGTTTTATTATCCTTTGTTTTTAAGTTTTTACATCCAATAAATTATGATTATTAAAATAAATTTGTATTACCGATTAAAAAAGCATATATAGGAAAATATAGTAAAAATTAGTGGTGATTTGGAAATGCTAGAAAAAAGCAAAAAAAAAAACGCTGGCCCAGACCTATAGCGATGGTCGCGACCACCGCTAAAAGTCTATGCCAGCGTTTTTCAAGAAACGCCACAGGAAAGACAAAATTGTTTTCGGGTCTATAGCACGACCGCCGCTATAGACCCGAGGTCTTCACCAGCGGTTCGGAAAACCGCCGCTATATACCTATCCCGACGGAGCTATAGCGGCGGTCGCGACCGCCGCTAAAAAACCGCTGGTATAGGCCAAAATGACCTATAGCAACGGTTTTTTGGCCTATAGCAGCGGTCAGCGACCGCTGCTATAGGCCTTTTTTTTGTAGTGTGAAGTACTACCCCCAAAGCGCATACAAGTTGCTGGTTTTCTTAGCCAACTATATGAGATCACTATATAGCAGTTTCTATCTAACCGGAAAGTGAGCCAGGATTTGAGAAACTTGCCAACTATATGGTTTGTTATTGGATTTGAAGGAAATTCTTCTCTCTGAGTACTAATATCAAACGAGTCGTGTACTTATTGGTGGAATCCGTACGTGAGTTCATGAATCATGATGATCCTCATCGGTTCTCTATGACAAAATTTTAATATTCCCGAGAGAATTTGACAACAATTTTAGACCATGTTTGCATTAGCTGATAGGCACACTATATTCCCATCACCCATATGCATTGATACATACTAGCTTTTCTTTTTCCTCTCCTTTAATATACATGTAAAGATAGTGGATAAATCCGAGCCTTGAAAAAGATAAGGAAAACTTCTTTTTACCCAGTAAGCATAGATAAGTAAAGTACTTGAGTTGATGATAGCTCCTCCTATCACTGCACCCACCTGATACGTTTGGAAAAATTCTCTCAAGTCCAAAAAGTCAAAGAAATCCCACTTACTCGAAAAAGTAGTTCCTCTACATTCCAGTTTTGAATAATCTGTAATTTTCTTAATTAATTATACCCAACACACAGAACACCAAAAGACTAAAAAGGAGAATACATATGCTTGCTTTTACTTGTGATCCAATCTTTAAGCAAGCTACTTAAAGATTAAGGATATATGCGTTGTTGACTGCGACACCATGCCACTTCCCACGTACATAATCTACACCACTGATTTCTTAATGTGGATTATTCTTCCTCTTTGTTCTTAAAACTTTTCTTTCTTTTCAATTGGAACTTCTTTACGCTAGGGGTTGATCCTCGTGAGCCATTTTAGCTACTTTAGGTATGCTTCTCAATTGGACTAGTTAGTAGTGTTCCATATATATGAAAGGAAAAAAAAGGGTTTGAAGTTAGGTTCTTCGATCGGCTTTTATTCCTTTACATATATATGGGTCCAGCTATTGTCCTTTTATGAAGATCATGGCAATGTCATCAATGCGTACGCGTTTGATATAAAAATATAAAGTAGCATATCATATTCGTTGACGTGGCACAATGTTTACGTGGTTTCCACGACACGCTTACGTGCAAATGGACACGATCTACCCAAAGAACAACTCCATAGAGGGATTACCTCCTTTCCCCGAATCCCCACTCCCCCGCCCAAAAAATATAGGTAAAATTGCACTCACTGAGTTATTCAAAAGTTGTAATGGAGTCTTGAGTCAACAAATTAGTCATTTACCTCTATGAAATAATGATTTTAGAAGAAAAAGGTCCTTCCGTCTGTCCCTTGCCGTTAAGGGAAAATATTGATATGTTGGGATTCTACTAAGTTTCGGATTTTGAGAGAAGAATATGGGATGTGTTCGTGGGAAGGGTAAAGAGAAAAACATAAGTGTTTTTTTTTGTATCTTGTAAGCTTGACTGATGTGGCAATGACGTGGCGTAAGTGGTTGATTGGGTCAGCGCTAACATGGCATTTGTGGGCTGACACATTTAGATTGGGCACTTGAGCATAATTTGATTGGATTAACATAGTATTAATTTGATATGTCAACATTTATTGTTAACGGAGGTAGACGAAGGGTCTCATTTTCTCGAAATTATTACCTCAAGGAGCTAAATGACTAATTTGTTACTTCAATGACCCAATTGCAACTTTTGAATACCTCATTAGTCGTTGGTGCAATGCAAAGCAAATACACTATGGGTATAAATCCTGCCTCATTTTCTTATTTGAGATTTCTATCTATATGGAATTGATTTATATGGTTACCAATTAATCGAGTTGGGAGGTTTCACTTATTAGAATATTTAGTTTGAATGGAAAGGGGAGGGGAAAAGAACTGAAAAAGTATAGAAGGGAGTACTCATGTCAACTATGCATACAAATTAAAGGAGAGAGCCCAAGCAGTACTGCTTCTTTAAAACAAAACCCACCAGGCCCAAAGGCTTAAAATCCGTGCTCCATTCATTTCAATTAGGACCTACCTTAAACTTTCACTTTGAAGCTGAGGCCCAAGCCTGCCATCGTGGAGTATATTGGGCCCATAAGGCCCGTATTTTGAAGACAAGCTACCCAATATAACGAGTCAAAGCTCTTTATTTCTTCTTCTTTATTTACTTTTTTTCAAATGGGTTAAATTAATGAAGTCCTTCCACTTTTTATCAATATTTTTTTTTGTTTAGAAACTATTTCCTTTGGTTCGTAGTGAATGTCCCTAAGATAAAGCATTTCCCTTGTACAATTTAAAATTTTTGTCAATTATTATTATAGAATTATTTTTAAATTTAAATTTATTATTTTCTTTAAAAAAATCATTTTTCTTTTGTCACTTGGAAATTCCTCCCTTACTTCATTCATTAGAAATCAAAAAACATGATCTTTCTTACTTAGATAGTTGATCTGTTATAACACAGTTTGTTAAGTTATCCAAAGATTTCAATGCAGTTTCAACTTATTAATTATTACTGTTTTTTAGCGGTAGTTTTGTGCAAACTAGGATAAAATGAGTACTTCAATGGCTAAGTTATCAAAACAAAACCTCGGCCTTAGAGAGAGAGAGTTTGCCCTCTCTCTAAGCCTCCTTTCTTTCGTCTCTGACCACACCCGTGTCCCTCCTCCGGCGACGGGAGGAGCTGCGGCTCCTCCCGTCGTCGTCTCTCCTCTCCTGCTATTCCCACGTTCTTCACCCTTGGCTTTTTCTCCCTCTTTTCCCCTCCATCTCCGGTGGTTTTTGCTTCTCGGTTTCGTCTCTCTATTTGGCTAGATCTTGGCTGGTTGCAGGTTCTGTTGGGGCCACGCGTTTCACTTTCGTCTTCCTCGGCTCCCGGCGCTGCTTTTCGTTACCCTCCGGTACTGCTGCGGCGGCGCGTGAAGATTCACGCGCGTCCACACGCGCGCGTGGATCTCACGCGCCCACCAGATTTATGTTGTTTTTGGGTTGTTTTGTGTGGCTTTTACGGCAGCAGTTGGGATTTTGTTGTTGTTGTTGTTGTTGTGTGTTTAGCTTTGTTTTTGTTGCTAATAATTTCGTTTCTCTGGATTTTGGTGGGGTGGAGCTCGCGGTGTCCTGCTTGTTGAGGCGGCTCTTTGCTGTAACGAACTGGCTGGCTGGTTTCGTCTTGCAGTGGCTGCTTGGCAGGTTTTGGCTCTCTGTGGTTCTCTCCCGTGCATTGGTGCTGTTTCAGTTGCGTTTCTGGGGTTGTTGGAGTCTGTATCCTCCGTCTGTGGAGGAGTTTAGTTCGGGTCTATGGACCCCCTTCAAACTTATGGATCTCTTGACCCTGATGTATGCGGCCTTTATGGCTAGCAAGAATCCGGCTTTCGTGGCCGATCGATGTATGGCCCTTCGGGCATTTCCCTTCGCTGTTATGGGTTCTATACCCTTGTTCCTTGTTGATGACCTTAGAGGCTTGATTGTATGCAGCACGATTGTACTTGTTGTTCCAGTGAAATGATTTTCACATTTACTTAGAAAAAAAAAAAAGAGTACTTCAATGGCTATGGTTCAAACAGGACATTTTGCAGTACTAGAGAAGTACTCATATGATCACGCCCAGAAAAGGTTACTACGTTGGTTGCCCCTCTCGCCTTAAAAAAAATAATACTTCAAATACATGCTTAGAAAAAAGAAAGTACTGCATATAAGTTTTGAAGTCATAGTTGTGACCCGACCTCTCCCTGTGGAAAACTGGAATTTCCTAATCCACTTTCCTCATTTATTTCTTTGAAAAAGTGTGGCTTAGTGTTGAGTCCTCTTTATCTTTGCAGGGGGGTTCGGAAGCCATTCTAATAGATCAAGATAAGTTGTTTGCATTTGTTGGGGGAGTGACAGCACTTGCCGCTGGAGTTTATACAACAAGGTATGTGTTAAAATTATATGAGAGGGTTTAAATACGCTGTCGTTTTTGCTCTATAAAGAAATACATAGTCCTAATTTTCATATCTATTCATGCATTCAAAAGCATAAAATATCTATTTAGTGAGCTGTTGAAATTTCGCTGTAAGAACACTCTTCTACTCATCTTATAGTGAAGACTTTCCAATGAGTTGATGTTTTGCTTAGTTTTTTTTGGGATAAATACACTTTACCACCTTGTCTTTAGGGTCATTTATATTTTGCACCCCGATGTTTTATTTTTGATACATTGGACCCATTATCTTCCACATTTTTCTAATCTGGACCCCCGTACCTGATTTGGCCGTCTAAATTGACGGATTTCGTCAACACGTGAACTGGTCGACCACTACAAAGGTAACGTGAGAGGCATGACGAGCCGATCGACCGCTTCATATAGCGGTCGACGACCGGTGTATGTGTTGACGAAATCTGTCAATTTAGACGGCAAATTGGGTACGTGGTCCATATTGTAAAAATGTGAAAAATAATGGGTCCAATGTATCAAAAATAAAACATCGGGGTGCAAAGTGTAAATGACCCCAAAGACAATGGGGCAAAATGTATTTATCCCTTAATTTGTTTTTTTATTTTATCATATTTATTTATGTTCCGAATTTGTGTTTGTTTCTTTGATTTTATCATTGTTATAAATTATATTTGGAAGAATGTTTTAATTATGAGAATATTTTGATCTTTTGTAGAGGAATTACTAAAAAATTACCAAAACGATAAAAAAAACAAAAGATGAACAAAATCGAAAATAAATAAAACAAAGAATGAAAAGAAGCGAAGAAAGCTCATATGAAGTAATGGCCAGAAAAGCTACCATTTCTCTTTGTAGTCATAAAATTTGTTTATATTATTAATTGAACAGTAGTTTCTTGTATTTTAAATAATGTATGTTCAATATATTTCATTTCATTTTATTAATAATGAAATATATATATGTATTTTGTGTCAAAATTGCAGTACCTTAAAATAAAAATAGTAAAAAATGAAATTCAAAATAGCAATTTAAAATTGAATAAAAATAATTTTCCAGAAAATCAAATTTGTTAATCCAAACGTAAAGTTGGTTGCTGTCTTTGGGAATGCACGGTTCTCAGATCTAATTGTTTCTCTCATCAAAAAATCTTGCTTCAGACGTTGGTTGTGCTCTTTGAGAATTAGACTTGGCTCCATTTTACCTTTTGGCAAGAGGACTATGTTCGAAACATGGTCGTTCGAAACACTAAGGAATAAACGAGAATATTCTTGTAAAGGATTGCGAGCAGATCACTTGAACCATATACTTCTCTTGTACGCTTTTGAATGGATAGGAGCAAGTTCTTAGCAGAGAATATAATTCAAATAATAAAATATTCATCTTCCTGTCAGCTTAAATTGATTTAAACTGATTAGAAGATGAAGATTTTATTATTTAAATTATATTCTGTAACACTCTCATTCACGTGTAAGCCAGACTCTCTTTTAATTGGATGGTCCAATACGTGCAATATTTAATTGAAATTGAGGTATAATTCAAATAATAATATCTTCAATTTTTCTATCAGATGTTCTACTGTATATAGTAAATAACGTTTACATGGATGTCCCTTTAGAGCTTATGTGTGATCCTTATTGAAATGACCTTTATTCATACTAGATAACCTTTATTGAGTTTTTACATCTATAACTGAAGATCTATGCCAATTTATCATTTCAAACATTTGAATTTTGAGTCACTGATATTGGTCTGTATGGAATTTGATTGTTCTTTGATGGAGCGCTCTGTATATTCTCTCTCTCTTCTTTAACAAAAATATTTAATATTTCCTTTTGGGTTTTTAACTTTGGCCTTGACTTGTTTGATGGAAATGACCAATGGGAGCCAATTTTGTGTATTTGCATTTCAATTGTCAGGGCTAAAACTAATCCAAAGATTTATCATCTCCCCTCTTGAAATTTCATTTTGCCCGGACATTTTGGCTTTATCATTAAGTCATTTTCCCTTGCGGAAATTGCATGGAGAATGTGTTGAAACTCCTGTGTTACGTGAGCTCCAATATATGGATTTATTTTTGCCTGTCTTAGCATGTCTACATATTTCTTGTCATTACGATTTATAGAATGCATCACAACTGAATCAATAATCATCCGATTATATTGAAAAACAAGAGCTTGAGGAAGCGTCCAATGGAGATGAAATGTCCTTTCATGACACAGGAGTATTTTATGGAACCCACTGGTAGTTGCGGTTCTATAAAAATAGTTTCGAATCTTCTGGATAATTATAGAGAAGTTGAGAGTCATTCTGATGTGGGGAAAATGCTGACTCAGGAGGAAGGTCTGTACTGTTCTAAGCTAGTTGCTTCTTTTTTTCTGAACTTTTTTTGCATGTGTAGTGTGATTAAATGCTTCATTAGAATCAAGACAGGTTCCTGCTTAGCAGTTTGTTTGATTTGACCCTTTTCTCCATGTGCCCGTGTGTAATATATGTAATCAGGGGAACAGACTCCAGAGGGTTCTGAATGTTGCTGCTTTTGCAGTTTCTGAATACGCTTCCCCTGAAGGTAGACACTGTAAACCATTCAATCCTTTGTTAGGGGAAACTTATGAAGCTGATTAACCTGAGAAAGGAATTCGCTTCTTCTCTGAGAAGATACAATATCGAAGCATCCAACTGTTCGTGTTTTCCCTGAGAAAAGAATTAATGTCAGTGATACTGATCTCAAAGCAGAAAATGGTAGGGTACTTGAACAAGAGTCATTTAGAATGTAAGATTTATATTAATGCATTTGGTTAGCAAACCAAGTTACATCTGGGTTGGAACAGTTGTGATACCGTTACCAAGTCCCACTATTTGTGATACTGGACTCCCATGTCAACAGTCAATCTCTGCTGTCACAGTAGTAATCTAGAGACTGATTTATGTTTTTTAATCCATATGCTTCAATTATTTAACTAGGAAACTTCCAAACGCATGATCATGTTGGACATTAGATAACAGAGGTAGGGATTTTATGCTAATTGGGTGTAATCCGAAAAAAGATTCATAAGTGGTTGTTAATGGAGTTGAAGTTACCAAATTCTGAGGAGTCGGTATCAATTTATGCCTAATTGCTCCGCCTATAGTTCCTCTAATCATATTTTCTAAACAAACTAGAGCCAATCCGAATTGATCTTGTAAGAGATCCGCTACAGAACGAATACGTTTATTTTTAACATTACTTGTCATGCAGGAGTTCCATGAAAAAAATCTTCCTAAACTGTTCTGCAGTAATTGCATGGATTTTCTGGTTTAGTGAAGATCTAGTCTATCTCAGAATTTTGTTTGTTTAGCTAGGTCTCTATGCATAAGATCTAGACTTGCTTATTGGTTTGGTGGCCTGATCTTTTGGTGGAATTTGATTTTTGGTTTAGAGAATATTTTCCTTCCTCATGACATGACTCCACATTCTCTCTTTGTTGTAATCTGAAGTAAAGGATTAAAGTTGGCTTGATCCCATGTTTTTACTTTTGTTTCCTTTGCTGTTGTTTTATGTTTTCAGAGGATGGGTCTCTCTGTTAATACTAACAAAATAATTTTATAGTATTTTTTTTCCTAGTATGAACAGATGAAGCATAGCCAAATTTCAAAATTAATAAAATTAAAGATCATGTTAAAAGATAAGATGAGAATTTAAAATTCAAAGTAATAAAATCTAAAATAAATAAACTTAGAGAACATGAGGAGGGGTCGGGGTTTAAAACAAAACATAATCGTTTTTTTTAGGCCAGAGGGGCATGGGGGAAATGGTTCTGTTCACACGGGGGCTAGGGGGTTGGGCCTGTGGGAAAAAAACGTGAAATGGTTAATAGGGACGAGGGCCAGGTGGGAAATGCGAAATAGGGTAGGGGGCCAGGGGAAAACGAGAAATGAGGATGGGACCGGGAAAAAAACACGAAATTGGGGAGCTCGAAAGTCCGGGAGGAGGCGTTAAGTACAAAATATGTTAGAAATAAAAATATTTAACTTTGATAAGTGAGACATCCATTAGGAGAATACTCAATTGGATTAATTGTGTTAACTCACTTATATTAAAAACATTACATGAAGGGCTTATTTATAAGCCAAAATTCTCACATGCCCCACATTGCTAAGCAATGTGGGACTCCTACTTTCAACAAAATAAACTAATAAAGGGATCAACATAAAGTTAATCCTTATTATTTTCAATTTTACATTTTGAAAAATTAATTTGATTGATTTTAACGCAAATTACATTCACTATTTTATATTTATCGGAAAAGATAAATTAGGTAGGTAGGCCGGAAAGTTAAGAGGAGGTCAAGCAAAAGAAATATGAACAAGAACAGTCATCGACAGGTCAGGGAAAGGCGAGAAGTCCGCATGCAACTCTTTCTCTCAGTTTTTCCCGCCAGAGAATCCGAATCCCTCAAACCAAACACATCTATCTGGCGTGAAGGGGTAAAGGAAGTAAACAAATCCAAGAAATTTCAGTTCTATTCTTTGCAGTGCCAGCGATGGGTCGTAGAAGAGTTAAGAAGCACAGTATCCTTTCCAAACAAGCCGAATCTCCTCCTCCGCGTTCCTTCCGAACCCTGATATCCGAAATTCGGTCCCCAGAGGTACCAAAATGTTCACCTTTCTTCCATTTCTTTTATATTTTTGCCTGAAATTACTTAAATACTCATAAAATTTCAGGATTTAAAGCCGCCACTTCTCAAAACCATGTACTGCCTCCTGCTCCACCTGTCCTTAAGCGAACCGATGGGTGTTGAGTCTAATCCTCTTCCTCCTGAACAACATCATCTCCCTCACTTGGACGTGGAAGTGAATACCGGAGACCTACATTGCCTCGCCGATATTCTCTTCAAAAAACTCGATAGCAGATTCCAGCACTTTTTCTCCTATTTACGTGATGAACCAGGCGCAGATATGTGTGCCGGAGTTTTTGAAGAATTAATCCTGCTCTTACGGTGTTGTTTGGTAATCTTGAATTTGCTTGCGTATGATCAGAACTTGTTATTGGGAAAAGGCAGGGTTTTGCTTCTGATACTCAAGGCTCTAATTTCTTCAAACGTTAGGGAGGGGGAGAGTGAGAAAAGGAGTTATTCTGTAAGCTTTGAGAAGGTGGTTTCTCGCGAGTGCGAGTATGTTGATGGTGATAATGGTTGTTCAACCTCCGTTGCAGAGCACTTTGCGGCTTCTTTGCATTTTTTGGAACCTTCTGATCCTTATCGTCCATTTCTATGTTCATTGCTGGAGGTAATTGTCAGTAATTTCCAACTTTTTGATTTTTTTTCCCATATAATTTGTTTCCATGTGTTAATGCTACACAATTAAATGTTGGTTATGTTTGAAATTACATTAAATGGAAACTGGTATTCTATTTTTTTCTTGTCTTTGCGATTCTTTTTATGGCTATACATATCCTTCGAGGAGTATTTTAAATTTGGCTTGATCTATTGGGGACGTCATTTTGCGTAGGTCTGATGACAATTGTCCGTAAAAGATATTCAAAGGTTTTTCTTTTATTTAAATATTACGCCACACATACTTGTCTTGTTTAATTTTCTTTTTGCTTACTCGTCTTTACTTTTAGTGTGGGATGACAAATTCCGAAGATCAAGGTTTCACCTTGTATTGTCTTTATCATGATGTTCCTGGTTAGGTCTCTACCAGTACATAGTAATAGTAATCTCAAGTATCATGATGGATCAAGGAATCGTTTGATTGGTTGAACTATGCATTTGAGAAATTCTTCTCGTGATTTTCTATCATCTTAGGCTGGTTATAACTAGAAGTCGATAGTTATAGGTTGGTGTTGCTGGTGCTCTGAGAGTTGCGATTTTAAGACCTTCTTAGCCTGCTGAGCATAATACTTTTCACGTTGTGTGCCAGGTAATTGCAAATGTCCTGGCTTTTTTTCTTGGCTAGCTGTAAATCTTCATGGCACATAATTTTGAACATGAAGGATATCATTTTAAACGGAAAATTAATAGGAGGGCTGATCTTTTTCAAAAGTAAATTACGTTCATCCAGACCTTTTATATTTTTTTACTCATGCCTTTCTGTACCTTATTTCCTTGGTTTAAGCTATATACAACTTAGTGTGGAAATATTATCTTCAGGTTTTGGCAGATGAGCTTCTAATCAATAGATCATTGAGAGAGTACCTTATGTTAGTTGATTCTGCTTCCTCCAAAAGTGAAGTGTTGTTTATGTGCCGTTTTGGTCACAGTGATATTGGAAGTGTGCTGGAGGTGGTTTCTGCTCATTTTGTTCTATCAATTTCTGATGAGCGAGCATTTGATAATTTCATTAACAGATTAGTTTGGCAGCACAACATGGATTTTAGATTTCCTGAACTGAGCCTCAATTCAGCCATATCGTTGCTTCTCAACCCTGTCATGCTTTCTGCACCAAAGATGTTCCAGGCGCATCTAATTGCATTGGTTTCGGAAGGTGTTGGCAAGTCTTCTAAGAATTTTAGGCCAGAACCTAGACTAATGGATAGCTACCTCATAGCATTTGAAAGATCTGTCACCTTGTACAGTAGGCACATGTCTAGGTTGCAAAGTGAGGGTCATCCTATAGGATCTAAAGCTTCTATTGATCCGTTTATGTGTGGGAGAAGTCTGCCGAACTTTGACTCTTGTATTCATCAAGCTACAAGAACTAAGATTTATCATGCAGTTTCAAAATCAGATGACTTGTGGGACTCTTACTTACTCACTAGGTTCTTTGGAACAAAATCTGACCTGGTGGCTGGATCTGTCCTGTATATGAAAGAAAGTCAACATATTTTTGATGAATTATGCAGAGATGATATTTTGTCAGTCGTAGATTGGATAATACTTAGAGCTTCTTCAGATGATGACAGTGATAACGTATTGTATGAAAAGGGAAAGACAAGTCCCCAAGATTTTTATCTTCTTGCTTCCATCTTGAAGTTAATGAGTAGTTCACTGCTACAAGCCATTTGGTGTTTGAGGCACGGTGGGAATTTGGGATGCCTAAAAACCTTGGATAATGCTTCTTCATGTAAGGAATATGATTTTATTGTGGGTATAATTCACTCTTTCCGTGAATTCAATGTCAGTCTACCAGTTCAACAATTGTTGTGTGACACGATGAAAAATCACCCAACAAGGCATAAGGAGTCCAAGTGGATGATTTTGCACTTTTCGGGCTTGCTATATTTAAGTTTTAATAGTGGACTCAATTTCTTAGTGAAGGGCTGTGTATTTATAATGGTGGCGCTGCTTAATCTATTTGCTTTTGAAGAGGGTAATCTGGTAGCACTAAGTTCATTGCTAGGTACAAGATCAGAAGCCTTTCCCTCAAAATATCATGAAGTGCATGAGGTTAATTTTTTTTCATCACCATTCGAATTTCTTGAGTTTACTCTGCATAATATTTCATGCCTTGAAGCTTTTGCACTATGAACATGCAGCCGGTGAACCCAAAATGCAGTAAAAGAGTTGCATCAAAATTTCAAAGCATCCAGACGCTTTACTTAAGGTACAAGATTCTATTCTCTTTTTCATTGGAGCATGGGGTTTTATAATCAGTTTGAGCATGCAACTCTATGAGCTCATGCCTCTAATGTCTTAAAAATTGCCTTCTGCATCCAAATTGGTATATCTTACGATACATAAACCCATTAATAGCATAGAAAACTCTGCAAATTTTATAAATATTTAGTTACCAACTGTCTCATAGTTTGTGGAAAGTTGTTTCCTGGAAATTTGTCTATCTAAGCACAATAGTAGTTACTATTAATACTCGGATAAGGTACTTATCCGAGTAATATTCTGTGTAGGGAAGCTAGTAGAGCCTCAGTTTTGTGTGGTGAAAAAGACTGCCATATGCTATTAGCTTATTCCTTTCCAGTCTTACAGCGAATGGAGCAGTCTGTTGTGTAGATCTTTTTCACTGTGATTCTTTCTCAAGGCAGAACTTTTTTTTCTTCTTTCTAGCATGGATTCTATAAGAAGCTTCCATCAAGTAACGCCAAATGACCAAGTGGAGACCTCAGGGAATGTCTCCATCCTCAATCACATGAAGGAGTCTATTGATGGCACAGAGGAGGAAACAGTGGAAACCTGTAATGGGGAGATCTTCCTGAATTGCATATCAGAAGGCTCCCGAAAATCATCCGATTACGATGACCTAGCTGATTTCATCGAGTGCAAGCAAGGGAAAGATTATTGTGGCTGGTTGAAGGATCGACAAAGA
This sequence comes from Myrica gale, assembly GCA_963930655.1. Lineage (NCBI taxonomy): Eukaryota > Viridiplantae > Streptophyta > Magnoliopsida > Fagales > Myricaceae > Myrica > Myrica gale. The sequence goes on along the minus strand of OZ005602.1, from coordinate 6,722,875 downwards.
TATCGGAAATGGAGTTGTAAAAAAATGGCAGTTTTAAGGTGGAAGAAAAAGAGAAAAACTTGGAGGTTAATGAAGGGACAGAAATTGTAAGTTGTATGTGCAGCTATGTATATAATGGTGCATTAGTCATTAGTGTTAGGCTGACGAGCTACTTCCTTCAGTATTAGGAATAATTTCAGTATCACTTTTGTTAGGAAATTGGGATTTGAACCTTCCTTATTGTATCTCTCATTTTTCTTTTTATTTATTTATGCTACTAAAAAGGTTACATTTGTCTGCTTGGAAGAGGATGGTTCAAAGTCTCAAATGATACGTGTCCTACTTCCTAGGTCAAGCAAATGCATTAACTTTGAAAATCTTTGTAACAAGTATCCTGAAACTCTCCAAGAGGAATTGATGTATTTTTAATTTGGGATCAATACATTTTGTACCCTCAAAGTTTGAAAGTCTCGAAACTTTTCATTCATATCTATTATTTCTGTTATATTGCATCTGTTAACTATTGATTTCAGGTGCTTTGTACTTTCTGTTAAAATTTATTTGTCCGTTTAAATGGAAATTTATTTTTTGGTCTCTAAAATATGATTTTACCCTTATAAAATAGGCACAATCACAAAAGAATATGGTAATTTTTTATCCAAATTAATCAAAAATTTTAAGGTATAAAGTGTCTGAAATCATTAGTTGTTGGGTGCAATAAGATAAAAAATAATAGATTGAGGTGCAAAGTTTCAAGATTCGCTTGTAAAATATTTAACCCGTACGTTTAATTTTCTTTTGTTGGTGAAGAATCGGATTACTGCTTGGTTGTATTGTGGCATCGGTTACAAGAACCATCTTGCTGGCATAAGTGGTCTGCAACATTTATTGTTTAGCATTGTTGCTGTCACGATCTGGAACTTCCTGATCTATCCTTATGGTTAGGGCTAGTTGTCGTCAGGCCTGCAGCCGAGGATTCGGAAAGGAAGAACTGAATTCATATGCCCCGTAAATGTGCATTTATAAAAAGATCAAAACATAGAGGAACAGAAAGGTCTATTCTTTTGATCAATCTCTGAGTTTTGCAGTGTCAAAGGGGTAGAGGTTTTAGATTGCCGTTTGATCAGGCTCCATTTTTGGCTGTAGATTCTACACTGAGCAAAACCAAAACAGAACCAAACACTGAAGTTTATTAGAACCCTTTGTCACGTTGAAACCATCTATAGGGGAAGCCATAAACAAATAAAGAGAGCATTCTGTGAAGGACATCTTGTATAGAATGACCAATACAATCGTCTCTCTCTTCTCACTTTCTGCTTTTCTCGGGATTAACTTACAACTAAGCAAGCTCAAGAGTCCGAAACCCCACTCGTGCAATAATCCTTTCGGCACTAGTACCCCCAAGATCTGACATGGTAATTGCTCGATATATATGGGATGAGAAGACTGCATAAGTTTAAGGGATTAGTTATGGCGTGGTAATTGCACGATATATATGAGACGGAGAGACTACATAAGCTTAAGAGATTACTTAAGACAAAACTCCATATACTTTTGTCAAGGAAGAAGTAAAAGTAAATACCCTTAGCAGAGAACAAACAAATAAAGGCAAACCTAAAACACAACACCACAAGTAGGACAAAGGGTCCAAAGGGTCCAAAGTATTAAGGCCTCGACCAATTAACAGAAAAAACAGCAACCCCTTTGAGGGAAATGTATACAGATATGTGTACCGAGTGTTCTAGTTACGTATTGTGTGAGCTGCTAATTGCTTTATCAGGAACCGGGTTCCTTTTTATCTTATTTTTTCTAAAGCGTTGTTAGCAAATTGGGAATCAAGGATTCAAGATTTCTTACTTTTGGTTCTGCGTCGAGTAAAATGCTTCAGCTTTTGCTGCTGCTGCTGCTCTTGGTGGTACAAACATCGAAGACTTGCAATTTCTCTCTTTAGCATGTCCTGTTCCACTGTAACAACCGGAAAGTAGAGGACATATAAATGGTATGAAGGATCCCAGATGTAGTTAGATTCTGGTACTACTGAGGAACAAAAGGATTGTCCCAAGATTCATAAGACAATGGATGGCACCTTAGGATCGGGGGACAAGCAAAATAGAATATAAGGCCGCTATAATCCATAAGAGGGATGAAAAAGAGATTTTAAGGCAATAGATAAACGTGATGCCACAACATGTAAAACCAAAAACTGATTATATTCGTTCGCCGCTAAACTTTCCCAACCTTTGCTTGAGCCGCTTGAGGGCCATGTTCTCCATGCCTAATACTATAATTTTTCTTCAAATTCATAGGTTAGATAATGCACTTTGTAAGATTGAGAGAATTTAAGTGCGAAGCTTCGACATTTCTTTCCAGATCATCTGTATAGTGAAGTTTCCTGCAGCGAGACTGTTCGACAAATTGCCTGTATTTTGTAGGTAATACAAAAAGGTGGAAGCACTCAAATTGCTAACTTCATAGACTTCGAAGACAAATTGTTTCGTGAGGAACAACATGGATATATACCATGCAGCAGGGAATTTGAAAAACAAATCAGTAGCTTTTATGAATAAGATAAAGATCGAGTTCCTGAAGCTTATAAGAAAGACCATCTCCTGAAATTATCAGAATCACATTCTTCGAGCAAACTTTGCTCCCTTCGACGACCCTGGGGCTGGTAGATATCTATGCAAACTAATTAAGCTGGCATAACTCAAACTATCTTCAACCTCTTTACTTATAATTCCAAAATCTTCTTCGTTTTGTTGAGATTTTAAGAATTTGAAGTGTTTTGAGAATTTTTAAATGATATTTATTAGTATTCGGGTAGATGTTGATTTGTATTAGTATGTGAACGTGTTCGGTTTGTAAATTTTAAAATTCATTTGAATACTTTTCAAAACGAACATTTTCTTTGATTAATGACTCCCTTCTCTGGGCCGCCAGTGCCACTAAGCTTGATCTTATCGAAAACTACGAGGCACTTTGCTATTGATTCTATTGTTCCATCTTTCTGAACCCCTTTAAACTAAAAGCTTAGGAGACTCCGACCACTACGAATATTCCTCAATCCTCACAATTGGCCATGTCAAAAGTACTGGGGTCGGCCTTTCTCCGTTGGCCGACCCCTCTCAACAGCCCGAAGCTTCCGTCGCCTCTCTTAGCTGGTTGATTTCTTTTTCCGATGATACTATCTACTTTACACCCTGATTTGGGGTCTTCGTACTTTTCATGTCATTCTTTTAATTTGGAGATACTTTATCCTAGTCGTTTGTGGATCTTGACACTGTGACTTATTATTTGGGTGCAAAGTGTCTCAAAAATAAAAGAATAGAATTTAAAGCTTTCTCAAATACGTGAATACAAAGTGTAATTAAACCTTTTTGGAGGCTTAAATGCTAAAAAAGTCCTTGTGGTTTAAGGTTTTCCCAAAAAAATCTCTGTACTTCAAGTTGGATGATTTTAGTCCCTCTACTTCATATGTCTTCTAAAAAAAGTCCCTCTGTCAGTGTGACCCCACCACTCTAACTTTTCTACCACATTGTCCCCAATCACGAGTTGACACGTGGACATGCAATATCTCTCTCCTCAGTTGCGCCATGTCACGTGTCACGCAAAGGGTCCACGTCGTCCTAATCGAAACACTGTGTTTTTTGTCTCTCATATTCATCCCCCTCGGCTAAACAAATAACCCTCTCACCCTCTTTGCAACCCTTACAGCGAAATCAAATCAAATATCCAAAATCATCCAAGGCATGGCGTCTTCAATTTCTACGTCATCCTCTCAGGAGAACGATGACAGCGAGATCACTACGGCTCTGGTGTGTAAATGTGGTCTGCCAGCAAAGTCGAAGAGAAGCACGACTGCCGCTAATCCAAAGTATCTAAAAGCTTAAGCTTAAAGGTGCAAAGTATATTTCAAATGCTTTTCTAGTAAAGAATTTTCAAAATACTTACAAAATAAACCCATAAACTTAACAACTAAAATAAACTCGTCCACGAAACAGAAATAAATACAAAGTCAAATAATAACTACGAGCCTTCGTCAGCACCCATGAGCACTACTACATTTTTCAGCTGGGAAAATTTTTGTTTCATATCTTTAAAAAAGTTTCAAAAACTTCTCACTCACTTTTTTATCAATTCCAATACCTTTTCACCAATCCCAATAATTTTTTCATCAATTCCAATACCTTTTCAACAATCTCAATAACTTTTTACAAATTATAACAACTTTTAACACATTTTTCACCAATCCCAAGAGAATCTACACTACTTCCAAAAAACGCAAAAAATAAAAATTGTTTTGAGATCTACACCAAACATAACCTAAATTCTTTCGAACTATCTTTCAAATGCTTTTCAAGAAGATTTAAAAGCTTTTCAAACAAAGTATTTAAAAATACGTACTTACAAAATAAACCCATAAACTTAAACAACTAAAATAAAAACTTGTCCACGAAACAGAAATAAATACAGTCATATAATAACTACGAACCTTCGTCAGCACCCATGAGCACTACTACATTTTCCAGCTCAGAATCTAAGTTCACCTGCTCCATCAGTGCGTCCATTAACCACAGTGCCGGTGGAGTAGTCAGAGGCGGATCATTCGACGTCTAATATGATAGTGCTCCATAATTAGCACCTTAAAAGAATTCCAGACCCAGACTCGGATTTGCACCGCCAATGTATGCAAAATGAAATCATGGCTATGAACGACCTCGTGAACCCTCATGGTCTGTTAATGAATTAAACATGTACATACAAAGAAATTGAAAAGGTAAGGGTTAAGGACTCAATAACGTCGAGTAAGGGGGATATATAGCATCGAAAAGTAGTACAGCAATTGAAAATAATACATGCATAAATCAGTCAAAGCATAAACACAGTTGTAATGAAAGATTTCAAATGATGAACAGTATGCATTTTGATTATTGATTCTATTATCAGTGATGAGTCATGGTTCATTCTTACAGTTCTCATCCATCTCCACCCTATGTTTACCCTTTAGAAATTATATTTCTGATTTATTTCTAATTTCTGGTGACTTTTGAAAACCCATTAAAGTAAATAACTCTTGAAAATTATGGAAACACAGTCAGCGACCTGTTTAAGAGGTAAATTTATATATATATATATATATATATATATATCAAGTGGGTAAGACATTTTCTGCTATATAAATTATCTTGCTAAACACTGTAGGCATTTTCTATTAAATTATTATTTTTCATTATTCCTTGTCTCTTTTGAAATTATTCTTTGAATTCAAAATTGCATACACTGCGCTCCCTTTAACATCTAAGCGCGAATAAGACGCGTGGGTTGCATATTTTTTCTTTCTTCAATTTTAACTGCCAATTAATCTTATTTGAGGGTGATGACGCCAAAAAAAAAATAATATGAAAAGTACTGAAACAGTCTTTTACAATATTTTTTATTAAAAAATTACATCAAAATCATTACTCTATACCTTTTGTACGAGTTCTAATAAAAATTAGGGCTAATTACACTTTTACACTTACATGGTTAAGGTTGCGTTTGCTAACACAATTTTCTCCAAAATATTCTCTCTCCTAGTAAAATACTACAATATAATCTCTCTCTCTCCCATCAAAAAATATAAAAAAAATTACCTTTCTCTTCACTTTTTCACTAAACCCAATACCAACACAAAACTCAACACCAAAAATATTTCAACACAAACACAACCTAAGGGATCTTAACACTTTGCAACCCTTTCTTTTAATTATGAGACATTTCACCCTCGTAGTTTGGAGGTCTTGATACTTTACACTCTCATCAATTTAAATGTTATTTTAAATGAAAAACTCAATCACATGCAAAAAGCGTGACTGATTTTTTGAGTACAAAGTGTCTGAAAAATAAAAGAACGAGGTGTCAAGTGTCGTACCCCTCAAACCACATGGGTGCAAAGTGTAATTAAGTTTTTTAAAATATTTAAGGTAAAATAGGTAAGTGAGCCACGTGAAGAACACGTGACTGACTTTTCTCTTTGAAGTAGCAAATAATAGACGGCAAGTATAAATTGAAGGGAGTCCAAATCACGTGAATACAAAATGTAATTAACACTAAAAATTAAATTAAATTTTTTTTCCAATTTTTACACAACAGCTCCTAGAACTCCCATGTACATAAATATTCAGAATTTTATAAAAAATTCTTAATTTTTTTAATAAAACTAACATTATTGCAAGCATAACTCAAAAGTGAATTTGCGGACCCTGTTTCTCTGCTCTGTCCGTCTCTCGCTCACTTAATCGGTCTTTCGCTCCTTGTGACTATGCCGTCTTCTTCTCTCTGTTTCAATTCCATTCAGCGTCTGCTTCCTGTAGCCATTCACTGAATGGGAGAAGCTGTGCGCACTCTGTCTCTCAACGGTGTTTTGAACGATGGACGTTCCCGCGTGCATGGCCACTCCGACTCCAACCCAACTCTCTCCACCTCCCAAAGGACCCAAACCTCCATCACTCCTAAACCGAACCCAACCCTCCTTTCTTGACCCAAAGCACCGTCTTCCCCTCATACCGAGGAACAGAACCGTAGACCCTATTGTCTCGTGGACCTCTTCCATATCCCGGCGATGCCGAAATGGCCAACTAGCCGACGCCGTGGCCGAGTTTGAACGTATGAGAATAGCTGGGTTTGAGCCCAACCACATTACATTCATTACGCTTCTTTCGGGTTGTGCTGATTTCCCAATTGGGAGAGTGATTTTTGGGGCTTCGATTCATGGCTACGTTCGTAAATTAGGATTGGATGCGAACAATGTGATGGTTGGAACTGCGCTTGTTGATATGTACGCGAAATGTGGTTGCGTAGATCTAGCGAGAATGGTTTTTGATGGGATGGTTATGAAGAATTCCATGTCCTGGAATGCGATGATAGATGGGTATATGAGGAATGGGAAAGTTAAGGACGCGATTGAGTTGTTCGATCAAATGCCTGAGAGGGATGCAATTTCTTGGACCGCTTTGATCGGTGGTTTTGTCAGGAAAGATAACTTTGAGCAAGCGTTGTTATGGTTTCGAGAAATGCAGCTCTCAGGTGTAGAACCAGATTATGTCACCATGATTGCAGTCCTTTCAGCGTGTGCCAATTTAGGAGCACTTACTTTGGGGATGTGGACGCATCGATTTGTTATGAAGCAGGATTTCAGGGACAATGTTAAGATAAGTAACTCGTTGATAGACGTGTATTCGCGATGTGGGTGTATCGAAATTGCACGTCAAGTTTTCAAGAAAATGCAGTGGCAAACCGTGGTTTCATGGAATTCAATCATTGTTGGTTTTGCTATTAATGGCCATGCTGAAGAAGCTTTGAAATTTTTCAGTTTGATGCAGAAGGAAGGGTTCAAGCCAGATGGAGTCAGCTTCACGGGAGCTCTTACTGCATGTGCCCATGCTGGATTAGTTCATGAGGGGCTCAGATTCTTCGATGAGATGAAGAGAATTCATAGAATTAACCCTAGAATAGAGCATTATGGTTGCTTAGTAGATCTTTATAGCCGAGCAGGGAGGTTGGAAGATGCAATGAATGTGATAGAAAACATGCCAATGAAGCCAAATGAAGTTGTATTGGGGTCGTTGCTGGCTGCCTGTAGGACTCTTGGGAATGTCCGTTTGGCTGAAAGATTAATGAATTATTTGTCAGAATTGGACCCTGGTGGCGATTCCAATTATGTGCTACTTGCGAACATTTATGCAGCTGTTGATTGGTGGGATGGTGCAGGCAAGATCAGAAGGACTATGAAGCTCCGAGGGATAGAAAAGAAACCCGGACGTAGTTCAGTGGAGATTGGGTGTAGCATTCACGAATTCGTGGCTGGTGATAGATCCCACGCCCAAACAGAATCTATTTATGCAACGTTAGAGCTTCTATCCCTTGAACTGAAACTATGTGGTTATGTTCCTGAAACCGTTGATTCAAATGTGTTAATGGGGTAGCGATCGAAAGGAAACCTTTTTCGGGAAGTTGAAAGAGTGTAGTATTACATGCATGTCCGAACTTCTGACCAATCTAACCAAATCAATTTTGCATATAAAATTTCCGTTGTAAATGCTTAATGCCCTCAGTCCTTGTTGCATAAAAAAGTTATAAATGAGTCTCTAGATAAAGAAAGTTGTAAATTAATTCATATGGTAAGATTTCCGTTAAAAACACGTACATCCTTCCATCTCATTCTCTTTTTCTTCTACTTTACGACTAATGTTGCTCTGACAGTTAAATGAGAAGTGCTAGTTTGTAACGACACATAAAGAAGAGAACATGCATGAGGATATGAATCAAATATATTGGGTAAAATTCTCTTCTTCTTTTTTTTATGTTCAACGTAATATAAAAAATATTTGATAGAATTCTTTTATAAAAAAAAAAAGGAATTAGAGTTTGTGAAAAAAATTTTAAAAATTTTTGTATTTGATAAAAACTTAAAATTACATATACTCCCTAAATCATTATAAAGCTCAGTTTAATCTAATAAGGTTTCAATGTGTGATTTGATCATTTCTCATTTATTTCTCTTCTTCCACTCCACGTGGGATTCGAGATATCACATAAATCATAGTATATCTATGACATTATAAAATAGTATAGGTACATAGTTTGTATAAACCATGTGGTTTGTGGATATACTTACACTTTTATCCTTAATAACAATAGCTATACACCATGTATACTATTGCAACATAAAAAGATAAACCTTTTTTGGACAGAAATTCGTCTGTCCAAAAAAGGTACTTTTTGTTCCGTCCCAAAAAAAAACTTTCGTAACGGAATTCGTGTTTTTTGGAATGGAAAAATCAGTCCCAAAAACTCAAATTTGTTGTAGTGCGTGGTTAATTACATTGAAAAACAAAAGACTCTAAAAAACCAAACAAATGGCTCAACACGTGTATGTTCAACACATTAGTTTCCATGATATTGCTTCAACACAAGGGTGCATGTTATGGTTATGAAATTAAAAAACCGGGAAGCACTTGTTAGTGTTGAAACTGGTGTTCTACAACGTACGATGATAATGTCTTTGCTGGTACTGTTGCCGGTGCAATGATTGGTGGTACTGGTTGGTTACAACCTGCGGGACATTTTGAGTAGGGGTGAAAATTGGAAACGCATTTCCGGTACCACATATATGTAGTCCGGTCCGGTTTCAAGAAATGCGGTCCGGTCTGGACCACTTAAGTGGTCCAGACCGAATTTAAATTCTTTTAAAAAATATATATATTTTTTTTTAAAAAATTTCGCAGAGTTGCACTACGCAGTGCATATAGATCTGCGCGATTATTTTTTAAAATATTTAAAAAAATTAAAAAAAAATTATGAAATGCGGTCCGGTTCGGTCCGGACCGCATTTCAAAAATGTATAGACCGGACCGAACCGCTTCGGTCCGGTCCGGTCTGCGGTCCGGTTTTGTTCAGCCCTAATTTTGAGCATTATCATGCAGAGGTGAAGCAGGATCCATGTTTTGATGCACACCAAGGACGTTTTGGCTAAAACTGCCAAGAATGAGCTGACAAAACAGGAGGACCCAAATGAGGAATTAGCAGTTCATGACATTAGGATTGCATTGCAACAACCTCAATGCATGTTCTAATTGCTTCGAACAAGTCAAAAACCAAACCAAACCAAACAGACACTTTTAAGGGCTCCAACTTACCCAAAACAACATTCGTCTTGGGAAAACTTAAAATTCCAAACATTAGAAAGCAAGGCCTTACTTGAATAGGGCTACCTGCAGTCATTGTACCAGCAACAGCAACAACAAGGACCTGACAATTTGATTGAGCCAGTAGATTGACCCCTGCATGAAGAAACAAGCAGAAACCTTCAAATTTCAAATTTCTTGTCCTGATGGCATATTATGAGTAAATATGATAAGCAGCTAATCAGTCTTCTTGTCCTGATGGCATCGCAGTTGTCAAGAAGTTTCAAAACGTACAAGGACATGCCTCATCGAATATTACCTTACTTCAAAACGTATACATCCAATTCATGCCCCAAAGCAAAAGAAGTAGCATAAACAGAGAGAGAAAGATCTGTCTTGCACTGCAAAAAAGAAGAAGAAGAAGAAGAAGCGTTTGAAGAAGAAACTTAAAATGCAAAAGCCGCCAAATTACGAAAAGACTCAGAAACTCACCTACAACAATCAAGCGCTACACGTTACCGGAACCTCGTGGCCTTCCTGCGCCCCGTTTGGGTGGCCTTTAAAACTTTGCACTTTCTGTTTTAAAGGCCACCCAAACGGGGCGCAGGAAGGCCACGAGGCGCAGGAAGGCCACGAGGTTCCGGTAACGTGTAGCGCTTGATTGTTGTAGGTGAGTTTCTGAGTCTTTTCGTAATTTGGCCCAGCTCCTTAACCACTTCTTCCGCCTGCTGCTCCACCACCCTGAGCCACCCCTCATGCTCTTCGTCACTCTCCATTTCCACCTATGAACAAGAAAGCTTCATAATTCTCACATCACTGAGAACTTAGCATAAACATAGACAAAAAAAACATTGTCTTGCTCTGCAAAGAAGAAAGAAGAATAAGAATTAACCACTTCTGCCGCCTGCTGCTCCACCACCCACCCCTCATGTTCTTCGTCACTCTCCATTTCCACCTCTGAACAAAAAACTTCATAATTCTCACAGCACTGAGAACTTAACAAAAACATAGATAGAAAGACTGTCTTGCTCTCAAAGAAGAAGCTTACCCGAGGTTGATTCTTGCGCGCCTATGTACGATACAAAGAGAGAATGATGTCCCCTTCAACTTACGAGGCGTCGTTAGAAAATAATCACGTTTGTATCAGTATCCTCTATGTAGATGGGATGATCAATAATTTCTTTATTGTTCGATTTTTTTTTATTCTTCACTTTTAAAAAAAATAAAATTTAAAAGATTTTCTCCTAAGAAGTACACTCCTGATAAAATAAAATTTACATTTTAAGTTAAAAGAACAAGCTCAAATGCGCTGGGCCAAGGATATGGTGTTTTGGAGGAAGGCAATGGCAGAACTAGAAATTGATATTTGGGAGGGGCCTGACTTGTATAATAATAATTTAATATTTTTTAAATTTTTATTTAATATGACTAAAATATATTGTATAAAACATGTAACATAAGGTTATATTTTTAATTTAAGATATGATAATGCTAGTATTAGTAAGTCCATGACCTAATGATATGTGACATGTACTTTCGTGATAATTACCAACAAGGATTATGAATTATGAATACCAGTTTTCTCCCTAAAATTTAAAATTTATAACATTGAATTCTTTATGTTACATTTTACAGGTCGGATTGTGGAACTAAGTAACGTTCGTTACCAAGACTAAAATTTAAAATTTATAACATTGAATTCTTTATGTTACATTTTACAGGTCGGATTGTGGAACTAAGTAACGTTCGTTACTAAGACTTTTATGGGGTTTCTCCGATTTAAACATGCTTTTCAGGAGATTAAGAAGTTATGACATTAAGTTTTAATTGGTTATTTACAACTACAAGTGTGAGAGTACCAAGTTGTTGATCCAACATTCCCCCACTCATTTTAATATTTAAAAATATTAAGAAAAGAGAGATTACCCGGCAAAGAAGGATCATCATGCATTATGAAGGTGTGCTCTGCATTGAACTTTCACTTAGTGAAACAACCTCTACTCTAGAGTCAATAGTAGTCTCAGTCTTGGACTATGACTGCTTAAAGGAAATAAAGAACCATTGTTCACACATAACGATTCAGGTGCTGACATGAACTTTATTAGCCACACGTTACGGTCATGTGCTTATCCCAGTTTGATAAGCATTTTTTTAGAATAAGCCAATATTCATAGGAAGTTGCCTCACTCCTACGCTCATTTAGGTGACATTCTGTCAAGGGTGTTCCTGTAATTCTGACACGCCACTCATAAGAGCTACATATTTTCATTAAGATTTTTTGAAAAACTCAACCTCCCTACAATACAAGATAAATGTACTCACACCACAGGGATGGAAAAATTTTAAAATATAGTGCATCTCTTACGACCACCATATGATTCGTTTTTCCCTTTGAACTCAGTTCTCAGATCTTTGGTCCCCAGGTTGGGTGTCCCCATATGTGGTTCACAGTCGTATAGGCTTTAGTCCAATCCCCCTCTATGTATTCCAAACCTTTCTCTTAACATGGCCTTTGTTAATGGATATGCAAGATGGTCACAAGATTTTAGCTTCCATTGTAGCGTTGGAAATGATTGCATGTTTCTTCGATTTCCAACATATGTTGTCACGCCCCAAATGTTAGCCCGACGAAGCTAATGACAGCCGCGAGCATTCTCAACGACGAACACTCTAGTGCACTTACTAGAATGTTATAGCGGAATTTTTTTTAGGAATCAACTATGACTACTTAAGAAATCATGAATTGCTAAAATTTATCTTCTCATACGCAAGCTGACATGCAGATCCTCAGCCGTTTTACTGAAGTGCACGAATATGTAATTAAATATACGCAAAATAAAACGTATAACTACATCAAATAACACATAGAGAAAGAGAAACATATGGAAACATAAGCTTCAGGTTATAATTACATCATGATCCCAAAATATAAGTTGCTTAATAGTCTTAAGTCTCGTAGCCTGACAACCACATCATAATGGAGGTTCAGATCAGCTCTTTCAAAACATAGGATCTACATGGATTGCAAATTAGAGGAGGGCACCCTCGTTAGCCCCCCTCCTCAGGTTCTAGATCCTCCTCATGAGTTCCCTCACCTAGAACATCATCTGGAATGATATAACTGAAAACTATGAGTCGAATGACTCAGTAAGGGACATGCATGACATGATCATGAATGACAGGTATATATATACATGTCAATGCTAAAATTTGATGCATGTTTATGTATATGATTCTTGTACATGCATTTTGCTTCAAAATTCCTTCGTCCTTATTTGGGCTGCTACTCTCGCTCCATTTACCCCTGAAGTTAGGGTTGTGCTTTCCCTTCGAAACTGTTCCCCTTTCCCTTGGGAACATGTCATTTGGTCGAGCTAACCTTGAGGTGGCCTCAGGCCTAATAGCTAGACACAACCCTTAGAGGTCCACACATTCTCGTATTCATCCTTCATTGTGGTTGCATGTACCTCAAGGACTATCCATCCTTCTCGCATTCGTCCTTCGGAGTGGGTGCCCTTAGGAGTCATCCATCCTTCTCGCATTCGTCCTTCAGAGTGAATGCATCTATCATACTTAGTTTATGGTACCGACCATCTTATTTATCCTCATAACATAGGATTAAATCGTACTTTCATTTGCATAAAAATTCTTTTTCTTCCTTTTGAGAAAATCAATGCAAATGCTCATGACGTGCTTGATGACAATTATCCATGATGTGTATCATTCCAGTTTTCGAAAAATATAATTTTTCCACTTACCTTTGTCCACTCGAGCGTATGGTGGTGCCTTGCCTACAAATGAGTCATATTAATGTTGCCACTCAAATGACTAAGAGATGTACTTGATGCAGCAAATCATCATGTATTTCAAAATAAACATTTCATAGTATTTCACACATTTTTCTTTACTAACTAATAGCGGTTCTACAATGTAAAACTTTATTTTAATGTTTCTGAATCTATTAAAATTGGATGTCAAAATGATATTTACACTCCATGTTGTAACATATTAAAATTTTAGGTAATTTGGAGCTTGTTTGCCACTCGAATGATTTACCCGAAAATGCAAGTTGCTGGGGGCGTCTAGGATGGTAGCTTCGACGTCTTCAGCTTCAAAGTTTCATAACTTCAAAAATATGGCTCCAAATTACATGAAATTACTTTCAAACTTTTCTTCTTTCATAGTTCAAACTTGAAGATAAAAATCAAAAAAATTGGAACTACTTTACATTTTCAAAAACACTTCATATCAGAAAATCCTAGAGCAACACTGCGGCTGCCTCTAGCTCGGCCTTCCACTTTCAAAACACCATAACTTATTCATTAAATCTCTAAATCTCACAAAATTTACCTTAAAATGTTCTTCTTTCATAAACTTAAAATTCAAGACCAAACTCATAAAAATCGGACATAAACTTATCACATATAATTTACTTGGAATCAGGAAGAAATCTGGAAGTGCAAGGCTGCTGACAGCTTGACGTCTGGACTTTTAAAAATCCATATCTTAATCAATATTTATCGGAATCACCCGAAGTATGGCTTAAAATCTTTTAATTTCATAGGCCTATGCTCTCTCCTAAGATCAAGGGATAAAATATTGCATCAAGGTTACTCCTAATCCGAGCTTTGTGATCTGCAGAAACTAATTTCAGCAACTAGTTTAACAAGTCTACTCTATAATTCTTAGTGATCTCCAACATTATAAGTCAAGCTTATCAATGCTACGTTTTCTCCAACAACAAAAATATTTCATAATTGATAAGGTCTGACCTCTATTGGTGCAACAACAACAACAAGGAAGTTTTCTTTTCAACCAATTACATTTATTAACAGCAGCAACTATGGTCTCTTCAAACATCACAATTTTCAGCAACCATCTACTCAAGAGTTTGGACTATTTTTGTGGCTTGCTACAAAAACAAGCAAACTATACCCAATCTACTAGTCTCATTGACAACAAGAGCACTTATGACAGCAACACCGTCATGCGTACTTCATCAAATCTGGAATTTTTCTCTCTAGGCAGATGTACATCACAAAATTCATTCAATCTTCAAAACTTTTATCCACTACAACATCCAAATCTCTCCCTGTCATAACCAACATTCAAGAACCTATTTAAACCCCTTAGAAGGTTCTGAAAATATCTGGGACATCCATGAAATCAAGGGAGCAAATCTGCCCCTCTAAAATAGTGTACCCGAATTCTGTTGCAGGTAGCACAGAGCATACCCTTTTCTTTTAATATAGCTTAATACATGTCAATTATTAATCAATATCAAATCTTAACTAAACTCCATGAATGAGGGTCTCTTGGGCCTCATTAGACCCTAATGGGCATATCTCTAAGGTTTCAAGGCTTACTGGGCTTGTTAAGAGGTCATTGAGCCTAAAGTACCCATTTAGGCCGCTACACGGGCTTTATGATTTGAAACCCTAAATCTACTTGGTTTGAGCTCAAATTTTGTCTACCCCATCCATTTATAATTCTCTACACAGCCATATAGTTATTTTATCCCGTTTGGACCTTTTCACCCTAACTTTTCTGTGAAATGCCGAAACTGCCCTTAGAAACCTCCAGGGGCATTTTCGACGTTTCCCGACCTCCAATTGAGCTGAAATTTTTACATAAACATACTGAACACTCATACAACTCATCTGGAAAATTCCATGCTAAAATTAAAAAGGAATATTATGATTGTTTTGGATAGCAAGCACTTTCTTAACAACTCTCTAATTACGTCTTTTGCATGTTATAGATTTGGCATCAGTATGCCTTTAACCGCATGACCCACTCACCTTACTCCTATAAATGAAATCACAGCACACATATGGTGAGAAAAATAGCAAGAAGAATGCACACAAATCATGATCAATTTCACAATTCTTACAAATTCATGCATATGATGACCAGTGGCGGATCCAGGATCAAAATTTATGGGGGTCGAACTTTAAACGCGAAATGAGAAGAATTTTTTCCCCTTCGTAATGCAAAAAATTTTCTTAGAGTTACAATATCGAAAATTAAAGACTAAAAGTATTAAAAATATTAGAATACACGTACCGTACTATGTACTACGACTGAGAGATGACAATTGCATTCTACGTTTTTGTATCTTCTGAAAATGTTACAAAATGACATCGTTCTCTATAGTTTTAAAAACTCCTTTTTCGATGTACACTACCATGCAATCATCAAACCACAAATATCCAAACCAATTCAATCTCATCCTCCAATTTACAAACCACAAATATCTAAACCAATTCAATCTCATCCTCCAATTCACAAACCACAAATATCCAAACCAATTCAATCTCTTCCTCCAAGGCTTCAATAATTTGACAAATCACAAAATTCCAAACCCTAATTTGCCACCTGGTGGTCTAGGACGATGTGGGTCACCATAGCTTGTTTTGTGTTTAATTTGACCCTGGTTTTGGAGTACCAATTCTGATATTCGCTGAACCGATGGCTCATGTGGACTCATCCGAATAATATAGGAGTTATTTTCCTTACACGAATTATATATATAAAAATCAACCCCAACAAATATCTTTCTTTTGTGTCTTGTACTGGCTTGGTTTTTCGTGGGGCATGGGGGATCTTTTCTAAGGCCCAAAATGGTTTGTCTTTTCTTGGAGATCAATCGATTTCACTGAGGGCTTCCGAATTCGTTTTCTGTCATGTCTGGTCCGTCTATGCGGAACCCAATCCTCCATTTTTTACTTCCTCTTGGCCCATTTAACCAACAAACATTTTCAGCCCAAAACTCTCATTTTTCCTCTAACCGGAATAAGGATATGGCTGGCCGCCTGGCCCAATACCCTTTGGGCAGAATATATGGTGGGTTGGCTCAGGCCAACTTATGAATAAATAAATAAAAAACTAAGTGAAAAAAAAAAATTGGAGATGCAATGGGGGGGCGGCCGCCCAGGGCCGCACCTCCTACATCTACCTCTGATGATGACATGTACACAATTTAATTGTAAACTTTATCCTTGAGCTCTTTAAGCTCTCTTGCATGGCCTTACTTTGTCATCTTTACATCCAAACCTAATCTTTGTCATTCGGCCAAGACTAAAGTTTTCATCTTGCACCATTTTGCATCAAATACATGCAATAGACATCATCAAGGTAAAGAATGATACATGTAAAATTTTCCAGCAACTATAACAAGACTTTGGATATCTTTTTCCTTGCCAACTGAGTTCTAATTCATGGTGAATCTTTCTTTAATTTCCACCTAACACAGTAGTAGATAAATCAAATTCTCTCCACAAGTTTCAGCTTCAAATTCGTAGCAAAATGTTTATTTTCTTTCTTATACAATTTTCTTCAGAAGCTAAATGTTAAACTTCAACCCCTGTTTAGATGCAACACACCACTTTAGAGAGAATCTCCAAATCAACCAATTAAAAGCTATGATGCATCATCGGTTACACGCACAAACGAAAACCCATAATCAAATGTGGTTTCAAAGTTTAACCCTCAAAACTCAATATCAGCAGATAAGAAACCTAGTAAATCAACAACATGCAAATGATATTTTTCATTTCTTTCCATCTTTTCACTGCACAACACACAATGCATGCCACTAACTACTCTTAACGTCCAATGTTTCGAACAGACTACGACTAAACAGCAACCGTATAAACCACATGCAAAGTTGAAATCAAAAGTGACAACAATTATATAACTCTTTAATGTCATAAACGGTGTCCTCCAGATTCTGTTTAAGGATTAAATTCATTTACCGTTACCTTGCACATGACTATAGAAGAAATTAACTCTCATTTTCCTTTCAAACTTTTCATCAAACACCTATGACACATCAATATTTTCCTTTGAAATAACCCAAAATCTAACCGTGCATGTCTTCCTACATTCAAAATTTTTCATCGAATAGAACATGCAAGAAGGACAAAATTTCTATGCAAAATCAACACCCGACATGGCTCACGGATCCCCTTTTAAACTCTAAATCAGTACATATAACCCATTTGCTTCTTCTTCTGCTGCTGCTTCTTCTTCTTCTGTTAAGCCTCACACGACCCTCCTCCACTCTAAGCCGACAATACTCAGGAAAACCAAAGGTAACGTGAAATTAAGTTAGGCTTTAAATGGGTAGAGCTTTACCACCTATCCTATACTTAAACAATCATGACCTAGAGTTAGGGTGCTATGGGTGGCATTTTGAGAGCTTGTCATGTGGTTGACACCTTTTATCTAAGCATTCACTGACACATAAATAGAATTCTAAAAGAACCAGATGTCCACCGCTTGGCTACTCTTGCAATACACAAGATGACAATAACATAAGAACCAATCATCATGGGAAGAGAAAGAGAGTAAAAGCAAAAAGGAGGTATCTATTGTTCGGCCATGCATGAAGCTTCAACGTAAATAAAAACATTAGGTACTAAAATATAAAAGAGAATAACCGTAATTACCAAAGTAATGGCAAGATGAAAAGCAAATTATTTAAGTACACAAGAAAGAAAATTACAGCTAATTGCTATAAAAATAACATAAGAGATAAAATTAAAGTTAAATATCATTTATGAAAGACTTTTAATGACATCAAAGCCCCTAATGTATTATTTTTTTATGCAATCACACTAAGTATCAAGCATAAAACAAATGTAAACACATAATTAAAAGTTAGTGAACTTAAAATGTGCAAAGCACTCCACTTAGAAAGATATAAATATATATATATATATATATATATATATTATGTCATATATGTGCCAAACAGGTGAAAAAGAAGAGAGGGGCATTACATCCTCCCCCGCTTAAGAAAAATTTCCTCCTCGGAATTGTGTGAGTTCAAAAAGTTACGACGTTTTCACAGGGATTGCAATAAAAATAGTGATTGTAATTCAAAGATTACAAATTGAAAAAAAGAAAATCTATAAGAAATTAATTAAATTGTAAATATTAAACAATGTACAAATTTAGAAAATAAAACAAATACAAAGGAAAAGAACACCAGTACTAAAGATATTGAAAGAAAAACCTTAACACAAGAGTCTTAAAAGTAGTTCAAAAGGTTAGGGGTATCACATATGCACTACCACTCAATGTAAAAATAAAACCAGTGGTAGAAAGAAAAAACATCTGATAAGGTTTTTTAGTTGGCATCACTGAAACCTTCAAGTACAGCAAGATACTTTTTTATAGAACAAGCCATAATTTTTCGTACCAAATAAGTATTTCATAACTTGCTCAATGGCATGTCAATCATCTCTTCCTGGCTTGCTAGTAAACCTGCTCAGTAGTCCTACCGCATATGCATTAATGTCAGGTATAGTACAATCAATTGTATAACGCAAACTCCCAATTATATATGCTAGCATACCCCTTTTGATTAATCACTTCATTTTCATTCTCCAAAGAAAACAAGTGCACACTAGGATCAAAAGGAGTAGCCACATACTTGCACTCTTGATAATTATACATTTTTTATAGGGGTAAAGTCATAGTTAACCCCCTAAGTTTGGGCAAAAAACAAGTTGATACCCTTCTTTTTCAATCCAACAATTTGAGACTCCTATCTTTCAAAACCTGTCAATCTTCGCCCTCGTCTAAATTTACCATCAAATGAGACAATTTTTTGTCCATGTACATTATTACAAGTGCCTCTATTCCACCTGAAATGACAAAACTGCAATTGATAATGGATTGGTGGATGACCTCGATGCCCTTGCTCTGTTCGTGCCTAGACGAACACCAAATTAATAAAAAAAACCTTCACCACACAAATGCATGCCCACCTAACCAAATTTATCGAGGTATGTACACCGCTGCCTCTCACTCCCATTGAAATGTCATGCAACCTCTTGCTTTATCTCCCAACGAAGTTGACGTTGCCATGCGTGGTCCATAGCACAGAGTCTCTTTCATCACTCGTTGTCTCTCACTCCCACACTCTCACCCTCCTTTCGAAATAAATCTGTGAGTCTAAAAGACAACCCAAGAGGGGGGGTGAATTGGGTTTTCTAAAACTTTTGAACCCTTTTCAAACAAACCCAGAAATATTCTGATCTATATCTAGGAAAACTAAAGACTAGATCTATGCAAACAAAGATCACAACAACAATGAATAAACAAGAACAATCAAGCAATATCTGCAGAAGTAAAAGAGGAGGGTTAGAGAGATGACACCAGTATTTTTAGGGGTTCGGCCAATCTCTTGCCTACGTCCACCCCCAAGGCTATTGACTTCCTTGGGCTTCCTCCACTATTCTCCAAGTGAATACACCTTAGCTTCCGGGGTGCTAAGGAACCATTACAAATCGTTTTCCGAGCTCACGCTTCAACTCGTTTCTCAAATCCCAAACCCTAGGGATTTCTTCTACTTCTCTCAAGTAGGATATAGTGTTCACACAACACTAGGAAGGTTTACAAGATTTGAGTACAGTGATTTAAGGCTCTCTAAGCCAGATGTACAAGTGGGTAGCTCAAGAAATTAAAGGGCTCTCTAAGCCAAATCTACAAATGAATAGATCAAGATATGGAACGGCTCTCTAAGCCAAAATCTACAAATGAATAGCTCAAGATATGGAACGGCTCTCTAAGCCGAATCTACAAGTATAAGAACCTGAGGTGTGCCAAGAGAATGAGATCTTCAAGGAAGGCTTCAGGATTTACAAGATGGATCACGAGATTTCAAGGTCGTAAGAACTTCTCTTCTTCTTCTTTGAGCTTTCTCTCTCAAGAAATTAGGGCAAGGATGATTTTCGTGTGAAGCTCTTTCTTTCTCTTTCAAACTTCTTCTATTTATAGTCTCTAGGGCATCATGGGTCTTTTGGTAAAGATTTGGAGCCGTTGGAGGTCATTTGGGTCCTTTGGAGACATTTTTAAGTGAGTGACGTCGCTCCAGGATCTGAGAAATCGAAGCATGTGTCGACACCTTCCCTGTATGTGTCGACACCTAGGAGTTTTGCCTGGAAACTCACTCTCGGGTGTATGACCAATGTGTCGACACTTATGTACAATGTGTCGACACTTCTCTTCAAAGTGTTGACCCTTCAAAAAGCCTTGGAAACATGCCTTCGGGTGCATGTGCAATGTGTCGACACTAATTGCATATGTGTCGACACCATCAGCTTTGGCCTATAAACCTTGCCTTCTGTTGATAGTGCAATGTGTCGACACTTCTCTTCAATGTGTCGACACCATCATCTTGGCCTGGGACACGCCTTCTGGTGTATGACCAATGTGTCGACACCATGGTCGCATGTGTCGACACCCTCAACACTTAGGCTGAAAAGTGGCTTCCCTTGGCACCAACAAACATTCCTAAAACATCTACAAAGTAAAGATTGTCCAATAAGCTTGTGTAGTGATGTTCAATTATATCTAAAGTCAATTTAAGCTTAGAGAACTCTTGATATCATTTTCTGAAAAAGATTTGCAAATGTAGAATCTAAAGGTCTCAAACTAGTTGGAAAAGTTTGTTATCATCAAAATCAAAATAGATTATTTATAAAACAACCTTGGGCTAACAAAATCCATACCCCAACTTGTTCGCACTTCCTCGTCTCTTCTCTCACCTCCCTGAGGACTCAAGTCTGCAACAGAGCACACAAATGGCGCAAAGCCCATTCCTTTTTTTCTTCATCGCTTTCGTTGCTCTAGCCGTCTCTTTTTTCCCATGGATTTCTCTCGCAGCTTGTCGGAGGGTACTCACTCATTCCTCGATGTCTCGGCATCCCTCAAACAAGCCCATGTTGTCCTTAACTTTGACTCTCACAACTTGGAGATGTTGAGTGCTCCCGCGTGACTCTTGCACCCGTTTCCATAGTAGAGTGCTCCCGCGTCACTCTCTCTCCCACGTTCACAGAACCCAAACTACAACAGTTGAGGTGATACAGCACAATCAGCACTCTTTTCCCGTGTCACAGTGCAGTCAGCCTTGTCCTCCTACTAACACAAGGCCTCCAGCTATGCAAACCGTTGCTCAAGCTACTCCTACCATAGCTCATATCACTGCACCTACTACTATTTTTCCGAAGATTCCTTTTGTTACGTAGAAGTGGTCCCCCACATATTGTTAAGGGGCTTTATGGTTTTTTCTCTGTTGGTTAGCATTGCATTATTCTTTGTATAGTGTGTACAGTCCTTACGATTTGTTGGTTAACCGAATATACAAAGTTTTTCAACATTTCTCTTAACTGTTGTGTTTACCTCTGCATTACCAAACCTTACATTTACCATGTCGTCTCTTTCTTTCCCTTGTCTGATGAAGCTTGCAATTATCTGTTATTGCAGCCAAAAGCACGTGAGAACTTGGGAAGGATGACCTCACCTCCAACTAAGGTCTTCTTCGCCTCTATTCTTAAGATGTGAAATTAAAACTGAAGTCGTCTTATCAGCTGCTTGCCAAGATTCAATGAGACCCAAAACCACAAAAGAATCTCTGGTTTTGTCTGAGCAAAGTTGACGAATTCTGTTAGCCTAACCGACAGTCTTTGAAGAAGATTCGAAAGTCACAATCCTATCTTTCAAACAAGGAACTTTTTTCTTGAATTTCAGGTGCAAGAGGAACATTCGAGTGCTACCTTGATCTTCGACAAAAATGGATGGCAGAGGCTATCGACAGCAGCTGATTTCGAAGGAGAGAGAGTCGAATTCGTGCGAGAGAGGGGGAGAGATTGGGAAGATTTATCTCACACTCACTGAGGGCATTCTGGTCATTTCAGGTGGAATAGAGGCACATGTGACGCACATAGACGAAAAACCGTCTCATTTGACGGTAAATTTAAATGGGGTGAAGATTGACAAGTTTTGAAATATAAGGGTCTCGAATTGTTAAATTTAAAAATAAGGGTAACAAGTTGATTTTTGCCCAAACATAGGGGGCTAACTATTACTTTACCCATTTTTTATAATTCTTTCAATATAATGTGACTCAAAGAAAAACTCCATGACATGTCTTTGTGGTTTTCATTCCCAAAATAAAATTAGCGTCACCAAGATCTTTCATATCAAAATGAATTCCAAGCATGTTTTTTGTTTCATTTATAACATGCAAGTTAGAACCAAATATTAATAAATCATTAACATAAAGGTTAATCAGAACATGTGAATTCTCCCAAGCTTTATAATATATGCATTTGTCACATTCATTTGACTTATAGCCATTTTCAATCATGCAGGAATCAAACTTCACATGCCACTGTTTAGGGGTTTGTTTTAAGTTATAGAGGGATTTATAGTTTACCAACCATGCTTTGTTGACCAAGCTCCACAAAGCCTTTCGGCTAGTCCATATAAATTCTTCCTAAGGTCACCATTTAAAAAAATAGTTTTTACATTCATTTGATAAATTTTCAAATCATGTATTACAGATACTGCAATCAATAATGTAATGGATGTAATTCTAGTACTTGGAGAAAAAGTGTCGAAAAAAAATATTTTTGTTGCAGAAGAGACATTGTTGGTGACGCAATTAGGTTCATCGTGATAACACTTTTGGCAACCAATGTAGAATTTCATCGCTAAAAAACATTTGTTTTAAGTATTTAGCAACGAAACAATATTTTTATCACAAAAGAAGTATTTTTAGCGACAAGGTTGAGTCGTCGTTTATAAAGACGTTGCTAAAACTGTCTTTCAGAGTCGAAATTCTATACTCAAGGCTAAAAAAATATTTGTTTGAAGGTTTTTGGCGAAACAATATATACGTTGCAAAAGAGTAATTTTAACCACGAAATTAATTTTGTTGTCGCTAAAGGGCAAATTTCTTATAGTGATAGTACTTAAGCAATCGTTGTCGCCAGAACTTGTTACTTAAAAAAGCAGGCTTTAGGAAATTTTGAAAAAGTTTGTGGTCTAGAAGCAGGAAATCAGTTGGATCCATCTTGCATGCGATGGTCAGCTTCTATTAAAACTTAAAAAGTTTCTAATTCTGGGAGAGGAAAACCGCAGGTGTAGAGAAATACGATGCCCAAATTCACTAGAACAATCGATTCTCAAATAGTGTCACAAAGCCACACTAGCTCAAGAACTCACAACCAAAATAGAAGATATCAAACTAAAAGAAGAAACACACTTCTTATTAATTGAAAAATGAGATAACACAACTTAGATAGGACCACACTTACAAACTATAAAAATTGTTGGAGACAAAATTAGGAACATTATCTCTTTTGTGGGGTTAGGTGGGATATGATGGAATGAATGACTTGAGAGGTAAGCTAGGGTATATATAGGACTTGGGGAGAGGTTCTAAATAAGTCTTATATAATTCCAACAAGATAAATGAAACTTCTCATATGACCAAGGAGGAATTTCGAATTTTGACAAGAAGATGAGATGAATGTGCATGTGTGCATGGGAAGATGAAGGCTGCATTGGAGAAGTGAAAATTGCATTGGGATAAAGAGAGGTCTTAATGGTGAGGTTGAAAGGTAAGAGAGAGTGACTAAATTCATCCAACAATAATAAATAGGTCAACACACAAAAATATAAATGTCTCACTACATTTCTCAAAAAGAAAACTCTAGAAAATATACTTTAAATTGGAGTTTGAGACAAAATAATAGATCTTGCTATTTTCTTTGCTCATGGCGGCCCATATAATACGTGTACGTGGGATCCCAGTGATGACTTATAATCGACCTGAGAAGTCAAGCATTAGTTTGGATTCCTCAAAAAAAAAAGAGTTAATATAGATTTTATTGATATTTGTGAAAAATGTTGAGAAAAATGATTTAATAGAATTTTTTTTATAAAAGAGTGTTGGAGTTTGTGACAATATTTTTTAAAAAAAAAATCGTGCCTAACAAAGACTTTGAAATATTTATTTTTTAAAAAAAATAATATGACTAATTTGATCCATGTCCGAGACTAAAAACAAGTGTTCTTACTGTAGAAGAAACAAGCCTTTAACTTAGAGGATGTTCGGTTGTGTAGTTTTTTGAGAATTTTTTGTGTTTTGAGAATTTTTAGGTGATGTTAACTTTATTGGTATGCGTGCTGTAATTATTTTTAGGTGATGTTAAAAAACATGTTCGGTTTGTGTATTCTCAGGATTCAAAAAATCCTGAGAATACTTCCCCACTGAACAGCCCCTTAGTGTTTTTGGAAGCTGTCGGTAAAAAATTTTCCGCTACAAGTTGTGTTGTAGCGGCGTTTTTTTTCAAAAGATTAGGTTTTAGCAGCATTTAAATTATATATATATATCAAACAAGATTATCTATATAGATATAATCGATAAAGTGCGTTTGTGTACCAAAATTTTACCCCCTCTAAAATTTTAACACAATTAAATATTACAATATAATCTCTCTCTCCCCATCAAATCATTACTATTTACTACAAAAAATATAAAAAATTACTTCTCTCTTCACTTTTTCACTAAACCCAATACCTAAAATTTTAACAACACTAAAATTTTACAACACAAACACAATAGCATATATATATATTTATACACCATGTATACTATTGCAACATAAAAAGATGAACGTCATTATGTTTAGTAGCGTGGAAATAAGAAAGTTTGGTCGTAATTAAAAATTAATACTAAATAGTCTATTTAAGAAAAATAAATCAAATAAAAATTAGAAATTTGTAGCGTAATTAGAAAGTAGTTGGAGTAAAGTACCTTTATGGCTTATTAAAAATATTTATTTCTAGGCAGCTTATTGAGAATATTTTGAAGAAACTTATATGGACAATGTTGATATATGCACGTTTCATTTTACGATGGATCGGTTGAGTTAGTCGATATGATAATATGATTATTTTAACAAATATTCTTCAATTTATTTCATTTGTCCCTTGAAAATGAAAGAAAGGTGATCATGATGAAAAATAATATTTACAATATTTGGGTATACCCTATATATTTCGATTCATCTTCTGAATATCCTTCTTTATTTTCATTTCTTCTCTCTCTCTCTCTATATATATATATATATGTCTGTTTCATGTTCTTATTTTTGTTTCTATTATTTTCATATTTAGATTTTGAGAAGCAAAATAATGCAGTTTTCTTAGAAGTTTCAAAACGCCCTATATCCTTCTGGGTTGGGTGGTGTGTTGATCACGAAAGGAACATATCTAATTCAGATGAAAAGATACACCAACATTATCCTAATGGACTTCTGTCCCGTCCCATAAATCAATGTGGTATTTGATGAGAAAAATACACCAATATTTTATTATCCTATTTGTGTTTGATGAGGGTATAATTAATAAATTCATACCTGCTAGTGGAAAATATATGAATTTTAATAATTACACATCACTAGCTAACTTTTGGGAGTGGAGACATCTTAGACCATAAATGAGAATTATGAAGCTTGTCTTGCAGGTATTGGCCAGATCGAGCAGAAAAACTTCAATAAACTTTGCAGTAATCTACTAAATATTGCTGAGGACGAAGATATCAGGAGGCAGGAACAGCTGAAGTTTTGCCGGTGCATTAGAAAGCTAAAGAGTTTCTCCATAGTTTGCAGAGAGGAATAGGAATACTTTTCACTGAAAGTGGCTGCGTTCTGCCTTCTTCCGCTGACGGGCTGTCCCTAGCTACCCTGAATCTTCCTTGCACATTGAACAGATCACATCCACTTATTTGAAAAAATAAAAATCAGATCACATCCATCCAACGCATACGGGGCTGTCCATAACTTTGCTCCCAATTCGTACAGTTGCTTCCCTTAGACGCAGGGGATCGGATCATTGACATCTTTTCAGTTTTAACTTTTTAGAATAACCAATGATGTCACTTGTGTTAGTCTGCCATTAGACTCAGCATTGTCACATTGATCCCCCTGGCACCGTGGATGGATTTAGAAGCTTGAGGTTAGTTGTTGCAGAACAGTACGTTCATGGCGGCAACCAGACATTTACAGTCCATTGATTATATTCCAATCAAGGAACGGGGAGCATAAATTGTCCTTTTTTGACTTCCGCCTCAAAACTATCACATCTGCCTCACTGACATTATCATCATTTGCAAAGCTTTTTCTTCAAATATTTCTCATCCGAACAAAGATAATCTACGCAAATTAGCTAGCCCAAGGAATACAAGAACGTGTATACTAGCACAAACCATATAATATACATTGCATATCCAATATATATCCGTTAACATTATTTTACAGAGAAGAAAAGGCCTAAACAGAGCAAAAAAAGGAAAGCAGAGTCTCCTTGCTTGATAACTATGCAAAAAGAGAACTAGTTGTACGCCATAACGTACAAGTTAAACATAAGCAAAATGTGATCTCCATTACATTTTAGGGCCCCGAACTACTTTAAACTTCATGGAGTACTCCTGGGCTTTTTGGGGCTTCCTCCGTTATGATGCAAAGGGTCTGGACCAGAGGGAACATTCCTCAACTCCCAACCCAGAAGTCTCCCAACATTACTACTGGTCGTAGATCCTTGCAGGCCACTCTTCACAGACGGCTTCTTCGCCTTCAAACCAGCGAGCAGCTGTACAAACGCAGTGGAAAAGGCTTTATTAGTTAAAAACTTGATTGAAAGTTAAAACGCAAGCGACCAACTAGAAAATAAAGGCCCCAATTCAAAGCATCTGTGTTTGAAGGTACCTTTCTGTTCAGGGTTTTCAAGGAAACAGCTGCCTCGGCGTAAAAGCACCCATTCCCAGTATTGCAATCTGCAGGAACCGCAATTTTTAGTTACTATATAAGTAGCTACTACAGCTGAAAACAATGAAAGACATCCCTCTCGTCATTGCTTATAAGTTTTATTCCATAATCCTTTGTCAAAAACAACTGAAAGCCCGATGGTGGGGGTTTGCAAATGTGTGGACTAAGAGAGAGTAGAGAGAGGGTACGAGAGTTATAGAAAGAAATAGACCAGAAGCTTCTGCCAGGAACACCAAGCACAAAAGCACGACGAGAAACACCGACTTTGACGCCATCCGAAGGAAGAAGCAAAAGCAAGCCTAGAAATGCGCTGCAGACACAAATTGTGTTCCTGGAAGCGAGATTAGTGAGGCTGTAAGGTATATTACAGGGAGTGACCCAATTTATAGAAGCTCTAAGAGGTCCACGAATGATTGCTCATGCAGCCATTTCTGGAGAAATGATTGACTTTTTGGAGATTATATGACACCCGGTGACCCTTTGCCGAACCAAATATTTATTAAACCTGCTCAATGAATTGACAGCGCCGTCTTCAGTGACGCCCGTCACAGCCACCTAGAACTCATTTGATCTCGAGACTGACGTCATGCTCCTGCATAATATACCTCCTGTACGATCATGATACTTTCCGTTATGCATTTGATTCCCCCTCTGGCGCTACTTTCCGTCCTTGTGCTGCCAAAACTAAGGATTTTTTTTTCTTTTCCAGAGTTGAGGTAGATACGCAGCCAGCGAAATTGGAAGCAGTCTCAATATTAGGCGGAGCACAAGCCATAGCTAGGCCGGGTTGAGGACAAAGTACAGCTGGGAATAAAGGACTGGGGGCCGGGTATTGGTGATGATGGAATATATTTATACTTGCGCGGTCTGTTATCGAGGAGAAGATTTTATGCGATGGAGGAGTAATGAGAGACTGATTTGATGTGGTTGTTTTGCTTACGTATCCCTCCATTGTTCTCTATTCAAATAAGCAAAACACCTGTTAAGGAAAAAAAAAACAAATAAGCAAAACTCCCCTTTGAAAAGTTTCGTAATATATCTCTTACTAAATTACAACCATTTAACCCCATTACGTCGCAAGAGGTACTTCTATTATCTTAAGAACTTGATAACCTCATAATTTGGACCATTAACGTACACTTGCATTCTCTTTGGGAATGAATCTCCTAATCGTAATCAAGTCTTGGTGACCAATCAGTCAACAAGATGGATAACGAAGGAGAGCTATGTGAGAAGTACTTTTACCACAGAGTTTCTCTGCTCTTAATTAATTCCCCCAGCCCTCGGAACTGTAAATTACTCACAAGTAATGCGAACTTAACGAAAGAATTTGATACACCATGCATGATTGAAACATAATATAGAGAAAAAATAGTAAAGAGGATAAAGATTTAAGTGATTCAGTTTAGAAGACCTACATCCACAGTAAAAGGTACTTCTATTTAACCCCATTACGTCGCAAGAGGTACTTCTATTATCTTAAGAACTTGATAACCTCATAATTTGGACCATTAACGTACACTTGCATTCTCTTTGGGAATGAATCTCCTAATCGTAATCAACTCTTGGTGACCAATCAGTCAACAAGATGGATAACGAAGGAGAGCTATGTGAGAAGTACTTTTACCACAGAGTTTCTCTGCTCTTAATTAATTCCCCCAGCCCTCGGAACTGTAAATTACTCACAAGTAATGCGAGCTTAACGATAGAATTTGATACACCATGCATGATTGAAACATAATATAGAGAAAAAATAGTAAAGAGGATAAAGATTTAAGTGGTTCAGTTTAGAAGACCTACATCCACAGTAAAAGTCATCTATAACTGTGTTTGTATTATAAATTCATACAGATTACAAAGATGAAGTCTCTATCTATAGAGACATAATAGGAGAATATTCTTATATTTAAAATTTGAATTTTTGAATCCTTATAATGATTTGATATTATTATAACCATAATATCATAACAAATCTTGATACGATATTATCAGCCCCTCAAACACGAGATGACGAATTGTCAAAGTTTGAAAAACGAAACTGTGTGATCGGGCCTTGAACAATAATAGACACATGATCATTGAAAATAGACTGGACAAAATAACAATAGCCAACGGACCAAGTCGTGTCTTTAATAACAATAGACAAACGACCAAATATAGTCAATAAAGACAATGAATAAGAAGGACTAAAATAACTTCCATTTTTTTCTCTCAGTTTTTTTTCTTTTCTCGTTTTTTCTTCTTCTTTTTTTCTTTCTTCTTTCTCTTTCACACATCTCTTTCTTTCTTTCTTTCTTTTTTCTCTTTTTTTTCTAACACTCACCTCGAACAATCGAAATCCGTAGGACATAGGAAGGATCTGAAATTAATGTGTCAAATCTGAGACATAGAGACTCGCCGGAATGTTCCTTGAAAGTGCAAGATGCGATGTTATAATTTTCCCTTCAAAGTGTGGTCCACGTGGCACATGAATGAATAAAGTTTAAACTATTTAATTATGGTATTGGGTTAATATTCCAATTAAGATATTATTCGTGGTATTAAATATAATTATTCCTTGATGGTAGGAATAAATAAAGAATTAATTACATGAGGGTCCATGGCCTAGCCTATAAATAAAGCTTATGTATTTCATCTA
This sequence comes from Myrica gale, assembly GCA_963930655.1. Classification (NCBI taxonomy): domain Eukaryota; kingdom Viridiplantae; phylum Streptophyta; class Magnoliopsida; order Fagales; family Myricaceae; genus Myrica; species Myrica gale. The sequence goes on along the minus strand of OZ005602.1, from coordinate 6,692,963 downwards.
TCATATGACATAAGTTAGAAACCCTAAAGTATAGGCGATAGGCTCAGAAAACTCTGTTTCATATTTCCCTATTGTGAATTTTGTTTTGTAGGTCTTCTACATGTTGTTCTCCTATAAAGAACGCTTGATCATAACGGCTAAAGGTCAGATCCTAATCATTTGGTTTTTCCGCTGTGCAAATCTTGTATGTAAAATCTTAGATGTGGTAATCTTGTATGTAAATCTTAGATGTGGTATCGGAGCGTACCTTTTTGCTGTTATGCTCAATGTACAATCCATTCCGGTTCTTTATGGCCTTTTACAATCCGTCACTTTACTCTAGCCTTTTGTCTGCATCTATATATTAGAGATTTGCATGTTATCCTTGAGTGCAAAGCAGCGTGTTTCCCTTTGTGCAAAGCATATATTCGGTCATTTGTTTTGTCCGTTTGTGCCATGAACATATCCGGTTTTGACATTTTCTTTTTTTGAATCAATATCTGAAAACTGGTTTTGACAGATCCGGTTTTGATCCAGATCTGGTTTTGACATTTTTTGAATACTGTTGATTTATATTTTGAATCTATGGGTTTCTGTGTTTTGGAGCAAACGAGAGAGAGCAAAATTTCTCTCATGCGGCGCAGGAGGAGGTTCTCCTCTTTCTTCATGCGGCGCCCAGATGGAAGCGAGGAAGCCCTCCTCGACAGGTGACAAAGTTTTGTTTGTTTTGGGCCATACGGTACTGGCCTAATAGTGACCCGCAAGAAAGGCACGATTGGGCTGGCATTTGGGTCAGCCCAAAGGGTCAGACGGACCAGGACCCGCGTGGTACTTTTCCTGCGACCCACGTGGGTGGGTCGCCGGTGGTCCCACCGGTCCGGCTGGTCGGACCGAAACAGTAAAAAAAAATTCATAAATTTTATTTTCTGCTTATATGTTTTATTTTGACCAATATAAAGTTCTACATTTTTGGGGTATGAAATTTCGGTCATACTCATTTGGGCTGCCCATAAAATGTTTTTAAAGTTTGGGCTAGGCTCATTGAAATTTTGGGCCATACGGTTCAAAAAAAAAGGACCACACCCATTTAGTTACGAGCTGGTCTGGGCCCAAATGAGCCAGTAAGGCTGACCCACCAGGCGCGGGTCAGGTCCCCGTTGGACCATTTGCATTTTGCTGAATGGGAAAATAAGAAGCTCAAAGGCAACGACCGAGTTTCGAACCGCGGTCATTGCTGCGGATAAGCATGATTCCACCACTAAGCCACGCCATTGCTTCTGTAAGTGTTTCTTAGGCTTTATTATATTTATTCAATTCGGATAGGATTGTGGCAGAAATGAATTTTATTTTAAAATTTTGGCTCATCAATGAATATAAACTCTTAAAGTGCATATTTATGCTACAATATTGTTTTATTATCCATTTTATTGTTATAATTTTACAGTTAATATTTAGCATATGTTTTGTTAATTGCGCATAAAGATTGATGTAGCATTTTGTTAATTGAGCATAAAGATTATCAATGTCATTAAAGTTGTGATTATCAAAATTTACTAGGAGTAGCCACAACATCCTAATTTATGATGATAATCACATCTGAACATTTTAATAAAACTTCATAAGGATATTGACATCTATGTTGTAATTAAATCATGAAGCTAATGACCCGGCCCCACAGGGAGGTTATTAATTTTATGGTTTAGTTAGAATAAGATAGTAAACTAGGTGTTATGGGATATATTTTCCTATGCCTGCAGGTATGGAAAATTTTATTTCCTGGCACTAAAATTTGCTAGTCTTATGATAAAGTTGTCCGGTAAAATTCGTGCGTGATGCAATCTCTACCCACAGGAAGTTTTGAATTTACCGTCTAAATTGACATTGGTTAATTTAGAATAAATTTTATTTCATAGCATAAATAATTTAGTTTCCTTAGTAATTGCGGTTATTTCTATTCGATATTTGATATTACAATTTATGTTCCAATGTTTATTTATTTCTAACTGGAAAGAACGTTTGAGGTGTATAAATGTTAATCTGGCGTTCCATATGGATGAACCACCTATCTAATGGAATCAAGTACGTCATAGGAGATTAAAAAGCATGAGTGGTGGAAATAATGAAATTACTTAGGCTTAAAACTCACGAAATCTCAAGTAAACACCTCAATATTAGTTTTCAAGCTAAAATTTTGGTGATTCCGAAGGAGTGCGCAAGCACGTTATGAAATTGAAGGATATTATAATTAAAGTTTTAGTCTTCAAAAGATGAGACTATTGAGTCAATCTTGGTCTATTTCACAAATATTCTCTCACTTTAGATTATGATTCTTTTTCTAAAGTGTGGACACATAAAGCCAAATGGTCAATATAAATTATTTTTTGACCACATGTGCTTAAGGTTGGAGAGATTAAAATAGAGAAACCATGAGGTGTTAAATGATTCACTCATGATAAAGAAATGACCAATAAATGCGAGAATGCCCAATTGTCAAAGAAGAAACATAAAGTGTCAATACAGTAATATGACAATAAGGAAATATGTATCTCTTTACAATATAGTGGCATACACAGGAAATGACTCGAATGTGGAAACAATCTCATATTTGGTGTGTGATTTTTATTAAAGCTCTAGTGGATTCATTTCGGTTTTGCAATCCACATTGTTAATATCATGCAGGAATTTTTTTCAGTATATAGTGGCCAACAAAACAAAGCATTCATTTTAAAACAAGATGATTTTGAAAATAAAGACTGTTGGGATTTTGATTGATTTTATAAAACAGCTACATTAAAAGTTTTATATACTATAAAGATTTATTTTTCAAGTTTTTGTAATTGATTATTGTTTTCAATTGGACAACTCCAATTTCAGTATTATGGAAAATGAAACGTTTGTCAATAATGAATCACTGAAAGGAGTTTTATTTGAATCCCAACCTCAAGCGTTTTATTCATTCCTACATATTAAAGTTCGCATAAAGTGGAGCTTTCTAAATTGAACTTTTGGCATGGGAGATTAATATGTCTCCATAAAGAAATTAGTAAATTTTTTAGTCTTAAAAACTCCTGATTTTACTAACATTGACACTTGAGTGGACTGCATTAAGGAAGCAGACCAACCAGACCATTAAAGGTGCCAAAAGGGTTCAGTGATCCTAAAGATCATACACATTGTTATAAATGTACCTTCTCTCATTATTTAACTAAATGGTCAGAGAGATTTTATTTCATTCGTTGATGACCATGAAAAATCAATGTATCTCTATCTTCTAATTAATGAGGTTAAAGCATTAAATGCTTTTATGTCCTTTAAAGTGGAAATAGAGAAACTTGAAGTAAACACAGATCGTAAGATCTGACGGAGGTAAGGAATACTACGGTAGGTACAATAAAAGAGAAAATATGATGGGCATGTTTGAGACCCCAAATATTTGGGGTCTCAACAAATCGGACAAACCAAACAAACTTCAAATTTTTTAACTTTTACACCTACACACTTCACCTTTCACAAACCCCAATAAATCTCAATAAAGTAAAGATTCCTAAAATTTTGGGAATATTCCCCAATATTTTGGCAAACAAACATCCCCGATGTATCACTTAAGCTTATGGACTAAAGCCTGAAACATTGCTGTGTATTTATTTAAACATTTGGGATTGTCCAAATAAAGAGAGGATTTTTAATTCTCGCCCAGAGAAATTATATTCAAGGACAATTAGCAATATTTTCATTGGCTATACAGTACACTAATTTTCATTATCCTTCATATAGTCGTAAAATTGTTAAGTCTCATGAAGTAAATTTTCTTGAGGAAATTGAACCTAGTGGGAGTGCTTATCCTCGCAGGATGAAAGTTGAGGAAGCATAATAGTTGACTAAATTACCTTTAATAGAAAGATGATTGATTGTGTTTGAGGAAAATCAGTTTGATTACCTTGAATTACAATTATTCTTAGCAAAGTCAGCTCATAAAGAAAGGTTTAATCCATACCTACTCAAATTGTTTTATACAGTGGGAGTAGAGTTAAAGACAACATCCTCGAGACAAGAGAGGCCAATAATTTTATGATTTTCCAGTATACCTCAAAAGTTCTGGCTTTAATGTCAGACATAAAGATGATTAGAGTTTGCTTTCACAGCCATTGTGTTGGTAAAATGTCATAAATGGTCATTTATGATAAACATGACATTTAGTAACTCATTTGGTTTAGAGTTACATTAAGCATATGTGGAAGTGAAATTTATAAATATAAGATCTTAAAGGAGGTATAAAGGTTAAAGCTTGAATTAAGAATAACAGTCAGTCTGGACTAGTACAGATATCTCACCATTGGTATGTGAAATTTCACAAGATTGTTATCTCATAAGGATTTAAGGAGAATCGTGTTGATATTTATACATACCCTAGGGTCAGTGGGAGCACATTCTTTTCTAGTCCTATACGAAAATTCATTGTGTTGAAGATGACAATTCAAGTTTGCTACATAAAGTAAATAGTTGCATTTATTGTCAAAGGGGATAAATTTAATGAAGTTCAAACCCCTTAAGGTGCATTGGATTAGGTTTGACGTTGGTCAGACAACATGATTACTGAGGAAACTCAGATTTGAAAGCTGCAAAATAAAGTAATGTTGTAAATGTGAGAAACCAAGGACTAAAGATTAACCTAAAGTAACTCCAACCATTCGGAGTTTATTGGTTATTTAGATTTTAATTTTGCAATATGGTAGACATGGGGAAGTTTACTTCAGGATATATATTTTCTTATTAAAGTGATATATATATATCCTATAAAGGTGGTAAACAAATTGTTGTCATAGAAGCAAAACTCATTACATGCTATGAATATTTTACACAGGCATTACAGTTGTGAAACTACATTAAAGGTCTCGAAATTGTCGATACTATAGTGAGACCTGTTAAGATTTTCTGCAGTGTAATATAGTTATCTTCTCCAAGAACTATAAAGTTAAAGCAGAAAATTATATAACGACATTCAGTATTCAGTATAAGAGAGAATTTTAAGAGACATGAAGTTCTTATTGAACTTATAAGTATTGAATTAATGATTACGAATCTCATGACTAAAGTTTACCGGTAATACAGTTTAAGTCATGAGAAGCATATGAGACTTATTAATTCAATTTTTGTTTTATTTCTCTCTATTTGGTCTATAGACATAAAGTCACTATTTTTTGGAGAATAAAGCTTTAGTTGTGCACATAAAATTTAGTATCCATTGGGATATATAAAGTTGGACCCGAATGGCTTATGGGAAGATCATTCGTAAAGTTCGATAGCTCATAAAGTGCTTGCTTTGGGGATATGGTGCATTGTAATACATGGAAGGGATGACTTGATATATAAGATTTTTACCGCCATGATTCGTACATAGTATTCCTCGAGTGAGTGGGAGCGGTTCACGAATAATTGGAATAAGTAAAGTTACAACCATAAGCGGGTGTACCTTATACCTAAAAGATATTCGTGTGTCACGTGGCCCAAGTGGGAGAATGTTAGAATTTTCCCTTCAAAGTGTGGTCCACGTGGCACATGAATTAATAAAGTTTAAATTATTTAATTATGGTATTGGGTAATTATTCCAATTAGGATATTATTCTTGGTATTAAATATAATTATTCATTGATGGTAGGAATAAATAAAGAATTAATAATTACATGAGGGTCCCTGGCCTAGCCTATAAATAAAGCATGTGTATTCCATCTATCATATGACATAAGTTAGAAACCCTAAAGTATAGGCGATAGGCTCAGAAGACTCTGTTTTGTATTTGCCTATTGTGAGTTTTGTTTTGTAGGTCTTCTACATGTTGTACCCCCATAAAGAACGCTTGATCATAACGGCTAAAGGTCATATCCTAATCATTTGGTTTTTTCGCTGTGCAAATCCTGTATGTAAATTCTTACAGCGGAAGCTCGAATTTGATAGAATTTTATAAGGTACACCTAACTTATGGCTGCAGGATCACATGCTCTGATACCATGATAGAATTTGATAAACCATGCATAATTGAAACATAATGGAGAGAGAAGAAAGAGTAAGGAGAGATAGAGATTTAAGTGGTTCGGTCTAGAAAAACTACATCCACTATAAAAGTTGACTGTGTTTGTATTATAAATTCATACAGATTACAAAGATAAAGTTTCTATTTATATAGACAATATAAAGTATAATATGAGAATATTATTATATTTAAATTTTGATGACTATTTGATATCGTCGTAACCATAATATCATATCAAATCTTGATATGATATTATCTCTTACCACTTAACAGATTTGACAGGTTATTTAAGAATTTCTTGACGCAATCAGTTTGCTGCTATTCAAGTGCAGAGACAACATTGTCGTTTGATGATGATTATTCAACGTAGATCTTGATAGTTTTATATTTACATGCTATACAGCATGACGGATTTATTAATGTATTAAGACTGAGTGCAAACCCAAAACGTCAGGCACCAAATAAAAAGAAAAGTCTGTGTAACTGAAGAAAGCAACCAAAGAAGGAAAACATACTCGCTTTCCAAGTGTAGTTTCTGACGATCGAAAAGAGTTTTCTTGTTTTCTCCCTTATTTTTTTCGCCAACGTCACACCTTGAAAGTGGAGGCCGGAGCTCAGCCAACCAAATAAACTGGACGATGTCGTGTCAGAGTCTGAAAGTAGTAAAGCTTAACCATACCTTCTGCGTTAATAAAAACCCACATTAAAAGCGAAAGGAGGTATATGGTGGCGATTATGGAAGGAAATTACACTATTACATCAATCAGTCAGCTGTCACCTTCCCGCCATGCAAAACCTGATGTGTTAGTTATTACGACAGTGATGATACCGTCGTCAGCGACCACGTACCAATACCATTACTATGGTTGTGTTTGTGTTGTAATATTTTTGGTATGAGAATATGTGTTGGTATTGGGTTTAGTGAAAATGTGAAGAGAGAGATAATTTTTTATATTTTTTATATTTTTTTATGGGAGAGAGAGAGATTATATTGGAGTATTTTATTAGGAGAGAGATAAAATTTTGGGGATTGTTTTGGTTGCAAACGCAGCCTATATCATTCCAGCTCGATCTGCCCACTTTATCCCAGCGATCGTCTCGCTAATTAGAGAGATTTCTTTCTTTATCTTTTTCTCACTTTTTGTCCCCTGTTAGCGCTACGCCGGCAGGGCCGGCTCAATCAAAATGGAGATATAAGGTAAAATAAATTAATAGACTTTTTATATTAAATTTAATATAAAATATTAAAGACCCCATTAATTATTTTTTATGAGGTCTTCATACATGACATCAAGGCCCCATGACTAGAACAATTAAGAAATTTATAAGACATTTTTTCTCTTTGAGCAAAGTTCAGAAATATCTAAAAAAGAATTAGGAAGTCTGGAAGAAATATATATGTCCACTCATGATAAAAAAAAAAATGAAAAGATTGCATTTTGTCTTTTTTTTATTAACCCAGTTGTCTTTTTATTTTTGGGTCATCTACAACACAAAAAAATATAAAAAAATATTTTTAGTCTTTACGGGGCCTTGCTCAGGGTGAGGCCTTAAGCCACCGCCTAACTTGCCTTACCCTTGAGCCGGCCCTATACGCCGGTTGGATGAGATCGGTTGATGCCCAGTATTTTTTTACTGTTTATATGAATACGTATGTACGTGCAGCCCTGCACGCACGCAGAACTTAATACTTGTTTTTATTTATTCTAATTATGGGGGTCAATTAGCAAAAAAAAATTGCTTAAAGAAAAGTACTATTTTATATATGATATTACCGTAGTATATATGATTTGGGCATCAATGAGCTCTTTCTATTTGCTATATCATATGAGTTTATTAATTACTATATCATATGAGTTTATATTAGTGTGCATAGATAATTACAATAAACTCCCACAAACTATCATCGTATTCTCAAAAGCATCCATAACCTATAACTCGATGTGATTCACCCTTTAAATCTATCTTTCTGTTGCGATTCTTATCCCCAGAGCCAACGAAGCCGTTAACTCAGATGGTCTCCGTCCTACGTGGCCCACATGTGCCCCTCCCGTCGATAAAAATATAATTATGCCCCTGTTCGCATTGAAACATTGTGTTTTGCTCTAGATGCTAAGCCCCAACCAGGTTGAGTGTTGTGTTTCATGATTTTAAGTCTTACCTGTAGTGCTAAAAGAAAAGGCCAAAAGTTAATAATTCTCGGAAATGGAGGCATAATTATATTTTTAATAGAGGGGAGCGACACGTGTACGTCGCATGGGATGGAAACCATATGAGTTGATGGCTTCATTGGATCTAGGAATAGAATAGCAACAAAAATATGCATTTGGGGTGAGTTATACAACGAGCTAGCCCTCTTCACATAGGGCCAAAACTGAGGGGACTGACCCAAACTGGCTAAAATCGAATGGGCCCAACCAGTTTTGAGAAGGCCCGATTCGACTGTCAGCTCAGACCTTCCTAAAATTAGGACCCTCGGTTCGGTCCGCGATTTTAGGGGCCCGACCAGTCGAAACCGAACCGAACTGAAGGTGTTGATGTAATAGGGTTTATTGTTTTATTTATTTATTAAAATATTATAATCCTAAAGAGACGATGTTGTCTCCCTACCCAATAACAGCCCCCCCTTGCCTGAGTTTGCCCTAGCCCCCCTCCCCCACCATCCCTTGCCGCCGACATAGCCTCCTTACTGGGCTCCACTCTCTTAGTTGAATCCCCCCTATTCGTAACAGATGTTCAAACCTAAAGAATAGGTCCAGTAGTGATTCATGGGTGTCTTTTTCACTGTGAAACACTTTCTTTTTTGCCACTAGATCCCCTATAAACTCGTAGAGGAGGTTCTAATACTGTGGACTGGTTGCTGCTTTGAGTTTTCGTCTCTCTTGGTTTTTCCCCCGTAATTGCTTGTTGACACCAATCGAAGCTGACTAGGGTAGGTCTGGTCGGTCTACAAAAACCTCGTCTGACTGGTCGGTCATTGTTTTTCAGAAGCCGATCACCTCAGTTCGGTTGTCAGAGTGGGGTTTAAACTGAACCGAAAGGTCAGTTTTAACCCCTACAACGAATTATAGTTTATATATGGACGCTTTTGAGAATAAAGTGGCAGTTTGTGAGGGGTTTATTGTAATTTATACAAAAAAAATTAAGCTTAGAGGTTCGATCATGTGTAAAAAAAGTGTTTAAAATATATGACATCTGTTGATGGGTCAACGATTATAAAAATCTCAGATTTAATTTATTAACCAAACCAAGGGATATATTATAAGAGCTAGCCAGCAATACATGTAAGAGCTGGTACAACGTTTGCAGGCTTTAAAATTTTGAAATATTTAAGAAATGTTGTGAAAATTGAAGATATTAATATTTTATTGAGTTTTGTGAGAAAATAGTAAAATAATAGAATTTTATAAGAGTTGGTGAAAAAGAGAGGAGAAATTATTTGAGTAAAATTTTTGTGTTGGGAAGAGATAGATGATTTTGAAGTTTATTATTTTTTTTTCTAGGATAAATCATAGTTAGGCTCCTAAGTATGAGCAAAAATCAAATCAGTACCCCAAATTATCAATTCGGCGAATTGAGACCTATAACTTTTGAAAATCATCAATTTTAACCTCGGTCTAAATTAGGCATTAAATCTGACAGAAAAACATGCAAAATGATCAAATGCACCTCCAAGACTAAATTTAAAAATAAATAAATAAATAAAATTTAAGAAATAAATTAAAAATAAATATATTATTGAAATAGAGTTTCAATAGTTTTATTCAAAAACTATTAATTAAAAAATTATTTTTATTTTTAATGAATTGTTTAGTAATTTTATCTAAGAGGGACATTTTGGTCATTTTACATGATTTTCAATCAGAACTGATTTGATTTTTGCTCATACTTATAGAGCTAACTATGGCTTTACCCATATTTTTTAAATTTAGAAATTAAAATAAAAAGGAAAAATAATATTGTTGTAGGCCCGTTTATGTCAAAACCGAAAAAGTTAAAATGAATTTTGTAACAAAATTCATTTTTGCATCTAAAAATTCTTACAAGTTCCAAAATTTTCACAAAATGTAGCTTTTAAAGCGTGCACTTATAATGTGACAAAACAAAATAAAGGCAAATTTTTTCCTTCATAAATATCTTTTTTTTGGAATAAATACATTTTACACCCTCTAAACATAGAGTCTTCATGGATGAAGCTATGGGGGCCAAAGTTTTTCAATTATTTTTTAATTAAGGGTAAATTTTCACATTTTTGCAATTTTTTGTAATATAATGATAAAATTGGTAGTAATCTTTTTAATGATCTCCCGAAAATTTTAGAAAAATAAATATGAGAGGTAGAAAAAGCATGAGAGAAAGAGTAACTACTTTATAAGTGGACCCTTCAATTTTTAAAAGAAAAAATACAAAGAGTGTCTTTTTTATTGTTCTCTCTTCATCTATTTTTTCTAAAATTCCTCTCTCCCTCCCTCTTCTCTCTCTCTCTCTCTCTCTCTTTTCTAGAGTGTGTATTTTCTACTTTTCTTTCTCTCTACCTCTTTTCAAAAATTCCTCTCTTATTTTTTTGTCACTTCTGCCTCTCACTATTTATACTCTTATTGTCCAAATTTTCTCCCCATGCCTATATTTTTTCTCTCTCTCTCTCTCTCTCACTCACTATTTTACCTCATATATAGAAAATAGCAAAATTTATATTCACACTTGGAGCACGGCAAATTTTTTTCTTTGCACACAAAAAAATTCTTCTTCAAAGTTAGAATTCTAAATGTTATTACATTTAATTATTATTGTCTTTTTTTTCTAAAAACATACTCATTTCATTATTATTTTCTAATTAAAATATTATTTTTCTATTATTTGTGTGTGTCTATGTTATTTTGGCTAGATTTTAACATTGTTTTGTGCCTCTGTCAATAATTTATGAGTCATTTGTTCCGAAGATTCTAAAATTTTAATTGCATTCAGCCGCATAAGGTTTTAGTACTGATATAATAACTTATGACTTTTACTCGTTGAAGGAACGTCCGGTTCAATTAGCATAATTAATGAAAAATTGAGCTTTTACACATAAATTAAGTTTCATGAATTTCAAGACGATTTTGATGAGTATCAAATTTAAGCAAGTTATGATAAAATTGTCAATTATAGCATGAAATGTGTAAACATGAGCTTGTTTTTATTTTCAGACATTGCATGAAGTTTTCAATTTTAAATCAAAGCTTTTTTATAATCATTCTTATTTAGGATTTGGGGAATACAATCTAAGTATGTGCATCATAAAAAATTTTTGATTTAATACGGAAAAAATCATGCAATATCATTGAACATAAAAACAAGCTCATGTTTACACATTTCATGCTATAATCTTTGACAATTTTATCATCACACAAAACTCCGAGTGTTTTCAACAAAACATACAATTTCAGAAAATATCACATTGATACCATTTGAAAAATCTAGCATAATAATCCCGCTTATCTTCAAGAAAATGAGTTTCTGACTTGGCATCTATTAACACAAAATTTAACTTATCATAATACGATGAAACAAGTTAAACCTGACATTCACTAGTCATGAGCTAGCTTCTAAAATATAAATTACCTATCTAGGTTTCTCTAAAATCCCCAAATTAAAATATGTTCTTCCCACTTAATACCAGGATTTATCTACAAAATTTCATCTCTAAATTCTACTTACAACTCTGTCAATAAAATCAAGATACTTACAGGAAAAAGTTACAACACCGAAAGGATAAAGTTACAGCACCTAAAAAGATCAAAACTTAAAATTTCAAAAAAAATCATACGGAAATTCGAAACCTAGCTAAGTCAATGTTTCAAAAACTCAATATGTATCATAGGGACTCTCTCAATGCCTAACATTCGAATTTCTAAAACCTTACCAATACACATTTCCAAAAATCATGACATTTTAACTTAATCATCGATCCTACAAATGTCTAATGTCTAGTACGACCAACCTAAAAATCATAATTAATTAGTACGACCAACCTAAAAATCACAATTTTTCGACTAGGATCGGCTATAAAAATATCGATAGGTCTACTACAGATCACTGACTTAAATTTTTATGAATAATCTCTGAACTCAAATTCCGTTTACTCACTCACCAAAATCATCAAGAAAATTGTTGAAGTAAAATAAAAGAGAGAATAATTATTTAGACTAAGAAAGAGAAGTGAGACACAAGATTCAAGTGGTTCGGTCCATAGACCTACATCCACTGTGGGAAGGCCCAAATGGGCAGATGTGTGCACTCACTGGTGTGTCTTTGAGAGATTACATAGAGACTTATTTATAAGTCTTTGATTACAATAGCCCACATTGCTTTAGCAATGTGGGACTCTAATAAACTTTAATACTCCCCCGCAAACTCAAGGTGGATACACGTTGAGTTTGGACTACAAAAAGAAATTCTCCATAAGAAAAAATTGTGCCGGAGGATGGCTGGAGAAGGGCAGACAGTCGCCGGAAGTTGATCGGAATCTGATCGGAGAGAGGCGACAATCGCCTGAAGATGGCCAGAAAAGTTCGCTGGAATAGGGATATTGCCGGAAGTTCGATCCTGTGGCCCAGTTTGGCTCAGGCTGGTCAGCACTCTTGTTGGCTTAGCTTGGCCTAGTTTAGGCCTAGTCCAGTCCAGCCTATTCTAGTTATTCTCTTGGGCCTTCCGGCGCCCGTCCAACATTCCTCCGGCGAACTTCCGGCATCTTCTCTCAGGCCTTCCGGCATCCTCTTTCGAGCCTTCCGGTGCCCCTTCTGGTATTCCTCCGGCGAACTTCCGGCATCTTCTCTAGGGCCTTCCGATGTCCCGTCTGGTATTCCTCCGACTACCTTCCGGCATATTCTCTCTAGCGGCCATAAAAGATAGAAAAACCTCTCTTTTTCCTTTTGACGGCCATAAAAGAAATGTGCAAATATTGAAACGAGCGTGCATGTATACGTAAAGACTCACGCAAGTTGCATTAAATTTCAAAATGCAATTGTTTCGAATTTTAAAACTATATCCTTTTTCAAACTTAATTTTAACATTTAAATAAGGTTTCGAATTTAAAGGTTTGACTATTTCAGAGAATAAAAATCGAATTTCAAATTTAAAGAAAATGTTTTGAATTTGAAATATAAAACAATAAATTTTGGGTATTTGGGTTTGTGAAATATTATAAAGTAAAGATATGTTATAGGAGTTGGTGAAAAAGTGAAGAGAAAACATTTTTAATAAGTATTATAATAATAAAAAATTATGTGACGATTTTTTTATTATTAAACCTAAATTTTTGGGCCCAAATTATTGGATCCCAAACATATCTTTAAATCATTTTATCTTTTTATTAAGAATTTTTTGGGTTACCGCTACGGTCCCACGCTGTGCCCTCCATCTCTCTTAAAATCATGCCTATTGTTCCGGTGATAGAAGTTCAGAAACGGTACATGATCAAAATCCATCTCTCTTCTTCCAAACGTCTTTTTACAAAGCTCTCGATGATTAAGACACTGTTATTTCTGATTGGATTAATATAATTTCCTTTTTTTTCATATGTTTATTTTTCCTGTTATTTTCTTGCAAGCTGTGTGGGTTTATATATAGTTCTTGGTTTATTGGCTTAATTAGAAACATAAAAGAATTTTGGGAAAAATATATTTTTTACCCACAAACTACCATAAGTTTTGTACTTTGCGCCCTAAACTACCAATTTTGATACATTACATCCTCTAACTATCAATTTTTGACACTTTGCACCATTTTTCAAAGATATTGACGAAAATGGAGGGTGAAAATGCCCTTGACCCATTTTATATATAGTAAAGATATTGTTGTCAATTTATTAATTTCTCAAGGGTATTATTGTCAAATGGAGGGTGAAAAATGTTTAATATTAGTAGTTGGAGGGTGTAATGTGTCAAAATTGGTAGTTTAGGGTGCAAAGTGTCTAGCATTGGTAATTTGAGGCTGCAATGTCTTAAAGATGGTAGCTTGGGTGCAATTTGTCACTACCTCGATAGTTTATGAGTTAAAAGTGTATTTTTCCGAAGAATTTTTCAGTAAAAAGGCTGGTGCGGTAGCACAAATTTTCGTTCAACTTTTTATAATCTAAGAACTTTCAATAAATTGCTTGTTCGATCGTTTTGCGTGTTTGGTTCTTGGGCACGTGAAAGACCATGCCCATATTTAGGCTGGCTGTCAGCCTCTGTGGCTTTTTGTTCTTTTTGTTGTATAATTTAAAATGTATAAATTCCTAACTAATTTACTTCATATACTGTGTCAATCACCTGCAACAAATGATAGATTGATCTACTTATTAGATTTCTAGCTATTTATTTTTTATTTGTAGGTTAGTTTTTATAATTTGAGTTCTTCAATTTGGGTTTGAGTCCCATCTCATCTTCCATATAATCCCGGTATTCATTCGTGAGGGTATTTAATGGGTATTTAATAAAAATCGGAGGTATTGTCGTCCTCTTTTTGAAATAAAATATCTTACTTATGGATGGTCAAAAGGACCTTTATTACTTCAAAAGGGTAGATCAAAGGTGTGTGTATTTTACAATGTTCAAAGTTAGATGTTTTTCAAACAGAAAGACAGGAGCTTGCATGACCTAATCGCAAGCTTGGCAATGGCAACCCCAATGTGTTGAATACCCTTTTCCCAAAACCATGAAGCAACAAGTTAGACCTGGCGCAACAAAGATATCCGCCAGTTTGGCTGAATGAGTCAAAATATATTCCATTTTACATGATATTTCAACAGTAATTATGAATACTACAACCAAATTCACACCATCATTCTTTGAACCTGATCAAATGTTTAGCAGGAGCGCATTCTTCCTCTCCATGTATAAAATACAAGCCATTCACACTCTTCAACTCTTTGTTCTCTCTCCTTGTCACCCTCTATGAGCTTCAATCACCAGTAACATGAGGTTCTAGACCCATTTGCTTTCTTGTTCTTCCCACAAACAGATCCCTCGACTTGATCAAGCCAGGGATGAATCCAGCAATAGTCATGTACGGTAATTGCGCTACTGCATCTCTCCTTCCAAGCGAAACAATGGCCAACTTTGCTGAGCTAGGCTCATAAGTTTCCATTTTGCTTTCTTTTCCTCCCATCATCAATAGTTTCAAGTTCTTCGCAGCGACTAGAGCATGTTTTTGTGCCAAATAACCTTGTTTGATTTCCTACAGTGCCGATTTTCATATAAGAATTGTCAATATTATCACGGTATATATTTGATTGGAAACAACACAAGCTTAAAGATGACATCAATAATCAAAATGATACGTGTCATATCGAGAGATCCATTTGTTTACTTCATAGAACCCATTTGTATTTTGGAAGAAGACATCAAATTTAAAAATAAAAAAAACATTCTCCAATGAAAAATCAGGACACTTGTCTGAGATTTTCCACGGAGAATGTACTGTATTTCTGTAATTACACTTCAATTTTTTAGTCACATTTAAACATAGCTTTCTGAGATTACATTTCTAAGCTCTTTTCTCCATATTTGTTTCCTAAAACACCAAATTCAATGGAATGTGTACATTTTCTGATATGGGATATATATGTCCTGTGTAGATCTAAGTATGTCTCAGACAGCCCTATTTGAAAAAGATTCCAATTTGCATTGGATATGACAATCCTACCATAGTCTTGAACAGACCAGAACAGACCTCAAAATATAAGTCAGCATGAAAGCTAGTCATCTAGATATTGCTTCTAGCCAACATGCAGCATATTAGCCAAACAAGCTAAACCAGCACAAGCATTCACTCTTCTTAACATGATGGATTATAAATTATCGCAGAAAGTGAAAATGTCATCAGATGGTTTCATAATCAAAGTCATCAAAATTTGATGTACTACTTTCCTTCTACTGGTTAACACAGCTGAGAGGGCACCAACCCAGCAGGAACCGAATTATGGTGAACATCCACAGACTTGCCTTATGGCACACTCCTTTGGCCTAGTTCAAATGCTTCTATGCACCCAGACTACTTCTGTGACCTTATAAAAATAGAGGTGTGGGAAATAAAACTGTTCGAGTGTTGTTTGCTTACTTTAAATATCTTTTTTGAGCGTGACTAAGCTATTAGTTTATTTTTCAGAACAGCTAGAATTGTAGAAAACAGAGCTATATCAGAAACTAAGCAAATTTCAATATTACACTGCACCGATTAGCACTTACCGGAATATCAGTAATATCTCCAATGGCAAACATGTTCTTTCGACCTTTGACTCTCAAATTCCCATCAACCATCAACCTTCCACGGGTATCTAATTTGTCCCGCAACACAGTTTCTTTAAGCCATGCTGAACCCAGTGCAATCCCTGTGCACAGAAAATGGCAATCTGCTTTGATAATTTCTCCAGATGAAGTTTGATATGTTTTGCTTTCATCTGAGCCAGAGTTCAAATTCACTCTTTGCTCCAATATCACTTCAACTTTCTTTGATATCAACCAACGAAGAGCCTTCTGAGAAGCTTTTGGTCCAATGAATTCCAGCAACCTCGAACCATTGTGCACCAAAGTGACACCCTTGTCTGGGAAATCAGCAGCTATTTCTCCAGCAAGCTCAACACCAGTGGGACCTCCTCCAACAATTAAAATGGAACGAGCTGACATGATCTTTTGATTTTCTGACAGAGTAGAAATTCAATTAGTAAGCCAGGTAATGTCATAAAGTACTATACGGATCCTTCCTTCCTCAAGACAATGCAATTGAATTTAGCTTCACATGAGTGCTAAATCTTAGTGATATATAATGATTAGTTCTGGTGAACCTCTAAAATTTTCTTTTCAAGCTCAATCAAGGATTACCAATTGCCTTACCGCAGTAATACTTCTATTCTCAGAGGCAAGTGATTTGACCCATTACAGGTGTGATGTATGGGACAGATTACGAAACAATAAAGGGATAGTAGAAGAGCTTTTGCATTCATTGTTCTTTAAATTCATATGGGATGCTTAGTGACCTCGCGAGCACCTGTCACGAGTAACAGGTTCAGTCATTTAAGGATTAATTTGTGACTAACCAAGGAACATCCAACCTCTACTAAGACATTGACACCAATAGTAGAACCTATTAGAGGGAGCAACTTCAATCCAACCTCTTTGAAGGTGGATTTTAGAGAGGATGATTCCCAATTTTGAGATACATAAAATGACACGGTGCTTAAATGCTACTAGAAACTGTTGTTCTCCGCATATGGTAACTGTCAGTTAACGTGGTTGATGCATCTTGTTTGTAAGCTATCGTAGAGCCAGAAATTCTTCCAGGTAATGCAGCTCTCATAAAAATACAGATATTCAATACACCAATTGTCACACACTCAGAGTAGCAGACAATATATAGATTACAACTCAGTTTCAATATATTCTTACCTGCTCTGCATTGATCAAGTCTCTCAGTCCTAGATTTTGGGACAGGATAGGGATGACCGGTGGCAATGACAAGAAAATCATAGGGAATCTGTAGGCCATCTGCAGTCAAAACTTCAGTTTCAGTGATATTGATCGCACTTGATGTAACAATCCGACCATTAGTGAAGTAATCTCGATGCTTGATCACAGACCTTTCGGCCATTGATGGTTCCACCATTGCCCTCAAGCTTGCCCATGGGATTTCAAAATATTCCTTCCTGAAACCAGTTTTGTTTTCACTTAGCAGCAAATATAAGGAAAGATCTACATATACGGAAGATTTTACAAGTTGGCTCAAGTAAATCCTCTTAGACCATCAAAAATTTTAGAATTACACAACAAACCTCAATAGCAGGCCACAATATACCAATTTCTATTAACAAATAAATTATCCATAAGCATCTGCTCAGAAAGAAATTATCTACTCCTTCCGACAAGTTCCGTTCTCAAGTCCATTAGATTTATGATTGCTCAATCATACTCATAAGCCCGAATCCTATGTGTATTTTCCATTTCATTCAGCTCAACATAGTGTTGAGAGTGGCAAGGGAGACCATATTTCCTCAAATACAAGAATTTTATCCGATGGCTGAAACAGTGAAACGTGAAACTTACAATACGAGAGAGAGAGAGAGAGAGCGTACGGATCAATGAGGATGACATCGGCGTGGAATTGGAGGGATTTAGCGATGAGGGAGCCAGCAACACCTCCTCCGATGATGACCAACCTCCTTCCCCGGCTTTCAAATTCTTGGCTCTCCATAGTTTTTGTGCTGCCGAACTCTGGTCAGAACGTCAGAGTTTTAGATTTAGGTTACTGGATTGAGGGAGCGGGGGAATATGAAATGCGAAATCGAAGCGCAGAACAGAAGTGGCTTGCCAGGTGGCATCTGTTTAATGTTTGAC
The DNA here is from genome assembly GCA_963930655.1 of Myrica gale. Taxonomy (NCBI): domain Eukaryota; kingdom Viridiplantae; phylum Streptophyta; class Magnoliopsida; order Fagales; family Myricaceae; genus Myrica; species Myrica gale. The sequence goes on along the minus strand of OZ005602.1, from coordinate 6,674,606 downwards.
CGTTTGCCGACACGCAGGAACAAAACCAGCAGGGCAACGCGGCAACTGTATCAGCATCTCTTACTTTTCCACTCCAATTGTACGGTGAGATTTAGAGTACGTTGAGGGTGAAAATTTTGGGTATTTGGGTTTAAAAAATATTATAAAGTAAAGATATGTTACGAGAGTTGGTGAAAAAGTGAAGAGAGAAGATTTTTAATAAATATTATAATAATAAAAAATTATGTAATGAATTTTTTATTAGTAAACCTAAAATTTATTGGTACTCTAACATGCCCTTAATGTAACATAATTAAGATATGATATAATTTATATATTATATATTATCAATTTGAGCAAAAAAATTATAAAAATTCCCACGTTACTCCATAACAGGAAAAGAAAAAATTAAATAAAATCTTCTTGCAAGACGTGGACAACTGGACAGCAGGCGCACTTTGCTCTTCTACCACTTGGGCCTTGGGGTATCTTCATTTTCAAAAAAAAAATTAAGATTCAAATATATTCACAAAATTATCACTGGATATATTCAGAATTTAAACCAATACATTTTACACGATCTCCAATAACTTTTTACTTTTTATTCAACATAAATTTTCTCTCTGTATTTTTTCACATAACTCCAATATTTTTTTATTAAACAATTACATCAAATCATTTCTCTCTCCACTTTACACAAACATCAATAAAATACTATTCAACATAAATATTCACAACTTCTCTAAAATCCTACAATTTTTACTCAACACAACATATCCTAATGTGTAGGCCTATGCTAAAGAATAAAGGCGACCTTATATATAATAATATGTTTTTTTATTGACTTAAATCAAAAGGCACCTGCATAGCTTTTGGCAAATTAAAATTTTATCTCTAGATTTTTTTTTATCTCTTTTCACTTTTTTACATATTTTTTTCACTTTTTTACTCACTTTTTTTCATTTTTTCACTAATTTTTTTATTCTCTCTTCACCTTTTTACTCACTCCTAAAATTTTACTTTCCAAACATCCTATTGATGTTGAAGAGGGTAGAAGCGATACTAGGAGTTGATGTTTGGTTAAAAAAATACGAATTTTGAGTTTGTAGGGAAATCTTTAAATTTGACTTTTCATCGGAGTTTGTAAAAAAGTTAGGCTGGTTTGTTTTTGCTTAAAATGAGGAAAATGAGGAAAGATTTGCAGGAAAACAAAATAAGTTGAAGTGTTTTGATAATTCCTTAAGTTAGGCTTTAATTTGTTAGGATAGTAGAGAAAAAATAGTAGATAGGGTATGCTACGATAGAATAGAGAAAAAATAGTCACCTAAAAAATAACTTAAATTTTTTTGTTATCATAGTAGAGAAAAAAAAATAGTAGGTAATCTATATATATTGCGATAGAATAAAGAAAAAATTGTTACCTTTCTTTTGTTAGGATAATAGAGAAAAAATAGTAGATAGAGTATATATGTTGCAATAGAATAGAGAAAAATAGTTAAAAATAACTTAAGTTTCTTTTGTTAAGATAGTAGAGAAATAATAGTAGATAACTTTTGTTACGATAGAATAGAGAAATAATAATCACCTCTTATTTAAAGGGCAAGTTATTTTCAGTAAGTGTAAGTTATTTTCAGCCTTTATCCATTTTCCTTTCTATTTTTTTCGGTCCCTACCAAATACATTTTTTTGAAAATATTCTGCATGAAAATATATTCAGTCGAAATTATATATATAAAGTAAGAAGAGAGAGAATATTTGATGTAGTTTCTTTTTTAATGAAAAATTATTGAAATTGATGTGAAAAAGTGTTGAAATATGCATAAATGTTTTTTATATTTAGATGTAAAAATTTTGAGTTTTTAAAAAATATTTCTTACAAAGTGAAAAATATTTCCTATCCAAACATGAAGGCAGCCATATTATTTCTGTGGACTTTGAACTTGTATAAATTTTCTTTTGATGACAACCACTCATGGGCCCCCATTGAATATTGTTGAGGCCCAAGAATGTGACTTGTGGTACTGTGCCAGTGTGCCACTGTAAGTCTATTTGGGCGGATGGCAGTTGACGAAAAAACATTCAGAGCTCTACGCAAACAACTTCTTTCTACAAACTACAGCTATGCAAGACCTTCAACGACATCCATTGGGCTTGGATTGACTGTACTATAATGTTGGATCTTTCTAGAAGCTTAATGTATTTTGAACCAGCTCAAAGCCCAATCCAGTTGACTTTTATCGTCCTTGAGTTTTATACCCTTTTAAAAAATGATTCCCGAGTTTTCAATATGAAATTCAACAATTAGTTTTAAATCCAATTATCTTACAGTGATATACATATATTTCTCTAATCAAATTCTGACACGTGTATACGATTAATTAAGTGATTGTAATAAAAAATATCGTATTGATAAAATTTAAAAAACCAGGGACTACTATGATGGTTAAAATAAAAATCTAGAGACATTTTTTTTAAAGAGTCTAAAAAGTATAGACTTGAAAGTCTTTAACCATGACCTTATAAGACTTCTAATACAATTAGGCTGGATTCATTTAAGAACTGAAACCAAACCCCAAACACCATGTTTCGATTTTATAAGTGGGGGACCTTTACTTTAATATACCCTGAATTTATTGCAGCAATTTTCCAGCCCGGGTGCTTGGGTAGTGGCCCTTCTACTTCTAGTAATGCTCAAACTTCCCCCTGCCAGGCCATGGGCATCGAAATGAGGGTTGATGCAGCTGCAAATGACTGTCTTGGGTCCTTGAGGATGATTTTGTGGCATCTCCCATATGAGCCAAACACAAAATATTATTAAATGTGCTTAATGAGTGGCCATGTGCCAATCCAGATGGTTGCAGGTGCAGCTCTGGCCCCCACGTTTCTGATACCACGCAAAATCTTGAGACAATTTTGGAAAGGAACCTGGCTTAAGGTGTATTAACAAGTATCAGCACCCTCTGCAATTGCTCTAATTGTAGTGTCCGTGTTATTTGAAACTTTACATATGTAATATTAAATAATGTAAGATTCATCTATTATGTCTATCTCTCTTCAAATTATATAATTTGAACAAAAAAAATCACAGCCCATAGATCTCGAAACTCATAATTCTCATGTGTTTGATGTTATCTGGTCAAAGATTCCATAGCCACCCATTCAAGGCCTATTCCTTGTGCGACTTTCCTCGGGCCTTTGTGGATTGAACACAATCTAGTTATAATATGCGCATCCCCAATAATATGACAGCCTCTAGAGGCACATCTAATGTCTTAAAGAAACCATCTTGTCTTATATCAGTCATGAATTGTCTAGTTTTCATAGTGTATTTTATAACATAGAGTATCCATGTTTGTGACAACCACAAAGCAAACCCAATTATTTGACTGGAAGTGTCTTTTCAAAACAGGAAGAGGTTATCTATGGTAGATGACAGCATCAAGGAATAATGGAGTCCACAAAAATTTGGCCATTCCTGTTTGGAAAGAGGAAGGAAGATGACAGGACAAGGAAATAATAGAGTCCAAAAATTAGACCATTTCTGTTTGGAAGGGGGAAGGGCCCAATTGCGAAGATTCATGACTTCTTTAATGACTAATGTGAAAGACAGATAATCTGTGTTCACAATATATATATATATATATATATATATATATATATATATATATTAGAGAACTAAAAAGAAGAGCTCGCAAATTAAACACATAGAGCTTATGGAAGGAAAGGGAAGAAAGTATTTCTTTTGCACAGAATTTCTACAGGAACTTTTTTCTTCTTTTTTTGGGTGTCCCAAACGGGTAAACATTTACCCATTTGCGAGGAGCTTTGTGCGATCAAAGTCCCCAAGAGAGAGTACATGGGAAGGGAGGAATAGTGTTAGAGCATTTCTAAATATCTATCTACAACTCCCGTTGGCAATCCCAATTTAAAAAAAAACAATAAAATTTAGGTTTAATCACTACTAGGGTACTTGTGATTTTAACTTTTAACAAAGCAGTCTCTACAGTACAACTTTGAACATATTCATCCTTATGATTCATTTTTCAGACACATAGATTATTTCGTCCACCAAACATTAGCACATTATAAGAGATCTAATAAATTACAGGAGATCTAATAAATTACATTTTCCAGCTATCAATGTTTGTACCATCTATCAAATTGGACGAAGATTGAGTTTTTTTAAACATGAAAATGAGAATAATGTATCCGATAATTTAATTAATTGACACCAATAGGCTTGATCAAACATGTGTTTATACAAAGTAAGTTAAGGATATTATCGTTATTTTAATCTAATTTGATTAAAAAAATCTGACCGAGTGTGCAAATTGTCTAGCATTGATAGTTCGAAGATGTTATGAGTAAGCTAGTATTTTAGTACGCACTATGACAAACCTTGTATAATTGATAGGTGAAAAATGTATTTATTTAAAAAATATTTTTTTTATAAGTGTTTATTTTAAAAAAATATATCTATTGATTTTGCCTGCCTAGGAATAAAAAAAAGACAAGGAAACAAATTTCCCTGAAACTATAATGTGCCTAACTTCCACTAACATTTGTAAAAGTGGATCATGATGTTCGTAGGATACCACCACTTTCTTTGTCTCTCTCCCACTTGGAGAGAAGCTGGAATTCTGGCTCAATGTTTGTTGAAGCATTGTTAATGTTCGACTGACCAATTTTGTCTAATAATTATTATACAAAGTTCTTTGGCGGTTAACCTTCTTAAGGAAAATGATCAGAAATAGAAAGCTAAAGTCCTCCAACCATCTTCTACTTTCTAGAATGAGAAATGCTTAGTGTTATCTTTATGTTTTTTTCAGGTTTTTTTTGTAAAGAATCTGACGGCTCAGAATTCATTTTAAAAGTTGATTCTATACATCCAGAGATCCTGAGCCGTCAAATTTTTCTCCAGAAGAACCTAGAAAGAATCCAAAAAAAACACAAAACATTTCTCTTCTAGAATCGACCAACTGCTTGTTAAAATTCCTTGGATGTTGGTGACAAATCACAACCTAATTGTTCATTAAAAACGTAAGTACTGAAAAAGTGTGGTGAAGAAAACGATGTCGTACCTTTCTATTTCCTGCCCCAGTTTCCAACCCAACTCCCCTACTACTGACTTTCATAATTTCATTTCCTTTTGTAGAAATGGAAATATTTAGCCCGCCTCTAATTATATTTAGTATTTTCCGATAATGTATAATTTTTTATTATGACGAAAGAGGAATCTTATCTATACATTTAATTACTTAAGATACACTCAAATAGCACGTTTAGTACAAAATTCCAATCTTAACCAACAGACTCATGGGGTAACAAAGAAAAAGAGAGTTGGAGAAAAAAAAATAGTATCAATGGAATGGTACGCACTAAAAGTAATAAAAGTAAATTAAAGGACTCAAATCTTGATCAGAGAACATTATTAGAACCTTTGTTTGGAAACATACTCAGATGTTAGTTGAGATAGGCTTGATCACTGGTACAGGCGATGTGGCGGTTAACCGATACCGGTGACTAGCACCCAGCAACATCGGTACTGATGAGCAAAATTCCCTCTATGAGCGGTTTCACCGCTTCACGACTTTTATTTTATTTCATAAGAAATGGCATCGGCTTCTCATTAACTAGGAATGAAGTCGTTTCGTTTATTGATTATTAAAACTAACCTGACCCTTCTCCCTTTATTCATTCTTTTTCTCCATCTTTCTCTCGTTAAGCCCGACTCCGGCATCTCTCCCTCTGCAGCAACACTCTCTCTCCTCATTTTTTGCAATTTGATATTATATGTTGGGATATCCTGAGTTTGCATTTTTAGAAATTTTATATAGGTTTTTCGTTGATATTTGGTAACTTTTTCGAATCTCTAGTAATTTATATTGCAAATGTGTTGAGCAATGTGGGTTGAGAGTTGCTATTGATGATTGGGGATGCAATTTTATAAGAAAAAAATTAGGCTTTTTACTATTTGATTGACATTTAGAAAGTTTTTCGAATGTGAGATTTGGGTTGCGATTTGATATTGATTGTTTGGATTGAAATTTTGGGAATTTTTTTAGGTTGTTTGAGATTCGGGGTTTTTTTTTTTGAATCTTTAGCAATTTGGTTACGATTTTTGCGTGATTTACTTTTGATTATTTGGATTGTAATTTTGGAAAGTTCTATTTGATTTGGTTGTATTTTTTGTGATGGTATAGGTGGCAGTAACCTCGAAACCGACACCTAACTTAGGGACGATCATCAGTCGAGATAATTTGAGGAGAAGAAATCTTTATTTTTAGGGAATTTGACATTTTGGTCATTGGGTTTATATTCATTTGACAAATTGGTCGTTCACTTTCAAACTTCAAATTTTTAGTCTTGAGTTTTCTTTATTTGACGAAATGGTCATTTCGTCAGTTTGCTGTCCATATTCTTAACGGAGCTCTTTGATATGTCAGCAAATTTGTTTTGGTTGAGCGGTACATGAAGCGGTCGACCTCTTCATGTACCGGTCGACGGCTCACTTTCAACACATATATTCGGTCGACCACTTCAAATCCGTTAAGCATATAGAAGACAGACTAACGGAAAGACCATTTAGTCAAACAAAGAAAATTCAAGGACTAAAAATTTGAAGTTTGAAAGTGAAATACACATTTGTCAAAAGAGTATAAACCCAAAGACCAAAATACAAAATTCTCTTGTTTTTATCACCCATGAAAGTACTACTTAAATGTTATTTATCGGTCTTAGCTTTCAATTTGAACCCTTAACATTCCTAATTTTTCACAATTTATCAATTTCGCCTTCTACTAATATCTTTTCCTAAAGATGAAAGAAATAAATTCAGACGGAAATATTCGTAAGAGAAATATCCTAAGAGACCAACTAAAATGAGGGTCGTTTCTTCTTTTTGAGGTTCTTTTCATCATCTTTCACGGGAGAATGAATATATGACTGAACTCGATAAATTGTAAAATTTTTGAAGTGGGATGAAATTGAAAGTTTAAACCCATAAATGACATCTCATTGATAGTTTATGAGTTAAAAATTGAATAATGCAATTTGATTGATTAGTTTAGGGGCTTAAATTATTATATTATTAAATATAGGGTATTATTAATAATATCATGATATCGTCGTTGTCAAGTGGTGAATAGGAAGAATTATTGTCCGCGGAACACGCAAAAGTTTAATGGACTATGCAACAAGACTTGACCGGTATATCCCTTTCTCCAGATGTCTGCGTCGTTTTCCATCACTGCATGTGCGCAAGTTAGTCCAGCAGCGCCGGAACGAGGGAAGCTACTTATAGCTAGCTAAGCTCTAAACGGGTGGGGTGCCAGCGTGGCATTGTTGCGAAAGAAAGTTTAAGTTTATCAATTTTTTTTTAATATTTATATTTTTTATACAATCTAAACATAACAAAATACACGCATTCAATTATAATATTTTATTAACTTTTTTACAAACAATAATCTCTTTTAACAATTTTTACACGCATGTCAATTACTTTAACATAACCTAAATATTCACAATTTTATCAAAATCCTATAAAGGCAAAATGATGAAACTGAGAAATTTTTGCTCTGCGTTTTAAGTGATATTTGTTTTCCCAATAATTTCGGACAGAGAAATTTTTTCAAAACAAACACTCTCCAACATTTTTAACTTTTACACCAGCAGCGCCTACCTAGCGCAAAATTTCAAGAATATTCTCCAAAATTTTAACCAACAAACATAACCCCAGCAGCGCCTACCTAGCGAACGTTAAAATCGGGGGCCAAGTGTTGCGCGGACTGCGGAGCACATGGTTCTGAGCCACTGACACCTGGCTGCTTTAATGCACCCGTTTTAGCTATTAAGCCTATTAAGGCTGCGTTTGTGTTGTAAAATTTTACACACTCTAAAATTTTAACATAATAAAATATTACAATATAATCTCTCTCCCCCATCAAATCATTACTTTTCACTACAAAAATATAAAAAAATTACTTATCTCCTCACATTTTCACTAAACTCAATACCTAAAATTTTAACAATACTAAAATTTTACAAAACAAACCCACCCTAATATGCATCGCCCTTAGCGAATAGGACACTAATTATTGCTTCAAATTTTCAACAACTTGTGATCTTTTTCTCTCTTGTTTGTCAAATGTATACTATTTCTTCGTGTTAACGACAAGAAGATATTGCTTTTTTTTAAAAATAAATAAATAAATACAAAATCAGCCAATTATATATGCGAAAATCGAATTAATTATTGTGATAATAAAAACATAAAATTAGTCTCTCTTGTCTCACTTTCGTTTGTCGTTGATCTCTCCACCAAGACTAATTTTATATTTTTTTGAGATAAATGAATTAATTTTATACTTTTGTTATCACGTGGACTAATTCGATTTTTGTATAGCATGAAACTAATTTTGAATTTATCCCTTTTTTTATAAGAAGATATTGTTTTTTCACTTGTATGTTTATTTATTGTAGACATCGCTATCTAAAATAATTTAAATCTTAAAAAGAGTACAAACAAACTAAATAAATAAATAGATCAATACACTTGACACTTTTTAAGTACATGATTATTCATACATTGTATCTCAAATTAATTCTTTTGGTTACATTATACTTACCAACATTGATTTTAGATAATTTTTGTATCTCCAGTTAAAATTTTCAATCAATGAACATGTATTAATCTGTTGAACTTTGAAATAATAATGTTATATTTACATAAATATCACGTTAAAAAATTATGAGAATAAAATTATCATTTCAAATGTTAAAAAAGTTATATTTTTGGTTCAAATTGAAGGGAAAATTTTAATCGAGGGCGCAACGTATTTGAAATCAATAATTGATGGGTACGAAAGAAATATAGTTTATGTGTAAAGTGTAAGACTCTCGTAATTGAAAGGGACAAAGTATATATACTCTAAAAAAAGTAAACAAAGTGAAAATAGTTATAATAACAAATTGCAAAAAATCACTCTTCAATGACTCCCATTAGGATAATAATTTATTTTCTCTATATTTGGTCTCTCTCTCTAATTAAAACATTTCCAGCTTATCAAGAAATTGAATTAGTTTGTTTTACATTTTACTAATAACCTTCAGCAAAATAATACAATTTTTATATATTTTGCAATTTATACATTAAAAGTAAAATCTTAAATATGAAGTGCAAAGTATAAATCTACAAATAGTTTGTATTAAGTTTATTAATTTAAGGTACAAATTATAAAATATGATGTGATTATAAAGTGTAAAAATGTTATTTGTGCAAACCTTCAAATAAGTTTTGTTATTTCATATGTAATGGAGTGAAATATTTATCTTCTCAGCGCATGTTTGTTTTGAGAAGATTTGTAGAATGTGAAATGTTTTGAAAAATTTTAGGTGATATTGGAGGTGTATTAGTGTTTGTGTAATAGTTGTTGACTTTTATTAATGAGTGTAAAAAATGAAATGATATTTTTTAAGGTTGTTGTTTGGGTTGTGTTTGCATTAAAAATTTTACAAAATTTTTCACCAACTCACAATAAAATACTACAATATAATATCTCTCTCTCCCATCAAATCATAACTTTTTGATTTCCCTCTGTTGTTGGATCTTCCGTTCATGGAATTTTCTTTCGAACTTAACTATCTCTAGTGAAATTGAGGTTATCTAAAAATAAAGACAAAAACTATCTCTGGTGATGCAGGGGTACTGGACAATATGTTTTTCCACCCGTGCAGATGTTAATGGGTACGCATTAGTAATAAAATGTTGTTGTCCCTTATGTTTGTCTTCTCTAGTCTCTACCACCACATTGTAAAAGGTATGGTCTGGTGTTATGATCCACCTTGATTTAAACCGTATCAAATTGGTGAGTTATTGACTCAGGAAGAAAAAAACTACATATTGTGATGCAGGGGTGGACATGTCTTTAGAGTGGTACATCTCAAGGCTCTACTGGAAGCTCTGGCAGAAGAATTGTCAACTGACACCATCCGTTTCTCTTCCAAGTATGGCTGAACAGAACCGGACCGGACCAGAAAACCGGACCGGATTTGCGGTCCGGTCCGGTTCTAATGTTAAAAATACGGCCCGGTCCGGACCGAATTTATGCGGTCCGGTCCGGTTTATACATTTTTTAAATGCGGTCCAGACCGGACCGGACCGCATTTAATAATTTTTTTTAAATATATTAAAAAAGCGCACACTGCGCGAGCACTGCGCAGTGTGCCTGCGCAGTGCTGCGCGCGCACACTGCGAGAATAAAAGTTTTAAATTTTTTTTTAAAAAGATAATTAAATCCGGTCTGGACCACTTAAGTGGTCCAGACCGGACCGCATTTTAAAGGATCGGACCACTTTATAAGTGGTCCGATCCGGTCCTTTATTATTGAAGGACCGGAAATGCGGTCCGGACCGCATTGCGGTCCGGTTTTCACCCCTACTTCCAAGCTCAAGTCCATTGAAAACCAAGCACAAGAAGGCTCATCCTGTGCTGTCATTCATATGGATGATGGAGCTAGCATCAAAGCAAAGGTACGTAGGAACGACATCAAAGCAAAGGTTGGTGTCAGTTGACAATTCTATAATTTTACTATTAAAATTATAGAGTTGGAAACAAGTGCTTAATACTTATAATTAATTAAGCTCTATATATGTTAAGCCAATATAATTAAAAAAAAAATGGTACAACTACACCAACTCATGCTGAGGTCGAGTTTCAATTTATTAACCTCCTTACAACCAAACTACAGTACTACCCTAAAAGCTTACGACCAAGTTACACGTGGCACAAATGCACCACACTCTTACAACCAAACTACGTACGTACAGTACTTGCACTAAAAGCTTACACCAAACTACACAACACAACTACATGACCAACTTAGCTACCTTTAATTGAGCTGCCAATAGTCCTTGATGGTCCAAGGACTCCACTGTATATGCGACCTCGCAAACAAATACACAGGACCATTATAAGAAAAAAAAAGGAAAATTTACTTTTTGGTCACGGAGTTTTACCCTCTTTTTATTTCTAGTCTTTAAACTTAATGAGTCAAATTTTTAGTCCTTTAATTTTCACTCCGTTTAAATTTTAGTCTATCCGTTACCCTTTGTCACCCTAATTAACGGAATAATTTTACACGTCGGCTTCCATATAACACGCCACCCTTCATTTTCACGTTAGCCTCAACCAATTGAACGTGATTTCTTAAACGACTTGTAGCTTCTATTTAATTGAAACTCTACATAAAACTTAAAGCCTCAGTCTCGTCGTTCTTATGTCAACCGCAAGAGGCCCTTCAAATTTCAACTTCACCACTTCATCAAACTTCCACTTCTCGTGTATAGAATCCACCAAAACCTGTGTAATACCTGCAACTCTCACCTTTATCCTTTTCAGCATCCTCAAAGATACATTTATGTGTTCAGACCTCTAACGGCAGAAAAAAAAATCACCTCAGCAAGAGCAACCAAAATTTTCTGCCTGACAACCTCATTTTGGAATTTCTACCTGACAGCGTCATTTTGGAATAGGAGGTTGGAGGCTTATGTGAAACGATGAGAGGCCTCGTTAGAGGCCTTGTGAACTAAAAAATCCTAATAACTTTATTGGTATGCGTTCAGTTTGCCTTGGAATACTCATTACATATTTATCTAAAAATAATTATCGCACGCATACCAATAAAGTTAACATCACTTAAAAATTCTCAAAACACAAAAAATTCTTAAAAAACTACCCAACCGAACATCCAAAATATAATGATTTCAACGAACCTTCGATTAGACAAATATTATGGGTTCCCATACATCTTATATCTGTGCACTTGTCTAATTCATATAGTAATAGTTTAGAATCTATTGTAATAAATAGCTTCCTGAGTGGAAAAAATGGAGAGAAAAAAAAAAATAAGAAGAGGAAAGAGAATGAAGCAAACGACAGTGTATTATCTAAACTTGGAAGAATCAACCACCAAAAGTAGAATTTAGAAACCGAAACGTAGTTGTTTCACCCGAGCCTTGGTTAAAGCATAACAAAGAGACGGCATATAAAAGACGTACTAGAAAGGGGCCAGGGAAGGAAAAATATAATCTCTCTCCTATCAAATCATAATTTTTCAGTACAAAAAATATAAAAAATTAACTCTCTATTTACTTTTTCACTAAACCCAATACCATCGTTAAACTCAATACCAAAAATTTTACAACACAAACATAACCGTAGATTACCTTTTATTGGGATGTGTGTAGAAGATAAAATATGAAATAATATTTATATTTATGTTTATTGATAATATTTATTAAAATTTCGAAAATTCTTTTAATGTTCTATTTTTTTATTGTGATATAAATGTTGATGTTTATTTATAATATTTATTATAATTTCAAAAAGTCCTTTTATTTTCTATTTTTTATTGTGATAAAAATGTTGATGTTTATTTATAATATTTGTTATAATTCTGAAAATTTCTTTATTTTCTATGTTCTATTTTTTATTGTGATACAAATGTTGATATTTATTTTTAATATTTATTATAATTCGTAAAATCCATTTTATTTTTTATTTTCTATTTTTTATTGTGATACAAATGTTGATATTTATTTATAGTAGGGATATAATTTAACAAAATTCCTTTTGTTTTTTGTTTTCTTTGTGATACAATTATATGAAAGGCATTGAGGCGTTATAAAAAAATATGACAAATTAATTTTTTCCCCGGGCCCCCGCTAGTCCCCCATTTCCCGAGCCCTCTGGTTTTTTTAAAAATAAAAAATTTGCCGTTGCTCGTATGGTTGCTTCCCCATTTCGCCTGTTTCCCTCAAGCCCCCGCGCGTCCACCATTTTCCCGAGCCCTCTGGCTTTTTTTTTTTAAAAAAAAAACAAAACAATTTCTGCCGTACTGTTGCCAAATATGCTTTATTTCACATCAATAGGGGAGGGGCAAAAATAGAAAAACAGACCGAAGTCAACTTTCGTCAGGTAAAATGACCATATTCACTCTCAAATAACTCAACGCAGACGCATTCAGTCGAGGCTATTCCGTCCATTCACAAGCCATTCGAATTTAATTCACTGACCCGCGCGGGGGCCACATGTTTTACACAAACTCATTTTACCCTTCTCCTTTTATGTCCTAAACGCTGTACAGTAGGATACTTCGGTAATTCTTTATCAATTTGGCCTGTGCAAATTTGGAAAAAATTTAAGTTGCATCATTTCAACATGTTCGGTTTGAGTCGGTAGAAACTTGAATGCGAATTTTCAAAAATTCAAGGAAACGAACGTGTTCTTACTTTAAAATAGAGTTTTGTTCGAGAGGACTTGAAAGCTTTATCATATTGTTTTTCGGCGTTTGCCCAACTTCGAAGCCATGGCCCATAAGTCCAGGCCTTCCATGTGATCGGCCAGGCCATTTTTAAAAATAAAAATAAAAAATGGCCGAGCCAGGGCGGGCGGGGGCCACCTCCCCCTCTTAAAATAATTGCAATTTTAATACAAAAATTTATCCCCACCTTTCTAAATCTAAGCCTTCTGAAGATCTATAGCCTAAAAAAAAGGCAAAAATAAAATTGTCTACGAATAAATGAAGGTTGTGGATAATTATAGACAGTGGCATTTACATACGCAGAAAATAGAAGCTTTTCCTTGATTTTTTAATATTTTTATTATTATTTAAATAAAAGGATAAATGTAAAATCAGTCCTTGTACTATACGTAAAAATCGTTTTAGTCACTGTAATATGAAAAACATCGATTTAGTCCCTGTGATTCTATTTTCGTTTGTTATTGGTCCTTCATCAGGGATTGATTTTATCACTTTCTGAAATCACAGGGACTAAATCGATTTTTGCGTATAGCACAGGGGCCAATTTTGCATTTATCGATTAAATAAAACCAAAATGACATTTAATTGTCTAGAGAAAAAAATAAAAAATGTTTCCTTTTATGTATTTTTACATTATTTGTTAAAAAAATCAGCAATAATTTTTTAAATTAAATAAAAATCCTCTTACAATATGTGCTTTCAACTTTTTTTTCTTTCTTTTTAATATTTAACCAGCTTCTCACTTTTGTATATTTAGACTTTTGTCCTATATTATGCTTATAGTTAACCAATTATTTTATACTTGTATTATGTTTCAGTAATTGGTAAAAAATTATCTATAAATATCTTACTTAGTGATTAATTTTTTTATTATATATTTTGTTAAATTAATGAGAGAAATTGATCAGCAATAATCTTATGCAAGATACTTATAAGAATACTTATATTTTATAGATGTTGTACAAAATTGGTGCCCTAAACAATTTTAGATATTATTTTTTTAATAATATAATTTTATAATTCGGGCTGAAGGAAAAACAAAAAGAATGAAAGAAAAAGGGAAAATGGGGAGAAAACGTGTTTAGAAATGAGTAGACCAGCAGCCAGCTGGAACTGTCGGCGCGGAGCCACTGCAGACCCAAGAAGACCTCTTTCCTCTCTCGGAAGCGAACGAAGGCTAGTTAATACAGCTTAATCGCTAACCACTCTCCCCAGTTAAATAACCACCTCTCTCTCTCTAGTCTCTCCCGTCTAATTTCCGGGAAAAAAAAGAAATCGTATTATAGTTTCTTATTTTAGATGTAGAGAGGCAGACTAGAGTGAACAGTAAGGTCACATTGAAGCACTGAGATGGGTAGATATATAGAAGGTGAAAAGATACGAATCAACAAACAGGTCTCTGTTTGCTAAGTTTATAAAAATGGAGCAAATCAAGATTCAGGATATTATTCAGTTCAAGTAGAAGACTAGTTAAATGGCAGAATCCGAGCATTTGGCCTGAGAAGTTCGGAGAGGCCATTGTTGGTGGCTTCGGCAAATCTGGCCATTCGATTTTCGGAATGAGTAGCAATCGTCTTTGGACCTCCAAATAGTGCAGCATTTTGGTGCTGGTTGCTATGAAAATGGTTTGAAAGCTCTAGGGAGAGGTTGATTGGTTGGAGAAGCGATCGCCCTTTTTTGCTTTCTCCTTTTTAACTGATTTTCGGGGTGCATTCGAGGAATTGATTCTCAATCAGCATGGATCAGTACGAGATCATGGAGCAGATCGGCCGTGGCGCTTTTGGAGCCGCCATTCTCGTGCATCACAGGGCCGAGAAGAAGAAGTAATGCATCTCTCTTACTCAGTCGCTCTCTAAGTGTTCTATGTAGACGTGTGTGGAATAATACACTTCACTAGAGTTATTGGAGTTTTGAATGTCTTTCAGGTACGTCTTGAAGAAGATCCGGCTAGCCAGACAGACCGAACGGTGCAGAAGATCTGCTCATCAAGAGGTGGCTACAATTCTGTATTTCTTTTTGGTGTGCATAGATTCTATTTATTAGAAGCTTGGCGTAGATAATTTCTTCTTTTTCCATGCTCTCGATAAATTTCGTGTCGTAGATGGCTCTTATTGCGCGAATTCAACATCCTTACATAGTGGAGTTTAAGGAGGCGTGGGTCGAGAAGGTGAGGGCCTTCTTTTTGGGTAGACGCGGACTGAATTCTTCAATGTATGCGCAGCTTGTTATGCATCTTGCCATTTTAGTCCTGAATTAGACATACCATGTGTTTGTAAATGTAGGGTTGCTATGTTTGCATTGTCACTGGATATTGTGAAGGTGGAGACATGTGAGTTTTTCTTGCGATAATTACAAACTTGAAATCGAGAGTTTTGATTCAAATCATCGAGATACGGATTTCCAATGTTTATTTACAGGGCGGAACTGATGAAAAAGTCGAATGGGGTTTATTTTCCAGAGGAGGTAATCTTTTGTTCTATATTGTGGATTTTTATATCGCTTTTCAATTTGGGGTGTGATTATGCTGATAACCATGAACACGGTTCAGAAACTCTGCAAATGGTTCACACAACTACTACTGGCAGTGGAATATCTACATTCGAATTTCGTTCTACACCGTGATTTAAAAGTATGCATACAAACTAGTTGTTCACAAATATTTAACTTGTTTTTCTTCATTGCCTGTCAAGGTTTCATATCTAACTTGTTTTCTGCTCTCTCACCAGTGTTCCAATATCTTTCTAACCAAAGATCAGGACATTCGCCTTGGTTAGTTAATCTATGTTGTTATTGGGTAGTAATTTGTTTTGCAGTGATTTACAATGTACTTTTGTCATAATTATACTGATTTTCCTTGTTCTTGGCTGGTTTTATATAGGTGATTTTGGACTTGCTAAGACTCTGAAGGCAGATGACTTGACCTCTTCGGTATGTACTTCATATGGAAGTTCTTTTGTTTGTTACGAAAATGATTGGATTGGTAACTCAGTCTCTATATTTGACTCTGATACCATGAAGAACAAGATCATACACTTTAGAAAAAAAATTATTGCTTTTTTTTTGGAGCCACTTAATCCTTTATTATTTGTAAAGGTAAATATTGCTGCATTTAGTAGACTATAATTAGCCTGATAACAGGATATCCTTGTATCCGTCTGAAACACTTATTTTCCCCTCCACCGAATTACAGTTCCAATGAAGTTTCATAACTTAAAAGTGCTGACATTTAGGAAAAGACTAGACAGCTTTCCAGGTTGATAAATGTCAAAGTGACATTATATAATCCCATTTTTTTTTATCATGGTTGGAAACTAACTAATTTGAAACGTTAATTTTTGAAGTTATTACCTGTGTTGAAACATTTGTAAAGAACAACGGAAAGAATGTCTGAAAATTTGCTTATCGTAAATTTGTTTTACCTCTTAGATGATGGCATTGCTAAATCTTCTTCACTGTAACTACAACTTAATAATAATAGGAGGAAAGTAGATTGTGTCTTGTTCTTTAGCTGTTTCTATTTTCTCTGTGGTTTTGATATGTTTTCTCTTCCTTCATATGCAGGTGGTTGGAACTCCCAATTATATGTGTCCGGAACTCCTTGCAGATATTCCCTATGGCTTTAAATCTGATATTTGGTCTCTAGGTATTTGTTTAGTTTTATTAGATAAAATAATTTGAATAACAAAATCTACGTTTTTCTAATAGTTTAATCTTTTGGGATAGATAATGATTTCAAATGGTATTAGAGCAGAGAACCTGAGTTTGAACTCTGACTCCACACTTCGCCCTCATTTGAATTAAAATATCCATGTATAGGGTCTAATTATTAAGGGGAAGTCC
Organism: Myrica gale; assembly: GCA_963930655.1. Classification (NCBI taxonomy): domain Eukaryota; kingdom Viridiplantae; phylum Streptophyta; class Magnoliopsida; order Fagales; family Myricaceae; genus Myrica; species Myrica gale. The sequence continues at coordinate 6,657,465 of OZ005602.1, read as the reverse complement.
AGCTCACAAGTGCGGGAGAGTGTTAAATAATATAATTCAAATAAAAAAATCTACATTTCCCCAACAGTTTTAAGTTTTTGGGGTAGATGGTGATTTCACATGTTTTTTCGTACAGTGATCCTATTAATTCTATTTCATCTATGGCTTAAATAGTTTTTTGTTGACCAGGGTGCTGTATGTATGAGATGGCTGCTTATCGTCCTGCTTTCAAAGCTTTTGTAAGTCCTTCATGTATTTTGCCATTTTTTATTGGGATGCTTTTTTTGGTCCAGAGATTCAAGTATAATTTAGTTGATGGATTTATGATACTACTGAACATAACGATATCACGTGGTATATACTTGCCTCACCAGTCCTAGTTTGACTGAAATTTCTTTTTGGGAAAGAATATGAGCATCTCATTCCGCATATTTTGTTTTCTTGGTTGGTAAATTGTGCTGCATTCTGCAATTCAACACAATGTCCTGAAGAAGAAGATTGAGCCCCATCATTACTTTTTATTTCGTTTTCTCTCTTGGTAGATCGTGCTTCTTTCTGAAATACAACAGAAAGTGGTGAAAACCTTTTTCTCCAGAATGATGGATTGGTAAGTAAGATTCTCAACTTTCGGAATAGCTGTGGCCACCTGTTTGCAGCTTTTGCCTCACATTCTCCTTAAATGAGATGTTTGAAGCTTTTACTGAATGGAGAAGTTTGCAAACATCTTATCTGTTGTTTACTGGGAGATGCATATATCCTAGGGTCTTGCCAATCCATGTTTTATCAAGTCATTGTTCTCTGAATGTATATAGGTTCACACTATGGTATATGTATAAACAATACAGATATTCTTTCTTTAGAAGCAGACACAATGCACCTATGTGGGATTGAAACCTCCACCCCTTAGTTTTGGGAGAAAGGAGATTCCATTTGTTCCCAACACCACTAACCTCTCTTTTTCTGAATATTTATACTTTTGAGCAATCAATGCTTTAGGTTATGATCTGTTTTGAACTCGTGGATCTATTTAATGCTTATAGATTATGAAGTGCTTAATTGTGCAATATCCAAACTTATATACTTCTCCCTCTTTTGAAGGTTTTCTGTTACTAGTTATGGTTACGGTATCATTAACAGTCTTGAGTGTCAGCACTTTCACCTAAATATGCTTGTTTTTATTAGATGTTTGATTGTAGCATTATACATCTGATTTCAGGATATGGCAGGATTAATTAGCAAGATTAATCGTTCCTCTATTGGCCCTTTGCCTTCCTGCTACTCCCCATCCTTGTAAGCTTCAATCTCCTGTTGTTTAGCTTATTATACTTGGAGTTGAAGGTTTACTACATCACCGGATATTACGTGAGTGTTGCAATGCTTTTCTAAGGACCTGTGCATTGATTAGGCTAATGCTTAGCCTGGCTGCATCTATATGCCCTACACTGGAGCCTAGTGGCTCTTGTAGGGGATTAGGTTGCATCTTTAATTAGTTAGTGACTGGGCAGTTGCTTTGTAGCTCTGTTCCTTCAGTCCACTTCAGTAGAGGCACTACAATTGAGATATACATATTGTATAAGTTCTGCAATGTAAATGTTATGCGTGTAATGTTGCCATTTACAATTGTCATGAGAGAGAAACTGCGCTCAGTTTTCCTGATGTCACTCTGTGCCTTTTAAAAGTAATTCCTTGGTATTTTTGTCTTCTCTGGTTAAAACAACTAGTTGAGATTGGGTGCAGGAGTTCACTATGCATGTCGCAGTCACTATTTTAGCTCTGTTTTGTTGCTTGTCTCATAAAGGTTGATATTCTGCAATATACGGCTTTGGAACATAGCTAAACATCACCTACAGCTTTACACTGAATAATTGTTGAAAATTTATATGGTTCAGTTTAGAGTAGTTGGATATCATTTGAGCCTTCTTAATGTAATTGCTCAAGGAATTTCAATGGCAACTTCGCAAAACTGATAATAATTTCTTGATTTAGAGGCCCGTCTAATAATTGTACAAAGAATGTGTACACGACTTAATAATTGATCTAGGGAGAGAATTATTTCCTATTTCTAGTATTATTCTCATCTACTCAGAGAAATTTTTCTTCTCACCACCCATCCTGCCCCAAAACCAAACCGATAAAAGAAGAGTGAGAAAAGGATGACATCTAGCGCCAGAATCCTAAAATGAACAATGAATTATCAGGGCCCAATACAATTGGTACCTGTGAATTCCTTTTTGTCTTATCAACTCAACTTCACATGCATCATTTTTTTTCTGTGTAGGCAGGCAACTTCATAAACTTCATTATATGTACTTAAATAATGCATGCTGGAAAGAGTGATAAACTTACCCTACATTGTACCCACAGGAAAGCACTTATCAAGGGCATGCTGAGGAAAAACCCTGAGCATCGGCCTAGTGTAAGCATCTTTATCAATTTCTTGTGTCCAATTTTAAATATTCTTCCAGCAGTACTCATCCTAACATTTTGGATTTCAAACTTGGTCAGGCATCTGAGGTTCTGAAGCATCCATATTTACAGCCCTATGTAGATCAATATCGTCCATCTTTCAATCCAACAGGGTGTTCTCCGGAGAAGACTATTGCTGCTGCTCGTAATTCTCGGAGAAATATGTCTGAAAGCCAAAACAGTACTAATTCCAGTAGTGACAAAGATAGTTTGTTTTCAAGTGAAAAGAACATTCCAGTGACAGTCTCAAACTGCAATAATAAACGCGCTTATTTGGCTTCTACCGATGACGAAGATGGCTCTGACAAGCTTCTAATTACTGAAGAAGAAAATCACCTCGACATGCATTCACTCAAAATGGATGAGCAAGAGCTGATGAAACCTGTACATCATGAACATGTAACTGGTACTGAATTGAGGCAGCAACCAAAAACGATTAAGAATATAATGATGGCTTTAAAAGAAGGCAAAGTTAGAGAAAACAGTTCCCCAATGAGGGGGAATCGAACAAAGGCTGCAGGTGCATTGTCCCAAAGGACAAACACAGAAGCAATGCCTAAAGTGCCTAAACCTAGTGCAGTTGCTCCTGGTTGTAAGTTTCACCCAGATACACATACTGTATCACCAGCAAAGGCATCCTCTGATTCTGCGAAACGGATTCTGAGATCACATCCCATAAAGCATCAGGTAGAATTGCAGTATATGATCTTGTCTAGTTTCATTACGTATATGAGCTGACCATAGATGTTGGTTTATCTCTGCAGTTGCCTTTAATAGATTTGTCACCTAAAACAAAACCGAGACATGATGTGACTCCTCCATCTGGTCCTGTAAAACAAGCTGTTGAAGATGGACCTTCTGCTAAGCAAAGGCAAATAACTCCGCCTAATTTGGTCAGACGACCACCATTTCTAGGACGGCTGACACAAGTGGGGCTTGAGGTCCCAAATGCAGTGAGCAGTACTACCAAGCTTGGTCCAAACGATTCGCATCATGAAGCTGAAAAGACTCCTCAAGTACCTCACAGTTGCCTAACACATGTTGCCCAGAAGGTCATAATCGAGCCTCAGAAGGCTCAAGAAAGAAGTTCAAAAGGAATGCCAACAGATAGTAGCAATTCTGTCTCCTCTTCAGTGTCACTTCAAGGATTTGAGCTTTTTGATAATGCTATTACACCTTTAATTGACATGAAGGAACAGATACTTCCTGATCATGAGAGCGCAACTCATACTGGATGTATAGAATTACATAAACCTACCAGCTCACCTGCTACCCAGCTGCATTCTGAGATGCCTGAAAATATGGCTGGGACAAAACATGGATGTGATACTGAACCTGTAACATCCTCAGTTCGATCCTCCGAGGTGATCCTGGATCTTCAGAATTCTACTTTTAATGAGGAAGCAGGTTCAAGCGTGTTTCAAGAACTCCCAGTTCCCAGCTCTGAAGAGATATTTGTTTGCAAAGGTGATACCCCTGTAAGCAGGCCCAGTAGTAGGCCTGACACTGTGATCCAATCAAACCTTTCAACTGCATCCAGTCGTGATGACAAGTTCACTGTGAGGGAACTTCTATCATCAGTTGCAGATACTATCCCTTCAATTGCGTCAAGCCAAAAGAGTCTGCAGCCGGATAAAGGAACCATTTTTCCAAGTCCAACAATTGAAAAGCCAGGTGCAACCCATCTTCCCCCGGCCTTTGATGATGTCATACATGTCATTCGGCATAGTAGTTTCCGCGTTGCAAGTGAACAACCAGTGCTAGAAACTGTAGAGATGGCGGTTCAGAATGTGGATGTTGGTAATCTGATAAATGCAGTAAGAGATGAGATAGAAACAGAAAATACGAGTGCGTCTGCAAGTCTAAAATCCTCACTTGGTTCTGACACATTGAGTTTAAGATCGAATGTTTCTGATCAATCTGGTCCCAGTGAAGTGGATGCTAGAGATCCTGACCCTACAGTTCCAAAATCTGATCCCTTGAAGCCAACGAAGGCCAATTCTTCAGTGACCGAAGAGGAAACACCAGCAAAAGAAACTTTGGACGTAAAATCCTTTAGGCAGAGGGCAGATGCACTAGAAGGGCTACTGGAATTGTCTGCAGAGTTGCTCCAGCAAAATAGGCTGGAGGAGCTTTCAGTTGTCTTGAAACCTTTTGGGAAAGACAAGGTCTCCCCAAGGGAGACAGCTATTTGGCTAGCAAAGAGTCTTAAAGGAATGATGATTGAAGACATTGCACGGAGTTCGTGAAGCACCATACAAGTGGTAAGCCTGCTCTGATTCAATATTATTTGTAACTGCTATAGTAGTTCTTAGCTTTTTGTCATGTTTTTCCCCCTTTTTGCATGTTCAAGCATAGTTTGAATATTAAAGAAAACAACTGGGCCTCGTTCTTTTTTTCCCCCCTCCAAATTCTTGGTCTCAGTATGTAATTCTTTCAATGCTTACTGTTGTTGTACATAGCGACCATAACACTCAATAATGGTCTTCCTACCAGATATATACATATGCTATAGGTTGTGGTCGATGTAATCATGTAAATGTTATTTTTGGTACATTCTGCTTCTCCCTCGTTGTTGATAAGAAAACAAGGATTAGCAACTGGGGAGAACTGAGAAATAAAAAGGCAAAAGCAGCCGCTATGTACAAATGAACGGTCGACATTGAAACCAATCTGCAGTCAGTTTAAGCCGAGTCTACTCCCATGCAAAATATCAAATCCTGTAATGTTTCTGAGTCTAGGAATTATAAATTATTCCCTGTTGTGTTATGTTTATCAAAGGAGGATGGGGTTATATTTGGTGAAATGAGATTGAGGGCTTCTATTATTCTGCATGTTAGGGTGGGAAACGTCTTAATAAGTGAGATGAGGGAGACTGGAGAGATCTTTTAAGAGCTTTATCACTATAAGCATATTTTGGCATGTAAGAAAAAATCCCGGCGATAATTGAGTTGAAGCCTGTGACAATCCAACGAAAACATTTTCACATTTTTTAAAAAGGCAAAACCCGGACCGTACGTAAGGATGACTAATTCAAACCAAATGACAATCCAACGAGGTGCGCCAAACCGACTTCTATTCCGCTGCTAGCACCAAGGTCAGTCAAAGGTAAAAAGAAACAGATACGGTAACAAAAGATGGTAAAAATTCAAAAAGAGTTGAAAGATAGCAAGAGAAGTCAAAGATGGCAAAAATTCAAAAAACATCCTATCTTCCGGTAGACTTATGCCGTGTTTCCGGTGAGATAGACTTATGCCGTGTATTGTATTAATAAATATTGAAATTTGTAGTCTTGTGCTCACTTCGTAGAATAGAAAGAGCACAGTTGTAGGGCTGCACATGAATCAGGTCCGGTCAGTTCCGGACAGGTCCACGTGGCATCGTACCCTGCTTCTCCAACCGACCCGAAAACCAGACATGTCTGCGATGGATGATTGAAGCCACCCGAACCCGACCTTCATCGAGCAGGTCGCGGCCGGTTCGGGTTCACTTTTTTTTTTGCTTCCCTGGGCTTTACCTTTTTTTTTTTTGCTTTTTTTCCCAACTTCTTTTACTTTGGACTTTCCTTTACCAATCATTTCATTTCTTAGTGTAATTAATTAATTTATTGATGAAAAATAACAGATCTACAAGCATGGTTGTTGCCCGCCTACCGAGAAATAAGACCATTTCCATAGTTGGAGGTTTCAGGTGTTCCCGCAGCTACTTGCTTCTTGTTCTTATTTTAGATTGACACCAATCATCCAAAAGCAAGTGAGAAAACAACACGAGTATGAGCTAAGGTAGGGGGGCTAAAAATTATTATAGCCGACAGAAAACAGCTGACCAGCTGCTCTCAGGATACTTGTAGATCTTCGAGATCTAAGTTGGATCTGTCCAAAGTACAGACTGTACAGAAATTATGTGAAACAACCCGTTAGTTTGTGTTTTCCAGCTCTCTAATCTGTGGTAGCTTCATCAGCTCGAAATAATAGAATTCCATCACATTAACAGAAAGCTGAGAAGACTCACTTCCTTAATGCATTCTGGTCCATCAAAAGACGTCTTCCCCACAGCAGGTGTTATTGGGTACCACTCCTGTAGATTGGCCAGACGAGAAAGACACATTTGGAACGTTTCATTCGCCATGTATCTGTCGATGCGTTATCACCCAAAATAACAGGCATTCTGTCTATATATAATGACAGATTAATAAAAAAAATTAGTACACAGACACTCAACTTTGGGAAAACATCCACAGGACTACAATTGGAAACTTCGATTCATTGTATGTTTAGAATAAAAGTTAGGATTCTGCACCAGTTCCAAATATCTTTCCTATTCAGATAAGGAAAAGAATACAGAATCAACACGCTCGGTATTTCTTATTTCCTTATCCAACATTTCACAGCTACTCTGCTACGTACAAAGATACCCATTAATTAAATGATCTCCTTAAAAGATGGTTTAGTTTAGCAAATGACACTGACAAATAATGTTGGAAATAAGAACACAGCATAGTAACGTACTATTTCTCTTAGCACGTTAACAATTGAAATATTGACACAAATAGTAAACTTGAAGATGAAAGATGTGCGGCAATTTAAACAAGAATGACTTACCATGAAGTCACTTCAAAGCTGAAGACGAAGAAGTAAATGTAAGAATTGTAAATGTGTACAGCATATTGCCTGCAGCAAACCATGGACGTACACAAATATGAATAAACCTAGGTGATGTTCGTTTTGAAGGTTTTTGTAGGATTTGGAGAATTTTGTGAATTTTTAGGTGATGATAAAGTTGTATTGGTGTTTGTGCAAAAGTTGTTGAGGTGTAAAAAAAGTAATGATGATGTTTAAAGTTGTTTGTTTTATATTTTAAATTTATTTTTTTTTATTAAAAATAGCATATTTAAAAGATATTTTAAAAAAATAAAATAAAATAATCAATAAAAGACAAAAAACAATTAATGGCGCCGGAGACAAGCGGGGGACATGGGGCAGGGGACCGCAGGGGAGGGGCAGGAGAATTCTCCTTTTCGTTTGCTTTTTAGCCGAACATGTGTTTAGAGGATTCAAATCCTCGTTTTTTTATGAAACCGAACATTGCCCTAGCTTTATCCTTGCATTTTCAAAAGTTATTTTCAACTGTTTTTATTCGAGGTTCATCATTCATGTTTGAAAGAGAATATCTCCATTTGGCATGACTTACAAAAGATTAGCAATTATTGAAATTTTGTTGAAGTGAAGCTATATATATTCGAATCCATAACTTTTTAAGCGCAATTCTCGAACATAATTAAGGGAGCCATTGCGATGTACTAATTGAAATAATTGATTTATTCTTTCCCTCCGGATCCTCCACCGAAACTTCCTTAACGCAAGCTCCTACCACCCTGCCATGATGATCTTTAAGCTGCAAATGTGTCACGGGATACGAATAGCATCACATACATGACCTCACATGTTATAAAATGGCTTACGTGTTACAACGTGACGTCGAATTAGCCAAAAAAGGAACCATGTCGAGGTCCGTCCAACAAATATACGGCGCCGGCACTTGATGTGAGTGGCTCCTGATTCTCTAGAAGTTTAAAATGGCGACAACGCGGTACCTACGCGTTTAGGGAACAATATATAAGGGCTCTTGCTTCTCGTTTTTCCCAAACTTTCTATAACAGAACACTTTGAGCAACAGACAAACCCTAATTCAGCCACCACTACATCCTTTAGACACAGGCCAGTAGCCCTACGTGTACCTTCCCATGGCGCTTTCCTCCATTACTCCAACTGTTAGCGGCCCCCAAACTGTTTCGCAGCCCCCTAACCGCAAGTGTTTCGCCGTTGTACTCCGTGTGAGCTGGGTACTGCTGTCTATGTTAATCATAATTAGCCTTATCATGTCCCTTGCATGGCTTATCCTCAACCCACAACTTCCCCTTTTCGGAGTAACCTCCCTCGCCGTCTCCAACTTTACTCTTTGCGATCACTCTCAAGTAAGCCGCGGAGACTTTGATATCGAAATCTTGGCGAGAAACCCCAACAAGAAAATACAAATTTACTTCTACAATGTCGATATCCATTTGTATTACATGGGAACCCATGTAATTTCTGGGTCTCCGATCATGAAACACCTTCTTTGGAGGAGAATAAGAATACTACTTTTAGTGCTGCGCTAAAAGCGAATTCGAGCTGCTTTAGAAAGAATCTGAAGAAAAAGGAGTCGAAGAAGTTGCCTGAGAATTCAAGCAGTGGGGGGGTCAATTTCAACGTGAAGATGTTGGTGTCGACAACCTTTAGAGCTGGAAACTGGCTTAGCATGAAAGGATCAATGGTTGTTTCCTGCACGAATCTGAAAGCCACATTCATCTCATCTCCTAAAGGAAAGGGAAAGTTGAAAGGAGGAGATCAGAACTGCAAAGTTAGTCATTATTCTTCAGACTAAATTTTGGGAGCTTTTCATCACTAGTTTCTAAGGTTGCGTTGGCGTCCTAAAATTTTACATACTCTAAAATTTTAACACAATTAAAATTACAATATAATCTCTCTCTCCCCCGTTAAATTACTACTATTCACTACAAAAATATAAAAAATTACCTCTCTCTTCAATTTTTCACTAAACCTAATACCTAAAATTTTAACCACATTAAAATTTTACAACATTGACACACAAATTAACGTATTTTCAGCTCATGTCTTGTCTCTTGTCCAGTGTCTTCATCTATATGTATTCATGTTGTTTACTGATGGCCCATTGTCCACGAAAGTAGCCTTTCCATTATTTCCTGACATTACTTAGAAAAAAAGCAACTCTTTCAGAACATAATCTCGTCTCTCTCTCTCTCCCTGGTTTCCTCTACTTTTTTTTTTCCCCTTTGCCCTTTCTCTCATCATCATGTCCGAATATCTTCACGTAGATCTGCGTCGAGAGCTCCACTCTCATCTTCTAATACCCGGTGTTTTTCCTATTCAACCCAAATCTCACATTTACCGAGAAACAAGAAGCGACGACAAGATGTATGAAGAAAGAGTTTGAGCAAAGATAACAGTTAGTGAAGAGGTATACTGGGCTATGTGGAGCGGCTGGAATTTTTTGAAGCTCATTGGCTGCTAACCCAGCCATTTGGGAGAGATGGAGCTGCAATTTGTGAAATCCTCTGTTGTTGCCGATCTTTTTTTTTCCCCAGTGTTTGTGGCAGATTTTCTTTTGGCATGTCTGTTGTATATCTTGCCGCATTTTGTGAAGTCCTTGGTTTTGTAAAAGTTCTTTATTCATTGTAAATCTTGTTCTTTCCTGAGTTTGTTGTAGATCTGGATTTTTGGGCATCGTTGTTGCAGATTTTTATTTGTAAAGATCTTTATGGATGGGGTTTTCTGCGTTTGTTTCCTGCGATGGTGATAGATATTTATTTGTAAAATTTTAAATTTTGTAAAGTCTCGTGTCCTGTTTAGTGAAGTCTTTGCACAAACATTTATGAAGATTCAAATTTTATATGGATGGTTGTCTCTGTATGTTTGAAATGGATTATCTGGTTAGTTTTGCTATTTTTGTGCATATGGAGAAGAAGGTGGAACCAGGACTCAAGTTGAGCGGGACAAACTCCTACGGCGAGTGGAGAGTGGCGGATCACAGCGGGAAGGCAGTGGAATATCTACATTAGAATTTCGTTCTACACCGTGATTTAAAAGTATGCATACAAACTAGTTGTTCCTGTCACAAATATTTAACTTGTTTTTCTTCGTTGCTGTCAAGGTTTCATATCTAACTTGTTTTCTGCTCTCTCACCAGTATTCCAATATCTTTATAACCAAATATCAGGACATTCGCCTTGGTTAGTTAATCTATGTTGTTATTGGGTAGTAATTTGTTTTGCACTGATTTAGAATGTGCTTTTGTCATACTTATACCGATTTTCCTTGTTCTTGGCTGGTTTTATATAGGTGATTTTGTACTTACTAAGACTCTGAAGGCAGATGACTTGGCCTCTTCTGTATGTACTTCATATGGAAGTTCTTTGGTTTGTTACGAAAATGATTGGATTGGCAACTCAGTCTCTATATTTGACTCTGATACCATGAAGAACAAGAGCATATACTTTAGACAAAAATTATTGCCTTTTTTTTTGGAGCCACTTAATCCTTTATTATTTGTAAAGGCAAATATTGCTGCATATAGTAGACTATAATTAGCCTGATAACAGGATATCCTTGTATCCATCTGAAACACTTATTCCCCTCCAGGCGAATTACAGGTCCAATGAAGTTTCATAACTTCAAGTGCTGACATTTAGGAAAAGACTAGAAAGCTTTCGAGGTTGATAAATGTCAAAGTGACGTTATATAAATCCCATTTTTGTTTTTTAGTTTTTTTTATCATGGTTGGAAACTAACTAATTTGTGAAGTTAATTTTCGAAGTTAGTACCTGTGTTGAAACATTTGTAAAGAACAACGGAAAGAATGTCTGAAAATTTGCTCATAGTAACCATGGCCTCTCCCCTTCAACGCTCATTCATAGGTCAAATAAACACTTCGTTAATGCTTATCGTAAATTTGTATACCTCATAGACGATGGCATTGCTAAATCTTCTTCTCTGTAACTACAACATAATAATAATAGGAGGAAAGTAGATTGTGTCTTGTTCTTTAGCTGATTCTATTGTCGCTGTGGTTTTGATATGTTTTCTTTTCCTTCAAATGCAGGTGGTTGGAACTCCCAATTATTTGTGTCCTGAACTCCTTGCAGATATTCCCTATGGCTTTAAATCTGATATTTGGTCTCAAGGTATTTGTTTAGTTTTATTAGATAACATAATTTAAATAACAAAATCTACCACTTTCTAACAGTTTAATCTTTTGGGATAGATAATGATTTTGAAATGGTATTAGAGCAGAGAACCTGAGTTTGAACTCTGACTCCACACTTCGCTTCATTTGAATTAAAATATCCATGTATAGGGTCTAATTATTAAGGGGAAGTCCGGCTCACAAGTGCAGGAGAGTGTTAAATAATATAATTCAAATAAAACATTTTCCCAACACTTCAAGTTTTTGGGGTAGATGGTGATTTCACATGTTTTTTCGTACTGTGATCCTATTAATTCAATTTCATCTATGGCGTAAATAGTTTTTTGTTGACTAGGTTGCTGTATGTATGAGATGGCTGCTTATCGTCCTGCTTTCAACGCTTTTGTAAGTCCTTCATGTATTTTGCCATATTTTATTGGGATGCTTTTTTTGGTCCAGAGATTCAAGTATAATTTAGTTGATGGATTTATGATACTGAACATAACGATATCACGTGGTATATACTTGCCTCACCAGTCCTAGGTGATGTTCGTTTTGAGAAAAAATGTAGGATTTTGGAGAAGTTGTGAATTTTTATGTTGAATAGTGTTTTATTGGTGTTTGTGTAAAGTGGAGAGAGAAATGATTTGATGTAGTTGTTTAATAAAAAAGTATTGGAGTTATGTGAAAAAGTATAGAGAGAGAAAATTTATGTTGAATAAAAAATTAAAAAGTTGTTGGAGATTGTGTAAAATGTATTGGTTTTTGTGTTTGAATTCTGAATATGTTCGGTGGTAGAATTGTGAATATACTTAGAATCCTGAAAAAATGGTGAAAACGAACATGACCCTAGTTTGACTGAAATTTCTTTTTGGGAAAGAAAATGAGCCTCTCATTCTGCGTATTTTGTTTTCTTGGTTGGTAACTTGTGCTGCATTCTGCAATTCAACACAATGTCCTGAAGAAGAAGATTGAGCCCCATCATTACTTTTTATTTCGTTTTCTCTCTTGGTGGATCGTGCTTCTATCTGAAATACAACAGAAAGCCTTGAAAACCTTTTTCTCCAGAATGATGGATTGGTAAGTAAGATTCTCAACTTTCGGAATAGCTGTGGCCACCTATTTGCAGCTTTTGCCTCACATTCTCCTTAATTGAGATGTTCGAAGCTTTTACTGAATGAAGAAGTTTGCAAACATCTGATCTGTTGTTTACTGGGAGATGCATGTATCCTAGGGTCTTGCCAATCCATGTTTTATAAAGCCATTGTTCTCTGCATGTATATAGGTTCACACTATGGTATATGTATACACAATACGGATATTCTTTCTTTACAAGCAGACACAACGCACTTATGTGGGATTGAAACCTCCACCCCTTAGGTTTGGGAGAAAGGAGATTCCATTTGTTCCCAACACCAATGGCCTCTCTTTTTCTGAATATTTATACTTATGAACAAGCAAGGCTTTAGGTTATGATCTGTTTTGAAGGATCTATTTAATGCTTATAGATTATGAAGTGCTTAATTGTGCAACATCCAAACTTATATACTTCTCCCTCTTTTGAAGGCTTTCTGTTACTAGTTGTGGTTATGGTATCACTAACAGTCTTGAGTGTCAGCACTGTCACCTCAATATGATTGTTTTTCTTAGATGTTTGATTGTAGCATTATACATCTGATTTCAGGATATGGCAGAATTAATTAGCAAGATTAATCGTTCCTCTATTTCCCTTTGCCTTCCTGCTATTCCCCATTCTTGTAAACTTCCATCTCCTGTTGTTTAGCTTATTATACTTGGAGTTAAAGGTTTACTACATCACCGGATGGTACGTGAGTGCTGCAATGCTTTACTGAGGACCTGTGCATTGATTAGGCTAATGCTTAGCCTGGCTGCATCTATATGCCCTACACTGGGTCCTAGTGGCTCTTGTAGGGGGTTAGATTGCATCTTTAATTAGTTAGTGACTGGGCAGTTGCTTTGCAGCTCTGTTCCTTCAGTCCACTTCAGTAGAGGCACTACAATTGAGATATACATATTGTATAAGTTCTGCAATGTAAATGTTATGCATGTAATGTTGCCATTTACAATTGTCATGGGGGAAAGAAACTGCTCTCAGTTTTACTGATGTCACTCTGCTTTTTAAAAGTAATTCCTTGGAATTTTTGCCTTCTCTCGTTAAAACAACTAGTTGAGATTGGGTGCAGGAGTTCACTATGCATGTCGCAGTCACTATTTTAGCTCTGTTTTGTTACTTGTCTCATAAAGGTTGATATTCTGCAATGTACGGGCTTTGGAACATAGCTAAACATCACAGACAGCTTTGCACTGAATAATTGTTGGAAATTTATATGGTTCAGTTTAGAGTAGTTGTATCTCATTTGAGCATTCTTAATGTAATTGCTCAAGGAATTTCGATGGCAACTTCACAAAACTGATAATAATTTCTTGATTTTGAGGCCCGTCTAATTATTGTTCAAATAATGTGTACACGACTTAATAATTGATCTAGGGAGAGAATTATTTCTTATTTCTAGTATTCTTCTCATCTGCTCAAGAGAACTTTTTCTTCTCACCCCCCCAACAAAACCAAACTGATAAAAGAAGAGTGAGAAGAGGACGACATCTAACGCCAGAATCCTAAAATGAACAATGAATTATCAGGGCCCAATCAAATTGGTACCAGAAGCCATTATTTTTTTATAATTTCTATGTTATTAGTTCAAAAAATGAGAATTTTCAGCTTGAACTCTTGGTGTTAGTCTACTACATAGAATAGAATGCTCATATGCAGAGAGGGTTTACTGTTAAGTAGAAGGGTTATCAATCATTATGGTTCAGTCACTGGCATTGGTGGTTATCTATTGTCGGTTATTATCTATTCTTGTAGAGAGAGAGAGAGGGGGGGGGGGGCGGGGGGATAGTTGTTGGCATTGGAAGTAAAAGGGCTCTCTGCAGAGAGAAAAAGAGAAGTGTGGGAGTAATTTCTTCTGCTCGAAACCAACCCATGAATTCCGTCTTGTCTAATGATCAACTCAACTTCACATGCCTCATTTTTTTCTGCCTAGGCAGGCAACTTCATAAACTTCATTATATGTACTTAAATATTGCATGCTGGAAAGAGTGATAAACTTGCCCTACATTGTACCCACAGGAAAGCACTTATCAAGGGCATGCCGAGGAAAAACCCTGAGCATCGGCCAAGTGTAAGCATCTTTATCAATTTATTGTGTCCAATTTAAAATATTCTTCCTGCAGTACTCATCCTAACATTTTGGATTTCAAACTTGGTCAGGCATCTGAGGTTCTGAAGCACCCATATTTACAGCCCTATGTAGATCAATATCGTCCATCTTTCAATCCAACAGGGTGTTCTCTGGAGAAGCCTATTGCTGCTGCTCGTAATTCTCGGAGAAATATGTCTGAAAGCCAAAACAGTACTAGTTCTAGTAGTGACAAAGATATTTTATTTTCAAGTGAAAAGAACATTCCAGTGAGGGTCTCAAACTGCAATAATAAAGGCACTGATTTGGCTTCTACCGATGATGAAGATGGCTCTGACAAGCTTCTAATTACTGAAGAAGAAAATCACCTCGGCTTGCATTCACTCAAAATGGATGAGCAAGAGCTGATGAAACCTGTACATCATGAACATGTAACCGGTACTGAATGGAGGCAGCAACCAAAAACGATTAAGAATATAATGATGGCTTTAAAAGAAGGCAAAGTTAGAGAAAACAGTTCCCCAATGAGGGGGAATCGAACAAAGGCTGCAGGTGCATTGTCCCGAAGGACAAACACAGAAGGAAAGCCTAAAGTGCCTAAACCTAGTGCAGTTGCTCCTGGTTTTAAGTCTCACCCAGATACACATACTGTATCACCAGCAAAGGCATCCTCTGATTCTGCGAAATGGATTCTGGGATCACATCCCATAAAGCATCTGGTAGAATTGCGGTACATATGATCTTGTCTAGTTTCATTACGTATATGAGCCGACCATAGATGTTGGTTATCTCTGCAGTTGCCTTTAATAGATTTCTGACCTAAAACAAAAACGAGACAGGATGTGACTCCTCCATCTGGTCCTGTAAAACAAGCTGTTGAAGATGGACGTTCTGTGCTAAGCAAAGGCAAAGAACTCTGCCTAATTTGGTCAGATGACCATCATTTCCAGGACGGCTGAAACAATTGGGGCTTGAGGTACCAAATGCAGTGAGCAGTACTACCAGGCTTGGTTCAAGCCATCCGCACCATGAAGCTGAAAAGACTCCTCAGGTACCTCACAGTTGCCTAACACATGTTGCCCAGATGGTCGTAAACGAGCCTCAGAATAGGCTCAATAAGATATGAGATAGAAACAAAAAATATGAGTGCTTCTGCAAGTCTAAAATCCTCACTTGGTTCCGACACATTTGTTTAAGAACGAATGTTTCTGATCAATCTGGTCCCAGGGAAGTGGATGCTAGAGATCCTGACCCTACAGTTCCAAAATCTGATCCCTTGGAGCCATCAAAGCCCAATTCTCCAGTGACCGAAGAGGAAACACCAGCAAAAGAAACTTTGGACTTAAAATCCTTTAGGCAGAAGGCAGATGCACTAGAAGGGCTACTGGAATTGTTTGCAGGGTTGCTCCAGCAAAATAGGCTTGAGGAGCTTTCAGTTGTCTTGAAGCCTTTTGGGAAAGATAAGGTCTCCCCAAGGGAGACAGCCATTTGGCTAGCAAAGAGTCTTAAAGGAATGATGATTGAAGACATTGCACGGAGTTCGTGAAGCATCATACAAGTGGTAATCTTGCTCTGATTCAATATTATTTATAACTGCTATACTAGTTCTTAGCTTTTTGTCATGTTTTCCCCCTTTTTGCATGCTCAAGCATATTTTGAATATTAAATAAAACAACTGGGCCTCGTTCTTCCCCCCTCCAAATTCTTGGTCTCATTACGTAATTCTTTCAATGCTCACTGTTGTTGTACATAGCGACCATAACACTCAATAACATTATCTTCCTACCAGATATATACATATGCTATAAGTTGTGGTCGATGCAAATGTTATTTTTAGTACATTCTACTTCTCCCTCGTTGTTGATAAGAAACAAGGATCAGCAACTGGGGTGAACTGAGAAGTAAAAAAGCAGTTGCTATGTACAAATGAACGGTCGACAAAACCAATGGTTGGTTGAGATGGAAGGTGGCTATATTAGATAATTAAATAAAGATTGTTAAGTTATTTGGAGTTTTCTCATCTAAATTATTTCCTTGACAACTCTATATGATTTTTCATATGCTAGCTCCTTCATTTCCTTGCAAATCCATATTATTTCATTTTACTTGCATTAATCAAGTATTAGAGAATTTAGTTTTATTAGTAGAATTATTGTCATTATCTTGCATTTCAGTTAGACACATTAGAGAGGTTTCAATTAGAAGTATTATTTCTCCTTGCTTATCTTTATTATTTTTATTTTTATTTTTCAGCTTACACCCGAAAATTTATAATAATGTTGCGTAAGTGCTTTTAAAATTTTTCTCATCATTAGGTTGGTACTTTTCTTGGTTAATTTAATTTTTATACCCTCCTTCTAACCTGGATTAATTTCTACATCATTAGTGATTTTGTTTAATGAAATTGACTTGTATATATCTTTTTTGTTTTTTTTTTCTAAGAAATTGACTTGTATAAGCTTTGTTCACATGCTTCGTTTACTAGCCCCTCTTTGCAAAATCATTTTATCATTGTGGTGTAAGTCCAAACATCTGGTTGCGATCCTTTGGTAGGAAGATTGTAAAAGAGTTCTCCTGCTGTCGTAAGTTTCCCAGCATTACATATAGCATTGATTAAGATGTTATAAACAACAATATTAAGGTCCAATCTTTTGTCTTCTACTTGTTGAAACAGTGTCATTGCCTAGGTTAATATTTTATTTCTACACAGCCCATCCAACAAAATTACATAAGTTTGGAGATCTGGATGTTGCCCGAATTCTAGCATCTTATGGAGTAGCTCTACAGCAGTTTGAGGTCTCCCAACCAGGCAAAGCCCACCTATGAGAGCTGTGTGAGTGACGACATTAGGAATAATTTCGTTCTTTGACATTTTGTGATAGAGACTCGTTGCCTCATCTATTCTTTCGCTCTTACAATATCCATGGATCAAAATGGCTATAACGAAAACAGAAGGTGAACATCCCCTCTCCAACATCATATTAAACACCTTGACAGTCTCATCCATTCTGTTTTGCAAACAGTAAGCTTCAATTAAGGAGTTGTATGTCACTATGTCAGGCTCAATGCCCCTCTAAATCATCCAATAGAAAACATCTTTCGCCTCTGTAAGCATCCTTTCTTTGCCAAGTGTGTCAATCAAAGAGTTGTATGTGACTACATTAGGCTCAATGCCCCTTTGAATCATCACATTTCCATTGCTCTCCAGATTGCAGATATTTTCACAAAATCCACGACATGTCAGTGCCATCAATTAGGAGAAAAAAGTTCAAAATCTTGTCTTTCTCTCTCTGTATTTCCCCATTTCTACAATATAGTAATTTGGGTCTGTAATACTGGACAGATAGGTGGGACTCGAGGTTTAACAATTTAAGACTGTTATTGAACTTTCACAGGCTCATTCACCAATTCCTATCAAAATTACAAAACCGATCTTCTTGCAGTTTTGAAACTGATCTGTGATACTGGACATAAGTCTAAAGCATTCTCTTCTTCATAGAAACAGGCTGCATTTTGATAGTGCTTCCTAGAGGAAACAAGTCTCCAATATTTATGATTATTCCACAAGCCCATATCCAATATGTTATCTCAATAGCAGATCGTCATTCTAAATCCATTATTTATGACTTGTTACTCCACCTGATCTTCAAAGTTCAAGTCTGTACTAAATTGGGACTTTCCTAGGTTTTTCTAGCAGGGTACCTAAATGCTCTGTTAACAATTTGTCCAGTGGAAAAAGGTGAAAGATAACCTCTTTTAGAGAGAGAGAGAGAGAGAGAGAGAGAGAAAGATAAATAATGGATTGCAAGTGCCTTTTTGGACTGGGAAACTTCACACTTCAGTGCCTAATAAATTTTGACCAAAACCACAAAAACAAAATCGAAAAATGAAACCCTGATGGATTTTCCTCAGTAAAGTTGCTTAGGTACTAATAGGTCACAACTGAGACCTATCTACAGGTACATTGTTTACTTGCTAGTTTAGAATTGGCAATTGTACAGAAAACAACTTCCAGAACAAAGAATGGTGCACTAAATCATCTCTGAGTCCCTATTACCTGCTTCTCACTTCTTAATTACTAGACAAAAGAACTAAGCATCAAACGGTACACTCTTTACCTGGATCCAACTCCAATGTCCAGGGTCCTCCTAATTACTAGACAAAACATTAACTTATAATCAATTGGGACACGCTTGACCTCTTAATTTTTTTCCGTTTCTCTTTTTCTGCAGAAACAAGTACATCTAATTGACATAGTATCACTGAAAAACGTGCTTAAATGTCTATTACGAAAACAGAAAGAACAGTTACTAAATTTCCTATTGCAGCAGAAGTACTAAGGTACAGATCTCAAAAGGATATGCAAACTAGTTCACTTGCCCAGATCAGTCTTCGTGAATATAACATTAGATTTTGACTAGTTCTATAATTCTTCAATGTTCACTTCTAATGCATGTAATTATAAGAATTTGATAAATAAAATTGAGGGTGATTAGAGCTTATTTTATAAAGTAAGTAGCAATATTGAAATCTTAATTAGAATCAAATTTGAATGGAAAAATTATTTAAGCAGATGAAAAGCCTTATTTTATGTTTGGAGTTTGAGCCTGGGGCATTACATTTCCAACAGCCAATATCATTACCATTAATCTTGACCTCATTGTGTGACATTTCCAATTTTGTAATCCTCACGAGCAAATGAGTATTGTAGATTTGTAAATACTGTGCAGTTGGAGATCCTACCTAAGAGGGAAAACGGAGGCGCTGTCAAGGGGGTTTTGTTTGACAGAGTATAGATCAATGCTTTCTACTGAAAATTATACTGCCGCCAGTTGTGCCTTCTCTCCCATGCAAATGGAATTTCTTGTTCAGGCATATCCTTATTGACATCAAAAATTTGAACACTTTGGTTTTACTGACAAAGAGGGTTACATACTGTTCTTGTATAGTTTTGACTTCCTAAAATCTGCCTAAGAATTTACTCTCACTTCGAGGATTTAGATACACTTCCAAAAACTTTTTCCTGAAAACCGAAGGCAAATAGTTTATTTAAATGTAGTGGAAGAAGAATGAATTCATCTACATGTTTGGTTAATTCCAATAATGTTGGAATTTAACCTGCAAATTTTTTCTGTTACATTTCATGCCAAACTCCTTGAAAGGAAGATAACCTTTGCTCAGGACTTTACAAGGCTATAGTGCGAAGAATTGTAGAGCAAGTTGGAGTTGTGACAGAGCAATGGTCACATATGTAGGAGATGCTACAACAAGTGAGGAAGGAGATGGAAGAATTGCAAGCCTCTCGAGACTTTTGGGAAGAATGAAGATGGAACCTTGTAGTTTATCATCTCTATGTTGCAACTGAAAAATATTTCCATTTTTACAGCAGAAGATAACTCAAGGTAGCCATTTTATGCTGGTTCTTCTTTTTCAAGATTCCATTCTCATGGACCTTTGGGTCAGATTTTCGGCAATGTACTTTCCACCTTATGAAGAGAAGTAATCGGCTAAAAGACTTATAAACAATTTCATGTATCATTTACAATTAGGAATGAAATCTTAATTAGAATCAATATTTTCAGAAACTTTGATGGAATGAACAACTACTATTATCAGCATAGTTGCGGGAACCATTTCCTCATAGTCATCCTCATCGTTACCCTTTTCCTAATCCTTTGACACTTTGAGCTTATTTATCAAGCCAAACAAACTTTTGTGAAAGATAACAAAAGAGGAGCAGCACTAAACAAACTAGTCCAAGGACATGGAAAGAAATATCCCCCTTATAATTTTGTGATTTTGACGAATTTGAAAATTTTCAGACTTTTGAAAAAACTACCGACCTATTTTATCTGGCTGATCAGCAGACAACAAGCCGACAAACATGGTTGCGGTGGTCTCATCTGCTGAGAAACCCTTGCCAAGCATCGTTTGGACATACTCGGTTGCCTTTGATGTCTCATTATGTAGCAAAAGACCTTGAATAATTGTGTTATATGTACAGTCATCAGGTGAGCAACCGTTCCTGTCCATTTGCTCGAGTAGTTCACAAGCTTCATTTATTAGTCCCTCTTTGCAAAATCCTTTAATCATTATGTTGCAAGTCAAACATTCGGTTGCAATCCTTTGGTAGGAAGACTAAAAAAGAGTTCTTTTGCAGTTGTAATTTTCCCGGTATCATACATAGCATCAATTAAGATGTTATAAACAACAATAGTGAGATCCAATCTTTTGTCTTCCACCTGTTGAAACAGTGTCATTGTTAGGGTTAATAGTTTGTTCTTACATAGGCCATCCGACAAAATAGCATAAGTTCGGCGATCTGGATGTTGCCCAAACTGTAGCTGTTATGGACCATTTGAGGAGTATGGGATCTGTCCCACATTGGTAGTATGAGATGCCAATGTGGGGTTTATATGCCTTGGGCTCCCTTCCCTCTTGAGCTGGCTTTTGGGGGTGAGTTATCCTAAGACATGTAACAAATGGTATCAGAGCCTACACCATGCCTCTCAGTTGCAATCGTGCGGCGCGGGAGGTGACGCCGATATTGCAGTGTTAGCCCGGGACTAGGAAAAACCTAGTGCACAGCCAGCCAGCGTGGGCGCTGGGGCTGCGAAGCGTGGTGGAATGTTATGGACCATTTGAGGAGTATGAGATCCGTCCCACATTGGTAGTATGAGATTCCAATGTGGGGTTTATATGCCTTGGGCTCCCTTCCCTCTTGAGCTAGCTTTTGGGGGTGAGTTCTTCTAAGGCATGTAACAGTAGCATCTTACGGAGAAGCTCTACAGCAGCCAGAGGTCTCCCAACTCGGCAAAGCCCACCTAAAAGAGTGTTGTGAGTGACCAGATCAAGAGTAATTCCACACCTTCACATTTCACGATAGAGACTCGGTGCCTCATCTATTTGTTTGCTCTTACAGTATCCACAGATCAATATGTTATAACTGGAAATAGAAGGCGCATCCCTTAACCAACATCATATTAAACACCTTGAGAGACTTCTCTAATTTGTTTTGCAAACAATACCATTAATCAAGGAATTGTATGTGACTAAGCTAGGCTCAATGCCCCTCTGAATCATCATAACGAAAAGAAATGGCATATTTTCTGCTAGCTTCACTCAATATATGTGTCTTAAAATTGGATTCTTTTCCTTCATTCTCATCTTGGGTGATGATTGTAAATAAAAGGCGTGAGGGAGGATGAATGCTTCTACGAGGTTGATATATTGTCTTGTGTTATATTTGTAAGATGGTTAAAGAAGCTGAGGGGATAATATAGTAGACAGATGCCATAGGCATAAAGAATGAAGCTGACTCTGTATCTGGCAAACTGAGAAGTAGCTTAAAGAGTTGGCGGTTTAATTTCACATTCCTTGAATTCAACAATGTTGGTGATAAGATGGTTAAAGAAGCTGAGAGGATAATATAGTAGACAGATGCCATAGGCATAAAGAATGAAGCTGACTCTGTTTTTGGCAAACTGAGAAGTAGCTTAAAGAGTTGGCTGTTTAATTTCACATTCCTTCATTTCTGCAATGTTGGTGACTATAGACAGGGGATTTGTTACTCCACCTGATCTTCAAAGTTCAAGTCTGTACTAAATTGGGACTTTCCTACGTTTTTCTAGGAGGGTACCTAAATGCTTTGTTTACAATTTATCCAGTGGATAAAAAGGTGAAAGATAATCTCTTTTAAAGAGAGAAAAAAAGAAACAAAAAATAATGGAGTGGAAGTGCCTTTTTGAACTGGGAAACTTCACGTTTAAGAGCCTACTAAATTTTGAACAAAACCACAAAAACTAAATCGAAAAACGAAACCCTGCTGAATTTCCTCAGTAAAGTTGCTTAGGTACTGATAGGTCACATCTGAGACCTATCTACAGGTACATTGTTAACTTGATAGTTTAGAATTGGCAATTGTACAAAAAACAACCTTCAGAACAAAGAATGGTGCACTAAATCATCTCACTTCTTAATACTACAAAAGAACTTTTTTTTTGATAAATAAGGCAATTTTATTAATAGAGAAAGAAAAAAGAAGAAACAGTACAAATGACTATACTGAGACCTCTAACTCATACATGCAAGGAAACTAATAAAATAAAAAAACTCCGAAAAGGGAGAGCCCAACAAAGCATTCACCCACAAGAATAAGGTCTGCAAAAAATTTCCTCTCAAACCCTCCAAGGACACAGCCACACCCTCAAAACATCTCTCATTTCTCTCTCTCCATAAATTCCACCAAATACGATAAGGGATCACTCTCCATATAGCTAAGGCCCGAGGGTCTTTAAAATCCCTATTCCAACACATTAAAACATTAGCTATCTTCTGAGGCATCACCCAATCGTAGTTCATTATAGAAAGCACAAAGGACCACAAATCCCTAGCAACCAGGCAGTGCAGCAAAATATGCTCAGCAGACTCCCCATCACTTTTGCAAAGATAGCATCAATCAAGCACATACACCCCCTCCTTCTTAGCTTGTCAGTAGTAAGGATACTACCATGGGTGGCTTCCCAAACAAAGAAAGACGCCTTAGGCGGGGCCAAAGTTTTCCAAATCTGTCTCCAAGGGAAGCTCTCATCAAAATCCCCAACAAGGCACGAAAACCAAGATGTCACCGAAAAAACTCCATTCTTGGATCTCACCCATCTCATCTTATCTTCAACATGTATTTTCAAAACTTTGGAGTAAAGTAAAGAGAAGAAAGTCGAAAACTCCTCCAACTCCCAATCATTAGCCCTCCTAACAAACTGAATATTCCACGAAGAACTCCCGGAATTCCTCTCCAAACAGTTCGCCACCATCGCATCCTTATTGTAAGCAAGAGAGAATAAAGAAGGAAACATATCCTTTAAGGAACTCTCACCGCACCAACGATCCTTACAAAAACGGACTATAAGGCCACTACCCACCTCAAAAGGTATGTTCTCAGCAAAGGAATAAACTTCTAAAGACTAATACCGTAAGGGCCATTACAAACGAAAGTGTTCCACCCAAGCAAAGAGAAAATGATTGGACCAGAGGCTCTATTCTTTCATCAGGGGGCTTACCATTCCACCCTCAAGAAGCTAGTGCAGACTTCCTTTTTGCCCTCTACAATAAAAAGCCAGTCTCAGATATTGAGCATATTGTTAAGAAACTTCTCCACACTTGGAAGAATCTCACCATCAACACCTTGCAAGAGATGAAGAGGGTAGGTAGATTTGTTCCACATTTGCCATTCTTTTCTGCATGACTCATGGCATCCCAGGAATCTAAAAAGTTTATTCCTTGTCTTGTATCTCAGTATGCTTTTGATGTGGCAATAATTTCTGTATTTGGGGAGAATATGGACCTAGAATTAGAAGGGCTATAATTCTATGTCTGTAGATCTACCGGGAACTCCCTACCGCAAAGCAATGAAGGAAATCAGGCGAGACACCTGTAAAATTTTGTAGACCCACGTCCATAAATTGTTGACCACGGTGACGAATCTGACGTTCAGATAGTTAACGGCAAGCGCCTCCATGGGAGAATCGAACGTGTTCATTTCGACCAAAACCTTTGGGTCCTGAACCCTTTTGTTTTTTGCTTCGATTCCAGGGATTGTGCGTGGGGTATGCAGAGAGAGAGAGGAGTGGATGAAGACGAGGAGGTCTGGCGACTGATTTATGGGGGAGACGAGAGGAGTGGGATCTGATGGAGATGCTGAGAATCGAGAGCTAAGATGCCAATTGCTGAGGTAGATCCGAAATTTATACCGAATTGTTCACATATGTGGTTTTTCGGGCGGCACACGTGTACAATGAGAGCAAAGGCGGTCTGTACACAAAGATAAATTTTGGTCTTCGTCTGGGCACAAAAAGAGTAAGGGCAGTCTGGTCATCCACCAATCATTTATCAAGAGCATTATGGTAATTTTACGAAAAACCGTCTCATTTGACGGTGAATTTAAATGGGAAGGCGATGATTGAGTGATTTTGAAACATAGAGGTCTCAAATTGTTGGTTTTGAAACATAGAGATCTCAAATTGTTGGTTTGGAAAATAAGGGTCGTAACTTGATTTTGCCCCAAAGATATGAGGCTAACTATGAGTTTACCCCAAAATAAAAGAGAATTAATATGTGAGGATTTTGCAATAAAAGTAATCATTCGATCAATATTTTATAAAGTAGTTAGCAATATTGAAATCTTAATTAGAATCAAATTTCAGTCTTTGATGGGAGGAAAAATGATGATTAGGGTCTCTTAACTCATCTTCCCAATTTTGAATTTGACATGCTTCGGGCTCCCAAACACACGAATTTATATTAGACAGTCAATCTTAGATCCGACGCCCTGATCACAATATACTCTGTTCCAATTCCGTAGAGAAATGTCATTTAAGTTATAAAGCTAATGACACATATTGCTCATGTCGTTAACTGGAATTTACTGTATTCAATGTTGCAAAACCAATTGTTTGGGTTCGAAAATTCAGCTGAGTCCAAATTAGGAAGCTCAGGGCAGATTGGTTCAGCAGTCGTTGCAGGATTTTCATGATTGTCATCCACAGCTTGAAGGGGCTCACCCAAATGTCCCAAATCTGCGCACCAGCTCATGGTCTCGATCATTCATGAGATCATTTGGCGCACGAATAGCACCATCCTTTAGCGTAATATGGTGTGTTTTGAAAGAACTGAAATTTGGAGGTTCCTGTTTCTGTAACTGTTAATATCACTGTCAGCTTGTCCTATTTCAAATCTTAAGCGGTGTGAGAATTGAAAATGCAGAAGATGGAAGATAAACAAAGAAGATGATGGGAAATTCTCTGTATTTTCTGTTATTGAAATGCTTTGTACAGAGTGTTGGTTATTTGTACAATAGAATGGAATATTCCAGTGAATACTAATTAACTTTGTCTTCTTTGCAATTACTGCAAATCTGTAATATGTGGATTTGCTAATGTTGACAAAGTCATTTAAGCAGATCAAAATCCTTATTTTCTACTAAACTCTTTCCGTTTGGAGTTTGAGCCCGAGATATTACATTTCCAACAGCCAATATCATTACCATTAATCTTGACCTCATTGTCCCTGGAAGATAACCTTTGCTCAGGACTATGCAAGGCTATAGTGTGAAGAATTGTAGAGCAAGTTGGAGTTGTGACAGAGCAATGGTCACAGATGCAGGAAATGCTACAGCAAGTGAGGAAGGAGATGGAAAAATTGCAAGCCTCTCGAGACTTTTGGGAAGATGGTACCTTGTAGTTTATCATCTCTATCTTGCAACTGAAAACTATTTCCATTTTAACAGCAGAACATAACTCAAGGTAGCCATTTTATGCTGGTTCTTATTTTTCAAGACTCCATTATCATGGACCTTTGGGTCAGATTTTTGGCAATGTATCTACCACCGAGTGAAGGGGAGTAATCGGCTAAAAGACTTGTACACCATTTCATGTATCATTTACAGTTACGAATGAAATCTTAATTAGAATAAAGATTTTTAGAAAATTTGATGGGAGGAACAACTACTATCATCAGCATAGTTGCGGGAACCATTTCCTCTTCCTCATTGATAAGCTTTTCCTCATCTGTCTCCAATGGCGCCGGAACGAAACCTTGACACTTTGAGTTTATTTGTCACACCAAATCAAAACCAAACAGTCATCCACTAAGTATTCTTGACACGAATCACTGCACTTCAAATGATCATTTGGATTGTTATTTTTTTTTAATAAAAGAGGACGGTATCTCTTAAATTGATTCCAAAACCCTTACTTGTAGAGGAGGATTATAGGGTCAGAAAATCCCGAACACCAGGTTTAAAAAGACCTCAAAGGAAAGATAATTAAAAAAAAAAAAGACTAGGACTAAACAAGAAAAAACTCACCTGAAACGAAGGCGTGGTAAACTCCAGCATCAGCTCGTACTAGATCTTTGATCTCTATCTCTTGCTGTAAGGAAGAATGTGAAATAATAAATTGATTTAAGCCCTATTCTCCTTGATTAGCAAAAGCATCTGCTACTGCATTCGCTTCTGGGTAGACATGGAGCGAAACACATACCACGAAAAGACAAAAATGAATGGAAAGTGCAAACCAGATCTGCTACTGCTTTGGCTTTCAAACAGTAGGCAGTATGTCGTTCAAAACAGTTTGTGACCCTCCGTTTGTCAAAATATATATATATGTATATCAAGAAAGTGGACAAAAACGTTGGTACCAATATTCTGAGTTTTTTACTAAAATGAAAAGAATTGCAAGATAAATGTGATCCGTCCATATCCCTGGTTACAGCAAAGTAAAAATGTTCCATCTTAATAATTAGATGCAAGAAAAACTAGTTATTTGTGAATTTCAAATGGATCCATATTCTTTATTGCAATGTGAGTTTTCTCTCATGGAATCATATTGAATAGCAAGTCAAACCTGAGACTGCAAGTCCGTTTGGGGAGGACTTGGTCAGAGAGTTCGGATTCCATCCGAAACTCATCCCCGTCCGACCGTCCGACCCAACGGTCGGGATTGGCCGACAAACCTCCCTTTGTCGGCCAATCCCGACCATTGGACGGTTGCATAGGCAGAACCAGCCAGGGGCTGTGGGGGGCCACCGCCCCGGTTGGTTCCTTCAAAGAGCAATTTTTGTATGTGTTTTTGCCTACCCAACCTCAATCTGCCCCCCTTGCAAATATTAAATTTAGTTAATGATTTGAGAATTTGTTAATAATTAGGGCTTGAATAATTATTGCGAATTTCTTAATTTTTAGATTGAATTAGTTGATGAATTTTGTTTTGTTTAGAGAATGTATATGTTTTTTATAAAAAAAATCAGCCAATTATATGCAATTGTCTAATACTCATAACATGTCTACTACTTCTAAAATAAATACTAGTTCGAAAAGACCTTGTGTTTTGCTTAGTTTAAATAAAATTATTAAGAACGAAATCATTTTACAACGTTTTCAGAATATACATACTTGTAGTATCCAATTGCTACCTCCTTGTCCCAGCAAATAGTACGGTACATGTATTTCAAAAAATGTAATGATTTTAGTACTAAAATTTTGATATTTTAACCCTAAGAATCTTTTTGCATTACTTAGGATTTTTTTTTTTGTTATTTCGCTTTAGGAATTCGCCCCCCTTCAAATTAGATCCTGGTTCTGCCACTGGACGGTTGGACGGGGATGAGTCACTACAAAAAAAAGGACCTATAGCAGCGGTCGTAAACCGCTGCTATAGGTCAAAAAATCGCTGCTATACGTTATAGCAGCGGTTTTTTAGCGGCGGTCTCAACCGCCGCTATAGCTCCGTCGGCATAGCTCTATCGCGGCGGTTTGGGTGACCGCTGGTGAAGACCTCGGGTCTATAGCGGCGGTCACGTAGCAGCGGTCGAAACCGCTGCTATAAACCCGAGCGCAGTTGCGCTATTTCAGCACTAAAGGTCTGTACTAAGCCTCACAAAAAATCTCATTTCAAACCGTAAAACACTTTTCATTGAATCGGGTCGAGATACTGTTTGGGTAAAAAAAATGTTTCCCAATTTCAGATAAAAAATGACCCTCAATTAAAGTTGAGTTTTTAGATTCAAAAATGTAAATGAATGACATTTATCACCAAAAAAGAGCAGAGGAACTGCCAGAATAGCATAAAACCAGGAGAATCATTTGCATGGAAATTAAGTTAAACTCACGATATGTTAATTCATCAATCCAGGGATCATCAACTAAAACAAAATAATTTCAGCCTCCATGCTTTTTAACAAAGCAAAGCACCAGAACATCAATACAAGTCAGGGCCCATCCACTTACTCAACCACAAATAGAAAGCAGCACCCACAAATACAAGTCATGGCACAGAAATACCATATGCATACCTCGATTGCACTTTGCACAGCACTTGCTACCTCAAATTCCATAAAACCAAAGCAAAGACCGCCGCTATAGGTATACCTTTGTAGACCCGGTTTCTATAGTGGCGGTCAGCCAGACCGCCGCTAAAGACATCGAAGATTTTCCCTCTAGCGGTACTGACTGCCGCAATCAAGATCGCCGCTACAGGTATCTCTTTAGTTGCGTTTTTTTCAAACCGCGGCCAAAAGAGGACCGCCGCTAAAGACCCTCCTTTAGCGGCGGTTTGCAAAAAAATGCGACTACAGAGGTCAATAGCGGCGGTCACCGACCGCCGCTATAGACCCTCTTTTGGCTGCGGTTTTTTCAAAACGCCGCGAAAAATACCCTCTAGCGGCGTTTTTAGCGACCGCCGCTATAGACCTTTTTTTTTGTAGTGAGTTTGGATGGAATCCGAACTCCTTGGTAAGAACTCTCCAAGCCAGTTCTAAATATAAACAAGAGGATCACAATTAATTATTATGCATAGTGTAAAAATTATTTCTGGGGACTTTGAAGGAGTGTAAAATGTATTTACTGCATATCTAAAGCTAGTAGTGCTGGATCTCCCAGCTCTAGAATTAATAGATAATGTGAAATCAATGCATCGTGAACCATCGATCATTGAAAGATAACGTAACATATCCATCAATGTGCTGAGCAGAAAATTAAATTTTCTATTTTCAACCTCTGGGGGTGGTGCCACTAACGGAAGTTGTCATTGTTCTAAAAGAACAATGTTATCTTAAAAGATCATTCGTAGTATTGGAATTGTTGGAAGAAGTAAATTAGTTGGTACTTTGAGAAGGTGGCTTGACTGTAGATCGGGGATCCAAAGTAGTTTTCATAAGCTTGTAACGATGTTTATATATGATGGCTAAGTATTGAGCACCTTCCATCGTATCATAACCAGAGGATTTAATATTCAGAATCAAGGGTTTATTATTTTCAAAATCGAAGATTTAATATGAAAAACAAGGGTGATATTTAAAATAAACTGGATCTTGACTTTTGTTCAAGGGTTTATTATTTTCTAATGTCATCAATATTGATATGCAATGCAAATGCAATTATCTATACTACTACTACCCATGCTAGTTTTACTATTTGTTCTCTTAAACATCTTATATGAGAGACTGTTTGATGATACAATTTTATCTCAGAATGGGTCATACCAATCGGGTCTGGCCAAACGCCTTCATGAATTTCACGGCTCCTTATAAGATAAATTATAACTCTAGTAGTATGTTATTAAAGTTCAATATAAGAATTCAGTTTTAACCATTGTTTTGTATATTATTTGGACTTTTATAAATTATAGCATTATCTTTTCAATTCGTCCCCCTTCTCAAGAACAAAATTCTGGCTCCGCGACTGCCTTCAAATCTCTGCCTCACCTTGGAACTCAAACTGGCTAAGGACCTTGACCACCATGCGCATGTCGGCAGGTCATCACAAGAAGTTTTCGTAAACATATACAGGGAAGACAGGAAAGATACATTTCGCCAAAACTTCATTGTCAAGAGCCAAACCGAAAAGTGAAGCTTTAATCTTTGCCATTACTTTATACTGAATCACTGATCTATCATATACAAGCACCCAAAAAAAAACGAAAAATAACACTCCCATACAAGAATATCGAAAACATGATACTAAATTATGCTCTGTTTTGGACAGGGTACTGCCTACCGTACAAATATAGTTGGTTTTTTTTCAACAATACATTACGAGAGAAGAGCAGTACAAACCGGAAGGGGAGGGAAACCCCTACAAACACCAGAAACCAGAACCGAAAACAAAAGAAAATAAAAGATGGCCAAGGAAGGGCCGCCGCAACAGGCAGCTAACATCACTCCAAGAAACAAAGCTCTGGGAGTCATCCGCAACGGGCTGCAACCGAGGGGCAAAACCGCTACAGGGAAGGGGAGGTGGTAGAGTTGGAGATGGTGTAGGGAGGCACCACTATAGCGTCTGACGACTGAAAATGAGGCTCCCAACAAAAGCGGACAGAAACCCCAGGCAAAGCTGGATACAGGCAAGCAAAGGGCAACCACGAGTCACCAACGACAGCACGTGAAGAACAGGTGCCCGGAGGAGAGCCAGATCTGACGGTTGCGAAGCCGGAAGGAGGAAGCGTGAACAAAGGTCGGCCACCAGGAAGAGCAGATCTGAGCAGCTCCTAACAAAACAGCAAACCCACGAAACAAAGAGGAAACAAAGGAGAGAGAGAAGGGGAGACAAGAGAGAAACATAGAGAAAAGAAAGGGAAAGAGGAGGAGGGGGGAAGGGGGAAAGGAGCCGAAGCTCCTTGCCCGGAAACGTAGACGGGGAGGGAGACGCAAGGCGCAGAGGGGGAGAGAGAGAAGGGGGAAGTGTGTTAGTTGGGTTAGCAAATAGTTGGTTTGACACGTTTTTGATAAAGTTTATACAAAACGTATTAGAGTTATTAGAGTCCCAAGCAATGTGGGCTATTGTAATTAAAGACTTATAAATAAGTTTCTCTGTAATTTCTCATACGCACATCAGTGAGTATATTAATCTGTTCAGATGAGTCTTCCCACAGTAGATGTAGGTTTATTAATCGTGTCTCACTTCTCTCTCTCAGTCCTTGTATACGACAAGGACTGATTTATGATTTTAAAGCTCGGACTTAATAATACGGTCTTTCTTTTACGCGGTTCACAACCTTATCAATACGGTGTTGACTTCCTCACAGTACTGTGTTGGTCTCCCCTCTGCTACAAGAAACCTCGACTCTCTTTCGCGCTCTTTCTGATCCTTCGACGTAAGCAGTGGAACTCTCCCAACGAGAAAAGAAGCCTTGCTAAACCTCTGTTTGGTTGCTCAGAAAAACTAAAAGAGGAGTGACCAAATTCTGAAATTGTATTATACAGCGGATTTAATACGAACCGTCTTGAATGCAGATCGCATCATTAAAATTGCCAAGAGGGACCTTCTGTTATTTGTGCTGAATGCGGCAATCGTTATAGATGTGATTTGGCATACTCGGAACAATCTTATCCATCAAGCAATCCCGGTGGATTCTAGCGTGATGATTTCGGCTATCAGAAGAAGGTATGTGGAACACACTTCTGCCTCGGCGGATGTTGCAGTCTGATCAAACGGATCTTACCTAGCAATTTCAGTAAAAGACTCTCACAGTTCCCTCTGTATGGTATAAAAGGAACGATTAGCTGCTATAGATCCTCTTATTGACGAGGCCTTTGCTTTGACAAAGACAACGTCGTTTACAAGAAGAAAGAAGTGGAATTGAGTAGAGTTTGAATGTGATTCCTTAAGTTTTATTTTCGGATGTTTTATCTGCTGATCCTCCACGCTGCTGGGCCATTTCTACGATGGTGGAACATATTTGTGCTGGATTAGTGAACTCTATGGAATGCAAAGTAGCCTGGGTGCCGCAGAAATGTAATCACAATTTGGCTAAGTGGGCTGCCACTTTTGGCAAGGAAGGTTTGTTCTTTGTTTCTACTATACCTGAACATATCCGGCTGTGTGATATGTAGCCTAGTTTTTAGTTTCATTAATACAATTAGTCGTTGCTTACCAAAAAAAAAGTATTATATTCTTCGCTAGCTATTTTTTGTTTTAAATAAGAGAAGTGTCAACTGCAAAATTGATCAATTAGGAGAAAAAAGTTCAAAATCTTGTTTTTCTCTCTTTGTATTTCCCCATTTCTACATTTCTAAAATATAGTAAATTGGGTATATAATAATTTTCCCCAGCGTGGAGTTCTAACTGAAAACTTATCTTGATATGAGTTACAAGATCTTGAACTCGAGAATTTTGAAAATGTAAATGAGAAACAAGGGCCCAGTGAAGAAAATTTCTTTCTAAGATACTTTTTGGTTCCAGGTTTATGGTCTGTCCTGGCTGGTCATTGTAGCAGTCATGATCATCTTGAAGGTTAGTTTGAAGCTCTAAAAACTTCCTCTGACTTCAAAGGGTTTGTCTCTGATCATGGTTATTTTTTATTTTATTGGATGATGCAACTTTGGAATGCATATGTTTGAACTTTCTCTAACAATAATTTACTAGAAGCAACCAACTCTCTGATCTTGTGAAACCTCACATCAATATGTTTGGTTCTTGCATGATACACCTAGTTCTTTGCTAAATAAATGACACTTTGACTATCACAATGCAACTGAACTCCACCTTGCTAAACGTTCAGTTCCTTGACTAGCCCTGTAAACCACAAAACTTCCTTAGCAGCCTCAGCGACTTCCATGTATTCTGCCTCAGTTGTGGACAGTGCAAAAAATGATTGAATCATGGATTTCCAACAAATGGGTCCTCTTGCAAGAGTAAACACATAACCTGTGTCTGATCTCCTGCCATCCAAGTTACTAGCATAATCTGCATTCACATTTCCTACAACTGACAGATCACTCTGTTGTCTTCCAAACATAATGTCATAATCCGTAGTACCCCTCAAATATCTGAAAATCCACTTGACTGCATCCCAATGCTGCCATGCTTGCTCACCATGCTGATTGCATGAGCTAAATCTGGCCCGGTACATACAATGACATACATCAGATACTCCACTGCACTGGCATATGGGGCCTTTGACATGTTTTCAGTTTCTTCAACTGTCTTCGGGCATTGTGAGGAAGACAAACATAAATGATTCGCTAAAGGTGTACTAACCGGTTTTGCATTTCTTACATTGAACCTTTCCAATACCTTCTCCAAATAGTCGGCCTAAGATAACCATAATCTTCTAGCATCCATGTCTCTGCAAATCTCCATCTTAAGAATCTTCTTGGGTGCCCCCAAATCCTTCATGTCGAATTCTTTACTCAACAAGGACTTCGCCTTATACTGCCTAACAAGCATATCATCCACATACAGTAACAGAAAAATTAATAAACCGTTATCAAGGCTCTTAACATATAAATAACAATCATACTCACATTTCTGGTAGCCAATTTTGATCATGTATGAGTCAAATTGCTTATACCACTGCCTTGAAGATTACTTCAATTAAAGTGGCTTCTTCAATTTACAGACCAATGTTGTTTGTGGTCATGAAATCTTTTCTGCTCAATGAAAATAGTCATAAAAAGTCACAATTTTCACCACTTTACTCTATTTTATTGTCCAATTTTGTAGTCTCAAATACTTTGACTATTTTGTGACGGCATTTAGCTAATTATCCACAAAAAAATTGGTCTAAACTTGAATTTTATATTTGAACCAAACTTCTCGTCAACCACTTCGTAGCTTGATTATTTTTAATGATGACCGATTCTTCATTGTCACGAGTGACTAAAAGTAGACATTCAATGAGTTCTTTTTTTTTTGCCTAATTAAAAAGAGTCTATAGTGACCAAAATATTTTTTACCATATTGCGTAGGTCACCATAAACTGGGTTGTAATGACCAAAAAAATATTTCTCTTCATCATGTTGTTTGTGTTCACGATATTTTTTCTGGTCAATGAGAATGGTCATAAGAAGTTGCAATTTCCACCACTTTACTCTATTCTATTGTCCAATTATGTAGTCTCAAATACTCTTACTATTTTGTGACGACATTTAGCTAACTATCCACCAAAAAATTGGTCTAAACTTAAATTTTATATTTCAAACAAAAATTCTCGTCTAGCATTTCGTAGCTTGATTATTTTTCAATGACGAACGATTCTTCATAGTCACAAGTGACTAAAAATAGACATTCAATGGATTCTTTTTTTTTGTCGGCCTTATTAAAAATAGCTTACAGTGACCAAAATATTTTTGACCATATTGAGTTGGTCACCATAAACCGGGGCGTAGTGACCAAAAAATATTTCTTTTCATCGTGCTATTTGTGGTCACATAATTTTTTCTGGTCAATGAGAATGGTTATAAAAAGTCACAATTTCCACCACTTTATTCTATTGTCCAATTTTGTAGTCTAAAATACTCAACTATTTTGTGACGACATTTAGCTAATTATCCACCAAAAAATGGTCAAAACTTGCATTTTATATTTCAACTAAAATTGTCGTCAAATAATTTGTAGCTTTATTACTTTGACTGATTCTCTACCGTCACAAAGTGACTAAAAGTAGACATTCAATGGACTCTTTTTTTTGTTGGCCTAATTAAAAAGAGTCTATAGTGACCAAAATCTTTTTTTACCATATTGTGTTGGTCACCATAAATCGGGGTGTAGTGACCAAAAAATATTTATCGTCATCATGTTGTTTGTGGTCACGAAATTTTTTTTGGTAAATGAGAATGGTCATAAAAAGTCACAATTTCCACCACTTTATTTGATTGTCTAATTTTGTAGTCTCAAATACTCTTACTATTTTTGTGGCGACGTTTAGCTAATTATCCACCAAAAAATTGGTTAAAACTTGAATTTTATATTTCAACCAAACATCTCGTCATACACTTTGTAGCTTGATTACTTTCAATGACGACCAATGTATTCTTTTTTCTGAGTCAGCTTAATTAACAAGAGCCTATAGTGACAAAAATATTTTTGAGCATATTGCGGTGGTCACCATAAACCGGGTTGTTGTGACAAAAAAAATATTTCTCGTCATCATGCCGTTTGTGGTCACAAAATTGTTTTCCAGTCAATAAGAATGGACATAAGAAGTCGCAATTTCCACCACTTTACTCTATTCTATTCTCCAATTTTGTAGTCTCAAATACTCTTACTATTTTGTGACAACATTTAGCTAATTATCCACCAAAAAATTTGTCAAAACTTGAATCTTATATATCAAACCAAAATTCTTGTCAAACACTTTGTAGCTTTATCACTTTCAATGACGATCGATTCTCCATAGTCACAAGTAACTAAAAATAGACATTCAATGAATTTTTTTGTCGGCCTTATTAAAAAGAGCCTATAGTGACGAAAATATTTTTTATTATATTGGGTAGGCACTATAAACCAGGGTGTAGTGATAATAAATATTTATGGTCATCATGAAATTATCATTCTTTCCTTACTTATGTAATTGACATAAAAAATTATTGGAGGCAAGTTTTGCCGCAACAATTTTAGGGATATTGAGAGAGAGAGAGAGAGGGATGATAATAGAGAAATAAGCAATTTTTGAAAATTTTCTATAGGTTCCTAACAAATTAACAATTTCAAATTCAAACAGAAGATAACTCAACAAAATTAATTTTGAATTGAAAACTCATCGAAAAATTCTCTCCCTATCACCGAACAAATCTTAATTTGAATTGAAAACACACCTAGAAATTTTGAATTGAAAACTCACGTAATAATATTTTTTGTCAATTACATAAATGTGAAAAATTTAAATTCAAGACTTGTCCAAAACAAATACATAACGATGAACATCTAGTCATCACTTTCTTCTCCATCAATAGATGATGGATCAGTGTCATGTACTACTGTGTGATCTTCATCTTCTGAAGTATTGTCAAGGTCAACTTCATCGTCAAAATCCATGCCAGTGTATGAGTCATCCGCATTGGCCACAATGTAAGTTACTTCAGTAGGGATGTCATCTCGGTATAGAGGTATCTCTTCGTTGATTGACTCATTAATGGATGGAAGCCTACCTAAACAATGTTCTCTTGCAGGATATCAGTGTCATTGGCTTGATCTTCATTTTCTTCCAAGCTGAAATAACTTAGTACTAATAATACTTTGAACTTCATACGTAGTATTTCAAAAATCTTAGTTCTTGGTATTAACTATATGCTTTTTGGGTAAACGGTAAGTAATATGTTTTTATTGTGTACATATATATTCTAACCTAATACTTAGGTTTAACATGTTATTTGTTATATTTGTTTATCATATACATGATATATGCTAATTAACCTAAGTACTTTATATTTACGTATCTAATATTCAATCATTATTAGAACAAAGGCTGCTAAAAGTGTAAGATTTAGCAGCCGTCACAAAAACTGCAGCTACAAATGGTGACCTATAGCAGCATTTTCTTCACAAAAATTTGGGAAGAAGTGTTTTTATGCAAGGAGATGGTTAATACGTTGTTAAGTAGTATTTTTATTAATGACAATAGCAATTTCCAATTAAATCAAATTTCATAATTTTCAATTTCAAATTCAGTCCAATTTATTCAATCCTACAACGTGCGCCGTTTATCCTGTTAGTAATTGAAATTGGTGATCTTCTAGCTCCAATTTCCTAACATATGCCGTATAACTACTCATCTCTTCTCTCTCTTTATCTCCAACTAGGAGATGCTTTTGGCTCTTCGACAAGAAAAAAAGGGGTTTGGACTGTTTGGTATTTACTTTTTTGAGAGGATGAGACTCGGAGGACAGAAAGAAGCCAGGCCAGAGAGGCCACACGGGGAGAGAGGAAAGACGATTTTTTCCGTTTTCATTGATTTATTTATTTTACATTTTTTTTGTTGATTTATCTTCCTGATATATACACACAACAATCGAAAAAGATCTCTCTTTCTCTCTTCCCAACATTGTGTGTGGATTTAAAAATTAGTTAATCCTTTTAGGTAAATTTTCGTTACGTTGGCGAAGAAACTGCATGTTGTTTGTGCTTCTCTTCTTCTTATTTGGGTGGGTTTCCACTGCTGGCCTTTTTCTTTTTCTTTTTCTTTTCGTTTTCCATTTATTTATTTATTTTTTTCAAAAAAATATGTGGTTGCATATGTGTTTTATTTTGTCTTTCTTAATTTGTAGTTCATCTTTAAAATTATTTTCCTCAATTTTGGGCATCATTGCCAGTCCATAAAGTGCATGTATAGTCATAGTGTCGGTTGAAGTTGAAATTGAAATTGATATAAAAATGCCACCTCATTTAATAAATAAGTATTTTTATTGTTTGGATATAAAAAAATAAATTATTACAAAAAGTATATATATATATATAACTTTGAACATAAGGAATTAACTAAAATTTTAATTTAATTTAATTACTGCAACTAACTAAAATGTTAGTTAATTAAGTCCCTCCACTTACCTAAAGTATATATACACTATATTTTCAATATGGTTCCTAGAAGTGAAAAACACTCAGTAAAATCCCTTCACTTAATTAAATTTGCAGAGTTTACATGACTTGTTACAAGTGCGCAAGTAAAATAATTAAATCTTTTGAAAAGTTAACATATAAAGGCTCAATGAATTTCGCATTGGAAGCCATTATCTGGTAAAGCAATTTCTGTAAAATAAAAAGCACGAAAATATCAACATCAATTCAAAATGTGAACTTAGTATCTCTTCTGCCAATCTTTTAGGAGAATGTTCGAGCTGATAAAGAAGTTAATGATTAGCTAGAAATAAGCATGTTGTCATCTCATTGATTGTGGAGAGCGGCTGAAGCACAATTTTCATAATATATTCCATGATCAAATGTTTTTTTTTTTTTTAATTTTTCCCCATAAAAAAATTCAGTTTTCCTTTTCTTTTTAGAGTGGCGAGAGGTATGGCGCCTCAAATTAGAGATGAATTTTTTCCCTTCATATGTTCGGAGATATATGAGAAGAACATCAAAGCTTCATGTGTAGGTCATCTGAAAATACTAAAGACTCTCCTTCATCCATCGAACACGAACTCTTGTGTGGAGGAATCAAATATGCAGTGCTTTACAAGGTAATTTCTAGTATTAGTGATCATGGGAAATTGATGACTAAAGTTGTTGTACAAGCAACGGGTTTGGTAGAAAAAAATTTTGTCGGCTTTAAGGGATGCAGTGGAACCATACGATGACAACTTCGGTGTATTGAAACTGCTCAAGAGGAAGAAACAGACGACACTCAAGGTAAAATGTGAAGCTTCTCATGGTTTTAATTATTCTGTATTAAAAATAATATGTAAACATTTGATTTCTTGTAAACATGACAATTCCTCCAGACCGTGATGATAATGAGATTGCCGAGTTGAATAAGTAAATTGCTTGCAATAACGGTAAGTACCACTGTATTGCACGTTCTCTTATCCGTTCGATTGGTAGGTCATAATTTGTTTCATGGCAGCTTTCAAAATACTATTTGATTTTGTTTGGTTGGTTGCTTGGTATCCATGATGGCGTGCCTACCTTCATATTTTTACTTCTTAGGTCTAGCTTTCACTCAGATGATGGTAGATTCTTCTTGATGTCCAATCTTAAGGGATTGTCACTGCATAGTCTTTTGGCTTTATTTGGACGTCTCTAAGGTAGCCAAACTTAGCATCACAAGGTTCATCATTTACTCGCAGCATTTTTCATCATTTTCCAAGTGTTTCCCTAAAACAGAGAGGAAATCAAACTAGTTTTCCTTGCCAGCCTTCAGCGTATAAAACTTTTAATTGTCTTGTTGAAATCGAGGCAATATTGCAAATCTCCATTTCCTGGTATTTTTTTTGTTCTCATTTCCACTAAAATGGAACGTTTCGTTAGCCTCTCAAGAGATCCCTTGAACATGATTCACCGGGGCATTTTTAGCCTGATCGTGACCATTTTCCCTGTAACATAATAACAGTTCGAGCATTTTAATATTCTTGACTGTGACCAAGTTGCCTGTAGACAATAACATGCAGTACCATTTTTCATAAAGGCCGCTCTTGTTGACCTTTTTCCATTCTTTTTTGGTCCATGCAAACCATAAATTGGCCAGCTTGAGAGAGGAAATTTTGTCCGCAGAATATCTTACTCCAGCTCGTTGGTTTCTTTTCAAGTGTCACCCTAAATTATAATATATCGAAGTGCAGCTCTAAAGTGGAGTTTTACAATAATAAATATGATAGTCTGATCAATGATGTGCATGAGCTAGTTCAAAAGTACACCGCATATGCAGGAAGGTGCGAATAACAAGATGAACAGATTAAGTACCTAAAGGAAAAAATTGAAGCTCAGAACCATAGTATTTAAGAAGGACGAATTTCAGAATCAAAGGATAAAGCAGATTCTGAAGTATGGTTAATTTAAGAATTTTAATGTTATTGTTTTTCTTTTTTAGTGGGTGTAGCTCACTAACCAAATTCATGGTTATTGGATAAATGTTTTGGTTTGTTGTATTAATGTTTTATTAGGACATGAAACATTTGTGAGTTGTTGTTTTTTTTATATAAATCCAAATTATGTGCATTTAACTAGATCATTAATGGTTTTTATCAGAATATCCTTAACAATTTTCTACTGACTATATTATTGTTGTAGTAGTTTGTGGTTTTAGATGACCAATACAAAACTAATTTAATTTTAATAAAAAACCAGTTTGCTGACCACTTTGGGATTGTCAATTATATGTATTGGTAACGTGAATAAATCCGCCAATAAAAGTAAATATATACCACTTAATATTAGTAAAAAAAGGATTAATTCAAGCATTGTAAATTTGCCCCTTAAAGTAATATATGACCGTTTTTGGATGGTAGGGAAAAGATTTTACTAACTAAGAACGAATGACAATGCAAATTATTTAATGACTAGTAATAGTTGAGATTCAGTTTACAACGCAAAGTTAGTTATTCTTCATTTGTCGTGGTAAGAACGGGTTCAATTTCTACGCATAGATAACATGGTATAAAATCAATGCATTGCAGACCAAAACTAACATACAGTCGTCGTCAAGACTCATACGGCGACCATTTCATTTTCGTAATTGAATGAATTTTTTTAAAATAATAAATGGTCATAATCGTATTTGTGTGACCATTTAGAAAATCATCGAAAAGGATTTATAGGCACTAAATGAACAAAGTCAGTAATTTGTTTACAGGACGAAACAATAGTGGTCATTATACTATTGTTAGTAACCATTTAAAAATTGTCATGTGAAATTAAAATAGAACAAGATTAGTCAACTGTTAATAGTGACCACATACGACGACTGGACCGAACGTTGTTAGTGGTGATAATATGATGTTAGTGGCTATTATTCACATAATGAAGAGGAAAAAAATATGTAAGAGTGATCACGTAAAACGAGTGGATAGAATATTGTTACTTGTTAGGGGTGACCAAATGTATGTTGCATATCAACGACATTAGCTCTAAAAAAATGTCTAATGAGAAAAGATTTTGTTGTTTAGGTGACCATTTTCTTCATGAGAAATCAAGCAAATGCTGACGTTGTCATTTTGGGTCCATAAAAACTTCTCTAAACCGAGAAAAAATGACCAACTTTTGACTACTAAATTTGGCCAACCTATTAAAAGTAACAACCAGAAAGAGGTTTTAAGTGACCCCTGTTTTGGTCATTATAAGCATTTTTTATTGTAGTGAAGCAATTATTGTGAGGATCAAAGGAGTGATAAGGAGATACAAAAATCACGGAGTATTAAGGTTGCAGATGCTCACAATATTTTTGTAATCACTGGAGAGAGTTTGAGCCGTACGTAAGGATGACTAATTCAAACCAAATGACAATCCAACAAGACGCATGCACCAAACCAACTTCTAGTCCGCAGCTAGCAACAATATCACTAAAAGGTAAAAAGAAATCAAAACAGATACAGTAACAAAAGATGGTGAAAATTCAAACAGAGTTAAAAAGATAGCAAGAGAAGTCAAAGATTGAAAAAATCACTTATGCCGTGTATGGTATTAAATATTGAAATTTGTAGAGTCTTGTGCTCACGTCGAAGAATAGAAAGAACACAGTTTTTATTCACTTAGAATACTCCAAATTCCTATTTTCGTGTCTGCTTGTAGGGCCCTGGAACTTTTATCAGTTCCAATTGCTTTTCTGGAGATGTCTTTTGAAGAAAAGGCCTCACCGAATATTATGGAGTAAAACTTACTCTGTTTAATGTTGACAGCTACAGAGTTAACCCCATTACGTATTTTAGGATTAAAAAACTCTAAAGTGGTTTACGAAATTTGAAATGAAAAGAGGTCAACTAATTATGTGCGAGGAATTGCGCCTCTTGAGTAATGGGCAGCGGACTAATCCTTAAAAAGAATCCACAATCTGTTTTATATTGGAAGCAATGTGGGCGCATTAGAACCTTAGAGGCAACACCAGTACTAAGTGCATCTGTGTTTCTTCTTGTTCCGCCGGCCATGTTGAATGCTTAAATGCACGGTTCTCTCGAAGATGCATGTGCGAGCGCCATAGCCTATATCACGAAATGTTGTCGCATGTATGATGTATCCATGATGAGGTAAAAAGAGTAGCCTCACGTGCATGACTTCGCATGTTATAAAATTGCCTACAACGTCGTGGAGCGACCAGGCAAAAGAGGAACCAATTATATACAATGTCAATCTCTGTCGGAAAAATTGATGGCGCAGACACGCGAGAGGGTCTTGATTCTCTTGAAGTTGGAATTTACTGCTTAATGTTGTGCCAACTGGAATCTGTCCAATTTTGCGTCTAAGTCAGGAAGAATACCGTGTTTGCTACTCTATTAATTTTTGCTTGTTATGGGGGCTGGATTCTCCTTTACTGTTTGTAATTTTGTGTTATGGATCATTAGAAGAGTATGTGATCCGTCTTACATTGGGGTTTATATGTCAATGTGACGTCAGTATTGCAGTGTTAGTTCGAGATTAAGAAAAGTGTAGTACACATGTAATTTAAGTGAGCACCGAAACTGCAGAACGTAGTGAAATATTATGGATCATTTGGGGAGTATGAGATTCGTCGCACATTGGGAACCAAGACCCTTTTCATCTCGGAATTTGAAGATCTTTTAAAAATGGTCTCCGAATTTTTTAATATGATCACCAATAATTTTTAGATTATAGAGGTACAGACCAATAAGGTTCGACACTTGTATATTTTTCCGGATAGTAACTTACTTGAAGGAGGCGAAAAGATTCTATGAATAAACATTAAAAAATTTAGAAATTGCGGCTGACTAAAGTAAAAAATTAGAAACTATTTTTTAAAAGGGCGTAAAAGCTAGAGACTAAGAGGCTGTTCGTTGAGGTTGAATCCTCAGGATTTTTTGAATCCTCAGGA
This sequence comes from Myrica gale, assembly GCA_963930655.1. NCBI lineage: Eukaryota > Viridiplantae > Streptophyta > Magnoliopsida > Fagales > Myricaceae > Myrica > Myrica gale. Next base: position 6,615,287 of record OZ005602.1, on the reverse strand, counting down.
TTCTACAACCAAACATAATTTTTCACACCATATAAATATAACTACAACACTCATACCAATAAAGTAAACATCACATAAAAATTCTCAAAACACAAAAAATCGTCAAAATACACCCAAACCGAACAACCTCTAAAACAGGTATTTACTCCAATGATCCTCGAGAAGCCCCACCGTTAAGAGGCAAGGTGTAAATTAATCGCGACGTACGACGCCGTAGCTTGCGTCGTCTAATTGTGTCGTTTCTCTCTACTTGAATAATGGCGTAAAGCACCGACCATCCTCGTAGTCATGTATAACGCGTTCTTGGGTACCTGCTGCTTGCCCGGCTCTTTCCCTTCATTAACTGGAGTTACAACCGAAGAGAAAAATCCCCACGAGTGGAGATATATCAGTTTAGAGGAGTTCCCATTTACTTTCCAAATGCGAAATAGCAAACCTACGCGTTTTGGGAACATATTAATTTGAGGGCTCTTTCGTCTCGTTGTTCCCAACCTTTCTACAAAAGAACACTTTCAGCAACAGTCTACAGACAAGCCCGCAGCTTATAATTCAGCCACCACTACGTCCTTTAGACACAGGCCAGTTGCCCTACGTGTACCTACCCATGGAGCTTTCCTCCAGCATTCCAACTGTTAACGGCCCTCCTCACACAAGCAGCAGAGGCCCCCAAACTGTTTCGCAGCCCCCTAACCCCAAGTGTTCCGCAGTCGTACTCCGTGTGAGCTGGGTACTTCTATCGATGTTAATCATAATTAGCCTTATCATGTCCATTGCATGGCTTATCCTCAACCCACAACTTCCCCTTTTCGGAGTCACCTCCCTCACCGTCTCCAACTTTACACTTTCCGATCACGACTCGCGATCAATAAGCGGAAACTTTGATATCGAAATCTTTGCGAGAAACCCCAACAAGAAAATACAAATGTACTTCAACTATGTCGATATCCATTTGTGTTACAGGGGATGCTATGTTATTTCTGGGTCTCCGACCATGAAACACTTGGATCAGGAGAGTAAGAATACTACTTTTACTGCTGCGCTAAAAGCGAATTCGCGCTGCTTTAGAAAGAATTGGCATAATACGCTTTGCCCTCTGATGAAAAAGGAGTCGAAGAACTTCCCTGAGAATTCAAGCAGTGGGGAGGTCAATTTCAACGTGAAGATGTTGGTTTCGACAACTTTTAGAGCTGGAAACTGGCTTAGCATGAAAGAATCGATGGTTGTTTCCTGCACGAATCTGAAAGCCACATTAATCTCATCTCCAAAAGGAAAGGGAAAGTTGAAAGAAGGAAGAGATCAGAACTGCAAAGTTAGTCATTATTCTTCGGACTAAATTTCGGGAGCCTTTCATGACTAGTTATCTTCTTTAATTGCTCTTTTCAGTTCAACCCGTTTCCTTTTTGTAGTTGGCTGAGCTTCCTAAAATGTATTTTTCAGCTCATGTTTTGTCCATGGTGTCCTCATCTATATGAACTCCCATTGTACCTGTCATAAACTTATAGAAATAAACGAGGAAAAGAAGGGCGTGTGTGGAACGAAACTCTTCACTTTTTCCATTTCAGGTGCAGGACATTAATTTTTGTAAACACTGAACCTAACACGTACGCGTCCTAATCTTTTACCTTTTGACTACTAATTCATGCATTTATGAGGCGGGTGAAATGATTGGAGAAGATTAATGAAGCCAATCAAATGCTTCCAATGTGCATATATATATATATATATATATATATATAGGGATTCCTCGACCACTTTCTTTGACCTTTTGACTACTAATTCATACATTTATGATGCGGGTGAAATGATTGGAGAAGAATGAAGCCAATCAAATTCTTCCAATGTTCATATATATATATAAGTTGCCTGTAATTATAGTTACTAGCATACATGCGCAATTAAGATATCATACGATGCAGGGTTGTCGAGGCTTATTAACAATCAACCCTCATTACATACGATGAACTTTACCTCTTTCTGACCTGAAGAACAAGAGAAATGGAATGAGGGTTGATTGTTAATAAGCCTCGACAACCCTGCATCGTATGATATCTTAATTGCGCATGTATGCTAGTAACTATAATTACAGGCAACTTTGCTTTTGCCCATTACTTTATAGAACCCCTAAAAATTATGGCCTTAATTCTTCATCTCAAAAGCTTACATGCATGTCCATCTCCCTGTAGGAAACACTGATGATGCTACAGTTAATATTGCATAGTCATGATATATATATATATATATATACTATCCCTAGTAAAGAATTTGAGAATTGGTTATGTCTACCATCTCTTAAACATAAAAGAACAGCAACATTTAATCCTTGACAAGTTAAAGGAGTAGCGGCAACTTGTACTAAACCCATATGCATATATTTAAAGCCTTGTGATATATGTTTTTTAATCATATTAGTATTAATTAAGTGTATAGTTTCATATTCTTTGCCAATAGGTATTAATTGTTCTATAGTTTTTATAGTGTAATCAGTATTAAAAGCAAAAGTAGATTGTTTATAGAGTTGAGAATCTTTTACTTTAGGTATAACCCAATTATTTAATGGTTTATTCATACCTAATGATACATGATAATCATAAGAATTAAGATGAGATGCAGAAGATGTAGAGTTATCGATGCTAATTTCCATACTATTACTATTAGAACTTCCACTTGTCCTACTATGATTACTATTTGATCGTTTAAACATATTGTTTAAATTACAGTATGCTTTTAAAATTAGCTACTAAGCGGGTTGAACAAACCGGGTCCGGCCTATGCTTTCAACAGTTTCAGGTGAAGTCCAACGTTTAAGTAGATAATAAAGAAAGACAATAACAGTAATGTAAACCAAATGTTTAAAGGAACAAAAGTAATGTAGAAGTTAAGAATAAATTAGAATAGTAAAAGTATGGGTGCAAATGATATGTATGCCACTAATACCAATTAGGCTCAGATGTTATTATCGTCAGAATAGTAATTAGAATCATATTCTTCAAACAATGTTTCACCAATGATATCGTCAATGGTATTATCAACGGTATATCTCATAACTAAATATGTGACATATATCATATGCATAAATAAATATGCCAATAAAGTATTCCATGTTGTAAGTCCTAGATTCAGGATTAAGGCAACCCAAGAAGGGGGTGAATTGGTTTTCTAAAGTTTTCGGTTAAAACCCCCAAAGTTGTGTTTGCAAGTAAATACTACTTTAGCACAAGTATATAATATGCGGAACTGTAAATAAGTGCTAAAGTAAGGAGTAGGGATATGAGAAGCAAACACAGTATTTTTAGGTGGTTCGGCAAACCCGCCTACATCCACCCCTCAAGCTCATTCACCGAGCCTTAAGGTTTTCCACTATTCTCCAATAGCTTTACACACTAGCTTTCGGGTGCTAGTGAACCGTACAAGTGTTTTCCCTGGATCAAAACTCAAACCCTCCCAAGTGGTTTTTTGGCTCACCACTCACAACCTCACCAAGCTTGAGATATACACTCTCAAAACTTCTTCTTTAGTGAACAACCTCACTAAAGGAAACACCTCTTATGATAGCTAGATGGAAGAACAAAAACTCTCTTGATAGAGTAGATATGAAAATGAAAGGCTCTATCTCTTTATTCACACAAAGACAAGGATAGAAAAGTGTGTTTTGTGTGAATGCTATGAGAAATATAGAATAAGAAGGTTTAGAATATTTCTCAAGTAGTATAAATGATATGTGGTCGTTGGGTTATCATTTTAGACGAAATGAAGGTGTATTTATAGGCCACATATGAAAACTAGCCGTTTATAGCCGTTGGGAGTTTTTACTAAAACGAGCCGGTTGACAGCTACATGAACCGGTCGACTGCTTCAAGTTACCGTTACTCCAACGATCATATTGTCAGAAGCTCAACGACTCTTTGTCAAAACCAACCGGTCGATCGCTACATGAGGCGGTCGAAGTACCGGTCGACCGCTTGAACAGTCGGTTGACCTCCTCAACTTAAGCATGATCCGGTTCTTTAAAAAATAAGGTTTTTGACCACTTTTAAACACCAAATTTTGAAGAGATTCTTCCCGTAAGTATATTAAAGGTTTGAGAATATATTTGAGGTGTTTTGAAACCCTTTAAAAAACATTATAATCTTTCAAACAAAAGGTAAAACGGTTTATGCACGTTTTGAAAGATATGCAAGTGCGTGATTCAAATCCTTGTCAAATGTGAAATAAAGAGTTACAAGGATTATACCCTAAGGTCTTGAATCTTCACTTTAAGCTCCTTGAATCTTCTCATTCTTCTTTCTTCAAGGTTTGACTCTTTTCGTCAAGTGTCTTTGTCTTTGAAGATGTCCATTTTGTAAACTCATCCATTTATTGGAATCATCAAAATCTCGATTGTGCACAAAAGCCAATAATCTCCCCCTTTTTGATGATGACAATAAAGTGATTGTTTTGGGATGACTCCCCCTATCTTTTGCAATTGGACAAACATTTAAAAACTTGAAGACAAAGCATTAGTAGCCATTGGATTCATAAATAGTAATACAATTAAAACATAATCCAATTAAAAAGGAGAATACATAGTCATCAAAACTATTACCACATTTCTCCCCCTTTGTCACATAAAAAAGACAAAGGTTACATTTCTCCCCAAATATGCATTCAAAAAGCAATGAGAATACAAGCATGTAGACATTTAAGAACTCTCCCCCTTTGTCAATCAAAAAGTGAATGCATGGAACTAGTTCAAATGATCATTTTCTATCCAAAAGAACAAGTTTGGGTTTTAAATGACAATCTCTTTGAAATGATATAAAGGATGTGTAACGGGGACTCAAGAGTCCATCACTATTACGATAGTAGCCCACCGAGTGGGTTTGTACCAATCTCTTAGCTACCAATGACAATTTAAAAGTCATTCTCAACCAAAGAAAGTTTAAGCACACAAAGAACTTATTAAAGTTCATGATTTTGTAAAAATGTTAGCTCATAGATGTTCCATTTTGATAAATGCAAAAAATATTTTAAACATTAATACATTTGCATATTTAACACATAAGAAATCATCACAGAAGATAATCAACCAACAATTTAAAACATATTTTCAATCAAGGATTTAGAAGTTACCAAAGGTTTTCCCCTTCACATTTTCTCTTTGCTCCATCCTTGTTGAATCCTATAAAAGAATCAAGGAAATGCTTTTGGTATCCAAGCTTTCTTGGGTCTTTCGGTGGTAGCCTTGGTTCCCTTTGGAACCCATGCTTTCTTAAGAGTCTTGCTCTCAAGCTTCTTTAATGCACAATCAAAAATTAGATGCCCATCTTTATTGCAAAAATGACATATTTGAGTAGGTGCATTAAATGATTTAGCCTTCACAAAATAATTCTTAAAATATTTTTGGTGAATTGAAGGCTTGTGCCTAAGCCACATTTGTCAAAGACACATCTTTGACTACCAAGAATCAAATCTAAAGATTTCTTTCCTTGAGTAAACTTCTCAAGGATTTTGCTTTGAGAAATAATTTTGTTGTTCAAAACAACTTTCTCCTTTTCAAATTCTAAAGCTTTTTGTTGGAACAAATCGTTTTCTAAATTTAGATTATTTTTCTCATTTTTCAAAGAATCAATATCATTTGAGATCAAAATGAGTTTCTTTTTCAATGATGTATATTTTGAACCTAATTTTTCAAATTGACATAAAAGATCATCAAATGCATTTTGAAGCTCAATATATAAAGTTTCATGCTCATCATCGGAAGAGTGTACCTCATCGGTATCCTCAAATGCCATGTAGCACATGTTGGCTATTTCTCAATTTTCTTCTTCTTCTTCTTCGGAGGAGGAACTTTCATTGTTAGCCTTCCAAGATGTCTTCTTGTATTTGAGGCTTCTCTTTCCTTTCTTGCTTTTGAGGAAGTTCTGCTTTTGAGGAAGTTCTTGAACTTTCTTGTCATCAAGACTATGTTTTCCTCTTTGTCATCCTCATCTTTCATTGTTGAAGATTTGAAAGCGATCCTCATCTTTTTTTTTCTCTCATCTTCATTCTCAAGCATTTGGATCTCATGGGTCATGAGTGATCCAATTAACTCATCCAGAGGAAGCTTGGTGAGATCCTTGACTTCTTGTATGGCGGTCACTTTGGCCTCCCATGCCTTTGGTAGTGGCCTAAGGATTTTTCTCACCAAATCGGAGTTAGTATAAGATTTACCAAGAGCATTCAAAGTATTTATTATTTTGGTAAATCTAGTATACATGTTAGAAATAGATTCCTCTGATGTCATTTTAAACAATTCATAATTATGAACAAGCATATTGATTTTTGACTCTTTTACTTGACTTGTTCCTTCATGAGTAACTTCTAACATATACCATATATCTCTAGCATTTGAGCAAGATGCAATTCTATTAAACTCTCCTCTATCTAATGCACAATATAAAATTTTCATGGCTCTTGCATCTAGAGAGATTTTTATTTTGTCATTTGCATCATATTCGTTTTCGCTCCTAGGAGACTCTACTTCTCCAACTTTCCTTGTAGGCACACATGGTCCATTTAAAATGCATAACCACAAATTATAATCAATAGATTGAAGATAAATTTTCATCCTAGCTTTCTAATATGCATAATCATTTCCATCAAAAAATGGAGGTCTAAGAGTGGAAAGCCCTTCAACTTGAGTGTTGAAGCTTGTAGTTGTCATTCTAACTCAAGATGGTTAAATCTTGTATAAAGAGCACCAGGATCCGATACCATTTGTAAGTCCTAGATTCAGGATTAAGGCAACCCAAGAGGGGAGGTGAATTGGTTTTCTAAACTTTTCGGTTAAAACCCCCAAAGTTGTGTTTGCAAGTAAATACTACTTTAGCACAAGTATATAATATGCGGAACTGTAAATAAGTGCTAAAGTAAGGAGTAGGGATATGAGAAGCAAACACAGTATTTTTAGGTAGTTCGGCAAACCCACCTACATCCACCCCTCAAGCTCCTTCACCTAGCCTTGAGGTTTTCCACTATTCTCCAATAGCGTTACACACTAGCTTCCGGGTGCTAGTGAACCGTACAAGTGTTTTCCCTGGATCAAAACTCAAACCCTCCCAAGTGGTTTTTTGGCTCACCACTCACAACCTCACCAAGCTTGAGATATACACTCTCAAAGCTTCTTCTTTAGTGAACAACCTCACTAAAGGAAACACCTCTTATGATAGCTACATGGAAGAACAAAAACTCTTTTGATAGAGTAGATATGAAAATGAAAGGCTCTATCTCTTTATTCACACAAAGACAAGGATATAAAAGTGTGTTTTGTGTGAATGCTATGAGAAATATAGAATAAGAAGGTTTAGAATATTTCTCAAGTAGTAGAAATGATATGTGGTCGCTGGGTTATCATTTTAGACGAAATGAAGGTGTATTTATAGGCCACATATGAAAACTAGCCGTTTATAGCCGTTGGGAGTGTTTACTAAAACGAGCCGGTCGACTGCTTCAAGTTACCGTTACTCCAACGGTCATATTGTCAGAAGCTCAACGGCTTTTTGTCAAAACCAACCGGTCGACCGCTACATGAGGCGGTCGAAGTACCGATCGACCGCTTGAACAGTCGGTTGACCTCCTCAACTTAAGCATGATCCGGTTCTTTAAAAAACAAGGTTTTTGACCACTTTTAAACACCAAATTTTGAAGGCATACTTCCCATAAGTATATGAAAGGTTTGAGAATATATTTGAGGTGTTTTGAAACCCTTTAAAAAAACATTATAATCTTTCAAACAAAAGGTAAAACGGTTTATGCAAGTGCCACTACAAGAAAATCTGGTTCTAACAGCGCCAACTTTCGTTGTCAAAAGTATGCAAAACCGTTGATAAAGCCATTTCCCAACTGCTCCATGTCGTCGAAGACGTCGTTGCGGTTGCCTGGTGAACAATAGGCTTTCACAACGACAAAAGTCTCTCTTCGCAATAGATCTCTCACGTCGACTAACATTTGCCACCAAAAGGTGAAGAATCGGCTGCTAAAGGCTGGTCGTTGCAAGAAAACAGAGTCTATGTGTCGCTGTAAGAGAGCAGAGTCGGCAAAAATTGTCGCAGAGAAAGATGCAGAGTCTGCAACGATGGGGTCGCAGAGAATGAAGATGAGAAAGACCAGCACCAACGACAGAGAATCGTTGCAAGAAAGGTGGCTCGGCGACTAGAGAGTCTCAAATTTCAGGAACCATCTTTACATTTGCACAAAAATAGCAAAACCAACTACATAATTCATCTCAAACAAACAAACAAACAACAAGACAACAATCAATATAAAATTTGAATCTTCATTAAACTTTGTACAGAGACTTCACAAAACAGGACACAAGAAAATAAACCCAAGAAATACAGATCTATAACAAACCCAGGAAAGATCTTTACAAAATACGCCCAAAACTAAAGATCTACAACAAACCCAAGAAAGAAAAGATCTTCAATGAATAAAGGACTTTACAAAATGGAGGACTTCACAAAATGCGAAAAGATCTCCATCACCATAGCCTCGCTGTTTGCTCTTCATCTTCGTTGTTCTTTGTTCGTTCTTCACCTTCGCTGTTCGTTTGTTGACAGTGAAATAGAGGCTTTAAGGAGATTGCTTTCATCCATGAGAGAGAAAAGGCTCAGATTCGCTTTCAGGTAAGCTGCATGAGCGAAACAAATGAGAGAAAAAAAGTTAGAATCTCAGGCAGTGTTAGCATTCTTTTATAGATAGATCTATAAAAAAAATAGCAAAAAGTAAAGAAGATATGAAGATTTTTGTATTGTCGTAGCCGCTGAAGGAGTTTACCGTAGTTCTTCTTAACACCATTCTCAAGAGCCGCCGGGTGAGAAAGAGAAAAGAAGAAAAATGAAGAAGAAGATAGGCGTTCGGGTTAAATGGAGCGTAGAACAAAAAAAAAACTGAAGTCTTCGAACGGTTAAGATTTTTTCAAATTTACGGAAAAAATGCGACAAGTGTAAGGTGCTATTTTGAAAAACACTTTCGAGAACCTTCTCCTTGGTTTCTGCGGGGTTGCTTACGAGACACATTTGGCAAGCACGCGCAATGCTCTTGCCTCTTAGCTAATAGTCTAAAAGAGAGTAAAATAGAAAGTACACTAAGGCCTTATTGTTTGTGAATATTTTCGGGGCATTCACTAATTTGGTCTACAACGCTTTGTGGTTGCTTTGGGTGGTGTTTATAAACTAAAAATAATTGCTAGATGATTAAATCTCAGTAATTTTTTTTGTATAATATTAGTAACATATTTTAGCGACATATTACATTTGCCGTTAAAAAATTGTGATTAAAGTTTTTAGCAACAAAATATAATTTTTGTTGCGACATAATTTTTGCAACGCAATTGGGTTCGTTAATGGGACAATTTAGAATTTTGTCTCATAATTTTTGCAACGCAATTAGTTGACATTGTTTAACTTTTAGCGACCAATGTGTTGGTTGCTAATATCTTATTTCGACCAAAAAATTATTGGTTGTCATTGTTTAATTTTTAGCAACCAATGCGTTGATTGCTAATATCCTATTTCGACAAAAACAATATTGGTAGCCATTGTTTAACTTTTAGTGATCAATGCGTTGGTTGCTAATAACCTATTTCGACCAAAAGAGTATTGGTAGCCATTGTTTAACTTTTAGTGACCAATGCGTTGGTTGCTAATAATCTATTTCGACCAAAAGAGTATTGGTTGCTATTGTTTAACTTTTAACAACCAATGTGTTGGTTGCTAATATCCTATTTTGACCAAAACAAAATTGGTAGCCATTGTTTAACTTTTAGCAACCAATCATTTAGTTGCTAATATCCTATTTCGACCAAAAATTAGCTACCGTCTTATATTTGTTGCTAAAAGTCTCAATTGCAGCCGTTCTGAAATTTGGTTGCTAAAAGTCAATTATTGGCAACCACATTTTGAAGGTGGCCAAAAATTTGGTTGTTATAGCCCATTTTTCTTGTAGTGTGCGTGATTCAAATCCTTGTCAAATGTGAAATAAAGAGTTACAAGGATTATACCCTAAGGTTTTGAATCTTCACTTTAAGCTCCTTGCATCTTCTCGTTCTTCTTTCTTCAAGGTTTGACTCTTTTCGTCAAGTGTCTTTGTCTTTGAAGATGTCCATTTTGTAAACTCATCCATTTATTGGAATCATCAAAATCTCGATTATGCACAAAAGCCAACACATGTGTGATAAAGTAATAATAAAGTAATTGCAATCATAACTGAAGTTTCATAACTCATATTGAAATTCAAAGGTTAAATACAACGATACAAATGGAAATACACTTGAAGAAAGCTTACAAGATAATTGAAGGCTTGTTATTTGAAAGCTTGATATAGGAAGAGTAGATGTAGATCAGAGGTTTGGACAAAAGGAAGATGGAGGTATTGAGGAAAAACAAAGTTGAGAAGATAAGAAGGAGATTTGCGAGAAGAGAGGTAAAAGATGTTCGAGAGAATTGAGAGATCTGAGTGAGTGAAGGTATTCGCACTCTATCTCGAATGAGAAATGAGAAATGAGGATGGTTTATATAACGAAAAGAGAGAAGAGAAATGATAGAATTGTCCTTAGCTTATTTGGAATAGTAAAGGGTATTTTTGGAAAGAATAAACAGTACCAGGGGTATCTTTGGAAAACTAGTAATAGTGTCCTTGAACAGTATCTTGTCGGCTACAGTGTCTTGTCGGTATCTGGAACAGTAATTTTCGGCAGCATTATCTTGAAATGACAATTTTATCCTTCAGCAAGGGATCTCTGCATTTCTTCAATATCGTCTAATGAAAGATCATATCCAGCATAAGGGTCTTGAGCATCTTCATAATTAGTTGATATCTCTGGTGACTCGGCAGTAACATTATCTTCTTCAGACAGTTGAGAGAGCGCTTCCAATAATTCCTTTTTATAATCATCTTTGGATTTTGCAGCAGCAAGTTTAGCTTGTATCTGACTTTTTTGGGATAAAAATTGAGGATGATTGGCTATTTGGATTTTGGCTTGGGAATTGGCATTTATGATGTTATCAACCGTAAAAACAGACCCCATTGAACAAAGAATTTTTGGGAAAGGATTTTGGCATTATCTTGTTGGGTAAAAATGAATTTAAACTGAATATACAGGGTATTAGATTAAATTGGATAAAGAAGTGAAGTAGGGATGCTATATTTTTATATGGAAGGTTTTTCATTGATGGGTATTTGTCAAAAGAATGGGTATCAAAAGGGTTTACAGCCCATTGATCATAAGCTCGTTTCAATTGTGGAGGAAAAAGTTTATCATCTTGCCTAAATCGATCCCACCATTGGATAAATCAATGTGGAATGGTTTCAGGATACATTGGTTTATAAGGTACAAACAAGTCTCGAAGAGTCCATGGCTGACCTCTTTCCTTAGAAGATATAATTCTTCTTGTATCGTAAATTTTGAAAAATCAATTATTGAAGAATCATATTTGCAAGTAATTTGTTCAAATTCAACAAATTGTGTATCATGCTTTACAATATCTTTGGCTATACATGATGTCCACGTCCTCTTTCCTCGGTGTTGATACGGAGCAACGTATTATATAGACTAGTGGACAAGCTCTGGGTAAACTCTGACAAAAGTTACCCTAACTAACTGCGTCAAATTCTATTGAAAGTATATAGCCTAAATTATCTCACAAATTCACAAGTGAAACAAAACTTGCATAAAAGTATTTATTTCTTGATATAAGTTGAGCGAACATAATTCATACCTCATAAGGCTTCAAGCAATCTTCGATACAATTCTCCAACAACTTGTGTCCACCCTTCTCAATGTCACAAGGATCCAATTTCTCTTCACACTCCACGCGATACTCTTTTCGGGCTATTGCTTCTGCACCAGTGGCATCATGACGTGGAGAGGCCGGGATATAATTTGGAGAGGGAAGGGGAAATGGAGGGAAAGAAGCTTCTGCAAGATTGGGATAGAGGAGAGAGAAGAGAGGATTGTCATCAGCTTGCACTGGAACTTGAACAAGGATAATCAACACCAACAGTACTAGTATCATTTGAGCACCAAATCGTTTCACATCTTTTTTATCCATATATTCCGTTGCTTGGTAGTTGGCACGTAGTCTAGCGTTAATTCATCAATTTATAGTGTCTGAAACGCGCCTTTACGATGTAATTAAAAGTTGTTAGACAATAAAAAAAGGCTTAATAAACTAGCTAGTCTTTGGGGTTAACTTTTTCTCGTACTGGTCCACAGGTTTCAATTCCTTACACACGGGTCTCTAGATTTCATCCATATTTCTTTTAAGTTCAAGTCTGGCTCAGATTCTTAACGGAAAATTCCAACTTGACAGAAGAAGGCCACATCACTTGCAATAATATTGCGCCACGCATCTGATGACAACGTCAGCTCGCCGACTACAAAACAATGATACACATAAGCTTGAGACGGCGTTGGTCTCAAGTGCGAAAGAAACTGGACGAAGAAATTTACCTTCAACAAAAACTCTTCGTAAAGTGGCCGTGGCGAGAAATTTCAGCTCCACCAGTCACAATTCCTTCCCAAAAACTCTTCGGCAAAAACTGACGAAGCCAAGAGAGAGATCTGCCACCCTTCTGAGAGTTTGCAAACGAAGAGACTCGAAACAGATGTTTGGGAGTGAAAATTCCGGGTCTCTAAAATTTCCACCTTAATGAAATAACTCTCTAAATTATAGATATCACTCTGCCGCATGGAATACTACACAACAAAAATATAAATAGCATTGTCAAACAAGAAGTTTTAGCTATTGTCTTTTGTGTGTCAAAATTTCAAGATGATTTACTAAATCAAAAGTTTTTAATTCGTGTTGATTGTAAAGCAGCCAAAGATATTTTACTTAAAGATGTCAACAATCTTGCTTTCAAACATCTCTTTGCCAGATGGCAAGCCATTCTCTCTGTTTTTGAATTTGATATTGAACATATAAAAGGAATACATAATTCAATCCCTGATTTCTTAACTAGTGAATTCTTACAAGGAAAATGAGTTCTTCTCAATCCTTTTCTTCATCAAATACCAAAAAATTATCTACTGCAGATTTTTTGTCAGATGTTTTTCCTCCGTTTCCTTTTCGTGGTCCTTCTCCATCCCATACTCCTCGACCTAATTTACTCCCTGGATCCATTTCCCTCCAAAATAATTTTACTGTTTTAGGTCAGATACCTCCAATAACAGGTCCTAGAATTTCCCCTCCTCTTCCTCCTCCAATGAAAACAACTTTCAGTCAAAAGATACAATCCGCTTCTACTATTTCCTCTGTACCCTGCAATCCTAATGAGAATATGATAGTAAAATCCTATGTCAGACATGTGACTTATATTGAAGATCCACATCAATCCTTGAGTGATCCATATCATGTAGCTTCACAGATATTACCTCCTGGATGAAATTATGTTCCGAAAAATCTCATTTTTACACAAGCATTTTATCAATATATTTTGCATGATACAAAATCTGTTGAATTTGACGAACTTTTTCTCTGTTTTTTGATAATCAAACTCATCGTCATACGTGGTTCATAAGATTTAAAGGATTTCAGTGTCCTGAATCTATTCCACATTGGTTTATCCAATGGTAGGATCAATTTGGGCCAGATGATAAACTTTTTCCTCCACAATTGAAACACGCTTATGATTAATGGGCTGTAAACCCTTATAATACCCCTTCTCTTGACAAATACCCATCAATGAAAAACCCTCCATATAAAAATATATTATCCTACTTCGCTTCTTTATCCAATTTAATCTGATACCCTGAATATTCAGTTGGAAATTCATTTTTACCCAACAAGATAATGCCAAAATCCTTTCCCAAAAATTCTTTTTAAGGGTGATCAGATTTTACCGTTGATAACATCATAAATGTCATTTCCCAGACCAAAATCCAAATAGTTAACCATCCTCAATTTTTATCTTAAAAAATTCATATACAAGCTAAACTTGTTGCTGCAAAATCCAAAGATGATTATAAAAAGGAATTATTGGAAGTGCTCTCTCAAATGTCTGAAGAAGATATTGTTACTGCTGAGTCACCAGAGATATCAACTAATTATGAAGATGCTTAAGACCCTTATGCTGGATTTGATCTTTCATTAGATGATATTGAAGAAATGTAGAGATCCCTTGTCGGAGGATAAAATTTTCATGACACTGTAGCTGGCAATTACTGTTCCAGATACCGACATGACACTGTAGCCGACAAGATACTGTCCAAGGACACTATTACAATTTTTTCAAAGATACCCCTGGTACTGTTTATTCTTTCCAAAAATACTCTTTACTATTCCAAATAAGCTAAGGACAATTCTATCATTTCTCTTCTCTCTTTTCGTTATATAAACCATCTTCATTTCTCATTCGAGATAGAGTGCGAATACCATCACTCACTTAGATCTCTTAATTCTCTTGAACCTCTTTTACCTCTCTTCTCGCGAATCTCCTTCTTATCTTCTCAACTTTGTTTTCCTCAATACCTCCAACTTCCTTTTGTCCAAACCTCTGATCTACATCTACTCTTCCTATATCAAGCTTTCAAATAACAAGTCTTCAATTATCTTGTAAGCTTTCTTTCAAGTGTATTTCCATTTGTATCGTTGTATTTAACCTTTCAATTTCAATATGAGTTATGAAACTTCAGTTATGATTGCAATCACTTTATTACTTGATCACACATGGAATACTTTATTTTCATATTTATTTATGCATATGATATATGACACATATTTAGTTATGAGATATACCGTTGATAATACCATTGACGATATCATTTGTGAAACATTGTTTGAAGAATATGATTCTGATTACTATTCTGACGATAATAACACCTGCGCCTAATTGGTATCATAGGCATACAAATCATTTGCACCCATACTTTTACTATTCTAATTTCTTCTTAACTTCTACATTACTTTTGTTCCTTTAAACATTTGGTTTACATTACTGTTATTGTCTTTCTTTATTATCTACTTAAAAGTTTGACTTCACCTGGAACCGTTGGATTAGCTGTAAAGCCGCAGAAAGGCATAGGCCGGACCCGGTTGGTGCAACCCATTTAGTAGCTATGTTTGAAAGCATATTGTAATTTAAATAAGATTTTTCAATGATCAAATAGTAGTCGTAGTAGGACAAGTGGAAGTTCTAATAGTAATAGTATGAAAAATGACATCGATAACTCTGCATCTTCTGCATCTCATC
The DNA here is from genome assembly GCA_963930655.1 of Myrica gale. Classification (NCBI taxonomy): domain Eukaryota; kingdom Viridiplantae; phylum Streptophyta; class Magnoliopsida; order Fagales; family Myricaceae; genus Myrica; species Myrica gale. The sequence goes on along the minus strand of OZ005602.1, from coordinate 6,600,077 downwards.
TTAATTCTGATGATTATCATGTATCATTAGGCATGAATAAACCATTAAATAATTGGGTTATACCTAAAGTAAAAGATTCTCAACTCTATAAACAATCTACTTTTGCTTTTAATACATATTACGCTATAAAAACTTTAGAACAATTAATACCTATTAGCAAAGAATATGAAACTATACACTTAATTAATACTAAGATGATTAAAAAAACATATATCACAAGGCTTTAAATATATGCATATGGGTTTAGTACAAGTTGCCGCTACTCCTTTAACTCGTCAATGATTAAATGTTTCTGTTCTTTTATGTTTAAGAGATGATAGACATAACTAATTCTCAAATTCTTTACTAGGGATAGTTGAATCTTCTTTACATTAAGGTCCGACATTTTTTAATTGTTACCCTTGTTTTCCTCTTTCCCTTTCTGATCCTACTATTTCCATTCTTTAATATTAAATATTAAATCCATGTGTCATGATATGATGGAAGGTGCTCAATACCTTGCCATTGTATATAGACTTCATTATAAATTAATGAAGACAACTGTTGATCCTAGATCAAAAGTTCATCCTCATTCAGGAAAAACTTTACTTTTAACTACTAGTAATGAATTTTCAAATATTACTATTCCTTGTATGATAAAATGGGATGATATTCAATTACCTGATAACTGGAAATTACCTTTAATTCTGTTTCCTTATCTTTTAAAGATAATAATTCTTCTAATAGATTTTCAAATAGATCATTTACATCTCTATCTCCTTCAGTAAGTTCTAGAAATGTTCATTATGCTTTTAATGATTTTTGTCCTAGTACGTTTTCTATACCTCCATATATTCCTCAAAGTATACGAACCGAATCCTCAGTAAAAATGCATGTTTATGATAATAAATCTCCTGAAAGTGAATCACCTGATAAAACTTCTCCTACTCAGTCTGAAATTTTAACATTACAAAGATCACATCCCATACATGTTTTACAAACTGATTTTATTCTAAACAAAGAATTTGGTTTTTAACTACTTATAATAAAATAGATCACGCTTATATAATACAAGAATATTATACTTATATGAACACAATCAAACACCATATACCTTTCTTTTCATGGTTTGAACATCATTTACCTACTTTAAATGTACTTACAAAAGAATTACCATGGTTAACAACAGATAGTCAAAAAATATATGATTTCTATCATCCTAAAACTACTATTAGTATAGATCATCAAGACAAACAATATTTTGCTACTCCTTTTAAAATCAATACTATAAATAATAACGATAACATTTTGATAACATTATTCAACAAAATAATTATACAAATATATATTTACAACAAATTGGTAAACATTTAAATGATTTAGAACATTTAATTAAACCAACAATTCAAAAAACTCCTACCCAAAAACCTATGTTTATCCCACATGAATTGCCTACAATGCCTCCTTTATCTACAGAAACATCAAATAGCAAATTAGATAAAATAAATGAAATGTTTCCTAAATTATCTTTAAATCATAAAAATATCCCTTCAACATCTAAACAAAAAATTGTTCAAGTATTAAGTCATTATAGTTCCTCTTCTGAAACCTCTCATGCATCTATTGAATCTGATTCTTAAAATAATAATTCCGAAACTCAAAATATTGAACAATTAGAATTTCAATTTTCAAGATAGTTTACAACTTAATAAAATGCATCATTCTTCTAAAAATTCTAAATATTATAATACTAATCGTCGTAATTATTATCCATGACCTACACCTCCTGATTTACAATATAAAGAAAGACATTTACTTAGTACTACTAATTGCTCTTCTCAACAGATATATGAATGGAATATAGATGGTGTATCTGAATATGAAATTTTAAATATTATACATAAAATGACTATGTATGCAAATGTATTAAGAAATGATAATAGAACTGTTCGTCAAGTTACGAATTGTATAGTTGCAGAATTCACTGGTCAATTAAAAAATTGGTAGGATAAATACTTAACATAAGATGAAAGAAATCTAATATTAGACGCTATTAAAAGATATAATGATAATAATCCTATCACAGGAACTGATGAACATACAATACCTTATTCTACTAGTACTTTATTATATACTATAGCAAAAAAATTTGTAGGAGATCCTGATATTTATAAAGAACGAGCTTATGATTTCCTTTTAAAACTAAAATGCCCAACTCTTTTTTATTTTTGATGGTATAAACATGTATTTTTATCTAAAGTTTTAGAAAAAGATGATTGTCAACAAGTTTATTGGAAAGAAAAATTTATAGCTGGACTTCCTTATTATTTTGCTCAAAAGGTCCGTATAAATTTAGCTAATGATGATGGAATTATTTTATCTAATCAATATACTTATGGTGAAATTATTAATATTATTAATAGAATAGGATTACTTATTTGTAATGATTTGAGATTAAAGAAAACTTTAGAAATAGAAAAGAAACTTCACCGCATAGAAATTTCATTCTTTTGTGAACAATATGGATATTATCCTTTGATTGCTCCATCTAAACAAAGAAAAAGACATAATTTTACATCTTCATATAAATCTAAATGAATATATAGAAATAAAAATACCAAACCTTTTCCATCTAAAAAACATTGTACCAAACAAAATAAAAAACCATATAAAAACAGAGTAAAGCTTCTCCAACTTGTTGGAAATGTGGTAGAATAGGTCATTTTGCTAATAAATGTTATGTTAAGAAACAAATAAACGAATTAGATGTTTCCCCTTAAATTAAAACTCAATTATGTAAAATCTTCCTAAATACAAATCCTCTGCATACTTCTTCTGATAATACTCATTCTTTATCTGCTTCTACTTCTTCTTCATCTGATAATGATAATAGCCAACTTTGTAATTGTATAGAAGATAATTGTACATGTAAAAAATATATTTGTTTTATCTAAAACAGATCCTATAAAAGATCCTAAAATACAACAAACTTATCTTCTAAAAATGAAAGATTTAGCAACCAATACTATGTCGACTACAAATACTTTTACTTCAGAAACTTTTACAGAACCTTTTTATGACTATAATCAAATATTAGCTCGATTTTCTTCTTCTAATAAGAAACCAGCTACTATAAAGGATCTTCAACATGAAATTAAAATACTTAAACAAGAGATCAAACAATTACAAAATACTTAACTTAAATTCACAACAATAACTGATCAATTATTCACCGAAATTTGTCTTCTTAAAGCACAAAACACATCTGATACTACTTTACAAATCTCTGGTTTACCATCTACTTCTGATTCCCCTATTATTCCTTCTGACTCATTTATTCATATAACAGATAGAATTATTTTTCAAAAATGGTATGCTGAAATAACAATTCGTATCAAAGATTATTCTTTTACTACCATAGCTTTAATAGATTTTGATACTGATTTAAATTGTATACAAGAAGGATTAATTTATTCCAAATATTTTGAGAAAACTACAGAACAATTATTTCAAGCTGAAGGTCAAAAGATGATAATAAATTATAAAGTTCCTAATGTACATATTTGTATTAATGGATTTTGTTTTCAAACTACATTTGTTCTAGTTAGAAATTTATCTTCTAAAGTAATATTGGGTAATCTCTTCCGTGCTTTACTTTATCCTTTCATAATTACTGAAGAAGGAACAAAACTGCTTTTACTGTCCCTTTTGGACACTTTGAATGAAATGTTATGCGTTTTGGTTTAAAAAATGCTCCTTCAGAATTTCAAAATATTATGAATGATATAGTTAACACTTACACTTCATTTGCTCTTGTGTATATAGATGATGTTTTAATTGTTTCTAAATCTATTAAGCAACGCTGGTACCATCTTAAAAAATTTCAAAAAATAATTGAACAAAATGGACTTGTTGTATCAACCCCAAAAATAAAATTATTTCAAACACAAATAAGATTTTTAGGTCATAATATTTATCAAGACACTATTACCCCTATATCACGTGTCCTTGCATTTGCTGATAAATTTTTTGATAAAATTATGGATAGACAACAACTTCAACGATTTCTTGGTAGCTTAAATTATATTTGTGAATTTTATAAACATTTAAGAAATATATGTAAACCATTATTTAATCGTTTAAAGAAAAAACTCTCTCCATGGACAGAACATCATACAGCTATAATAAAACAAATTAAAAAGCATGTTAAACATTTACCATGTTTAGGCATTGCATCACCAAATGCATTCATGATAGTAGAAACAAATGAATCAAATATTGGATATGGTGGTATATTATAAACAACGCATGCATGATTCAAATAAAGAACAGATAGTACGATATCACTCTGGCGCATGGAATACTACACAACAAAGATATAGCACTATTAAACAAAAAGAATTTTTGGGAAAGGATTTTGGCATTATCTTGTTGGGTAAAAATAAATTTCCAACTGAATATCTAGGGTATTAGATTAAATTGGAAAAGAAGCGAAGTAGGGATGGTATATTTTTATATGGAGGGTTTTTCATTGATGGGTATTTGTCAAGAGAAGGGGTATCATGAGGGTTTACAGCCCATTGATCATAAGTCTGATTCAATTGTGGAGGAAAAAGTTTATCATCTGGCCTAAATCGATCACAGCATTGGATAAACCAATGTGGAATAGGTTGAGGACACATAAATCCTTTAAATCTTATGAACCACGTATGAACATGGGTTTGATTATCAAAAAGCAGAGAAAAAGTCCATGCAACAATGTAATCATAATATGTTATGTGTTTCAAATTTTTATAAGGTACAGACAAGGCTCGAAGAGTCCATGGCTGACCCCATTCCTTAGAAGATATAATTCTTCGTATCGTAAATTTTGAAAAAATCAATTCTTGAAGGATCATATTTGCAAGGGTTTGTTCAAATTCAACAGATTTTGTATCATGCAAAATATATTGATAAAATGCTTGTGTAAACATGGGATTTTTCGAAACATAATTCCATCTAGGAGGTAATATCTGTGAAGCTACTTGATATGGATCACTCATGGATTGATATGGATCTTCAATATAAGTCACATGCATGATATTGGATTTTACTATCATATTCTCATTGGGATTGCAAGGTAAAGAGGAAACAGTAGAAGATGATTGTATCTTTTGACTGAAAGTTGTTTTCATTAGAGGAAGAGGAAGGGGAAATCTAGGACCTATTATTGGAGGTATCTGACCTAAAATAGTAAATTAGGTCGAGGAGTATGGGATGGAGAAGGACCACGAAAAGGAAATGGAGCAAAAGAATAATCTGGCAAAAAATCAGCAGTAGATTATTTTTTGGTATTTGATGAAGAAAAGGATTGAGAAGAACTCATTTTCCCTATAAGAATTCACGAGTTAAGAAATCAAGGATTGAATTATGTTTTACTTTTATATGTTCAATATCAAATTCAAAAACAGAGAGAATGGCTTGCCATTGGCAAAGAGATGTTTGGATGCAAGATTTTTGACATCTTTAAGTAAAATATCTTTGGCTGCTTTACAATCAACACGAATTAAAAACTTTTGATTTAGTAAATCATCTTGAAATTTTGACACACAAAAGACAATAGCTAAAACTTCTTGTTTAACAGTGATATATCTTTGTTGTGTAGTATTCCATGCGTTAGAGTGATGTCGTACTATCTATTCTTTATAATTAATAACTAGACGAGGGGCACCTCTTTCTATCTCAGCCTGACCCATAACATAAAAGGTTGCACAGCTCCAAGGAGATTTAGAAGGACGTATTAAACCTTTATCAAGTAATAATTGAATTTCTTTTTTTGCAAATTTCTAAATGTTCTTGATTCATTTGTATTGGTCTTGCTTTAGTAGGGATGTTACGTTAAGAAAACATTGGGAAGATCATAACAGACTTGTTGTTCTAATCGTGATTGGATGGATTTTACTTGATTCTTAATCGTTTGACTAGCAAGTTGTTCCTCAACTCGTTTGAACTTGATTTCTTCCTCAAGAAAAATAAGATGCTGAGTTTTACCAACAATAAAATTGAGAGTTTTATTTATGGAGCCTTCCTGTAACATGGTAAGTTCTCTAGGCCAGGGTGGACTAACGAACTCAAGGGTAACTAGTTGACCAAGAATGGTGGTAGTAAGTCCTTCACTGCTAGTGGTAAACGGATACAATAGACAAATTAAGGGAGTACCTAAAATAACTTTCTGGTAAGACATGTTTTTTACTAAAACAAATGGTGACCTAAAGGAGACATTATCTTTGCAAATGTGGGTAACTTGTAAGTGATACTCATCTAACTACCATTGGCTGAGAGAAGTCATTCTTTTGACTTCTCATTGTATTTTGTGGGGATGAGACCTTCCTGAATACAATTAAGATCAACGTCTGAATCTATAAGGGCAACAACCTCAAAGGAATATTCAGAGTTGACTATAATGGTTAACTTAGAATGTCATTTCTGAAAATGCATTCGATTAACTGTGCTGAGAAATTTGTTGCTATTCTCTGGATCATCCTGGATGGGAAGAGTAGTAAGAGAGGGAACTGATTCTGGATCAGAATCATGAATTGACTCGGAGGAAGTAGTTGGACTTTGGTCCTTATCTTTTTATTAATATTAAGGAGAAGGACTTCCTGTTCGAGTGTCTTATTACTAGCTTTTAACTCTTTAAATTCTTTTTTAACCTGTTGGACCTCAGTTTGTAAATCCTGGAGAGTGACAGGCTTCTGGGCCTTTTTAATCTTGTCTAAAATTTTATTAAGACTAACTTGAGTTTCAGGAACTTTTAACTTGTGTTCTTGTTTACTTAAATAATGTTTTAACTTTGTAAGATACTGAGGCTTGAGCTCTGGATCTTCAAACAAAAAAAAAATATTTCACCACCCATCCAGACAATAAATTATGAGAGCTTTTTTAATTGCTCTTTTCAGCTCAGCCCGTTTCCTTTTTGTAGTTGGCTGAGCTTAATGTAAAATGTTTTGTTCAGTTCATGTCTTGTCCAATGGTGTCGTCGTCCATATGTATCAGTTCATGTCGGAGATGTTCAAGATATATATATTTTCCAATTGTACCTGTGAAAAACTTATAGATATAAACGACTTTTTTTTCTGTTCTCTTTTTTAAAAATAAAATAAATATAATCCACTAGGGGTAACTAACCGCGTTACGAAACTATGCGCTTTTTCCATTTTCTGGTGCAGGATGGATATTCTTGTAAGCACTCGACGAAAGATTCTTATTCTGTACTTTATATTTTGATTCCTCGACCACTTTATTTGACCTTTTGACTACTAATTCATATATTTTATGGTGCGGGGGAAATGATTGCATAAGAACCAAGCCAATCAAATTCTTCCAATATTATGGGTAAAAATTTTGAGCCTTCTTGGCAGGCGCAGTCCACGTATGGTTCAATACGCTTTAACGAGGCTTAGCGGTAAAAAAAAAAATTCAAAGCAGATCGCTAAGCAAATTTCAAGAAATTTCCTTGTCTGCAATGTCGCGTTCTATTGGCCAAAAATCTCATCAGCCTACAAAGAGATCAGCTACACTGTTATTCAATCAGCTCATTTCGCGTGGAAAGGGAAAAAAGCTATTTTTCAATAGAAGAGGGGTTTCATGGCTTAAGATCAGCACATGCGGTAAGGAACAAGACAAAACTCATCTCTTTTCTCTGATTTTGCTCATGATTTCACATCGAATTAATTTGAACATGGGACGTTGACCCACGAGGCAGTCCAGTGCACTTTTTCTTCAATTTTGTATATTCTTTATCGTTCTTCGTGTTGGGTCTTTGGCACAAGAGTCTGGGACTCTTTGTTCTGTGAATTATTATGATAAGCGGATTAAAAATGGATTCATCAATTCATTGTTAGAATATTTTCTTAAGGTGACCTAATCCTAACATATGTAAATAATCTTTTAAAGTTTTAAAGATTATTATCTAAGTTAAATAAGATTATGGAATCTGTAGCAGATTCAAATTTAGAACTAATTGAATAAATATTGCGATTTGATTTTTTATTTGAATTTTCTTGATGGAAGTAACAAATCAAAATCTACAGATTGAGGGTTCTTGACCTAGTCTATAAATAGAGGTCTGTGTCTGAAAGACAAGACATAGGTTGGAAGAGCCTCTCTAAGAATTTATTTAGATCTACAAAATTACTCTGCTGAGCAAGATGGCTGGAGGTAAAAATCTTTTTATTATATTATTCCGCTGAGTTCACAGTCATATTTGGTTGATTATAATTTTACTCTTACATTAATACCATCAGTGAGAAACAAGAAAAATTGGCTACCCGGGCATCCTTGGGCATTTCTCTGGTCTCGTTTTTATTTTCCCCCAATCTGGGCGACAGTGAGGTCTGAGCGGCAAGGATGAAATTATGGGTTGAAACTGTCGCGTAATGAGAAATCTATGGCTAGGTCAAAGGGCAAGCTGGACCTCTCTCCTTCGCCATCACAGCTCCCCTTCCATAGAAAGTCTTTACACTTCAGTAGAGGGTCATTCGAACAAAAGAGTAGTTTCAACGCTCCGTTCACATTTAGATCCAGCACATCTTTGGAAGCTCGGTTGCAACCAGAGGTAGTAGAGTTGGTGAACTCCAACCCCGCAACACAGCTGATTCTTCTGTCCGCTTCACTGAGCTGAAATCCTCCTCGGCCAATTCAGTGACATGGTCCATCACCATGGCGACAGAATATCTCTTTCATTACCTTTTGCAAGAGCCAATCCATTTTTGTTGCAAAGAAGAATCTATAGTGGGAGGCACATGGTGTGACCCCCCAAATCACAACGCCTATACCTTTTCTTAATTTAACTTTCAATTTTTTTCACCTAGTTTAAGGATGTGTAGGAAACCAAAAGTGCTGCAGAGAAAAGCCTTGTGAAGAATTTCCAAACTAGGTGATCGCTTTGTACCCAAATGGAAGGGAACCGTTTGACGACTCAGCCCAGTAGGTCTACCTCTTCACCGAGTCCTGCCCCTGCGGTGATTTCTACTATGGCTTACGAGCCAAGACTTGCAACGCCCAAACTGAGTAAGTTCATTACCAAGACTTCTACAGATAAGAAGGGCCCTGCTTTTATGGTGGATTTTGCAAAATAACTTTGATCTTAGCCGAACGCCTGAGTTAGGCGATGTATGGAAAATTGGAAGAAATTTCTTCTTTCTTTTTTTCTAAGTGGAAGAAATTTGCTCAAGTGGTGCTGTTATTGAACCACGATTGGCAGACCCCACCAGCGTTCCAATAATTGTGAGGCCTTCAAAATACTCTTCTAGTTCAACAAGATGAGTTATGTAGGGAAATCAATTGTCAGGTCTGGCATTATTGTGTCAAGCATACTTGATGCCTTTAGAGTTTCTTATAGGTTTTGGGAAAGATTATAATGGAGAATGGAACAACCTGTTGAATATTCTACCCGAGGGAATATTGGTCAGCCTTTCTATAAAGATGATGGCTGATAAACCTCTAGCAACTGCTTAAAGCAAGGCCATGTGCTGCACTGGTTTTTGCACGCAAGACTTGAGGACCCCATATACTTTTACTCTATCGCTAAAATAGTCAAAGAAACATTTCTGCTCTGATGTTCATCACCATAATTTCGGTAAGATGTTATTGGCAAAAAAAGACACTAAATGCTTCATACAATATTTTCCTCTGAGAAATGGGAGAATGCTTTCTAATGCTAGAGAAATTGATATGCATACGCTGAATAATTCTTAACCCATTAAGGAGAATTCTGAATTGTCAGTACAGGACTTATTTATGAATTCCGCTTCTTGATGCTCTTTGAGGTGTAGCATTGAATGAGGGAATAATGCTTCTGGGGCACCAAGTATGTGGCGGGTTATGTGGCATCCAAACGAGTGCTTGGGAGTCCCATCTATTGCTGCAGTTTTGTGAATCGCTGGCAAATTGCGCACCTTAAGAAATGCTCAGTCAGACGACAAAGACTTCTTGGAACTTGTTGTGATAAGCTCTGCCTCACTCTTGACTTAGGCTTTTCTAACATTTTTTTTTTATGAAACGACTAATTTTATATATTGGAAGCACGATAAAATTACAATTTAGAAAAATAATAAAAAGGACCAAAGGTTCTCAGTTATGGCGGGCACAAAACTCGAATCGAGAGGACCCAAGGGTTTTTGGAAACACGGGAAACCCGTGAAAATAAACCCGAAAGTTCATTGAAAGGAAAAAATCACCACACAAGGCAGTGATAACTGCCGCTGAAAGATCGACGACATTGTCATCAGTCCTGCTCCCATAGAGCACTAATTATGCAATTCTAACTGTAATTACAAGCAACATAGAAACAAAAAAGAAAATTAAGCATGCCTTAAACAAAGAGGCAAGGCCAAACAGACAAAAGCTTAACATAGACCACGAAAATGACCATGGAAACGCTGGCCAGAACATGACCGGATTGGTTGGCAGCTGAGACAGCGCGTGGTGGTGGTCGGAGCAGATCCACGGCATAAAAGGGAGGACAGAAGCCACAGAGGCCAGTTCGGGGAATAGAGACACGAAGAGTATCTTCATCCTTAAAAGTGGTAGGCAGATATTTTCAGTAACTAACCATTGGGATTTATATGCTCAAATTCTTGGGTCTTAAATAAAAAAGAGCAGAGCGAAAGGTTCATGAGGCAGCGCGTGGTGGTGGTCAGAGCAGATCCACGACATAAAAGGGAGAACAGAAGCCACAGAGGCCAGTCCGGGAAATAGAGACACGAAGAGTATCTTCATCCTTAAAAGTGGTAGGCAGATATTTTCAGTAACTAACCATTGGGATTTATATGCTCAAATTCTTGGGTCTTAAATAAAAAAGAGCAAAGCGAAAGGTTCATGAGCCTCTAGCTCTTTCAACCAGTGCGTGTAAAATAGCCCACTATTGCAGGCAACAAGGTATGTGATTTGTAAAGCACTAGTACTTACGAATAATTACAACTTTGAAAGTGATCTTTGAAGATTTAAAAAAAAAGGAAAAGAAGAGAAAAGAAGAAAGGACAAGAGAGCTTTGTTCTTGCCCCTTTTCTGACAATATGAATTATAATAGTTATACAAAGCATGATGTTGATTAGTCCATATATCAATTGACAAGGTAATCGATATATCTCCTTTAAATGCTTATGTTAAAATTTCTGCTTCCAGGCCAATGAGGCATTTGCTTGCACTTGATAAAGTGATAAGATGCATGCAATTGTTTCTTTCGTTTAGGGTTTCAAGATTGATTATGAACTTTATAAGATATTGGAGACAAGTCAAGCAGAACAGAGAGGTCAAATATAACTCAGCCTTGAAATAGCCCGAGAAGAAAGAGGCATCGCCCAGTAACAAGAGAGCATGTGTTTCCTTCGCAAGTTTACTTAAATGGTTAAACGGTCTCTTTTGCAAGATGTCTCAATTTGTGAAGTGTTGTAAGTTATAACTTATCTTAGTTGATGCAACAGATTTTATGCTTCATCTTATGATATGATTCAGGTATGCACCCGGGTCACGCGCTCAGGGGGCTTAACCAGCACACATTATCACCGAAAATTCAAGACGAGAGAGTGCCTTTTGGGCCTCCAAAAAATGTAAATCAACAAAGTGCTTCAATGACGCTTCACAAGTAGAGCCTCACTTTGAGGACATACAGAGAAGAACTATTCTCCATCACAGAAAGGTGGAGCCTCTTAAAAGGTACTATATATAACTATTATCCTTACTCTTAAGTGAAGTTTTTTTGTAAAAGAAAAAAAGGTAAGGAGCCCTGGTGTCCTAGATTTATAGTTTGGCAGGAGCCTATAGGTTCCACATTTATGAGATGGCTGGAGCCCTGGTGCCTTGGATTATGAAAGATGATTATTTGGCACTCGTGCCTTAGAAAGAAAAAATGTTATTAGGCCCTCTTGCCAAAGAAGGAAAAACATATCAGGCCTTCGTGCCCTGGTAAGGAACAGATGCCATATATCAGGCGCTCATGCCCTATTTCAGGCCTTCGTGCCTCGTGTCAGGCCTTCGCACCCAAGACAGACACTCATGTCATATATCAGGTGTCATGCCATTTATCATACCTTCGAGTAGCTTATCAGACCCTCGTACCCCGAAAAGGCCCTTGTGCCTCTGATCGACCATTGAGTCGCTTATCTAGCCCACGCACTGCTTATTGGGCCCTCATGCCTCAAAAAGGCCCCCATGCTTCTTATCGACCTTCGAGTCGCTTTTGTGGCCCTCGCACCCCTTATCGGGCCCTCATGCTATGGAAAGGTCTCTGTGCCTCTTACTGAGTCGCTTATCTAGCCCTGGAGCTGCTTATCGGTCCTCGTGCCTCTTATTGACCTTCGAGTTGCTTATATGGCCCTCACGTCGCTTGTCAGACTCTCGTGCCTCTTATCAAACTTCGAGCCGCTTATCAGGCCATCGATCCCCGGAAAGGCCCTTGTGCCTCTTATCGACCTTCGAGTAGCTTATTTGGACCTCGCCCCGATTATCGTGACCTCGTGCCTCTTATCGACCTTCAAGTTGCTTATTTGTCCCTGGCACCACTTATTGATCCCTCATGCCATGAAAAGGCCTTCTTACCACTTATTGATCTTCGAGTCGCTTATCGGGCCTTCATGCCCCGAAAAGGCCCTCGTACCTTTTATCAACCTTTGAGTTGCTTTTCTGGCCCTCGCGCCGCTTATCGGGCCCTCGGGTCTCTTATTGACTTTATGTCGCTTATCTAGCCATCGCTAATGTCTATCCCTCTCACAAGTAAGGACTTATGAGTACTCAAGTTTAGCCCTCACCTATGGTTATTACCCTTTGGCCGATCCAGTGAAGCATTCAAAAGGGAAATATATCCGAGGTATCAGATCAAAAGAAAACAAATATTTTTTTTGTATTTTTATTTTATCGAAAGATAAATTAAAGAATAAATTACACTTATCACCCTCAAACTACCATGTTTTTTTCACTTTGCACCCCAAAGTACCACTTTTGGCACATTTCACCCTCAAACTACCATGCCCCAACAGTTTGCACCCTCCATCTATAATTTTTGTCAAGTGAAACAAAAAATCAATGAAGTGCGTTTCACGTGACTTTTTCCCACTTGATCTTCCCTTTTTGTCCAAGTAATAATTATACTTATCAATCTCAAACTACCATATTTTTTTCACTTTGCACCCTCAAACTACCATGTTTTGTTCATTTTGCACACTCAAACGAAGGGGCAAAATGGAAGATCATGTGGAAAAAAGTCACGTGAGATGCACATGATTAGTTTTCCATCTAAATTGACAGAAATTATGGACGGAGGGTGCAAACTATTGGGGCATGGTAGTTAAGGGGAAAATGTGACAAAAGTGGTACTTTGGGATGCAAAGTGAAAAATCCATGGTAGTTTGGGGGTGATAAGTATAATTACCCCTAAATTAAAAGAACACGGATTGTTGGGAAAATGGATGAAAAGAATGATATGCAAGCCTAAGCTAGACTGGGCTGACACCATTAGCCCAAGTTAGGTCTAACAAGTGTGAATAGTGGAGTGGCAGTCCTAACCCTACACACTATAGCACTCATGCTAGCCCAAGTGTCAGGCTTAACCCCGAAGACCGAAAAATAATGGCACAAGGCCAAAAGCTCCCTTTGAGACTATTCAATATCTGGACAAATGGTGTCATGGAGGGGTATTTATACTACCTCCATGGACTTGTGCGGCAAGGTCTTTCCTTGCAGATGAAAGGCTTGTTGCACACTCAACAAATATTCCATAAGATCCTATTGAGGTTTAAAAGGAAAGAACTTCTAGAAATCATGCTTTTTTTCCTCAAGACTGGCCAACCAAAGAAGGACTAATCAATCAAAGATTGATTGTCCACAAAAATAGGTATATGGCTGGCCATAAGCCTCCATATAGAGAGCAATGGAATTGGGCACATGCCTAAAATCCTTCTAACTTCAATCAATGAACAATCTTTCCAAAATAGGACCAAGATTTTTGCCTTAATTGAATCAAGTCAACATGGCAATATTTTGATACCAAAGCAATAAAAATAACAACCCTAAAGTAGGGGGATTCGACCATATAGGGATCTCGCATGCCGTTTACCCTATATGGCCCCTCCTAGCCACTTGAGGTGATTTTCGCCGGCGTGCTCCGCTCCTCCACCACCTTGTGGGGTAGTGACTACAAAATAATCCCTTCGAGGTCCTAAGTCTTTTGAGATAAAGCTTCTATGTGCTCCTCCGTGCACCGCCGTGTTTTGTGGTCGTCTCGTCGTGCTACCAATCAACTCCACTTGTCCTGAAGATCAATCTCGAATCAACTCCCCATACACCTTTGGTTGCACCGCCACAACTTATGGTCTTGTGGTGGCACCTGCATTACCTATTCATATGCTTTGTCTAAGCCATGTTGAGGCTTGTGGCCTTGCGGGCCCTTGTTTTGTCCTGGCAATGTCGTAGGGCATGCTAATGCGTTGCTACACGTGTCATTGCTCAGGCCATGGCATGTCATGAGCATGTCATATGTCTCGACAAGCATCACCACACCTAGGTCTTGAGCTAGGGTTGTCTTGTCATTCCCCTTCACTTGAAGATTATCCTTGTACTCATGGATATAATTTAAATTGAAAACTTCACCCGCTTGAGCCTTTGTCCGTGTACTAGCCCATGCTCCACACTACCTTGCAAATTTATGTCTCTGAGTACTGTAAGTGAGCCTCCCATTGTTGACTTGAACTGCTACACCGAAGGCCTTTTTAAGAATCTCATCGGCTATAAGTGATAACTCACCCCTCTTGCAAGGCAATTTTCTGACTTGGGGCCCTTATTCTTCTTATCTTTTTCTTCTTCCGACGGGCCACGTCTTCATTGCTTGCAATCTTTGCCTCTCTAAGCCTTTTGTGCCAGCGTCCTTTGTGTCTAATGGTGCATAGGCTGCCGATTGATGATTCACATTGTTGATCTTGAAACCCATAATCATGGATTTGTAGTCCATGCTCACCTCGCCTATGCTCCTCAGCCATACACTTCCTAAGACAATCTCAATGTCATACATGTAAGTCAGCTACTATAGTTCTTCCCTGAACCTCCATGCTAACTCTTCATGCCAACCAATTACAACTTAGGTGTCTTCCATTAGGGATTCTTACTCTTGAGGGTCTAAAGCCCTTTCCCTTCAAATCAAGATTAGCAAATATCTCAGAATTGATAAAATTGTGGGTAGGTTCACCATTGATCACAAGAGATACCTTTTTGTTGCTAATTCTTGCCTCCATCTTCATTAGGGAAGATTCTCCTTCTCCCCTCATTATGTTGAGACTGAGCTCCTTGTCGCTATTATCTTCTTCACTGGCTTCCTCCAATTCTTCTTCTTTGTTAGATTATTCAATGGGACCATCGCAATCGAAACGGAACACATTGGCCGAGCCATACTTGTGTCCTTTCTACCAGTTGCCTCCACATCGAAAGTATAAACCTTTCTTGATGTGTGAGTCTACCTCCTCATGAGAAAGCTTCCTCGCCTTTTGAAATTTAGCCTTGGAATTCTCGCTCCTCACGTCCTTGCCCTTCCACAAACTCATTGCTTGCTAGCAACCCGCACTTTGTCTTGGGCCTTCTCCATCTTATGCACTTTCTTCAACACCTGGGCCAATCGCATGGCATCTTGCAATCATGTTGGTTGCTTCATCTTTACTTCCTTGGCTATCCATGGCTTTAGGCCGTCGATGAATGTTCCAAGGAGTGCTTCCTCAGACCATCCTCTCATCAATGTCTACAGCTGCCTGAATTCTTTGATGTAGGCATGGACCTTTTCGTCTTGCTTCAATTGGGTCAATTGGCCATGATGATTGACTACAGGTGATGGTCCAAAATTCTGCAAGAATTCTTCAAGAAATGTTGTCCAACCAAGCCGTCTTACATCATTCTCATACTAATCCTTAAGCCATCTCTACAATGTGCTTGCTTTTCCATCAAAGAAAAAGCTTGTGTGGCCACTCTTTCACATCTCGGGATTTCATAAATCTTGAAATAGTGACTTAATTTGTTCAGCCATTCATGTGGATCTCCGCCAATGAATCTATGAAATTCAACCTTCGGCCTTTGGGGCCTTTGGTTGTAGCCACCATGATGTCTATGATCTTCATAATCTTCGTCTTCATGATATCTCCTTTGCTGCCGCGGATGTCTCTTTCTTGGCTCTTCTTCATCACTCATTTAGCCATGCTCTCCACTATGGTTCTCCTCCTTTCTTCTTGGCCTGTCCTCGCACTTCCCGCGCTCATCTCTCCATCTTCATGCCTAGAACCATGCATCCACCTTTCCACCACTTCATGCTCATGCTCCATACGTCCTCCATGTCTTGCTGGTGGTCTTTGATGATGCCGCTCCTTTCCACTTGATGTAGCCGCATTTGATTCTCCGCTATCTCTCCTACCAAGTCTCAAAGACTCGACATGGTTGTTACCTTCACTTCTCCTCTCAAGTCGACCATGGTTGTCGTCATCTCTTCCAAAGCACGTATTGTCTCCTCCATAGACCTTGCAAGTTCTTCCATTTGAAGACTCATAAAATCCACTTCGTTGGTGACTCCTTCAACTAGATCAAACATGCGAAGAGTTAGAGTATCAATCTCCTCAATCGTCACACGACTTGTTTCTCCCATGAACTCACCAATAGCTTTGCTCTTGCTCTCCATGTATGTGCCACACCTGGTGTTTATATAGGCCTCCAAGGCCTTGTAGAATTTTTTTCACCTTCTTAGTGATTGCCCAATCATCTCCAGAATTTGAGGTCTCCAAATAAGGCAACTCAATCTCCCAAATTCTAGGATTAGTCTCCAAATTCTTTCCAAAAATAATCAATCAATTTAAATCTTGAAACTTTTACTTGAATAGATCAAGTGACATTCTAATATTTTAAATCAATCTCAAATATATTGGAAATCATCAATATGTTCAGCGCCCCCACCAAATCAATCAAGCAAAAACCAAATATGGTAAGTTTTTGCACTTGGCCGAACCCTATAGACTTCCAATCCTCAATGCTTGCCGCACAACGCAATTATGGAAAGGTTTTTGCCTTTTTTCAATTGCTTTTCCCTCCTATTTCTCAATGCTTGCCGCACACCATAAATAAGGAAAGAATTTTCCTTCTTACCAAAAATATTTTCTCTCCAAATCCCTCTTGGAAAATTCTTCAAACAATCTCTAAGAATTTCTCCAATCAATCACCAAAGTTTTCCAAAGAAAACTCCCACCAAAAGAAAACTTGAAACAATCACCGAATATAATTATGTGATATTCTAAAAATCCCATTTAATAGTTGCAATCTCCAAATCACCAAGATAATTGGCTCTCCAAGAATCACCAAATCCGGCGTCCTTAATGACCAAATATGGATCTTCTTCTATTGTTAACAATCCATATGTCTTTTTTAGGATAAAATATTTTAATTTTTTTATATTTTTAATTTGAGCTGTTTTAAAATAACTCCCCTTGTAGTGACTTCCTACACTCTTAAGAATATATGGGGTGGATAGCAATATTGGTGGAAGTAGGTAAAAATCAAAAGGCAAGAGCAAGAGCAATAAGTCCATACCTAGAGACAGAACTTAAGAAGCAAAGGAAGACAAAAATTATGACTCATAAAATAAGGAAGGAAGCAAATATAGCAGAATTAAAATTGACCTCTTCAAACTGTGTCGTTTTCTTTAATGAAAAACGATGTCAATTTATATGAGATCTTTCGGAAACTATGGCACCGTTTCCTTTTTTAAAATAGTAATGGCGAGAGCGAGACAGGGACTGTAAACAGCAGGAATGTCTCTTCACGCCATTGTCATTAGGGTTGAACAAAATCGGACCGTGGATTGGATCGGACCGCAAAACCGGACTGGATTTGCGGTCCGGTCCGGTCTTGTTTATGTAAATCCGGTCTGGTCCATACCTTTAAACAAACAGGTCCGGACCAGACCAGATTTATTAATATAAATAAAAATGTTCTTTTATATTTTTAATACAAATTACAAACTTAAAAAGTTTAGTTTTAACCTAAACTAAAACTCTACATTTTTATATGCACTTCCCCCTTCGAAATTAACCTTAAATTTTAAAAAAAAAAATTAAAAATTAAAAACAGTCCAGACCACCGAACCAGACTGCATTTGACTGGACCGGTCCGGTCCTCCATATAAGCACATCCGAAAATCCGGTCCGACCGGATTTCCGGTTGTGCAGCCCTAATTGCCATCAGTTGTGCGGGAAAAGTTACAACCCCTATCGCTACCAGTAGTAAGCCGATATTGCCTTCTAGGTGGGGATACAACTAATATCCTTGCACACCCTACCAATATCAATAAATAGAGTATATGTATAAAATTGTATGAAATTTATGAGAATGAGGTGTAAAAGAATTGAAAAAAGAAGCATGTAGGAAAAAAGTAATTGAGATGAGATGATAATATCTCATCAGTGTCAAAAATAAAAAAATAATAACAATAATAATAATAGGTGGAGAATATGCTAAATTGTATAAAATTAATAAAAATTAGATACAAAAAGATAAAAATAAAATTTTGAAGAGTTGATACTTGATAGCATAAATATTCAATTGGGATTTGCGACCCCAATTGAAAATCACAAACATTTTTCTTAAAGAAAACAAAAAAGAAATAATCATTTTCCTTGCTTTTACCTGAAGCAAAACCGCCCAAATTCTTCCGCTATGCTCTTGCAGCCAAAAACCCCTTTCAAGACTCCTCGAGACCCGTCGTAACGGGCTACCCAGCCCACAACGGCTACCCTCCGCCCCAACACGGCGCAACCTACCCCTACCCCGCCCCGCCACTCCAAGTTCTCCCTTACTACAACCAACAACCCTACCGTGCGTCATACTCACGCACTTTCTTCCGCACCTTCCTCACTACCATGATCCTCGTGTTCTTCATCCTTGGTGTCTCCACCTTCATCCTCTGGCTCGTCCTCCGACCCCGCGTCCCCAAATTTCGGGTCGTCTCCTTCTCCGTTTCCAACCTCTCCACCGGCTCCAACTCCTCCTCCTCCAGTGGCGGAACTAGGAATGAAAATCAACCCGGACGAACTTTTAAAGCAAAATGACTGAATTTTTTTTCATACGTAATGTAAAAAATTGTCTTAGAGTTACAATATCAAAACATCAAAGACTAAAAACATTAAAAATATTGAATTACACATATCGTACTATGTACTACGACTGAGAGGGGACAATTGGATCCTACGGTTGTGCATCTTGCAGTTTCTCTAGCAAGGTTCCTAGTTTTTGGTCCACCGTCACCCATTTCCACGTGTTGGCTTGGATGTCCTCCCGCCACACGTGAGGGGGCGTGTTGAAAGTCTCACATTGCTAGAGAAACTAGACAATGTGCTCCTTATAAGGTTGTGACATCTCTCACTCCTTAAGGCGTCTTTTGGGGTTGAGTTAGGCTCACCTTTCACATATTGTGTAAATTCTAATACTGCTCGAGGCTAGGGCACAGTTTCGTTCCGGCGGATGGAGGCTGAGGAGTCGGTGGGTTAGGGTCCTGTGTGAAGACTTGGCGGTCGGTCTCTTATCCAATAACAGCGGGACGGGGAAACTAGCGGGTGTGGCGAGGGAGTGCATGGTTCGACTGTGAGTAATTGGGTGTTTTTCAATGTTCTTTAGCTGGATTTCCATTCCCAGTCTCTCAGGATCCAAAGGGGATCTCTTTAAATATGAGAAATTAAAGGTCGTTTAAAATGTATATCGGATGTTAGTTTCTTTTTTCTTTTACAATGATGAGACAGTCTGATAAATGACTGTACAATGTTCCGTTTTGTTAAATTCTAACATCGCATTGCAGTCAAATTGTACAGGTTTTATGTTTGTTATTTTTTAAATGGTTTTTATTTTATTTTGAAAAATGTGGTTTTTGCTGTGCGGAATGAGAATTGACTTGGGAGTAAGAGAGAAATCGAGAGGTGATATTGATAAGAACGAATGAAACAAATTCTCGTATATTATATATATTACAGCTTTCTACAATGATGGCTTTGGTAGTCGTTGGTGTTGTGTATAGTATTATATATTATAAGTTATATATGATCTCGCTTCTTATGCTTTCTGTCGTTGTGGATCATCCTCTTTGACCCATGAGTTTCTTTCATGTCCAACTATTGGAGGCATACTTATCAAAAAAAAAACTATTGGAGGCATACTTGTCCTATACTTGTTTTGAGCTCAAATCTTGACCCTGTCTCTTGGCCCAGGGATCTCTTTCTGGATTCTATATTTTTAAAACTAGGATATATCAAATCTGAAAATGCTGCCGCTTAGGAAATAAATAAACAAATCGATAAAACATTGGTGGCTGGAATTCAATATAGGTTCTACTTGGAAGTAGCCATACTTTCTGGTCCTTTTTTTCTTCTCTTCCTCAGGTTATTGTATAAGATAAAAGTGTAATTTCTGTCGCAGGCAGACCTCTAAGAATGAAGGTAGTTCCTAAAAAAATGAGAACATACCTTTGGCCGCCCTGCCTACTGTGGCCATTTTTTCCCCTGGCCAACCATGCCCAGTTTGCCCCTGGGTGTTCCTACTTGTGGATGATTACCATTAGGGAAACATTCTTCTGAATTGGTTGCATTTATACTTGAGCACTAATTTATTGTCTGCCACTCATTTATAATCTTAAGATGGAGGATGGTGGTTGATGATTGGATACCCATCAGCAATTTGGTTGTGAAATGTTGTTAGGGAGAGGGATATCAACTCTGTAGAAGTTGAGTCCAAATCTCTGTTATCCTTCTTTAGAAATGTAGTCTATGTTGTTGTACATTGACAACCCAGAGGTTTTTGATGTTTGGCCTTTGTTAATATCTTAATACCAAATAGCAGTTAAGGGAGTGTCTCAGTCAACTATAGACCATTTAGCCGATCCAGTTAAGATATTCTGTGGAATTATTTGCTGTTGAGATTTGTTGTAGTGTTTACTAAAGTCCCATATATCATTTGCTCCTTTGGGTTGGGTTGGGCTGGTGTATGCATTTGCATTATTTATATTTGGTATGTAATCTGATATCATAAGCATTTTCGCTTGTGTTTGCCTTGGCTTTTTTTCTTGCAATTTAGTTTTTAGGAAGAATTCTTGTAATCCCCTGTTCTGCTATGGCAGCATTGCTTCCTTCTTATACTTTGCACTTATTGTGTTTCTCAACTTGTCCCAACCATCTCCCTTATTTTGGAAAATAGGTTTTCAGACTTTAGGTGATGAGTAAAACTGATGGTTATGTGAATGTAGTTTTTTGAAGCAATGGGATTCTTTCCCTTTCCCAAGTGTACACAGAGGAAACATGGTGGATATTGCCAGCCTGTAGCGCATGTGGATGTGATTGAGCTTATTTTTGGTAACTATCAAGGGCCTTGAGCACATGGTGTAGGTATTTTAAGTTACTACTGTGCTGGAAGCCTTGTAGTCAGTGTGATTCGGTGCAACTCCATTAGCACTTCACATGCAGCCCCAGATATCTATATGCACAGTAGGTGGATATGTGGGATCTGTATAGGGTGTTCGTTATTCCTGATGCATACTAAGGCCAGTCTCACCTTGAGTTTGCTTCTGTAACTGGTTGCTGCAAAGTTATTGATGCTTTTGATACTTTTCCCCTTCTCCTTTGACTCTGAGGGAGGATGGGGGAGTGCGGGTGGGGGGAGTGCGGGTGTATCTACATGATCAAGTCTGCTTTCTTGTTGTTACTTCTTTTGGTTAAGCAGCTCTTGACTTATGTTCTAACAAATCTGCTGCTATTGACCGAACTTTTTGAATTGACAAATTAATTACCCGGCTAGACTCCTTACCCCTTACCTCAACCAATACCATGAAAGCCCTATTTTACCATACAACTACTAAAATATCAAATCCCCCCAGAATCAAAGAAAATATAGCGGTAAGTGCAAGCCCGAATGAAAAAACGCGGAGGCAGCGATATGGCATACATAATTTATTTAATTTTTCTTTTTCTTATTTTATCTTTTTGCTGCGAAGGTCAAGAAACTAAGGTAGATTAAAATTTTTCATGGTCCATCGGTGCGCTCATTTCGAATTTCTTTGTACCGCCCAGAAGAGCACGAGATAAAAACGGATCCAATACCAAGACGCCCAGAACTATCACTTTTGATATGCAAGCTTGATTTCTGTCTCTGCCTCACCGTAAGGGTTTCAGGTTTAGCTGCCACAGCTTGCTCATAGTGCGGGTCCCACTTGTATATCGTATTTGGCCGAAGAAGCATCGGACAGGTTGGAGTTCTTACCTTCTTGGGACTCCATGGACCAAGATCTGCTTTCATTATATGGGCAAGTCCCATACCGATGGTTCTCCTTCGCATCACCAGCATGTATTTTACCCAATTCTTCAAGTCTCCTCCCAGGCTATAAGAAGGAAAGAAGATCCTTAAGGGTAGGGAATCTGGTTTGTCGAAGATCATGCTCTTTCTCTATTTAATTTCCTTGATCATGTGAAGGATACACATCTCTTTTTTCTGTCCCCGTAGTTCTCTACTTTTAAAGAAGCATGAAATTCCTCACTTGAAAGACAGATCCGGCTAGAGATCTAGTCAATTATCGAATTTCCGAGCACTTGTCCTTCCCGATGAAAGTGACCTACCTCACTCGAGAGTCTAAGAGTCAGACACTCTTCCTCGAGCACAATAGAGCTTACAGTTGTCGTCTATCTTCGCTCGATCACCGAACCGTCAGTCTTAACTCCTTTTTTCAGTCAGCAAATTAGTAAGTCCATCAATCTGTAGTGGAATAGTCTCACCAGCCCGTAGAATAGTCCACGAGTGGGTGAGTAGAGTCTGTGCTTTGGTGGGCACCGGACAGCACAGCAAGAAGCTTCTCGGCCGCCCTATCGCACACGAGATGAGAGTATACAGTACGCGTAACTAACTGGTATCGGCAATAGTTAAATGAGCGGGGTCAGGCTCAACCAACGACACCTGGTCTGGATCAGAGCAGCAGTCTTTACCTTATTACTTCCCTTCTTTTTGAACCTATGTCCTTTTTCTTGCTATCCTCGAAAAGCTTCTCCCCCTTTTCCTTCCCAACCTCCTACCTTTCCGGAGCAGAACAATTTCCTGCTATCCCATCAACCGATAAGTCAGTAATAGTCGGAGCTTTGGGGGGAGAATCGGAGGAGAAGACAGCCCTCGTACAGGACACGTATACAAAGGCAGCCGTAGAGTAAGGAAAGAAAAGAGAGCATCTTTCCCTTCAGTCTTATCCCCGGAATCAGGACCTCCCCTTTCCTTTCGCCCAACGGGGACTCGAACAAAGAAATAATCTCCGTCAAGAAGGGGAAGTAATCCGCTCCCACAGAGGGGGGAAAGGACCAGCGCACGCGGCTTCACTCTCACTTTCGCTTTACGCCATTGGCGCATTAAGGGGAGTGGAGCGAGGATCCGCATTATCGCCAGCTTTCCACTGTGCTCCCTAGAGTAAATTCTCCATAATCTAGGCCAACAAGCTACCGTGTTCCTAACCCAGCATGACCATCCCTTATGTGCCTTTTTACTGGGTTTTGAATTTCTTGGCCAAAAGGACACTAGGCAATTCATGAAATAACTGCCCCAACTCTACCATTGCACCTACTCATTGAAAAGCCTTCTGCCCTGGGTCTCATATTCCAATTCTAAATTGACACTTGCCTTGGACCCCCCATAGTCAACAATACAGGTTTGTATATCTTTTTGTGAAATAAATACGATACTTACTAATATAGTCATGGCCTGAATCTTCTCAAGCCAGACCTTTCTTTAGGTTACATCAAATTGATTAGTCCACATGAAGCCCAAAACTTTTTAAGGCATTTTTTATTCTTCATCTGTGTTGAAGTGCTATCTATAGCTGCATATTGGTAATGTACACGCTTCAGGACACTTTGGTACTAACCCATGACTCGATGAGGGAATCCCCCTTCAAAGTGCACCTGTTCCATGTTGTGGAGGGTGGCTTTCTCCTACTGCCATTTTTGCTGCTTGAGGCTGCACTCAAATGCCAGCTTGAAAGCAAGAATACAAGTGACGTATACGAATACGGTCCTGGGATTGTTCCTTGATAATCTCTACAAATTGCGCTCTCAGCTATCTTGCCCTTCCCGATGGGTAATAAACCATCTGATCTATCCACCCCTAGTTATTGGAAAGTTAAGTAGAGCAAGATCTCAGTCGGGAAGCGGTGATTCACTCCTACACTTAGGCTTTAAGGTCCAAGATCTCGACGGGAAGCAGGATTTTCGGCCACCACGTTTGGTGGCTCCTGTAGAGAGAGGGTACTTTACAACATCTTGTGAACATGAACCGAATTATAAATTACTCACAGAGATGGGTCTACAATTCTAAATTACTCAATCTCGATTCATATAAACTTAACTTGAGAGTTTAGTTTATTTAATTCCATTAACCGAACTAAGTATGTCCCATTAAAATAAAAGAAACAAAATTAATAAAATAAAAAATAGGGGAATTTTTTTAATCCCTGAGTTTTACACCATTTTTATAATAGATATTTCAGTTTTTAAACTAAAAATTTTAATCCTTCAATTTTACACCATTTTCATAATAAATAATTGGATTTTTAAACTGAAAATTTTAGTCCCTATATTTTTGCCTTTAGAATAAAAAAATAAAACTTCTTTTGTCTTCTCAATATCCAATCCACTAACAATAATTGTAATCTCATACGTCTTGTTAGCCAGAAAGCAAAATATTTTTACTATTTATTGCATACAGCAAAATATTATCACATTGATAAAAATAATAAAAATGGTATCAATAAGTATGTATATACATGACACTATGGACTTATATATATGTTTCTTTGTAAATTATATATATATATATATATATATTCAAGTTTTAGAAAAACAATGTGTTATAATATAATTAATATTGTGTTCCGTTAGAATTAATGATTATTTCAAACTATTTGGGAAACTAAAATTATATTTTTTTTACTATTTGTAGATAGAAGGTCCCAAAGGAAGAAGGGTTTTGAAAATCACCTTCTTTTCAAAATATTTGCGCAAAAATATAATTAATTTGGAAGGTTAGTGATATCCAAGGGAAGAAACTTAAATTGACACTAAATACGTATCCAAGAAAAAACAAAAACGTTTCTCGTATATATGGTTGTCATTATGGGTATATATGATGATATATATCATTGCCAGTTTAGTTGGATTCCAAGTTCACGCTTTCACTCAACCCCCAACAGGAGGACCTGCAGGTATATTCTCGAAAAGGGATCATGAACTTCAATTTTTTGGAGTCTCTCGTGAACTTCTTTGCAAGACTTGAGATTCTACGTAGACCAGCCATCCACTACATACGTTTCTTAATTTCTTGTTTCAGTCATCCCCGTCTCGCTTAGTCTATACAATTATAATGATAATTATAATTAGAAACGAGATTTTTTTGAAATAATCTGTCCGAATTATACAATAAGTACATACCCAGAACACTATTTTATGATGTTTTTATAAAATTTCGGACAATATAAGAGTTATACATTAAAATTTATTATACAATTGAATTCAGATAGAGTATTACACATAATGATGGTATACATTAACAGCAAAAGTCATTAATAGCTGGAAGGCCATATCAAGGCTGCCTAAGATCCGATACAAAAAGATTGACACATTGATTTTGGGGCCGGAGCTTTGTAGGTCGTCTCTCCCAATTAAAGAAATGAACAATAGTACTAGCCATTCACGAAGGCAACCCACCATATGGTAGGGATAATGTCAAGTACAGAGACTTAAGGCCGTCGGTAGCTGAGAATTAATGCCAAATACAAAGCATTCAGTTCCATGAATTAAATTATGTGCAGAAGAAATTATTGCTGCCATAAGACTATGTTCGCGTCGCAAATGAGTTGGGGTCATGCGTTCCGATACAATATTATTATATATATGTTCTTGTACGTAACGTCGAGTCTAGTTGTGGGATTATAATTATATTAGAGGGACAAGAAGGTGCTCAAAAAGACGTATTTTAGTCCTTGACTAGGGCAGGTTTGATGGCCATGCATGATGATCTGTCACTGGTGGAAACAAGAAGCTCCTAATTGCTTTAATGGAGGGAAACTCGTGATTGGAAATTCTTAATAAATATGATTGTTCAGCTAGCATTAATGCGACCTGATACTGCATACATCCCTTGGATTTTCTCATATATCTATAAATATGGAAGCCAAAGAAGCGACAAAAAAAAAAGCTTCTTCAGAAGTAGTCAGCTAGCACGGGCGAACCTGCAAGTCATGAGTTTTTTTATTTGTTTTTTTTTAATAATCGTTATTTTTTAATTTTTAATTTTTTTAAGGTTTATGTGGCTGCAGATGTGGATCATTATACTGTGTCATCGCTAACCTATTTTTTTACACGTGTCTCTCTCTCATTGGTTGTTGAAGCGACGTTTTTAGCCACATCAGCAATTGTTATTAATTGTTTGACGCCGAAAGAACGGAAAAACTATTTTTTACCCGAGTATATGACTTTAAAGACTATTTTGTTAAAACATGA
This sequence comes from Myrica gale, assembly GCA_963930655.1. Lineage (NCBI taxonomy): Eukaryota > Viridiplantae > Streptophyta > Magnoliopsida > Fagales > Myricaceae > Myrica > Myrica gale. Next base: position 6,573,534 of record OZ005602.1, on the reverse strand, counting down.
AACCACGTGAATTTATGTAATTAATAATAAAATAAAACAAAACAAAAAGTTAGCGCTGGTAAAATATATATTGATGGGACATTAATTCAGCCCCTATACACAAGTCCAGTAGCCAATAATGTTGTACGTCGGTCCAGGGCTTTGCCGCTTTGATCGTTTTTTAATAGAAGCCTTATGTACGTAGCTCAGGCATTGACCTCAAGAGTCAAGATAAGGTCACCCTGAACGAAACCCATTCGCCCCATTTTCCACCGCTCACTTACAGCCCCTGTACCTGCACATTTTGTTTGGCACGATATAATATATATAGCAAAAAAAGAAGAAAGTACTATAGTAATAACTGACCACCAGGCTGCATGTGTTATTTTAGTAGTGTGCATACAAAGGGTGGGTCTGAGTCGTAAAATTTTTGGTATTGGGTTTAGTGTTGGTATTGGGTTTAGTGAAAAAGTGAAGAGAGAGGTAATATTTTATAGTTTTTGTAATTTTTTATATTTTTTGATGGAAGAGAGAGATTATATTGGAGTATTTTATTAGGAGAGAGATAAAATTTTGGGTAAAATTTTAGTGACAAACGCAGCCTTTGTTTAAGACTCAGGATTTGTACGTTTTCAAACGGTTTAAATTATAATAGTTTTATCAAATTTTACTAGTTCCTGCATCATGTGAAATTTTCTGATTTAAACAGAGGTGGTAAGCTTCCATCTAACTTTACCATGATTCGACAACCATAAGCTAGCGACACATTAGGTATATAATTACTGATAAAGTGACTTATATAGTAATTCTCAGAGTTAACAATTATTACCCAATATATATATATATTACTTTATAACTCCGTAACTTTTTTATTGGGTCATATATGTATCTACCTAATACGCAAATTGTTTGTTGTTTTACTTTTTTTACTTGAATCTATTTGTGTATCTTCCTCTATTATATAAAGGCTAGCTGTACATGAACCCTTTCTGGTGCTGTACATGAAACCTTTTTGTGTCAGCTAGTCTTTCGTTCTCCCAGCTCTACCCCTAGGAAACCTCCCAAAGAACACAGTTACAGATACGACTGCCAAAGACTGCGGACGCCACGACGAGGAGCGTGAAGACCTCAAACGCCGCGTACTCTACGGCATTGGCGGCTTTCTCGCCCTGGTTTTCTTCTCTATTTTCCTCGTCTGGGCCATTCTCCGCCCCACCAAGCCCAGCTTCATCCTCCGTGAGGCCACAGTCTACGTCTTCAACATCTCGACCTCATCTGATCCCTACAGTACCCTCACCACCACCATGCAGGTAACTGTGTCCTCCAAAAACAGCATGGGCCGCGTTGGAATCTACTATCAGAGGCTCGATATCTACGCCACCTACCGAAGCCAACAGATCACCATCCCGACTCTGCTGCCTACAGCATACCAGGGCACAAACGAAATCTCGGAGTGGTCGCCTTTCTTGTACGGGACTGCCGTTCCTGTGTGGCCGGGATTACTGGTCATTCTGCAGCAGGACCTGAACGTTGGTGGGGTGCTGTTGAACGTCAAGATTGATGGGATTATCAAATGGAAAGTGGGGACGTGGATCTCCGGGAACTACCACTTGAACGTGAACTGTCCGGCTTATATTAAATTCGGTGACCTGCCGAATCCCGGCCCCGGGATTCCCTCTGGGCCTATGCCTGTGATGAAGTTTGAGCTGGTGCAAAGTTGCAGCGTGAATGTTTAAGCCAGTAAAATTAAGTCTGCTGTTAGTTCCTCATCTCTAGTCCCCCAATACTTCCTAATTTCTTCTTCTTCTTCTTCGAGTTCTCTGGTTTGGATATATATCATATTACTTTTCAGTTCAGTAAGAGAAAGTTCATAAACAGAATGGGAAAAAGAAATACTAATTAACATTACATGTTTAGCTCTATGAATTCATTGCGCCTGGATTTATTAAGGTAGATATTCTGCATTATTCTTGAGTGAGTATAAAGAAGCACCACCAAACACATATTATTGCTTACATTTCTTTGAAGGGACATGATGTTTGGAGCAGTGCTTGGGATCCCGCTGGGGTCCCAAAATACACTGTTCGCTCAAGCGAACATCGAGCTCCGCTCGAGCGAACAGTGGACAGCGGGATTTCCAGCTAGATTTCAAGAATTTCCCTGATGTTTGAGGGTGAAAATTTTGGATATTGGGATTCGAGAAATATAATAAAGTAAAGATATGTTATGATAGTTGGTGAAAAAGTGAAGATAGAAGATTTTTAAAAAATATTATAAGAATAAAAAATTATGTGATGAATTTTTTATTATTAAACCTAAATTTTTGGACTTAAATTATTGGGGCTCAAACAAGCATGATATCTCACCTTATTATAAGGTTGAAATTTTATTTTTTCGGATGAAGTGATTCCTCATTCACAAATCACAACGAAGATAGAACATAGTTTTCTTCCTCAACTATTTGGTGGCATTTTTCTTTTTGATTTTTCTAAATTAATGGTTTGATAAATATATGTGTTAAATACACTTTTCGCCGGCAACTATTAGAGTTATAAAACTTTGCAATCTGGACTATCAAATTCAAAGCACGGTGATGTATCATCTCATAATTTGCGGTGAAAGAGACGAGAGGAAAAATTGTGTACAAATCAAAGATATGGGTTTCATTTCTACAGCATCCTGCCCACCTTCACAGAACTTCATAGATACCAACCACAAGGCGCAAGAACATGGAGAAATGATGAGAAAACCTTTATCCCTATATCACAATTCTCCTACTAAGAAGCAATTCACCAACCTGGGACGCCGACGACGTTGGACTGGGATGTTATTCAGTTTCATTTTTGGTCTTTTTTAAGTGTTAACGTATTTGCTGAGTTGGAAATAGAAACTGGGGAAATTATAAGTTTTTCTGAGGTGGATAATTGAGACATGTGTCAAGCTCCTATTCGTGCTGACCTGTAGAAAATATGACACACCATCATCCTACGTTAGTGGACTGTCGTTGGGTTTACGGATGAATTAATTTTTAACAAAAGCTGGAGTGACCTTAATTTATAAAAGTGATACTTCAAACACTATTTTGTTTCAACTCAATATTACGGGACCCTAACATAATTAAGCCTATTTTTTTTTTTATAAGCGCTAAATATTGAAGTTCAATCATGTGTCCCTAATAGTTTTGTCATTAAATACACGACGGCAGACAATTATACATATAGGTGAACTTAAAACGAGCTGATATATCTCTCTCGCAACTTGTCCAGCTCGATCAGAGTATCTTAATAACAGCGCAGGCAGTTCTATTTTCTGCAGCCACATGCAGCATCCAACCTCTATGGCTCTATATATGCTCCGAACTGGAACAAATTAAACAATTCAGAGCTCTGTGCTCAGAAGGACCCTAGAAAAGAAAATCACAGAAAAATAACAATTAACGTAGCAGCCTCATTAATTCAGCCCCAACACAAGTCCAATAGCTAGCCAATAATATTGTCGGTAAGTCCTTAAGATATTCCTGCCATCTCATATATTCTATATTCGTCCTAAACTAGGGCTCCGACGGGACCCACCCACTGTCATGACCCCTTGTCGCCATTGGCACTTGACACCGATCATGTAAGAAACCTTACATATCTACCCAAATTGGGTACGCATGATCTGCAAATTGTTTGTTGTTTTACTTGTTCACTTGAAACTATATATGCATCTTCCTCTATTATGTAAGGGCACATTCTCTCTGTGAAACCTTTCTGGTGCTGAATTTCACTAAAAGGTTCAACTGATTAAACTTTGGTATCAGTTAGATCAGTCTTTCGTTCTCCCTGCATCTGCCCTTAGGAAACCACCCAAAGAACACAGTTACAGATATGACTGCCAAAGACTGCGGCCGCCACGACAAGGAGCTTAAAGAGCTCAAACGCCGCGTACTCTACGGCATTGGCGGCCTTCTTGCCCTCCTTTTATTCTCCATTTTCCTCGTCTGGGCCATTCTCCGCCCCACCAAGCCTAGCTTCATTCTCCGTGAGGCCACAGTCTACGTCTTCAACATCTCAACCTGCTCTGATCCCTACAGTACCCTCACCACCACCATGCAAGTAACTGTGTCCTCTAAGAACAGCATGTGCCGCGTTGGAATCTTCTATCAGAGGCTCGATATCTACGCCACCTACCGAAGCCAACAGATCACTATCCCGACACTGTTGCCTACAGCATACCAGGGAACAAACGAAATCTCGGAGTGGTCACCTTTATTGTACGGGACTGCCGTTCCAGTGTGGCCGGGATTACTGGTCATTCTGCAGCAGGACCTGAACGTTGGTGGGGTGCTGTTGAACGTCAAGATTGATGGGATTATCAAATGGAAAGTGGGCACGTGGATCTCTGGGAACTACCACTTGAACGTGAACTGTCCGGCTTATATTAAATTCGGTGACCAGCCGAATCCCGGCCCCGGGATTCCCTCTGGGCCTATGCCTGTGATGAAGTTTGAGCTGGTGCAAAGTTGCAGCGTTAATGTTTAAGCCAGTACAATTAAATTCGCCGTTTTTATTTTTTGCGAAGTTCCTCATCTCTAGTCCCCCAGTACTTCCTAATTGCTTCTTCTTCTTCAAGTTCTTTGGGTTGGATATGTATCATATGACTTTTCAGTTCCGTAAGAGAACGTTCATAAACAAAATGGGAAAAAGAAGTACTAGTTAACTTTACATGTTTCACTCTATGATTTCATTGCGCCTGGATTTATTAAGGCATATATTCTGCATTATTCTTGAATGACAGGACAAAGAAGCACCACGAAACACATTATTGCTTACAGTTTTTGAAGGGACATGATATTTCTCGTAATTATAAGGATGAAATCATAAGGAAGATGGAACATAATTTTCTTCCTCAACTAGTTGGTGGCATTGCTCTTTGTGATTTTTTTTTTGAATTAATAAGTTTGATAAATAAATATATAATTAATTACACTTTGCACCCTATTCCTCAATTTCAATACATTTCACTATGTAATTTTAGCTATTACACCCTACCATTTAATTTTCCGTTAAAACGAACGGAAATCTAAATCACCGTATTATATATTTTACTCACTTATCCATTTTGCCCATTATATTTAAATATGATTAATTATACTTAGTACCATTTTTTATTTATTTTTATAAGACTTTGCATTCACGTGGTCAGCAAAATGTCAAAACCTTCAAATCCTGTGGGTGCAAGGTATAATTAATTCATAAATATACTTATAAATTTCTTAGTCATAAATTAAATTAAAATCAAACTAAAGATTTAATACAACGAGGGCCAAGTACGTGCAGCTGACAAAGTAGTATTAATTCCCATTTTTAGTTATTTTAATCTGTAAAACAAGATAAAAAAAAAAAAAAAAACAACAACTCTAACGCGCGCAGCTATCGTTTACCGAGTAGCGTAACATGATTTGGATCATGTGTCCGACGGAATACGACTCCAGATTGCATAACCAGTTAACCACGTTCTCGATCTAGTTTGAGATTTTAATTTGCAGTACCCTAAAGGAGCTTAAATGTTGTAAATTTGTTAGAGTTAGGTGGCCTTTGTTTGTCGAAATTTTGGAAAATACTCTGAGAATCTTGTGAAGTTTGAAATTTACTGGGTGTTAAAATTTTGAAATTTTTTAAATAATTTTTGAAAATTTTTAATGTAATACTTAAGAGTAATTATTGCAATCATTGGTTTGTTTGTTTTTTTATTGTTTTTTGGTAACCGCCCACATGCCTTTTGCTGCTAGGTGCATTCAGATTGCACTTTGATGTGTAATTTTGTAACCGCCCACATACCTTTTACTGCCAGGTACATTCCGATTGAACTTTGATGGGTAATTTTATAAATAAAGAGGAGACAGAACTGAATGTCAGACACAGAGATGGGGACCACATGTTCCCTGATTTTCAAATCCGCCCTCCGAAAGTTTTAAGAGATCCTATATTTGTGGGGACATATTTGGTAATGTAGACAATTGTTTCATGGTAAAAAAACGTCTTAAAATTGGTACGGTTCAATTTGTTAGCAGTTTGAAATAACGTTTGTTTGTCTCGAAATTTCAAACCCCAAAATTTCAAATAAACAAAAGCCCCGTTAATGTGTCTTACCTTCACACCTTGGGCCACATAGTTTCTAAGTGGTTTCCTTAATCAAAAAAGATGAGTAAACTTAAAAAAAGATGGGGTTTCATACATTTTAAAGGGAGACGTGTGGGGGAATTAACTCCACCTCCACCTCCACCTCCACCTCCACCTACTTATTCTACTTCCCATGTGGTCATCTCGCTTTATTAAAGTTCCAAATTCCAATGCACGCTGGAGCTATCTACCCGGCTTGTCTCCATTCTCTCATCGGATACTCCCTTGCAGCTACAATATATTCCTGCTGTGATCGGTTTGGCCACTTCATGTAGAAACTAAAAGCTAAAATTCCACCCAAATATAAAAAGTAATCTTCCAAATCAAAGAGTCATCAGTCATCCCTATAGTTAAGCGGTACGGCCAAATATAAATACACGTTTTTACTCGTCAACTAATCAACAGTTTAATACATGCATTATACTCTAAATTATGAATTTTTAAACATTTTGTACTCTCTATCAAATTTTTAAACTATTTAAAATATTATTATTAATTTATTAAATTATCGGGAGCATTATTATCGGATAGATAGTGTAAAATGTCTAACATTTGTAGTTAGAGAGTGCAATGTGTTAAAATATGTAGTTTAGAGTACAAAGTGTCTAACATTGTGGTATGATCAATGATGCAACGTGTCAAAAATGTTAATTTGGACAATGTATCCACTGATCTGGGCATGCAAAAACACTCCTCTCACATGAATGGTTGTGGTCCGGGGTTGACCCGGCCTATACGTACGTACGTACAACTGAGTGGCAGTGCCCGTGTTCGTATGTCCCAAAGAAGAAATTAAGTAGGTTTGTTTTGTTTTCCCCCCTCAATTATATACTTGGCTTCGCTGGTAGATTCGTGTTTGATTCTCTGTTTGAGTAGGGGTTTGGATCTGGACTTTTAGCTCGGAGAAGGATACAAATATGCAACTCCAATGTCTAGTTTGGGTGCTACAATATCATGAGCTGTCCACGCGATTGCAAATCGTGTTTGGATGTCAAAATTTTGTCCGTTAAAAATTTTAGTATCATAAAATAATTATAAAATAATTTATTTATTATTATCAAATTATTATTTTTATTATAAAATAATTTATTCAAAATCTTTTTTTTTGTGTTAAAAAAAACGATTTGCTCTCCATGCAAAATGTTGTACCCATTATGGATAATAGAGTGGGCCTCAGAAGCTTTGTAGGCCCAAGGTTTAGCTTGTCCTTGAAAGCCGGAGAAAATTTTAGCCCAGGCCCATGTCAAATTTAAGCAACAAGATCTTTCATGTGTCCGACTTTGATCTTCCTCCTCTTTAGAAGATCAGTAAATCATTTCAAGCCTATTTTCTTTACTAATAATTTAAGAGAATAATATTGACTTCAAATTAAATCTATAAAATAGCACTGAACATCAATTTATTTTTCACATCAGTTAAACACTGAAAAATTAATTATTTTTAAAAAAAAAATATATTTCTTCGATTTTTTTCTTGCGATGGAAACAAACATAGCCTTCAGTATTCAAAACTAGAGCCCTTTCCACCTTAAATATACTGGAAAAAAGAGGTATTTAATCTCACATACGGTAGGGAAGCAAAATTCAAAGAAAAAAACGAAAATTATTTAATAATCAACTAAGGTTCCCTATGTATTCAGTGATCCTTCCTCTATTTTTTATAATATAAAATGTATTTATCTCTATATACATGTTTGTATTAGTTTGATGGGTTAGTTATTTTTCATCCTCTCGGTCGGACCCAACTCCAAAAGAAGCAGTTGGGCGTGATGAAGGGATCCTTTAAGCCCATTGACCTAGACCTATCGGGTCTTGTTTGAGCCCCAATAATTTGGGCGCAAAAATTTAGGTTTAATAATAAAAAATTCATCACATAAATATTTATTATTATAATATTTATTAAAAATATTCTCTCTCTTCACTTTTTCATCAACTCTCATAACATATCTTCACTTTATAATATTTCTCAAACCCCTATACCCAAAATTTTAACCTTCGAACATCCCTTCGTCTGCAGTGTCTATTCTCACCCACTCCAAACTAGAGGTCTCGCCTTGCCAATCACCTGTACAAGCAGGAGTCGAAACGACCTCTTGGACTGAGCGCAAACAAGCGCGGGGTCCAGTAGTCTCTCTCTCCGCCCACTTCGGGTGGGTTTGTGTGGTAAAATTTTTGGTATTGAGTTTAGTGTTGGTATTGGGTTTAGTGAAAAAGTGAAGAGAGAGGTAATATTTTATAGTTTTTGTAATTTTTTATATTTTTTGATGGAAGATAGAGAGATTATATTGGAGTATTTTATTAGGAGAGAGATAAAATTTTGGGTAAAATTTTAATGACAAACGCAGCCTTCGTCAGAAAGCACTGTTACATGTCTTAGAGCACCTTTTCACTTATATTTTAGCAAATACCAACCAGATATAATCCACCTCACGCAATCCACGGCCTCTGTTTTGTGTTTGAGAGGGATCCTGAAAAGGACTTCGTTCACGCATATATGTGATGCGACTTCCATGAATAAACTTTATTAAAGACCAATATTTCTCTGTTTTTGTCATTTATTGGGAAGTCAAAAAGTTAATAGTTCTCAGTCCCCCATCTATAGAGTAATGAGATTTTTATATATTTAACTATATAGTAGGGAATTCTAAAGAATAAACTTTGTAGCAAAGACCAATATTTCTCTGTTTTTGTCATTTATGAGAAGTCAAAAAGTTAATAGTTCTCAGTCCCATCTCAAGAGGGAGAAGTATTAATTTGACTATATGATGGCATCTTAGTTTTGCATCGGAATGAACAGACTGTCCCATCAAAGTATTGTTGGAACAAGACATTTATGTTTGGATAGGTAGGGGTTCACCGTTCTTTACTGTCCAAACAGTAAATAAGGTTGAATGCTTTTCTATTCCATATCGTTCGTACGTGTTCAAACAGTGATTGATCATTATTTTTCTTTACCATTTGGACGCATTCGAACTGTGTAACGTGAAGTCATTCTATAGTTTCCTCCTTCGAGGCATAGTCAATACTATCCTTCTCATCTTCCATTGATCTATGGTTCTTTCATCGATGAAATCTGTCTCATCGCTATCGCTTTGTACGTCTCGACATTCTCGGCCTATTTCGATTGCAAGATGCACTTTGGGTTCTACGTCATTTTTACGCAACGCAATCATATTAAACCATATCTAAAATTGATATTGTACAATTGAAATGACTATGCTTTCTGATAAGCTTCTTGTCTTGAACGGTTCTTCAGTCATCGGTTTTTCATCTACCGGTCGGTGGAACACATTTTGATTCGTGATTCTTTGTACGACGCGCCAAGATCCCTGATCCACTAGCATAAAAGGATAACTGGTATACCAACTGGCAGTGGTGTTGATGCTTATAATGTGACCATCCACCTACTCCTTCCTGTGTTGCTTAAATCATCAATCATACACCGAATTCTTATGTAGCGGAGGGCTAGAATGTCCACAATTACACTGTAGAACTCAATTGTCTCTCCCCGGTGATCTCCTGGAACTAAAACACTTATTTTGCTATGATTGGTTTTGTTTTGAAAATATTTTCTGTGTTTTTTTTAAGTAATTTAGATTCTCTTAAGATTGGTGAAAAATTTGTTAAAAGTTGTTGAAATTTGTAAAAAATTTGTTAAAAGTTGTTGAAAAGTATAAAAAGTTATTGGGATTTGTAAAAAAAATATTGAAATTGATGAAAAAGTAGTTTTGAAATTTTTTTAAAAATGTTTTGAGAACGAAACAAACATACTTGGCTATTCCGCCTGAGAGACTCGGTTCTAATTTTCAAGTTTTCTTTCATTAGAAATATATTTAGATTTATCCCCTTATTTTGTAGATTGTTTCTTTTGAGTTCTCAAATTAGTATAGCTTGTTTGGTTGTGTGTTCAGGTCCTGGTTTTGGTTTTGTGAGTTCAACCCAGGCTGAACTTTTGGGTTGAACTTTTCTGCCGCGCATCTGCCGGGATCGGGTCTCACCTGACACACGCGTAAAGTTATCTCACATGATCCAATACTTTAATTGTGCCACAGTTAACAATACAGAAACCCGATGGTGGGGACCCATTGACCACAAGGCCAAACTGGAAAGAGATATTTGATCCATCGTCCAAATTGGCTGGATCCTGCAAGTCTTCTGTGACAAAGTGCGGCAAAAACAGTTTCAGTTTGGCAAATGAATAAAAACCCATGTATGGCAATGACATTGTTGTATTTCCCGGTCTGCATCATTTCTTTTTACAACAGTCAACTACTTCTGATGTGAAATTACTCACATTAGAAGTGGGAGGAAGAGGGTGCGAACGAAACTGTTCGGAGGAGGTGATTTGCGAACTTCTAACAATGAACATCATTAGGTAATGGCACGTGATCAGCATTACAATCTTGACTGACTAACAATGATATAGATGTTTAGGCATGTTAGAAATAAAAATAAATAAATAAATTTTGATAAGTGAGACATCTAATTATGAGAATACCCAATTAGATTTGTTATGTTAACTCACTTATATTAAAAAAGTTATATAGGGAGGTTTATTTATAAGCAAAAATCTAACATGCCCACATTGCCTAAGTAATGTGGGACTACACATTTCTCCACACTCCCCCGCAAACTCAAGGTGGACAAACCAACAAACCTTGAATTTGGAGTTACAAAAAATAATTACAGGAAAAAAATAATAACAAAGATTGCCGGTACTGAGCCGGGAGGTTGCCGGTACTGAGCCGGGAGGTCGCCGGTACTGAGCCGGGAAATTAGAAGATAACCGAACTAAAGTCAAAACCATGCTCCGATACCATGTTAGAAATAAAAAAAAAATTAAACTTTGATAAGTGAGACATCCAATTATGGGAATACCCAATTAGATTTGTTATGTTAACTCACTTATATTAAAAAAGTTACATAGGGGGTTTATTTATAAGCAAAAATCTAACATGCCCACATTGCCTAAGCAATGTGGGACTACACATTTCTCAACATAACAAACTGAAATCCTAAGCCAAAAAGAAAAAAAAAAAGCAGTAGCTAGTTTCCTCAATAAGCTCAAAATCAGTATACAAAACATATTTGCTTCAAAGAATTTCAGAAGCAAAAAATAAGCCTTATCGGATCTGGTGCTGAATATTAAGCATAGGCTTTGCCTCACTCTGCACCTCTAACAACCCCTCACCCATATACTGACTCAACAACTCTATGTTTTTCTTCTCCAGCACCATCCTCTCTATTTCTTTCTCATATGCTAATGGCACGTGAGCCACAAACTCTGGCCTCCGATCCCTCTCGTCATTGAGGTCTCAGAGGCGGTGCAGGTTCTGGCCTTTGTTTTGGATCTCTACAACCTTACATACAATCTTGCGCATGATCTGCTGGCGCCACTTGTCGACTTCAGCAAGGTCTTGGCATTCAAAGGCAAGGAAGGGACGATGCTCTTTTGGCTTCTTTCTCTCCTCAGCTTTGAGCGCTATGAATCTATTCAGCATCTTTTTCTCCTCAGCCTGTGCGCAAGGAGTTTAGAGAGGGAGGGGGTGGAGAGAGGCAAATGACGTTTTCTTTGAGTTTAGAGAGGGAGGGAACGAAGAGAGAGGCAGTTACACAGCTATTTAGTATTGTTGCCCAATCCGCGGGTCACATGTACTCAGGTAAAAAGAGGGTGAACCAAGCCAAACGCGCATTTAACAACTTGGGCTTAAACCGTGGTTGGAGCTCCTAAAACCAGAACTTGGACCCAATTCCAAACAAGCCCTTTGTGTCTTTATATGAGTTTTTGGTTCAACTGTATCATATTTGACGTCATTAAAAAAAATAGTCCGTGGGGGAAAAGGGTTTCTAGAGAGAGAGTGTTTGCCCTCTCTCTAGAGTTTTTTCATTTTGTGTGCCTGACCTCTCCCCCCACTTGTGATCTCCGGCGACGGGAGGAGCAACCGTCTCTTCCTTTTCCCTCCCTCTCTCCCCTCTCTGTTTGCCCCTTGGCCTTTCATTCTCCTCCCTCCATTACCGCCTTTGGCACCCTCATTTTGGCTTTCCTCGTGCTTAGATCTAGGCAGCTTGGAGGCTTCTTGGTGGCGACACTCAGCTCGGCAATGCTCCTCTGCTCCCGACCCTCCTCTGTCCATTCTCTCGGAGCTGGTGCGTCGGCGCGTGCTGTTCCACGCACTCCCCTGTAGGCGCATGGATCACACACGCCCGCCCTTCTTTTGCCTTGTTTGAGTTGTTTGTGGTGGCTTGTTTCACCCATGCGTTTTGGTTGGCCGCTGCTTGGACTTGGTGCTCTTTGTTGTGTGTTTTGTTATTGTCTTGTTGAGTCTAATAATTTTATTTCACTGGTTTTTGTTGGGAAGGGTCTCATGGTTGTTTTGTTAGTGAGGCGTGTTCCTGCAACTGTGAACTTGTTGGTCTTTTTCATTAACGCTCGCTCTATCTTGCCATGTTTGGTCGACGGTTTATGGTTCTTCCCGTTGCCATCCTTTTGGTTGTGCTGGTTTGGATGGGTTTTAAGGGAAATGGAAGTGCGGTGTTTGCTCATCCTTTCCTCCGGTGGTGGACTCCTCCGCTTGTGTCTGAGCTTGCTTCGGGTTCTTCAACCCGTATTAACCTTATAGGCCTTTTAGCCCGCTTGTATGTAGCCTTAGGAGAAATCAAATTCGGTATTGCTGGAGCCGGCAAGAGGAAGAGCTGAGTCCGTAGACAAGGAGTGGTCGGCCCGGCGAGGGAGGAGTAGGGTTCGGCTAGGGGATGAGAGCAGCTGCAACTGTAAGGATAAAACAATGGGAAGGAGAAAAGAAAGGGGAAAAGGGAAGGGAAGGTGAGAAAAGTGGAAGAAAAATAAGGAGTGTGGCTGAGTTAAGCTGGGCTAAATTAGACTAAGCTGAGAAAGGAGTCGATTATCTCATTAAATAACTGGTCGAAATTCAGACCATTCAATCCGCTTCTTCAAATCTATACCGTTTCTTTAAAGTTGTCTGAATCATGTTCTTTGTACAAAATATTTTCCCCTTACTCCCGACGAGAAACACTTCTTAAGCCATGTTCTCGCTTTCTTTCCCGCATCGAACGACGTTGTTTTGGAGAACATAAGCTAGGTTCATGAAGGAAGTCCAAGTCGCCGATGCTCACGTTTTCTACGGCTTCTAGATCGCCATCGAGAACATCCACTCTGAGATGTACAGTCTGTTGCGCGAGACGTACATCAAGGCCTCTTCCACACAATCGAAACCATCCCCTGCGTTGCGAAGAAGGCCCAGTGGGCCCTATGCTGCATCGACGCCTCTAAGACCTCCGTAAAGCGCATGGTTGCCTTCGCATGTGTCGAAGGGATCTTCTTCTCCGGAAGCTTCTACCCGATATTTTGGTTAAAGAAAGGCAGGTTGATGCCTGGGCTGACCTTCTGGGCTGACCTTCTAGAACGAGCTGATTTCTGGGTAGGTTATTGTGCGAATTGTTATTACGTGAGTGTGTGATTGAACGACTCAGATTAAAAGATAGAAATCTTATGGCTGAAACAATGTCACGTCATTTAATGCAACCGACCCATATTATGTTTATCGACCTTTTTAAAATACCGAACCGTTTCAAATTTTTCTCTCTCGCACAACTCTATCTTTCTATACTTCAACGCACAGTTTTCTCTCTTTCTGAAAAATCTAGTTTAGACCCTAACAACACTTAGAGGTGGAAAATATATGTATTACCTCTAATTAATAATCAATAACAATTTTAAAACATGTTCTAAAATTGTTCAGCCTAGATATGCATAATAATCAACCCAGTCAACAAATAGGCAGCGGAAAATTAAATAAACTTCAATCACACAAAGAGACAAGAATTTGGTGACGAAGTGGAAAACCTTTGAAATACCATTCAAAGGAAAAATCACTCCGGGCTAGCAGCCACCTAGAATCCACTAAGAAGAAAACCTTACAAACAGTGATTCAGACACGGGCAACCCCTGTTGCTTGACTCTGACAACTCTGATGTAATAATCTAAGCCTCTCTGCTTAGACCCGCTCCGTGGGGCATTCCCCTCAAATCTTTGAGGATCTTCTTATGGATTCTTCACCGAACACTCTTGTTCTTCAGCACCCCTTCAACACCATGAAGGTTACAAAGCTATTTGATCAAAGAATTGAGAAAAACTTGTCAATCTTGAAGCACAACTCTTATGGAGTTTTTCTCTCAAGGATGGAGGCACAAATCTGCTCAATGGAAGCCTCAAATAGGTTAGGATGACCTCCCATGAAACCTAGTAGGGTTCCCCTTGGTTTCACAAGGAAAGTCTAAAATTTGAGTAATTTTGGAAATTCGCGGGAAGTCGCTCGAGCGCTGCTCAATCGCTTATGTTTCTGTCTGAAATTTGCACTGAGTGCTTGAGCGCTTGTCTAACGCTGGTCTAACGCTGTGACTCTGTCTGCATTTTTTCAAGGCCGCTCGAGCGCCTGTTGAATGCTGGTTGAACATGATGAAGACTTTGGACAAACCATGAACTCTAACTTTTGAACAAATGTGGGGACCAAAATTACAACTCGATCAAGACATATTTTGACACGGAATTTTGCCAATACAAAAATGCGCTAATACTTTCTTTCGCACAGCTCTCTCTCCATCGCAATTATTGATAATGGTATTCCTTCAAAAAATACATCGGTGATCTAAGTTGTTAGATAACAAAAGTTTAGGTTATAAGTGTATAAATGACACACACTTAAGGGAAGAACTTTTTACATGCAAGTAATAAACATGTATTTATAACTGTATTTTCCTAAAGTTAATAAACTCATATTACGTTCCACTTCTATAAGTATGCCACAAATGTAAACTGCTATATGTACTACAAGGTTTATTACAATATTAGTGGAGCTAGACTGAATGAAAGGCGACTCCCACACTTATACTTGGCACCACCAATATTACATACAACTCTATTAGTCTAAAACAGAAGTGTTGCAGTACTAGTGGACCTGACATTACTCTAACTAGCAGTTATTAGGAAATAGTCACTAGGGAGATTAACATCATGTCCGCAACAAGAGAGAAATTCTAGAAGACCAGATTCTAGAATTACATATATCATGAATACTACACCTTTGCTAACTAGGGCTATTGAATTTTTATAAGTTGATAAATGGCGGAGCTATCAAGCATTAACCCAAATATAGAGTCAGGTGAGATTGACCAAGCGATAGATGTTACAACAGCAGATGAAGCTTTAGCCATTGCTGCAAAGGGGTTCAAGACACGGGAGCCGAAGCATCGAGGCAATAAGCGATTGAAGAGTGTGCTTGAACTCAGGAAAAAGTCAAGGGTTGGTCACAAGAGTAGTGCTGCTACAGTGTCCCAATCAGTTGCTCGCCACTTGTAGATAGAGGATGATTCAGAGGTACATTCTCATATCTTTTTACTTTGATTTCATCTTACATGCCCATAGTCATAAATGTTCTTTTTTTATTCCTTCCCATGTATAAAACAATGATGAGGAGCATTCCCAATGTGGACAATATAGAAGCCTAGACGACTTCTAGGATCATTAGTTGTATTGGGTTTATTTTTGAAAAATAGTTAATTTTTTTGTACACAGTAGTGTTGGATTGCATTGTATATAGTAGAATCATCTATAGTTCATTATTGTTACACAATTACAAGTAGAAACATCGGTGGAATTATGAAAGCTATGATTGATCTTCATCGTCTCAGAGGACCTCATAGAAAAGGCCTAGAATTTCCAGAGCCCCCCGAGCGAGACAGGGCCCCCCGTGTGCGGGGCCTTGCGCGACAGGGCCTGGAAATTCCAGAGCCCCCCGAGTGTGACAGGCTCCAGAGCACCCTCGAACGCCTCAGGATCTGGAATTTCCAGAGCCCCCCGCATGCGAGGGGCCTTGTTCGACGGGGCCTGGAAATTCCAAAGCCCCCGAGCGCGATAGGGGTCCAAAAACAGTTTATTTTAAAACAATTTTCATTTTAATTTGTTCACAGAAACAATTTCCTAATCCTACACCATATATCCAGAAAATTCTACTTCATATACAACAACAATGTTATAACTAGTTACATATCACACTAAATTGATTGTATTGGCCAAAATGACTGAAAATGTTGTCATGCTCCATGCTTCTTGCTATTGATGGCAGGACAAAATGACTTTTACAATATATATGCATACAGGTTCACTCTGGCCCTCTAGCACCCAGATCTTGGGGGTCCTTGTACATCTTGAGAGTGTTGGACATCTTCTGATTTTAGAACAAACATAAACCAAAGGAATCATACTCTAAATTTCCAAACAACAATGAGAGATAATATTTGCGAAAAAGAAATTGAAAATCCAAAATGTCACATATAGAACACACATAAACCAAAGGAATCGTTGGAAGTCATTAGGGGACAACAATATACATGGTAAAACATTAAATTAACAGATTTCATAAAAAATACATCAGAGACATTGCAGATTTCTCATGATTATAATAGTAGGCGAGGACAAAAAAAGCGACCTACAATGCAGCTTTTCTTAAATGATATATTGCCAGACTCATCTCTAGATGTTTTCAATATATAATTTGGTTTTAAGAAAATTAACACATACTATTGGTGATCTAAGTACCCCAAAAGCTTTGATCACCAGAAATCGAAGCAAATTTAGCAAATATGAGGATTTGCCCATTCTATGAGGTCCTCTAAGAATGCATGATAATTTCAACATTCAAAGTGACCCAGAATTATGATATAAGCAAAATTTACGTATTTCGAAAGAGTTCCATCATTTCTCTAAATACCATGACATGGGTTTCATTCATATATTCAAACTTGAGAGTGAAAACTAAAACTTCTGGGAAACAAATAAACTTCGATTCAGATAAAACCAAAACAAAAGAGAGCAAAAAAGAGAGATAGGAAAACTAACAAAGTATCTTAAGAGGAATTGACGATTGAGATTGGAGATCTCGATTCTGTCCATATCATTTGGGGGAGAGGATGAAGACGAACGCACAACAGATTTTGGGGGAAAAAATTTAAAACAAAAATTTGGAGAGGGAGAGTGTATAGCGTTTTTGCAAGCAATTTTTGTTTTTTTTAAACCTTGTCCCACGTTTAAAGCAAAAAAAACTGACGTTCCCTCTTGCATGTTGCGTAAGATAGGCAGGAAAAAAAGAAACAAAAAAAAAACAAGCAGACTTTTTAGCCAAGCCGAGTTTTTCGGTTTTATTTTCCCTCCCACCTCATTAAATGAGGTGTCTATTTCTTAACCATGATATCTGAGATTTAAAATCTCAGCCCTCTCTTTACACAACTTCGCATCCATCAACTTAGCACCGAATCTGATCCCAGCACGAGTGGCCTTAATAGAGTTGAGAGCATTTTTTTCGTGATCTCTGTTCTCGAACTTTGAAGGTTGATGTGCTGCTTAGACTATAGAGTTACATCGATTCCATCCTGTGCAAGCTTAAAAGCATGTTCCAACTGGCTATCTTTTACAGTCGTGGCGTATCTTATGGTTCACTTAAATAAGGAGGCACTTCTAGGTAGATCGGAATAGTACTGCTGAATATATCCCACATAATTGTTTAATTTTGGGTAGGCCGAAACGTTTTAGAAAAAAAATGAGCATGTGCATATGGGTCGATCGCTGAAGATTACATTGAAGCTGGGTGTCTGACATTTTTTTCTATGTATGTTAGATGTATTTAAGGAAGATTTAATGGAAGAGAAATAAATAATGCTGAATGGAGCTAGCTAGCAATAAATAGTACATTGGGTATATTTACTCATAATGCTCAGCAGTTGGGACTGTGCAAGGGTTATGATATGGATCAAAAAGTGGGTAAAAATTTGTGTTTGTATGTGCTTAATAATTATAAGGAAGGCGAGTCATACACAAAGTATGCGTCGTCTTTTAATTTGAAGCTTGTCGAGACATTTTGTAATGATAATTTAAACACATGCATATTTACTTTAATTTCAGTGAATTTTTAGCCAACTAAAAGGTAGAGGGCTAATAATATAACCAGTAGGCATGCATGAAGAAGAATTTTGGAATGGTTCCTGCAGCGGGTATGCATAACATTAAATTTAACTCCAAATAAGGCATCACTATCATCAGTCTCTTGTGATTTTTTGTAGAATACATGTGTTTGATATAGGTTAAAAACTTGCTATGTTAAAAATAGTAACGTGAAAATGATGATTTATATGCACTTGCATGTATTCTGGACATGAGGGCATTCCAATACTCGGTATGCATTGTGAATCACGTCTTTTTTTTTTCTTCTTCAAGGCTGGATACAATGCATAGGAACAAAACTTGATTACAAAACACGAGTGTCGAATACAGATAAGCCTTCAAGGTTGGATACAATGCATAGGACCAAAACTTGATTACAAAATACCATGGTCGCCTCAGGAAAACTCTATAATTAGCCAACACTCAACAAGGAACTAATCCCTCTTCCTCCTGAAAGAGCAACCCTTGGTAAGCCTAGAGCATCCAGTATCTGTCAGTTCCTGTTAGAAATAAAAAAATTTATACTTGATAAGTGAGACATCCATTAGGGGAACACCCAATTGAATTAATTGTGTTAACTCACTTATATTGAAAATGTTACATAGGTGGGCTATTTATAAGCTTAAAAACTAACTTGCCTACATTGCCTTAGCAATGTAGGACTACAAATTTCAACAGTTCCCACAAACCACCGGTGTTTGATTTATATTCCATTAATTTCCTCAACAGATGTAATATTTTAGTTAATTTTATTTATAATAAAAAATAATTAGATGGATCACGTTACAAACTAATCACACTTTGGGTGATTAGTATTCAATCTCTTAATAAAATGATGACCATTCTAAAATTCTAGTAAAAAAATAATTAGAAAATAATTTTTCTCTCCCATCAAATTTATCTCTAATTTTACCTAAACGAAGGTGTTGAGTCACGAGCGCATGAAGGAATCATCTGCGACACGTTGCCTTGCGCTGTGGTGGGCATGAACTGTGAACTGATGTGTCGGTATATCGAGTTCAAGACGGATAGGTTGTTGGTGGATATGGAAAGATCTACAAAGTTTAGAACCCCACGTCCTAATCGGTCACCTAGTTGCTTTTTCGCCTGCATTAAGCGACGTTTTTCACCCTAAACATTTTGGATTTGAAAATTTTGAACAAAACAAAAATATTCTAAATTTTTTAATATTTACACGTATATATACTCAAAATTTTTATAAACTATAATAAATTTTAATATTTAAAAAATTCATAAAATTTAAAGAATATTCTTTAAAATTTTAACATACAAACGCGTTTGCACCAAAAATATCACATTATTTTTCATCAACTTACAATAAAATATTATAATATAATTTCTCTCTTATAAAAAATATAAAAAATTATCTCTCTCTTCACTTTTACACTAAACCCAATAACAACACAAAACTCAATACTAAAATTTTTTCAATACAAACACAACCAAAGTTTATTCTTGGAAGTCGTGTAACATATATGCGTGAACGAAGGCCTTTTCAAGATTAAACTGTTCATTTATTCCTCCATTCCTTCTTATCGGCACATCAGACGTCTCCTCCGGGAGGCCCCGCGGTCGGGAGAAACATTAGTGGTAGGCGATGGCGGTGGAAAAGTTTGCCAACAAGTAAGTTATGAAGGGACCTTGGACTATCTGTCCCTGATGACTCATCTCTTGGGACAAAAATTGATGGGCAGCCTTTCTCCTCTTGAGAATATTGGGCCTTGCCAAACTTTCAGTGTTGGGCCTCAAATTTGGCCGATTTTTTTCTTCTCTATCAATATATATATACGGTGTGTTAGGATTCTCTGTAACTTCTGTGTAAAATTCTATCCAAACTTAGTAATTCAAGTAAAAAATTACAGATAATTTTAATATATATATATATATCACGTCGGATCTCTCCGTTGTTAGGTATTGTCTCATTAATTGCTCCACATGTGAACGAGCTTTTGGTAAAAGGAAGGACCCAATACACAAAGACTCTAAAAACAACACACAGTACTCATCGTGGTTGACATCCTTAGTCAAGATTAGGGTTGTAAATGAACTGAGCTGTTCATGAACAACTCGAAATCGGCTTATATAAGCTCGACTCAATTATCGAGCCAAGTTCGAGCACAATTTTTACCTCGATTAATATTAAACGAGTCAAACTCGATTTAAGCTCGTGAACAAAATTCATATAAACTCTACTCGACTCATTTGAGCTCATTTAAAAGCTTGATACACTTGTATGTATTATAAGTTTCTTATTTATTTGTTGGTTTATATTTAATAATCTCATATTAATAAAATATGCATTTGATTATATTGATATATGAATGAATGAGTATTACCCATAAGGATTTGTTATGTCCTATATATGTTAAATATATGTTGTGGATCATTTTTGTCAATTAACATAGATTATATATGAATCTAAATATTTTCTAAAATAAAGTTCGCACAAATATCAAGTGTTTATGATATGTCGTATATAATATATTATGACACTATACATCGAGGCTTTATTTGAATTTTGTTTGTGATATCTGTGTTTTTTAAGCTCATATATTTTTTTGGTTGAATCGCGTTTGAGCTCGACTCGAATAAGTTTGGACTTGAATCGTGTATATATTTTTAATTAAGCTTGAGCTCGTTCAAACATGAAAAATTGTAAACGACCCAGGTTCAAACACCCCTGCTGAAGCTTGATTCAAACTCGGCTCGAGCTTGAACTCACATATATGTTTAATGAGCTGAATTTGAACAGCCACTACTCGGTTCGATTCGACTCAAATATAGCCCTAGCCAAAATCAAGACAAGGAGTACCCTTTAATCTTAGAAATCAAAAGTGCATTTTATTTGATTAATGTATATCCCAGTCCACACAAACTTATTATTATATTCCGACATCATTACTTAAAACAAACAAAAACATTATCTAAATCTTCATGGGATCCTCCAGTTAGGACTTTTCGACCCTGATTTTGTCATCAAAAACGGCACTTACATCGGATAGTTCGATTTTTAAATACACGGATATCGAAGGAAGGAAGAAAGAAAATAGAAGAGAGAACATATAATTAACTTGCATAACATCTATAAAAGAGCCTTTCTTAGTCTAACCAAATATGGTTTTTTTTTCTAGTCAATATAGGAGAAATGGAGAAAAAATAATTTAAGACCAATAATTGATGGATTTTTTAGCTCTTAAGAGGCATGCATTTGTTCGTATACAATAGCCACTGAATATTATTCAAGATCATTTTCTTTTTCGCCTGCACCCAATTTGTTTCCGCATAAACTTTTCGTTTGAATTTAATGAGTTGAAAAAAGCAAACCCCACCCCCTCAATTCAGTATTCCAAATCTGAGAAATTAAAATGTACACGCCTTCGGATAAAGACGCGTTAAGGATCATCAATGAACAGGGTCTTCCAGGAGAGACTCTTTTGGACGAATTTCAGAGGTTTAATATAAAATCAAAAAATTATAACCCGGTTCACCTGTACTCGAAAATCCAGTACCGGGTAAATCGGAAAAAAAAAGATCTATTGGATTTTTCAAATTTAAGTCATCATCACTAACACCGGTTAGTCTGAATCCCGAGAACTCGATGTCGGTTCCGCTGAATTTTGCCGGTGACCGTATGAAAGTGCCCTTAAATAAAAAAAATTAAATGAAAACAAATACTGATGTAGGGTATGTTTGAGGATGAAAATTTTGGGTATTGGAGTTTGAAAAATATTATAAAGTAAAAATATGTTATGAGAGTTGGTGAAAAAATGAAGAGAGATAAGATTTTTAATAAATATTATAATAATAACAAATTATATTGAATTTTTTAATATTAAACTTAAATTTTTAGACCAAATTTTTGATCTCAAACATTCTCATAGTTTGATCTGAAAGACAAGATGACGTGGACCTTATCATACAACCCTTAATTTATTTTATGCTTTCTTTACTGTTGTCTTTCTTCTGTCGTCTAATATGTCTGCTTTTCTTTTCTTTTTTCTAGATATGACCTTTGCTTTTCACTTGCACATGGTATACGTCAAATTTTATAAAGCAAAAAAAGCAGACCTTTTTTCTTACTCCTCTTTGCTCTAATCAAACAAATAAACTTTATCGATTTGGGCTCATAATTCTATATAATTTTATCATCGAATTGAAAGGTAAAATTTAAAGAAAGATATATATTATATGATAGAATTCGAAAAATAATAGACATAACAGATAGACTTTATAATATTTTATACTGCTTATATCTATTCATATAAAATTTTGAACAGTATAGATCTCACAATGAGATTCACTTATTATATATATTTCTTTCTAAATTTTATTATATAATTCAAAAATGGCAGAAAATCTCAATCTATCTATTAGTATAACCACGACAAGAGGTGTCATAACCAAAAAAGTAAACTTAAAATAGGTAGAAAGGTGAAGATTTCTTAATGAAGAAGAAACGAAACAAAAATATATATTTTGAAAAAAAATAAATATTATCAATTCTTGCTGCCTTTTGATTTTGAGAATTCTTGGAGTAAAAGTCGAGATTTTTTATTCTAAAATTTCATAATATAATTTTTTATTCTCGTCAAAAGGCAAAAATAGTAATATAAATTGTTAATGTAATATAATAGTTATCACATAGGGAAAAAGTAATAAAATAGTTATATTAAAAAACAAAAAATAAGTTGAAAAGATTAATGACGCGTTTACAAAACCCAAATTATACCAAAATTTTCCACTATTCTAAAATTTCAGTTTACAAACACAATGGACTCAAAATTTTTATCAAGTAAAATAATTTTAAAATAATTTGTTTTTTCTATAATCAAATTATCTCTTTTCATTACAATAAAACATAACAAAATTCACTGAAATTATCCATACCTTCAGCTTTTCACCGACTCTCGTGAAATTCTACTTCTCTCTCCTTACCTTTTCACCGACTCATATAAAATTATAGTTTATTACAAAATTCAATAAAATTCTAATTTTCTCATTTTTCATAACATTTTTTAAATAGTTAGAGTTTGCAAACACACCTTTATTCTGTTATATTTTAAAGAATAAATGTAAAATTAGTTCATGTGATATATATAAAAATTAAATTAGTCCTTACAATAACAAAAATATAAAATTAATCTTTCTGCTTTCACTTTCATTTGGCATTGATATTTATATCAGAAACTGATTTTATATTTTTACAATATTAAATAAATTAATTTTATATTTTTATTATTATTATTATGAATAATTCGATTTTCAAATATAAAGATTGATTTTGTAATATTTATCCTTATATTTTAATATATCGGGAGTGACGTTTAAAGAGAGTTTATTTCGTTACTTACAAAGAAAAAGCAATACAAGTCCTTTTTAATACGTTGGGAGAAAAACGTGTAATTTACATTTTTGAGAAACTAGTTGATTTTTTAATTATTTAAAAGGATAAATACACTTTTAACCGTTCAATTATAATAGTCTATGACATATTGCATTATAAACTATCAATCTTACATATTATACCCTGCAACTATTAATGTTAGACACTTTGCACCCTAAACTACAAATTTTGACACATTACACTTTCTAACTACTAATATTAAACACTTTACACCCTCAATATGACAATAATACCCTAAAAAAATTAATAAATTTATAACAATGTCTTTAATATATGTAAAATGGGTTAAAGGCAATATCGTCATTTTAGTCTACAAATTTGAAAAAGGGTGCAATATGTCTAAAATTAGTAGTTAGAGAGTGCAATGTGTCAGACTTGATAGTTTAGGGTGTAAAGTGTAGAATCTATGATAATTTCTGGATGAAAAATATAATTTTCCTTTAATTAAAAGAAAAGAAACAAAAGTTCACGAAAATAAGAAAAAAAAGTGATTATTATTATTTTTTCAACAGGGGAGGCGGGGATTCATATTTCCTGAATTTATTTATAAGGGGCTGGTGACGTAAAGATTTATTCATTTTTCATTGGCCCCTTAGCTCCGCCATTGTCTGTTGTTGTCTTCTACTTTACTTTGAGTCAGAGATAGAGAGAGAACTATCTATATATCCTCCGAACAGAGTGCGAGCGAGGGAGTACTGGTTATTACTGAGATGGGTGTGCCGTCGTTTTACCGGTGGCTGACAAATAAGTACCCAAATGTCAGAACGAAAGCCATTGAAGAGAGCGGAGTTTTAGATACCGCCTTGCCAAACCCAAATGGCATAGAATTTGACAATCTTTACCTAGACATGAATGGCATAATCCACCCCTGCTTCCACCCAGAGGATCATGTTCGTTCATATCTCGTTTCTCTTTATGTTTTACAATTTCACATATATAGTGTATGGTTACATGTAGTTTACATTCATCTTTGCTTTTCAAGAGATAAAACATATATATGTTCATTTGAAATGAAGATCGAATGTTCTACCAAAACAAACACTGTTCCGATAATCTTAAGGTGTCGGTGGCGAGAAACTTGCATCCTCAACTACTTTTCTAAGATTTAGATATCTTGTAACTATTTCGCGCACTTCAATTTCTGAAACATTTGGTTGTTTTTTTTATTCTGAAAATATATTTAGGTCTTCGCAGTTAGTTGATGACCTTTGTGTTTTATATTCTTATCTGGTTCATGATCAGGAATGCCCTCCAGAAACGTTCAAACATGTATTCAATAACATCTTTGAATATATTGATCACCTTTTCAGCATTATAAGACCGCGGAAGTTGCTTTACATGGCCATCGGTGAGTTTTGTCTTGCCTGCTGCAAATACTCGTGCTTTGTTGTGGCATGTTGAATCGTTGATAGCTTTCTCATTTTTTATTAGAATCTGAGAGAAGGTTCGACGATCTTTGTGGCATTTTTAATTTACGTACTTCATTTTTGCTGATACGTAGATGGCGTAGCTCCACGGGCTAAAATGAATCAACAACGATTAAGACGTTTTCGGACAGCAAAGGACAAAGAAATTGCTGTGGGTTTTCTTTAATCTGTGTTTTTTTATGTTGTTTTGCTCTAAGTACTTCACTTTTGCTCTTATACTATGATTCTCTATTATTCAGGAAGCAGAGGAAGACAAGCTGAGAGCGGAGTTCGAAATGGAAGGAAAACCGGTTCTCCCGAAACACGAAACTGAAGTTTCAGATTCGAATATAATCACCCCAGGGACAGAATTCATGTACAGATTGTCAGAGGCCCTCAGAAGCTATGTTACTTCACGTATAAGCAATGATCGGGGCTGGAGGAACATCAAGGTGTGTGGTCCGTACGCTCAAATTTATGAACTTTTACTTTGTAAAAAACTCTTCCGATCATTCGTTCTTTAATTTATTTGTTTTCTGATCGTGCAAGTAGGTCATTATTTCTGATGCTAATGTACCTGGTGAGGGGGAACACAAAATAATGTCGTTTATACGTCACCAGCGAAATGTCACCACTTACGATCCAAATACTAGACACTGCCTTTATGGTCTGGTATGAAACTCTGCTAGCTTCTGTTGTCTGCATTGCCATTTAGAAATAATATGCATCCCTACTTCGCTTCATCACTTGATTTTAATTTTAAGATGAATGTTGTTATCAAATGTCTTCTTCGTGCAGGATGCAGACTTGATAATGTTGGCTTTAGCAGTGCATGAAGTTCATTTTTCTATTTTGAGAGAGGTGAATATGTGTAACTATCATAAATTTAGAGATACTTGCCTTAATGTTGGGTTATAGGGTGCTGGATAAGGATGTTTCAAGCTGGTCAGCCCTGTTCCTTGTGTGTGTGTGTGTGTGTGTGTGTGTATCTTTGGCCATCGAATGAAACTGATTAATGTAATAGGGCAATATGCTGCCTATCATTCACCGGTCACATTAACTAGGGGCCTTAGACACTCACAGAGTGATATTTGTTGAATCATTGTTCGTATGTCTTATTCTGCACGTTTTCGCATCTTGGGTACAGGTTGTGCAACAACAAGGCCAACAACAGATTCAGGGATCTTCTAACATAACCAATAAAAGTACTTCTTTGGTGAAAAAGCCTTATGAGGTATAATTCATGGCCATTTTGCAGTGACACAAGTTCATAGTTTTTTTTATGTGCTTAAACAATCTTGTTTCTATTACATTTGCAGCTTCTACATATATGGATTTTGCGGCACTATTTGGAGCTTGACATCAAAACCCCTGTTGACTCTAATCCACCTGATAATATGAAGATCGATCTTGAGCGGATAGTAGATGACTTTATATTCATGTGTTTTTTCGCAGGAAATGATTTCTTGCCCCACATGCCCTCATTAGACATTCGTGAGGTGTCATTTCTCTCTTAGCTTCCTACTAAACACACTGGTCTTGAAGTTGTAAACAACTTTTGATTAGTGTTTGCTTGGGAAAAAAAAACACTACAAGGCCAATAATAGATTCAGTGTCAGATATATATGTTCTAGCCCTTCTCCTTCATCTAATTAGTTAACGCTTCCTTAAATAAATTTTATATTAAAATACTCTAATGATTTCATTGGAACAACAGTATTTAAAGCAAAAGCTATTCAACAATGTTACATTTGATGGCATGAGCTCTTGATTATGGTTTTCATAAGAGTTGCAACAGAACATATCTCGTTCGTGATTTCTTTTTGTTTTAGGCATGTAACAATGATCACAATTATCAAATTGTAAGTAGCATTAATCTAATAACGTCCTTGCTCATTAAGTAAACCATTATGCAAACGAAATAGCATCTTGCTGTGGATCTAATCTGATGAGACATGTACCATATTTGGTCTTGTGAGGCTGCTTTGTGTAGAGGGGTATAGATAATGAATTTCTTTTCTTGGTAAAAGTTTCAAATACTGATTGTTATAGCAATGAACTAATTTGTAACATAAAAACTTATTACTATAATATTGAACTAATTTGTAACATACCTTTTCAGCGTTCTATTGATCTGTTGATTAGTGTCTACAAAAAAGAGTTCAAGAATCTAGGTGGCTATCTAGTCAACATGAGTCAGGTATACCCTTATATGAATTCTCACATTGTAGTTTTGTTCCAATATCAGTCGTGCTTGCAAACATTTAAGATGTTTTGCCTTTTATGTCCAAAAGGGTGTTGAAGACAAGACCATGGGTTATATAAAACTTTCTCGAGTTGAGAAGTTCATTCTTTTGGTTGGCTCATATGAAGAGAAAATCTTCAAGAGAAGATTAGCGTTACGAGAGCGTCTGCTCAAACAACTTTGCAATTGCTCTGATGAGGTGAGTCAATTTTTTTCCAATTAAATTTCAACCAGATTAATACATGCATGCATCTGCTACAAAGCTAACAGATCTGATGCTAATTTGAATGCCTTTCTAGCAATCTGAATATAATGAAGGTGGTAATATTGAGATTGGGTCGAAGAACAGTTCTGGTGCATCTTTAACTGACAGAGCTCCAACCTTCAGACATCCGGAAAGCGAGTCAGCAGAACCTATTGCATCTACATATGAGTCTGACATTGCTGATTTGTGTCAGGTAAGTTCCCCATTCACACAAGAAGATAATAAAATTGGATGGTTATGTTGACAGAGACAAATTTGTATTTCAGATGGTTGCAGTAGTCCTACTTTTTCTTTCATATATATATATATATAAATTGGGCCCTCAGTTGCTTTGTAATCACAGTAATAAGGGCCCCTTAGGATATGCTACTGAGTATTCTTGATTGATTAGTTGGGTACTTCCTTTCTTGGTTTGCAGATAATTGATCAAAATACAAAAGATTTGAAGGAAAAATTAAAACATAATCTCGGCAAGAACACGGACCTATTTAAACTGGGAGTTTGGACTGACAAGGTATGAATCACTGCGGTCTGAAGATTGTCTGTCCTTCCTTAGACTTCTACGCATGTGTGTTCTTAGATATGCTTGGTGGGTTTATTCTCATACCGTACACAGGTGAGACTGGGGACTCTTGATTGGAAACAAAGATACTACAAAGAGAAATTTTCTGCAGAAAGCTCCCAGGATATTGGAAACCAAAAGAAAGAACTTGTAAGCTTTTATTCTTATATTTGTATCGCAGTTTCTCCGGAAATTGCGACCCCTTGTCCATTTTCAATTGAACATGATCTATTCAATAAGTGTAGCTGAAGCTCAATTTAGCTGATGTTGCATTAGAGCTCGCCAAATTTGAGGTCTCTAGCACGTGCAGACTAAATTGTTGGGCTATTAAATTTTTAACTTCCGTTGCCTGATTACTTGAAGGTTACGAAGTACACTGAAGGATTACTATGGGTTCTCCTATATTACTTTTCGGGAGTCCCATCATGGACATGGTAAGAAAATGGCCTATGGTTAAGAGCACTTTTCTAATCTGCTTGATGATGTAATGAACATAATAATGAATGATCTTTGCTGAGGCACGCTATAGGTTTTATCCGTACCACTATGCACCATTTGCTTCGGATATGAAGGGCCTTGCTCAAGTCAGAGTGAAGTTTAAAAAGGGTTCTCCCTTCAAACCATTTGATCAACTGTTGGCTGTACTCCCCCCAAAGAGGTAACTCTATCTTTACTGTTCGTTCTCCATTTTGAGTTTTTCTTCTGTATTTCAAATAAATGCTAAAGTGAATAACTGTGCTTCTGTACAGTGCTCACGCTCTTCCTAAAGTTTACCAGGCTCTTCTGACAGATGAGGGGTCCAGAATTACTGATTTTTATCCAACTGGTAAAGTTTAATTTGTAGCATTTTTTGGTCCAGTTAATTGGTTTGCAAAAGTTAACATAGCTCTTTTTTCTTGTTTAGATTTTGATATAGATACAGATGGAAAACGTTTTATGTGGCAGGTTTGCTTTTGTTGCTTATATTTTTTGTTGCTTGCCTGTTATCCTTTAAATGTCTTATTGTCTCACTATTTTTGCTATTTTCTTTTGTCTCAATAAGGGAATATGCAAGCTTCCTTTTATAGAGGAAGGACGCCTTCTATCTGAAACCAAAGAATTGGATAAGGATCTGTCGGTATGACATTGTATCATAGCCTATCCATAGGAATATAGGACCTTTTGAAGGTGCTTGATTTTGATTTTTTTCGCAATATATGTTTTGTAGACGGTTGAAGCAGTACGGAACAAGAACAGTGTTGATCAATTATATTTGAGTAGCACGCAAGAGTTGGCATCACAGATTTTGGCACTTTCTTTTAATGAGAAGGAACTTGTCGAGATAGATACCGCTAAGAGGTTGGTGGATTGTTGTACTAGTTTACAGCTTTGTTGAGCTTGGACTGTAGAGCCATGGACTGATACTACTGCCAGAGTCGTTACCCATGAAGGAGAGCTGTTGCCAATTTTCTTTCTTTGACATCAAATTTATTATAGTTGTTGTATGATTGATTATGAACAGATATCCTCCAAGAAACTAAATAATTTTTCTCTGTTTTTTCCTTTTAGTGATGGGATTGGTGGATTTATACGTCTGAGCGATCAGGATACTGAAATGGTTCAGAGGAAAGTACAGAACAACGATGAAGAGAACTGTGTCTTGTAAGGAAACAAAATATAGACGCCCATTTTTCAAGTCGTCTACTTTTTGTTCTCTGATATTACCTTTATTTATGTTTCAGATATGTGTCTTTTGAGACAGCAGCTGTTGTTGCCCATATTCCTCGTTTGCTTGAAGGTGTTACGCTTCCGGAAAAGGTACTTAAATTTGAAAATCACAAGCTTACTACTCGGTCCAACTGGAACAACCCATTGTTTATAATTCTAGAAAATGACCTCAGCAGAGAGAAGCAGGAGTTCGTATTTGATGTTTTTACCCACCAATTAAGTTTTACTGATTCCTTTCCCTCTTTTCTGCTTTACTCAGTACACGCTAATCAAAGCCAAACTCTACATTTGACTAATACCTTATTGCAGTTGATGAATACTAATAAATAAACATGTAGAATAGAGTTAACCCAAACCGCAATATTTTTTATGCAGAATATTAGTGAAGCTGATCTAATGGAAGCGGTTCTCTGGCATGAATACGAAGTTAACAAACCCCCGAATAAGTAAGTCATATCTGTTCTTCTGTCATATATGCCGTGGCTATTCTATGGGGATGTTTCTGTTGTAGATGCACTTGGGTGACTTGAATGTGGTCTACAGATTGATGCATGAAAGGGGCTTTGTTCGCAATTCTGCTGAGGCAACATTCAAAGTCGCTGGTAATGGGAGGGGTATGGGTAGAGGAAAAGTGAATAACAGTTTCAATAGGAGGGAACATGTTGAGTGCAATTCTGGCCCAAGCTGGACCTCTAAGTCGATACATGAGGGATATGAGGGCTATGGCAGAAGATTTACTCCGGATGCATCTTCCGAGGTGATATACAAAGATGCTGGAAATGGATGGGGTGCTGGGAGAGGACAAGGGAATACCGGTTTGAATGGCCGGGAACATATTGAGAGCACTCGATGGGGAATTCCACACAAAGATGCTGGTAATGGATGGGGGGCTGGGAGAGGACATGTGAATACCGGTTGGAATAGCAGAGATCATATTGAGAGCACTCGTTGGGGGATAACGTATAAAGATGCTGGTAATGGACGGGGGGCTGGTAGAGGACAAGTGAATACCGGTTTGAATAACAGAGAGCATATTCAGAGCACTCCTTGGGGAATTCCGCATAAAGATGCTGGTAATGGCTGGGGGGCTGGTAGAGGACAAGTGAATACCGGTTTGAATAGCAGAGAGCATATTCAGAGCACTCCTTGGGGAATTCCGCATAAAGATGCTGGTAATGGCTGGGGGGCTGGCAGAGGACAAGTGAATACCAGTTTGAATAGCAGAGAACACATTGAGAGCACTCGTTGGGAAATTCGACACAAAGATGCTGGTATTGGATGGGGGGATAGTGAAGTTTCAAGTCCTGTTGGATCAAGTAGTAACCTAAAACAACAGGCCAGACCTTATGGAAGGGCTCAGCCGATGAACAACAGCTTCCGGCCTGGTGGAGATGGCGTTACCTATGGCACAAGCCATACCTGGCGACCGAGCACAAAACTTGGGTCTTATTCTGGTAATCACCAAGGGAGGGGACAGCATGGATCGACAGATACTGCCAGGGAAAGCGTCTCCCAGTACAAGTGAAATCCAAAATCTTCGACCTTCATCGAACATCTTTGTTTTTTCTCATGCTAATAGTCTCTGCGCAACAGTATTCGATGACAATGCGAGTGTCTTTTCATTAGCTAAACTGTAGAATTAAGAGATTTGAAGAATGATATAGACTGAGCAGAGTGATAAGAGAAGAAGAAGTGATGAAAAGTTCTCATCTATTTCGTGTGTTATAATACAAGATACAATGTCCTTATATAGACTAAGCTGTAACTGAAATATTACATAACAGAATAACAAAGTCTATAACTAATTGAGCTGAGCTGGATAACTACTGCTGATCTGGATCTTGATTAAGTTTCTGGAACTTTACCGATATATCTTCACACGCCCCCTCAAGCTGAAGTGTGTATGTTCAAAACATTTAGCTTGGACAAAAGAAAATGAAACTTAGTGGCAGGTAAAGCTTTAGTAAACAGATCAGCTAATTGATTGTGTTGAAACATGTAAGAGTCGAATTACATGAGCTTGCAGATGTTGACGTACAACATGACAATCAATTTCTATGTGTTTTGTTCTTTCATGAAAAACAGGATTTTCAGCTATATAAAGAGCAGCTTTATTATCACAAAATAATAAAGCAGGTTGAGGATGTGAAACATTGAGATCTCGAAGAACTGATGTAAGCCAAACCAGCTCACAAGTAGTTGTTGCTAGGGCCCTGTACTCAGCTTCAGCAGAGGATCTTGAGACAGTAGATTGCTTTTTCGATTTCCAGGAGATTAAGGAATCACCGAGAAAAATACAATAACCAGTAATAGATCTTCGTGTATCTGGGCAAGTGGCCCAATCCGAATCAGAGAATGCCTTCAAATGTAGAGCTGAAGAGGAAGAGAAAAATAATCCCTGTCCTGGAGTGGTTTTGAGATACCGAAGAATTCGATGAACTGCTTGAAGATGGACCTCTGTAGGTTTATCCAAAAACTGACTCAAGGTTTGAATGGCATATGACAAGTCAGGTCTGGTAATTGTCAAATATAATAAACGCCCAACCAATCTCCTATAAACACTAGGATCAGAAAGAAGAGGACCTGAAGTAGCATCTATCTTGACAGATTGATCAAGAGGAATGGTAAGAGGTCTAGCACCAGAGAAACCACTATCTTTGAGTATATCCAAAGTATATTTCCTTTGACACAAGGAAATCCCTTTCTGTGACCGAGCTACCTCAAGGCCAAGAAAATATTTTGCAGGACCAAGATCCTTAATTCGAAACTGATCATGTAAAGAAGCTTTAATGTCAACAATGGCTTGAAGATTATTACTAGCAACCAGCACATCATCAACATATATAAGCAATACAAGAAAAATATCACCCTTAGTAAGAGTAAACATGGTAGAATCAGAAGTTGCTTGATGAAAACCCGAGTGAAGTAGAAATGTGGATAGCTTGTTGAACCACTGTCGGGATGCTTGTTTAAGTCCATAGAGGGACTTTGTGAGTTTGCAGACTTGACCATCTTCATGTTTACCAAAACCAGGTGGAATTTGCATGTAAACCTCTTCATGTAAATCCCCATGAAGAAAAGCATTATTTACATCAAGTTGATGTAAATACCAATTCTTGATAGACACCACAGCAAGTAAAGAACGTACTGTTACTAATTTAGCAACAGGAGAAAATGTATCCATATAATCAAGACCAGCCTGTTGGGTATATCCCTTAGCTACCAACCTAGCCTTATACCTTTCAACCGAGCCATCAGATCTGTATTTGATTTTATAAATCCAACGACAGCCAATTGCTTCTTTATTTGCAGGTAATGTAGTGAGAACCCAAGTATTATTTGACTCAAGAGCAGAAATTTCAGCATTCATTGCCTTTTGCCAAAGAGGGTCTTTAATGGCTTGGTGAAAAAATTTTGGTTCATCATGAGTAGAAACAGATAGAGTAAAGGCTGAATGTGAGGAAGATAATTTTGTACAACCAAGGAAAAGAGAAATATCATGAGGCTTACCTGCTGTTGAAGATGCAGAATCCGAGTGCATGGATGAATCAGGAGATTTGAGTAAAGCTAGTTGACAATAATAGTCTTTAAGATAAGAAGGAAGATGTCTAGATCGAGTAGATTTTCTTGAAGATGGAACAATAGGAATAGAAGGAGGTGAATCAGAAATGATATGTGTATGAGACTGCTGATCTGGACTAGGAACAGAGATGCTGGAAGAACTGGGAGTTGCAGAAAAATGATCTGGAATAACAGCTGGTATGACAGGATCAATAGCAGTTAAAGAAGGAGACAAATTTGCAAAAGGAAATATGTGTTCATGAAACACTACATCTCGAGATATAAAAGTGGTTTTAGAATCAAGGTTATATAATTTATAACCTTTGACTCCAAATGGATATCCAAGAAAGAGACATTTTTGAGCTCTTGGTGCAAATTTATGACGATTTTGTTTTAGAGTAGATGCAAAGCACAAACATCCAAAAACTTTAAGATGTTTGTAGGAAGGAGAGCAATCAAACAGTAGTTCATAAGGAGATCGATTTAAAAGCTGAGGTGTGGGAAGTCTGTTGATTAGATAGACTGCAGTTAAAAGACAATCACCCCAAAATGAAAGAGGTAAATTAGCTTGAAACCGCAATGCTCTAGCTACTTCTAAGAGATGTCTATGTTTACGTTCGACTATACCATTTTGCTGGGGTGTAGCAACACAACTTCTTTGATGTAAAATACCAAGAGAAGCATAGAAATCTGGCATTGCAAATTCAAAGCCATTGTCTGTACGAATTTGTTTGACAGTGAGGTGAAATTGATTTTGAATCATGATAATGAAGGATTTAAGAATGGAACGAGTTTGAGATTTATGAATCATCAAATACACCCAAACAGATCTAGTACAATCATCTACAATAGTAAGAAAGTATTTTGATCCATTCATAGTAGGAATAGAAAAAGCACCCCAAATGTCACAATGCAAAAGATCAAATTTACATTGAGCAGAAGATGAACTATGTGGAAAAGGAAGTCTAGTCTGTTTAGCTAAGGGACAAACATCACAAAAATGTTCATGAGGTGATTTTATTTCTGGTAAATGCTTGTGTAAGAGCAGCATACGAGAAGGAGACATGTGACCAAGTCGACAATGCCATGTATGTGGAGATGTGGCTGTAGCAGAAGATAGAGCAACTGGTGGTGAAAATTTCTGAGATGGCAGTAAGTAATATAGACCATTATAGGCTTTACCCACTCCAATCGTCATCCATGTGCTCAGGTCCTGGATAAAACAATGAGTTTTATTAAAAATCAAACAGCAATTAAGATCATTGGCTAACTTGTTTGCAGAAATTAAATTGAAAGCAAAAGAAGGTACACATAGTACATTATGCAAAACAAGATTTGAAGATAGTTGAATTGTACCAGTATGAGTAACTGAAACAAGAGTGCCATTTGGTAATTTGACAGAAGTAGGTGAAATAGAATGAAAAGATTGAAGCAAAGAGCTGGAGCCAACCATATGGTCAGTAGCTCCAGTATCTATTATCCAAGAATTTGATGATTGCAATGGGTTGAGACAAGTACCTGCCATGTTACTGAGTGGAGTAGGAAGTAAGGAGCATGTCATGGCAACATGTGAAGGATCAGGAGATTCAATATGTGTAGACGAGTTAGAATTTATCAAGCTTAACAAATGCTGATATTGTTGTTGAGAAATATAATTGTTTGGAGTCTCACTAGCAATATCTGCAGAAACAGAAACATGATTAGCTGTAGGAGTAAAATTTTTAGATCGAGTAGGCTTATATCCCGGAGGATATCCATGTAACTTGTAACATTTGTCAATGATATGACCAGTGAATCCACAGTGACTGCATATAGGACGATCCTTGCGGAAATTCTGATTTGCAGGATTTTTGATACCAGGACGATATGCAGTAGCTGGACGATGCTGAGATGCAAAAGCATGAACATCTGAATTATGCTGAGTGACAAAGGCAGCAGCCTCAAAGTTTGGTTTGGTCATAGAGGCCACTTCTCGTTGTCTTTCCTCTTGCAAGACTAAAGAGAAAACTTTATTGATTGGAGGTAAAGGATCCATCAACAGAATCTGTCCTCTGATATGACTAAATGTATCATTAAGTCCCATTAAGAACTTGATGACATACTCTTGTTGTTGATGCTC
Organism: Myrica gale; assembly: GCA_963930655.1. NCBI lineage: Eukaryota > Viridiplantae > Streptophyta > Magnoliopsida > Fagales > Myricaceae > Myrica > Myrica gale. The sequence goes on along the minus strand of OZ005602.1, from coordinate 6,538,089 downwards.
AGCAACAACTTTTAATCCTCCACAGGAACAGCTTGCCAAGGGTCTGTAGTTGATTAGCTCGTCCCACAAACACTTGAGTTTTGTATAATAGGAACTAACTGTCAATTGATCTTGTGAAAGATCTGCCATAGATTTTTGCAACTGAAAAATCCTAGGAGCATTTGACTGAGAAAATCTTTCCTTTAAATCGAGCCACAGATCTCTTGTTGTATCATTGTAAATGACACTTCCAGCAAGTTCTTTGCTCAAAGAATTCAGCAACCATGACAATACCATGTCATTGCAACGAATCCAAGCATCATGCTTGGGATGAGAAGAAGCAGGTTTGACCAGAGTTCCATCAATGAAACCTGTTTTATTTTTAGCACTTAAAGCCTTAGCTATTGAACGACTCCATGTAGAGTAATTCTCACCATTCAGAGGCTGAGACACCAGGATATGTCCTGGACTATCACCATTGTGCAAAAACAGAGGATTAGAGATGCTATCATCAGTGGAAGAAACATCTCGCACATAAGAAGTAGGAGGAGGAGGATCAGATGATGCCATTTGATAAGGTAAGAAAATTCAGAGTTTGCTCTGATACCATGTAGAATTAAGAGATTTGAAGAATGATATAGACTGAGCAGAGTGATAAGAGAAGAAGAAGTGATGAAAAGTTCTCATCTATTTCGTGTGTTATAATACAAGATACAATGTCCTTATATAGACTAAGCTGTAACTGAAATATTACATAACAGAATAACAAAGTCTATAACTAATTGAGCTGAGCTGGATAACTACTGCTGATCTGGATCTTGATTAAGTTTCTGGAACTTTACCGATATATCTTCACATAAACAGGCATTTTTTGTATCATCTACGTTTGATATCAAGGTTTTGCTGCCATTTCCTCTGGTCTAATTTGTCTAAGATGCTACATTTGTATAGGATGTCTTACTTCCGCTGTTGCCCTTGCCTCCATTTTTTTTTCTCTGACATGATCGTTTAACCTTCGTTTTTTTTGAGTAAATTTTGTAGGCAGATCTAGTCGTCTTTGGGGAATAATCCCAGACACTTCATTCTCTTAAGGCGAATGATGTCAAATACTCATTTCTTCAGCACATAAAGGATTTGCCACAATCTACTCCGTCGGCCAGGTTCTTTTGGGGACTGATGACGAACTATTTCTTGGCCAATTTTTTGTACCAAATCGTGCATATTAAGTAACCCTTGAGATGAAAGAGTGATGAGAGATTTCTCTATAGAACTTCAATATTGATGCCCGGATAGATATCTGAAATATGTCATCTAGCTTCTCTCTTTGAAGAAACATGCAATATCTAGAAATAATTCTTTTTGCAAATCCTCTAGTCCCTCAAAACCTATTTGCAGTATATCAAAAATTTCTCTTTTAGGCTTTTCTTGAAGTTGATTCCAAGCACTTTTCCATGCATTTGTTGTTCTCCCAAAAAGAAAGGAACCCAAAACTTTAAGAGCTAAAGGAAAAACCTTGAGCATAAAACACAAAATCCTTAGACAAATTCACATGACTATATTACGCATAGAGCTTCTTGAAGGCTGACAAACTAAACAGCTGCAATGCTTCATCTTCATTTAGCACTTCAACTTTATACATACCATTCACATGTCTTTCCAGCAATTGACGATCTCTACTTGTGATAATGATTCGACTCCCTAAACCAAACCAATTAGGGCTCCCTGCCAATGCTTCTAGCTGTTCTTCTTTGTCCACGTCATCAAGGACAACAAAAACCTTTCTACTATGTAATCTGCTCCTTATTGCACGGATTCCATCACGGTCATCCCATATAGTTATTTCCCCTTCCATGATCTTACAAAGAAACTAGACCAGGATTTGTAGTTTCTTCTCTGATGCAAGTAATAAAACAGCTAGCTTCAAAGTGATAGGAAACTCTATCATAAATGACTTCTGTCAAACTTGTCTTACCGACTCCCCCCATTCCATTAATTCCTATAAAGCACACTTGATTCAACCCAATATCAAGTAAGTTCATCATTTCCTCAACACGAGAGTCTATCCCGACAAGTTTCTTATAACCACTTAGAGTCTATGATTCAATTCAAGAAATATCCTTCCAGTGATTTCGCCAATAACAATTGATTGATGCCTATAAATAAAAACACACTTTTTGTTAGATACGGAGCATGTTGTCTTTGATCTCTAAAATCAGAAAAATATACCACATAGACCGAGTATGACACCTGATCATTTTTAGGTTTTCACCTTTTTTCCAAACTCCTCATTTCGGGAACCAATTTATCTATAATATGTCTCTTTACAAACACTTAACAGAGAAAAACAACACCTAACACTACAAAAAATAGGTATATAGCGGCGGTTGCTAAAAACGCTGCTAAATGGTGTTTTGAGCGCCACTAAAGGCAATGACCGCCGCTATAGACCCCCTTTTACCAGTGTTTTGCGAAAAAACGTAGCTAAAAAATTGATACCTACAGCCGCTGTAGGTATGTGAAAAAAATTATTTTTTAACTATAAATTATTTTTTAACTATATATATTATTTTATTTTGTGATGTAATTGAAAAAAAAATTATTTTAAAGGACATACTTAATAAAATATGGAATTAGAGAGTGTTATGAACATTGAAGTTGTTATGTAATATATTTTAAATTATACCTATGGTTGTTATAGTAAGTGCATATTAAGGTGTATAACTTAATATATGGTCCTAGAGGCTATTTAGTCATTATGTAGGTACATACATATAAATATAAAGTACTTAGTTTATGAAAATTGAAGTTGTTATATGCACTACAAAAAAAACGTATAGGTCAAAAAACCGCTGCTATAACCTATAGCAGCGGTTTTTTAGCGGCGGTCTATAGGCTTGAGCGCAATTGCACTTTTTGGCACTTAAGGGTCTGTAGTGGCGGTCACCGACCGCCGCTAAATACCTAATATGACCGTCGTTATATGTCTATAGCGACGGTCAGTTGCCACCTATAGCAGCAGTCGGTGACCGCCGCTATAGGTTTGCAGCTTTTTTTGCCAGCATTTCCAAATCACCACTAAATTTTTCCTATATTTTTTATACATGCTTTTTTAATCGGTAATACAAATTTATTTTAATAATCATAATTCATTAGATGTAAAAATTTAAAGACCAAAGATAATAAAACAAAATATAATTTATTATTGATTAATAACATTTTACAACAAATACAAGAATCTCTACAAGTAATCTAAAAAGTAACAAATTTCTTATATAAACTAACAATAAACAAAGACCAACTAAAATATTCAAATACAACACAATATCACATATCAACGTCCTCTTGAATTCCTTTCACATATAAACGACCTCTTGAATTCCTGTAATTGAAAACAAATATCACATGAGAAATAAAAAACGATTTGATATCTCTGGAAACACATTGCATAGTTACATATTTTCTCTCGCACTAGTATACAGTAATGTTTGTGTACCAAATGCAATATCAATGATTCATGCAAGACCATACTCAAAACTGGAAAAGATAAAATAAAATCATACAGATTGATGGAAGACCCAAACACAAAACTGAAAATTGAAGAACATCATGCGAGAGAAGTATAGAGGTATCCAATACTTCCCATTTATATTGCCACAAGTCTCAATACAATAAATGACATATCCAGGTTTATCATCAAGTTACCTGATTCAAAAATTCATCAAGCCTTCTAGCACTTCTAATAATACTACCCTCAAAAACATAGAAAATATGGTCTGACAGAAATTTTCATGCCATTAGAACAAATACAGTTTCTGTGCTAATTTTATCAAATTACCTGGTAAGCAAAAACTGTCCTCTGATCCCTTTCAGGATCAGCCTCTGGTTCAGTCACTTCCTCCTTGTCTTTATATCGTCTGCAAGAGAATGAAAAATGTGAAATTTAGACCACAATTGTTAATCCACAATTCTAATAGAAAAATAATCTGAGCCAAAACAGTCTTCAAAGTGAGATCAAATAAAGATTATTCAACTTCTTGTAAAAAATAATGTGTTTAAAAAAGGCAAAAATTGCCCTGTATTGCAAATGAAAAGGAAGAAAATAAGAGACCCAAAATGGCAGCAAAATTATTCTCCACTATGTGAAAAAAGGCCGAACCCAAGTAACAGTCTTGCAGGGAACTAAAAAAGTTAACATTAAATCACCAATGCAGATGGTGAAAGTTAAAGAGTGTTTTCATCTAGAAAATTGATAACGACCAACCTGGAGAAAGGCGTGGCAATTAAAGGTAATGAAAACATTGAACCAACATAATCATAAATGGAAACAGCAACATCATGTAATCAAGTGCATGTTAGTTTCCAATTCGATGGTGAAAAATTAGTTTCCAGGAATCTCTAATTCAAACGAAGATCCAGAAAAAAAGGCATTGGCGTGAAAAAAAATGCAATCAAGTGCATGTTAAAGAATCGCCCATAGTGAATGAGCCTTTGAGAAGGACCTGAATAGGAAAACTATGGTCATCTGAAACCTAAAAGTTCAGGTAATGAACCACGTCAAAGATGAATCAACCTATGATACAAGCAGAGAACAAAGAACAGCTCCAACATCAAAGTTCTTCAAATTTTTATTGATGTTCCTTAGCTTTAAACAAGCAGATAAGTTGCATCATAGAGTAACCCGAATGCATTTGGAAGTCTAAACTGATTTAAAAAACATAAGAGCATGGTGTAATCTACAAAGACACTTGCTACGCAAAACAGATTTAACAAGCAAACTCATCAACCCATTCTCCGGATGCTAAACTGCAAATAGTGATACCACTTCTTTCACAAAATTATTTCACCAAAGACGTATTGAATTCAAGGATAAATTCGAGCTGTAATGTAAAATCAAATTCAAATAAGAGGGCACAGATACCCAACAAGTCCCTCAATGAAAAGTTATTACAAGACTATCTTCGCAATGTAATAATATGCAATCTGCATCTACCACCTAAATGATAATCAATAGATAAGAAAGTTTAAAATTTGAGCTTATTAAAACCATTCAATTATCAATCCTGCAATTATCAACACCGGTGGCCTCCAAGGCGTAAAGCATGTGCTCAACGGTTCGAATTCTGAACCCATTCTTGCAGAGCGTCGTACAGAGAGGTGATTATTCGGTGAAATCGATGGACACAAGAATTGAATTGGACCGGAAGTCGAAATACCTTCCTCGGCCCGCAAGCTCCGGCCATAGCTTCGCCATGGAAATCTCACCAGCATGCAGAGTTGTCCCGGCCCGCTCTATGCATCCTGCGAGGGTTTGCTGAAGACTAGAAATTATTATTAAAAAAAGTGAATTCGAGGACTAGAGATTACCTGGCACTAAGCAAGTCGCCTTTGACAAGTCGTGTCCCCCTTTCCAACCACACTAATTAACAAAAGTTTTCCAGCGGTTGCGTTTTTGGGAAGAAAGGAGGGGGAAGGATCCGAGGCGTGGAGCGGAGAGGAGGGGTCCAGAGCCAAGGTGTGGTTGATGATCCCTCGCTTCCGCTCAAGTCGACATTTCCTTCTTCTTCACGGATTGGCCATGGGAATCACTCGTAGAGAGTGCGAGAGAGAAAGGCTTGAGGGGAGGGGGGAAGGGATTTCACGAAATAGGCGCGCGCGGGGTGGGCGAATTTAATTGTATAAGGCGCGCGAGGGGAGTTTTTAAGAAATGGGGAGGGGAGGTAGGGGGAACGGCAGCGTTTCACTCCAAAGTTTTTTTTTATTTGTAGTTTTTTTAATAATAATTTTATATTTTGTAGTTATATATTGTTAGTAAATTAAAATCAGTTGTAAATTATAATAATATTTGAAAATCTTTATACATAGTATTAAAGACATAGCATATTATTTAATATTTTTTATAACTAGGTAATAATTTTAATTAAAACAAGTTCATAGTACTAATATATAATATTTATAATTTAAAAAGATAAACTATCATAACAACTATGACCAGATATTAAGTTATGTACTTTAATAGTATAAGCTAATTAATCTCACAATATCTTTTTGCTTGAAATTAAATAATATGTCATAATTAAATATTATTATATTACTAATTATTACAAATATATATGCTCATTATATGCATATGATAATAGATGTCTAAACTACTTAGATTTAGTCAATAAAAATCCAATTATCAGAACAATCATAGAAATAACTTTCATAACTTTATTTCTATTTTCACATAACAACTTCAATTTTTAATTAAACTCCTTTTAATTCCATATTTTATTATGTAGGTATCCTAAAATGTTTTTTAAACACATGACAAAACAAAAATATGTATTAAAAGGAATAAAATAGTCTATAAAATCATTATTAACATTAAATAAAATATTTTTTGATTTTTTTTTTCAAATTATACCTATAGCGGCGGTCAGTAGCGGTCATACTGACCGCGCGTTGTAGGTAACTGATTTCTAGCAGCGTTTTGAACAACCACTGCTAACGGACCGCCGCTAAAGGTAATGTCTTTATCGGCGTTTTTTTGGAAAACGCTGCTAAAGGGGGTCTATAGCGGCGGTCACTAACCGCCGCTACAGGACCGCCGCTAAAGGTAATGTCTTTATCGGCGTTTTTTGGAGAACGCTGCTAAAGGGGGGGTCTATAGCGGAGGTCCGTGACTGCCGCTAAAATGACCGCCGCTGTAGACCACCTGTAGCGGTGTGTTTTTTCCAAAACGCTGCTAAAGGGGGTATATAGCAGCGGTCGCTAAAAAGACCGCTGCTAAAGGTACATCGCCTTTCAAAAAACGCCGCTACAGGGGGTCTACAGCGGCGGTTTTAGTGACCGCCGCTAAAGACCTGTTTTTTTGTAGTGATGGAATTAGAAATAATATTATGAAAGTTATATCTATGATTGTTATGATAGTTTATATTTTTAAATTATAAATATTATATATTATTACTATTAACTTGTTTTAATTAAAATTATTACACTAGTTATAAAAAAATATTAATTAATATGCTATGTATTTTCTAAATATAAAATTATTACTAAATATAAAAATTTTCAAATACTATTATAATTTAAAACTGCTTTTAATTTATTAAATACACATAATTAGAAAATACAAACTATTTTACTCAAAATTTGGAAAAACTACAAATCAAGGAAAACAAACTTTTAATTAAAACGATACTGTTTCTTCAACCCCCGCCCCTCATCCTCCCCCTCATTTCTGCCCAAAAACGCAAGGTCCTCCCTCCTCCTTTCTTCCAAAACTTAAATTTCCCACCCCCGCGCGAAGATCCTTGAGCAAGCCTTTGGAGACTCCGACTCAGCCATCGGGTGCCGGGTACGTTTCGCATCTGAAGGCTGTTATCATGGGCGAAGCCCTCGCTTCTGCAGAGATTGATCTTATCTTTCCCAGGTACCCCTCTCTCTCGCTGTCCTCGGTATTGATTTTCTGTGTTTCACTCTTATCTAATCTTCATAGGCGTTTTAATGAATCCAAAAAGAGATTTGCTTATGTAGTTTTATTTTCTGTTGTTCTGCAAAATTTCTATATATGAATTCATCTGTCAGTACCTAGAGATGTACAAAAGATCAATTGAGGACCCCGCTGGATTTTGGTCCGACATCGCATCATCGGAGTTCTACTGGAAAGAGAAATGGAGCCCACAAGTTTACTCCCCCATTTCCCCCTTCTTTCTCTCTTTATAGTCAGTTGTATTTCCATGAGCTCGGTGTGTTAATGTTGCTAGACAATGTGTTGCCCCTTTCAGGGATTTGCAGTTGCTGTCAGAGCTGGCTTGAGGTGTGTGTTAGAAATAAAATTTTTTATACTTGATAAGTGAGACATCCATTAGGAGAACATCCAATTGGATTAATTATGTTAACTCACTTATGATTTAAAACATTACAAGGGGACTTATATTTATAAGCCTAAAAACTCACACACCCCACATTGCTAAGCAATGTGGGACTACACTTTCAACACTCCCCCGCAAACTCAAGGTGGACAAACCGACAAACCTTAAGTTTGGAGTTACAAAAATAATTACAGGAAAAATTACAGAAAAAGTGTTTGGATTTGTACGATCAAAAGTGGAGCTGCTCAAAAATTGAGTAGTTTACCTTACAGTTCACCTGCAGTTTGAAGTAGTCTACCTGGAGTGCGGGAACAACAATCACACTTTAAATAAAAAGGCGCTCCACGTGTGAAATGAAAAGAGAAGCACGTAGACTTGTGCAAAATAGAAGAAGAGGTGAATAAAAAGATAAGATCCGTACTTGGCCATAAGTGATCGAGGGAAATTACGTTGAAATACTTCCAAGAAAGAGAAGAAACCCTAAGTGCTGAAATTGTCAGATCTGATCTATTTCTATTTGAGAGTTTTCTCTTCGTCAACAAATTTTGGTGTTGTGTGTTTGATTTTACGTTTATTATTTGTTGATTCATATCATTTGTTGTTGGCTAATGATTCTTGTTTGAAAGTGTATTCAAGATTAAGTATCATACGATCTCTTTACCACTTTGCAAGAAGGCTTCAGGTAATATTCTGATCTGGATCTGGAGTTTAGTCTTTAGATAATATTCTGTTGTTCTTTGATTTTGAAATTGAATATATCTTGAATATAGAGATTCTGCAGTGTCTAGTTTGTTGCTGGAGTTTGAACTAGTTTACTGTCTGTCATCATAAACATTTCAGCTTTAGATATTTCTAAGTGCTTGCTTCAATCTTAAATATTGTTCCTATAAAGTTGAGTAAAAATCCAGATTTGATTATAAGTTTTATTTGAAGGGTTGTTGTGTTACATTTGTCTTTTTAAATTCTGCATTTATTATTAAAATACCTATTCACTCCCCTCTAGGTTATTTGGGTCTAAAACGGTTTGTTCAATTGGTATCAGAGCAATAGATTTGCCTTTCTTTGTAGACGGAAAAGTTAACTCATAAGTTTGAAGAGATCCAACTAACTCATCAACCTTGATATCATCCAAATTTTTACTCTCTTCAATGGCTGTAATCTTAGACCTAAAATGCTCCGGTAAAGATCTCAAAATCTTTCGAACTATCTTGGATTCTGGAATCTTTTCACCCCAGCTAAAACTCGCATTTACAATGGATGTAAGTTTCACATAGAATTCATCAAAGCATTCATCCTCATCCATACGAATTTTCTCAAACTTTGACACATTTAATTGAAGCTTGGAATCACGTACAACCTTAGTTCCTTCATGAGTTAAGGCTAAGATATCCCAATCATCCTTAGCTATTTCACAGTTAGATATACGCATAAACTCTTCAGGTGAAACACTCATGAAAATAACATTTATTCCTTTGCTATTCCAACTAGCTAACACTATTTCATTTGCTGTCCAATCACTCGTTTCTTTTACAGTCATAACACCATCCATGGACTTTTCCGGTTTAGACCAACCCTTATCAACCGCGGTCCATACTCTTTCATCAATTGATTTTAGAAAAGCACGCATCTTAACCTTCCAATAGGCATAGTTTGATCCATCAAAAAATGGGGGCACATAAAGTGACATCCCTCTATCCATTTAAAAACTTAGTCGGGTCAAGGAACGAAGTTAGGCTCTGATACCAATTGAACAAACCGTTTTAGACCCAAATAACCTAGAGGGGGTGAATAGGTATTTTAATAATAAATGCAGAATTTAATTATGACAAACAAAAATTATACATGAACTTATGGAAAGCAGAAAAATATTTTTGCCTAAACATATTTAGATATGACAAAATATTTCTTGCCTAAAAGGCTGCATGAGATGCATTTTTTAAAGTTATGTCATTCTTTTTCCAAACTTGATTTGAAGATGTTCTAGAAGATGATAGCAAACATGTGGACATATTTTCAACTTGTTTTGCTAATTTACTAACTTGAGTAGAAAGCAAATTAAAATCAGATATGGAAATCAAACTAGAAGATGATCTAAGATTTCTAAAACTATCATTTGTCAAATTAAAGCACTTAGGTTTGATGTGACCTATCTTACCACAATGATAGCATGTAGGTATGAATTTAGATTTCTTAGAATTAAAAGAAGTTATGGGTTTATAAGATACAACCTGTTTTAACTTCTTTTGAGGAACCGAAATTTCAGATTGTTTTTCCTTAACCATGGCTGGAACAAATACCGTCTTGACAGTGTTTTTGACACCATTTGTAGCTGAAAACCCAGTCCTTTCTTGTCACCAACTGAGAGTCCAATGTTCAACATTTTGTCCAGCTTGCTTGTTCCACTAGAGAACTTATTTAGCTGAAATTTGGCTTGTTCTAATTCCAGCTTCAACTCCTTTACATTAGTCTCCAAATCTGCATTTTTCTCTTTCAAAACAGAAACTTCAAATGTTAGATCTCTTTTTTCCTTTTTAATAGCAGTAAGTTCTTTAGAGATTAACCCATGATTTTTCTTCAACTTTAAACTCTCTTCATACAACTCATTGTAGGTAATGCGAAGAGAATCCAAATCATCTGAATCTGAATCTAAAAGATCATCACCTTCAAGATCAAACTCGTTAGTACTTAAGATAGAAGAAGAAAAAGCTAGAAAATTTCCTTTCTCTTTTGTAGAAGTTCCCTTGCTGCAAATTGAAGTTCTCTTTCTCTAATACCATGTTAGAAATAAAAAAAATTAAACTTTGATAAGTGAGACATCCATTAGGAGAACACCCAATTGGATTAATTATGTTAACTCACTTATGATTTAAAACATTACAAGGGGACTTATATTTATAAGCCTAAATACTCACACACCCCACATTGCTTAGCAATGTGGGACTACACCACTTTCAACAGTGTGAACTGTAGGATTCAATTCAGTTTGATATTTTGTTGTTTATCATGTGAATTGTATCATTTATGAAGGTTTATGACTTCTTCATTGCATCCTCCATTTGCGTTTACACAGGTTACAACTAGGTTCACCTTGGCAAAAAAAATTATTGGATATTTGCCGCCATTCAGATGAAGGTTGGGAATTAGCTTCCAAAAAATGTTTTTCAATTGTAAAGTAACAAAGCAGAATTGTAACGGTCAGAGTACATGTAAGGGAGCAGTGGTGGGATCATACCTAAAGTGATGGAAAGTATTTATAAGAGTTGAGACGATGAAAGTTTCCACAGAATTTTTGTTTCGAGTATCATTTATCGAGGTAAAAGATGCTTCCATTTTGTTTATTACTTTTCTTTCTTGGAATTCAAGTACATTTGATGGATGCGGTATGCTATGATGACAGATATTCAAGGAAGAAGTGTTCGATTTGCTTGATCCAAATTCATTGTTCTTCTCTAAAGCCGAAGGTGCATCACCGTTTCACCTGCAACTTGCTTTCCTTATCTGTTTGTCACCTGCATTATTCATGCCTTCCACCTGAAGCCCCTGCTGCCTGCCTGGGATGAGTGTCCTTTGCTCTTAATTCTTAAAGGGTGATATATTGTTACTCATGTTGTTATTCAAATGTTTGGAACTGATTATTCTAGAATCCTGCGAGCAATTTATGCTTTTGCACAGGTAACATTTTGGTCTTTTCCTAAATTCCCATTCATACAGTTTCTTATTGAGAGACCTTTTTTTTTTTTTCTTTCTAAAAACAACCAATAGATTAAAAACTAAAAAACAAAATACAACAAAACGACAAAAAAAGTCAACAGGACAGACAAAACCAGCAAGACCCTCGGACGGATTAGAGAACCACTATGAACTCTATGCAGGGCAGAGGGAGTGATGGCCGGACATAGTAGGCAGAGCTACTAGGACCTGGACGAGCCGGTAAAGCGCCACAAACGACGCGTAGCGAGACTCAACAAAGGGTCGGAAGAGAGCCACAAGGACTCGGATAAGCCCACGGAAGGGGCGGACAGACGACCACGAAACAATACCAACAACAAGTCCTAAACAGAGGGGTAGACCCAAACGGGCGACAACAGAGTAGCACACAAGCCCTAAACAAAGGGGCAGACCCAAACGGGTTTATTGGCGGTCGGACGACGGCGGTGGGCCGAGGCTGGTGGGGGACAGAACAACGGAAAATGGAGCCCATGAGCCGCTGAGGCCTGTCCAGCGAAAAGGAGAACCGAAAGGAGGCCGAACGCGCCCATAGAGAGGGCGGCGCGTGAGATCCACGCGCACCACGTGGTGTGCGTGGATCAACACGCGCTACCCGATGAAGACCGGCCGGCCATCGGCTTGAAGCGCTGTCCCACTGAGGACCACTAGCCGGCGCGTGTCCACGGGGACGAGGCGAAAACCGCCGAACTCCAAGGAGAAGTCACCTGCCAAGAAAACACCAAAACCAACCGCAAATCAAGCCAACCAGAGAAAGAAAAGGGAGAAAGAAAAGGGAGGAGAAAAAGAAAGGGAAAAAGGAGGAGGGGGGATGAGGGAGCCGGAGCTCTCCCCACCTCCGTAGGGCCGCAGGGGGTGGGGGAAGAACATGGGGTTTTTTTGATTTTGGGAGGGAGAGGTGGTGAGAGACCATTTGAAATACCCAACATAATTGTTTCACCTATCAATATACATTGTAAGATACAAAAACTAGACTATTTGGAATTGCAGGTACTGGTTTGGGTATTAATTGTCATTTGGTTTGGGTATTAATTGTCATTTGGTTTGGGTATTAATTGTCATTTGGTTTGGGTATTAAGAGATTTTTCTCTGCCACATGCAGGTACTGGTTTCAGACTCCAGATGGATGATTAATAAAAAAAATGGTGGAAGTTTTGGGGGAACTGTTCAGCATAGGAAAAGGGGAGACAGCTTGGTTACACTAAAAAACAAGAGGAAAAACATTTTATCCTTTTAAAGCTTGTAATTACATCTTATTACAGTCCATTCCTAATTTGTAAAGATTCTTATGTTTGTTGTAAAATATTATTAATCAATAATGAAGTATATTTTGTTTTATTATCCTTGTTTTTTAAAATTTTTACATCCAATGAATTATGATTATTAAAATAAATTTGTATACCGATTAAAAAAACATGTATAGAAAAATATAGGAAAAATTTAGTAGTGGTTTGGAAGAAGAAAACAAGAGAGCAGCAAACCTATAGCGGCGGTCACTGACCACGCTATAGGTGGCACTTGACTGCCGCTACAGACCTTAAATGCCAAAATAGCGCAATTGCGCTCTGGTCTATATTGGCGGTTTCGACCACCGCTATAAACCCGAGGTTTTCACCAGCGGTCACCCGAACCGCTGTTATAGACCTATGCCGACGGAGCTATAGTGGTGGTCTCGACCGTCGCTAAAAAATGCGGCTATAGACCTTTTTGGCCTAGAACAACGTTTACCGCTGCTATAACCCTGTTTTTTTTGTAGTGTAAGCAGATTAAAACACAAAGAGACAACAAAAATCCAAGAAAACAAAGAGTGCACTGGAAGGGAGAGGGTTCCCCCTCCAACTTACCCTTCCGTCCACCGAGACAAGGTGCTGTGGAGGGGTTGGAACACGCGACAACTTTGTGCAGCACACCTCCGGGCAAGAACGGAGATCCTCCCTTAACTAGTCTACCTTCTCAAAAAGACTAATTAATTTGATAGATTTTAAAATTAATAAAATAAAATCATAAGGAAAAATTTGATATTTATCCCTTCAAATATTGATTCAACATGGTTGTGGGTGAGGATATATAAAGAAAATGCGAAAAATTAGCCGAATATTTTTGCGCAAACAAATGGTACTAATTTTTTCTTTTCTATTTTTTCTGTAAGCACGATCCAAACGTAAACATAACTTCAGTCAACATAGAACTAATAGAAACACAATCTAAAGAGAAGAACATATGTTACCTATCACGTAAATCCCATCCGGAGATATTGCCCACTTCTGTTAAAGTAGATCTCCATGTTTGCATTTTTTCCGTATCAACTCTTGAGTCTTTTTCATGATTAGTGAAAGCCTCTCTGCAAATGACCCCGTTTGATTTCGTACTTCAGATGGATCCACTTGATAGAAAACAGGGTCAACCCAATGTCTTTGCTGCACCTGACTATCTCTGCAAGTTCAGTCAAACACCATCTTCAAGAGATCTTTAGAAATATTTTTTCCTCTCTTGAGTTTCTCGTCGTCCCTGAAGGCTAGAATGCCTTTCCGTTTCAAAGCACCATAAAGATGGTCTGTAAAACTCTTGCGGGTGTCTTCACCGTGAAAACTAATGAAAACATCATGGATCCAACGAGGTGTTGAAGAAGAGGAAAAAAAAGATGGCGAGGCTATTGTAGTGATCATGGACGCAATTGGTGACTTGAGAGCCTGTTTAAGTCAATGCCAGTACAGGAACGGAAGAGAATCGTTGAACAAAGAGGTTACTGATATATGCAGTGAAATGGTCAACGTGATGAAACTTCTAGGTGGGTGCAAAAGTCAGCCTATCAAGGCGTAATTCAATCAATTGATTCTCCGTTCTTTGTTTTTTTTCTTTTCTGTGTACTAGATGGAGTTCAACTTCCAGTCATCGATAGAGGACCGTATTCTTCTCTTTGTTTAATTTTCTTACATCTAATCCTCCAGTTCATCACAACCTATTTGATTGTGGTACTCCCAAAGCAATTTTTGTATTTTAATAATCCTTCATGACCTCTGCGCAAAGTCCTGAAGTGAAGCTGGAGAGAAACTAGGTGGCCTATTAATCTGGATCAGGTTTCAATCTAGTTCTGAATAAATAAACATCATTCTGTATCCATGTCAGCAGCTGAGAATCAACGAAGCTGAACAGAAGAATTTGCTCTTTTGGCTGCCATTATTATTGTGGATACTGTGGGGCTTGCTAGAAACTAATTTGTTCGTAAGATACTATAGGCATGTTCGTTTCGTTGAAAATTTTAGAATTTGAATCCAACATTAATCCTAAACACATATCAATACAACTCAACATTTCTTTTTTTACAAACATCAATACAACTCAATAACTTCTATACGTATGACAATTAAACTCAAACATCACTTAAATATTCATAATTCTGCCAAAATCCTACAATTTTTTACAAAATTAACATCCCATTAAAATGCTAGATATTTTGTAACTGTTGCAAATAGTACAAAGGATATGGAAGGAGCACAACCCAGCTTGGTGGCAAAAAGTCAGGAGCTTATGTTAGTCTGCTCCCCTCTGCCAGTTGGCTCCATAAAGGGGGCGTTTGAATGTAAAAATGTTGGGGGTTGAAAATATTGTGGTATTGAGGTTTGTGAAAAAGTAAAGATATTTTATAGAATTTGATTAAAAGGTGAAGAGAGATAATATTTAATTGAATATTATAATATTATTTTATAATTTGACGAGGAGAGAGAAATTATTTTATAATTGTGTAGAAATATTGAAACACCGAAAATAAACTTTGATGACACGGACCTTTTGTCTCCGTCAAAAACCAAATTTAACAATACATTCTTCCTTTTGTTGACCTTTTGATTATCTTCCTGAAAAGCTTATCAAGCAACGCTCACGCTGTCTTGCCAAGTATATATAGGAGTTAGTCCAAACGCCACCTACGCACCACTGTTCTGTTCTTCGAAATGCACCACTGCTCTGTTCCTCACTCTATACAGAGAAACAAGATCCAATAAAACGTAAGACAGACCAAAACAAGGACGAGGAAAAACAATTTAGAAGATCCTCTTTCTCGAGCCTCTGCATCTGCAATATAGACTTACTTATTTGAGAAAAAATAAACTTGATTATTGAAAGGAAATAGAGTAATATAGGTTGCGTAGCATTTATTTTGATAAGATATTACTGTATTTATTGACAAGCTGTTGAATCATCGAGTACATTCCAGCAAGCATGGAGGTCTAGCTCCCTCGAATGAGTCCTTCTAACAATATTCTATTAGTGTAAATTTGTTCAAGCAGGTGCAGATGACAACAAGATAGAAGGCAATGGCGATTAGCAGGGGCGACCAATTAGGTGGTTGTGAAGGAAGGGGCGAGGAAGATTTAAGCTTTGTGTTTCCCCTGTTTTCAGTATATCTTCATATTGATCATCGATCTGTGGGATATGAATCTTAGCCGTGACTAACGAATTCCAAAGTATTAAGATTCTCATTGATACCTAGTCGTTGGCTCTTCTTTTCACTCGAATGATATGGGACGAATTCCTTTCAAAAATACCAACAAAATAACTAATAATAATCCACTTTTAAGGGTGAGTAACTGTAACGTCCCTCCATTGTTTATGCCACCTGTTTGGATGTTATGAATAATAGCGATATAATATATATAGTGCTCATAGGATAGCCTAGAGGGTAAATACTGGCACGAGATGTGACAGTACCAAAACGGATGGAATCAGAATGACTAATTCGGGTTCCTGTACTCACTAGAATCCCAAATTTCATTCCGGAATAAACCGGAATGGAACCTCCGGCAACGGTTGAGGAATTGCCGCAGCCAAATCACTGCAATTCCTGCTTCAACAATAGATCTTGTAGCAGTAATTCTCGAAGGCGCCCCCTTCCAATTTTGTCACATCCATTCCTCCCTTCAAAACCATCACTGCCGTATCAATTGCCTGCTCATAATCGAAACTGCAACAATCACCAACCATTATGCTCTTAAAACTGAAACCCCAAATCACATTATCAGAACACTCACTGAATAAACAAAACCACCATTCTCCCTCAGCTTAACCTTTTGGACCATCTATAATTTAACAACACAAAGTAATGAAATTTGGGTAACACAGTAGACTAGAAGAATCTTCACAACCGAAAAGAACCAGACACGTTCTTATATCCCTTTTCACGTCCACAATTTACAGCAACCCCAAACCACATTATCAGAGTAATAACAAACTGAAGACCACAAGAAATTTGGTTGAAGTAGTTGTAGTGATTAGTCAGGTAGCCATTACCTGACTGGCACTCGATTCATAAGTACCAAACGGTACGTCTCTGACAAGAAGGGGCCGATTAGCAAATACTGTTGTTTTGCAGCCTTGATCAAGAAGACTACAGAAGAGAGGCTGAAGTCTCTCGCGTTACCTGGGTCGTTTTGACTTAGGTAACCTTTTTTTTTTTTTTAAAAAAAATTATTTATTTATTTATTTTTTATAAACACGGTAAACACCAACCCTGAAATAAATTTTTTTAAAAAACTTACGGGACCAAAAATTCCAGCGGAAATGCCTGAATTTCCGGTTCCAAAATTTTCTAAAAATTGGATCCGGTTTCAGAATAAGCCGGAATCGAAATTTCCAGTTTCCACGGGAACAATTCTCACCCTTATCCACTTTACCCAAAGAAGTGATTATTTGGGTAAATAATTTGATTCCTCTAATAAACACCAATCACAAATATTTTTACATGAGGGAGTAGGTGTCACTTGAGTTTTAGATGGATCAACCAGGGGACCCTTGAAGTTAGAAGCGGAAGCCTCTCTAGTAGGTTCTCTAGATTGATTTTTCTAGGACTTCAATGCACTCAAAAGAATGTAATACAGCGACTCTAAAAACAGGGGAAGCAAATAGTTTTTGGTAAGCAGTAACAATATTGCTTTCCTCGACCGCGATCAACTCAATGACTGTCTTGCCAGTGACACCATTTGTTTCTACAGCTTCTGCCCCCGCAGCTAGGAGGCAACCAGCAAAAGTAAAACAAATTAACAGCAGGGGATCTGGATCAACAATATACATACATTTGACGCAGAACGTTTGATGAAGTAACAACAAAAACAGCAAACGTTGAAAATGAGGTCCAAAATTTTTGAGAGATTGAGTGGTTTCTTGTTTTTTCCTCGAAGAGATTGAGTGGTTTGATTTGATAAGAAAGTACACAGAATTCCTAGGGACTTATAAAGGAAGAACAAAATTTCAAATGAAGAGTGTTAATGTGAGCCAATGTTAAGCTACGGCAAAAAGATAAGAATTGATCATCAAATCAAATACACAGAAAGAAGTTAGTGGGGTCTCTTTTATTAGATAAAAGCAATGCAGTTAGCCGGCCGGTGAGCTTCTTGTACCTCATCGATCATGCCTCACACTTCAGCAATGTCAATTTGAAGTCAATAGCAATTTCTTTAACAACGTCTTATTTTTAATTTTTTTTAAAGTCAAAATTGTACACTGTATTTAGGGACTTGGGGTGAAGTTTAGCACATTATAGGCCCACTTTGATTTAGAACACAAATAACTTTGGTTTAGCCAAGACTCCGTTTATTTTAACCTAAAGTACTTTTTTTTTGTAAAATAATTTCAAATGCATTATGTTTCAGTAAAGTATTCTATTTTTTTTGTCTTTGGTTGTTACATCAAATATGTTTTCTGAAAGTATTTTTCAATTTTTCTATGCATGTTGTATTTTTTGTAATTTTATATGATTAATAAACTTAATTCTTAACATCAATTTGAAATAAAATAAAAAATTTTCGAGAGAGTACGAAAGGGGACCGACCATGACAGAGAGCCTTCATGAGAGTGAGAGAGGGAGAGAGGGGGCTGTCGAGTGAGAATCGAATGAGAGAGGGATTGTCAAGTGATAGTCGAGACTAGGGAGGACTGTCCAAATCATGTTTGAGGTTTGGTTTCCACAACCCGACCCCGAACCTGAGGCAAGGGCCGAGAAGTTTGCAATCCGACCCCAAAAAAGCTAAAACTATCAGGGTCAAGTTCCTTTGAATGCTTTGATTTTGGGTTAGAGATCTGAATACAAACTTGATTTTTTTCGGGTTCATGTTTCAAAACTCGACCCAAAAAAGGCTAAAATCGTTGGGGTTGGGTCCTTTGAATGCTTTGGTTTCGGGTTAGATTAGATCAATAATGTTACTCAATAATATTTCTATGCAGACACTAATAATTGAGTTATATACTTATTTGGTCCCCGGGTTTTGACTCATTTTAATAAATAGTTCTTGAGTTTTAAAATTTATCATATAGGTCCTTGAGTTTGCAATTTTTATCAAACAAGTCATTTCGTTAAACTTCTATTTATAAAGCTAACAATTCACACGTCAATTTCTATCATAAGTTGACACATGTCACTCATAACTAAAACCAGGTGTCTTAATTTTTTTTAAAGTTTTTTTCCTTTTAAAAAAACAAACTCAATTATTCAAATTATTTTAAAAAATAAAAAATTGGAAAAAAACCTTTAAAAATTATATGTCACATGATTTAAGTTTTGGGTGACACGTGTCAACTTATAATTGGAGCTGACTTATGAACATTAACTTTGACAATAAAATTCTAAGTGAATGAATTTTTTGACAAAAAATATAAATTTAGGACATCTATGATTAATTTGAAAATCGAAGGACTATTTGTTAAAAGGGGTCAAAACTTATGGACGAAATGGGTGCTTAATGCTGACTTGAAATCCATGCCCCAGATACTCAAGATTTGCAACTTGCACAGCTTGACAAATTTCAGCCACCATCGGCAAGTAGGAGTTATTGCACTAACCGGAGAAGATTTGCAAGTTGTAAATCTTGAAGAAAATTTTCTTTATTTCACACGTTGATCTCTCACTATAATTACTGATGCTTGTGATTAGTGAACTGTGTGTGCCTCTGTGAAGAGCACCATGGGTTGAGAGAGATCTGTGAGGGAGGTGCGGTGGTGAGAGTCAAGAGTTTGTAAAGTTTTGATTCATTGATTGAAATCAAAATACTCTCATCAGTGGACCTAGGTAATGGTCGAACCACATAAAATCTTGGCCTTTGTGTGTTTTGTATTTCGTTCTATGCTCAACACTTAACCCCTAATAATTTCTCAAAACAATTATTCAAAACAAGATTTTGTGGAGTACATGTATCTAACAAAAAAGATGTATGCACGTAGAGGGAGACTGACTTACTAGGAAATTCAATAATGAGTAAGCCCCAAAAGTAACAAAAGCTCCTTCTACCTCATCTTGGCGAAAGCAGATTCAGCTTTGACTTGACTCTCCCTCGTCATATTGCCTTACACGTCTGCAATGTCAGGTTGGTGTCAGTGTCAATTCAAAGTCTCCATACGATTGCAATACTCCACATGGTACTCCATCAATTCAAGTTGGTGTCATACCAACTTGCGACTTACCACTTTCCAGTTCGGACACGCAGACTTTAATGGTTGTCGTTTGTTTTAAGCTGCAAAACGACAAAATCTGATCTATTTTTCTTCCGACGTTTAGGTTGGGTCGAGTCATTCCTTTTCGGCCATGCATTACCTTGGTACTAATAGTAGTCTAATACTACTTGTCCCCTATAAAATCAAAATCAAAAGACGAGATATTTCCCATTTCAATATTACCATGGCTCGCATGCGCTTGCTGGCAAGAGAGAGAGAGAGAAAAAGAGACTTTTACCTCGCAGCTTTCGCTTCCCACTTCCACGTGGAGTTTCTGGGATTCATTAGGAGAATAAAAAGCCAGTTCACAACCTTTTCCACCAAGGCACCTAAACTCTCGACCACGCATCAGAAATGGATTGGAGGATAATTTGGGATGTTTAGAGAGGCCGCTAATCTGCATCGGATCAAGTATGCCGAGTCGTTTAAGACTAGCGGTGATTGAGAAGACCGTCGGAGGTGGATTGGAGTATAATTTCTGATGTCCAAAGATTCTCCTCATCGAAAGTGGCAGGAGTCCAATGGCTCTTGCGGTCTTTCAACTCCTCAATTTCTCAAAGACTTTTGCAGTCTGTGAGCCAATCAGAGATGAATTGAGGGATATTTGTGATCCAGTATGTCTTAATGTGTCTTTATGCTCCTCGGGAATGGATTGGGGGATAATTTTGTTATAGTAGTTTCAAGTGCATAAAGCTCCTCTAGACATTCCATGCTACTTAAGTCCGGAAATTTCTCGAGTTTGCAGCAACTTGATAATTACAGAAATCTGAGACTTGACAACCTACACATATCACTCAAAAAGCGATATGAGCAATCTTAACAAATGGGAAAGTGAGCTTAAAAAACCAAAGAAGAAATTGCGTAGCTCTAATTTTACAGATCTGAGATGAAGCAAGAGGGATAATGACTTCCCGTAAGTTTCAAAAAGAAGAGCCTCAACCAAAAGCAGTACTCCAAAAAATGACCGGGTAGGTTGATTTACCGTAAGTTCCACAATTAAGTGACCACAGCTGAGAATGTGGTTGAGCAGTTACTTCTTGCTTGATTCAACTTCTTCTCATAATGCTTGCACTTGTGCATTGTCAAGCTTGGACAATGGTTACCACTTGAAGCGCTTTTGAAAATGCTTCTTAATTGACTCTACCTTTGTGGTTAAGGGTCGACCCACTTTTTTTTTCTCCCTTCTTCTCCCTCTACCAACGCTCGAACCTTTGATCGGTCGGGGAATTCACAACCCTCATACCCCCTAGGTTCAGAGGACATCGGTAGGGTCGACCTAATTGATATTGTAATGGTGCTACAACATCAACACTTTTGTTAACAAGGTCAATGAAAGGAAGAGGTTGCACATCATCACTACACTTTTCCAAATAATAAGAAATATGGTGATAGAATTCGACTCCCGAACTACCACTTGGAGCAATGCTTTCGTATAATTTGAGTCACCACCGCCTCTGGCTGGTTCTGCCTATGGATCAAAGCCTTAAGCTCCTTTGTCCGCGGGAGACGCATTTCCTTTAACTTTTGCTCTGCTAACGTGAAGTGGTGACCGCGTTCTATAACGTGGCTGTAGCTATGTTCTCCACTTGTAAGTCTTAAGGTCTTTATGCTCCCCGGGAGCGGATTGCAGGATAATGGTGGTATTTCAGCAGTGTTAATTGCGTAAAGCTCCTCTAGACACTCCATCCTATGGAAATTTCACAAGCCTCCAGCAACCCGATAATTGCAGAAATCTGAGACTTGACAACCTACAGAAATCACTCGGAAGGTTCGAAAGCTTTTCGCAGTCTTGGAAAGACAAAGTCGAAAGACCACATAAATTCGTAAATGATGGTGGTACTTCTCGTATGCTAGTGCCATCCAAATAAAGTAGTCTCAAAGATGTCATATTTCCCACAATATCTGGAAATTTTTCTAGTCTTGAACAGCCAGAAAGTATGAAATCTTCAAGAGACTCTAAGCTGATATTTTCTGGAAGTTCTCTAAGATTTTCGCAAAAACTAAGATCCAGTTGTTTAAGCCGTTTGAGACCTCCAATGGATGGATGGACTTTAGTCAAACTTTTGCAACCTTCAAAGTCATCATCTCCAGATTTTGGACATTTGAAAAGTCTGGTGTTTCCATCAAGCTTTGTGAACTACTCAAGGCCAAGCGTTTCAAACTGCCTAAACTCTGATATAGATCAATAAATAATTATTGACTAAAAGACAAAGTAACATTAAGAAGAAAACAAAAAGTGCATAAGCGGAACAATATACATTCACGTAGATGAAAATCTTATTTTATTTCCTTTCCACAGTTGTTTGAGGCTGCTACCACGCATGTTGAGTTCAACGAGATTGTCTGCGTAGAAATCCATAGGCAAAGATATAAAAGGAAATCCAAACCATTTCATAAGGCGCAACTCCATGGTCGGCATGGAATTTAAAGCATCTCCATCCCATTCAATAGTGCTTAATTGCTCAGAAAAGTTCTCAGTAATATTTGTGCTCCCAATCTTGAGAATTCTCAATTTTTTCATCTGTGAAAATGCTTTGACACTCAATCGTTCTTCTATAGGAATAGGCAAGTTTAGAACTATGCCTTCTACCACATCAGTTCCCTAATAATCAAAACCAATAGATTAGTCGATGCGTTGCAAATATTTGGCAACTACTTAATTCAAAAGAATTGGAACAAAAATAGAATACAGATGTACAATTTATTAAACTAATTTACTTACAGAATTATCCTTTAATATGCGGAGAGCATCCTTATAGTGCCACAACCTACTACGTCGTCCAGGCTCATCAGGAGATTCACGACGAACTATTTCTTGGCCCATTTTTTGTAGCAAATCGTGCATATTTGGGTGCCTGTTGGACTAGCTGTGTTAGGGGGAAGATAATTCATTTCTATCCCTAAGTGAAGGACCCGACACTACTAATGTATCAGAACTACTCTTGGCTCGAACTGATTAATCGCACCGAAGACGTTTCCCTCGTGTTGGCACGACGTCGTCCTGTAACCAAATAAATCAATATTAGAGAAACAATTAACACAATGACACATGTTACTCAAAATGAATATAAAATAGACAAGCAAAGTAAATTGAAAAAAGATTCCGAAGAATCTTCGGTTCCTTCTACTTCACAATGTTGTTGATCGTTCTTATCGGTTATCGACACATCAATATCGACCTCATTTCTACTCAACGGGATCATGTAAAAGGAGCTAAACTCTACAAAAAGCTCAATAGACTCATTCTCCTGGTATGCTTCACGGTTCGACGTTCCTTCTCCATCTTCACTAGCTTCTTCCTCAATATGTGGAATATCATATGTCCTTCTCCATCTTTACGCATATTGTAAACTCAAACTGTCCATAACGTGGACAATTCAAGAATTACACAGAGTTCATTATCCGAACTCCATGTAATTCTTAAACGGGGCTAAGGCTACTAATTAATGAATGCATGAACACGACAACAAAAATCGTTCAAACGCTATTAACCGTCCGAACATAAAATATACGCGTTCAGACCCATTTGTAAAGTTTCCGGATGGATAAATTAAGTTAGGGGTGTATATAATCCGTCCGGACTTCAATTGTCGAACAACACAGTTCTTCGCCGAATATATGATATTTTCAACAAATTCATGCCAAAATCAACCTAAATGACACATATTTCATTATAAACACATAATAACTAACTCCAAACTCAATTACGATTGTTTTAGACAATAAAAGTTCGAAAAACACAAATTTTGATATCCTAAAATCCATACTTTTCGTCATAAAATAAAAATATTTAAAACTCACTAACCTTAAATGCAATCTAATTCGAAATCCCAAATGAGTTGCTTCTTTAACACCAATTTCAATGAGATTAACGTCTTAAATCTGCTCCCCTCTTTTCTTCTTGCTCAAATCTCTCAAATTTCTAAGTTTTGACCGTTTAGATATACTGTCCGCGATATCCAGTCTTTCAAATGAATATAAACCGTTCGGACGAAAATAGAATCGTTCGGAAGCCTACGTGTAAAAGATTATGAGGGAAAAACATGCAGCCTAAATTGTTATATTGTCCGAACGGAGACTTACAGTTAACGACACCAATTTAGCAACCACCAAACGACAACGTCTGTTCTCAAATAAACGTTCGGATTCACGATAATCGTCTGAACGCTTTCTTAACTTTTACAGCGCCATTTGGAAACCCATAAACAACAGCTTCTCAACACTACCATCTAAAACGAGCTTTTGAACCCTATTTAAGTTACCGTCTGAACGAGTGACAACTCAGTTTTGTCACCCCAAACATTAGGTGACATTTTGTACTTTGGGTGACAAATTTTTTTGTCACCCAAAGTCTTTTTCCTTGTAATGAGAGAGGAGAGAGAGAAAGAAAGAAATATTATGTGTGTACAATCTTCAAATTAACTATACTCTCCTTGTTGATTGCACTCCTCCTTTACATTGTACATTTATAGTTGTTACCAAATTTATTAATAAAAATAAAATAAATGTTCTGGACGGAATAAAAACGTTTAACCTGAAATTTCTCGCTCGCGAATAAATCACAAAAACGAGTCCATTTTTCCTTATTCATATCGTGATACGGGTGTTCTAACGCCACTTCTTTGGATTTGAACACCGAGTAATGCTGGAACATTCTATTTCTTTGCGTCATGTACGCTCTTTTCATTGTAGACGTCACAGTGAAACGATCCTCAGCTCGGTCGTAATCTAGTTGGAAGTCATCCTTAACATATATAACAGTTAGAAACGCAAAAAATTTAAACAATTAAAATTTAAAAAATTATACTCACCAACACTCGGTTCATCACATACGATTTAACCCCTTCGGGGACTTCCTTCCATTTACACGTATCAAATGAGACATGTTGTCGAACTAGTGCACCAATATGACTCGACAGCATTGAGGACGCCTTGTCATCACCGCCTGTACAACCATCAGGGATATGGACAGTCAGCTTTCCTCTGGTGCGAGCCTAGAGTAAGGCAATCCCACGCGTACTATCTCGAACGTGTCTGATTCCAGACGTCGCTACAAATGAAGAAAAAAAAATTAAAATTTAATTAAACATAGAAATTTAAAAGTCATAATATTTAATTTCGATTGAAGGGGTAAGATACTTACATGCACAACTACTTTGGGTGCCTGTTGGACTAGCTGTGTTAGGGGAAAATAATTCATTTCTATCCCTAAGTGAAGGACCCGACACTACTAGTGTATCGGAACTACTCTTGGCTCGAATTGATGAATCGCACCGAAGACGTTTCCTTCGTGTTGGCACGAAGTCGTCCTGTAACCAAATAAATCAATATTAGAGAAACAATTAACACAATGACACATGTTACTCAAAATGAATATAAAATAGACAAGCAAAGTAAATTGAAAAAAGATTCCGAAGAATCGTCGGTTCCTTCTACTTCACAATGTTGTTGATCGTTCTTATCGGTTATCGACACATCAATATCGACCTCATTTCTAGTCAACGGGATCATGTCAAAGGAGCTAAACTCCACAAAAAGCTCAATAGACTCATTCTCCTGGTATGCTTCACGGTTCGACGTTCCTTCTCCATCTTCACTAGCTTCTTCCTCAATATGTGGAATATCATATGTCCTTCTCCATCTTTACGCATATTGTAAACTCAAACTGTCCATAACGTGGACAATTCAAGAATTACACAGAGTTCATTATCCGAACTCCATGTAATTCTTAAACGGGGCTAAGGCTACTAATTAATGAATGCATGAACACGACAGCAAAAATCGTTCAAACGCTATTAACCGTCCGAACATAAAATATACGCGTTCAGACCCATTTGTAAAGTTTCCGGATGGATAAATTAAGTTAGGGGTGTATATAATCCGTCCGGACTTCAATTGTCGAACAACACAGTTCTTCGCCGAATATATGATATTTTCAACAAAAATTCATGCCAAAATCAACCTTAATGACACATATTTCAATATAAACACATCATAACTAACTCCAAACTCAATTACGATTGTTTTAGACAATAAAAGTTCGAAAAACACAAATTTTGATATCCTAAAATCCATACTTTTCGTCATAAAATAAAAATATTTAAAACCCACTAACCTTAAATGCAATCTAATTCGAAATCCCAAATGAGTTGCTTCTTTAACACCAATTTCAATGAGATTAACGTCTTAAATCTGCTCCCCTCTTTTCTTCTTGCTCAAATCTCTCAAATTTCTAAGTTTTGACCGTTTCGATATACTGTCCGCGATATCCAGTCTTTCAAACGAATATAAACCGTTCAGACGAAAATAGAATCGTTTGGATGCCTACGTGTAAAAGATTATGAGGGAAAAACATGCAGCCTAAATTGTTATATTGTCCGAACGGAGACTTACAGCTAACGATACCATTTTAGCAACCACCAAACGACAACTTCTGATCTCTAAAAAACGTTCGGACTCGCGATAAATGTCCAAACGCTTTCTTAACTTTCACGGCGCCGTTTGGAAACCCATAAACAACAGCTTCTCAACACTTCCGTCTAAAACGAGCTTTTGAACCCTATTTAAGTTACCGTCTGAACGAGTGACAACTCAGTTTTGTCACCCAAAACATTAGGTGACGAATTTTGTACTTTGTCACCCAAAGTCTTTTTTCTTGTAATGAGAGAGAGAGAGAAAGAAATAGAGAAGAGATTTTTACCTCGCAGCTTCCGTTTCCCACTGCCACGTGGAGAACATTATATTTATTATAAATGGCCTCAGTCTTCAGCAATGTACTGGGGTCACCCATTTTAGGAACGTCTTTTTTTCCAGTGCGGAGTTCAACAAGGTCAATTAGAGGGGGAGGTTGAGCACCAAGACTACCCTTTCCAAAATAATTAGAAAGACAGCTATAAAATTCGGGTTCCAAATTAGTAGGAGCAATGCTACTAAAGAAATCTGAAGCGTTATCCTCGTATACTTCACGAGCCCCCCACTTATTCATCACAACCCTAAAATCCGGGTATGCTGTAGTCCAGGTTGGGCCAGAAGATCTAATGTCATCACTCAATGGATCCAAATTCATGAACTGTTCCAAAAACCACTGAGATGGTATATAAGTCCAAATTCCCATTTTGGTCGAGTATTCAGGACAAGGAGTATTCCAGGCTTGTCCAGCAGGAAAAATATGTAGGCGTTTTGGTGGAACATTAATTCTAATATTCATAAACTCCCAAGTGAACATGACAAGGTTCGAATCGGAAAGATCAAAACCGTCCTCGTTATAAGCTGTACGCATCCAATCATAAGCACTCCTCTTTAATCTGAGATAATCCTTATCGTGTTGATATTGTCCTGGAGGTAGATGCCCAGATAGTATGTCATACTCAACAAACATGGCATAACCAATCCACTTCCTGTTGTTGTCGAGATGTGGAAGTTTTATAATATCCAAATTAACGCAACCGCTTTCATTGTTGAACCAATCTGGCATTCCATGACTTGTGAACAAGGAGCCATGCATAACCTTGGTACCAACAGTACTTGTCCCCTATAAAACAAAAGTCAAACGAAGAGATATTTCAATATTACCATGGCATGCATGCGCTTGCTGGAAGGAGAGAGAGTGAGCTAGAGAGAGAAAGAAATAGAGAAGTGACTTTTACCTCGCAGCTTCCGCTTCTCACTTCCATGTGGAGAACATTATATTCATTCGGAAAAAAAACATTAGGAGAAAAAAAAGTCAGTTCACAACCTTTTTTACTAAAACACCGTAATTCTTTCCGGAAGGTCCGCGCTAATGGATTGTCATTGGATAATTGTTGATGTACAGGGATTCCCCAAAACGAAGATGCGAATCCAGTAAGTCTTAAGGTCTTTATGCTCCTCGGAAATGGATTGGGGGATAATTGTGTTATAGCAGTTCCAACTGCATAAAGCTCCTCTAGACATTCCATGCTACTTAAGTCTGGAAATTTCTCAAGTCTACGGCAACCCGATAATTGCAGAAATCTGAGATTTGACAATCTACACATATTAATTGGAAGCTTCAAAAGCTTTTCGCAGTCTCGGAAAGACAATGTGGTAAGACCGGATAAATTCCCAAATGATGGTGGTACTTCTCTTATGCCAGTGCCATCCAAATAAAGTAGTACCAAAGATGTCATATCTCCCACAATGTCTGGAAAATTTTCTAGTCTTGAACAACCAGAAAGTATGAAATCTTCAAGAGACTCTAAGCTGATCTTGTCTGGAAGTTCTCTAAGATTTTTGCAAAAACTAAGATCCAGTTGTTTAAGCCGTTTGAGACCTCCAATGGATGGGTGGACCTTAGTCAAACTTTTGCAACCTTCAAGGTCTATCATCTCCAGATTTTGGGCTTTGGAAAAGTCTGGTGTTTCCATCAAGCTTTGTGAACTACTCAAGGCCAAGCGTTTCAAGCTGCCTAAACTCTACTATAGATCAATAAACAATTATTGATTAAAAGAAAAATTAGCATTAAAAAGAAAACAAAAAAAGTGCAGAAGCGGAACAATATACATACACAGTACTTGAAAATCTTACTTTATTTCCCTTCCACAGTTGTTTAATGCTGCTACCACGCATGTTGAGTTCAACGAGATTGTCTGCGTAGAAATCCATAGGCAAAGATATAAAAGGAAATCCAAACCATTTCATAAGGCGTAACTCTATGGTTGGCATGGAATTTAAAGCATCTCCATCCCATTCAACAGTGCTTAATTGCTCAGAAAAGTTCTCGGTAATATTTATCCTGCCAATCTTGAGAATTCTCAATTTTTTCATCTGTGAAAATGCTTTGACACTCAATCGTTCTTTTATACGAATAGGCAAGTTTAGAACTATGCCTTCTACCGCATTAGTTCCCTGAAAATCAAAACCAATAGATTAGTTGTTGCGTTGCAAATATTCAGCACTACTTAATTCAAAAGAATTGGAACGAAAATACAATACAGATCTACAATTTATTACACTAATTTACTTACAGAATTATCATTTAATATGCGGAGAACATCCTCGTAACACCACAACCTACTACGGCGTCCAGGCTCATCAGGAGATTCACGACGAACTATTTCTTGGCCCATTTTCTGTAGCAAATCGTGCATATTGATCAACCTCTCTCTTGAAATGGTTATGAGTGATCTCTCCACAAGAACTTCAATATTGATGCGTGGATGGAAGCCAAAACTTTCTATGACATTAAGTATATCATCTATCTTCTCTCCTTTAAAGAAACATGCAATATCCAAAAATAATTTTTTCTGCAAATCTTCGAGTGCCTCAAAACCTATTTGGAGTACATCCAAAATTCTTTTCTTTGGATTTTCTTGAAGTTCGTTCCAAGCATCATCCCATGCAACTGTGGTTCTACCAAACAAAAATGACCCTAGCACTTTAAGAGCTAAAGGTAGGCCTTGCGCATATTGCACAAAATTTTTAGACAAATCCGCATAGCTATTTTTTGGATCGAGTTCCTTAAAGGCTAACAAACTGAAAAGTTGCAAAGCTTCATCGTTATTTAGCTGCTCCACTGGATAAATAAAATTCGCAAATTTTTTCAACAAATGACCATCTTTACTTGTGATTATGATTCTACTCCCTCTACCGAACATTTCATGGCTCCTTGCCAATGCTTCTAACTGTTCTTCATTGTCCACATCGTCGAGGACAATAAAAACTTTTGTACTGCGTAGTCTGTTACTTATCATTCGCAAGCCCTCACGATCATCTCTTATACTTACTTCTTCTTCTAGGATCTTAGAAAGAAGCTGCTTTTGTAAAGAAACTAGACCACACTTTATACTTTTTTCTCTTACAGAAGCAATAAAGCAGCTAGCCTCAAACTGACAGGAAACTTTATCATAAATGACTTCAGCCAAAGTTGTCTTACCGATTCCACTCATTCCAGTAATTCCTATGAAGTAGACATCATCAGATCCTATATGAATTAAGTTCATCATTTTCTCCACACGTGAGTCTATTCCAACAAGATTTTTGTGAATACTTACAGATCTAATGTTTAACTCATCAAATATCCTTCTAGTAATTTCTCTGACAATAAATGATTCAGACCTACAAAAAGAGAAAACAAATGTTTAGCAATATGCAAAAAATTTATTTCATTTAATAGAATTAGAATAAATGGAGAAGCTCTTTAGCTCTTGATATAGCAACATAATTAAGGGTTGATTTGATTAGCACATTATAATATCTCGTTCGGAATTATCAGTAAACTCTGTTTTCTCGCTGTTTTCCGGCGAGCAGAGTGCTAGGGCGAGCAATTTGAGCAAAGCAGACGCCCAAACGAGAAAAGAGAAAGATTGCTTCATTGCTTGGTTGTGTACGCACAGAGAGATAAAGAGGTATTGGGCTTGCGACTCATGTCGTTTTAAGGTGGAAGGATATGAGACCCTAAGGACAGAGAAGAAAAGAAAACCCGATTTTTGCTCCTGTTTTCTCAATCAAGCAAAAGCAATAAATGCTTAAAATAATAATAATAAAAGCAAAAGCGATAAACGCCATCTTTCCTATTGAACATTGAAGTCGCAGAGATTACGGCAGAGGGCTTCGGCAATGAAACCTCAAAAAAAAAAAACAGGGTGTGCACTACAATGGAGAGGGCCTCCCTCCATCCCCAACTCCTGACTATGCATGGGCTAGATAGAGGTTGGCTACGCTAACGGATCTGCCCATTGTCATGTACCACACTGGTACCCTTCAGAGCCGGAAAGATCGGGTGGAAGCTCGGTTTTCTTAGGGTTTAGATATTAATTTAACCTTGTACCTTCTGGATAAGTAGACAACAAAAAAAGAAAAAATTTCTCTCTGCTCTTGCTAAAATATTTAGTTCAATAATCTCGTTTAATACAATTTTACTCAATTTCTCCCTCCTCTTGCTAAAATATTTCATCCATTTTCAAGCAATACACTTTTCGTTCTTTTAAGCTTATCACGATTTCAACCTGCCCATAGCACTTGCTCTTTTTCAGTTATCAATATTACATAATGGATCACTTTCTCTAAAAAATTGGCTGTCTGTGAGAGAAAAATTTTATGTTACCTGTCTTGTAGATGCCACCCGGAGATACCACCCACCTCTCCCAAAGCATCTCTCCATGTTTGTATCATCTTCGTGTCAACTCTGGGATCTTTTTTATGCTTAGTAAAAGCTTCTGCGAAGGACCCTGTCTGCTTTCTTACGTCGGAGGGATCCACGTGGTAGAAAATGGGAAAAATTATGAGCCCCATTATTTTCTTGCATCTGACGATCTCTGCTAGCTCAATCAAACACCATCTAGAGAATGCGTAGTTCTTCGAGATAACAACGATCACATACATTGATTCTTGTATTGCCTTCAAGAGCCCTTCCGAAATATATTCTCCTCGTTTAAGTTTTTCGTCGTCTCTAAAAGTGAGAATGCCTTTTCGCTTCAAAGCATCATATAAATGGTCAGTAAAACTGTTTCGAGTATCTTCCCCGTGAAAACTGAGGAAGACTTCATGTATCCATTTAGGTGTTGAAGAAGAACAAGACGGTGAGGCTGTCGGCGTTATCATGGATGCAATCGGTGACTTTCCGGCTTGTTCAAGTAAAATGGCAAGAGATTTGAGAATATCGAAAGAACCAAGAGGCTGGTGATATAGAAGCGAACAGTACTCTCGCTTGAACGAAACTTCCAGGTGGGTGCAATTTGCAAAAGTCACAATGGACAGGGTAGACCAAGGAGATTGGCTCCATTGATGGAATAAAAAGATCTGACCAATGGGTTCCGCGTTCTTTTTTAATGTTTTTTCCCTGCATTAGATTAATCCCACCTCCAGCCTGCCATAATGGAGTAGATTCTTTTGTTTGTTTTAGACTGCCTCTCAAATTTTAATTTATCTAATTACGTCCTTCGAGTTAAAAAAAAAAACTCAATTGTCGCGCATTTTGTTCTATTGGATGGACGAAATGTCTATTTAACCATTTCCTTTAACTACCTAAATAGTCACTACTCACATAATGATGTTTTGCAAACATTCTTAATGTTTTTAAATTTGAAATGAAAATAACCCAATTCCCTAATCACACATTCAACTTGTCTATTTGGTTTTCCAGTACTGAGCATTGCCAAGCCTATTCTCTGGTACTTCCCCTCGATCCCAATATTTGGCAGTAGTTGGGTTTGGTCCAAAGGGAATATGCCCCATTTTTGCTTCATCTTTTTTTATATTAACCTGACTTTTAAGTTTGCCGTATTCTTTGGCAGTTTCTATGGTCATCTCTCCGGATCTCACGCATCTTGTCTCGGAGGGTCTCTGATCTGTCTGTGATAAAAAAAAAAAGAATGGCATGTGGTGCAATCATGATATTTCTTTTTATTATCCTTTTTGATTTCTAGGGATTTGTTTTGAAATTGCGTATGGCTGTGTTTGCATCGTAAAATTTTACTCCTCCTAAAATTTTAACACAATAAAATATTACAATATAATCTCTCTCTCCCCCATCAAATCATTATTTTTCACTACAAAAATATAAAAAATTATCTCTCTCTTCACTTTTTCACTAAATTCAATACCTAAAATTTTAACAACACTAAAATTTTACAAAACAAAAACACCCTCAGATAGCTAGAGCTAGTGGGCCTTACCCCGATATTGATGTTCTATTTATTTGCTTTCTTGAGGGGCGGAAGCAATTAGATATGCTGAGAAAAAGCTTCACTGGATGAAAACGAAACAGTCTTGATGGTGATTAAAAAAAAACAGTATTGATGGTTTTAAAAAAAGAGTATGGATGGTTTTTTTTATAACTTGAAGACCATAATCAAACAAATAGGATAAGGACCGGTGGGTTATTTAAATATAAGTGGAAGTATCATCCAACCCCCATTTTGAAGTTCTACTTACCAAAAATATCATAATATTTTTCACCAACTCCTAATAAAATACTACAATATAATCTCTCCCTCTCATTAAAAAATATAAAAAATTATCTCTCTCTTCACTTTTTCACTAAACTCAATACCAACACAAAACTCAATACCAAAAAGTTTTCAACACAAACACAACCTTAGTGCGGTTTAACTCCGGTGTAGGTGTCTGTTTTGGCCAAAACCGACACCTACACCGAAAATGCCGATTTTCAAATATTGGTAATTTACACCTACACCATTAAGGGCAAAAATCGATTTTTAGCGGTGACGATTTCCGGTTAACCTATATTCATATTGAGTCATTTTTTTAGCATTTTATGTACTTGGCCTAATATATTTTTATTTTTTTTTCTTTTGGTCCATTATCACATATCAATAAAAAATTAAAAACAGCAAAATGAATTCAAAAATTACAAACTACAAATGCATTAAAAAAATCCCAGCACTGTACAAATGAATTCAAAAAACTCTTTACAGTCCAACGTACAAATGAATTCAAAGACTTACAAGTTCAAAAATTCAAAAAACAGCAGAGTAGATAAAAAAAAAACAATCCACAAATTCCAGCAGTCCACAAAAAACTTACACATGAATTCAAAAAATTACAAGTTCACAAATTTTTTTAAAAAAAAACAGCAGAGTATATAGAAAACAACCCACAAAATGAAATCGGCACTGGTGGAGATGTGTAGCATCCAAACCTGGAATACTCCGTGCAGCAGATGCTCTGTGTAGTTATAAAGAAAAAGTGGAAGGCCAGGGGTTATCGTCCTGACAGAGTCCTTGTATTTCTGAGGCAGCCCTGCAAAGAAAATTAGACCACCAATAAGATTAACATTCTTACCTATGACTTCTGGCTCAAACTATACTGTATTTTCTATAAGGGCAGAGTATAGGGTGTGTGATTTGAGTGGTATAACTTTTCTCCCTCTTATATGTTTTGACACCCTGAACACATTGCAGATGTAAATTATTAGATTTTGTACAAGCAGTTGGTGTTTGGACGATTGAGACATGATTTTGAAATAGAAGAGTCTACCAGTCACCCGAAACCAGTTTCATTTGGAAGTCACTCAGACTAGAAAAATCTTGACAAACAACTTATAATTTGCTGATCATGTCCTAGTTTTAGCTCAAAAAAGTAGAGTATTAGGTATCAAATTCAGATGCGTCGGATTTGTTTGGGTTGGGTTCAATTCGGATGGTTGCTTTTGGATGAGGTAGTTTTCAATTCTGCTTGTTTTCTAAGCTTTAGGCGACTATAGCGGTGATATGGGAACATCAGAAAAGTTTGTAGATTTCTTGACCAATGCAATGTCAAACTAATTTTACCGTCCACAAATTCATCAAATGTAGATTAAAAAAAATCCAGCATGCACTCAGGCACAAGTTCAGACTTTAGTGAAAAGCATTGGTAAGAATTACCAGCAGAGTAGTAGAAATCTCAGCCCTATTTTCTTTCATTTTCTCTCTTTCCTACTGGAACTCCAAAATTAAATTTCAAACCCTAAAAATCACAAACAAAGGGGAAAAAGTTAAGCAATAATATATGTCCCAATACTTTCAATAGAACAAATTAAAATCAACAAACTCATTGATTTTTAACAGCATCCCTAAATGAATCTCAAGCCTTGAGAGAGAGATGTGGCAGAAGAGATTGACGCGTGAAGGAAGGGAGAAGTAGAAGAAGCTGTGGTCGGCGAAAGGAGGCGCGACAACTGGCAAGCGTGGTAGTTGGCGAAGGGCTGTGCTGCTTGTGTGCAGGAGAGGGAGGGGAGGGGAGGGAGAGAGAGAGATACGGGATGGGGTGAGTTGTCGAGTGGAAATGGGAGGGAGGGGACTAACTTTGTCGAAGAAATGAGGGAGGGAGGGTGTGACAAAACGAAACTACGTTGTTTTGTATAAAAAAAAAAAAAAAAATAGAGACAAAAAATTGAAATAAAATCCTTCAGAATATAACAAAAAAAATTGAATCAACAGAAATGAAACAAAATATTAGAAAACAAAAAAGAGAACACAAGAGACTTAATTGTTTTTCTTTGCAAAAACTAAATCTAGATATCTTGTTCATCCACTTTTCAGACTCTAAATATCTTTTTCTTTGCAAATAATCCCATTAAAAATGTTTGATCCAAAAAAATTATTATAGTATTTGAAAAATATACACACAGGATTTTTAGTCATGAGAAACTTAATTGTTGCGTGCGTGGAAAAACGAACGTTGTCTCGTACGGAACGATGCCACTCGGCGATTTGCACAGTATATTGACGGAAATTTGACTTTTATGTCAAATTCTAGATGGTGTTTGTAATGTTAAAATTTTAGGAGTTGGTAAAAAAGGTTGAAGAGAGAGAATGAAAAAAGTTAGAAAAAGTAGGAGAGAGAATGAAAAAGTAAGTAAAAAAATGAAAAAGTAAAAAAAAAGTTAGAAAAAAAAGTAAGGAGAGAGAATGAAAAAGTAAGGATGTTAAAATTTTAATAAAATTTTAAGTTTAGACAAACACTATCCTAAAGTGTCAAATCATTTTTTTTTTAAAAATATATTATTTTTTGAAAAAACAAAAAATTTCCTTACCAAAAGGTGCTCGTGAGTAAAATGTAGCCCGAATGATATGAAAAAACCGTCAGGATGGTTAACAAGTGACGCACAACCACATGTCACAAATTTCTAACAATCCATTTCGTTAGAGAAATTGCACCCTGGTTTGAACGCTTTAATAAACCGTCAGCACCTTCTCTTGGGAGACATTCCAGTTCATCACCCATGTATGATCAGTGGCGGATCCAGGATTAAAATTTATGGGTATCGAACTTTAAATGCAAAATAACAAGAAATTTTTTTTTTCTTCGTAATGCAAAATTTTTTCTTAAAATTACAATATTGAAAATTAAAGACTAAAAACATTAAAAATAATAGAATACACGTAACGTATTATGTAGTACGACTGAGAGATGACAATTGCATCCTACGTTTTTGCATCTTCTGAAAATATTGCAAAAATTTCACAAATCAGTAAAGTCCATCCAATCCTATCCTCCAACAATTTCACAAATCATAAAATTCCAAACCAATCCAATAAAGTCTATAGATTCCAAAATAAGCTCAAGTCTAGCTACTTGGAACATCTATTTTGCTTTTGTACAAGTAACTGAAGAACCAAGCCCCACATAAACAATGCAACGGGGTGAGGTCCACATGATTAGTGTTACAGGTCAAGAAGTCATAAACTCCTGACCTCTGCATCAACTGAGGTCCTGTATTACTATCAATATACCAAGGCAGTGGTTTACTATCACAACCTACTAGCTACTATAAACCTTGAATAAGCTTCTGCTGGCATTATCAGCACTACCAATAGCCCAAGCTAAATAATGAGTTGGGGGCCTCTAACAGGCCAATGAATCCAGTCCAAACACAATTAAAATGTATGCCTATTGAAGATAGCATATTTCTTACTTAAAGAGTTTTCTCTCTCCTTTCCTGCAATTGGAGTTACAAGTTTCACCCGCTAAACTTCAAAATAAAAACGTTTCTCAAAGAAGAATTCAACTCTTTTACTTTGGTAGTTTAAGGTTCAGGCAAGATGTCCAAGACCAGAGCCCATTCAACTGATTTGGATAAGATTACAGTCTTACAGAGCAAGGGGAAAAACCACCAGAAATTATCATAAAAGGACCTATAGCATCGGTCGGAAACCGCTGCTATAGGTCAAAAAACCGTTGCTATATGTTATAGCAGCGGTTTTATAGCGGCGGTCGCGACCGCCGCTATAGCTCCGTCGGCATAGATCTATCGCGGCGGTTTGGGTGACCGCTGGTGAAGACTTCGGGTCTATAGCGACGGTCACGTAGCAGCAGTCGAAACCGCCGCTATAAACCCGAGCGCAGTTGCGCTATTTCAGCACTAAAGGTCTGTAGCGGCGGTCACTGACCGCCACTACAGACCTAATATGACCGATGCTATAGGTGTATAGCGACGGTCAGGTTCAACCTATAGCCGCGGTCACTCCAGCTTGGGCCTATCGACCCAAGCCTCCGCTCCATGGACTAAGCCTCACAAAAAATCTCATTTCAAACCGTAAAACATTTTTCATTGAATCGGGTCGAGATACTGTTCGGGTAAAAAAAATGTTTCCCAATTTCAGATAAAACCAGGAGAATCATTTGCATGGAAATTAAGTTAAACTCATGATATGTTAATTCATCAATCCAGGGATCATCAGCTAAAACAAAATAATTTCAGCCTCCATGCTTTTCTTTTTAACAAAGCAAAGCACCAGAACAACAATACAAGTCATGGCCCATCCACTTACTCAACCACAAATAGAAAGCAGCACCCACAAATACAAGTCATGGCACAGAAATACCATATGCATACCTCGATTGCACTTTGCACAGCACTTGCTACCTCAAATTCCACAAAACCAAAGCAAAATCCCTGTTGTAATGATTCGTGGGCAAGGAAATATTAGTTTAGGAAAAAACTAGAAATAATAAAGAAGATTTGAGTTAACACTTGGACAAACCTTTTGGCTTCTGACTTGAATACCACCACTCTTAATAGGTCCAAACTTCTTGAACTCATTCTCAAGTAGGGCAGGTATAGCATTTATAGGGAGGCCTTTTATGTAGATAGAATGGCCATCA
Organism: Myrica gale; assembly: GCA_963930655.1. Taxonomy (NCBI): domain Eukaryota; kingdom Viridiplantae; phylum Streptophyta; class Magnoliopsida; order Fagales; family Myricaceae; genus Myrica; species Myrica gale. Next base: position 6,500,485 of record OZ005602.1, on the reverse strand, counting down.
GCTGTCAACAAACACAACAAATATGTAGACAAACTAATCAGAGTTCACCCCTGCCAATCAATTTCATCCACTGCAGCAACAATTATTAAGCCACTGCAGCAACAATTATTAAGCCACTGCACAAATACCATATTCACCCCTACCAATCAATTTCATCCAAGTTTGATAAATTCATTTGAAACTTTAAAAGCTTGCTTGAACCATAAGATACTGCGTCTGGTTGTGCATAAGCTAAAGGTAGGTGATAGAGAAGTACACTGAAGAATCGGCAAGCATGTTGTGTAGGATATTCTAGAGTAGGATATTCTAGAAAATTGCTACTACCGAGCAATACTTTTCCAGTTAGTAACTCCCATAATCATGGACATAAAGAAGTCCAAATATAATTGTCTATATGTTGAACAATTTCAAGTAACACCCACACAGCCTAACAATTTCAAGGCAGAAGTCAGCATGTATTATTCCACTTCCAAACAATTTTTTCTCAATTAAAGGCAGCAAAATTTACTGTGAAAAATTCATACCTCAGGAGCCATCCATCGATAAGTTCCAGTTTCTGCAGTCATAACCCCAGACTGAGCTTTTACTCTAGCAACCCCAAAATCGGCAACCTTGACAACCTGAAAGAACAGAAAAGTTAACAAAAATAAAGATATCCATCCCCTACCTCAAGTAAATCTAGAATTCTAACTTGCAACAGACAAGCATTTAGAGCTTTTCTGACAGCTGATAAGTGGATTAAGATATTGCAGCTGATACTGAAATGACAAAGACAGGAGTAGGACAAATTTAGGTAACATTTTTAAATTCATCATATCTACAAAGCCAAAGAGAAGATCAGTGAAATTCCATATCCCCCATTACCTTTTTGTCTCCAACAACAATCTCTATCGCATTAGGGAAGATCCTTGCTGTCTTCGCCCTTTTCACACTAGTGACTTCATTGAAAGGGATTATTTCCTGAAGAAAAAATGTGCAACAATTCCATGTTTATGGATTTTCTACCAAAACAGAAAATAAAAGGCCAAAAGGAAACGGGGGCAGGGGGCTGGGGGGCTGAGAGCAGAAAACAATTTGCTGAATGGGCAAAGGGAGCAAGGACATCATCAAAAACTTTCACATAGATATTTACCCTGTAGGTGAATATAATAGTGATTTGCAACCAAGTAGAAAACCAATTACTACGCCAAAAGATAGGTTCATGATCACCGTAGCTTTGTCTCAAATCCTTTACATAATTTAAAAAATCCACATATGACCACTTAAAAGTTGTAAAAAGCTCAGCACCGACGCAATTCTAGAGACACTTAGTAATATCCTTTACCTATACCGTTGCGTAAGGTATACCTATAGAGACACTTAGTTATCATTCGTTCCTAAAGAAAAGACTCGAAATTTTTCTATATCTCCCTGAATTTCGAGGAGCATAAAGACACTTAGTTATCTTTGCTGGCATCTACTCTCTCCGGATTAAAGGAAAGTGCATATCGACAAAGAAGTTCAAGATATAGTCTAAAATCCCTAAAATCCTTGCTAGAAGATTCGAACCTAACAAAAAACATAAAATCAAACAACAAATGTTAGTAAATCGAAACTTAATCGAGAAAAAAGTAGCAAGGTGAGAGAGAATAGAGAGAGAGACAGAGACAGAGACAAAACCAGCATGACTGAGAGGGGAAGGGACGGAGATTTCAACGAAGAGGAGGGGCTGGAGCTTCAAAGAAGAGGGCAGCGACGGAGATTTCAACGAAGAGGAGGGGTTGGTGAGGGTGAGGGGCGAGAGTTTTTTAACAAAGGGGTGGGGGAGAGTTCGGGAATGGTTTTTTCAAAGGAAGTCAAGTTATATATATAGGAGGGCTGTTGACGGTGAGGGGGCGGTAGTTTTTTCACAAAGGGGTGCGGGGAGAGTTCGGGAATGGTTTTTTCAGAACAAGTCAAAACCCACCGTTTTGAGTTTTTTTTAATAAGAAGCTATAGTTATGTATTTTTAGTATTTTTAGTAAAAGTATGTGTTTTTTTATATAATTTATAATATATGTACCTACCTAATGACTAAATCATAGTCTCTAAGACCATATAACAACTTCAATTTTCATAACATTCCTTCTAATTTCATATTTGATCAAATAGGTCCTAAGTTATGATCAGATAATATTTATAATTTAAAAATATAAACTACAAAAAAAATTATGATCAGATATTAAGTTATGTACTTTAATTGTATAAGCTAATTAATCTCACAATAACGAATTCTAAATAATCGTGTATGTCCCAAAAAAAAACCACAAACCGGGCAAAAATAGCTAAAATAGCTAAAATCTCATCCTTAATAGGATTTTACCAAAATTAAATAGACTGCCAAAATATGACTCAAATCGGGTTCAAAAATAATTCCTAAACGGTAAAGGAAAGAAAATCATAACTAAAAATAGGTTTTTGAGAGGGAAAACAGTGGATTTAGGGCTTGAAACGAGGCACACAAAAGCGTAGCGACATGACCACGACGTGCGCGCCGAAAAGAGCTTTCCGAATTGGGGTCATGGGCGTGAATTAGGTACTCGTAGCCAAAGTTATGACGAAAAAACCGACATGTGCGCGAAAGACCGCCGCTATAGGTATAACAACTTCAATATTCATAACACTCTCTCTAATTTCATATTTTATTAAGTAAGTCTCTTAAATTTTTTTTAAAACATGTGACAAAATAAATTATGTATAAAAAGGAATAAATAGTCAATAAAATAATTATTAACCTTAAATAACACATAAAATTTTATTTTTCATATTTTTTTTCATTTTTTTACAATTACACTTATAGCGGCGGTCACTACAAAGACCGCCACTATAGGTATACCTTACGCAACTGTTTGTTTTAAAACCGCTGCTAAAGGTACGAGATGCAGCGGCGGTTATAGTGACCGCCGCTATAGACACCCCTATAGCGGCGGTCATTGACCGCCGCAACAGGTATCTCTTTAGTTGCGTTTTTTTTCAAACCGCGGCTAAATGAGGGTCTATAGCGGCGGTCACTGACCGCCGCTACAAAGACCGCCCTTTAGCGGTGGTTTGAAAAAAAAACTCGATTGCGGAGGTCTATAGCGGCGGTCACAGACCGCCGCTATAGACGACCGCCGCTACAAACCTTTTTTAGCCGAGTTTTTTCTAAAACGCCGCGAAAAATACCCTTTAGCGGCGGTTTTAGTGACCGCCGCTATAGGTCCTTTTTTTTGTAGTATATGTAAGTGATGCATTAGTCAGCAACCAAATCAGTAACACAACACAATTCAGATAAACAAATCAGCAACACAGAACCAAATCAACACTTCCAATCTTCAACACAACACAACCCAATAATCCAAAGCAACAAGCCCTGACCTCCAATCTCCTTATAAATTCATTACAATATGCTAATAATTCACAAAATATCGTAATATACACTGACCTGAGGGCTGAGAACGATTATACCCAGCGACAGCAAGACAACAGCTTCCAACAACACAAAATCTACCATAAGTGACAAACATTCGTAAATTCGTAAATTTAGATAAATTAAATGAATACAAGACAACAAGAGTATGAAAATTGAGAGATTGGAGATACATGTCACAGCCTCAACAGATCGGCTGGGCCTGGACTTCTACGGCAATGGAGAGGCGCAACTTGTTGAGGGCCGTGAGGACTGAGGAGGAGAGAAGAGAAGGTTGTCTATGGCTGAGGATACCGGCGACGCTAGGCGGATGCAGCTGACGGTGGTAGGCTGGTAACCCATAGCTGGCGAGTAGGGGGTAATGGAGAACAAGAGAAAGAGATTCGATGATGGGCTTGATGGCCGTGAGCCGTGAGGTAGGCAACGGGGCTGGGCACGGTGGCGGGAGGTGCGGCGGGGCTGGGCTGGGCTGGGTACAGTGAGAGGGCACTGAAAATTCGAAGAGAGAGAGAGGGTTAAACGTGAGAGTGAGAGGGGGGTCGAGAAAATGGGGAAAATTCAAAACAGGGTGAACGCACCGTTTCACCCTGTTTGATTTTTTTTTTAATGCAGATATCAAAAAATAAAAGTGGGTTGGCCTGGGCCAATGGGGATCGGGCCCCATAGGCCCAAGCCAACCTGTGAATAAATGTGGGTTGGCCTGGGCCAATGGGGATCGGGCCCCCATAGGCCCAGGTCAACCTATGAATAAAAAAAAAAACTAAAACTAAAACTAATTTTTTTTTTGGGGATGCAAGGGGTGGCGGCCGCCCAGGGCCACACCCCCTGCATTCACCTCTGTGTATGATGCACCGCTATTCATCACAAAAGAAATTTTGTTTGGACGGTTCTGCAAAAACGTGCGCACAGTCGATGGGTTACCATCCAGTCCGTCACCCATCTGTGACACAACGCTATTCGCCACGGAATTTCATCCGAAGGGTTCTACAAAAACCTAAAAACCTGCACACAGATTTTTTTGTACTTGAACGATTGACACTCAACTGACGCAGACGTCTGTGCAAAACAGCTATTTACCGTTTGCACAGTATAAAACCATCAGTGTCAATGACCAGCCAATAGGGGGCCTCCACTCATGCTTGCCAGTGGCGGAGCCAGGATTAATATTCAAGGGTGTCGAAGTTTAGAGGAGAAATAACAAAAAAAAAAATCCTTCATAATACAAAAATTGTCTTAGAATTATAATAACGAAAATTAAAGATGAAAAAATTGAATACATGGAAACAATGAATACATGGATATCTATGTACAAAAAGCTGCTAAAAGCATAAAACATAACCAAAAGTTTAGAGGGGAGGGGGGGGGGGAGTTGAAACCATTTGAAGAAACCCTATCCCATTAAATATTGTTTCAAATGCTTCAAAATCTTACCAAAGAAATTTGCTCAAAATTTTCAGCGGAGTCTTTTCCTTGAAAACTATGTATATACCAAAATACATCTACAAGCATCTGAATCTATCCAAGCATGGCCATGGCAAGGTATGCTCAGTATATCTGACATAATAATGCCAGGATCTAATGTAGGAATATGTGTCCCATCCTTGATCAATCAAGAGTATAAAAGACACTAAAACTAACTCTGGTCACCATGTTACAACCCATCATATGTGACTCACAAAGTGGAGAGCTAAAAGAGATGGTGTGTCCTCTGCTGAGTATTTATAATCCTAAGGATTTTGCTACTGGTTTTTGATGCCCAAAACGCATTAAGCCTAAATCCCAACGACTAGTTATTTCTATAGTTGCCTTGTCACTTTGAACTTCACAAATTGGTTGAAATTCTTCAATTTGATCCCCCTGCCAGAGTAATCAAATCAGCAATTATATCTGCTGAATTAATCAAAACATAAGTTAGGGTACCATATCAACCCACTAACACAGAAGAACACTATAAATTTCTTTATTCAGAGCAATGAAGGCTTAGATTTCCCACAAAAGTGACAAAACTATGCTAAAAGTCGAAATCCAAGCATAGCAAAATCAACTGCACATCTTGAGCTAAAATAGACACATGAATTTGAAGGTAAAGTGCTAACTTAATCAAAGCTAAAGTGCTCCTGCGACACAAAGTGCTCTTTCCACTCCACGAAATATTGATTATCTGTAGCCATTTTAGAGAAAGCAGCAGAAGAGGCTAACAGAACTTCAGGCTAGCACAAATCCACTTGAAATCCAAATAGCATTGCCGTAGTGCCGAATAGGAATAGAAAGGCTTCATACCCAGCTGAGTACGCTGCCTAACAAGGAACAACCAAAGCAATTGTTCAGACAAAGGTACAATCTTGCAACTATTTCAAAACCCAGAGTCGTTAACCCTAGGAACCTCATGTTCCATGCGGCAAATAGCAAAGAAATACTAGGTTTGTCGTCAAACTGGACAGAATTCACAAAAGCCCATGTTTTCTAAAATCAAAAGGCAGATCAAAGAAATCCTGGGTACAAAGCTGAAGATGCATAATGATTTTGTCGCCTTCAAAACCCTGCCAAGTTGCAATAATTCCCAAAGGTTCTACTTACCTACACCAACTTTCGTCCAGGATTTTCCCTAATCTGACAGACGCAAAGAGCCACCACAAAGGAGAACTGTAACAAGCCAGAGCTGGGTCTATGACAAAATTGACCAGAGACTAAACATGTTTGTAGTTGGCCTGAGCCTGAACCTGATGGGTGTCGGCCCAGGCCAACTTATTTAAAAAAAAAATACCATGTAAAAATTTTGTTTTTGGGGGTGAAGACTAAAGGGTATCGGCCAGGCCTACTTATTATTATTTTTTAAATACCATGTAAAAATTTTGTTTTTGGGGGGTGAAGGGTATCGACTGATACCCTTCGCCCCCTCCCTCCGCCTCTGAATTGCTTGCCCGCCACTACCCTTCTGCATGTCCACAACTGTTCAAACGCATTAAGATTCTACAAGATTTTCTCAATGGTTCTAGTTTGGCATTTACTGCGGACGAATACGATTGGAAAACGTTCCCGTGCCCATGATTTTGGATAGTCCGGACACCATCAAGGGATTTTTAGGTCGACCAAAAACCATTTGAATGGCAAACTTCTTGCAACTGGCACCATTTCTTCTCTTCTCTCTCAAACCTCTAACGTTTCTCATCTGCAAAATCTCCATTTCGTTCTATGTGGAGGAGTTCTGCGTATCCAGGTACGTGTTTTTATTTTTATTTTTTTTGCTTCAAAATGTTAAATTTATAAGTTATTTACGTTAAAACTTTCAACGTATATTTCCGTTCACCACCGCCTGTTAGTGGCTGATCATTGTGTTGATAAGTGTTGCCTTAGGTTGTTGGATTATTTGGACTATACTTTTGTGCAATTTGGCGTTGTTTTGCGACGGTTGTGGAGGTAGGAAGGAGGTTGGCCACGTCTGAGTCCACTCAGTCTTCTTCCTTTTTAAGTCATGCGCACAATATTTTGTATCCATACTCTTTCTTGTTGTTAAACAATAACATTTTTATAGCGTTTAGATTTTTATTATTACAGTGCGAACAGTTTTCACAGACTTCTCTTGCTTTTTCTTTTTTTAATAATATACAGATTCATTAATAAATGTCTAAGCGTCACCGTCATCTAGCTCTTTAGGCGAGAGCTCCACGCAGTAGGATTCTGGTAGTTCCTCTGCTTTCATGACGTTGGAGGAACATCGGGTTGAGACCCAGAGGCGGAACGAAGGGGTCGCTACCCCTCACGCCACACAATTTTTTTTTTTATTACTTTATTATTTTTTTTAAAAAAAAAAATTAAGTTGGCCTGGGCTCGATACCCCTGAAGCTCAGGCTCAGACCAACTATACATATGTTTTACACATAAAGCCTGGGCCCGATACTCCTAACCCAGAAAACTGCAATAACATCGTCTGACATTTTCTATCAGTCCACACAGCAGAAATGAGCTAAACTGGCACCATCAGTCCTCACACCTCTCACTCTCTCATTTTTTGCTTTTTTCCCTTATTTTTGCATATTATATTAAAAAAAAACTTAAAAGCTCCTATTGTAACTTTTTGCAAAAAAAAAAAAATATTGTTCAATTATTTGGATAGTACGGTTGCAGGTTGTTCCCGTGACCTACTTTTTTTCTTCCCTGGGTATACCCTCGCTGGGTGTCTGTGAAAGTCTCGATGTCTGATCATAAGAGCCAGGTGTTGTTTCCTCTATTCAGAGGTACAATATTATGTGAACTTAGATATCCACTATGTATGGACGTTAACTTAGTCAAAGAATGAAAGAAAAAAAAAACGAAGAAAAAGTTGATTGCCAAAATTTGCAGAACAAAGTTGATTGCCAAAATATCATGAGGCGGATGAGTATTTTGCACTTCTAGGTAGACAAATGTGTCATTGCATGGAGCAAAGGGAAGCACTAATTTTAGAACTTCAGCAATTGTTTGTTTTTATATTTTGACAACTGTTGTACTGTTTTGCTTTTGTGGAATTGGCTGCCATCTATTTTTCACTGTTTATTTGAATCTCCACATGTGTTTATTTTATTTTATTTAGATAATGGATAAGTTTGTCACAAGAGAACGAAGCCGTTTTGTAACATTTTCAAAATATGTAAAATCGTAGGATGCAATTGTCACCTCTCAGTCGCAGTACATAGCACGGTACATGTATTGTAATATTTTTAATGCTTTTAGTCTTTAATTTTTGATATTGTAATTGTAAGACAATTTTTAGCATTATAAAGGAAAAAAAAATTTTATCATTTCGTCTTTAGAATTCGACCCCCCTGAATTTTGGTCCTGTTGAGACCCTCACTTGGACTGTGATTATTGCGCGTAAGGTCTCATTTTTCGACTTTTAGGAGATGAATGTGGTGTTTGTTTTAGGAAATTTTGGAGTTTTGGAAATGTTGGCTATTGGAGTTTGTAAAAAAGTATAGATATTTTATAGAAAAGTGAAGAGAGAAGATTTAATTGAATATTATAATATTATTTTATAATTTAATGAGGAGAGAGATATTATTTTATGTTTGTTTGGAAATTTTGAGGGGTGGAAATTTCCACCCCAAACACCACGGAACTCTCAGGGACCGAGTGTCGGATATAACATGGATGATCAGAGTAGAATATCACATCTTATGAGGACTGACACAACATCTATTGATCTCATCTTGGAATTCTACGCAAGCACTGCTGGATGTTCCAAGTATTGCGGCAAATGTTTGGGACGTCACTGTATACAAAATCACATTCCAGTTTTTGACAGACTTGCTAGCAGTATTTGTAAAGATGCAGAGGTCGGTGGGAGCCATCTTTTCAGTATTGGACATGCTAGAACAAACTTGATGAGGAGGACGTATTCCGTACGTTTTAGGGTTATCTGACGCTTCATACGCTACAATGATATGATCTCATTCTGGCGTATCATGCACTTGATATTCAAACACTGCATTGAGTAGAGGCGGTACACAACAAAGTGTCCTATTGCGAGGGGTGTGCTGATGCTGATTGTGGCTCGATGAGTGATTGTAGATCGCGTCCTGCTAGAATACAGTGGGCTTAACGTGCAGGGGTTACGGGGGCACGACCCGGATTAAATCCCTTCCTCACAGCTATCAGTGCGACAGCGCATTAATGAGCTGACCCGCGTGTTTTACCCGCAAAACAAATTAGCTATTTTTGTTCTTTTATGCCCGGAAATTTCTGCATGTTCCCCACGTATAAACACTTTTCCGTAAAGATTAAAACAGAAGAAACGCTTTTCGATCTTTGCCCACGATGGAAGGCGTCGAGAGAAAGATTCGTTCTCGTCGCGGTTGATCAGACAACTTGTGAAGGTTGCCCTTAGCTGACGATGACCACATCGTCAAGACAACGTCTTTGCCAACGAGCGTTGTCATCGCCAATATCAATCTTCTTTGCCCAACAAAGGTTGGTCGTTAAAATCGATGGCCAACGACAATAGTTGCAGTAATTAAGTTCATGCATGGGAAATGCCATGTGTACATATTTGAATGAGTGAATAAAACGAAGAGTATGAAAACAGAGTAGGAAACAGAGCAATTTTTTTTGAATAACAATAAACTTCTAATCGGGTTATATCCAATTATCTCAAACCTTGTCCTTAGTGCCCTTCAAGAAGAGACAACCTGCTGCGATCCCCTAACCAATGAAAATGAGCTTGGTCACGTTTTTGACTCCCATAACTACACACTTGTTGAGAACTCACTTTCCCCACAAAAAGAAGACATATTTGTCGATAAATCTTCCAAGAATTTCATTAGAAACACCATCTGTAACCTCTCACCCCATAAAAGAAAAGCCAATACCTTGAAGTTTACACATCCGTACCCCCTGAACTATCTCAGAACTATGAGCCCACAAGGCTTCGGGCATGGATTCCTTAGAAACCGAAAAACTCGTTGAAAAGTCTTACCTCCATCAATCTGAGCTATCCCCGCGCACTGCAAATAAAGATAGCCATCATTTTCTAAAAGCTCTCCCAACTAATTTTCTCTCTATCATTCTGGGACAGTTTCAATGGCTACAAATGCTTTGTTCCCAGTTAAACTCGAGCTTCATCCTCGGTATAGTTCTCGTTTACGGCCTCAGCCATGGCTTTTCCGGATCTTACTTCATGGTAGTCTCTGACTACTACTGGAAAGACGTACAGAAAGTCCAACCCTCAGTTGTGCAGCTCTACATCTGCTTCTACTACATTCCATGGGTCATGAAGCCATCTGGGGCATCCTTACCGATGTCTTTCCGGTTAGAGGATACCATCGGCGGCCATATTTTATTATAGGAGGCACTCTTGGGACAGTTTTCACAATGATGGTTGCAATGGGTGGAAGTTTGGCTGTTGTGGTGGCGTTGGGTTGTTTCCGAAAGAAGATGAAGACACTTTCACAGACGAACGAAGAAAACCAAGGACATCAAACAAGAACAGGTTGAAATGACCACGATGAAGAGAAAAATTGGGTCGGATTGGGTAGCCATTCGGTAAAACAAGCGGGTCAGCTCATTAATTCGCTGGCGCGCTAAGGGCCGTTGGATTCCCGTGTTTTAATCTAGGTCGTGCCCCCGTAACCCCTACACGTTAAGTCCACCGTATTCTAATCGGACTCTTGTAGATCTACCTCTCTTTATTTTTCTCACACTCCAGATTGAAGCGAAGACACCTTCGAGCTCTGGGTTGTTGTACAGTCTTGACGTAGTTCCTCCATTATGTTGGTTGCACTGATATACGGGATGAGACAAGGATGAAACATCTTGTTGCAATCTCCCGGAACACTTTGAGGCATTTAATGGTTCAGCAAAGGCAACATCGCCTAAAATAGGTTGTCGGTGTCGCAATAGTGCAGCTAGTACAGGTGCCCATGGCCGGGGAGAGTTCCACTCAAGGGGTACAAGCAGAGCAACCAGCCTGGGTGGACGTGTTGATGGGGGAGCTGAAGAAGGCTTTCCAAGAGATAGTGGAACCCACGTAGCGGTTCTGCATCAATATGGGTGCTCGGATGACCACTCTTAAGATTTTTACAATTATAATCATGCTAAAATTGAATAAATCTTACCTTGATGTGATTAAGCCCTTGCATGAAGGAGTTTCTGTAAAAATTTGGGAAGAAAATACGTGTGAGGGAGGAGAGATTTTAGAGCAAAAATTCGGAGTGTAATGAAAATGCAAATTTGTTCGTATCAACAATCCGCCGATCCTATTCGGACGCGGCAACCCCGTCCTAACGTATTTAAAGACACGTTGCCCAATAAAATTCGATTATTAGATGCCAAACGTCGAACCGTTTAAAACAGTTCCAAATATTAAATGAGTCTGAACCAAAAAACTATGTCTGGACTATCTTCTCTTGATATTGTGCAATGTGGAAGCACACGTTTGGCGTAATAAACATCACGTTAGGTTCGGACGGTTAGGCAGATGTCGGGACAGTTATAGCTGTTTTCAACTGTCGTCCTCATTAAACACGTGTAAGCCATGCGGCAGTTATGTGAATATCTGGACGAGTATCACCACGTCCGGACGTATTTGAAAACAATTTTAAATTGTAACTGTCGTCCTCATTTGAACGTCCGAACGCATTTTCATTCGTTTAAACAATATCGTTTGAAGTTATACGTTCGAACCTGTTGTTACACAGTTTGAACGTGTAACAAATTAATTCAATAATACTTAATTCATTAATTGATTAGTGATCCCAAGTTAATTTATTTAAATAATTTAATTAACCGAATGTAATTCACTACAAAATTTGAACTTTATTTATTTATTTTGTACTGCATTTTTACTACATAAATCACACATACAGTGAAGCATACTTTTGTACTAAACGTCTGTTATACCTAATTATACTAATCGTTCAGTTAGCTTAGCACTCGTACCCGTCCATTTAAATTGTAATTAATTCAAACTAATGAAAAATCATAATTAATATAAAATATCAAAGATAGAAATCGCAAATGAAATACATAATCATAAAGTCTAGTACAAACCGTAGACTAACAAAGCATGAGTAAATAATAAAGAAAAAGTATAAGTCAGAGACTAACAAAGCATAAGTAAATAATAAAGAAAAAGTATAAGTCAGAGAGTAGTCTGAATCACAAGTCGGAGACTAACAAAGCGTAAGCCGAAGACTAGTCTCAATCATAAGGACGAGTTGGCTCATCGATATCTTGTCCGATGGCGTCACGAACATGCTTCAATCGGTCCTTCATATTATTCACCCATTTCATGAGTGTTTGGAGCTGTATCGGAGTTGTACTGAGAGATTGGTACAATTAGGACACGTGTCTTGTCACGGAAGTCAATTTGTTCCGCATAGCAAACACCTCCTCCTCAGACTTTTCTCCATCAGAGCATAATTATTCTCCAGAATGATCAAGCGGCTATGGATATCCATGCACAATATCTGCGTCAGCTCCACCATCGTCCGGATACTCTCCTTCAGCTCCATTACCATAGCGTCCGCCCAAGCTGTTCGCTCTTTCTGTGCCCCGGCCTTGATGATATTTTTTCCGTATCGATCCATGACCAACTTGACAAAAATCGTCCAAACGTGAGCATAACCCATTCACAGGATGCTCAAACAGCAACATTTAAGATTATTATGTGTTCGTACGTATAGTCATATCGTCTAGACAGATAACAAACAAGACGTTTTAACTAAAAAAACTCAATATTATCATATAAGCTCGTCCGAACACGTTGAAAACCATCTGGATTGGGCTTCGATGAACACAAAATTGAAACAATCATATTATCCACCCAAAAACAATCAAAATGCATGAAAATTGAAATACAAAGGCATAAAAGTAGGTGTTACTTGACCTTGTGAGTATAGATCTTGAAATATCGGGAAAAATTATGAAGTTAGAGAGAAAATCAAAATGAAATGGATGAGATTGTGATTTTGAGAACTCTGTCTGTTTTTAAGTTACCAATTCAGCGTTCGCACGCTTTTCACTCCCGTTCGGGCGATGTACAACGATTAGATTTACACATGACACAATTAAATTCAACTTCATTAAATATGTATCTAAGACAGATTCGAAAATCATCCAGAACGTACTAGCTTCCAGACGGTCTGGTGGTGGTCCGAACAATGTCGACATCATGTGTGTGAAATTCTGTAAAGTGGAACGACACCATTTGCTGAAGAAGCATTTCAGCCTGTGCGGACATCTTTCTTGTGTTAAGAAGTTGTTATCCTTTTTGCCATTGGGATATACATGATGGCGTTAAGATGATTTTAAATATGCATAACGATTTTGAATGCGTCACTAACTAGTGGCAATCGTTATGCATTACCTGAAGTTGGTTTGGACGAGGTCAAAATGATGTCCGAATGCGTATGGAAAATTTGTGGTGGTATTAATTGTAACGACCCAAGGACAAACATTAACCACATCTGTGCTTTGACTTCAAAATGACTAGTCAAGGTTGCTTTTGAAGCCTCTTGGATCATTATAAAGCTCAATTCAACCTAGTAAGGTCCCAATGTGGGACTTGGCCCTTATAGAACTCATCTCCAATTCATTCTCTTCTCTCACTCCATGTGGGATTCGGGGTATCACAATATCCCCCACTTAAATCCTTGACGTCCTCGTCAAGGCCCACCAAGCCCACATTGGTGGTTACTAGGACCGCTCTGATACCATTTGTAACGACCCAAGGACAAACACTAACCACATCTGTGCTTTGACTTCAAAATGACTAGTCAAGGTTGCTTTTGAAGCCCATTGGATCATTATAAAGCTCAGTTCAACCTAGTAAGGTCTCAATGTGAGACTTGGCCCTTATAGAACTCATCTCTCATTCATTCTCTTCTCCCACTCCATGTGGGATTCGGGGTATCACATTGTAATATCCCATCCCGAAAAATACGTAAGTGATTAATTTGAATTTAAATGAAGAGATAGTGTTTAATCTTGTGTTTGATTTTTGGATAGAGATTTAATTGTATTTTTGAATTTAAAAGTATTGATATGGAGACGTGATCTATATTTGAATTTAAAGGTTTGAATAAAGATTTGATCTTGAGTTTGAATTTAAAGGTTTGAATAAAGATTTAATCTTGAGTTTGAATTTAAAGGTTTGAATAAAGATTTGATCTTGACTCTGAATTTAAAGGTTTGAATAAAGATTTGATATTGAGTTTGAATTTAAAAGTGTTGGATAGAGGTATGTTTGAATTTTAAAGTTGCTGAGATTGAGCTTAATAAATAGCTCAAGAGATCAAGGTTAATAAATAGTTGCAGAGATGTATATTGGAGACCAAAATTGGGATTGATGTTGTGCTACTAATTTCGGAGAGATTATTTGGCAATTATTGAAGAAGTTTTAAGGATTTATTAAACGTTCGAGGTAAGTGGTTCTTCAATGAGATCTTGAACTTGCACTGTATTTTATATGGTTTTGATGTAAGTGGTTTTTCAATGAGATTTTGAACGTGTATCGTATTTTATACGGTTTTGATGTATTAATTGGGGAATTGAACAAGATTTTGGTAAAATGAGATTGTTGAGATTTTCGTAAAATTCAATTGAAATATTTATAACTTGTTTGGTGAGCATGCTGTGAAAATTATCCTTGCGCTGGTGATATATCTCTATGGTCTTTGTGGCCAATTTATCCTTGTGGTCTGTGTGGCCAATTTGATACCCCTCGTGGTCTTTGGAGGTCTTTGTGGTCTGGAGGTCTGTGTGGCCTAGTATTTTGAGGTCTTTGTGGCCTAGAGGTCTGTGTGACCTGATATTTGGAGGTCTTTGTGGCCTGGAGGTCTGTGTGACCATTGGTGATTTCCCTATATTGCGCGGCCTTGGATATTTTTTGTTACAAACTAATATTTTTTGATTTGGTATGACTCACAGTGTTTTGTTTATGGATTTCGGTTATTGTGATAAAATTGTCTTTTCCCCTACCCTCATTGACGTACTACTTACTGAGTTAGTCGTAGCTCACCCCTTATTTTCATATTTTCCAGAGTTGGTGGAATTAGAGAAGTTCGAGGAGCTTCAGAGATACTTGTGTTTCGAAGGCGTGTTTTCAAGAGTACATTTGAAGATTAATGTTGGGGAATTCAATATTGTATTATTTTGGGAGATCTTCATCGATACTGGAAATATCGAATATGCTAATGTAAATTTTAGGGCTCGGATTGATATTTTTGGTTATTTTTACAGTTTATGAATATTTTACTGAGGTTGTATAAAATTAGTTTTGAAATATTGGGGCCTAGATAAATGATTAGTCCTGGTGAAAAAGCTTTAATCTATTTTTATGGAGTTTGGGACCCGGGGTGTTACAGATGGTATCGGAGCATGGGTTTGTGATTTTGTAGACTCTTAGGAAGATTTTGATTGAAGTCCGAGCATAGGTTTTGATATGTGGTAACTCCATTGATTTTCAGAAGGATTTTGATTGAAATCGGATTATAACTTTAAATTTGGAAGAGATTCAAATCTTGGTCATTCTATTACAGATAAGAGCTAAAGTTATGGGCTTGTTTTGAGGATATTGATGTTGATCATAGTCTAGGCTTGTATATAGTATGAGTTTAGGTTTTAGGGTTGAATTGTGTTAATAAAAAAATTATGAGGTGATTTTGTATGATCAGAGTGCGCAGCAGAAGCATGAATAATTTGTGATTTGGTTTGTTAATGGATTTATTCTTTGTGGAAGATGTCGCAAATTTCGGGGACAAAATTTCTTTTAAGGAGGGGAGATTGTAATATCCCATCCCGAAAAATACGTAAGTGATTAATTTGAATTTAAATGAAGAGATAGTGTTTAATCTTGTGTTTGATTTTTGGATAGAGATTTAATTGTATTTTTGAATTTAAAAGTATTGATATGGAGACGTGATCTATATTTGAATTTAAAGGTTTGAATAAAGATTTGATCTTGAGTTTGAATTTAAAGGTTTGAATAAAGATTTAATCTTGAGTTTGAATTTAAAGGTTTGAATAAAGATTTGATCTTGACTCTGAATTTAAAGGTTTGAATAAAGATTTGATATTGAGTTTGAATTTAAAAGTGTTGGATAGAGGTATGTTTGAATTTTAAAGTTGCTGAGATTGAGCTTAATAAATAGCTCAAGAGATCAAGGTTAATAAATAGTTGCAGAGATGTATATTGGAGACCAAAATTGGGATTGATGTTGTGCTACTAATTTCGGAGAGATTATTTGGCAATTATTGAAGAAGTTTTAAGGATTTATTAAACGTTCGAGGTAAGTGGTTCTTCAATGAGATCTTGAACTTGCATTGTATTTTATATGGTTTTGATGTAAGTGGTTTTTCAATGAGATTTTGAACGTGTATCGTATTTTATACGGTTTTGATGTATTAATTGGGGAATTGAACAAGTTTTTGGTAAAATGAGATTGTTGAGATTTTCGTAAAATTCAATTGAAATATTTATAACTTGTTTGGTGAGCATGCTGTGAAAATTATCCTTGCGCTGGTGATATATCTCTATGGTCTTTGTGGCCAATTTATCCTTGTGGTCTGTGTGGCCAATTTGATACCCCTCGTGGTATTTGGAGGTCTTTGTGGCCTTGAGGTCTGTGTGACCATTGGTGATTTCCCTATATTGCGCGGCCTTGGATATTTTTTGTTACAAACTAATATTTTTGGATTCGGTATAACTCACAGTGTTTTTGGACATGTCCAGACAGTTAGTTTGTTTCTGAATGATTTTGGGTGAAGAAATTAATATTTTGTCAAGGAGGGTGACTTTAGGTGACAAAATTTTAAAAGAGAAGATTTGTTAATTTTTTTTTTAAAAAAGGTTATTGGTGTTTACGTAAATTTTTTGAGAGTTTAGATGTTCTTTTTGTGAATTTTATTGAACACATTGTCTTAAAATACTTTTGATCATGTCGAGAACGTGTGGGGGTAAAAATCAATAAATAAAAAAATTTAATGGAACTTGAGGCTCTTGTTCTTTTTTAAGAAAAAATATGATATATATTTGCTATTATCAAAACCGATATTCAAGCTAGGGGTGAAAACCGAAAATGCGGTCCGGTTTTCGGACCGCAATGCGGTCCGGACCGCATTTCCGGTCCTCCAATATTAAAGGACAGGACCGAACCACTTATATGTGGTCCGGTCCGGTCCGGTTGTAAGAAATACGGTCCGGTTGGGACCACTTAAGTGGTCCAGACCGGATTTAAAATCTTAATAAAAAAAAATTTAAAAATTTCGCGCAGTGCGTTAGTAATTAAAAAAAAAATAAAAAAAAAAATTAAATTTTTTTTTATGAAATGCGGTCCGGTCCGGACCACATTTCAATTATATACAGACCGGATCGGACCGGATAAATCCGGTCTTTAAATCCGGTCCGGACCGTATTTTTAAAATGGAAACCGGACCGGACCGCAAATCCGGTCCGGTTTTCCGGTCCGGTCCGGTCTGCGGTCCGGTCTGGTCTGTTCAGCCCTAATTGAATTATTTATACGTACCTAGCTTTTTTAAACAAATTTCTGAGAAAAATCAATTTTATATTTGCTATTATCAAAACCGATATTCAAGCTTTTTATGTTTTGAAAATCATCCTCATATCCCAATCAAGAATTAAGTCAGATTGAAAAGCATGTAAAATGATCAAAATATTCCTCCAAAATAAAATTTATAAAAAATTAAAATTAATTAAAAATAAAAATGATATTAAAAAAACAGTAATATTTTTTAAGTAAAACTATTGAAGTCTTAGTCAATAATCTATTTATTTTTTAAAATTTTGTAACAGTAATATTTTTTAAATAAAATTATTGAAGTCTTAGTCAATAATCTATTTATTTTTTAAAATTTTGTTTTGGAGGGACATTTTGATCAATTTTAAAACTTTTCTATTTGACGTAACGTTTATTTTTTTTAGATTGATTATTTTTAAAAGATAAAAAGTTTAGATCAATAACAAGTACGAAATTGATTTTGCCTTATAAATAAGGGGATAATTATGACTTTTTCCCTTTTATTTAATATATAGTTAATTACTCGCAAATTAAGGTTCCGAGAATGGATTAGTACTTCCCTTTCGTTACACCCTGAGACCATATCTTTGTAAGTACTTAACTCAATCCGTTTCAATTAGTTTAGACTTTAGGATTATACTTTTCCTAACCTCTAACAATATTGTGCTTATCGTCTCGCATGCGTGTGGTCGTTCATTGTTCTACCAAAAAAAAAAATAGAAACCTCAAATAAATTACAGAAAAATACAAAATAAGGAGACACAAATTGAATTAAATGTTTAAATACAAATTAAATTAGAAAAATAGGTAATGTTTTTTAAAAAATTCTAAAAAATAGATGGCCCTCAAATCATTGAGATAATATGAAATCACATAAACTTGAATGAACGACAAAAAAAAAAGACAAAAATTGAAATAAAATTCATAAAAAGAGAAAGAAAAAAAGAAGAACCAAGAAGGCAACACAAATATTAGAAAACAAAAAGAAAACAAAAGAGACTAAAAAGCAAGATCTTAAGGAATGATTGATTTTTCCTATTTTTAATTTTTCACCCATTCTGCGTAAGTCCAAAAATCACCGTGAACGCGGATTCCAATGGAAGTGGCCCCATCAAAGCCCAAAGTCCCATGGAGCAGGACCGGCTCAATAATAATAATTAAAAAAAACAGAGATCTAATTTGAAAGTTGAAAGTTGAAAGTAAGTCTTTTTTTAATAGATATTTATTTAAAAATACTCTTTTATATAATAAAAATTAAAAAATAATTAAAAATTTGGACACTCTAAAATTTAAGTCATAATAAAATAACTACACAAAATTATATTTCTTTATTTTTTCACAAAATCTAACATTAAAATATAAAAAATTCATTTCTATTATCTTCTTTTTTATTTTTTCACCAACTTCAATACTCCAAACAAATACCATATAAATGTTGTCTACAGAAATAGTGAACTATTATTCTTAGATTTGTATTGCAGTTTCTCAGGAAAATAGCAACCCCTTGTCCATTTTCAATTGAACATGATCTATTCAATAAGTGTAGCTGAAGCTCAATTTAGCTGATGTTGCATTAAACATCGCCAAATTTTAGGTCTCTAGTCTGCTAGCCAATTCAAAAGGAATTTCTGTTCCGTTAATTTGCCCCTCTTTAGTCTTTCCCCCCCCCCCCTGAACACGCCAAAAGCTGATAAAAAAAAAAAAACTTCAACTGCAACGTAGAAGATACTTTTTAATTGATTTGGAAGCACGTGTAGGCTAAATTATTGGGCTCTTACATTTTTAACTTCCGAAGGTTAGATTGTACACTGAAAGA
The DNA here is from genome assembly GCA_963930655.1 of Myrica gale. Classification (NCBI taxonomy): domain Eukaryota; kingdom Viridiplantae; phylum Streptophyta; class Magnoliopsida; order Fagales; family Myricaceae; genus Myrica; species Myrica gale. The sequence goes on along the minus strand of OZ005602.1, from coordinate 6,481,230 downwards.
TTACTGAGGGTTCTCCTATATTACTTTTCGGGAGTCCCATCATGGACATGGTTAGATAATGGCCTAAGATTAAGAGCCCTTTTTCTAATGCTGCTTGATGATGTAACGAACATAATAATGAATGATCTTTGCTGAGGCACGCTATAGGTTTTATCCGTACCACTATGCGCCATTTGCTTCGGATACGAAGGGCCTTGCTCAAGTCAGACTGAAGTTTAAAAAGGGTTCTCCCTTCAAACCATTTGATCAACTGTTGGCTGTCCTCCCCCCAAAGAGGTAACTCTATCTTTACTGTTGTTCTCCATTTTGAGTTTTTCTTCTGTATTTCAAATAAATGCCAAAAAGAATAATTGTGTTTCTGTACAGTGCTCATGCTCTTCCTAAAGTTTACAAGGGGCATGTTCGGCTCTTCTGACAGATGAGGGGCCCAGAATTATTGATTTTTTTTTTCTCCTGGTAAAGTTTAATTTGAAGCATTTTTTGGTCCAGTTAATTGGTATGCAAAAGTTAACATAGCTCTTTTTTCTCGCTTAGATTTTGATATGGATACAGATGGAAAACGTTTTATGTGGCAGGTTTGCTTTTGTTGCTTATATTTTTTGTTGCTTGCCTGTTATCCTTTAAATGTCTTATTGTCTCACTATCTTTGCTTTTTTCTTTTGTCTCAATAAGGGAATATGCAAGCTTCCTTTTATAGAGGAAGGACGCCTTCTACCTGAAACCAAAGAATTGGATAAGGATCTGTCGGTATGACATTGCATCATAGCCTATCCATAGGAATATAGGACCTTTTGAAGGTGCTTGATTTTGATTGTTTTCGCAATTTATGTTTTGTAGACGGTTGAAGCAGTAAGGAACAAGAACAGTGTTGATCAATTATATTTGAGTAGCACGCAAGAGTTGGCATCACAGATTTTGGCACTTTCTTTTAATGAGAAGGAACTTGTCGAGATAGATACCGCTAAGAGGTTGGTGGATTGTTGTACTAGTTTACAGCTTTGTTGAGCTTGGACTGTAGAGCCATGGACTGATACTACTGCCAGAGTCGTTACCCATGAAGGAGAGCTGTTGCCAATTTTCTTTCTTTGACATCAAATTTATTATAGTTGTTGTATGATTGATAATGAACAGATATCCTCCAAGAAACTAAATAATTTTTCTCTGTTTTCTCCTTTTAGTGATGGGATTGGTGGTTTTATACGTCTGAGCGATCAGGATACTGAAATGGTTCAGAGGAAAGTACAGAACAACGATGAAGAGAATCACAAGTCGTCTACTTTTTGTTCTCTGATATTACCTTTATTTATGTTTCAGATATGTGTCTTTTGAGACAGCAGCTGTTGTTGCCCATATTCCTCGTTTGCTTGAAGGTGTTAAGCTTCCGGAAAAGGTACTTAAATTTGAAAATCACAAGCTTACTACTCACTCCAACTGGAACAACCCATTGTTTATAATTCTAGAAAATGACCTCAGCAGAGAGAAGCAGGAGTTCGTATTTGATGTTTTTACCCACCAATTAAGTTTTACTGATTCCTTTCCCTCTTTTCTGCTTTACTCAGTACACGCTAATCATAGCCAAACTCTACATTTGACTAATACCTTCTTGCAGTTGATGAATACTAATAAAATAAACATGTAGAATAAAGTTGACAACCCAAACCGCAATATTTTTTATGCAGAATATTAGTGAAGCTGATCTAATGGAAGCGGTTCTCTGGCATGAATACGAAGGTAACAAACCCCCGAATAAGTAAGTCGTCTCTGTTCTTCTGTCATATATGCCGTGGCTATTCTATGGGGATGTTTCTGTTGTAGATGCACTTGGGTGACTTGAATGTGGTCTACAGATTGATGCATGGAAGGGGCTTTGTTCGCAATTCTGCTGAGGCAACATTCAAAGTCGCTGGTAATGGGAGGGGTATGGGTAGAGGAAAAGTGAATAACAGTTTCAATAGGAAGGAACATGTTGAGTGCAGTTCTGGCCCAAGCTGGACCTCTAAGTCGATACATGAGGGATAGTTTATATGCGAAATTAAACTATAAACAAATAACATGTTTTCAACAAAAACATCATCCAGGATTTATGATTACAATTTCGGATTCGATTCCATACCTGACACGGGAATTTAGGAATCTACAAACCTTAAGCCGCTTTACGATCCAATCCAAAGCTCCAACAATTCAGAATAGCAACTCAGATGTGTTGCCTCCTAAGGGATTTATGTCACTCTTTCGTTATTGAGATTTTCCTAATAGGTTCTGATGGCCAACCCCTTGAATATAACAATTATATTTATAGGCCTTGGAAAAACCCTAGAAAGAGCATGAGACATAGGATCCTTAGGGATCTCAAATTCTAGCCGTAGGATAACACTGAAGAACTCTTCTTCTAATACAATTAGGGCTTCTACTAATTACAATCAAGTCCATCAACATATTGTAATTGACCCCTGGAATTTAAGATTATTGCAAATATGCCCCTTTTACATACAATTAATTCCTTCCACCATACTATATTCCATATGAGATATTAGGACCGAATTAATCAATTTGGTTATCGAGGGCACATAATTCTAACAATCTCCCACTTGCCCTCAGAACCAAATATCACCGTCATGTCCCTATCTCATGTAAACTTGATTTTTTAGTTCATAATTCAGTTGGACCACAAAACAATTTTGAAATATATATCATATACTTTTATGTATTCATAAAATAGTTTTGTAAAACACTCCGGCCGGATTCTTTTGGTCCAACTCTTTCATGAACACTAACTGAATATACTGTCTTTCCAAAAGACTGGTGGATTCCTTGTTGAGCATTCATACCACTCAATCATCACGCACACAACCCAACATGTCCAGATATAGTCCTGAATGAACATCACCGGTTGACAATATTAAAGCTGTGTACATAATTCATGAATAAATACAAATCTCTTAACCTTTAATACAAATATTAAAGCTATGGACAATACCGAATTGTGATAGAATAACCTTTAACCTGACAGTGATCATTTCCAAAAGGTGTTTTTAATCGGATCCTGTTCAGTGTATGTACTTGTTACATAACACCCACTCGTTTGCTTAAGGTCATACCTCAATGACGGAATCAATCATTCTCCGCACAACAAGTGTAGACTTTATGTTACAAAAGTCTAGAACACTTTCAGGCTTACAAGGAACTGAAAAATCATTATTCCCTGCCTTTGATTCATTAATCTCTAGCATGATTTTTCTACAATGTTACTTGAACAAATTTACATACATAACATCTCATGTTACGTATAAACCCATAACAACAATAATATATGTGAGAAACAAATAAACTTTTATTATCAAATAATAAAGAAAACGTCAAGCTCAATCATACATATATCTCAAACACATATTCTTAATATGTTTCTCAAACACTTCCTGAGATAAAGGCTTTGTAAACACAAATTCGGATGTAGATCTTCTATCATCAATGTCTGATTGAAATCGGAATCTGTATATATCTGGACAAACAAATCCTCACTGTCATACACTACGAAATAGTGTTTTGTATTTCTCAAATACCTGAGGATATGTTTCACTGCAGACCGATATTCTGGACCTGAATTGGATTGATATCTATTCACAACGCTAACTGTGTGAATGATATCAGGCTTAGTGCAAAGCATAGCATACATGAGACTCCCTACAACTGAAACATAATGGCAATTACTCATCTTCTCTCTTTCTTCAGGTGTTTTTGGACACATTTGCTTAGAGAGATGAATTCCATGTCTAAAGGGTAGAAACCCTTTCTTGGAATTTACCATGCTAAATCTAGCCAATATCTTGTCAATATAATTGACCTGTGAAAGACCCAATAATCTTTTCTTTCGGTCTCTAAACACTTTGATCCCGAGTATGTAGGATGCTTCCCCAAGGTCCTTCATTGAAAATTGGTTAGACAACCACATTTTCACAAATGACAAAGCCCCTACATCATTCCCAATGTGTAGTATGTCATCTACATAAAGAACCAAAAAAGTAATAGCACTCCCACTAACATTCTTGTAGACACAAGGTTCATCCATGTTTTGTGAGAAACCAAACATTTTGATTGACTCGTCAAAACGGATGTTCCAACAACGTGATGCTTGTTTTAGGCCATAAATGGATTTCTCCAATTTGCATACTTTCGATTCATTTTCCCGAGATATGAAACCTGCTGGCTGGTCCATATAAATTTCTTCATGGATATACCCATTCAAAAATGCGGTTTTCACATCCATCTGTCATATCTCATAATCATAGTATGCCGCAATCGCTAATAGAATCCTTATGGACTTTAGCATGGCTACAGGTGAAAAGGTTTCCTCATAATCAATACCAGCCTTTTGAGTATACCCTTTTGCCAGCAGCCTAGCTTTGAAGGTCTCTACCTTTCCTGTTGGTCCAAGTTTCCTTTTGTAGACCCATTTGCAACCTATAGGCTTAATGCCTTCTGGTTTGTCTACCAAGGTCCATACCTTTTTGGAAAACATGGAGTACATCTCTGATTCCATGGCCACATGCCAATGCTTAGCATCTTTGTCATTAACAGCCTCTGTATAACCACAAAGATCAATCTCCAGTCCCTCAGATTCCATTTGGTAAATCTCATTTAACAAATTGAATTTTATTAGAGGTCTTATAATCCTTTTACTACGACGAGGCTCCTGTGTCTCAACAGGTTCACTTTGATCAGTGGGAGCAACCACTTGATCCTCATTGTTCTCGTTCTGCACAGTCACTGTACTATCTCTTTGCTCATCAAGAGCAACTCTACTCTCGGTTTCATTCAAACTATAATCCTCTTCAAGAAAAGTAGCATTTTTGCTAACAAACATTTTGTTTTCATTAGGATTATAAAAGTAGAAACCAGTAGTCATTTTGGGATAGCCTACAAATAGGCATCTATCAGTCCTTGATCAAAGTTTAACTACATTAAACCTTTTAACATGAGCTGGACAACCCCATATCTTAAAATGACTAAGACTTGGCTTCTTGTCAGTCTATAACTCATAAGGGGTATTAGGAACTGATTTTGTAGGGATCCTGTTTAACAAGTAAACAGCGGTCTCCAAAGCATGTCCCCAAAATGATATGGGCAACTCAGATATGCTCATCATGGAACGAACCATATCCAATAGGGTTCTATTCCTTCTCTCTGCAACACCATTATGTTGTGGTGTGCCTGGTGGTGTAAGTTGAGATATGATTCCATTATCTTTAAGATAAACTTTAAAATCATCCAAGAGGTATTCGCCTCCCCGATCGGAGCGAATCATTTTAATGGACTTTCCAATCTGTTTCTCAACTTCATTGTGGAATTCCTTGAACTTTTCAAAAGATTCCGATTTATGCTTCATCAGGTATAGATAACCATACCTGGAATAATCATCAATGAAAGTAATGAAATAAGAGAAACCTCCTCTTGCCATGTGGTTGAAGGGACCACAAACATCAGTATGTTTTAATCCTAATACTTCTGTGGCTCTTATTCCTTTTCCTGTAAAAGGACTTTGGGTCATCTTTCCTTGCAAGCAGGGCTCACAGATTGGATAGGGCTCAATTTTTAGAAATTGCAATGGCCCATCCCTTACCAATCTATTGATCCTATCAATATTGGCATGACCAAGTCTTAGATGCCATAAGTAGGTTGGATTAACATCTATCTTCCTCTTAAGGGATAACACACTGGAATCATCATTCTCAACATTATTCAAAGAATTATCAACATTTAAAAGATAAAGACAATCATAAATAATTCCAGAAGAAACAAATTTATTTTGAAACTTTATAACAAGTTTTGAATTGAAAAGAAACGAATATCCAGATAAAACAAGTTTCGAAACAGAAATCAAATTTCTACGCACTTCTGGAACATAAAGACAATCTTCTAGAATCAAAATTCTATTATTCGATAATTCTAAACTAAACACTCCGATGGCAGTCGCTGCAACAGTTGCACCCGTCCCTATCTTAAGGATCAGCTCCCCTTCATGGAGCTTTCTGGTCTCCTTGAACCCCTGCAACATATTGCAGATGTGAGATGTAGAACCAGAATCCACACACCATGAATTAAATGGACCATCCATTAAATTCAATTCAATTACAAGCATATTAGACACACTTTCAGAAGGTTTGCTCTTTTTAAGAGAATCTAAGTAAACTCGGCAATTTCTCTTCCAGTGACCGGGCTTGCCGCAATGGAAACAATTTCCTTTGCCTTTGTTCTTGTCACCTCCTTTGTTTCCTTGTCCAACTTGAACATTCTTTGCTGCCTGAAACCCCTTATTATTTTTCTTGAATTTCTTAAACTTGGGTTTCAGGTTCATAGAGGCAATAGATTTCTCTGTGACCATCACAGTAAGTTTGTCCTTCTTGATGAGATCTTGAGCTGACTGCAACATATTGAGCAACTCTGACAATGTCACACTCATCTTGTTCATATTGTAATTAAGGACAAACTGATTGAAAGAATTAGGCAGAGATGAAAGAACGGCATCAACTTTTGTGTCACTATCCATCTCAGCTCCCAAAAAATCCAGTTCGTTGATGAAAGAAATCATCTTCAAGACATGATCCCGAACTGGGCTCCCTTCCACCATTTTGGTGGACATCAGATTCTTCATAGCAATCTGCCTAGCAGATCTGCTCTGCTCTCCGAACATTTCTTGGAGATGCAACATAGTGCCTGCAGCTGTAGCTATGCCCTCACAGTCATTCTGCAAAACATTTGAGATTGAGGCCATAATATAACACTTTGCCATATTATCATCATCATGCCACTTGTTAAAGACTTTCTTTTCTTCCTCAGTGGCATTGCCCAGGGCAAACTCAGGTGTCTCAGAGGTTAGAACATAACCGATCTTATCGGCTGAGAGAACAATCATAAGATTTCTTTTTCAATCAACATAATTCGGTCCTGTCAACCGATTGTCATCCAGAATTCTAGCCAAAGGATTAAAAGTAATTTTGAATCTGCAAAATCATTCACATATATAATTCCATTAGATTCAGGTTTTTGAATAACTAATGGTACCACCCATCCGAACAATAAACAGATATATCACATATATCACAATAATGAAAAATATAACATTTATATTTATAATATTCTAAATGGGTATCGAGAACCTCTACCTTACATGCAACAACAAATCCATTTTGGTACTCATTGTACACATCTTGTAAAGGCGAATAGCTACTATTCATCAAAATTTACTTCATATGCAAAATATTTTAAAAATATTTGTGATTCTCGATTTACTTTTGGCCTACCTAAATAAACACGTCTTGTACTATTTTAGCACTAGCGTTTATTTGGTTTGTGCATTCCATTATCTAAGTGTGTTCCAAATACTTGTGAGTTATGTCACTATTTTAGAACACACTCCCACTAAGATGTAGACACTTATCTTCCCAAGAGATAAACAAGAAAATTTTACAAAATTAAAATCGGTTTTATCCATTTTGGCCTCAACAAATTTTAATCAAGTAAAACTCCTATTTATTGATAATAGAGACCATAGGAAAAATTACTATAATTAATCCTATTTAGCACCAAAAATTGGAAAGACAAATTTCCAAATTGTTTTTTAAATTCCGGTCAAACCGGGTCAACCCGGGTTGGTCAACGGTCAACGATCTACACTGGCCGGTAATGGGTAACGGTCCGGGTCATACCCGGACCGAATCCTGTCATGGTCCGGGTCTAACCCGGACCTGGGCTGGGCTACGGCCCCGGGTCCAACCTGTGGCCTTAGCTCCGCATGGGCTGGCCCATGAAGGCCCAGCCCGTGGGAACAGCCCACTTTTCCCTCTCCTTTGGATATGATATCACGTATTAGGTGAAAACGACGCTCTATGTGCTTTGTCCTTTGATGAGACCTTGGTTTCACTGCCTGTGCAATTGCACCATTGTTATCGCAGTATAAGGGAATAGGTGCCTCGATCGAAGGGATAACTTCAAGTTCTTGAAGGAACTTGCGAGTCCACACAGCTTCCTTTGCAGCTTCACTTGCAGCAACATATTCTGCCTCAGTTGTAGAATCAGCAGTAGTACTTTGCTTGAAACTTCTCCAACTAAATGCTACTTAGTTTTATTTTTTTTTAAATTCGACCCAGCCCAACTTTTGGGCTGGGCTACTGAACCGGGTAGGGCAAAAAATGCCCTACCCGTTTGGCCCAAGCGGGCGACCCGGGGATCTCATCCCTGGGCGCCGCTCATGGCCTTCGGGAGAGAGGACAGCGGCCAGCGCTGCTGGCCGCCGTCTGTCACTGGCTGGCCACGTCCGGCCAGTCCCATGCCAGACGTTGGCCGGCCTTGCCATCGGCGGCCACCGTGCAGCCTACCGGCGCTCGGTTGCCGCCATTTGGGCCTAAATAGACCTTCCACACTCGTGTCTCACACGGGTGTGCTGGTGGTGGTCCACGGCCTTATGGCAGCTGGACCTCCACCTGTTCCGGTCAGGAGGTTGCTCCGGTCCCACCGGACGCATCTCCGGCCAGTGGTGTGGCGGCTGCCGTCCTAATAGCCGCCTGACATATTTTGAAGAGAAAAAATATTTTCTCACGAACAGTTCATAATTCTTTATAAAACATATTTTATAAATCAACACTTGAACAGTCAATCGGGTTTAATAAAATTATGTACTGTTCACTTGAATAGTAACAGAAAAATTATTGGGTTTTGATTCTCAATCAAAATTTAGCAAAGTTCATATAATCCAACAATTGCAATCAGGTGAACCTAATCCTCTGATACCACTGATAGTTTATATGCGGAATTAAACTATAAACAAATAACATGTTTTCAACAAAAACATCATCCAGGATTTATGATTACAATTTCGGATTCGATTCCATACCTGACACGGGAATTTAGGAATCTACAAACCTTAAGCCGCTTTACGATCCAATCCAAAGCTCCAGCAATTCAGAATAGCAACTCAGATGTGTTGCCTCCTAAGGGATTTATGTCACTCTTTCGTTATTGGGATTTTCCTAATAGGTTCTGATGGCTAACCCCTTGAATATAACAATTATATTTATAGGCCTTGGAAAAACCCTAGAAAGAGCATGAGACATAGGATCCTTAGGGATCTCAAATTCTAGTCGTAGGATAACACTGAAGAACTCTTCTTCTAATACAATTAGGGCTTCTACTAATTACAATCAAGTCCATCAACATATTGTAATTGACCCCTGGAATTTAAGATTATTGCAAATATGCCCCTTTTACATACAATTAATTCCTTCCACCATACTATATTCCATATGAGATATTAGGACAGAATTAATCAATTTGGTTATCGAGGGCAGATAATTCTAACAATGAGGGCTATGGCAGAAGATTTACTCCGGATGCATCTTCCGAGGTGATATGCAAAGGTGCTGGAAATGGATGGGGTGCTGGGAGAGGATAAGGGAATACTGGTTTGAATGGCCGGGAACATATTGAGAGCACTCGATGGGGACTTCCACACAAAGATGCTGGTAATGGATGGGGGGGCTGGGAGAGGACATGTGAATACCGGTTGGAATAGCAGAGATCATATTGAGAGCACTCGTTGGGGAATAACGTATAAGATGCTGGTAATGGACGGGGGGCTGGTAGAGGACAAGTGAATACCGGTTTGAATAGCAGAGAGCATATTCAGAGCACTCCTTGGGGAATTCCGCATAAAGATGGTGGTAATGGCTGGGGGGCTGGCAGAGGACAAGTGAATACCAGTTTGAATAGCAGAGAGCACATTGAGAGCACTCGTTGGGAAATTCGACACAAAGATGCTGGTATTGGATGGGGGGATAGTGAAGTTTCAAGTCCTGTTGGATCAAGTAGTAACCTAAAACAACAGGCCAGACCTTATGGAAGGGCTCAGCCGATGAACAACAGCTTCCGGCCTGGTGGAGATGGTGTTACCTATGGCACAAGCAATACCTGGCGACCGAGCACAAAACATGGGTCTTATTCTGGTAATCACCAAGGGAGGGGACAGCATGGATCGACAGATACTGCCGGGGAAAGCGTCTCCCAGTACAAGTGAAATCCAAAATCTTCGGCCTTCATCGAACATCTTTGTTTTTTCTCATGCTACTAGTTTCTGCGCAACAGTATTGGATGACAATGCGAGTGTCTTTACATCAGCTAAACAGACATTTTTGGATCATCTACGTTTGATATCAAGGTTTTGCTGCCATTTCCTCTGGTCTAACATGTCTAAGATGCTACATTTGTAAAGGATGTCTTACTTCCGCTGTTGCCCTTGCCTCTTTTTTTTTTTTTTTTTTTTCTGACATGAGCGTTTATTTTTCAAGTAAATTTTGTATGCAGACGTCTAGGTTGTGTTTGTGTTGTAATATTTTTGGTATGAGAATATTTGTTGGTATTGGGTTTAGTGAAAAGATGAAGAGAGGTAATTTTTTATATTTTTATAATTTTTTATATTTTTTATGGGAAAGAGAGATTATATTGAATTATTTTATTAGGAGTGAGAGAATATTTTTAGTAAAATTTTGTAAAATTTTTAGGAGTGAGAGAATATTTTTAGGACTTTTAATCGTCACTATTAGCCCAATGTTCTTTGGTAAAAAAATCTTAATGTTTTTTAAATTTCAGATGATAATAACCAAATTCCCTAATCACCCATTCTACAAGTTTTTAGCTTAGACTATTGTTTTTTTTCTAGGCAAATATGGGAGAGCAGGGCCAAGCCTGCAGTTAGGGGATTGGACCCGGATCAATTGAGCTAAAGGCTCACTGACAGCTTAGACTATTATTCTTTCTTTCTTTTCTTTTTTTGTTGAAAGCGTAGACTGTATATTATTCATTGGTTCATTGACTAGCATATTGTATAATTATATAGCAGCATATATGCCAATTGGCCCAACTTACTCAGACCATGACAAGTACTAACATTTAAATATCACAGAAAGCAATAAACTACACAAAACTAAGCTCATAAGGCTGAATTGATTAAAATAATTGTTGGAATTTGTAAAAATTTTGTTGAAGTTAGTAGAATTGTAATTATAAAAAAAATTGCCATCCAAACAGGTGCCAAGACTTCAATGCTCTTAAGAAACAGGAACTCTCGCTTAAAAGGTTGAATGGTAAAAGCATAGACTTCGAGTAATTACACTAAACTAGGTTATTTTATTTTCCTTTGTAAAAGAGGTGGGAGGGGTGACCAGTGTAGCTTAATACTCCCATTGGTCGTGACCATATCAACTTCTACCCGTTTCAGAATGTCCGGATTGCACCATGCACATTTGATTTATAGATTTCCAACCTCCACACCCGCTCTTAGGTGACTCTTTCCGGATCCCCAAACTAATTGAGCCATAACTCTTGTGGTGCTAAACTAGGCCATTTAATCGGTCAAAACAGTCTAAATTAAAGACAGTAATCCAGCGACTCTTAACTATCAAGATTCTATGAAGCAAAAACAAGAAAACTCATCAAGATTCCTACAAGTCGTGGGAGGATACCCTAAGTACGCAGTTCAACGACTGATAAACAGTGAGTCTGAAAAAGCTAATTCTTGCGAGATGTGGTCCAACCGCTGTTCTAACCACTTTGCTCCTTCAAGTAGTGTTTGTGATGACAAATTGGAAGAAGTCTACAGTAAGTTTATCATCAAACATTTAACCAAGTTTGAAGAGTACAAAGTTGGCGGCTGGCGGGTGTGTGACACTCCACGCGCGTCCACACGCGCCCGCCCTTTTTATGCTCCTTTTGGGTTGCTCGGGGTGGTCTTCTCCGGTCATGCTTTATGCCTGGCCACCGTTCGGTCCATGGAGTTTCGATTTTGTGTTTTGTTGTCTTCCTTTTTTATCTACTCATTTCATTTCAGTGGGTTTTTGTTGGAAGGCTCTTGTTGTGCCATAGCACGATTTGGCCATGTTCAGTGGCCCTGAAGCTTCATCGGTGTGGCTGGCCAGCAGTGCTTTCGTACGTCCGATGGATCCACTTGATAGAAAACAGGAAAAATTGTCAACCCCGTGTCTTCAAGTTCAATCAAACACCATCTAGAGGATGCATAATTTTCTGAGATAACAACGATGACATACATAGATTCTTCTATTGCCTTCAAGAGACCTTTAGAAAAATATTTTCCTCTCTTGAGTTTCTCATCGTCCCTAAACTCTAGAATGCCTTTCCGTTTCAAAGCATCATAAAGATGGTCAGTAAAACTCTTGCGAGTGTCTTCACCATAGAAACTAAGGAAAACTTAATGGATCCAACGAGGTGTTGAAGAAGAGGAAGAAAAAGATGGGGAGGCTATTGGAGTGATCAAATGCTCCAGTCCTTCAAAACCTAGATTTGAAGTATATCAAAAATTTCTCTTTTAGGATTTATTTAAAGTTGATTCCAAGCACTTTTAAAGTTCTTTTTTAGGTTAGTGATATATGTAAGGGAAATGGTCAACGTAATGAAACCTCTAGGTGGGTGGAAAAGTCAGCCTATCAAGGCGTAACACTACAAAAAACTTGCCCATCAGCGACGAGATTCTTGGCTGCGGCTCCTCTCCCGTCGCCGAAGCCTTTGCAACAACGACCAGAAAAGCAGGTCCCGTAGGCGATAGATGCGGAAGCACTTTTGAAAAGTCGAGTGCCATATTTGTCGGCAATATTCGGTTAGGACGTCGACGCAATTCGAATCCTTTAAATTATCCACCGCTCCATTCAACCGTCGTTAAGAATACGGAATCCCCGACGGAGCTAAATCTTTACGGACGGGTCAATCTTCACCGACGCTAATCCCTTCAGCGACTGTTGCTTCGGTAATCCTTCACCGACGCTGCAATTCCTTCAGCGACGACATGTCGGCAGATTTGTGCCCTTTTGAGCTCACATTCTGAATCTTGTTGCTGTCGATCGTCAATTGGGTTTTTCCTACATTAAGGTTCCCTCTGATCCCCTCAAATTAGACTGCTCTTGCTTCGGTAATCTCCCTCTATCTGGTTTGGTTCTCTAATTTTCGAATTTTCCACTGCTCGATCATTAACGATGCTGTTTGGTTGCTTGAGAAATTGATAACAGATGAAATTTTCCACCGCTCAATTAATCTCTCTCCCTCTCTTTGTCTATCTATCTATCTAAATTGCCATCATTTGAATCAATTAAGATGCCTGGTTACAGATATTGAAGTTGGAAAAAAAGATTTTTATTTTCTCTATTTTTTCCCAGTTACCAATATAGAGAAGTTGCTAATCAATGGAAGCTCAGTCAGCTGTTTGCAAGAGTGGAAGATGCTCGACCACGGAAGCTCATTGAAAAGGTGTGCGTGGGGCTCTTGTCAGATTCAAAGGAGGTTTTCATGTTGGATCTGGGCGCTTCTTGGGTTGTTCTCTATTGCAGGCCTGGTTTTGTTTGTACTTCATCATAACCAGTGGGAAGATCGGGTTGAACAACCAGTTTTGGTAAGGATACAGAGGAACCTGATGCTGTCGTATTGTTATTTGTCACTATCCCATCTGCTGCTTTGATTTAATGGCTCTAGGGTGCTGAATTTATTACGTTTTTATGATACACAGTTAATTTTAGAGCATTTGGATTTGACATGCTTGTAAAAAATTGGTTTGAAAGGGTAACTGGCTTTGGAGACTGCCCTTGAGATGATTTTTTTATAAGCACCCTTGAGATGAATTGTGCGATAAAGAATTGGACTTTTCTGATCTTAGTTATTTTCTGCGATTTGGGCCTTTGATTATTCTGAGTTTGATGACCAATTTTTGGGCATGTAGGAAATGACATCGCACAATTTCCCTATTTGATGCTTTCCTTGTCTATAGCTTGGAATCTCTGTTGTGATTTTCATTACAATTTCATTCACGACGCAGTTGCCTAAGCCAACAAAACCACTTTTACAGGTACCTTGGCATTCCAATACAGGGAATTTGATAATTAATCCCTCTGAAAACCTGATTATCAAAGTGAGCCTTGAAGGTCTGACTCTTTGATAACCTGCCTTTCTCTCCTATTGTCATCTACATCACAGACCCCCACTGATGCAATAATGCACAGAGAGAAATCATCAAGATTGCAAGTAACTAGCTTTTGAATGAGAGATCTATAGCCCTCACAAACTTCAAAGACTGCTGGAGCTCCCACATGACATCACAATTAGATGTATCACTAGTCCTAATTCTCAGGTTCAATCATTGAGGGCCTGCCTGGAAATTTCCATCAATAGGGCCAACGATCAGATTGGTTTCAACCTTACTGCATCTTTTCCAAAATCATCACGTGAGTCTGCAGTGTTCATTGAACTCCATAGCCTTTTCAACTCTTCTGAAATTCCTTCACAACCACACAATATACTAACGTTTCGAATTACCTACTTGCATAGTAAATTTGGAAGAATGAGTCCATGAGGTCACCATCCACACATTATTTCCACTCTTCCTACTCGATATGGCTTATATAGGAAATGACATCGCACAATTTCCCTATTTGATGCTTTCCTTGTTTTATAGAAAAATTTCCTCTCTTTCAAATTGATAGAAACTATTTCGTTCTTAATACAGGGAACCTATATGTGTTTATTAGGGAATAAGTATGATGACCATGCTGCAATGATTTATCTCAAGATTTTAATTACTGTTATAGAAAGTATAGGGTGCAAGTTCTGTTTCCCAAATTAGAATTTGCCATCTCTTAGATCTTTTCTATTTATTTCTTTCTCCATGTTTAAACTAGCTGATTTTCATTTTGATTTTAGCTGAGTTTAGAACGATTAAACTAACGGTGAGGTGAGCAGGGAAAATGAAAATCAGTAAAGAAGAGATGTAGTTTGTAAAAATGATCGGCCTATAGCTTAGTTTTGAGAAGTGTTTGTGGTGTTCCATGATATGCATGTCATTTGTGGTGTTCCAGTCTATATGAGATGATATGAATATGACATTTATCTTGTCTAAGCTTGAGCATCAACTAATGTCTGACTCGGTTTCTATTTTCTTCCTTAGCTTTCTTAGGTGGTACAACTTTGATCGACATTGACAGATCTTGGATGAATTCAACGAATAGGTTTAAGGACCCTGACTTTAGTAACGGGGTTAAAGAATTCATGGCATTGGCTCGTAAATGTGTTAATGAGGCCAACAGGATTAGGTGTCCGTGTAGAAAGTGCAATAATCGGTACTATAAGTCGATAAATGTTGTGGAAGACCATTTGTGGATAAAAGGTTTCGACCAAGACTACACTCAATGGATCTTCCATGGGGAGAAGGAGAGTGCGAGTTGTTCCAATGTGTGTGCTCGCGAAGATAGGTTTGAGGTGGTGGAAGAGGATGATTGCTTGGAGCAGATGTTGGACAATGTTTTTATGGGGATGTATGCAAGCGCCAACGACAATGTACCCCCAAGTATCCACATAGACCGTGAATCAAATTTTTTGCCAAACAGTTTTCTAAATCTGTGGGATGATGCCCAACAACCATTGTTTCCCGCCTCTACAAAGTTTTCGAAGTTATCCTTCATAGTGAAGTTACTCCACATAAAGACCGTTAACAACTGGAGCATCAAATCATTTGACATGTTAATTGATCTACTACATAAAGCATTCGACGAAGTCGGAGTACAGTTGCCGAGGTCACATTACGAGGCGCAGCAATTAAGACGAGGTCTTGGCTTTAGCTATGAAAAGATAGATGCTTGCAAGAATGATTGTGTGCTTTACTGGAAGGATCATTCAAAATGTGACTCTTGTCCGACATGTGGCGAGCCGCGGTGGACTTCTGAAGCTGAAAAAAAGAAGTTGATTCCACAAAAGGTTTTGAGACATTTTCCTCTAAAGCCGAGGCTTCAAAGATTGTTTATGTGCTCAAGTAGTGCCAAGGATATGAGATGGCATGTAGAAGGAAGGTGTGCAGACCCAACCAAGATGAGGCATCCTGCTGATTCGATTGTATAGAAGGAATTTCATTACGAATACCCATGGTTTGCACTGGAGATTCCCAATGTGCGACTTGGGCTTGCTAGCGATGGTTTCAATCCTTTCGGTGCGCAAATCTTTTAGATTGCAAGATTTCGGGGATGAAGTCACATGATTGCCACGTTTTCCTTCAGCGTTTGCTCCCAATCGGTATTCGTGGGTTCTTAAAGGGTGATATCAGTACGGCATTGACAGATCTTAGTTACTTCTTCCGGGTTATTTGTTCAAAAACATTAGTAATCGAAGACTTGACAAGACTTCAGGAAGAAATCGTTATAACCCTATGTAGGCTCGAGATGATATTTCCTCCTTCATTTTTTGATGTGATGGTTCACTTAACTACTCATTTGCCACAAGAGGCTCTACTCGCGGGCCCGGTTCAGTGTAGATGGATGTATCCTATGGAGCGATTCTTAGGCAAGTTAAAACGGTTTGTACGTAATAGATCTCGGCCGGAGGGCTCGATTGCTGAGGCATATATTGATTTTGAGTGTCTGACATTCTGTTCAATGTACCTTGACGGTATCGAGACGAAGTTCAACCATGTGGAACGAAATAATAACACTGTGATTCCCGTCAATGTCGACTATTTATCCGTTTTCACTCATCCAGTTCGAACACTTGGCGCTGCTACACACCGATTGATGGATGATGATCTTTTTACTAAGGCCCAATGGTATATCCTCAACAATTGTTCCGAACTTCAGGATTACTTGAGGTATTTACAATGTCTTCTCAACTACTATATTTCCATTGTCTTGTCAACAATTGCTTTGATTTTCTATAATTATTCGTTTGTTTGTTTCCCTCAGTGAACATTACGAGAAGGTGAGAAATGAATCTCCACTTGATGTTGATACAAGGCACGAATCAGGGTTTTCGTTGTGGTTTAAAGATCAAGTGAGGAGAACACTTGCGTTATACACATATTTTTATCTCTTCTAATTTGTTTCAGTTGAGCCATTAATTTACGGTCTATGTAATTGTGTGTAGATTAAACAAATGCGATCACAGAATGTAAGTGATGTTAATCAGCGCATGTATGCACTTGCATGCGGTCCCGATCAACGGGTCAGCGAATATGCAGGGTGTATTATGAATGGCATACGATTTTGCGCGTATCGATCAGAACAAAGGCATCGCACACAGAATAGCGGCGTGTTTGTAGAGGGATGGCATGACTCTAATCTTTGTGACTTCTATGGGCAAATAGTCGATATCTTGGAGTTTCACTACATGGGCGGGAATAATGTTTACTTATTCAAGTGTAATTGGTGGGACACGGGGGATAAAAAACGTGGAGTGCGGGTTGAAGGACAAACAACGAGCGTTAATACAACACGTCGTTGGTACAAAGGGGACCCGTTTATATTGGCAACACAAGCACATCAGGTCTTTTACATTGATGACCCCAAATACGCGTCTGACTGGAAAGTGGTTCAAAAGATTGTCCCTAGAAATGAGTTTAATGGCCCATTATTGACATCTGTTGAACTGGAGGTAGATAGAGCTGACGCTTACCAAGAGGATCAAATAGAGCCTTCAACGACAAAAAGTCAAGCTGCAAGTGTAGAGTCCGAAATAGATTTGCGTTGGGAAGACGTCCAGTTCAAACAAGTTGATGTGTCAATGATAGTAGATGTTGAAACTGAGGCTGGAGATTATGAAGAAAATGTTATTGAAGAATCAGATAGTGATGAGACAGAGTTATCTGGGTCCGCTCCATCTGAAGATGACATTTCCGAGCCAACGCATGATGATAATGAATCGGATGACAGTGATGGATATTATGGTTAGTCTTGAATTGAGCACGTATTTTCCTTATCATATTCGTGATTTATGCTTATGCTATTATTTATGGTGCTTGTATTAATTACATGGACTATGCTTTCCTTTGTGCTGGATATAAATAGTGTTCAAGTATACTACTGTTTCTGCATATACTTGTACACTGCAATTTCGTAGTGCTGAATTAAAATTTGAGTTTTTTTATTGTGGATGTAACCCTCATGTTGTGTTATGCCTAAAACATCTTCATGCCTTATATTTTCAGACGTACAATCTGTACCACACTTTCATTTTTTGTTTTTCTTTTGGTAAACTAAACATGTTCTTGACACTTTGGTATCTTGATATCTGGTTATTATAGTTATTTTTTTTTCAATGTATAGCACTTAGCATTAGAAATACTATGCCTTCCTGGTATGTTCCCCTGTTCGACAAATATGAGCGATTTAAGTGTTTGGTGCCATTATCTTGAAGTTTTTACTTTTAGCTTCAAGCTCAAGATAGCTGGCTGATGATTGGGTGTGGAAAATGAATTTTGGGGCTGGTAATTGCAGTGAAGGATAGTTTAAGTGAGGGCTTAGATGAGGGTTTTTTAAGATGAGCAAAATGCGCTTGAAGTTGTTCTCAATATCTTCTTCATCCTATTCCAATTTACAATCTTTTCTGAGCACACTCTTTCCCTTTTGCATTTCAATATTTCAATACAATTTTTATTTGTTTTATGTTGCTTATATTTTTTTAGAAAATTATAATTTATTCCTGTGTTTATGAGGATCTCTGAAGTCAGAATTTTCCATTCTACATAATTGTACCTATTTATTGACGTGTCTAGATGAATCTTAACACTCCTTGTTGGGTTCTCTTTCAAGGGCCTTGTAGAACAAGCGTTTTACTTTTCCATTGATCTTTTCTGAAGTTTCTTATTTGGAGCCAAAAAATAAGAATAATCTGATCTTAGCATAATATTGTTAGAACATAGCTGAAGTATTACTCGCATCACATAGCTTATTCATTTGTTTTTGGTTTGTTCTTTATTTTTTATAAATGGTTTGTTCTTTTTTTCGGTACAATGTAATTTATTAGATATGGAACAAGATATTTCTGCATTTGATCCAACTTGAATTTGTTCAAGTGTTTCTAAAGCATCTTGGCTGTAGTATCATCTGAGTACTTCCTCTGTTTAGAGAGATTCTCGGTAGAAGAGTAGACTTTATATCTGTTTTTTTTAATAACCAGAATTTATAGCTGGTTCACATCACTGTAATTTGATGTATTTCCATGTATAACGTTTAGGAAACTGAGGAGCTTAAGAATGAATTGGATAAGGAAATTCTGGTGTCTAAGGTAATTTTTCTTCGAAATACCCCATTTCAAAATGTTCTGTTGTCTTCCGTATTGGAATGGATATAAGTCATA
Source organism: Myrica gale (assembly GCA_963930655.1). Lineage (NCBI taxonomy): Eukaryota > Viridiplantae > Streptophyta > Magnoliopsida > Fagales > Myricaceae > Myrica > Myrica gale. Next base: position 6,462,069 of record OZ005602.1, on the reverse strand, counting down.
TGTTGAACAATTGTACAAAAATTAGTTCAATCACTAACCGTTTCTGATTGTGTTTTGGAAGCAAAGTTGGATCTAGGTCATTTGGTGATCTGTAAGTTGTCTTAGAAACCTGTTTCTGATTGTGTTTTGGTTTCAGCTGATCTTTCTCCCCCCCTTAAAATAATCTTTCAGGTATAAAGGCACATATTTTAGTCAGGAAGTGGCTGTCAAAGTACTCAAGCCTGAGCGTGTCAATACAGATATGCTTATAGACTTTTCCCAGGAAGTCTATATAATGAGGTTAGTTAGAATACCTGCCTATAATTTTCTGTGGCACCACATGCCATTTTCAAAGAAGATTAGCTTTATGATGTTATTGATGTCTCCTTTGAAATATTTCTCTGTCTCTCCAACAGTCAAACTGAAAGGACTGTGATTTTCACTCATGAGGATTGCCCTTTTAGTGCCTCATTATATCTATTGGTTACAGAGCAAATATAATGCTTTTTCCAGAATCTATGATTTATAATTTGCCTCAACTTTTGGATGTTGCTATATTCTTATAGTGTTGATCAATTTTCGTGGATGATATTTGACTTGCCTTTCTATTTTTGAGGTAATTTTTGACCTCTGCATATCTTCTTTCTATTGACAGTTCAACCTTTTCTTGTAATGACTTCTTTTAGTTTTCAGGAAAGTCTGTCATAAGAATGTCGTGCAATTCTTTTTGAAGTTAGTGTAAAGAAAATTAATCTATCATAAATGTCAATTTCCGCATGCATTATTTGTTTGTTCAGTTTGTAACGGCTTGAAAACTAATCAGTTTCAAATGTGTTATTACAGGAGGCTAGTGCTGGGAGTAGGTAGGCTGGCATTAAATCCCGTTAAATGATATTAATTCCACAGAATATATATTCTTATAAATTTCGAGCTGAATTATGTTTCAAATATCTTTGTTTTTTTGGTTGGTTTTAACGTTTTGTCATGCTTTTATCTTTCATGTATGGGGGGTGAAAAATTAGTGAATGGTTGAATGGTGACAAATTCGCCTGAATCAAGCAAACTGCCCCAATAAGAAAGCAGCTAGTACCGCAGTTACTCTTTACCTCATTTACACGTCTAACAAATAAGTGAGTGTTTCTCTCTACGAAACAGAAACAATAATTGATAGAAAGAAAACTGAAATACAAAGTGATCCTACAAATGGCGGGAGTTAATTCGCGCCAACACACTACATCTCAAGGAAAGGAAAAAACAAATCGTGCCCACCTTCCATTTACCTTTAATTTAAAACTGCCAAACACTTTTCGAAGGCAGAACTTCAAGTGTTGTTGTGTACGTTGGCCCCCAACGGGAATCCGAGGAAGCTGATCTTGGGACATCTTTTGATAGCAGGTATGTACATAAAGTATAAAGACCAAATGATTATCTCTCTGGATATCGTTGCATAAATACTCACAGGGTAAGAAAATGAATATTCAAATATGCTCTGTTTTCTTTGTTTCCAAAACTCAGAGCATGAAGAAAAAGTGCAAACACATTTCTCCATTTCCTTTTGTATTTCCTGATGATCTAGTATTAGTAAAATAGCAACTAATTTAATGTTTGATCTAACAGGAAAACAGAGAATTCATATCATACCATTATTTCATATCAAACCGAGATTTCAATATATACTCTGTTTTTTGTTTTGTTTTTGATAACTCATAGCATGAAGTTCTGGTTTTTGCACAAATATGCTCTGTTCTTGTTCTCTCGCTTTCCCTCTAGTTTTTTGTTTCTCATATCCGTATTCCTTTTTATCTGGCAGACAGGAATCTTTCCTCGAAGGGAAAGGTTTGGTTTCTTCAGTTTTATATTTTTTGCTTCTATTTTTCATTTTATCTTACTGCCAGCATTATTCTGCCATTAATTATCCAAATTTACAACGTTAGAGAAATAACAAATAGTACCGTATTAGAGAATTTTGAATAATTTTAATAAATGTTTGTTGTTCTTTTCTAAAACTACTTGATCAATTTAATAAGAATAACGACGGTAGGTCTCCACCATAGCATTACTGGACGACTAGAAACTCAAGCTCTTGTAGATTCTGTAAAAAAAGTTATAAGTTGCAAGTTAAAATACATGCTTTCTTTGTACTTTTCAGGTACATGTTTTCTTTATACTTTTCAGGTACTCACACAAAATTCGATGGCTCCCAGAGTAGCAAGAGGTGGAGGCCGATGCAGTCAAGTGCAACAATCCAACAAAAGGGCCCATGTGGAGAACTCGCAACAAAAAACACGTGCTGCACTCAGAGCGTCGTCTCTGGTGGGATCCGATGATACCACCCAAGCACCTGATGATTTTCAGTTAGAGTTAGGAGGGCAAATTCAACACCAACATGTTCTCTGTGACAGCCAGGAAGGTATGTGTCATTTGTATGTATTATTTTCACATTATTATGGAAGAATTGAGTCGTTATACAAAGTAGGACTTTCGATCGTCCACAAACTCATTTTGACTAAAAATGTCGTGTTTTTATGCATGCTGGTTACCACGGAAGAACACCAAATCCAGCGACAGGGACGAGGCAAGGCGAAGGGGACAGTGTTCGTCAAACTACGCAAGCTAGGCCGTGTACCGGTGAGGGTACCAGATGGTTCAAGAGGGCCTTCGAAAGAAAATTGCCTTGTATTCGCATCAAGGGTGACATACATTGTCAAACGGTTTGCAAATATGACATATAAGTGCTGGTCATTGGTACCAAAAGAGGACAAAGAAGAGTTGTATAATCGTGTGATAGTGCGTATAAGAATATTGAGTTAATTTGTATTGATATATTGTGACTAGTTACTATGTTTTCTAATAGCTTACTCAAAATATTCTAGGGGAACTTCGAGATGGACTGGGAGCGATTTGAGGATCGCGAATGCATCAAAGCGAAATTGGCTTACAGCTATAAAACATACAGGTACGATCTACACAAAGTTTATAAAAAGTATCCATCGAAAGAGGCTGCCTTGTCCAATGCTCCCGAAGAAATAAGGAAAGAAAATTGGAAGCAAATGTGTGAACAATGGGATGGAGAGGAATACAAGGTAAGATTAGTAAATTCACAATTTGTGCAAATTACATTTGAATGCATCACATGAATTTGCTCATAAATGATTGAATGTTGTGTAGAATGTGTGCAAGAGGAACACTATTAATCGAAGCAAGCTCATCGTGCTCCACACATCAGGATCAAAGTCGCTACAAAACCTTCGTGCTGAAAAAGTATATAAACATTTCTTGTATATCTGTTTAGGTCCATTGGATCATTTTATTAGATGATACAAATGATTTTTTTTGTTGCCGGCGTACAGAACGTGGAAGAGGAGAACCTAATAGAGTTCTACAAGCGCTCTCATGTCACAAAGCGAGATGGCAACTTCATAAATGAAAAGGCAGAGCAGACATATGTAAGTCTTCATGGGTCCTTGCTTATTTCCTATATAGCATATAAGAACATTAGTCATTTACACATGCATTAAATTGACTACGCAGGAGGAGATGATTAAGCTATTTGCATAGAGAGATCATACTAAAACAAATTTGGACGTGGCTGGACATGTGTTCCATGAGGTGCTGGGGCACAAATCCGGATACACTCGGGGTTTAGGAAACTCTGTGATTCCTACCCCATCTCCCACATCGAGGTCAGCTCATGTCACCCACCTAACACAACAAGTGGATAAGTATAAGTCTGAAATGGAGACATTCAAGGAGCAATATTTGGATATGAAAGCGACAATGGAAGAGTTTATGGCACGGTTCCAATCGTATGATGAAAAGTTGGACGAGATTAATAAATCACAAATGTTCTCTAATGATGAGACTGAGGCCCCTATCCCATGACATGAACGAGCAGTAAGAGTATTGAACAATATTATGAAGAACATCTTTTTATATTTTGACTTATGTTTTTGAATGATATATTTAGTAGTTTTAGATTGGGCAATGAACACATGTCGTCAAGTTTGTGACCAAACACTGTTTGATTAATGAATGAGTATTACTTTTGTCATCTTGTGAATGCAGTATACGTGAATGAATTAATGCAGGTATTTTGACATGCAGGTTTTCTAATCTTGTCAATGCAGTATACGTGACTAGTTATTATGTCCTATTTCATTTAGTTCAATCCTTTGAGATCTAAGCACGGACATAAGCCACCTAGACAATTTAAATCGATGAGCCATAGGCAGAACAATCAAGGTCTTTCAATCGAGGTCTTCAATTTTACCTTGACAAAAATGAATAATGTATGCATATAAATATTCACGTCCTGCCCAGTTCGAGATTCTACTCAAAAGGACAATCTGTTGACGATTGCTGAGCTTCAAAACCCATGAAGTCGGAGAAGGCTGTTGTTGGTGTTGGGTCCTTGAGAGTATTCTTTCATAAAACCATTTGGTAGAAATGAATTGAGGAGAATGTTACAGAGCTGGGAATATTGTTGTAACAATTGTTGACTGCGGTCCCAAGGGAGAGGGGAGGGGAAGAGTCGAACCAATGACCTCTGCTGCATGAGGCACCTGACATACTTTTGGCTTCAGTGACATTGACATACTTTCGTGAATGATTTTCCTGTAACCCCAGAAGCAAGGACACTGTCATAGGCTTATATCAGATCTATAGAAGATTGGACTAACAAAATCCTTTGTTTTCTTTTAGCATCTCATGATGTGATAAATCAAATAATCAATCTAATTATATGCAGTATATACTTGGATACTGCTGTGGCCTTGAATAATACATGTTTCTGTAGACCTTGAATGAATTGGTCTTAATATGGACACAACTTTTTGACAACCAATTTATTTTTATTATTTTTCAATAAATTTCAAGGAATGCGAGAAAACAAAAAGAACAATTTCAAAAACAAATTGACCAAGTCAAGGGACCTTTTATCGCCGTTTTTTTTTCTTTCTCCACGAAAGCAGAGAACTGAAACCACCTTAGCCAACCTCCCACTAGTACTCAAGCAAACAAAAATCGTGCGAACCATTCAGTAGCCCAGTGAAATTTACTTTGAAAATAGCGGAATTCCCACTTACACAAGCGAGGCAACTTTCAATTTTTATTTACCTTTTATATGAAACTGCCAAACACTATTTGAAGACAAAACTTCCTATCATTTCGTACTCCATCTGGAACCGAAAGAGCCCCTCTTGTCTTTTATTCTGGATTTTGAGAAGATTTTTGCTCATGGCGCTCTGCACTTAACCTTTGCCATCCATGTGAAGAATCTGAATGTTCAACCTACCGCACCTGCCTGAGACTCAATGCTCTTTGAGTTAGCATTGTTTAACTTTTTTTTTCTCTACATACTGGGTTACAGCTCTAAAATAACTCTTTCAAAGTTTGTGAAAAGAAATGAGTTTGCTGATGGTTTAGATTACTTCAGATACTTGACGGTCGCCAGAACCTCTCTCTCGTTCTTTGCTTTGATCATAATTCTTCAAAGTTGTTCTCTATTGCTTGTGTAAGATTATTGGGTTTCTTTGGAACACTATCAGTTTCTTTGTTCTTTTGTGCTTGTATAAGATTATTGTGGAAGAATATCTTGTTGCGAAGGAATACCTTGCTCCCCAAAAATGCTGTTCATGTCAATCTCCATGTACCGTAATATGACAGATATAATTTCTTGCTAGAAGAGAGAATGTTTGATTTCGGCGTGATCTGGGCATATAACCTTGCCAAATAGATTACTTCGGAGCAGTGGGCGCCCACACCTGGCCGAAAGGAGCATGACAGCGTATACCCATTCAGAACCTCATTGTAGTTTCACAAAAATAGCTACAATTGCTCAGAAGCTTTACTCTGCTTTTATTATCTCTATAACAGTCTCCTCTGCTTCCATCATCGTTGATTTCAAAAACATAGCGTCGACAAATTTCGTAGCACCGTCGTGGAGGAAAAATGCAGAACCTGCCTACGAACTCTTTAGCACCGTCTTTGATTAAAAAAAATCAGAATGGTCGACGAATAATTTAGCACTGTGGAGGAAAAAAAACATAACCTACTACATCCTCCTCACGTCGAGCTGTTTTTCACCGAGGAAAAATGCAGAACCTGCTTACCGTCGACGCTGAGCTTGGCCGACTTTCATTTTTCTCCGTCAGTGTAAACCAACTACGTCCTCCTCACGTCGAGTTGTTTTTCACCGACTATAATTTGTCTCCGTCGGTGAAAAACAGCGACGTCCTCTGCACGTCGAAATAATTCTTGGCCGACTTGAATTTCTCTCCGTCGGTGAAAACCAAAGACGTCCTCTGCACCTCGACAAAAGTCATTCTCGACTTGTATTTTCCTTTGTCGATGAAAATGTATCAATAAGCCACCTTCTCCATGGCTTCATCCACGCCGGACAGTTGAACGTCGACGGAGACAAAAAACGACGCCATTCGCACGTCGATACAAACTTGCAACTCTAACCACGCCACTTTCCACGTCGACATTAAAGGGGCATCGCCGACCAAGTTGGGTTGGTGCCGACTACTGCTGGTTTTTTTCCCGACGGTAAAACCGGTCGGAGCAGACATTCTCTGCCGACGAAGAAGAACAGAGGTGGCTGACAGCTAATCCAGACGAAGCATCACCGACGAACGTTCGACCACTATTTCACGACGGCAGAGACAAAGGCCTATGGAAAAACATGTCATCTGGGACGATCGGCTCCGTCGTTGATTAGCAACTTTCTTGTAGTGTAATTTGCGGTATTCTAACGGGACTAGTGGCTCCATTAGAATAATCAATTGATTCTCCATTCTGTGCTTTTCTTTTCTGTGTTCTAGCTGAAGTCCAACTTCCAGCCATCGATAAAGGACCGTATTCTTCTCTTTGTTTAATTTTCTTACATCTAATCCTCCAGTTTATTAGAACCTATTTGATTGTGGTACTCCCAAAGCAATTGTTTTATTTTAATAATCCTTAATGACCTCTGCGCAAAGTCCTGAAGTGAAGCTGGAGAGAAACTAGGTGGCCTATTAATCTGGAACCTTTCAGGCTTGAATCTATTTCTGAATAGATAAACATCATTCTGTATCCATGTCAGCAGCTGAGAATCAGCGAAGCTGAAAAGAAAAATTTGCTCTTTTGGCTGCCATTATTATTATGGATACTGTGGGGGCTTGGTAGAAGCTAATTTGTGCATAAGATATTATAGGCATGTTTGTTTGGGTGGAAATTTTAGAATTTGAATCCAACTTTCAAAACTTACAATCCCACCATTACTCCTACACACAGTGGCGGATCCAAGATTGAAGTATTAGGGGGCGGAATCATAAAGTTGGAAAAATATTTTGAACATAAAAAATAAATTTACAGCTAAACATTCAAAATTTCAAAAAAATTAATACTACCTCCTACACATTTTCACACAAACTCCAATACATTTTAAGAAATATATCATTAAATCATTATGCACGTTCATCAACCAATAATTATATAGAAAATAATATAAATATTTACTCTAGATTAAAATTAGCAATCTAAAGGAGTGAAAAAATTGAGATCGAAAGAGATTTTAAGTTAAAAATAGAAAATCAACTTATATAAACCGAAACAACGTCAAAATAAACGAAAGGGAAAAAAAACAAGTTTAAAGTTGTCATATGTAAAGTCACATAAAAAACTTGGTGGATTAAGTGATTTATTTATGTTAACTTTTTCAAAGGTGAGGCAAAATCGATAGTTGTTTTTTTTAAAAGTGTAATTAGAAATAAATAAAAAAATAGAAACAAAAACAGGTATTTAGGTCATAAAATAAATTGCATTACTTAGTGGAATTTTAATTCTATTAGCATTTTCATGTTATTTTAAAAGATACTTTAATTCATTTGTTATTTGTAGTCATTTTAAAGGGTATGATTTTTAAAGTATTAAGTTTGTATCATTCATTTTGAGGGATAAATAGTATTTAAATGAGTAAAAAATGATAGTATTTTTTATCTTGCAAAAGAGATTTTTTTCAAAATATTTGGAGGGCAAAATGATATTTGAAGGTGTAAAATTAAGATAGGATAATATTTTTTTTCCCTTAAAAATCATTAAAAGAAAAAAAATCAAAATATTTCCGCCCCTACCCCCTTAAATCTGCCCCTGCCTACACACATACAAATACAACTCAACATTATTTTTTTTTACAAATATCAACACAACTCAATAACTTTTATACGTATGCCAATAAAACTCCAACATCACCTAAATATTCATAATTCTACCAAAATCCTACAATTTTTTTACAAAATTAACATCCCATTAAAATGCTAGATACTCTGTAACTGTTGCAAATAGTACAGGATATGGAAGGAGCACAACCCGGCTTGGTGGCAAAAAGCCAGGAGCTTATGTTAGTCTGCTCCCCTCTGCCAGTTGGCTCCAATAAAAATAAACTTTGATGATACTGGCCTTTTGTCTCCGTCAAAAACCAAATTTAACAATACATTCTTCCTTTTGTTGACCTTTTGATTATCTTCCTGAAAAGCTTATCAAGCAACGCTCACGCTGTCTTGCCAAGTATATATAGGAGTTAGTCCAAACGCCACCTACGCACCACTGTTCTGTTCTTCGAAATGCACCACTGTTCTGTTCCTCACTCTATACAGAGAAACAAGATCCAATAAAACGTAAGACCGACCAAAACAAGGACGAGGAAAAACAGTTTAGAAGATCCTCTTTCTCGAGCCTCTGCATCTGCAATATAGACTTATTTATTTGAGAAAAAATAAACTTGATTATTGAAAGGAAATAGAGTAATATAGGTTGCGTAGCATTTATTTTGATAAGATATTTGTGAGACCCCGAAAAATCAGTACGTACTCCGTTGTAAGCTTAAGGATTCAGTGATTTGTTTTGAATTAATGGAGTTCATGGTATGATCTAAATTTAATGAGCATTATGGAATATCAATGGATGAGGTCTACATTTTAAGGTAGCCAATTTAAGTTGTTAGATTAAATGTATTTCTTTTCTATATCCTTGATTAATTTTTGAAGGATTATGTTATGGACCATATTATTGGGCTATTAAGGTTTAAATGGTTGGACTTAAAGCCTAAAAGAATGGGCTGAAAATGGACAGCCCATGCTTGGCCGAAAATTAGGAATGATGGGCCTTGAAATTTAATCAAGTGGGCTGCCCAATTACATGTGATGATGGGCCCTTGAAGTTGTGATATTAAGCTGCTATAAGGCTTAGAGTAATAGGTGAATATTGGGCCTTTAAATGTATGCAATTGGGCTACCATGAAGATCAAGAAATTGGGCTTTAAATTTATGCTAATGGGCTGCCAAAATGTTCATGGAAATGGGCTTTAAACTATGCTATTGGGCTGCCATAATATTCATGGTAATGGGCTGCCATTGAATGATTATTGGGCTTTAAGGATTTAGGTTATTGGGCCTTAGCCTTTAGGCTTGTGAAATGGACTTGAGACTTGTGATATTGGGCCTTAGACAAATATTATTGGGCTATCAAAGTCTTATGTGATTGAAATGTTAGTGGGCCTAACTTTAAAGATTGGTGTTAATGGGCCCTATCCTTTAAACTTATGAATTGGATCTAAGATGGTGTTGTTGGGCCTTGGATTAATGTTTTTGGGCTGCCCAATGGGTCTTGGAGTTAAGTTATAATATAAAATTAGTAGTACTAATCATTCATTAAGCCAACTAAGTATGCTATGTAACTAGGTTGGTTGAGTTGTAACTAAGTAAACTAAACTAGTTGGATTTCAACCAAGGGAATCTAATTGGTTGAACTAAGCATTAAATGTGGAATTCAAATGTGTGGTGGAGGGTGAATTTCGTGCAAGCCAAAGGGGACAAAGGGGAGACAAAACTGAAAAGTTGAAAAAGGTGAAGGAAAAGTGAAAAATTGAAGTGCATTTCTCCTTGGCCGAAATTTGGACCAAGTGCAAACTTTCTTTGCCTTGGCTTTGCCTTTTACGTATTTCACATCTCCCATCACCACCTTTTGGAGTCCTTTGTGTCATATTGATCGATCAACTCAAGCCAAGAAGAAAGAGAAACAAGAGAAAAAGAGAGAAACCGAAAAGGGAGAAAGGGAAAAATCAAGGGAGAAACCGTGTAAGGAAGAAGAAGAAGGAGAAGAAGGAGGTGAAGGGGAAAGGAAGGCTTGCAAGAGGAAGAAGGAAAGGAAAAGAAAAGACAACAAGGTAAGAATGTTTGGATCTCTACATCTTATGTTGGCCGAATGCTCATATTATGTAGTTCTTGGGTTATGTAGTGATCCTTGTTTAGATCTTGAGTTTTATGCTTGATTGTTGATGGATCTTGAGCCTAGAAAACTCTAAGTTGTGTATGATGTTAGATCAGGCCATGTATGTTTGGGAACTAAGCTTGAATGTTAGGATTATGCAAGAAAATGTGCAATGTATGTTAAAGGAAGCTAGATCTAAGTTTATGCTAGGTTGGTTGGTTGTAAGTTGTAAATCTCCCTAGATCTATTATTATATATGTGTTGAATGTTAGATCTGGACATGTTATACATGAATGATGAAGGTGTGAAGTAAATGCATGCTAAGATGGATTGTAGAGTGCAAAGTATGCATGTTGTAATTTTTCTAGTATGAAAAGGTAATATGGTGTAGTATGGCCGAACCATGTGTGCTTTAGGTTTTCAAGAATAATTTTGGATGTGTATAGATCTGATTATTGGTCATGTTACATGCAATATTGATGACCTAATGAATGGTAGATGATCATGTTAGGTAAAGGATGCATGCAAATTGAAGGAGACAAAAGAGAACCTAATTATTTGGATAAAAACATGTGTTGGCCGAATGGTATAAGCTTGATACATTGTGTTGATATTTTTGATTCCTAGATCCTAGGTTGTGAAATTGTTGAATGGAGGATGGGATCACCATTGGAGTTGAAGTTGTGACTAAAGGATGCATAAAATGGTAATGGCCGAATATCATAATGAAATGAAACCCTAAGTGCAATTTATGATAAATGGATTATCATTGTTGTGATGGATAAGGAAATTAGGGTTGTGGCCAAACAAATTAAAAGATGTTAAGGCTTAAAGGAGCGAGTCAAAAGGATTAACAAGCCTTGTGATGTTAAGCATGAATTAAGGATTTAATTGGGATGAATGAGCTTGTCCGAAATTTATTGAATGCAAGTGAAGTGTAATTGTAAGAATATGGATAGCAAGAGAACCTTGATCACATAAGGGGAAAATACACACCCTAATCAAGGTTAATGTCTTGGATTGATAAAGGTTTAATATCCAAGCCAAGGGTTGTTAATGATTAAGGTTAGTGATTTATTCAGGTAAAGATTTAACCGAATACAGGAAATAAAAGAGAGACTTAGGTTTAATCCTAAATCCGTCAGTTGTTGATTAGAACCCTAATCAAGATACCTATAAGTATATGTGCATAGATATTATATTGCAATATTAAATAATTAAATGACCTAAGTTTTAAATATTAGTTAAAGAATAAATTAAATAAAATATTTAATGATTAAAAGAATTATATTGATATATATATATATATATATATTATCAAAAAAAAAAGAAATATAATATAGTTGCCATTCGGAAACGTTCCGACGAATGGAAGGTACGAAGTCAAGTGATGAACGGGAAGTTCAAGATGGATTAAGAAATATCCGGCAACTATATTATACCATTAAATTAAGTAATGAGTAGAATTATCGCTACTTGTCCTTAGTGAACTTCAAGATAGGACTGTCGGGTAACTCGTAGGACCGACACGTACCGATATGGTTTCATCTATACGCAGTACATTGAAAGATTGAACCTATTCCTTGTAGGCGAGGAGCCAAGTGAGCAAAGGAGAATTTGCGAGGAGTACGGTAAGTGAATCTTACCCCTTTTGGAAAACTGGAATGATACACTGCATGTTTTATTGTGCATGGCAAGATGTTTTTAATACATATGAAATGTATTGCATGAAGAATGTTTCAAGTACGCATGATGTTTCAAACATGTCATAGCATGATCATTTGCATGAACGCATGAGAGACGTTTTGATGCAAATGAAATTACGATGTTTTCAAGAGTGGCATGGCATGTTCATTTCATAGAAACATGAAAAGTTGTTTTATGCAAATGAAAGAGAATTTATGTTATGATTAAGCCCGAAGGCTTTGGTTGAACACGTACTAAGTTAAGTGAGGTTCGACATCCATGCCGAGGGACGTTGTTCGTGAAGGATGGATGGATGGAACCTGAGACATCCATGCCGAGGGACGTTGTTCGTGAAGGATGGATGGATGGACGCCCATACTGAGGGACGTTGTTCGTGAAGGATGGGTTAGTCTGTGAGGTATGTGCAACCACTCCGAGGAACGTTGCTCGAGAAGGTGTGGCGCCTCCAAAGGTAATGTCTAGCCATCAGGCCTGGGGCCACTTCAAGGGCTAGCTCGACCAGATGTTAAGGTCTCCAAGGGAATTCGGGGATGGTTCCGAAGGGAACGCACAACCCTGACTTCAGGGGTCAAATGGAGCGAGCCCACAAGTAAGAGATACGAAATGGTTGTGAAAAGGCCAACAGTGGCACAAGTATGAAATGAATGATTTTCAAGGGCCAAGGGCCAATTTTATAAGCAAGAATGAAAGAAAGATTTTCAAGGGCCTGGGGCCGAAACTAAGCAAGAGATTTTAGTGCATGACATGTGCATCACGAAGCATGCATATGCATCATGGTTTTTATGCACTAACTCATGATTTACAGTTTTGCATTTCTTATCTTATCGCTACAGTGTATTGAAGTAAGTATGCTTTTAAAGCTATGTTTTATTAAAGTTCATGTTTCAACTGTTGTTCCTTACTGAGTCTTTCGACTCATAGTTTGTAAATCGTATCATTCCAGATCCACAAGATAACTGGGGAGCAGAGGAGTATCTCACGTAGAAATCCTGGAAGTTTGGGGATTGGAGCCGGAGTTGGTGAACTCCGAGGTAGCACTTGGGAGTGCTGGTTTTGATCAAATGGCAGTATGTTGCCCTAGTACGTTTTGTATAAGTTGCGAACAAGATGCAATGTATAGACTTTCCTGAATTATGATGTGTATACCGAGAGGTTATGATCATTGGGCTTGTATCTCAGCCAACATGTGGATCCTGAGTGAGCCATCCTATGTGTATAAAAAAAAAATTTCCACTGTAAGAGTTGGTGTAAGCGCTGTAGTGTTCCCGGGGAATGCTCGCGGCTGTCACGGTCCCTGCGGGATGGCGTTCGGGGCGTGACAATATTACTCTATTTATTGACAAGCTGTTGAATCATCGAGTACATTCCAGCAAGCATGGAGGTCTAGCTCCCTCGAATGAGTCCTAACAATATTCTATTAGTGTAAATTTGTTCAAGCAGGTGCAGATGACAACAAGATAGAAGGCAATGGCGATTAGCAGAGGCGACCAATTAGGTGGTTGTGAAGGAAGGGGCGAGGAAGATTTAAGCTTTGTGTTTCCCCTGTTTTCAGTATATCTTCATATTGATTATCTATCTGTGGGATATGAATCTTAGCCGTGACTAACGAATTCCAAAGTATTAAGATTCTCATTGATACCTAGTCGTTGGCTAGCTCTTCTTTTCACTCGAATGATATGGGACGAATTCCTTTCAAAAATACCAACAAAATAACTAATAATAATCCACTTTTAAGGGTGAGTAACTGTAACGTCCCTCCATTGTTGATGCCACCTGTTTGGATGTTATGATTAATAGCGATATAATATATATAGTGCTCATAGGATAGCCTAGAGGGTAAATACTGGCACGAGACGTGACAGTACCAAAACGGATGGAATCAGAATGACTAATTCGGGTTCCTGTACTCACTAGAATCCCAAATTTCATTGCGGAATAAACCGGAATGGAACCTCCGGCAACGGTTGAGGAATTGCCGCAGCCAAATCACTGCAATTCCTGCTTCAACAATAGATCTTGTAGCAGTAATTCTCGAAGGCGCCCCCTTCCAATTTTGTCACATCCATTCCTCCCTTCAAAACCATCACTGCCGTATCAATTGCCTGCTCATAATCGAAACTGCAACAATCACCAACCATTGTGCTCTTAAAACTGAAACCCCAAATCACATTATCAGAACACTCACTGAATAAACAAAACCACCATTCTCCCTCAGCTTAACCTTTTGGACCATCTATAATCTAACAACACAAAGTAATGAAATTTGGGTAACACAGTAGACTAGAAGAATCTTCACAACCGAAAAGAACCAAACACGTTCTTATATTCCTTTTCACGTCCACAATTTACAGCAACCCCAAACCACATTATCAGAGTAATAACAAACTGAAGACCACAAGAAATTTGGTTGAAGTAGTTGTAGTGATTAGTCAGATAGCCATTACGTGACTGGCACTCGATTCATAAGTACCAAACGGTACGTCTCTGACAAGAAGGGGCCGATTAGCAAATACTGTTGTTTTGCAGCCTTGATCAAGAAGACTCCAGGAGAGAGGCTGAAGTCTCTCGCGTTACCTGGGTCGTTTTGACTCAAGTAACCCTTTTTTTTAAAAAAAAAATTATTTATTTATTTATTTTTTATAAACACGGTAAACACCAACCCTGAAATAATTTTTTAAAAAAAACATTATGGGACCGAAAATTCCAGCGGAAAGCCTGAATTTCCGGTTCCAAAATTTTCTAAAAATTGGATCTGGTTTCAGAATAAGCCGGGATCGAAATTTCCAGTTTCCACGGGAACAATTCTCACCCTTATCCACTTTACCCAAAGAAGTGATTATTTGGGTAAATAATTTGATTCCTCTAATAAACACCAATCACACATATTTTTACATGAGGGAGTAGGTGTCACTTGAGTTTTAGATGGATCAACCAGGGGACCCTTGAAGTTAGAAGCGGAAGCCTCTCTAGTAGGTTCTCTAGATTGATTTTTCTAGGACTTCAATGCACTCAAAAGAATGTAATACAACGACTCTAAAAACAGGGGAAGCAAATAGTTTTTGGTAAGCAGTAACAATATTGCTTTCCTCGACCGCGATCAACTCAATGACTGTCTTGCCAGTGACACCATTTGTTTCTACAGCTTCTGCCCCCGCAGCTAGGAGGCAACCAGCAAAAGTAAAACAAACTAACAGCAGGGGATCTGGATCAACAATATACATACATTTGACGCAGAACGTTTGATGAAGTAACAACAAAAACAGCAAACGTTGAAAATGAGGTCCAAGATTTTTGAGAGATTGAGTGGTTTCTTGTTTTTTCCTCGAAGAGATTGAGTGGTTTGATTTGA
Source organism: Myrica gale (assembly GCA_963930655.1). NCBI lineage: Eukaryota > Viridiplantae > Streptophyta > Magnoliopsida > Fagales > Myricaceae > Myrica > Myrica gale. The sequence continues at coordinate 6,446,786 of OZ005602.1, read as the reverse complement.
TAAGAAAGTACACAGAATTCCTAGGGACTTATAAAGGAAGAACAAAATTTCAAATGAAGAGTGTTAATGTGAGCCAATGTTAAGCTACGGCAAAAAGATAAGAATTCATCAAATCAAATACACAGAAAGAAGTTAGTAGGGTCTCTTTTATTAGATAAAAGCAATGCAGTTAGCCGGCCGGTGAGCTTCTTGTACCTCATCGATCATGCCTCACACTTCAGCAATGTCAATCTGAAGTCAATAGCAATTTCTTTAACAACGTCTTATTTTTAATTTTTTTTAAAGTCAAAATTGTACACCGTATTTAGGGACTTGGGGTGAAGTTTAGCACATTATAGGCCCACTTTGATTTAGAACACAAATAACTTTGGTTTAGCCAAGACTCCGTTTATTTTAACCTAAAGTACTTTTTTCTTGTAAAATAATTTCAAATGCATAATGTTTCAGTAAAGTATTCTATTTTTTTTGTCTTTGGTTGTTACATCAAATATGTTTTCTGAAAGTATTTTTCAATTTTTCTATGCATGTTGTATTTTTTGTAATTTTATATGATTAATAAACTTAATTCACATCAATTTGAAATAAAATCAAATTTTTTTTCGAGAGAGTACGAAAGGGGACTGGCCATGACAGAGATGTGATAACTGAGAGCCTTCATTAGAGTGAGAGAGGGAGAGAGGGGGCTATCGAGTGAGAATCGAATGAGAGAGGGATTGTCAAGTGAGAGTCGAGACTAGGGAGGACTGTCCAAATCATGTTTGAGGTTTGGTTTCCACAACCCGACCCCGAACCTGAGGCAAGGGCCGAGAAGTTTGCAATCCGACCCCAAAAAAGCTAAAACTATCAGGGTCAAGTTCCTTTGAATGCTTTGATTTTGGGTTAGAGATCTGAATACAAACTTGATTTTTTTCGGGTTCATGTTTCAAAACTCGACCCAAAAAAGGCTAAAATCGTCGGGGTTGGGTCCTTTGAATGCTTTGGTTTCGGGTTAGATTAGATCAATAATGTTACTCAATAATATTTCTATGCAGATATCTCCCATGACACAACTAAATACCTAATAATAAATACAAATACATGTGATACTTGCAGGAGTAAATGATCTAATAATTGAGTTATATACTTATTTGGTCCCCGGGTTTTGACTCATTTTAATAAATAGTTCTTGAGTTTTAAAATTCATCATATAGGTCCTTGAGTTTGCAATTTTTATCAAACAAGTCATTTCGTTAAACTTCTATTTATAAAGCTAACAATTCACACGTCAATTTCAATCATAAGTTGACACATGTCACTCATAACTAAAACCAGGTGTCTTAATTTTTTTTAAAGTTTTTTTCCTTTTAAAAAAACAAACTCAATTATTCAAATTATTTTAAAAAATAAAAAATTGGAAAAAAAACCTTTAAAAATTATATGTCACATGATTTAAGTTTTGGGTGACACGTGTCAACTTATAATTAGAGCTGACTTATGAACATTAACTTTGACAATAAAATTCTAAGTGAATGACTTTTTTGACAAAAAATATAAATTTAGGACATCTATGATTAATTTGAAAATCGAAGGACTATTTGTTAAAAGGGGTCAAAACGTAAGGACGAAATGGGTGCTTAATGCTGACTTGAAATCCATACCCCACATACTCAAGATTTGCAACTTGCACAGCTTGACAAATTTCAGCCATCATCGGCAAGTAGGAGTTATTGCACTAACCGGAGAAGATTTGCAAGTTGTAAATCTTGAAGAATATTTTCTTTATTTCACACGTTGATCTCTCACTATAATTACGGATGCTTGTGATTAGTGAACTGTGTGTGCCTCTGTGAAGAGCACCATGGGTTGAGAGAGATCTGTGAGGGAGGTGCGGTGGTGAGAGTCAAGAGTTTGTAAAGTTTTGATTCATTGATTGAAATCAAAATACTCTCACCAGTGAACCTAGGTAATGGTCGGACCACATAAAATCTTGGCCTTTGTGTGCTTTGTATTTCGTTCTATGCTCAACACTTAACCCCTAATAATTTCTCAAAATAATTATTCAAAACAAGATTTTGTGGAGTACATGTATCTAACAAAAAAGATGTAGGCACGTAGAGGGAGGATGACTTACTAGGAAATTCAATAATGAGTAAGCCCCAAAAGTAACAAAAGCTCCTTCTACCTCATCATGGCGAAAGCAGATTCAGCTTTGACTTGACTCTCCCTCGTCATATTGCCTTACACGTCTGCAATGTCAGGTTGGTGTCAGTGTCAATTGAAAGTCTCCATACGATTGCAATACTCCACATGGTACTCCATCAATTCAAGTTGGTGTCACTATTACCTTTCTTGGACACTAAGGTCGATGGAAGGAAGAGGAGGTATCACACCAAGGGTACACATTCCAAAACAATAAGAAAGACGGCTATAGAATTCGGATTCCAAACCAGAAGGAGCAATGCTACTAAAGAACTCTGAAGCATTGTCCTCGTATACTAGACCCGCGCCCCACTTTTTGATATCTGGAGGCACTGTGGTCCACCGATGAAAGAGATGCATTTTAAAGCATCTCGAGATAGAAGTTGTAATGTCGCTCAATCGATCCAAATCCGTGAACTGTTCCTTAAACCACTCAGCTGGTATATAAGCCCAAATTCCCCTTTGTGCATCCGGACGATTCCGGAATTCAGGAGCAAAAAACTGTAGGCCTTGATCAATTGAAATATCAGGTTGACCATTAATACTCCGAAGCATCCACTTGAACATGACTACGTTCGATGCAGTATAAGCACAGCGGAAGTATTTTGAAAACGAAGTCTTAGGATCCATCCAATCATAAGCATTCCTGAATAATGTTTGAGCCTCTTGATTACGAATTACGTCTAGTCGTCGAGGCTGATTTTTATCATATAATTCATAATCAATAAACACGGCATACCCAATCCACTTCCTATTGTTGTCGAGATCATGTACGAGTTTTATATCCGAAGTGCCACTGCTTGTATTGCTGAACCACTCAGGCATTCCACGACTTCTGAACAAAGTGCCATGCATTACCTTGGTACTAACAGTACTTGTCCCCTATAAAATCAAAATCAAAAGACGAGGGATATTATTGTTTTTTCCCATTTCAATATTACCATGGCGCGCATGCGCTTGCTGGAAAGAGTGAGAGAGAGTGAGAGAGAGAGAAATAGAGAAGAGACTTTTACCTCGCAGCTTCTGCGTCCCACTTCCACGTGGAGAATCTGGGATTCATTAGGAGAATAATAAGCCAATTCACAACCTTTTCCACTAAAACACCAAAATTCTGGACCAGTTGGACTTATGTTTATATGAGTTATGGTAGTCCTCGGAAGTGAGAGTCCAGTATGTTGTAAGCTCTTCATGCTCGTCGGGAATAGATTGGGGGATAATTGTGCTATATTAGTTCCAACTGCAATAAGCTTCACTAGACAATCCATGCTACTTAAGTCCGGAAATTTCACAAGTCTGTGGCAACCCGATATTTCCAGAAATCTGAGAGCTGACAACCTACACATATCACTCGGAAGGTTCGAAAGCTTATGGCAGTCTCGGAAAGACAACGTGGAAAGACCAGATAAATTCGTAAATGATGGTGGTACTTCTTGTATGCCAGTGGTAGACAAATAAAGTAGTCCCAAAGATGTCATATTTCCCACAATGTCTGGAAATTTTTCTAGTCTTGAACAGCCAGAAAGATTGAAATCTTCGAGAGACTCTAAACTGATCTTGTCTGGAAGTTCTCTAAGATTTTTGCACAAACTAAGATTCAGTTGTTTAAGCCGTTTGAGACTTCCAATGGATGGGTGGACCTTAGTCAAACTTTGGCAACATTGAAGGTCTATCATCTCCAGATTTTGGGCTTTGGAAAATTCCGGTGTTTCCATCAAGCTTTGTGCACCTCTCAAGGCCAAGCGTTTCAAGCTGCATAAACTCTGGTATAGATCAATAAATAATCATTGACTAAAAGACAAATTAACATTAAAAAGAAAACAAAAAAAGTCCAGAAGCGGACCAACATACATTCACATAGATGAAAATCTTGCTTTATTTCCTTTCCATAGTTGTTTGATGTTGCTACCACGCATGTTGAGTTCAACGAGATTGTCTGTGTAGAAATCCATAGGCAAATATGTAAAAGGAAATCCAAACCATTTCATAAGGCGCAACTCTGTGGTCGGCATGAAATTTAAAGCATCTCCATCCCATTCAATAGTCCTTAATTGCTCAAAAAAGTTCTTGGCAATATTTGTGCCGCGCTCAATTTTGAGAATTCTCAATTTTTTCATCTATGGAAATGCTTTGACACTCAATCGTTTTAGACGAATAGGCAAGTTTAGAACTATGCCTTCTACCGCATCAGCTCCCTGATAACCAAAACCAATAGATTAGTCTATGCGTTGCAAATATTCGGCAACTACTTAATTCAAATGAATTGGAACAAAAATACAATATAGATCTACAATTTATTAAACTAATTTACTTACAGAATTATCCTTTAATACGCGGAAAACATCTTGATAACGCCACAACCTACTACGTCGTCCAGGCTCATCAAGAGATTCACGGCGAACTATTTCTTGGCCCATTTTCTGTAGCAAATCGTGCATATTGATCAACCTCTCTCTTGAAATTGTTATGAGTGATCTCTCCACAAGAACTTCAATATTTATGAGTGGATAGAAGGCAGAACTTTCTATGACATCAAGTATATCATCTATCTTCTCTCCTTTAAAGAAAAATGCAATATCCAAAAATAATTTCTTCTGCAAATCTTCGAGTGCATCAAAACCTATTTGGAGTACATCCAAAATTTTTTTCTTTGGATTTTCTTGAAGTTCCTCCCAAGCAGCATCCCATGCAACTGTGGTTCTACCAAACAAAAATGACCCTAGCACTTTAAGAGCTAAAGGTAGGCCTTGCGCATATTGCACAAAACTTTTAGACAAATCCACATAGCTATTTTTTGGATAGAGTTCCTTAAAGGCTGACAAACTGAACAGTTGCAAAGCTTCATCATTGTTTAGCTGCTCGACTGGATAGATAAAATCCCCAAATTTTTCCAACAAATGACCATCTCTGCTTGTGATAATGATTCTACTCCCTCTACCAAACATTTCATGGCTCATTGCTAACGCTTCAAGCTGTTCTTCATTGTCCACATCGTCGAGGACAATAAAAACCTTTGTACTACGTAGTCTGTTACTTATCATTCGCAGTCCCTCCCGATCATCCCTTATACTTACTTCTTCTTCTAGGATCTTAGAAAGAAGTTGCTTTTCTAACGAAACTAGACCACACTTTTTAGTTTTTTCTCTAACAGAAGCAATAAAGCAGCTAGAGTCAAATTGATAGGAAACTCTATCATAACTGACTTCAGCCAAAGTTGTCTTACCGATTCCACTCATTCCAGTAATTCCTATGAAGTAGACATCATCAGATCCTATACGAAGTAAGTTCATCATTTCCTCTACATGTGAGTCTATTCCAACAAGATTGTTGTAAATACTTACAAATCTAATATTTAACTCACCAAATATCTTTCTAGTAATTTCTCTAACAATAAATGATTCGGACCTACAAAAAAGATAAAACAAATGTTTAGCAATATGCAAAAAGTTTATTTCATTTAATATAATTAGAATAGCAATTATCAGTAAACTCTTTTTTCTCGCTGTTTTCCGGAGAGCAGAGTGGTAAGGAGGGTAAAGGCCTAAAGGGTATCTGTGGGACACCCTGTTTTTTGTGCAAAGCAGACGCCCAATTGGCAGTCTGTGAGAGAAAAATTTATGCTACCTATCTTGTAGATGCCACCCGGAGATACCACCCACCTCTGTCAAAGCATCTCTCCAAGTTTGTATCATCTTCGTGTCAAATCTGGGGTCTTTTTCATGCTTAGCAAAAGCTTCTGCAAAGGACCCCGTCTGCTTTCTTATGTCGGAGTGATCCACGTGGTAGAAAATGGGAAAAACTATGAGCCCCATTATTTTCATGCATCTGACAATCTCTGCAAGCTCTATCAAAGACCATCTAGAGAAAGCATAGTTCCCTGATATAACAACAATAACATACATGGATTCTTGTATTGCCTTCAAGAGCCCTTCAGAAATATATTCTCCTCGTTTAAGTTTTTCGTCGTCCCTAAAAGTGAGATTGCCTATTCGCTTCAAAGCATCATATAGATGATCGGTAAAACCTTTTCGAGTATCTTCCCCGTGAAAACTGAGGAAGACTTCATGTATCCTTTTAGGTGTGGAAGAAGAATAAGAGATGAGTTATTATGTGAAGCGGGACCGTGTGAAACGGTGTGGAGCTGCGGTCAGGATCTCCACATCGGCCATCCGACGGTCCCGCTTCTGCCACCGAATAAATGAGATGTGTCAGGTCCAGCGAAGTTAGAAACCCGGTCCAGCCACTTTAGTAACCCGGTCCAGCCTTTCGAAACGATCCAGCCCCTTCTTCCTCCCCCCATTCCAGGCAGAACTACTCTCTCCCTCTCGCAAAAGACGTAAAACCCATCTCCATCGTAGGATGCCTAAAACCCCCCAGAGAAACCAAAACCCTCGAAACGAACTAGGACCATACCGGCGGGCTCATCATTTCGCATCCCCAAACAAAACCCTATCGCACACCGCATTTTCAGGTACGCAAAAAAAAACATAAATTCTCTCTGTGCAATGAAAATTGTATACATACACATGATGATATATCTTTTCATTCATTTATTTCCTTTGGATTTGGGCTTGATAATTTACCTCCGCGCTTTATTTGATTGTGTATCGTGTTGTGCTGGACTCGCTTTGTATTTGTGAACCGCTTGTTGTTCTGGTGGCGCTGTAATTGATTTTCTGTTTATTTCATAAATAAAGTATAAACGATGCTTTAATCTGGATTTTGTTATCAAGATTTGGTTTGCGGTGTCGGTTATCTAGGACCTCTGGGTTCTAAAATTTCCAAAAGTTCGTAGGTCAAGATATGTATACTGCTTCAGATGGGTGTTATGAGAATTTTATATGAGGTTTGACCCAGAGTCACATGATAATTCATCAATGAGGGGAATCGAACTGGCACACATTCACATATATTGGCTTTGAGAGCGAATTTGACCGTAATCATTGAACTGAACTTTCTCAAATCCCACGTTTTTCTAGCTTTCGGTTGCAGAGCTCCTTTTGCTTCTCTTTAATCCCTCTTTTTGTACAGGAATCAACACCTTCTTTTTTTCTTTTAAATATGTTGACTTGTAGATTCTTGAGGGAAGAAAGGAGGAGGAGGAATCCAGAGAGGAATTTTAGCATTAATAAAGTTTGTTGTGGTGATGCAGACAGCTGAACTTCAGGGGCCGCCATTCTACTTCTAAGCTGTAATGTGACACTAATTACAAAGGACATGGTTTTAGCAGTGTTGGACAGTTTCACAATTGCAAATGAGTGTTTCATTAGGTTTGTAGTACCTTATTGTTTTGTGGATTCAATCAAAGACGATCCTAATTTGTTCTACAGGTTGGTGTTCTTATTGAGGAGCCATTTCCAATGCTTGCACTCGACGAGCTTTGCAAGCTGGTTCACAACAACATTCAGGAAGCAATTGCCACTGACAAAATAATTCAAGCTCAGCTGACTGCAAAATTAAGAAGCCACTCTAAGGATGCAATTGGGCAGATTGTAGTGTTGGTTGTGCTTTAGTACATGATGTTGTGAAATCTGTTGTAATGGGCAGACTTGTTGAAAGCTTTTTGTGAAATCTGCATATTGTAGTGTTGGCCAAATTTTAGGCTTGTTAATTTTGTTTTCAAATACATGGTTGGCTTCGTAAATGGACTATCTGCATTCAGTTTAGGCTTGTTAATTTTGTTTAATATACACCAAACATCTGCATGATGCCCCTCAAGAGTCAAAAGCAACTCAAATTTATCAGCATCCCAGTATTTTATGAGGCGATCTTTGCCAACGCTAAACATGTAATGCGTATTGCGAACAAATTGCACTCCCATAACACTGCCATGGATACAACTCATTATAATTGTGTTCAACAAGACTAAAAGGAACATCTCTTTACATTTAATTTCATCAAATTGAGGAACCTATCAGCATGAGCAAAAATGGACTTATGGCAATCACCAAAATCCAACCCCCAAATCTTCAAATTTTTGTCTGCAGAGCCAGTCACGATCAGATCGCCATCAGATGAGATATCCATGCATAGATCAGGTAACTTGTGACCATACAAGGATCAGGGCTTGCCGCAACCACAAGAACATCATCATTCATCTTCATAGTCCTCACATTTGTGACTGTTAGGCGCTTGGTATCCAGCAAAATGAATAGAACCAAGATAATCTTACTAACGTAACATACCTACATAGACTATGGTAATTACAGTTGATTCGCGATGGGCCTGTATCAACATGTCAGATCAACAATATGATTTAGGCAAGGAACTTGGGAATTAAATAGCCCTTTTCATGCTAAACCATATATCACAAAATAGATGAAGCAAACAATTATGTGTTATAGCTTGCAGAGAATTCTATCCTTGTTTTTCTGTTTTTTTACTAATTATATGAAAATGTCAGTGCCTTTAAACCAGCCCAAAGGATATTGAATGCATTTTCACAGCTTATCTGGTACATTTGCAGCTTTAGGCTTGTTTCTGAACAAAAGAGAAGATAATGGTTCTCCAAATGTTTTGTTTAAGACTTTAAGACTTTGTAATACACGAGTGATATTACAAACAGAGTAAAATTCGGACAATCATAAGAGAAAGTGGACAGCTCTTCAACCTACAATCAAGTTTAGTTTGCACAAAATTCCAGATGCCATAGTATTCTTTTTCTGAGGAAAATAACACAACTTCCTCGAACTGACAATGCATAAGAAAATTACATAGAATCTTTTTTGGAAATACGATCGTTGGGAACTAAAGATTAGTCTAAAGAGCAGGATTCATGGAAACAAACAAAAAAATTTCAGCTTCAAATATATATGTACAAACCAAAAACTCTAAAAGGAAATCCAAATTCAAACCCCCAAATGGGACTGGAGCAAAATATTAGAAAGCGCAACTGTCTCCCCCTATCATACTAAGGAGAAGTATCGTATTGATAAATGCCAATCAAACCCTAACCATAACCACAAACGCAACACGAGGAAAAAAAGAACCTGAATAATCATTATCGATTTTTATCTTTATTTGTCCAAATTACCCCCAATTTCCCAAGAAAATAGAATCAAACAAGAGAATTCGAGCATCAGAGATAAAAGAGTAAATAAAGATCCCAAAAGGATCAATCGCACAATAACAAGTGATGAAGCCTACGTCTCAACGAAAACATTCACCCCTCGAAAATTTGAGAGGGCGAGAGGCGCGAGAACGTGAGCGCTTCCAAAATTGATAATTTAGTCAAAAAGAGAAACCTCTAATGCCGAAAATTATTTCTTCTTTTTTTTTTCTAACCTACAACGAAATTAACTACAACGAAGACTGTCTGACCAAAAGAGAGAGTAGTTCTGATTTTCTGGAAAGGGTTGGGGGAGGAAGAAGGGGTTGGGCGTCTTCTGCGAGAGAGAGAGAGAGAGTAGTTCTGATTTTCGGGAAGGGGTTGGGTGAGGAAGAAGGGGCTGGATTAAATTTCGAAATGCTGGACCGGGTAACTAAAGTGGCTGGACCGGGTTTATAACTTGGCTGGACCGGACAGCTTATCATTTATTCGGTGGCAGAAGCGGGACCGTCGGATGGCCGGTGTGGAGATCCTGACCGCAGCTCCACACCGCTTCACACGGTCCCGCTTCACATATTAACCAATCTCGAAGAATAAGACGGTGAGGCTGTCGGAGTGATCATGGATGCCATCGGTGACTTTCCTGCTTGTTCAAGTAAATTGGCAACAGATTTGAGAATATCGAAATAACCAAAAGGCTGGTGATATGGAAGCGAACAGTACTCCGCGTGAACGAAACTTCCAGGTGGGTGTAATTTGCAAAAGTCACAATGGACAGGGTAGACCAACGAGATTGGCTCCATTGATGGAATAAAAAGATCTGACCAATGGGTTCTGCGTTCTTTTTTTAATGTTTTTTTCCGTGCATTAGATTAATCCCACCTCCAGCCTGCCATAATGGAGTAGATTCTTTTGTTTGTTTTAAAATGCCTCTCAAATTTTAATTTATCTAATTACGTCCTTCGAGTTAAAAAAAAAACTCAATTGTCGTGCATTTTGTTCTATTGGATGGACGAAAGGTCTATTTAACCATTTCCTTTAACTAACTGAATAGTCACAACTCACAGAATGATGTTTCGCAAACATTCTTAATGTTTTTAAATTTGAAATGATAATAACCCAATTCCCCAATCACACATTCAACTTGTCTATTTGGTTTTCCACTGAGCATTGTCAAGCCTATATATTCTCTGGTTTCTCCCCTTGATCCCAATACTTGGCAGTAGATTGGTTTTTTTTTCTTCCAAAAAGAATATGCCCCATTTTTGCTTCATCTTTTCTTATATTAACCTGACTTTTAAGTTTGCCGTATTCTTTGGCAGTTTCTAGGTCTTCTCTCCGAATCTCACGCATCTTGTCCTGGAGGGTTTCAGAAATGATTGGGGTTCTTCTTGGGTTCTTCTCATGTTCTTCTGGGGATTAATCTGAAGGCTCAGGATCTCTAGGTGTGTAGGACTCACTTCTAAAATGAATCTTGAGCCGTCAGATTCTTCCTATAAGAACATGGGAAGAACCCAAGAAGAACCCCAATAATTTCTCGGAGGGTTTCTTATCTGATTAGTTGGGTTTGGTCCAAAAGGAATATGCCCCATTTTTTCTTCATCTTTTCTTATTAACCTGACTTTTAAGTTTGTCATATTCTTTGGCAGTTTCTATAGTCTTCTCTCCGGATTTCACGCATCTTGTCCTGGAGGGTTTTTGATCTGATTAGTTGGGTTTGGTCCAAAAGGAATATGCCCTATTTTTGCTTCATCTTTTATTATATTAACCTGACTTTTAAGTTTGTCGTATTCTTTGGCAGTTTCTATGGTCTTCTCTCCGGATCTCACGCATGTTGTCTTTGAGGGTCTCTGATCTGATCTGTGGGTGCAATCATGATATTTCTTTTTGTTAGATTTTACCAAACAGAGTGGGTATCCGAAATACCTCATGCGGAAGCTTCGATTTGCAGGAATATTAGTCGCTCGTTTTACAGCCCACGATCAACTATCCACGAATTACGAACACTGCTCTCAAGTCGGTCAGGAGGCTACCAGAGTCTCCTTGTGAATTTCACCCTTCAGATCCAATGCTAAAAGATGGAAGCTTGATGCCTTGAGATAATATTTTTCTCCATGAGACAGTTTAGAATATGTCGATTGATTTTCTCTCTACGTTTATTTTCTTAAATAAACGTACTTAGGAATCTCACACAGAGAATCCCAAGGAGAGAATTCAGCTAAGTTTAATTCAAATAGAGATTTACAAAAGATCTCCAATTTAACCATTCAAATAGATATCTACATAAGATCTTCAGTTCAATTATAATTCAAACTTCAGCTTTTAAATTTAAACTTGGATGCTCCCATGTGTCATGGGATTTTCCAGCATCTCTCACTCATCCACATTAGTGCCATCCCTACAAACTGTCTCCATTTGAACTCTTATCTCGTCATCCTTACATACTAGAAATGAAGAGTGCGACCTGACGAGAAAGCATAGGGTAGGAGGGCTATATCAAGTTACCATCTAACCAACATAGCACATCACTCAAAAATATCTCGTCCATGCCCCAGACTATTTGATCACACAAGATTGAGTCCCTTTAATCCCTTATAAGCATCAAAGCTTAAAGTAACATTCGATCTCACATCATATAATATGCTCATGATTGTGTCAATACAAAATGACATAATCATCCGGAAACTGAGCCATAAAATAAAGGTGTGTATCCAAAATAGTCTTCCCTAGACACCTCTAAAGCCAATTCGTTTCTACTTGACCGCTTTCCTAGACATGCTCCGCGAGACCGTATAAATCGTGGTCCTAAGAAAACATGCTAAAGTAGCGTCATCGAGTATCCACTTCATAACATAGTTCCATGTTCGAAGGGCACATAGTAGAACATCAATAGGTCTATAGGGGCTCACATAGTGACGAAACAGGGATTCATCCATCACTCCCTCAATTGGTCGGCTATAGCACTTACAGTATGAAATGTATGCTACGACGGAGCTCCCACTCAAATGGGCTTGTCACACTCCAATGTCATACGATCTTGATCTAGTCGCCACGAAGGCGCACTAATCTGAGTTTCTTACTACAGTCGCTCTTCAAGGGCCTGTATAAGATCTCACATTCGGCTTTATTCAGGTTTCATGGAGTTTCGTGTATACTTCATGTGTGACTTTGATAAGTCTCATCTTAGCCCAACTAAGGCAACATTCTTTAAAATAATCTTGCACGTTACTAAAACGTCAAGACAATTACTTGCTATCCAAGCGCTAGGGTGATCATCCATGTGAGTGGATCGATCATAACCTGGTGACACATCAACAATCTGTGCTACAAAGTATCAATTAAAACACAATGTGTATGGAAAAATGAACAATATCATTAATGTAAAAGATATCTCTTGTTACAAAATGTCAAATGAGTTATCCATAAACAACATATATCAAATCCTACGATGTCCTAAACTCCTAACATGAGTCTGAAAAATATCTCTAGCAATAGCCTTCGTCAGCAGGTCGGCTATCATCTTGCTAGTGGAAATATGTTGTAGAATCACCTCTCCACGCGCAACAGTGTCACGAATGTAGTGATAACAAATGACAATGTATTTGGTCTTTCCATGGTATTTGGGATCCTTGGTATATGCTAAAGTCGTCATACTATCACTGTATATCTTAATGACTTCATTTACGAGAGCCGTAACAGATAAGCTCTTAAAGAATCTCCTTAACCAAACAGCCTCTTGTACTGTTGCTGAAGAAGCAACATACTCAGACTCCATTGTGGACAAATCTATACATGATTGTTTCTTGTTGCACCAAGAGATGGTTCATGCACTAAGTAGGAATGCGTAACTCGTAGTGGATTTACGTTCATCTCTATCGCTAGCCCAATCAGCATCACAATAACCTCTCAATCTTATATCTCCACCCTAATAGCAAAGAACGAGATCTGAAGTCCCACGCAAATATCGAAAGATCCACTTATTCACTTGCTAATGAACAAGTCCAGGGTTACTTTGATAACGACTTACCATACCTACTGCAAAGCAAATGTCCGGTCGAGTACACATCATAGCATACATCAGACTTCCAGCTGCATTTGCATAGGGAATCCTAGCCATTATAATATTTTTCTCATCACTCTTAGGACAATCATCAAGGCTCAATGTATATCTCTTCTCGATTGGAGTGTCTGCGGGTTTCGAATTATGCATATGGAAACGCTCTAGAATCCTCTTGACATATGTCTCCTGAGATAATCCAAGAAGCTTCCTAGATCAATCTCTTAAGATCTTGACTGCAAGCACAAAATTTGCCTCACCCATGTCCTTCATCTCAAAAATAGAGGACAACCACCCTTTGGTGGCGACAATCATGTCTAAATCATTTCCAGCTAACAAAATGTCATCTACATACAACGATAGAAGCACAATACAGTTTCATGTATGCTTGACATACACACAATGGTCCTCTTCCAACATTTCAAAGCCAAACAAAGTGATGGCCTCATGAAATTTGAAGTACCACTGTCTAGACGACTGTTTAAGACCATATATGGAACGTTTGAACCAGCATACTTTGCGCTCTTTTCCCTGGGCCTCAAAGCCAACATGTTGATCCATGCAGATCTCTTCTTCTAGTTCTCCATTGAGAAATGCTATTTTCACATCCATTTGGAAAAGCTTCAAATCTAAGGATGCAACAATAGCTAGAATGAAGCGAATAGAAATAATTCTCACCGCTGGGGAGAATGTCTCTTCATAGTCTATACCTTCTTTCTGGGTATAACCTTTAGCCACGAAACAAGCCTTATACTTATCAATCAATCCATCTGTCTTGTGCTTAATTTTTAAGAGCCATTTGTTTCCAATGGTCTTATGCCCAGAAGAAAGATCAACTATTTCCAACACTTGGTTCTTTGCCATTGAACTTATCTCATCCCTTATAGCAACCAACCATTCATTTGAGACAGGTGAAGCTAATGATTCCTTATACAAAGCAGGTTCATCAGGGACATACAGAGCACACATGAAATATTCCCCTTCAATCTCAAATCGACGACGGGGAATAGTTCCACGTTCACTTCTACGTATCTGAGACCCTTGTGAGTCACTCTGTAGTGGTACACTCCCACTGACTGGTACACTCCCACTAGGAGCTAAGTCACTACAAATCTCTATGGTGATTTCAGGCTGAGATACAAAATCTCCACCTTCACCAGAAGATGATGTGACCCCTTCCAACTCTTGTAACTCAAAGAGTTCAAGACTTTTTTTTGCTTCACCGATATCTGGAAAATCATTCTCAATTAATGTGACATCACGCGACTCTATCTCAGTCATTCCTCCATTGGGATGTTCACCAAACATCATGTACCCCTTTGAGCTTTCAGAGTATCTTATAAAGATATGTTTGTTAGCTCTAGGGCCTAGTTTAAGGGTGAGCAAATCATCCGGTTTCCACCGGAAATTCCGGTTCCGGTCTATTCCGGTACCGGAACCGGAACCTATTTTAAGGAAATTTCGGAACCGGAACCGGAATTTCCGGCGGAAATATCGGAATTTTCCGGTTCCGGTATTTTTAAAAAAAGTAATAATTTTTTAGTATAGTTTAGTTTATTTGAGACAAAATGTAGTGATGTATTTTTTTTCCCTTTGATGTCTTGATGATCATGATATGTTTAAAAACCATATTATGAAATTGATGCAACATGAGAAAAAATAAAAAATAAAAAAGCCCAATTTCGGCCCAAAATGCTTAAAAAAGTATTTTGGGCCAAAGTAAAACTGGGCCTTTTAGGCCCAGTTATGGAACCAGAATAGAAATTTCTATTCCGGTGAGTACCGGAACCGGAACTGGAATGGCCCATTCCGGTTCCATCCGTTCCGGTACTCACCCCTAGCCTAGTTTCTCGAACTTATGGGGAGTGATGTGATCAAATCCCACAGAACCCCAAGGCCGCAATTGCTCCAAAATAGGTTTTGCGCCATTCCAAAATTCATATGGGGTGTTACGAACTGACTTCGAAGGCACTTGGTTAAGGATATAGGCAGCAGTCAGAAGAGCATCCCCCCAGAATGATATTGGGAGGTTGGCCTGTGCCATCATAGATCTAACCATTTCCATTAAAGTACGATTCCTTCTTTTTGCAACACCATTTTGTTGTGGAGTTCCAGGAATCGTTAATTGTCTGCGTATACCTTTTTCCTCACACAGTTGTTGAAACTGAGTGGATAGATATTCCCGACCCCAATTAGTTCGAAGAACTTTTAAATTCCTCTCTTCTTGATTCTTAATCTTTGCCAAAAAACGCTTGAAGCAATCAAATGCTTCATAGCGATGGGAGATCAGATAAATGTAACTGAAATGAGAATAATCATCTATCAACATGAGGAAATAAGATGCGTCATGGCGTGCCTTTACGTTCATTGGTCCACAAATATCGGAATGGATTAATTCTAGAGGATGAAATGCCCTAGGTGCCTTACTAAAAGGTTTCCTACATGCTTTACCAGCTAAACATGACTCACACACAGGTAGGCTTACATTAGCGAGAGGCTCCAATAGGCCTGCTCTAGCTAGTCTAGCCATTCTATTTTTTCCTATGTGTCCTAGTCTAGCATGCCATTTCACAGAGTTAGAAATAACATCATCATTATCAGCAATGTAAGAAATAGAGGAACGTTCTAAATCCAACATAAAGAAAACCATTATTTAAAAAATGTTGTCCTTACAAAGCCTTATTTAAATAAAAATCCATCTGTGGCCCATTAAAATGAAAACTAAAACCAAGGTCTAACATAGAAATAACTGAAAATAGATTACATCTAATCCCAGGTGCATAGAACACATCATGAAGAAGTAACGTACGTCCCAGACGCATCTTGAGTTGAAAGATTCCAACTCCTAACACTTCTTCTCTCGTTCCGTTACCCAAAATAACGTATTGTGTGCCTGCTAGTATTTTTCTGTAATCTACAAATCCAACTCGATCTCTAGCTACATGTTTGGTTGCTCCTGTATCTACAATCCATTCAGGGATCGAGTGAGCAACATATACATGTGAACAAACAAAAGTAAAGAGAGAGTCGGGTCCAGATGGTACCTTCTTCGGCTCAGTGCACTCACAAGCGAAGTGGCCCTTCTGACCACAGTTATAACATTTCATCTTGGTCTTATGTTTCTTGCCAGCGCGCTTACCTCTGTGGAGTTTTGCAGTTTTTTCATTATTAGGCCCAAGACCCTTTGTTGTACCAGTTGATTTCTCAGCCGCTTTGCACTTA
Organism: Myrica gale; assembly: GCA_963930655.1. Classification (NCBI taxonomy): domain Eukaryota; kingdom Viridiplantae; phylum Streptophyta; class Magnoliopsida; order Fagales; family Myricaceae; genus Myrica; species Myrica gale. Next base: position 6,430,284 of record OZ005602.1, on the reverse strand, counting down.
GGCCTAAGTGCTTCGCGTTTCCCACCTTGGGCAACAAGAGCAGTTGGACGGTTCGCACCCAGGCGCTCCGCCTCTAGCACTAAATGGAGAGAAGTATTAGCAAATGTCTTGATATTCTCACTATGAGTCTGTATTTGTTTCATTTGTCCCCATGTGGACTTTGGCAATGAACGTATCACAGCTTGAACTTGTTGCTCATCTGTGAGATTAACACCTGCAACCTTCAGATCACGAATCAAGGCAGACATGTTTCTCAGATGGACACTCATGGTGTGCTATGGGTCCATAACGTACTGCTCAAACCTCAACGAAAGAGCACGCAACCTAGTTGCAGATGTACCTCCATAAGCAGTCTTTAGTTGGATCCACATTTCCTGGGCAGTTGGGTAGTTCTCAAACGGCCCAATCAGATCGTTATGCATGCTGCTTAACATAGTAAAACACACACACCTATCCTTTTTAGCCCAGACTTTGTGAGCCTTAATGTCCCGACGATGTTGGGCAGTGTTCCCATCTTCAGGTTGTGACATACTTGAGATCAGATTTTCCAAAACTTCCTATTCATTTAGCAGGTATTGTATCTTTCTATGCCACATGTCATAGTTGGTACCGTCCAATTTCTCTCCCTTAATCAGGTCAGCAACTACACTTTTTATGGCCATTTCACTATATTCAATGCACGATTTTGACATTAGCACACATTAAAAAATTTATTCCAAAATCCTAACTGGACCATTAAATTCTTTCCTACATAATGAGATCGAAAATTTCGCTATGCTAGTAATCATCTCCCACTACGTAAGTTAGAAAGAAATATCCAATTTATTTTTAAATAAAATTCCCGAATTAAACAAATTTAATTCAATTGCATAACAGTTTATTATGAATAAATAACAAATCATATTCACAATCATGCTAGAAAGATGAGGCACTGAGCTCAGTGGTAGGCGCATAACCTTTTGTGCCTTGCGTGTGGGGTTCGAACCCCTACGCGCCTAAAAATTTGCAGCCATTTTTTTTAATCGCCTAAACGTATTGGGTCTTTCCTATCTGGGCCTTTAATAAAAAATAGCCCAGACGTTACAAATGACTTGCCAAAACGAATTGAGCCTTTTTTTTAATGAAAACGTGTTGGGCTGGATTATTGGGCTTAATTCAATTAAAAACACACCGGTTCATTACACACAAATTAGAATACAACCCAAAAAAGAAAACTAGGCCGGGGGATCTTATCCCTGGGTGCCGCTTAAGGCTCCCTGGAGAGGGAGCTGCAGCCAGCACTCCTGGCCGCCGTCAGCCTTCGGCTGGCCACGTCCGGCCGTTCCAGCGGGGGCCATCGATTGAAGGCCAAAGATTCCCCCACCCGTGTCTCAATACGGGTGTGCTGGTGGTTGGTTGCCGGAACTCCACCTCCTTCGGCCCTTTGCCCACTCTCGACAGTTCACATAGTTTTCAAACATCAAAACAGATTTTCGCTAAGAAAATAAGGTTCCAAGCCCTCAGATCGGAAAAACAAATTTTCATGAATCATGTATATCTGTTTCTAAGTAAAACGCCACCATGAAATACAAATGTCAAAGGGCATAGAATACAGATGATATCTAATCACAAACGTAAAACCAGAGGAATAAAAAATTCTCACTTTCATGAGATTTTTTCAAAAAACAAATCGATGTATGGCAAAAACAAATTTGTCAGCTTTAAGCAATATTAAATCTGAAAACTATTCATAGCATATTCTTGTACGGTACAAAGAACAAATTCCCGATCCACTTCATTCATAATTTAAAAACATATTTTAAATCATGTATAAATTTTTTTTAACATGCTCACCAAAATTCAACATCAAACAAAATTATCATCGAATTAAAACACATGTTATTCAATCATCATATATTAAATAAAAAAACATGTTATACAGGGCGAAAACAAGTTAACCTGCCTCTGATACCAATGTTAGATTTTACCAAACAGAGTGGGTATCCGAAATACCTTTTTGCCGAAGTTCCGATTTGCAGGAGTATTAGTCGCTCATCTTACAGCCCACGATCAACGATCAACGATCCACGAATCACGAACACTGTTTTTAAGTCATTCAGGAGGCTATCAGAGTCTCCTTGTGAATTTCACCCTTCAGATCCAAGGCTAAAAGATGGAAGCCTGATGCCTTGAGATAAAGTTCTTCTATGTGAGACTGTTTAGAATATGTTGATTGATTTTTCTCTCTGCGATTATTTTCTTAAATAAACATACGTAGGAATATCACACCGAGAATCCTAAGGAGAGAAATCATCTAAGTTTGAATTCAAATAGTATTTACAAAATATCTCCAATTTAACCATTCAAATAGAGATCTACATAAGATCTTCAGTTTAACTATAATTCAAACTTCAACTTTTAAATTTAAACTCACATGTGGATGCTCCCTTGTGTCATGGGATTTTCCAACACTTTTTATTATCCTTTGATTTCTAGGGATTTATTTTTTAATTGCGTATAGCTCAGGACATCAATAGCTAGAGGTAGTGGGCCTTACCCCGATATTGATGTTCTATTTCTTTGCTTTCTCGTGGGGCGGAAGCAATTAGATATGCTGAGAAAAACCTTCACGGGATGAAAATGAAACAGTATTGATTTTTTTAAAAAAAGAATATTGATGGTTTTTCATAAGTTGAAGAGCATAATCAAACGAATAGGATAAGGACAAATGGGTTATTTAAATATAAGTGGAGGTATCGTCCAATCCCGATTTTGAAGTTCTACCTACGACATTCATTGGGTAAACCAAACAGCTATTTTGAAGTTCTACCTATGACATTCATTGGTCGTCTCAAAGGTATTCAGTTAGGCCGATCGGCTCCTAGCATATCTCATTTATTATTTACAGATGATCTTTTATTATTTTCCAAAACGGCTATCCGGGAAGCTCATTCTTTAAAGGCTAAATCCTCTGTCCAATTCAGTAAGAATTTTCGTGGGCAGGCTATTTTGCCCATTTTGGACCTTTTGGGGTTAAAAAGATTGCCGCCTAAAGCTAAACATCTGGGCCTTCAGTTGCTTTTTTCTCGAGCTCGAGTACGGGCGGTGGATGAGATTAAAGCTAAATTTTTTTCAGAAAATTTCTGGTTGGAAGACAAAAGTTCTATCACAAGCAGGAAGAACGGTTATGATAAAGCGGTGGCAAGTGCTATTCCATCTTACCTTATGAGCTATTATTCTTTACCACAGTCTTGGTGTCATGAGCTGGATCGTGCGACCAAAAACTTTTGGTGGGGTTATAAGGAGGATACTTCGAGATATCTCTCTTTGAAGGCCTGAAAGTCAATATGTGCTCCTAAATGCATTGGAGGGTTGGGTATTCGTATGTTTTCAGAGATTAATAAAGCCCTTATCTCTAAATTGGTTTGGAAGATGATTACAGTTCCTCAAAGCCTATGGGTTCGCATTTTGGTTGGGAAGTATGTGAAGGGGAGGAATTTTTGGGAAGTTGGGGCGAGTCGCCAAGCCTCGTGGCTGTGGAAAAGCATTGTGAAGCATCGGTCTGTTCTCAAGGTTGGCATGTGTTACTGTGTAGGTAATGGCTGTGATATTTCTCTTTGGCGGGATCCTTGGGTTCCTTGTTTGGCTAGGTTTATTCTTGAAGCGAAGGCTGGCGTGGAGATTTCCCCGGCTGTTGTGACTGTTAGGGACTTGTTGGTGGAGGATGGGGGTAGTTGGAATATTGAATTAATTCGGTCTTTGTTTGCCCACGACTCTGCTGAGGCAGTTTTGAAAGTAAAGATTGCGGAGCATGGGAATATGGACACGTTATGTTAAGTTCAGTACAAAGTCTGTCCACTCTGCTATAGTGCAACAACACAGTCTGGCTAGTTCTCCCCTTACCCCTCTGCAGTGGAAAGTCTTGTGGAAACTCCATGTGCATGACCGGTTTAAGCTTCTTTTATGGAAGGTTATCTGGGAGATTTTCCCAACCAAGGTGAAGGTGGCAGAACGTACTGGTGCACGTGTTGTGGACGGTGAGGATCTCTTTTGTGGGATGTGTGGAGAGTGCCTGAAACACTAATTCACCTTCTTTTACACTGCCCTTATAGCCGAGCAGTCTGGAGCGAATCTCCATGGCAACTTAACACTATGGTGCTTGAGATAGTGACGATAGTTGACTGGGTCCAGATCATTCTCCTTCCTCACCAAGCCCTCGGTATCCCTCTGGCGGATAAACTATCTTTCCAACTATATTCTGTCAATGCTATCGATATGCTCTGGGTGGCTCGAAATGCAGTCGAGCTTGGTGGAAGAAAGTGGGACAGTGCCGGAATTCGTTTGCCGCGTGAGAAGGATTAGTCGGGAGCACTTGGAGGCTTGGCATAAAAAGCTTAGTCCGGCAGTTGCTATACAATGGTCACCTCCTCCAGAGAACGTTATTAAGGTCAATTTTGACACAGCAATTTGGGACTCGTTTGCGGTAGCTGTGGCGATTGCTAGTGACAATGGTGGTCGGGTTAAAGGGGCTGAGGTTAAGCGGTTGGAGGCTGTAAGTTCTTTAGAGGGGGATGTGGAAGCTGCTCTTCTGGGGGTGCAATTGGCGTGCTCTCATGATTTTCAGCATGTGTTCTTAGAGGGGGATTCTGTAATTGTTATTCAAGCTATTAACAAATGGACTCATACTGTGGATTGGTGTATATCATCCTTTTGTCAAAGAGATCCATGTTGCGTGTTGTGGATTGCAGAGTTGGAAGGCTTTCCACGTCTATCGCGATGCGAATGATAAGGCGCATCACCTTGCTCGTTGGGCCGCCGCTAAGTTTTGCTTGGTTGGCAATCCCGGTATTTCTGAGCTTTCTTTTGATCTTTCCTGGTTGTATGCTGGAACTAACCCTCCTTAGGGTGGTTGTTTTTTTTTTGGTGGTGTGTTTGAATAAGATGAGGTTTTTATTAAAAAAAAAAGTAGTTTTTTTTTTTAATTTGTCAGTGAGCTTGTAGCTTAGTTGGTGCCTCCTTCTAAAAGAAAGGGTCTGATCTTGGGTCCCTCTATGACCATATTATCTTGTACTTGGCTCAATCCCTTTCACTATTTTTAACAAACATCCATAAAACTTTTCAATGATCTTTCTAGATTTTTAGATTACATCTAGAATTTTTTAAAAAAAAATCAAAATTTTCATTTTCCAAACAGTACTGGTGATGTTTGGTAATGAAAATTTCTCATAATTGAGTGCCATTACAGAAATTTAGTCTTCTAATGCGGCTAGTCCTTCATTGTTCTACCAAAAGCAAATTAAAAATCTTGAATAAATTACAGAAAAATACAAAAGAAAAGAGAAACAAATTGAATTACAGAATAATGATGCAAATCAAATTATAAAAATTTATAAAAATATGCATGGCCCTCAAATGAATAAAATAATATGAAATCTCAGAAATTTGAATAAAGAATGACTAAAAAATAGACACAAAAATTTTAAATAAAATCCTTAAAAAAAACTGAATCAGCAAAAAGGCAAAAAAAATATTAGAAAACGAAAAATAAAAACACGAGACTAAAACTAGATCTAAATATCTTGTTCATCCACTTTTTACAGACTATAAATATCTTTTTCTTTACGAATTATCCCATTAAAAATGTTGGCTTTAAAGACCAATTATCGAATTGGAGTTTGTGGATAACTTTTTGATCCAAAAGATTTATTATAGTATTTGAAAAATGAACATAAAGGATTGTTAGTCATGAGAAACTTAATTGTTGCGAGTGTAGACAAATGAACGCGCTAGCTAAAATGTAAAATGTAGTCCGAACTATATGAAAAACCGTCGGGATGGTTTACGAGTGACGCACAACTACATGTCACAAACTTCTAACAATCAATTTCGTTAGAGAAATTGCACCCCTGTTTGCACGCTTTCATAAACCGTTCGCACCTATTTTTGGGTGACAATCCAGTTCCTCACACCTGATTTATACCCGCACAATCAAATTCAACCTCGTTAAATACGTATCTAAGACAGATTCGAAAATCTTCCTGAGCCTACTAGCTAGCGTCCGGACGATCTGGTGGTGGTCCGGATAGTGTCAACATCACGTGTGTGAAATTGTGCAACGTGGAACCACTCTATTCGCTGTAAAAGCATTCGAGCCTATGCGGACAACTTTCATGCGTTCGGACATTATTATGTTTTTTGTTGTTTGGGACGTACACGATGGCATTCGGATAGTTTTAAGTATGTATGATGATTTTGAATGCGTCACTAACTGATGACGATTGTTATTTGTTACCTAAAGTTGGTTCGGACGAGGTTAAGATGTTATTCGGACAGCATGAAAAATTTGCGACGACATAAATAGTAACGCATTTACAACGATTTATATTTTGTCACTCTGATATCCGTTCGTACTATTTTTGGACTTGTCCAGACAGATATTAAATATTTGTGACGATGCTAATCTTCACTCATTTGCAATGACCTGTATTTTGTCACACCACCTGAACTGTTTTTGGACGTGTCCGGATATTTACCACATTCCTGGATGATTTTGGGTGACAAAATTAACGTTTTGTCAGAAAATGTGACTTTAGGTGACAAAATTTAGAGAAATAAGATTTGTTATAATTTTTTTTTTGAAAAGTTATTGAAGTTTGTATAAAAGGTATTAGTGTTTATGTAAAAAAAATTTGAGATTTTTATGTTATTTTTGTGAATTTTATTAAAAAATTTAATGGGACTTGAGGCTCTTGTTCTTTTTTAAGAAAAAATATGACATATTTTTAAGTCTTAATTTCCTTATAGGAGGGGAGGGGGAGGCAATAGGTAGGAAAAAGCATCCGCCACCAGATGAGTAGAAACATGGTGGGTGAGCCCCCTACCTAGCTATCATGTTTACGTTATTATAATTTATTCATTGTCTCCATGAGGTGTCTGAATTGGTGTGTAAGAGAGAGAGGATTGCATATGAGCTGATCCATAAAAGCATTTCTCACCAGCACTCCCCGAAAACATTTACCCACAAAATTTTCACAAATATTTTAAAATTGATATTTTTATCCTTAACTTTTTCTTGTATTTTGACAATGATATATCGATTTTTTAACTTCGAAAACTAAAAAAAATCAAAATCAAAATCTTCATTCACAATCTCTCTCCTCATTAAATCACCTTTCCTTTAAAATAAATATAAAAAATTCAATAAAATAGCCATTAATTAATGAGTTGGTTATATTCAAAGAAACCATTTATTCATTAATGAACATTTTAAAATTATCCTTCAAAATGGGAGATTAGGTAGTTTTCAATCTAAAATTGATTATGTTAATTATCTTCCATTTGAATTTAAATTTGAATTCCCGCAACTCTCCCCTTAAATACAAATTTGGAATTGTTCGGATGATAGAGAGATTTTTTTTGTGAGTTTTAGGAATCATTTGTCCTTAATTTTCTATTCTCGCTTCCCCTCTTCCTCTTTTTCTCTCCCTCTCCTCACCTCTCTCAATCTCATCTAGGACTGTAAATGAACCGAGCCGTTCATGAACAATTCGAGCTCGGCTTGTATAAACTTGACTCGAGCTCGGTTCGTTTAATAAACGAGCCGAGTTCGAACACAATTTCTAGCTCGAATATTAAACGAGCCAAATTTGGTTAAACTCGACTCGGCTCGATGTAAGCTCTTGAACAAAGCTCATATAAGTTCGACTTAATTCATTTGAGCTCATTTAAAAGCTCGTATTAAAAAGGTACATGTAAATAAAAATATATTTATATTCTTACTATTATATATATATCCCTATGTATATGCATGTGTTATGGTTTATGTTAAATTTTTATGATATTATGATATTAAGTTATGTTATAAAATGTATATATGTATATGTCATTTTGAATATATAAGTATATATTTTGTTATGCATTTTAGTTTAAGCTTGATTTAATATATTTGTTATAACATATGTAATTAAATATTTTTTTCATTTATGTAAAAAAAATATTTTAATAGGTTGTCATTTTGTTTGATATTAATGTATGTATATCTATTCATACATTATATTATGCATTTTAATTTAAGTTTGAAATACTCTGCAAGGGTTGTTTCTTAATTTCTATGTTATAACCACATATATGTAATTACATGTTTTACCATTTTATATTTACTTAAAAATTTAGCTACTTCAATTTATATAACAGATTTGTTTCATGTTAGTTTAATATTTTCTTAGTAATTCATAGTCATTTGTATATTTATATAGCTAATATGAAGTTATAAATTCTTTCATAAGAAATTCTGCTAATCTTCATCTTCGTAACTTCCATCATTAAGATCCAATAATCTAGATATTTAATATATATCAAATTTTGACAAAATTATAAATAACTAAACTTGATTTTGTACATAGAAGGTTAAGATTAGAGGAGTTCCTTATTATGGAATAGTGGATATGCATGGAAGCAACTCTAATTTAATTAATAGGTCATGTTTAGTATACCTTAAGACATAGAGTATTCTATACTTGATGACAAATGTACTATTGAGATTTTATCAAATCAAAATACAACTAATATTATCGTAATTCATCAGCCAAGAGCAACATCTTTCATTAGGAATAGATGTTTCTACTATTGGCCGATGTTAATTATACTTTAGATCATACATTTAGAACTTTTATACATAATTATATGGTAATAAGGAGAGAGATTATTTTGTAATTTTTTTTAATTAGGGCCAAAATTTTTGAGCGCCAAAAGTATGGTAATTTCAAATCTTGAAAAGGTTCTCCAAAATTTTAAAAATACAAAATGAGCTCGAGTTGAGCTGGGCTCGTTTGTTTGTTCCATGTTTGCTCGAGCTTGTTTGAAATTTAACGAGCTGAGTTCAAACAGAGATTTTTGAGCTATATTTGAGCTCGAGCTCTTATATGTGTTAAACGAGCCGAATTCAAGCTCAACATATATGTCACTACTCGGCTCGGCTCGACTAGTTTACAGCCCTAATCACACCTCTCTCTCTCTCTATTTCTCCATCTCTTCTCTGTCTTTCTACCTGCATCTCTCTCTCACCTAACATTTATTTTTTATTTTTTAAAAAATAAACGGTGTTTGCGGTGTGAAAATGGCAACCAGCAGAACGACCCTAATTGCTATTTTGCGAAGCTGTGTGATTTGGCTGGCCAAGTTTGTGTCTTTGCATCTCTTATTCACAGTCTTCATATGTTTCTCTTCTCTATCGCTGTATTTTATTCTTCTAAGATTTTTTGAGAGTTCAACTTGGAGTATCACTCATTAGCAGCTTGGGCAACCTCAGGAGATATTCCTGCATCTTTTCTTCTAGATCGTGGACTATGGAAGTTTAGAGGTGTGAAACCACCTTAGCTTGTTATTTTCTTTCTTAGCTTTTGTAGTTTGTTGTAATCTTGTTTTTTTTTTCAATATATAATATATCTTGTTTTTTTTTAAAAATGGATGGTTCAAAAGAAATTTGCAGTATTTGTCTACAGACCTGGCCCAATTGTAACCCGGCGCAGACGCCCCTCGGGGGCGTTGTTGTGTAGGGCTGCACAGAACCGGACGGCGGACCGGACCGGATTCTGGTCCTATTTTTTTTTATATATTTTTAATACAAATTACAAACTTTAAAAATTTATTTTTAACCTAAACTAAAACTCTTCATTTTTATATGTCATTCTACCTTCGAAATTAACCTAAATTTTTTTAAAAGTTTTTTTTTTAAAATAAAAAATAAAACCATTCAGGATCACTTAAGTGGAGGACCTCGGACCGCATTTCCGATTTGCAGCCCTATTGTTGTGGAATAGAATGGGCTGAGTTACCTCGGGTCTAATTGTGAAAGCAAATGGAAGCGTTTATTGTTTCATTTTTCCCTCCTCCTTCTAATTATTCTTATTCTTTTGTTGTAGTTTTATTTTTTTTTTGTTCTCTTTCAACTTTCACCACCACTTTTCTTAGAAGAAAAAAAGGGCTTTCCCCACCGTAACATTATCTGTCAGCCCATTTTGTATATCCACGATCCACAGAGAAAGTAAGGAACCGCTTAAGAGCGAATTATATGGGCCCGTTCATCCGAGCCTAAACAAGCAAAGTTCAGAAGAAGTTTGTTGTGTTGATCTGTAGGCCTGCGCCTAATAGCAAGTCGGCTGAGAGTTTCCGGGCCTAATTGGAAAAGATTAGATATGTATGTAGGCCCACTGACCTGTCTGTGGCAGCCCACATACAAAACTAAGAGGTGTAGGCCTGTCGTTTTGCGGCAACAAGATTTCTCAAAATATGTATAATAATACCCTTAATTATCATTAGAGTTATTGTGATAATTATCGCCGGGATTAAAGTATTCTCATGGCTTCAATGGATCGCCAAGTAGAAGAAGAGGCTACTGATGGAGGATAAATTTTTCCTCTCACAAAGCCCATAACCGAAAGCCCAAATAAGGTTAGACATAGGCATGCCATGTTGGTGCAGTGAATGTTTCCCCCCGTGAGGGATATTAGGAATAGGCTAGACATAATCGTCTAAGGTATCCTCATGAGGCTTGTCATAGAAGCTTTATAAGGTATGAAAGATCACGCAAGCAACCACGATTTCATCCTCTAAATGACGGCTCAGAAGATTAGACGAGGGGATAAGAAGTAAGACAACTTGGTCTAGTCAAGGGGAACAAGCCTGACAGGACTGTTAATTGATGGAAGAGTGGATGGGACACATAGGGTCTAAGGATGGAGCGGCTGGGCCTAGAAAGAGACCAACGAGGCCCAAGCCCACGTGGAAGAGGGAAGGATATATGAAGGAAAGAGCTGCAAAGAGAGGGTAAGCTCTTCTTCTCTAAAGAAATGCTAAGAACAAAAGATATATAAAAATGGTAACTAACAAAAGCATCAGTGATATCCCTCTACAAGGAGGACCAACGTGTCGTTGATTGTCTTCTTTGCTTGTTGGAGGAAGGAAGATGTTGTTTAACCTTTCAACTCATCCTAGGTGCTGGGTCTCTGGCCTAATTCCCTTGGGCCCCTTAGCCCCGTGGACTTGTGATAGACCGGTAAAATTTGACTTCGTCAGAAGGGAATGTGCCAATGGTGATCAGCGGGGGCGACCAATTAGGTGGTTGTGAAGGAAGGGCGAGGAAGATTTAGCTTTATGTTTCCCCTGTTTTCAGTATATCTTCATATTGATCATCGATGTGTTTCATATGAGTCTTAGCCATGACGAACGATCTGGAACGAATTCCAAAGAATTAAGATTCTCGTTGATAGCTAGTAGTTGGATATTCTTTCACTCGAATGATATGGGACGAATTCCTTTCAAAAGTACCAAAAAAATAACTAATAATAATCATGGCAATATTTAGGAAGTCCAGTTTACCCGAAGAAGTGATTATTTTAGTAAATAATTTCATTCCTCCAATAAACACCAATCACCAATATTTTTACATCAGGGAGAAGGCGCCACTTGAGTTTTAGATGGATAAAACCGGGGGCCTAGCAGGAAGAAGCAGAAGCCTCTCAAGTAGTCCAACTTGGCAAAGTCTTTCAAATCGATTAGATTACGATATCTGATATTCTAACAGCTCAGTCCAAATTAAAGAAAGAAATTCAGGATTTTAAGGATAAAAATTTGTGCGGATTCAACAGCAAAAAGAAGGAAGAATGGCCAACACAATGGCATTGTTAGTGGCCACTGAGATTCCAGCTTTGACTTCTACCTCATCATGCCAAAAGCAGATTCAGCTTTGACTTGACTCTCCCTCATCATATTGCATTACACGTCTGCAATGTCTAGTTGGCGTCAGTATCAAGTTAGTCTCCATACGACTGCATTTGACTCAAATTTGAAAGTGATGTAAGATAATAAGCCAACTATTACCTTTCTGGACGCTAAGCTACTCCATGAAAGGGAGAGGAGGTATCACACCAAGGCTACCCTTTCCTTTTTTTTTTCTTGATCAAGGCTACCCTTTCCAAAATAATAAGAAAGACGGCTATAAAATTCCGGTTCCAAATCCCGAGGAGCAATGCTACCAAAGAACTCTGAAGCGTTATCCTTGTATACTACCCGCGCCCCCCACTTATTGGTCTCCCGAACCATATAATAAGGGTTTGCTTTAATGCATGTCGGTGTAGAAGCTCTAATGTCGCTCAATCGATCCAAATTCATGAATTGTTCCAAAAACCACTGAGCTGGTATATAAGCCCAAATTCCCCTTTTGGTCGAGTAGACCGGACAAGACTGCCCTTCAAAATTCCACCAGGCCAGTTCAGGAGCACAAAGATGTAGGCTTTTAGATGGAAGATCAGTTCGAAAATTCCAAAACTTCCAAGTGAACATGAAAACGTTCGAATAGGAAGAATCAGCACCGTCGTCGTTATAAGTATTCATCCAATCATAAGCACTCCTCATTAATCTGAGATCTTCGGTATTACGTTGAATTTCTCCACGAGGCCAACGCACAATTTCTTCATACTCAATAAACATCGCATACCCAATCCACTTTCTATTGTTGTCAAGATCTGGAAGTCATATATACGGAATGCCCCTGCTTGTATCGTTGAACCACAATCCCATTCCATATGTCACCACAGAGCTGCCATGCATTACCTTGGTACTAACAGTACTTGTCCCCTATAAAGTAAAAATCAAAAGACGAGAGATATTATTGTTTTTCATTTCAATATAAATAAGATGGCATGTGCTTGCTGAAGAGAGAGAGAGAGAGAGAGAGAGAGAGGTATCTTTTACCTCGAAGCTTCCGCTTCCCACTTCCATGTGGAGAATCATGGATTCATTAGGAGCATAAAAAGTCAGTTCACAACCCTTTTTACTAAAACACCGTAGTTCTGGACCAAAGGTGGTGCTACTCCCAAATGGAGGGGTGGATAATTTCTGTCGATGTCCAGAGATTCCCCAAATCGGAAGTGAGAGTCCAGTGAATCTCAAGATCTTTATGCTCATCGGAAATGGATTTGGGAATAATTGTGTTATAGCAGCGGTTTCAACTGCATGAAGCTCCTCTAGACACTTCATGCTACTTATGTCCGGAAATTTCTCAAGTCTGTAGCAACCCGATAATTGAAGAAATCTAAGAGTCGACAACCTACACATATCACTTGGAAGGTTCGAAAGCTTTTCACAGTCTCGAAAAGACAATGTCGAAAGACCAGATAAATTCGTAAATGATTGCGGTACTTCTCTTATGCCAGTGCCATCCAAATAAAGTAGTCCCAAAGATGCCATATTTCCAACAATATCTGGAAATTTTTCTAGTCTTGAACAGTCAGAAAGTTTGAAATCTTCAAGAGATTCTAAGCTGATCTTGTCCGGAAGCACTCTAAGATGTTCGCAAGAACTAAGATCCAGTTGTTTAAGCCGTTTGAGACCTCCGTGATCTGTTTTGTAGATAAAAGATGTGGCTAGAGGGAGAATGACCTACCAGGAACTTCAAATTTACACTGTCAATTGTCCCAAGAATTTTCAGAAATTCCACTTTCGTCTGACCCAGATTCCTCGTCATATTGATTTACATGTCTGCAATGGTGTCAGTACCAATTCAATTAGTCTCCATAAGATTGCAATATTGCCTCAAATTTGAAAGTGACCCACTCCACATGGTGATGGTACATATATAAGATAATAAGCCAACCATTTACCTTTCTTCATGAACTCTACCGTCGATGAAAGGGTGAGGAGGTATCACACCAAGGTTACCCTTTCCAAAACAATAAGAAAGGCAGTTATAGAATTCGGGTTCCAAACCAGGAGGAGCAATGCTACTAAAGAACTCTGAAGCGTTATCCTCATATACTACACGCGCCCCCAACTTTTTGACCTCCGGAATCGCTATCATCTCCTTTTCGAAGCGTCGTCGTACTGTAACACAGCCGTAGATCCAACTTGAAATGTCGACGCTCAATCGATCCAAATCCTTGAACTGTTCCATAAACCACTCAGCTGGTATATATGCCCAAATTACCCTTCGTTCATCCCAACTTCCATCCAGGAATTCATGAGGAGCACAAAAATCTAGGCCCGGAATTGATGAAAGATAAAGTCCACCATTACTGCAATACATGCCAATATAGAACTTGATTACTATGGTCGACTGATAAACATTGTACACGTCATCATTATCATGAATTAATCCATAACTCCGATGATACGTCTCTCCACCGTAATTACCAATAGGCTGCTCATGACGAGTTGCTTTATAGTCAATAAACATGGAACACCCAATCCACTTCCTATTGTTGTCGAGATCATGTACAAGTCTTATAATATTAGAAGTGTCACTGCTTGTATTGCTGAACCACTCCGATATTCCATCACTAATTGTTAACAAAGAGCCATGCATTACCTTCGTACTAACACAACTTGTTCCCTATAAAATCAAAATCAAAAGACGAGATATATTATTGTTTTTTCCCATTTCAATATTACCATGGCACGCATGCACGCGCTTGCTGGAAAGAGAGAGTGAGAAATAGAGAAGAGACTTTTACCTCGAAAGGCTCGAATCTTTTACTTCCCACTTCCACGTGGAAAATCTTGGATGAATAAGGACAAAAAGCCAGTTCACAACCTTTTCCACTAAGATGCCATAATAGATTTTTGGGAGGTCCAGGGAGGCTCGTTCTCGAAAGTGGGAGTCCAGTAAGTCTACCGGCATTTGAGACCATCAGAGATGGATTGAGGGACAATCGTGATCCAGTGAGTCTTAAGGTCTTTAGGCTCCTCGGGAGCATATTGCAGGATGTTAGTGTCCTAGCAGTAGTGTCAATTGCGTAAAGCTCCTCTAGACACTCCATCCTACTTAAGTCCGGAATTTCCTTAAGCCTCCTGCAACCCGATAATTGCAGAAATCTGAGACTTGACAACCTACACATATCACTCGGAAGCTTCGAAAGATTTTTGCAGTCTTGGAAAGACAAAGTCGAAAGACCACATAAATTCGTAAATGATGGTGGTATTTCTTGTATGTTAGTGCCATCCAAATAAAGTAGTCTCAAAGATCTCATATTTCCCACAATATTTGGAAATTTTTTTAATCTTGAACAGCCAGAAAGTATGAAATCTTCTAGAGACTCTAATCTGATCTCTTTTGGAAGTTGTCTGAGATTTTTGCAAAAACTAAGATCCAGTTGTTTAAGCCGTTTGAGACCTCCAATGGATGGATGGACTTTAGTCAAACTTTTGCAACCTTCAACGTCTATCATCTCCAGGTTTTGGGCTTTGGAAAAGTCTGGTGTTTCCATCAAGCTTTGTGAACTACTCAAGGCCAATCGTTTCTACTCAAGGCCAATCGTTTCAAGCTGCCTAAACTCTGATATGGATCAATAAATAATTATTGACTAATAGACAAATTAACATTAAGAAGAAAACAAAAAAAGTGTAGAAGCGGAACAATACAAATTCACGTAGATGAAAATCTTACTTTATTTCCTTTCCACAGTTGTTTGAGGCTGCTACCACGCATGTTGAGTTCAACGAGATTGTCTGCGTAGAAATCCATAGGCAAAGATTTAAAAGGAAATCCAAACCATTTCATAAGGCGCAACTCCATGGTCGGCATGGAATTTAAAGCATCTCCATCCCATTCAATAGAGCTTAATTGCTCAGAAAAGTTCTCAGTAATATTTGTGCTGCCAATCTTGAGAATTCTTAGTTTTTTCATCTGTGAAAATGCTTTGACACTCAATCGTTCTTCTATAGGAATAGGCAAGTTTAGAAATATGCCTTCTACCACATCAGTTCCCTAATAATCAAAACCAATAGATTAGTCGATGCGTTGCAAATATTTGGCAACAAATTATTCAAAAGAATTGGAAAAAAAAGTACAATACAGATCTACAATTTATTAAACTAATTTACTTACAGAATTATCCTTTAATACGCGGAGAACATCCTTATAACGCCACAACCTACTACGTCGTCCAGGCTCATCAGGAAATTCACGGCGAACTATTTCTTGGCCCATTTTCTGTAGCAAATCGTGCATATTGATCAACCTCTCTCTTGAAATGGTTATGAGTGATCTCTCCACAAGAACTTCAATATTGATGAGTGGATAGAAGCCGAAACTTTCTAGGACATGAAGTATATCATCTATCTTCTCTCCTTTAAAGAAACACGCAATATCCAAAAATAATTTCTTCTGCAAATCTTCAAGTGCATCAAAACCTATTTGGAGTACATCCAAAATTTTTTTCTTTGGATTTTCTTGAAGTTCCTTCCAAGCTGTATCCCATGCAATTGTGGTTCTACCAAACAAAAATGACCCTAGCACTTTAAGAGCTAAAGGTAGGCCTTGCGCATACTGTACAAAACTTTTAGACAAATTCACATAGCTATTTTCTGGATGGAGTTCATTAAAGGCTGATAAACTAAAAAGCTGCACAGCTTCATCGTTGTTTAGCTGCTCGACTGGATAGATAAAATTCGCAAATTTTTCCAACAAATGACCATCTCTACTTGTGATAATGATTCTACTCCCTCTACCGAACATTTCATGGCTCATTGCCAATGCTTCTAGTTGTTCTTCATTGTCCACATCATCGAGGACAATCAAAACCTTTGTACTGCGTAGTCTGTTACTTATCATTCGCAGTCCCTCACGATCATCCCTTATACTTACTTCTTCTTCTAGGATCTTAGAAAGAAGCTGCTTTTGTAAAGAAACTAGACCATAATTTATAGTTTTTTCTCTTACAGAAGCAATAAAGCAGCAAGCTTCAAATTGATAAGAAACTCTATCATAAATGACTTCAGCCAAAGTTGTCTTACCGATTCCACTCATTCCGGTAATTCCTATGAAGTAAACATCATCAGATCCTCTGTGAAGTAAGTTCATCATTTCCTCCACACGTGAGTCTATTCCAACAAGATTGTTGTAAATACTTACAAATCTAATGTTTAACTCACCAAATATCCTTTTAGTAATTTCTCTAACGATAAATGATTCAGACCTACAAAAAAGAGAAAACAAATGTTTAGCAATATGCAAAAATTTTATTTCATTTAATACAATTAGAATAAATGGAGAAACTCTTTCGCTTGATATAGCAACATAATTAAGAATTGATTTGATTATCATATTATAATATCTCGTTAGGAATTATCAGTAAACTCTGTTTTGTCGCTGTTTTCCGAAGAGCAGAGTGCTAAGGAGGGTAAGGGGTGCCTGTGGGACACCCTGTTTTTTGAGCAAAGTAGACGCCCAAATGAGAAAAGAGAAAGATTGCTTCCTTGCTTTGTTGTGTATGCACTGAGAGACGAGGAGGTATCTAGGAGTAAAAAGAAAGTGGGTGTGGACTCACGTTTGTCGTTTTAAGGTGGAAGGATATGAGACCCTAAGGACAGAGGAGAAAAGAAAACCCGATTTTTGCTCCTCTTTTTCTCAATCAAGCAAAAGCAATAAACTCCATCTTTCCAATTGAAGATTGCAGTCGCAGAGATGACGGCAGAGGGCTTCGGCACTAAAACCTCAAAAAAAAATACTAGAAAAAGAAAGAGTGTGCACTATAAGGGAGAGGGCCTCCCCCCATCCCCAACCCCTGACTATGCCTGGGCTAGCTAGAGGTTGGCCACACTAACGGATCTGCCCATGGTCATGTACCACACCGGTACCCTTCAGAGCCGGAAAGATCGGGTGGAAGCTGGGTTTTCTTAGTGTTTAGATATTAATTCAACTTGGTACTTTCTAGATAAGCATACAACAAAAAAAGAAAATTTCTCTCTGCTCTTGCTAAAATATTTAGTTCAATAATCTCGGTTTAGTACTATTTTACTCAATTTCTCCCTCCTCTTGCTAAAATATTTCATCCATTTTCAAGCAATACACCTTTCGTTCTTTTAAGCTTATCACGATTTCAACCTGCCCATAGCACTTGCTCTTTTTCAGTTATCAAGATTACATAATGGATCACTTTCTCTAGAAAATTGACAATCTTTGAGAGAAAAATATATGTTACCTATCTTGTAGATGCCACCCGGAGATACCACCCACATCTGTCAAAGCATCTCTCCATGTTTGTATCATCTTCGTGTCAACTCTGGGGTCTTTTTCATGCTTAGCAAAAGCTTCTGCAAAGGACTCCGTCTGCTTTCTTACGTCGGAGGGATCCACGTGGTAGAAAATGGGAAAAACTATGAGCCCCATTATTTTCATGCATCTGACGATCTCTGCAAGCTCAATCAAACACCATCTAGAGAAAGCATAGTTCCCTGAGATAACAACGATAGCATACATTGATTCTTGTATTGCCTTCAAAAGCCCTTTTAAAATATATTTTCCTCGTTTAAGTTTTTCGTCGTCCCGAAAAGTGAGAATGCCTTTTCGTTTTAAAGCCTCATAGAGATGGTCGGTAAAACTCTTTCGGGTGTCTTCACCATGAAAACTCAAGAAGACTTCATGTCTCCGTTTAGGTGTTGAAGAAGAACAAGAAGACGAGGCTGTCGGAGTGATCACGGATGCCATCGGTGACTTTCCGGCTTGTTCAAGTAAAATGGCAAGAGATTTGAGAGCATGGGAAGAAGAGAGAGGCTGGTGAATGGTGATATATGGAAGCGAACAGTAGTTCATGTGACGAAACTTCTAGGTGGGTGCAAAAGTGATAATGATCGTATAGTCCAAAAGAAGTGGCCCCATTGGTTCTGTCTTTAATATTCTTTTGTTTAATGGAAAAAACTACCTAGAAGTTGCATCTGGTATATCTTCCGGCCGAACCCAAAATGTCAATTTCCTCCTACTTCTTTAATTAATCTTTTGAGTGTATGAAACTTTGGCCCTTTTGTTTCCGTGGTCTAAATCTCTAAGACCAACTGCCCTTCCACCATTTTGTTTCGAGAGAGACCAAAAGTAGAAACTAGAAAGCCTAGATAGTTTCTATGTTATAGCCGGTGATTTTCCTAGCAATTGCCTCCTCCTGATCTAGTAAGAAAATGACGTAAGGATACTTATAACCCAGAAAAAAAAATACTTGAGGAATATAAAAGAAACATACACAAAAAAAATACGGAAAAATTACTACAAATTCTAAACCCGGTTCTATGACCCTCCAATCATTGAAAAAAATATAAAACCACAAAAATTTAAATGAACAACTAAAAATACAAAAGAAAGGATCAAAAAATTGAAATAAAATCTTTAAGAAGAAAATAAATAGAAGAAACTTGAAAATTAAAAAAAATTAGGAAAACAAAAAAACAAAAGAGACTTAACCCGTACTCCAATGGGAGTGGCCTTGAAAGAATGATCAATTTTTTTTTTGACCCGTACTCTCTGCCAGTCTTTGGGTTTGGCCCAAATGGAATATGCCCTACTTTTAGACTAATTCTTTGGCAGTTTCTATGGTCGTCAATCCGGATCTCACGCATCTTGTCTGAAAGTTCTCTTATTTCTGTCTGTCATAAAAAGAAAAAGAAAAAGAATGGCATGTGGGTGTGATCATGTTATTTCTTTTGTTAACCATTTTGACTCTTTGGCAGTGGTCGGGTTTGGGCGTTTTTGATTTACTTTGTTTTAATGGGTTTAGAAATTTTTCCATTTTTAAAAAAAATTGTTGATTGTCGTGAAATCTTGTGTAGAGATGATGTATTGCAATTCAAAGGAGCTATTTTAGTTGTTTATTTCATGATTGTAACAAGCTTTATTGATTATTGTTGGAGTTCTGATGGATTATAATATATGTTGTCGTTTGTGATGTTTTTGACTTTGTATTTTATGACTGGGCTTTGTATTTAAGTCATTAATAATTGAGCATTCAGATTTATAATTTTATTAATGGCAGGATTTATCATTATTCATTGATCAAGAATGATTTCTCAGTTTCCTTCACGTTTACTGTATTACTTACTTTATAAGTATAATTCATAATTGAAGTACTTAAGTTAATGTACAAAATTACTGTTATTAATTACTTGGTCACTTAAGCTGCATTTGCAACTAAAATTTTATCTCTCATAATAAAATACTCTAATATAATATTTATCTCCCATAAAAAATATAAAAAATTATAAAAACTATAAAAATATTACATCTCTCTTCACTTTTTTCACTAGATCCAATACCAACGCTAAACTCAATACCAAAAATTTTACAACACAAACACACTCTTATTTTATCGAAGAAGAGAGAGATTGGTGAATGATTATTATATATATATATATATATGAAAGTGAACAGTAATCCATGTAAAAATAAATAAATAAAAACAGTAGTCCATGTGACGAAAGTTCTAGGTGGGTGTAAAAGCGGAGCATGATCGTAGACTCGTGGTCCAAAGGGATTGGACGCATTGATATCCATTAACGCGTAATCGCGTATTGAAATGGGAGTGTCCCCATTGATAGAATAATTGGTACCAATCAATTGACCAAGTCGGTCACTGCTGGGGGCCACCTTCCACACTTCAGATTTTTTTTTTCAAAAAAGTACCAATTTGATTGTTTGTTACTTTGTTTAATTGTTTTACTCCAATGATTTACTGATTTCTTTTTTTAAAAAAATTATATCCAGTCATTTTATCGAAATTTTGATACTTTTTACTTCGATACGTAGATATTGTTACATTTGGATTCTATACTACAAATTATGTACACTTTGCAATTTTTATTGTTAATTTATAAGGAAATTGATATTTTAATTTATGAAATAATATATTTACTATTATATTAATTATAAGAATAAAATCATCATTTCACTAATTAACAATATCATTTTTTAATTAATAATGAAGAGTGCGAAATTTACAGGAGTTTGTAATTGAGGACCGAAATAGAATCAATAGTGTGTAACACAAAGTGTTAAAATTTCAATAAATTATTGAAAAAAGGCATATTTAATCTTTCACTTTAACCGCATGAAATAGTCACTGGCCTAATGTTCTCTGGGTAAGTTAAACAACCTAATTATTTTTAAAATTTGAAACTATAGTAACCCATGATTTCGCTGTCTTTATTTCTTTACCACATTTATTGACCCCTTTTTTGTCTCTCTAAGATCATATGTCAAAAGTCCTCTATTCTTTTTTGTTTTTGGATAAATGTAAAATCAGTCCATGTGATATACACAAAAATCAATTTAGTCTCTGTAATATAAAAAATTTCGATTTAGTCCCTGTGATTCTATTTTCTTTTATTATCGGTCCTCCTTCAGGGACTGATTTTATCACTTTCTGAAATCACAGGGACTAAATTGATGATTTTCATATAACATGGACTAAATCGATTTTTGCGTATAACATAAGGACCAATTTTGCATTTATCCCTTTTTTTCCCTCCATAAAAGAGTGAAAGGGCAACCAGTGTAGTCAACTCCCTCTAGACGTGATTATAGAAATTTTCACTCATTGTAGAATATTTAGATTGAGTCATAGTTACATATCCTAGGAAGGGAGGATCGTCACTATAACCCCACCAGCATGCAAGTAATAATGGAGAGGGTTCGATAAGGGCTTAAAATTTTTTGGTAAGAATCGAAATTTCCAGTACACTTTCGATTCTGGAAATCCAGTTTCGGCAGATATCGGAATCGAAATCAAAAGTTATTTTTGACAATTTTCGAAATCGGAACAGAAACTAGAAAATAAAATAAAAATAGTGCTCAAAATAAAGTATAACATATGTAATTTGATTTTGGATAAAATTTTACATTTATAGTTAATTTTTATGACGAATAACTAAAAAATACCGAAATTTTCGATTTTTTTTTAAAATAGGGCTCAAAATAAAGTATAACATATGATGAGTACTACATTTGTTTGAATGTTTATTTTAGAATATAGATTTTGGTTGAATGTTATACATTTATAGTTAATTTATGATGAATAATAGAAAAATCTTCCAAAAATTTGGTCTAAAAAATATTTCTAGCTCATTAGGGCCCCAAAAAAAATATTTACGATTCCGATATTTCAGTTTCATTCTGGTTCCATTCCGGTAGAACGATAAAATATAATAATGGAACCAAAAAAAAAAAAAAATTGCATTCCAGTGAATACTGGAACAGAACCAGAATACCAGAATTAGCAATTCCGATTCCATCTTTTCCAGTACTCACCTTTGAGGTTTGATCCAAGGATCTCCCTTCCCCCCACACTCTGTCTTGAGTGTCTTATTTCAGACTCCTATACCACTTGAGCTATCATTATGAACGAAACGATCTCAGAAATTAAAACTAAATTACATACAAATAAAACCAACTAAAAATATTATCTACCACATTCTGATGGTAAAAAGTCCTCTATTCATTCCTTGGTTAGTTTCAACTTGTACCTCTCGTCCTAGGCCCGCCCTCCAGCCCAATGCTCGACGGGACATAGGTCGGGCTCGGAGTTTTTTTGAACAACAGTACTAAAGAGATGCACATTACTTGACAATAGGCCTCAAGTAATTTAAACAACAGCCGTGCCCGCTCCATATACCCGAACCCAGAAAAGTTAGAAAAAAGAAGATGAAATATATGAATTGGCACAAATCACATGACAAATCCCCAATACACTTCGCTAAAACGGATTCTCAACCGGCTATCCTAAGACAAATAAAAGAAATTATACTTTTAGACAGGGCTTAATTAATATCACCCTTCATCCCATTCGACAGAGCTTAATTAATATCACCCTTCTGGCGATGCAACGAGATATGTATGTAGGCCTGCGACTAGTTGCAACTGGCCTGAGAGGTTCCGGGCTTAATTGGAAAAGCTAAGATATGTAGGCCCACTGACCCGTTGCAGCCTACATAAAAAAGCTAAGAGGTGTAGGCGTGGTGAATATTTACGTTCTTTGGTAATATTGGCACTTAATAACCAATATTTCTCAATCTTTTGTTTCTTCAAATATGCATAATAATACGGCTTAATTACTATTACCGTCCTTGTAATATTAATTTTTTAACAAATCAATTCTTAAGGTAAAATTTTGAATGGACCAATATGTAAGCTACTAACATAAAATTGAGATATCTATTATCGAGATCAGATAATCTGGAGCTCATCCTTATTAGAGGGCTAAAATTTGATGCAAAGAAGGATTTATATGTCTACGAGATGTACTGCAAAGATCAATTCATTTGAAATTGTACATCTTTGATTAATTTATTAAAAATTAATATCACATCGATTATATGGTAATTAAAACAATAATACATCTCAATTACATCCTTTTTTGTTTTGGCAAAACAAAGACCACCTGTTTGTTTATATTTCTTTCTTCTTGGGGCCTGGGCCTGCAAAACTTGTGGGCCCTAAGGCATCCGAGTTGTCAATTGTTCACCGAATATATTAGTTACGACTTACCACTTGCCAGTTCGGACACACAAAATTTAATGGTTGTCGTTTTGTTTTGAGCTGCAAAACGACAAAATCTGATCTATTGTTCTTCCGTCGGCGTTCAGGTTGGATACATTTTTGACCATGCATAAATGAGAATGTTGTATAACAAGGCGCCCTGTGACATTTGGGTGGTGTTCTTTTTCCTAAAATTTTGGAGTATGAAAATTTCTAGCAAAATAAATATACTCTAAAATTTTTTATTTTTATACATATATACATTCTAATTTTTACAGACCCTAATCAATCTTAATAAAGTAAAAATTTTCAAAATTTTGACAATATTCTCCGAAATTTTGACAAAGGAACGCCTCTTTGATTGCAACCAATGTTCTCTTTTTAGCAGCATAGAAGCTGGTGAAGCTCATGAACCCAAAGATTGAGGGCCTAGGAATACAATACTACAAGAGAAGGAAATTAAAGGATCCTCCAAAGCCACTGCAGCTGGAAAGCTCCAAGTCTCTAATTTCCCGAGTAAAGTTTTCGTGGCCTCTGCTTCCAATCGATCGTTTCCATGTCAGCCAGGTACATGAGCTGGCCGATCACTCGCGCATATGAATTTGCTCAATCAATGGATAGACATACATTAGACCAATACGTTTCAAACTAGATAAGTGCCTGTAATGGAATGGAACAAAGAGATCCACCATTTGTGGAAGAATTGAATCTGCAGGATTGAGATGCAGAATTAATGTATTCTTGAGAAGGATTAATTTTGGACATGATGTGGGATCGCTGAGGTTTATCAATTACTCAAATATTTATTGTTAAAAATATTAAGGCGTATAGAGGATCATGATTGAATTTAAACTATGTAACTCAGATTGAAAGTTTGAGTACTTTCGAGAGTCAAGAAAAATGGTCGCTAGAAGCATCGAAATAGTCGTTAAAACACTAAGGCGACATTAAGAAGTCGTCGAAGGCTTGTCGCTTATAGTGCGTCACTATACATGTGAAGCGACAAATTTTTTTCAGCCGCTATTGTGAAACAATTTGCAACGAGGAGTCCGTAGCTATAAGGCCTTCCCGGCCCCAAGGGTAGCTAAAAACATCTGCACATTGTCGCTAAAAGCAGTGGTCACAATTTTCTGCTAGTTTAAATATTGATTTTTATAAAATTATTTTCTTGCTTTCAGAAATGAACCATTTTACAGTTGCAAAAATGCACAAATATTGACAAAATGAATTGTCCTATTTTTGTAAATGTTTTGGGGGGGGGGGGGGGGCAAATATCAATATACTTGGAATATCCAAACACTAATTCAAGGGATAAACCCGTTTCAAACAAATACAAATCTGTAATCTTAGAACTATCAGCACGTTACCAACACAAGTAAATTAAAATAAAAATTGAGTAAGATGTTCAGCGTCACCCAACTTGAATCTTGTGAGATTCCACGACACAGAGATGACCTCTGAGGCTTTCTTAAGCCATTGAATTCCCTCAATGAATAAGTTGCACAAGGGACCAGAGGC
Organism: Myrica gale; assembly: GCA_963930655.1. Lineage (NCBI taxonomy): Eukaryota > Viridiplantae > Streptophyta > Magnoliopsida > Fagales > Myricaceae > Myrica > Myrica gale. Next base: position 6,405,497 of record OZ005602.1, on the reverse strand, counting down.
ACGTGTATGAGAAAGTTGATCTGCAACCTTCATCATGCTCTCAAGTCTCAACATCCTACAAGATAAAATGTGAAGAAAGTCCATCAAAATGCACCACTCCGTAAAATACTTGTGAAGACCACTTTTCAAAAATTCAAACAAGCCTTATCCCAATTTTGGGAAAATCTAAAACAGAATTAAATTATCTCAGATAACCAATAAATAGCTCAAAACCACAATAAAGTTGTGCAAGTCACAATTAAACTATATTACAAGAAACTTATATCAATGTGCAAAAAAACGGAAATCAATGCATTCTACATTAGAAATCAATTTTGATTAAGACACCCAAGTGGGCTACCAAGGCAAAAGCTAATACCTCCACACTGCTAAAAACGTCCTTGTCTTTGTCCTTTCTTCCTCTACTAAATCAAGTATTAAACACATAACATTGATATTCACTACACTTCCAAATCACTCTGCAGTACCAAAAACAAAAGGAAGTACATGCTTCATTGCACTCATCAACATTCAGGGAAAAACACACAAGATGCTCCCATAACATTAAGAGCATCAACACATTCTGTGGTCATGCTAATTTTTTTAAACAAAATCACCTCAAAAGCAGGGGCACCAGAGCAGAAAGAAAGGGCCTTCTTGCACCATTTCAGCGTGGAACATGCACGTTGAAGTTCTGGAATCTCACGGAAGTCAAAACAAAGAGATAAACCACTTTTTATGAGAGATTGCATTTTAGAAATTCTATCACTAGAATCATTAAGTCACCTGTATATGAGGAGCCTAGAACATTTCCTAAATGACTGCTTCAACCTCGGCCATACCAGCAAGGGATTTTCCTGGAAAGCAGTGATATAATGGATTAGTTTAGTGAAAAGAACAAGCAAACCTTACTTCTCACGATGGGTCAACAGAACAAGCAAACCTTTCTTAAATTCACCCCACCCCTTTGCTCTGCACCTTGCTGGATGGTAAGGATAACATAGAACAAATATATTTACTGAAAGATCTGGACCCTCTAATCAAGAACCAAATATATTTACCAGTAGATGAAAACACATGTCTAACGATTTCAGAAGTTTGAGAGTTGAGAATCAACATAGAACAAAACCCAATCAAAGCCCTAAATCCCGAATCTGCCAATCAAATCCTCAATGTATCAAACCCTAAACCCTATAGTTCAAAGAGAGATAAGCCATCGTGATTAGGTTAGACAAAAATAACTACACCTTGGTGAGAGAGAGAAATTCGGCGCCCAAAGAGAGATTCCGGCCAAGAGACACAGAGAAAGTTGAGAGGACTACTCACGGTCGGCAATGATGGCTGGATTGTGCGAGAGAGAGAGAGAGAGAGAGTTGTGTATCTGTGAGACAGTGAGAGAGAAAGAGTTGTGTCTATGAGACAGTGAGAGAGAGATCGAGGGAGACAAAGTCGCAGGGAGGAAGGAGAGGGGGAGAGAGAGAGAGAGGAGAAGGTTGGGGGGGTTGTCGTCGAAGCTTTATGTTTTTTTAGCTACAAAATAATATTTCGTCGCAAAAGATGTGCTAAACCGACGCAATTGTATTGTCCCTTATATTTTGATGACGATTTAGAATTTTGTTACCAAAAACATTTATTTTGTCTTTAGCGACAAACAATACTTTTGTCACACAAAATACTTTTAGCGACAAAATTAGTTGGTCACTGATAATGCTTTTAACTATGAATATAGAATTTGGTGGCTAAAAGCATGTGTTTTAATTATTTAGCGACAAAACAATATTTTCATTGCAAAAAATACAACGTTTGATTTGTTGCTAATACAGTCGTTGCTAAAACCATCTTCTAACGACAGAATTTTATGTTCATTGCAAAAAGAGGTATTTTAGCGATGAAATAATTTTTTGTAGTAAAAAAATTTTTTAGCTACGAAATTGAGTGTGCGGCTAAAGGCCATATTTCTTGTAGTGAAAGTAGAGGAGCTAAGGGGTCCTGGACGCCCAAGAGTTTTAAACCCCGCTTCTCCTTCAGCCCGGCCCCTCCATACACTTAAAAAGTTTAATACTTCCCCTCTATACAAGGCACATATCAGGCCTTAATCAGCAGGTTACTGATAACATTATTAATTACGTGTTAAATTTAATCTATAACCTTTTGATACATATATTTTTATACTACAGAGCAACCAATGAGGCTCCGGAGCTCTCAATTTTGGCACAGACATTCCACATCCGGAGTCCAAAATCTTTTTACGAGGTCTAAAAACCCTGTATTATTAATGTTACCTTCAAATGTACGTACTGCACGTACATGTTACATATAATTACCCAATAATATGGCCTTTAAGTATCGAAGTTATACTTGGACTGATGGTTGTATCATAATTCCTTGAAAAGAGACCCCTCGATCCAACAACATTGCTACATTTGTTACGAAATGATACCCACCCGATCACATTAGACAACGATAACGAATTGGGAAACAAAGGAGAAAGTGACTGTAAAAGAACCTTCTAACATTCATAATCCCGAAACTAATGGTCAAACCTGGCAATTGGGATCTGGATTAATTTGCCCTTATGGTCCTTAGGTGTCAGGTGCTGGACCAATCGGAGTAGAAGATCAATTAATTATATCCGCGTTTGTTCTTCTCTGTCTGTCTTTCATCTCTTTCGGCGAGAGATTGATTGATTCCATGTTTGAGAATGGAGACAGTACAGCACAAGTCAAACACGCTTGCATGCATTAACCAATTTTCATCGCTTCGTTTTTTGGTTGGAGCAGTAACAGATTTTCATCTCTCAAAAAAGAGAAATCAACCAGAGAATGTTAAGTAATATGATTCTGAAACCAGATTCCAGCTCCCTTTGTGTTACTCGAAATTCTCGAAAGATGTCTCCGTTCACTTCCCCGTAATGATCATTGATCACGCGACTTGGGATTTCTTCATCTATTAATTTTCCTTGAAAGTATGTCGCCACATTTCGGTTATGTTGAATTTTTAGGATTTAGAGGGTTTTCAGAATTTTTAGGTGATGCTGGAGTTTATTGGTATGCGTGCAAAAATGTCGATTTGTATTGGTATTTGAATATATTCGGTTTGCGTATTCTCAAGATTCAAAAAATTCTTAGAATACAAAGAAAACGAACAAGACCTTAATTATAACAAGCCATGATCATCATATTATCCTTTCGGTATTAATTAAAGGATATATATTATATATATGGGTCCAGGGCCCAGGCCTCATATCAAAATATTAACAGGTGGATTTAGTGAGAGGCATCGCCTAATAAATCTCTTAATTTTTTTATGGGCCACCCCCCATAGACCGAGGCCCTGAGGCCCACCCCTCCTCAGTTCCATCAAACTTAGGAAAATCCAGCTTAACTGACCTGAATTGCAAACCACCAGGATCTCCACCTCCTCCATTTCCTCCACTGCCTCCACTTCCACTCGATGGTGGACTCATATTGGTAAGCGTCGATGCCTCCTCATGCTCCTTCTCTTTATCTTTGAGTAAGACTTGCATATTCACTGTCAGATTCGCAAGTTGTTGTAGTATACTGTGCATATTTTGCTTTTGATCGTCCTGGTCTTTCTTCAACAGGGTAATGTGCTCCATCACTTCCTTGTAACGAGTATTCACCGTGGCTGGATCGTGCCTCTGATACCAATTGTAACAGATTGCTTGGATGTTTGTAATTTGCAGCAGAACGTTTGAATGATTGTAATCGTATAAACGAAATTAACAAGTAATGGATCTTTGTATGTAACTGGAAAATGAATTACTGAATTGAAAGGGCCAAATTCGAGGTTTGGCCAACCTCCTTACAGACTAAGGAAGAAGAAGAAGAAAATAACAGGCGTGAGAATCTTTTATACCCGTAACAAGATAACTGCCTCCCTTATAACCGAGAGACTCTCGATTCACCTAAGGACTAAAGCTAACAAACTCCATGCGAGATTCCCTCATACAATTTACTTCCACATGGGCCCTGGGCCTTCTCACCACAAACACACTCTTCCCAGCCCAACATCACAAACACATTAGCCCTATACTAACACTTCAGCCCATTATTCATAACCACTCACCCAGCCCATCACGATAGGTAATGACCCGGCCCATCCCGATAAGCATAGGACAGACAACACGTGATTCTTTTCTTCTCGTATGTTCCTTTTCTTGCCTTCCATTTCCCCCAAATCAAACTAAACACGATTTCCTTTCCTTTAACCCTAGCCACCTTCCCTGCAGCCGTGTGACATTGTCGTGCCCTTTCAAAGCACCTTGTCCACAAGGTGCGGAAATTGAACCCGCATCTTCTCAAGCTTCTCCCAAGTAGCATCCTCGAGCACCTGACCAGTCCAGTGGACCAGTATCTCAGTGATTGGGAGACTGCCAGATCTACGAACTCAACGTTCAAGAATGGCCTGAAGTTCGGGTTTGAAGATACCCTGGGGATCAACTGGAGGCAAAGAAGGGAGGGGGTGCAACGAACCCCGATTTTCTTCTTCAACTGAGACACATGGATGACCGGGTGGATCCGAGATTGAGCTGGTAGATCCAGTTGGAAGCTACTTCTCCAATACGATCCTTCACTTGGAAAGGGCCATAAAAACGAGGTGACAGCTTCAATACCCGACGATAAGCCACTGTCGTCTGCCGATAAGATTGTAACCTTAGGTAAAGCCAGTCACCTACCTCAAAGTTCCTTTCAGATCTCTTTACGTCTGCGTAGTACTTCATGCGATGTTGTGCTCTTGACAGGTTCTCCTTCAACAGTGTGAGGGTGTGGTCGCGGCTGCGTAGGACAGTATCAACTGCTGCTACTTGGGTTGTGCCGGCCTCATATGACAATAATTTGGGAGGTAACTGCCCGTAAATAACTTCATAGGGTGTTAGTTTAGTTGAAGCATAAAAATTCGTGTTGTACCACCACTCTGGAAGAGGCACCCACTGAGACCAATCTTTTGGTCGATCACCCACAAAACACCTAAGATAATTTTCTAAGCACTTATTTACAATCTCTGTCTGACCATCTGTTTGAGGATGGTAAGTTGTGCTATAGGATAGGGTAGTACCTTGAGCCTTAAAAAGCTCTTTCCAAAATGTACTAGTAAAAGTAGGATCCCGATCTGAGATAATAGAGTCTGGTAACCCATGCAGCTTGAAAATGGAGTTCATGAATACTCTTGCTACCTTAGATGCAGTGTAGGGTGAGATAGAGGCATGAAATGTGCATATTTAGATAGCCTGTCCACAACCACATAAAGAATAGAATATCCCTGAGAAATAGGTAGACCTTCAATGAAATCCATGGTAATGTGGCTCCAGCTACGATCTGGAATAGGCAAGGGCTGTAGTAAACCCCCTGGTGACATATTTTCATGCTTGTTCTGCTGACAAGTGTGTCATTCTCTGATATATTTTCGGAGGTGTTTCTTCATATTTGACCAATAGAAATCCCTTTTAGCACGGTGTAGGGTCTTGTCATACCCTGAATGCCCCCCAACAGGGGTATCATCAGCATGTTGTATAAGTTGCTCCCTTAGAGCTGTGTGGCTCCCACAAAGAGTCTGCCCTTATAGGATAGAATGTCATTTCTCACATTGTACTTAACAGGATCCAAGGTACCTTGCTCCCATTTCTTAAACAGACCTTAGTCTCATCATCTTGATAGCTTAGTTTGAGATCCTCAAGCCAAGTAGTCGTATGATAAGAGATGGCTGAAAGGGAAATATCAGCAGAGGTTTCTCCTTTCCTAGATAGTGCGTCTGCCACCTTGTTGTCTCTTCCTCTTTTATATTCAACTCTGAAATCATACTCCAATAGTTTAGTGAGTCATTTCTGCTGTAATGGAGTCCCAATTTTTTGCTCAAGCAGATGTTTTAGGCTCTATTGATCTGTCTTCACTACAAATGTCTGCCTAATTAGATAGTGCCTCCATTTTTGCACAGTTTTTACCATTGCCAGTAGCTCTTTCTCATAGGTTGACATGTCAATTGTCTTCCCCTTGAGAACCTGGCTAAAATAAGCAATGGGTCTGCCCCGTTGCATTAGGACTGCCCCGATACCCATACCACTGGCATCACACTCTAAGATAAATGGGCTGAAAAAATCAGGAAGAGCTAGAACTGGTGGTTTAGTGACTGCAAGCTTGAGATTGTGGAAAGCCTCGGTAGCTGCAGGAGATCACCAAAGGAATTCTTTTTCAGTAAGGCAGTAAGAGGTGCTGCAATAACCCATATCCTTTAATAAATTTTATGTAGTAGCCAGTAAGGCCTAAAAAGCCTCTAAGTGATTTTAAAGTGGTTGGAAGGGGCCAGTCCAACATGGATTGAATCTTTGAAGGATCAGCCTTTACACCTTCATCTGAAACAATATGTCCCAAATAGTCCACCTCCCTACAACCAAATCTGCACTTAGATCGTTTAGCATACAACTGGTGCTTCTGTAGGACCTTCAACGTCATCTTTAGATGCAGCAAGTGATCTGCCCAAGTCTGACTGTAGATTAGAATGTAATCGAAGAAAACCAGTAAAAACTTTCGTAGGAAGAGCCTGAATACTTCATTCATAAGGCTTTGGAATGTGGATGGAGCATTGGTCAAGCCAAAGGGCATGACTAGAAACTCATAATGGCCTTCATGTGTCCTAAAGGTTGTTTTAGGAACATCCTCCGGCCTTACTCTGATTTGGTGTGGTATCCAGATCGTAAGTCTAGCTTAGAAAAGAACCTTGCCCCATGTAACTCATCTACCACTAGAATAGGAAATTTGTCCTTGACTGTCTCTTTGTTTAGGGCCCTATAGTCAACACACATACGACATGTGCCATCTGCCTTCCTCACCAGCAAAACAGGGGATGAAAAGGGGCTTTAACTCAATCTGATGACGCCCGTTTTCAAAAGGTCCCTAACAATTTTTTCTATTTCCTCTTTCTGAAAAAAAGGATATCGATAGGGTCTAACTGAGATGGGAGGAGTCCCTCTTTTAGAGTAATAGAGTGATCATGTGACCTCACTGGTGGTAGTCCAGTAGGTTCTAAGAAAACCTCTGCATGTTGCTGTAGGAGTGTTTCCACATCTGATAATACCTTGGTACTGCCCAATTCCACTGGTTCTAACAACTGTAGTAGGATGCCCTTTTTTTCAAACTTAGGCACCTCTGTCATCTCTCTTTCCTCCATCAGTTGTGTAGGGTTTAAACCCTGCAAAAAAATCTGCTTACCTTACCAACTGAACTGCATTATTAGCTCTGAAAAATTCCACAAAATTTGCCCAAGTGACAGTAGCCAATAAACACCCAACACCATGTCACACCCAGCTAGTGATAATACATAAGTGTCGGTTGTGAAAAAGTACCATTGTATCTGTAATTTTAAGGCTTCCTTCCTTCCTTCACTGCCAATTAGCTCCCCATTAGCCACACACACCTTTATGTTATCCCCCTTCTCTATCTTTAACTGGGCTTTTCTCGCAATTAGTGGGCCTAAAAAATTGTGTGTACTGCCTGAGTCGATCAATATAACTATCTGTTGTCCCCCACTCTTCCAATTACCCTCATAGTTTTAGGGTTCATACACCCTGTTAAAGCATGTAATGAAATTTCTGGATCCCCTTATTCCACCTCCACATTTGAGCCCTCATCCATTTCTGCCTCCCCTTCTAACTCAACATATCCCAGTTCCAAACACTCTATGATAAACAACTTAGGATTCTTACAAACATGCTTTGAGTGTCACTTCTCATCACAGTTATAACACATCCCTTTCTCCATTCTTTCCCTCATTTGGTTGGGTGTAAGTTTGTGGATTGGGTAAGTTTTTCTGTTGGCAGTTGGGTTATATGGATTGATGGTTGTAAGGTTTGGGTGGTTTAAGTTGCTGTTTGGATGGGGTACGGTTGAATGATATGTGGTTGGTATAGGCAACATGCCTTTGGGGTTTCTCTTGTTAAGTAACACATGTTCTTCTTGAATTTTAGCTAATCCATAAGCCACAATCAGGTTAGGAGGACTAAACATCCTTACTGGTAGCCTGATCTCATCCTTAAGCCCACTTAAAAAATAACTTAGCTTATAACCTTCAGTTAAGCCTCTCAACCAATTAGACAAGGCTTCAAACTGCCCCTTGTAATTCTCCACAGTCCCAGTTTGTCTTAACCGACTTAACATTTTCATGGGGTCATCATATGAACTTGGGCCAAATCTGATTTGAAGAGCTTGTACAAAACTCTCTCAATCTCTTATACCTCCAGAATTCTCTAAATCTTGAAACCATACTAGGGCAGTTCCTTCCATGTCATAGGAAGCTAGTAAAATGCGATGATGCAGGGGAGTCTTATAGAAACTAAAAAACTGAGTGGTTTTGTATAACCAACCATTCGGATCAGTTCCATCAAACTTAGGAAAAACCAGCTTAACTGACCTGAATTACGGACCACCAGGATCTCCACCAACTCCATTTCCTCCACTGCCTCCACTTCCACTCGATGGTGGACTCATATTGGTAAGCATTGATGCCTCCTCATGCTCCTTCTCTTTATCTTTAAGTAAGACTTGCATATTCACTATCAGATTCGCAAGTTGTTGTAGTATACTGTGCATATTTTGCTTCTGATCGTCCTGGTCTTTCTTCAACAGGGTAATGTGCTCCATCACTTCCTTGTAACGAGTATCCACCATGGCTGGATAGTGCCTCTGATACCAATTGTAACAGATTGCTTGGATGTTTGTGATTTGCAGCAGAACGTTTGAATGATTGTAATCGTATAAACGAAATTAACAAGTAATGGATCTTCGTATGTAACTGGAAAATGAATTACTGAATTGAAAGGGCCAAATTCGAGGTTTGACCAATCTCCTTACAGACTGAGGAAGAAGAAGAAAATAACAGGCGTGAGAATCTTTTATACCCCTAACAAGATAACTGCCTCCCTTATAACCGAGAGAGTCCCGATTCGCCTTAGGACAAAAGCTAACAAACTCCATGCGAGATTCCCTCATACAACTTACTTCCACATGGGCCCTGGGCCTTCTCACCACAGACACACTCTTCCCAGCCCAACATCACAAACACACTAGCCCTATACTAACACTTCAGCCCATTATTCATAACCATTCACCCAGCCCATCACGATAGGTAATGACCCGGCCCATCCCGATAAGCATAGGACAGACAACACGTGATTCTTTTCTTCTCGTATGTCCCTTGTCTTGCCTTCCATTTCCTCCAAATCAAACTAAACACGATTTCCTTTCCTTTAACCCTAGCCACCTTCCCTGCAGCCGTGTGACATTTGTACCCTACCACCCCATACCCATTCTTGAGAAGGGCCATATTGGGCCAATACAGGAACTTAGAGAAACCTTTCCGTATATTGATGGATACGTTCCAGGAACTCGAGCACGATATCATCAAGTTCATGTCCAAGATTCGCCCAATCAAACCTGTCGGGCCTCTCTTCAAGAACCCCACAGCACAGAACGCTAATGTCCGTGGTGTACATCTCCTCCGGCAGCGTGGTCTACTTGACTCAAGCCCAAGTGGACGAGATCGCTTACGGGATCTTGGACTCTAGGGTCTCATTCTTGTGGGTCATGAAGCCACCTCACAAAGACTCTGTTGCATCCTTGGAGAAAGCTGGGGAAAAATGCAGAATTGTCCAATGGAGACCGCAGGAGCAAGTTTTGGCCCATCCCTCTGTTGCATGCTTTTTCACACATTGCGGGTGGAACTCAACCATGGAGTCTCTCACCTTAGGCATGCCGGTGGTGGCCTTCCCGCAATGGGGAGACCAAGTCACGGACGCAGTGTTCTTGGTGGATGTCTTCAAGACCGGGCTAAGAATGGAGAACGGATTGGGTCCAACCCCTAATCCGTCCGACCATCTTAAGAATGTGCCGCGGCGAGGCTGAGAACAGGGTGATTCCTAGGGATGAGGTGCAGAAGTGCTTGCTGGAAGCCACGGTGGTGTTGAGAGAGATAGCAACAAACAAACAGCGGAATAATTCTTCTCTCTAGATGAAAGAAAATATAGCACAATCTTAACAATTATACATACTGAAAAATAATCTCAAGATAATTAATCACACCAAGCCAGAACGACACAAGCAATTTTTACGTGGAAAACTTTCCCGGTGTGAGAAAGAAAAAACCACGGGACCTAGTCCAGTCAAATCTCCGCTATAAACCAAATAATGAGTACACAAAGTCTTTTCTAGTCACAACTAGAGGCTACAACTCAGATCTTCTCTTGGCAAATACAACGGAAAAAACAACATAGAGAAAATACCAATAATTTGCGGTTACTGTTCACGCGTACAAACCACTGTTTCTGAGCTCAAAATTTGATCTTCACCGTTCAGATGATATCCCCTTGTGTCGTGAACGTCTCCTCCAAATTGCAGCTCGATCGGACCAGAGATGAAGCGGGATCCAGCCTTTGATGAAACATGGGCGTGAAAGAGAAAAGCTGTCTATTTCTTTTTTTTCTCTTCTTTTTTTAATCCGTTCTGCTTCAAAAAATTCTTGCTTAGGGTTATATGTTAAAACCCTAATGGGCTTTGGACCTTATTAAAAACCCCATTGGGATTTCCTTCACATAGAAGGAATAAACCCAACAGGTGGGACCTAAGGCGACGGAGATGAAGGACAAAGCTTTAAAGTGGAAAGCCACGGTTGAGGCTGCGGTGGCGGAGGGTGGCTCCTTCGACCGGAATATCGAAGCCTTTGGACGAGGTGAGAAAGAGAAGCATCGCCCTCACCAGTAAGTCAACTGCTAATGGGGTTCACGACTTGGCCAACAAATCGGCCGCAAATGGGCTTGCAGATTTAGTCGAGTCAAAGACGTACGGGAAGGTGGAATTGGTTAACGTTGAGTCCTAAATCTAGCATGCTTGGTAGTCAAGTCTGAAAAAAAAAATGTCATGGAGCTCGAATGGGCACGTGTTAGGTAATTATTGGAAGTTGGACCTGTGTGGAATAACTGGGATGCCTGAGCTGAGTTCGGGAATTCCCAATTTACCTTTTTTTTTTCAACAAAAAATTATTATATGCTATATAAATAAATAGGCGCCTTCTGTCTGGGCGCTAGCATCCTTGTTTTGGTTCTGGTAACCTCTCCTATTGTGTTCTTCTAAATTCCAAGTGTCTTTAGAACGTGTTGTTTTAGACATTATTATCTGGTTCAGTTCTCTTACGAAAATAGTTTCTATCCTAAACCTTCAGTTTCTAAGAGAGTATTCTGATGTTGTCAATATATAAATAAATGCTATGAATGTTCCAACTGAAATTAGTTAATACATTAATAAAGCACTAAAAAAAGAAAAAAGAAAAATTGAGCCATTAATATATTGTTTAATAAAATCTAAGCTATTGAAAGAATTCATAATGTGTTGGCCACATAAGGTTTTGGTACTAAAACTTCAATTCATAATGTGCTGGCCACATTGTTTAATAATTCTTTGTGGGATAATATTTTTACCCTCTCAGAGTACGTGTATATTAAACATACTACAATATATACTTAATTAAAAAATATTAATTAGAGTCTCATTCAAGAAAATTAACAAAAATGGGTGAAATTTACACAGTTAATTTTCACATGTCGACCTTGGTTCAAGACTTACCAGATATAATTTATTAAGAAGACTTTTTTCTGGGTCAACGTAAACTAAGGAATCAAACTATTCGTTTCCCATTTACTCTCTTGATCGGCAACCCCCTTTTCTTCGTCTTTTGCCTCCTCCTCCTCCTTTTCCTTCTTAATTTTAATTTTATTTTTTTTACAGGAAACATTACTCTTAGCCTATAAAACTTATATCAAAATGATAAAAAAAGGTCCAAATTAAAATGTAGGTTTGTCCTGCCTTAAGATCCGACATTGAAATACGTAGAAAATAGGCTACATATAATATTGACGGTTGGATATTCCTAACATAGGACAAATGTTGATGAATTTTGATAGTATTAAAGTTACATGGGGGCGACCATATAGTTTTGAATTTTTTTTTTTACATTTCGATATAAGTTTATGTACTAAAAGTGAAGTTTGCTATGTTTATTCTAACATTTAGTTTAGTGTTTTTTTGTTTGTTAAGTCGAACTTTTAGTTTTAGTATGGCGTGAATCTGAAATGCCGAGGAGGCTATTTTTGTAGCGAAATTCTCTCTTATTCTCAACGACATAGGCTACAAGCTCAATATACTGTCCGTTAGATGTGGGCTTAATTGTTGGCCCGTGTACCAGGGATTCTTTAGGCAATGAAATTGTTGAGCTGACATAATTATTTAGGTTGTGTTTGCGTCAAAAATTTTATAAAATTTTTCACCCTCTCAAAATAAAATATTACAATATAATCTCTCTTTCTCATCAAAACATAACTTTTCACTACAAAAAAATATAAAAAATTACCTCTCTCTTCACTTTTTCACTAAACCCAACACCATCACTAAATCCAATACCAAAAATTTTACAACACAAACCCACCTGATATGTAGTTGAAATGTGAGGTTCGGATTGATCTTGTGAGTGTTAGAACCGCTTATTTTAACTAGGTCACATGTGGGCTACATGTACATGTATTTGGGCTTTGGACTTTAAGAGTCCTGATATGACGTTGAGATTTAATGAGCTTAAAAGAATTGTTATTTATTTAATCCTTAATAAGAAGAGACACGTGTTTTTAATTAATTTATAATGATGTATGAAGAGTTGTGGCGGTAAGTCTATGAAGAAAAGAGTATAAAAAATACATAAGATTTGATAGACCATATCTCATTATTCAAAAAGAATACTTTCCATGAACTGATCATATCTATCAATTCTTCAAATTAAAGTGTTCCACTACAAATTTAAGTATCAATGGATCTCATGACTCAAGGTTAGTATCGATTAATCTTTGTTTTTATAATAAGTCTATATAAAGAGGTGAAGTTCCACTAATTTGTATAAGTAAAAAAAAAACGTGTAAAGTTTGAGAAATTGAAATGGGTTCCTCCATTCTATTCCTCACTACCTATATCTTCCGCATTTTGCTCTATCCAAAAGCAAAAGCCTTGATCTCTTTGTGTTTTAAATTCCTCTCCCAATTAAAGATGTTATATGACTGATTGTCTTGTTCTAATTTGTAGACTTGGAGAATGGGCAGAGGGGAATAAGAACACCGAAAGGGCTTCGATTATACAAATATGCAAGCGATTCCCCCTGCTTAAGTTCCGCGGAGTGGAAAGGTGGGCTAGGAAGTTTCCAGGTTGCCGGATGGAATCTCGTCTGAAATGGAAGGTGTTTGTCTCATATTCGCACCTATAGCGAATTTTCTATCTGGTACTAACTTTGTGCTTCTTCTTCTTTTTTTACCTGAGCTAAATTTTTATTTCAACCTACGGGGTGTTTGCCTCAGATTCACACTTTGTCTGACTATTCGACTGTTTGTTCAAAGAATAATAAAGAAAAAAAAAGAGAAATTCACTTTTTAGTCTATAGGTTTTGGACACTTTTTCATTTTAGTCCTTAACTTTCAAATTTCAAATTTTTAGTCCTTGAGTTTTATTTGTTTGACGAAATTGTCATTCCGTCAGTCTTCCGTTCATATGCTTAACGGAGCTATTTGACACGTCAGCAAATTTGTACCGGTCAACCGTTCACTTTCAACACATATACTCGGTCGATCGCTTCATGGGCCGTTAAGCATATGGACGACAGACTGACGGAAGGACCATTTCGTCAAAAAAATAAAACTCAATGACTAAAAATTTGAAAGTTGAAAGTCAATGACTAAAATGAAAAAGTGCCCAAACCTAAGACTAAAATGTCAATTTCCCAGAAAAAGAAGACAAAATCTACTTTTTAATTATTTAATGTTCGGCTTGCCTTATTTTCTCTCTTTTTCTAGTAAGTGTAGGCTTGGATTTTTTTTCGTTTTTTTTATAAAGAAAGGTTGGGTTGAGTTAAGTGGAAGTCATATTTGGTTTTATTATTTGTCTTTTATCTAGTGTGTTCATCCATATGGTCCTACACCTACTCACCACATAACCCAATTTAAAAGCCTTTATTTATAAGTCCAAATGATTATTCATCTAATTGTCTGAAATAATAATAACCCAACTCTCAGATCATCTACATTGAACGAGTCTGTTTATTATGTTAGAAGTCTTTTACTCATGTTTTCTTCTCTGGCCTCTTTCTTTCTATTTTCCTGCGAAATGTTTTACTCAGAATAGAACTGTAAATGTCATGAAAACCCCCTCATAATCTAAAAGCAAAAACAGAGAGAAAGAGGACTTTTCCTCATCCAAGCATTGAAATTCTCGGCTCATAAGTGAAACTGATTTTTTTTTGAACATTTTCACCAAACTTATGAAATAAGAAATTACAACTCAATTTGAATTTTAGTTTGGCAAGGAATTTTGCCAACACAAAAACGTTAAAAAACTCCTCATTTGACAATTCCGTGACAAAAATTCCATTCACATAATAAAAATGATAAAGATCCTTGTCAATCACCAAAGCAAAAACTTGTTTACATTATAAGTCAATCCTATGACCTAATTCAAGTGTTCAAGAGTCTCTGAATTAAATATGTTTTTTGAAAAACAATCTCATAGATCAAGTGAAAGCGTGAGAAACAAAAACAATGCATTGAGATAGAGATAATATTGAAAGCAAAACATCTACATATCCAATAAACCAACATATTAAAAATAGTTGAAAACAGAGAGTATTTACTCCCCTAAGCTAGTTATTCATAACACTGTCTTCTCTCCCCTTTTGTCATGACTGGACAAAGGGCAACCATGAGGTCAGAACACTCAACGAAGAGAATGCAGTAGCAAAAAAATTATGATAATATGGACTCCCTTGAGGTGACCTTAGAAATGCCAAAAAAGATTGAATGAAATGACATGCAGGCAATTAAAGCACTAAATTCTTAAAAAAAACAAATGAAATAAATTTTGATCCATTCTCATGAAATCTTAATATTAACTCAGCTCACATACTTAGAAGAAAATGATCATCTATTTCATACCACAAGTCTCATAAGAGTTTTAGAATCAAGGATCAAGGAATGAAAAAGTTGCATGTGTGTGAAAGACCAAGCACAATCAAAGAGGATCGCGACCTTAAAATTGTGAGCGAGGTCAAAGCTAGCCAAATGAAATGACTAGTGAATGGAGACATATAGCCAAATGACTGAAAGTCAAACCTAATGCCTCTAACACCTGAAGATGCAACTTTATTACCTATTTTTCTCCCCTGAATTAAATTCTCCTTTTTTTTGTGGGGGGGGGGGTTTGAATCAACTCCTTTTGGAGTATGAATATTCTTTTTGACTTTTTGATTATTGAGGAGGTATTAATGAATAAGGTCATCTAGTCAAGGTCAAGCAATTTTAAGGACATGTTCCCTATCACTTGTGATTGCCTAACCCAAGTCTCACACATACGGCCAAGCCTCACTCGATCATACTCGTGGTGCATTGTGAGTGTGTATAACACAAGACATTCAATGATCGTTCATCTAGCACCAATATTAGACAATAGCTACTACTCTCAAATCACATTACAAACCAGACATAAGTTGCTAAAATAATTAAAATTTCATGCTAAAGGATCACATTCATGTCAATTATTCAAAGAAAAATATTTTTGTACGTTTTATTTTCAAAGGGAATAGCAAAAATAACATCAAACCTATATGCATGCAATATGTAGCTGAATGCAATCTAATCTAATGCATCCAAGAATCAAAATGCTCAGGGAGTAAAATAAATACCAATAGCCTTATTGTTAGCTAATTGGTATTTATTCTTTTTTCAGTCAGATCTTTTTGATAAATATTGATTGTTTGATCAAGTTCTCTAATTTTTCATTGATAAGCATGGTATTGTTAGTGAGAACCTTGACTTGGTTCATTCCTGACCTTATTCGTCACTAGTAGCCGGCCAATGTTCTTTAGTAAACAGTTTTAATATTTTTAAATAATAACCCAACTCACTAATCACCCAAATATTCCCGAAGTACGAAACTGAGTCATCCGAACATTGACTAGTCTAAATTTCTAGGCCCCACAGGAAGCCAAGATTCAAAAGAAACTTTCACTGTGCTTTAAAAAAAAAGGGAGAGACATTATTAGATGACACAAAAAGAAATTGATTATGCAATAAATTGAAAATATAGCTTCTAAAGAAGACAATCTAGTGTAGGCGGTAGTCCCACCATGATTCCAACGATTTATTTTTTCTCTTCTTTGCTGCAAAATTCAACACAATTAAAAAAAGAGCTAATAAAGCTGTTGGACACCCTAAATCGGTTTCATAAGCTAATAAAGCTATAACCCTAAAGCAATTTAATCTATAACTATTAACAGTCCATAATTGATTAACTTCACAATTAATAGTTGATTAAGCATTTATAGAGCAAATCAGTGTGAAAAAAAGAGGCAGAGAGGGACTTATCATGAGGGAGACAGAGTCGAACGAGAGAGAGAGAGAGCAGCTGAGACGCTTGAGCCAATGAGCCCTGTCCAATACTTGTTGCACGGCGACAGCTGTAGGAGGTGGAGACAGATGAGATTCGACAGAGAGAAAGAATGAGGGGAATGGGGATCCGGGATCCCTAAGGGGAAAGCAGTTGTAAAACAAACCGACGTCATCCCCCCTTTTTTTTTAAAAAAAAAAAAAAAACCTGGTTGTGGCGGTGAACCACCCGGCGGTTGGCGGTTTCACCGCCACCGCTAATTTCACCGCCTTTGGTTGAAATTGGCAACCAGTACCGCCCCCGCTACTAAGCGGGGGCGGTTACCGGTGCCGGTTAACCGGCCCACCGCCGGTACCAGTGAAGACCTCTAACCTTCTTTCGCTCTAGCCTATTGCTTTGATATTGTGTAATAAATTTAAAATATAGCTTCTAAAGTAGACAATCTGTTTGGAAACATGAAGTGATCCTCAGTAGAGGATAGAGGGGGGGCCAACCGGACAATGGCGGAACCAGGAATCAATCTGAAGGGGGGTCAACTCCTAAGAAAAAATGACAAGAAAATCTTCTTACTACTTAATGCAAAAAATGTCTTAAAGTTAAAATATTGAAAATTAAGGACTAAAAACTTTAAAAATATATTATATTGAAATATAAATACAATACTATTTGCTGAGACTATTAAATGTACTAGCATGACTCCGAAATACCTCCACTCTCATTTTCCAATTGCTAAATCCTGTAGATGTAAACACATCTCCCCCAGATCATGATCATCTATTTTGCCTAAATAGATAATACCACAAGCAATACGCTGTATCTAACCACTCATATTCTTTGAACCATGACTTCAAAAAAACCCTCATTCGTTTTCCATGTTGCTTCTTGGAAAAATCATGCCCAAGCGGTTGACAAAGACTTTTCATCAAATACTTCATACGAACTTAATCCCTAATCCTAACATCATATTCTTCAATGGGTTTATGTAACCCTAGGTCAACAACAATATCATTTGGACTAAATAAAACACGAGGTCTTTTTGAACTTGTAGTTGTTTTAGAAGTAACAACCACATTTGGAGTATTAGATGATCTCGCTTATTTTTGTTTATCAAAAACTTATATATTATCTAAACAAAACAAAACAAAATTCATCAATATAATTTCATAAGTCACAACCTAAGGTCCTAATTACAATTTTACAACCTAGTACTAATATTCATTAATTCAAAATTGTATATTAATAGCATATCAGTCATTGCCTTGATCAATTACAAGTTACGTTTTGCAGGATACATATTAGTTAAGAAAAAAAAAATTTCAACATCTTGCATTAGTCCAACCGGGGCCCCCTTCCCTCTGCCACTGCAACCGGGGCCTTGGTGCCCCAGTTGGCCCATGTAAAATGTTTGATTTTTTTATTATTATTACTAATATGCTCCTTTTAGACCAGGCTAGTCCCCCTTAAAGCTAGCCCAAAGTCCATTCGCCCATGTCCTTTGTTATGATGTTGTGAATTTTTGTTGGTATTTCTACTGAATTTTGTGTTTGTGATACTACAGGGTTGCGTTGTGAAATTATATTGATAAATTTTGTTTTATTTTGTTTAGATAATGGATAATTTTTTTATATAAAAAAAATCAGTGGGGTCCTCTAATATATTTTTAATGTTTTTAGTATTTAATTTTCAATATTTTAACTCTATAACATTTTGTTGCATTATGTAGTAAAAATTTTGTTGTCATTTTCTCTTAGGAGCTTCCCCCTTCAGATTCATTCCTGGCTCCGCCACTGGTGATCCTTTGAAGGCATGAAGGCATCTAGCTACTTCATTGGATTGTTTCTCTAATTTTGGGATTAACGTTGTTGATTGACAGCTAATTTATGGCCCAAATGCCATACACTCATAAAGTAGAACACCACAAGAAAGTCAAGCTTCAGCCACAGACTCTTTCCATTTTGTCAATAAAAAATCAAGTTTCAATCACCAAATTCTTCTGTTGGTCACTAAAGGTAAAATTTCATGCGCCCTTCTCGTTCCCATTACTAAAAATAAAAAGCTACTGTTACTAAAAGTAAAAATCAAATGATTTTTGCCGTTGTCATTTAGCTGCCAAGGCTTCTTGCTCCTGCAAACATTTCCCTCTATCAAATTCTTCTCCCTGCTAGCTGCTCACTTCTCTCTTTCCTCTTTCTTTCGACTTTCTCTCTCTCTTTCCTCTTTCTTTCGAGTTCATTGCCATTGTCGGTGTGATTTTGAGACGCATTTGTGACTGGAACAGTGTGAAGATTTTTCTTGGTCTCAAGCCCAAAGCAATCACTGCCAAAAGCCTTGTCGATGTTATGTAATTCGATTATAGAGTGTGCTAGACTAAGTCAGATTAATCTTGAGTTGATTTTATTGCTATCGTGTGGACTCTCAACCTGGGTACTAAAAGAAAGATTGGTTGTACGAGATGATTTGAGGGAACTGGAAGGACTTTAGGATTTTAGTTTGTTTTAGTGTTTTTTTCTACTTTTCTTGTTTATTCTTTCCTTTCGTAAATTTTTTCTTCAAGGGTTTTCGATTTAGGCGGCGCTGATGTTTAAATCGATATTGTCATCTTTAGATTAGAGTAGGCAATTATTCATGGGCTAGCTAATTTTATTTTCCTTTATGTTGAAGAGAAGTCTCTGCTTCCTTGCATTTAATAAATGCTGTAATACTAGCAGTATTGTGCCAGCAATTACTTTAATGAAACTAATACAGAGGCAACAGAGAACAAATCTTCAGATGATGCCATCTACTGATGAAACCCTGGTAAGCTTTTCTGATTTATTGGCTTGATTTAGTGTAATCAAGGATTAAGTAACATTTAGTGTAATCAGTTGTACTGTGTCGTTCACATGTACAGAGATGAATCATTCTGTTTTGTCAGTTTATTGGTATTCTACATATCATTAGTGAATCAACAAGTATAGATCACTATGAGTGATTCAGTTTATTGCTCTTCAGTAATCTTTACGGAATCTTGAAATGAATCAACAAGTATAGCTCAATTAATGCAAAAAGATAAGACATTTCAGAAAAAAATAGCACGAAAATCTGCATTATATGATGCAGAAAATATATAAATTAAAACCACATATTGCAGAACTCTTCAGCTGCCAAGCGTGAACGCAAAAAAAAAAAACAAATTTACTGGAAGAAACGCCAACAGGTGATATGAACCAATCGCAACCAACGTGGCCGGGGGCCAAACTATTTCTCGACAAGCTACTCTATTGCGACAACTCATTGACTTTACTAAAATCAATAACGACGATTATTGCCCTGTCGGGAGTGGCCATTTCCAACGGAAAATGATTGTTAGCACAAAGCAACTACAACCAGTCCATCCGACTTGCGAGCCTCATCACGGACGACTAAAGATAGTCATTGTTGCCTCTTTGCCCCCACAAAAGGTGTTGAGTCGTCGAAGACGAGTTGCCTTGACGCCACAATGTCGTTGAAGCTTCGATAACCCTTTGTCGTGGCTGAAGAGCTCTTATGACGACTCATGTCATTTGTTCGTAAGGAACCCTCAGTCGGCGAAGACCCATATTCTTGTAGTGCACTACAACAAAATCGGGCTCACTCAATTAACGTTGCCATTACAAAAAATACACGAAATCGTCACTAGAGCCCTTCAGTCACGACTTTCGGTCGTCAAGTGTTGGTCGTGGTTGCCGCGTGGAGACAAGACAACCGCACAATCGCGCTTCTCCATCAACCAAGTCGATGCTGCTTCGTCCTTGAATGGCATTGGGAGAGCGGTTGAGCATTCATCGGTGAAGGGTCCATCGTTTTGCACCAATTGGTCATTGCTCTGTGGCCTTACGACGTTCAAAACGTCAATGTTTGTTCACCTTTCGCTGATGATGTGCAGTGCGTCAAGAATACCTCCTCCTTCACCGACAAGATTAAGATGATGCCCAGCTTTCGTCACGTTGACCCAACAACGACGGTGCATAACCAAGTACTGACGACTGTTCTTTGTGGCTAGAGGCCTTTCTCGACAGAGTTTCGATTGCGGGGATTGATTTTTGCAAATCACGTGAGCTGCAACAATAGAGTTAATCATGCTGGAGAATTACGTATGCCCACAACAGAGTTCTTCGTCGACATTGGCTCACTGGGAGCCGTGGGCATTGCACCGAATTCGGTGTTTTTTGTTTTAGAATACTGGATATGCAGTCTGCTGTTCTTTTGAATTTTCCTTATTTTAATTGATTATTTGAACATCAGATTTCTCTCCATTGAGTTCTAGTTCAAGTGACCATCAAGAAATTTAAGCTCTAATGAAGGGCTAAATTTCATAGTGATAAAACCTTGTAAAGATGTTGATTCCTTTTGTTGTAACATTTGTAATTGTTTTCTAAAATGGAGTTGATTACTTATCATGAATTAGATTATATTACAGTTAAGAAAAGGGTACTTCCTCTAGACTTAAGTGATTTGTGGCTTGTGTAATATTATGTACTAATGATTATCGTCAAGTTTATTCTGACCAAATGCTTTTGTCATCTCCATGTTTCCATTCAAACAACCCCTGACTCATCTTTAAGAGTCTTACTCATGGGCACATTAATACTCTGTAATTGCTTGAACATCCAGTATGACCACCATGTATATATAACGATTTAAACTTATCAGATTTCTTCAATAGAACAAATTCTACAATAATGCTGCAAAAATGAGTTCTTTCTTTTGTACAATAATTATTTAAATGAAAAGAAAGAACTCAATTTAATTCTACACAGAATCGCTCACAATGTGGCTAACTGGAGTGTGAACAATGTAATCAAGGTTATGTAGACGTTCATGTAATTCCTAATAGTCAGATTGTATAGGATCCTCGTCGTAGTTTGTAATTGTTATGAATGACATTTCGCCATGAAAAGAAAAAAGAAAAAAGACTTATATATGCCATACAAGGCCTACAACATCATCTTTTTGTCTACAAAAAAATGTGTTGGAAATATGCTCTCAAAACCAGTATTAGAATAATTATGAGATAATTATTTCTTTTATCGTCATATGTATTTATTACTTATTGAGTATAATGTTATAGCAGGAGATGTTCCACAGTTATATTGTTAAGTGAAATTATATAAAAGTCTTGCCGATGATTAATGAATCAAAAGGACGGGAGTATGATTTTTCAGTTCCTTGTTCACTTATCAGTTGTTCTAGACCGAGGTACATATTTATGAACAAATAGGTCTACACTCGTTGCGCCTCTATTAAATAAGATGATGGACTCCGTCATTGAGGTAGTGACCTTAAGCAGACGAGTGGGTGCACTGTAAAATACATGCATTGGACGAGATCAAATATGAATACCTTCTGGAAGTGATCACCGATGTTGAGAAGGTATTCAACACAACTAGTTTATTACATCCTTAGACCTGAGAGGTTTATGCAGGTTTGTTTGTTGTGTACTTGTGCCTTGACCGAGTCATTTGGTGATGATCTTTCTAGGTCAAATATTTCAGACAACGTTGGGTCTTGTACATGATAAATGAGCTTGTATAAATGGTCAACAAGGAATCCATTAGTCTCTTTGTGAGATAGTATATTCAGTATACCTGTATAGAGTTGGACTAAAAAAGAAATCACTGGCCAGTGGAGTTTTGCAAAAATGATTTTCGAAATTAATATATATATATATTTGTGAAATTTTTTAGAAACAATTTTTGAGTCCAACGAGTTATAGATTGTGAATTAAGAATTATATGAGATAGAGAATTAATCGGTGATACTATTCCGGTTTTATTAGCTCATGTGGAATATAGTATGGTGGAATGATAAATAAACAGATAATTGTTAGCAAAACAGATTTCGCGAAAAATAGTCTCATTATCTTGGAGGTTAATTGTGATATTTTAATGGACATGATCACAATTTGTAGAAGCCCATAAATTCGGAATACAAAATATAAGAGAGTTAAATGAAAAGAGTTTTTCATGATAATCCTATCGAGATTTGAGATCCCTAAAGATCTCACGCATAAGCACAGGAGAAGCTCTGAGTAAGCCATTATAAATAGCTCAGACTTCATTTGAGAGATAGAGAATTCATTTTTACCATAGAAACGTTCTCTCTCTAGAAAAACTCTCTCTCAAGAAATGTGTGTGTGGATCTGAAGGAGGCAGAATGCTTGGGCTGCTTGATTTCAACGATCAAGATTTCCGCTGCGCAATCGTACAAAATGTACACTGAGCGCAGGAGATACTGAAAGAAGTGATTGGAGCTCTCAAAAGTAATTTTCTAGATGACAAGAGCCTGGATTTTACTCTTGTAAATATGCTACATGAGAACTAGCTTCAGCATCTTCACTTTGTTCCCCACCTTCCTTTGCCAGGATATCATCATCAAACAACCTAAGGACATCCACTATTGAAAGTGAATGAACAGCTTTATACAAGCTCCTGAATTTGTTTCTTCTTTCCTGTGTTTCAATTAACCTTTCTTTCAACCCCTCTGGAAAGGATGCCAATGCACTGTATATTTAGTTGCAGATACAAAAAAGAAAAGGAAAGTTATTAAGTCAGCAACAATCTCAAATATTTCAATACTTTTCTGCAATGTGGACAAAGGTAAAATTTAGCTTGCCCCACCCTCTCCTTCCTCTGGTTTTACCTAGTAACACCTCTTACAACACCTCAGTTGTACTCAACCAAAATTGATTGCCTAAAGCCAATATTAAATCATTCTTGTGTAGAAGTTTCTTTCCCAACAGAGAAGCCTTCCCGATAGCCATGCTGACAAATTCAACAAGATAGTGGACAAACGCAGTACATATATTGACTGAAAAATCATTCGCCAAAACCCTATGATTCCCACATATATTGAGTGACAGGTTGTGAAAATTGCTGCCATAATAGGCAACATTAGGTGCTTGTGCTTCAAACTAGTGACAGAGTAAAGGTTGGTGGACACCCACCCACCCACCAACAATTCATTCACGTTCAATGTCATTAGAAGGCCTATGAGAGATATCAGTGGCGGAGCCAGAAGCACAATCAATGGGGGGCAAACTCCTAAAGAAAAATGACAAAAAAAAATTTACTATTTAATGCAAAAAAATATATTAAGAGTTAAAATATAAAAAATTAAAGACTAAAAACACTAAATATATTGAAATACACGTACCGTACTATTTGCTGATACTAAGAGGTGGCAATTGGGTACTACGCTTTTACATCTTCTAAAAACGTTGCAAAATAGCTTCATTCTCGATAGTTTCGAAAATCTCCCTTTCGATGTATACCATCATACTATCATTCAACCATCCATCTCTCATCTTATTGTGCAAGTCAGTTTTGATAAAATTCATCGCAGAGAATACTCTCTCAACGGTTGCAGTCGTAACTGGTAAGACCAATGTAAATTTAATCAGCTGATAAACCAATAGATATAGAGTATGCTTCCTCGTCTCAACCATCTTCACAGCAAGACTTCCAATATCTTGAAGCCCAGAAAAAAAATTATGACTTCTCACATCATAAATGTAGTTTCTAAACTGATCTCTAAGTACAACATGATCAATTGTTGGGAAATCTTCTATATAAAGCTCAGCAAGACGAAGTAACTTAGAATGATCATACGTTACAAACGAGTTTCTTGGATCAATACATGTTATACAAAGAAGTAACTCCGTACTTGCTTTAGTGAAACGATGATCCATCTCTTGGGTGATCAAATCAAAAACTTGGCAAAACACTTCCACACGAAAACGATGCAAATAAGTAATTGTTTGCCCTTCACGCCGAGCCCGACCACGAGTTGGAATAATGTCTTCCATATTCGGTACAATGATAGAATTATTCACGCAAAAAGTTTTGACTTCTTCCAAAAGATTATCACATTCCTTCTCCCTCAAATCTTGCAACTGACGCTTCACAAACTAGAATGTTATTCTTTGCAGTAGCCACAACAACCAATTGGAGTTGGTGAGTAAAACAATGAATGTAGGTCGCAGAAGTATGATCCCTCAAAATGAGAGACTTCAACTCATTAAGTTCACCTCGCATGTTTGATGCCCCATTATATTGCTATGAAATCATTAGATTCCAAAACTAGAAAATCTAAATGACCTTTTATGTAATTATTAGGTGAAAGTAATTGCCCGTGCGCAGACGATGTTATAAGACTCCATGATCCAAAGTGTCTTACCAATTACAACAACTTGTTTTTAATACCATTGGACTAGTGATTATTTTTTGGAAAACATTAAGTCTCCCAAATTATTTCTTCCATTAGGTGCTTAGGAGTCGAAAATTTTAGATGCATTGGTAATTCTTATTTTTTGTTATAGAAGAATACGAATGAAGACAAGGTACTATCTTATATACTTTTTAACAGAAAGTTAAAATAAAAGCTAAGAGGACTCTTTACAGAAGCTAATATGGATGAGAGTTTACTTATTAGTTTACAGTACCATTATCTACAAAACCAGTTAGATTCTGGATCAAAGTTGCATGAGAGACTTTCACCTAATAATTACATAAAAGGTCACTTACATAAGAGTCACCCTCAGTTAAGTTAAAAAAAAAACAGAAAAATAGGGTTCAGCTGGGCTGATTGGGCGTCAAAGGGGGGCGGGCTGAGGCATCTGGGCAAGCCATAGGGGGCGGGCTGAAACTCTAATGATCCAAGGGGGGCGGGCCTTGACAAAAAAATAAAAAAACAAAAAAAATTGCATATAAAATGAATTTTTTTTGGGAGCCAAGGGGGGCGGTGGCCCCCCACTGCCCCCCCTTGGCTCCGCCTGTGAACTTAGTGTTCCTCTTTAACTCTGTCTTCTAAAAATAATGCAATGTTTCCTTCGAATGATCCCTCCAGATTCTCTGACCACATATTATATATATTATCCAATTACATATATAAACTTTAATATCTTTCAGGAATGGTATTTCCTTGTTTATATATGAATCCTGTCTATACCTCTCTCTCTCTCTCTCTCTTGTACCTCTTTTTCTGTAACATCCACCTGTGACATAACTAATGCTCGAGATAGTCTTAGAACCCATAGACGAAGTTGATATTGTTCAGATTTTATACCTGCAACTTTCGTTATGAGTTCTTGTAAACATTTCCCTAAAAAGAGGCATGCATCTCAGGCAAATGAAATGCTACATCATAAAGCAAACCTCAACAGGTATCTGTCTTATCACACTGGTCAGAGCAACAACATAGACCAGAAAGGTGAAAGCAATTTTTAGAATCACAAACAACCAATTACCTGCAGTTTTTGCAGCCACTGCTTCTTGAAAGACACCGATCAAAAATAACTTGTCTGTAGGCCTATCTACTCCCACAGTTCACAAGAACTCAAGATATCTATGTCTCTCGTTTTTGTTGCTGCACATTAAAATCACATAGAAATGAGGCACATGCCAACCATAATGTGTTGATACATCATATCTCGTTCATTTCTAAATGACAGCCAAATATTCTGTAAACTTACCCTAGAAATTTCTACTCTTACGAAGTACATCTTTTTCGCTTCATTTCAAATTGCATTTCTTCTTTGCTTTGCAACCTCGCCCAGCTTGCATTTCATATGTTCTACAAAATGCCCAAGAACAAAGGGCCCAATTAGCAAATGAATTGTAATGGAAAAAGACTGTACACTGTATTTTTGAGGAAATCAAAACATTCGAATACATAATGGGTCATGCCAAATCCACCTCTGGAGGCAAAATATATTCCCAATCAACTGAAATCTGATCCTTCGATTGCAATAGTCAGCGCCTAAAGAGATTGATGCACAAGCTAAGCAGCAAAATCCATGGGAAAAGCGAGTTTCATCCATGGGCTTCCTCGATGGCGAAGGTCAAATGGTGGCCCTTCATCAATCACATACACGCCAACGTCAGATTTCGTCGGTAATCGATCAATGACGACGACATGAACTGGTCATTCTTTGTTCCCGACGAGCAGTGGCGGAGCCAGGATTAAAATCAAAGGATGTCGAACTTTAAAGGCGAAATGACAAAAACCAATTAGTCTCTGAAGTTGGAATGACAATTAAATAAAATTTTCATTCATTGAGTTGAAAGGGAGTATTTAAAAATCCCAGAATATGCACCATAAATATTTTTGTACGTTTGCTCTCATAGATAAAAATCAATATTTCAAACACTACTTAAGAAACAAAGACATACACACACACACACACATAAAGTGATAAAAGGGTGGTGCTTGACACATGTGGTGCTCTAAAAGAGGAACCTGAAGAATAAATGTAAAAGTACAACCGAAACAAAAACATAACTATTGTTCCAAACCGAAAAATAAAACATTTTGATTCAAAAATATTAAATTCAGATATTCAGATATTTACAATGGATCACAACTCAAAAATCCAATACAAACCCAATCTAAATACATTAAAAAGGATAGTACACAAACTCAATCAAGTTCGGGTACATCTCAATTCTCGGCCATATTCACAGAATCACAATGGCATTACAATCAAATCCAATCTAATTACATTGCATTCAATTTTCAAATCCAAACTCAATCTAATTGCATTGCGTTCAATTGGCTTTACAACCAAATTAATTGAAAACGATAGTACCAAAAAAATCCCCAATTTCACAAAATGTCAAAATCCCTAATTCTGAAATATTTGCAGTGCAAAAAAATTAAAATTGTTTACCTATGAGGTTGTGATTCTGTGAAAGAGAGAGAGAGGTGAGAAAATTCCAATTTAAAAATGAGAAACCGGCGGCTATACACAGTGGCTGGTGCGACGGTGAGGCAACGGTCAACGACGGCAGGCAGCTCAAGGGCCACGGACTCACGGCTAAGAGCGAGAAGAGAAGCTATGAGAGAGAGGGAGAGACGAATTCGAAGAGAGGAGGAACATGGTGAAACGCACAATTTCACCTTGTTGTAATTTTTTTAAGCTGAGGGAGAAACGACGTTGTTTCGCCTGTTGCTTATTAAAAAAAAGGGTCTGAGCCTAATGGAGATCGGGACTAGGTGTAGACTCAAAATTTTGGGTTTTGAGCCACTGGGCTTTAGGTGGCCTGGGCTATGGGTGTCGGGCCCAGACCAACTTATGAAAAAAAAATTAAAACACATGTATTTTTTTGGCAGAGCAATGGGTGTCAGCCGCTCGGGTTCGCTACCCCTTGCATCCGCCACTATCGACGAGTCAAACGGTGGCGAGGCTAGGTCCGGGTTTCATGACCACGAACGTGGTCTCCATTATTGAGAGTCGTTGAATAAACCTTGGCCGACCACAATACCTACGGTGATTTGGCCCCATGTTTTTCGCCTTTAGACTCAACGACAATGAGTTAACAGTGGAGGAAGATGGTGCTTTTGCTGACGATAAGCGCTTTTTTTTTTTATCAAGCATGGCTGATGAGCGCTTTTCTTGAGTTTATGTTCTTCGCCTTTAGACTCGACGGCAAGAGTAAGCGGTGAAGGAAGTTGAAGTTTGAGCTTTTGCAAATGATAAAAGGGTTCTTAATAAACGCGCGTGGCTGATTCGCGAATTTCTTGTAGTTGAGAACTCCAACTTATTTGATAAACGAACTTATATGGATAGAAATTACAAATAACAACTAGATGAGGCTGATGATGATACATACAATCATGGGATCCCACACCAGATTTGGCATTCACCTAATCAACTTATATTTGCCTGGCGAGTATCTTCAAGCATAATTAACGAACCAATTTTCTTATACATCATGTACGTAATCAAATAACCAGTACATGAAATTTATAAATATGGTTATTTTAGATCAAAGAGGACAAAATAAAATAAAAATTATAAAATGTGGATAGAAATAGCACAAAAAATTCCTCCACTTAAAATGATAATTGGCATGTTGAAGTATATGAGATTTACCGTTGCTTCCTTGTCCAGTCAATTTATTTTTTAGTTGGATCAAGTCCATCTAAACTCGGTGTACAAATATTGAGCGTTGGATTTCCCAACTCATTAAAAAAAGTCGAATAGTTTTGAACTATTTTTTTTTCTAGAATGTCTATGTCTTTAATAGGTAAGCCTAGCACGTGAAGTGTTTAATTGAAATAGAAGTGTAAAATGTGGAGTTCAAATTTAGGGCCTTCATACAATTTTATATCATTAGTTATTATATAAATTAAATTGATTAGAAGATGTAATATCAATCGGTATTTGTAGTCGGGAATTTCGGCAATTTGTAAGGAGCTAGTTCCTTGTACGCAAATTCCAGCAACGTGAAGGACTTGAATGTCAATTTTGTTCTTTCACTTTTTTTTTTGAGCAATTAATTTTGTTGTTACTCTTCAAATTGCTAAATAATTAATCCTAGAATTAAAGTTAGTCACGTACCGCGTAAGTGATGTCCACCGCCTGGCAAATATCGAAAGTGTCTTTCAAAAAGGATGACAGATATACATACCCAATTAAATTACCACATTCACATCTTTTTTCATGCTTTAGTTACATGCGATCCTCTGCTATTTAAAGATCGTTCGTACAAAAACATCCCAGGATCCAATAAATATTAGTGGCTCAAGAGTCAAGATTGGTGATGAACAGAGAAGCTAGCGATGGTGGACATAGAGAAAAGCTCCAAGCACCCGCCAATCATCCTTTAACATTGAAGGTACATTACTCAATAAGATCAACGTTGTGGTTCTTGTATGAATAGCTTCCAAGATCGTCCATGGAGGATCTTCTTGTACTTGGATTGGAAGATTCTGTCTTCGTGTTTCATATCTCTTTGTCTCTTGAGCTTTGAAATACGTCGTTCCTCTTCAAACCTTAATCCACGACGATCTACTCTAATCCACCACAATCTTTCTTCTCCCTTGGTCTTGTGACACGATTCAACGTGAGATTTATATTTCCTTGCATTCAAGAACGAAGGGGTCCTGAGCCCTCTGTTTGGTTGCCGAGAAACCTGAAGAATAAGAGAAACAGAAGCAAGAGTCTTGATTTACCACAAGGTTAGTGCCCATTCAATATATGTATGCCGAGAAGGGTGACCTTTATTATTCCCTACTGTTGTTCTATCGAGTTGAGAAATCTGTTTGCTCCGAAACTTTAAACATTGGTGATTCGTCATACCTTTAGTTTTCATCGTTTGTCCTTCTCAAGAATGTTCTTTGTGTTCTGGATTTTGTAATTCGGTTTGGTATCTGAGGACTGCAATTTTGAATTTGTGGGCATTGTTTTAGCATGGCCTTATTGGATTAAATTTAAAGGGCTTTTATATTTTCCAATCTTAGTCTTCATTTTTCATCTTGTTTCCTATTATCTTTTAGTTTTGGCTGCTGAGAAATGGTTGGAAAGGAAAAGAAATCTAAAATCATGGTAAGGTAATTCCTAATGTTTCTGCAATGAAGGATGAGTCTTCTACAAACAAAAGGTATTTTTCTTAGTTTAGTCAGAACCAAAAGGTTGTTTTCATTTGGATTTGGGTAATGTGGAATGAGATTTGCTTTGAAAATTCATAATATTTGCTGAAGTTTATTGCTCTAATTTGCCTCTAGGTTCTTTGATTTCTCAGACTGATCGAATTAATACGGAACTTCTTATATAATGGCGTTTTGAGTAACCTCGCTTCCATTTAATCCATTTGGTCGGGAAAAGTTTCATCTTCTTGTTAGGCTATTTGCTGGTTCATGGTGGGGTGTTATTTACCTTTGAAATCCTCTTCTTGTACTTCTAAATACACATTCGTGCAGAGGGCTCAATTGGGTTTTGTTTTAGTTTTGAAAGGCATACAGAGATACATGCAATTCCAATGAATAGTCATATAGAAAACATTGCTTGAAAAATACCGTTCAAAGTGGTTCTTGCTTGATACATCATCTTATTATCTTTGTCATGTTGCCAATCTCTTGCTATTATTAGGAGTTGTTCTGTATTTCGTATATCCTTTCGTCAGATCCGCCAAATGATGAAAATTTAATCTCCTGGAACTGAAGCTTGATGCAACGTTCTGCATCTTCTATTTCTAACCCGTGCAAAGTGACTTCTATCTGTAAGCTTTCTGGTGCAAAGGATCATTTTAGACTTCGGATGCGAATGAATAAGATGCTGACCATCATTCTATATGTTGTTTCTTAAAATGGAGGCCACTAGGATTTGACAACTTCAAGGAAATCCTGTGGCCAAAGCATGCTATAATTCGTCTATCTTTCTGGAACTAAAGCGTTTCTTAAATCGTCTCTTAAATTTCAGGCGGAGACTTGGGATTCAAATTTATTCGTGGCAAGACATGAACGGGTAGTCTTCTTCGTGGCTTAGCTATGTGTCTAATTGCATTAACTTCTGGTGCTCATAGTTGGCCTACTGCAGGGTCACTACTGATCGTGGATGATCTAAGCACTCAGAGGTCCACAACATGTCATACAAGGCCTATGTGCCCTTTAGGAACATTTTTGAGTGTACTAATACGAGCAATATTTTAAAAGAAAATAAAGAGTAAAAGCCACATTCTGCTTTAAAAAAATGCTTAATTAGTCCCCTAGCCTTGGGTTATTGACTAATTCCAACATGATGTATAGAATTTGAGGTGGAATTAAATTTAAGGAGACCGATCATACATGGCACACTGAGTGATTTGATAATCAATGAGGACACGTGGTTATTGAAAAATAATTGTCACATGTCTTCATTAGCCTCGTTAGATTTTTTTCACTTATAAGGTCACTCAAGTTGACGCAAAGATCACATTAAGACACAGAATTCTACAAGTACTAGTTTAAGATGAAGTTTACTCTAAGGACCAGTTTGAGATTGGGCAATACTTCATAGACTAGTGGACTACTTAAACATTAAAAAAAAAAGAAGAGACATTCTATGTTAGATGACACAAAAATAAATTGATGATGTCATAAAATGAAAAAAAATACCACATAAAATAGAAAATGGATATATTCTGAAACATTCATACCATATGCTTCGGATTCGATGCACATATGTGAAGAACGAGTGGGGAAAGGATAATTTTTCATAAGCTGCAAGGACAATTAATACTTTCCTTGACTGCCATCAACTTGCTTGCCCGTGGCACCAATTGTTGCTACAATATCTTCAATCCTCACAAGAGTCGAGCTACAGCAAAAGAGTTAATTAACAGCTGGGTCAGAATCAATACGCATTTGACAATATATTATCTAAATAATTATAAAAAACTTAACAGATAAATATATTTTACAGTTTCCATCAATATAGATCGAAAATGATTCTATAGCCCTTGAAATGATGCTTGTAGTAACGAAGTCAATTAGAGAGAGAGGTTGCATGACATCACTAACCTTCTTCAAATAAGAAGGGAGATGGCGTTGGAATTCGAGTTCCAAACCAGGAGGAGTAATGCTACGATATAACTCTGAAGCATTGTCTTTATATACTAGACGCCCCCGGATGTGCTTTGACTCAAGGTGGGATTCAATTGGAGAAGGATAAATCTCCTTCACTTTATCGAAACTCTCGAAGTGTTCAGAAAACCACTGAGCTGGTATATAAGCCCAAAATCCCAGTGGTCCATGAGATGAGATTAGAGAAGTACGAACATATAGACTTTTCATTGTACGATCATTTTTTTGAATGTCAAATTTAAATAGGTGTATGAGGGAAGAAAAAGGATCACTGTCCTCGTTACAGCTCGTTAAACTCCAAGGACTCAAAGGCGGGTAGTGATTTACTTCGTATACGACAAATAGGGCATATCCAAGCCACTTCCTATTGCTATCCACATTTGAAGGTATCCCAAACCTGGATCCAATAAGGTCATAACTTCCCTCAGTATTGAACCACCCAGGAATTCCATCTGTCAGCGAAGAGCCATACATCACCTTGGAACCAAAAGTTGTCCACTATAAAGAAGAAGAAGAAGAAGAAGAAGAAGAAGAAGAAGAAGAAGAAGAAGAAGAAGAAGAAGAAGAAGAAGAAGAAGAAGAAGAAGAATTAATCTTTTCTCAGTTTAAAAGCATGCTATGCATTAGAGAGAGAGAGAGAGAATCAATACTCAACTCATGGACCCCCCAACCCACTTCCAAATGTAGAAGTTTTATTTGCATGTCTTCAAAATGGAGGGAAAATAACCCTTCACTCCCCTTTATAGTAAAGTACGCCAAGAACGAAAAACGGGTGGGATCTGAGCTTTCTTCCCGTGTCGGAGCCATGAATCCCCCAACTCTTAAAGTCTTCAAATTATTTGGACGAAGATTGGGGGATGGTAATTGTATTATGCCTGTTTTATCTGCATAAAGCTCCTCCAGACATTCCATTCTACTCAAGTCTGGAAATTCAGCAATTCTATAGCAACCTGATAGTTGCAGAAATCTAAGAGTTGACAAGCCACAGACATCACTTGGAAGAATTGATAGGTTTATGCAGTCGCGGACAGACAATGTGCAAAGGCCAGATAGATTCACAAATGTTGATGGTAACTCTTTTATGGCCGTGCCATCCAAATAAAGTAATCGCAAAGATTTCATATTTTCGACATCGGGAAATGTCTCCAGTCTTGAACATCCAGACAGAATAAGATCTTCAAGAGACTCTAAATTGATCTTGTCTGGAAGTCTTTTAAGACGTTTGCAAGAACTAAAATCCAATAGCTTAAGCCGTTTGAGAACTGCAATTGATGGGTGAACCTTAGACAAACTTTTACAACCTTCAAGGTCTATCATCTCCAAGTTTGGTGCTTTGGAGAAGTCTGGGGTTTCCAACAAGTTATGTGAATCACTCAAGTCCAAGCGTTTCAAGTTGCCCAAACTCTGGTATCATCCAATAATGCATAATCACTAATATTAGGCAAACTAACATAAAAAAGAACCACCCCCCCAAAGAAAAAATATGAGAGATAGTGTACATTCATATAGATGAAAATCTTACCTTACTTCCCTTCCACAGTTGTTTGATGCTGCTGCCACGCATGTTGAGTTCAACAAGATTGTCTGGCTTGAAATTCATAGGCAGAGATTTAAAAGGAAACTCAAACCATTTCATAAGGCGCAACTCTTTTGTTGGCATGGATTCTAAATCATCTTCATCCCATTCAACAATATTGCTTAGTTTGTTTGAAAGTTCAGAAAATTTCTCTGTAATAGTTATGTTGCCGATCTTAAGAATTCTCAATCTTTTCATTTGCGAGAATGCTTTAACACTCAATCGTTCCTCGACTCGAACAGGTAACTTTAGGACTATGCCTTCAACTGCATCAGTTCCCTAAAAACCAAAAACAATTGATTAGTTGGTGCAATTGAAGTATTTGACAAATACTTAATTAGAAGAGTTAGAATAAAAATATACTACTCTGCATTCTGTAGTACTCATCAACTTACAGCATTATCCTTTAATACGCGAAGGATATCTTCATAACACCACAACCTACTACGTCGGCCAGGCTCTTCGGGAGATTCAAGTCGAACATTTTCTTGGCCCATTTTTTGTATCAAATCATGCATATTGATCAACCTCTCAGATGATATGGTTATGAGTGATTTCTCCACGAGAACTTCAATATTGAAGTCCGGAAAGAAACCAAAACTTTCTAGTATATCAAATATGTCATCTAGCTTCTTTCCTTTGAAGAAACATGCAAGGTCCAAAAATAATTTTTTTTGTAAATCTTCCAATCCATCAAAACCTATTTGAAGTACATTCAAAATTTCTCTATTTGGAATTCTTTGAAGTTGATTCCAAAAGCCTTTCCATGCAACTGTGCCTCTACCGAACAAGGAGGACCCCAAAACCTTAAGAGCTAAAGGTAGGCCTTGAGCATAATGCACAAAATCCTTAGACAAATCCACATAGCCATTTTCTGGATAGAGTTCCTTAAAGGCTGACAAACTGAAGAGTTGCAAAGCGTCATCATCATTTAGCTCCTCAACCTTATAGAAACGATCTACATATCTTTCCAGTAATTGAGTATCTTTGCTTGTGATAATGATTCTGCTCCCTGGACCAAACCAATCATGGCTCCCGGCCAATGCCTCTAGTTGTTCGTCTTTGTCCACATCATCAAGGACAATGAAAATCTTTCTACTACGTAGTCTGTTCCTTATTACACGGAGTCCCTCGCGATCATCCCATATAGTTGTGTTTTGTTTCATGATCTTAGAAAGAAGTTGCTTTTGTAAAAGAAGTAGACCATGATTTGTACTTCTTTCTCTAATAGAAGCAATAAAACAGCTAGCTTCAAACTGATAGGAAACTCTTTCACAAACCACTTCTGCCAAAGTTGTCTTACCAACACCACTCATCCCATAAACTCCAATAAAGTAAACATCATCGAGCCCCATATTAAGTAACTTCATCATTTCCTCCACACGAGAGTCTATTCCAACAAAGTTATGATAAACA
Source organism: Myrica gale (assembly GCA_963930655.1). Classification (NCBI taxonomy): domain Eukaryota; kingdom Viridiplantae; phylum Streptophyta; class Magnoliopsida; order Fagales; family Myricaceae; genus Myrica; species Myrica gale. The sequence goes on along the minus strand of OZ005602.1, from coordinate 6,370,688 downwards.
CTGACAAATCTATGATTCAATTCACAAAATATCCTTCCAATGATTTCTCTGACAACAATTGTTTCATATCTACAAGAAAATGAAACAATTTAATCAATGTACAGAATATTTAGCTTCATTTTTAGAAGAGAGAGGGAAACTCTAACCAATTTCCTTTCTTCATGTGTAGCATTTTCAAAATTTTACATTTCTTCTCTAAAACTTATAACAACCAATTTCCTTAAAATGCAAAAACTGCACTCTCTCCTTGACTTGATAAGAAGGTTTTAAGAAATTATGTCTTCTTAACAAAATTGAATTAAACCCTTTAGTCAAAAAGGATATCTATATATAGTAATCAGATGAGGAAGTTATTTTTTTCTTTTTAAATAAAATAACTTTGAGACTAGTACATTTGACTAGGCTTTTGTTTTGTTCAAAATCCAGTCCCAAATATGCGAAAAACTTGAATCGATCTTAATTAAAGCTCAATAATAAGTCTAAAACTTTCGACTAGAAAAACAAATATTTTATAAAAAAAAAACTCATCATATATGATTTCTCTTGGATCCTCTCTAAGTTCTTAACGATGGGTACAATCCATAATGTATGTTAAATATTGAATAATATATCTATTTTTTGTTGTTGGAAAAAAGTAGCATAATATACTTTAACTAAAAAAAAGGAGAATATATTTAACAATTAAAATACTTAAATTGGGACCCGAAGATCGACAGATCCGAGCTCGCCAGTGGTGTACATCCCCCCACCGGGCTGGGCAAAAGGTTGGCCATGTGGGGAATCTTTCCATTATGTAAAGACACCCCTTTAGAGCCGGAAGGGTGGAGTAGTGGAAGGGGACCGACTCTATGTTTTTTTTGGTAAATAATGCCTCATTTCCTACAAAAGTTAATAACTCTTTTAATTGCGCCCTAAATAATCTCAGCCTATCTAGCTAGAACTTGGTCTTTTATTTCCCCTATCAGACATTAATGCACAATGGATCTTCTTCTCTTCGAAATCATTGAAATTCAAAGAGCAAAATGTATGTTTATTACCTATCTTGTAAATCTCATCCAGAGATATTACCCAATTCTGTCAAAGTAGCTCTCCATGCTTGCATCATCTTTGTGTCAACTCTAAGGTCTCTTTCATGTTTAGCAAAAGCTTCTGCAAATGATCCTGTCTGATTTCGTACCTCTGAGGGATCCACATGGTAGAATACAGGATAAACTGTCAGCCCAGTTTTCTTCTTGCACTTTACAATTTCTGCAAGTTCAATCAAGCACCATCTAGAGGATGCGTAATTTCTTGAGATAACGACGACCGCGGACTTAGATTCTTGTATTGCTTTCAAGAGCCCTTCAGAAACATATTCTCCTCGCTCGAGTTCTTCGTTATCCCTAAAGGTGAGAATGATTTTTTCTTTCAAAGCAGTATATAGATGATCGGTAAAAGTTTTGCGGGTGTCTTTGCCATAGAAACTGAGAAAAACTTCATGGATCCATCCAGGTGTTGGAGAAGAAGAAGAAGAAGAAAAAGGTGGGGAGGCGATCGGAGTACTGATCATGGAAGCCATTGGTGACTTGCGAGCTTGTTTAAGTCAATTCCAATACAGTCTTAAGTGAATCTGAAGAACTAAGAGGCAGGAGGCGAGTGTCATATGCAAGCGAAAGAGACAGCGCGAGGAAACATCTAGATGGGTGCAAATTAAAGTTATCAATCGACGCCACGATTATTCTAATAGGAGTGGCTCCATCGACACAGTAATCGATGCTAATAAATTATTTCTACAATTGCTTTTCCCTAATTAATTCCGCGCATTGGATTCTTTAGTCTGTTAAATTATCTTAATATATATATATATATATAAGGACCTTGTATTTTTTCTTACATTAATGGTCACTAGCTGTAGCCGGCCAATGTTCTTTAGCAAACAGTTTTAAGATTTTTAAAATAATATTCCCTAAGTGCGAAACAGAGTCATCCGAACATTGACTGGTCTAAATTTCTAGATCAAACCATTGACTAGTCTAAATTTTCAGGCCCCTCAGGAAGCCAAGATCCAAAAGAAACATAACACTGCTTTAAAAAGAAAAAAAAGGGAGAGACATTATTAGACGACACAAAAAGAAATTGATTATGCAATAAATTGAAAATACAGCTTCTACGGAAGAAGACAGTCTGTGGTAGTCAAATTCGAATCATGATTCTCTTTCTTTTCTGCAAAATTCAACACAATTAAAAAATATATTCATAAAAAGCATACAACGTACAAGATGTTAAGAAGAGGGAGCTTTCTGCTGCGTACGGTTCGAACTACTTCAAACTTTGTTAGAACGACGGGACGACAATGAGTTCCAACTTGTTTGAAAAACTGTTGGCCAAACATAATGCCAAAACACGAGAACAGCTCAACACTTGGACAAAAACAGTTGAAAAATATTGCATCATTTTTACATCATAGGAAAACATGCAATATGAGTTGTTGAATTGTTTATGAAGATGCAATCTAAAATATTAAATTAATGGTTATTTTTATGTGCTCCCTATCTGGACTATGTTTGAACCAATTCTATTTGGTTTGAGTAATAGTTCAAACTCATTCGCACAAATTCAAACATGACACACAGAAACATATATAGTATTCTCGAAAAACACACTTATTTATTTCTCTCTAAGTATTGTAATAAAAAGTCTATTCATCCTTTTATTTTATTTTATTTTTCCCTATCCAGATTCACACCTCTAGCAAGTGATAGTTAATCATATTTTTTGGAAGTTGTATTAGAAACAGTTTTTGGTATTATACATATAATTAGACGTAATAAAAGGACAGTTTATTCTACTAATTGTTTGTTTTATTTTCTTATTGTCCAAATTACTTCTACATCTAAATGAACATCATATATAGCTGGCATTTCTTGTATGAATCAATTCCAAGGTCGTCCATGGTGATCTTCTTGTACATGGATTCGAAGACTCGCTTCAGATACATCTTGTTTTTTATATACTCTGTAATAGATATGGTCGGTGCAGATAAATAGAAGTTGAGTGTTATGAGATATATATAACTATCGGATCAAAAACATCTACTAAAATCATTTTTTCATTGATTAAATTATTTATTTTTTCTTTGTTTTTATTGATTAACTACTTTACGAGGTTGTCTACAAGATCATGACTAAGAAGAGGGGATTTATTTGAAAAAAAAAAAGATCCGAGGAGAGAGTGATTTTGACTGGAGTCACAGGTATCGTCAAATGTCTCGGAGAAATTTTGGAACGTTGTTAACTGCAATGAGAGGTTCACTTCTCTTCTCCGATTACCGAAAAGTCTCACAAAAGAAGAAGAGAAAGTCCAGCATACAGAAGCTATGATAAAAGAACTTGAGATGCAAGAATAGCATCATAGGGGGATATCCGGGGGAAATAGAAAAAGACTGTTAGTATAGGACAAGAAATGCTTATAAACCCCAGCAAACTATTTTCTCCCCCCACTGAGAAAAGGGGAAGTCTTTGGTCTGCACATGGTGACACCAGCAATAGAGATAAGCACAATATATGTCTTGATCACACGGGAAGCTGCCAACCTTAACGCTTCCACCCTTTAATTATCTGCAAAATTTTAATTTGGTTTTGACTCAGAATTTTTCTGCGTTCAAAGAACCTTACATCTTCAGTGATCCAATACATACATTGTTCTCATGGAATCCTGTTTGGAAATTCGGATCCAAAGAGATGCTCACATATGGTACGTACAACTGTCCAAGTTAACTGTCTCAAATTGAGAGCCTATGGAAGAGAGACTCTTTATTGTTCTCTAATTTTCACTTTAATACGCGGACAGAATTATCCTTATTGAAGAGAGGGAGATAGATCGAGATAAGATGTTAACAGAAACATGACCACGTGTTTGTTAGCCAAAATTTTGAGGTGACCTAATATAATTACAAAATAATCTCTTTCTCATCAAATCATCTCTCTTCACTTTTTTACCAATTTCAACACCTAAAATTTTAACACTCAAACATCACCATAGATTTAAGTATCTTTTCTTATTTAGAGGTTTTTTTTTGTAACTTTTTAATATCACATACACTGCTACCGCATTTATGCAGTACTCGTTTGATTGGGTAAAAGAAAAGGAAAGAAAATACAAAAATTAGAACGTCCTAAATCCTACCTGAAATTATCTAAAAATTTCGTTTATCTTAACTTTAGTATTTAATTTACAAAAAAATAAAACGTAAGAAGGGGCAAATGTAGAAACTAAGTAGTCAAATTGAGAGCAGTACCATATATATCCCAAGCATCGTTTTAGGACAATGCGAAAGACATCTCATATCCAAATTGCACAAATATTTTGAGGGAGTCGATGGAGAGCATCTTGGGTCAGGAGATGGCACTACAGGAATTTCGGTCTCCCTCGACGGCGGCTTCCGTAGATACAAATGGCAAAAGTCGTCAGAGATGCTCTTCAACCACGACTTTCAGTCGTCGAAGCTCGGTCGAGGTTGCCGCGTCCCCGTTGCTCTGCCATGACCACCGTTTTGCTCCGTCGGTAATTGATTGCTACGTCGACGGGAAATCTCGTTGGAAGAAGATCAGAGCATCCGTTGGTGAAGGGTCATGCGATTAGGACGGGCTGGTCGCCGTTGCTCACTCACCGACGACTTAAAGTTGGTCAAGGATGTTAACCATTCTGTCGACTCAGTATATCTTGTCAAGGATACCTCCGCGTTCTAACATGTGTATGTCGTGGGTAATGGACATTCTCCACCGCGAGATGTCCTCGTCGTGATTTGGTAATGGTTTAGTCTTGTCTCAATAGAAATGAAAATGAGTTAAATCTTGTCTTATTGGAAAAAAATATTGCAATACACTTGTTGTGCTTACAAAGTTCCTACGTTTACAAGAATTTTTTCAAGCACCTAGTGTGCACTACAGTTCTAAATTGTGCCACATTTGGTTTTAAATCCTGACCAGCCAAGTACTACAATTGAAACAGTTGCCGACCTCCTCCCTTTACGTCGAGGCAAGCCTACCCCACTCTGAGTCTTTTGACTTTGCCACTTTACTTCGTATGGGTACGAAGGAGAAGGAGAGGTTGATTGTGAAACTGGAGAAGCATAAGGCAGAGGAAGGGTTGCCTAAGCATTCATAGCAATCCCTACAACATAATGTTGATCAGTCCCGATAACATATTTCGAGGGAGTAGAACCAGGCAAGGAACATAGAGTTTATGTAAAGTTCTTTAGCTGTTGCAAACTCTATTGAAAAATTTACCATGTGAACAGAGTCGGTGAAGTCTCCTTATTATAAGAGCAATATGACATCCAAATGCTCCCTTATATGAATGAGCTTCATCAATGATCACAAACCTAACTAATAGGAATATACATGATTCCCCATAATCACCAAAAATATGCTTATCAGAAAAAAAAATGAAAATAAAGACCCAAGAACAAGCAATGATGCATATACTAATCAATGAAACAAACTCCACTAAATTCTCAAAGTAGCCACTTAAGACAGAACATAAGTTATATCAATATAATAGCAGAAAAATGAGAAAGTGATTAGCCAAGCATAATTTACTAAATTACCAGCCTAGCATTATCACTCAACCACGTCTTGTCCTTCTGAGAAGTGTCACCATCGTATATACCAATATTAAAGGTCGCATCAAATCATTTTGTCATATCTAACAAAGCTCTAAGTTGATCTTGAGCTAAGGCAAGCATTCAAGAAATGTCCTGATCATCTAATTACCACCTAGAAGTAAAACCAAGATGATGGGTTATACTACAGAATATAGAAGTCTAAGACATATTGATTGCAGCAAACCTTTGTCGAAAATAAGTAAAGTGCACATGACAACAAATTATGGGATAAGACTTCTAGCACTGGCAGATTATAGCAAAAAGATTTCCCACTGGATGTCATTGTTGTCACCACGACATTCTTTCCAGAAAAGGGAGGCTTGTGTAGTTTCTGCCTATGGATACCAAAAAGGATTAAATGCATTCAGAAAAAATGTAGGCTATCAGAAGGACAAAAACATCCATGCCTGGTGATTCTACAATTTTGTAACTCCCACAGATTTAAGTGCAGACTTCATGTTTTCTGATAGTTGATTTGGGATTTCCACATAAGTAGCTTTCCTACTACCAACATCTTCAATATGCACTATCTGCATATGAATATTTCAACTTAAGAAATAGAACTGTCCCTACATATGCAAATCTGTAGGCTGCCAGGTCCAAAGAAAACCGTATGAATTATGAATAGTATGTTGAGAGACACTTCTTTCTAACCAAAGAAAAGTAAATATGAAGTACAAAAAAAACCTGTCCTCGAGCTCCGATGCGCTTCCTAAGATGTTCAACCATTTCCACTGGTAACAATGAATTGGTGTCCTATTGAATACAGAAGTTATCAAAATTGGGTATAACATAGTTAGGAATTCATAAACCTCCTCAAATTCAACAGACAAATGTTGCACTAGGGAGCTCCAAAGTAAAGAAAAATCTCAGGATCAATTCAGTCTCTTAAGGACGCGCAACAGAACCTCCTATACAAATATAACCCTTTCTTGTTTAGGGAAAACCTAAAGGTCACAATAAGGTTTCATACATGTATCATGCAATGCAAAAACACTCCAAGAATAAATGATTTGTTGTGACAAAGCATATCAAAATGGACAGAGTGGTACAATTGCATCAATCACCACAGTAAATGAAGTATCGAGCACAAAAGCTAGTAAAGTTTTGAAACTCATTTACAAAGTACCAATTCCTGCATTTTTGGTCCTTTCTACGTTTTTCTTTCCCATCAAGTCAGAACTTCCATGAAAATAGCTGGAAAAAGGAAAGTAAAAAAAGAAAGGAACAGAGCTATAAAGTGAACACCTACATGACATTGTATATGGACCGTATCAGAAATTGACGCCACTCGGCTTCTCCGTGCCCATTTTGCTTCATTTCCACTCTCAGCAGTACCACGATTCTTCATCGATAAGAGTTAGTCCTCCAATGAAAAAGTCACAGCCATCTCAGGCATTATGGAGACTAACGGTAATAGGTCGTACGCTGTACAATAAACACTAAAGAAATCCAAAAAATAAAATAGGAAAACTCAAAAAATTGTGAAACTCGGCATTCAATCTTACTCACATATTTGTTGTTGAGACTCGATGTGGAAGGCTGCCGACACCATCTGCAAACACATCTTTCCCCCAAATTACACTGCACTATTGCCATTCAGGAGATTTTGCCCAAACTTAGTTTGAGTTTTCGGGAGATCTTTTGTCTCCAGTACTCTGCCGCTCTGTTTTCAAATTTGGATACGCTAAAATTTGAGGGAGTTGTCTCCCGCTTTATCCCTTCTTCAACTTTTTTTACCCTTACTGGCGCGCAACCACGACCCACGTGATTTTTTCGTCACTATAAAAGGCTACATTTTCGACTATTGGTTTTCTTGTCGGCAATATTCGCTCTTGTGACAACAACTTTCGTCGTTAATAATTGTTAAGATTATTGTCGACCACATTACGTTGGTTGCTAAAAACTTCATCGCAAAAGTACTTTCAGCGATGATATGTTTTGTTTCATCACTATAGATTACCTTTTTGCCACCAGATTTGATTAGTAGATAAGAGTGCGGTGGCTAAAGGCCAAGTTTCTTGTAGTGTGGGCTGGGCTCGGTCCAAATGCATTAAGCTTTGCCGCCTACCTCAACCAAAATCCAACCTAAACATCTCAGAACTTTTCATTTGGATTAATCTTGAGTCGATCTTATTGTTCCAGTGTGGACTCTCAACCTGGGCACTGAAAGAAAGATTGGTTGTACGAGATGATTTGAGGGAACTGGAAGGGCCTGGGGATTTTAGTTGGTTTTAGAGTTTTTTGTCTACTTTTCTTGTTTATTCTTTCCTTTTGTAAATGTTTTCTTCAAGGGTTTTCAATTTAGGCAGTTCTGATGTTTAAACCGATATTGTCATCTTTATATTAGAGTTGGCAATTGTTCATGGGCTAGCTAATTTTATTTTCCTTTCGATTGAAGAGAAGTCTCTGCTTCCTTGCATCTAATGCATGTTGTGATACTAGCAGTACTGTGCCAACGTATACTTTAATGAAACTAATGCAGAGGAAACAAAGAACAAATCTTCAGAGGATGCTGTTTACGAAGTTTATAAGGCTATTATGCACACAAAATTCACTAATGAAACCCTGGTAAGCTTTTCTGACTTATTGGCTTGATTTAGTGTAATCAAGAATTAAGTAACATTTAGTGTAATCACTTGTATTGGCAGTTCACTTGTACATAGATGCATCACTCTGTTTTGTCAGTTTATTGGTATTGCACATATCAGGCACAAAGGATAATTTGTACTATCAGGGGATAGGACCCTTTATTTTCAGCAAAGTTTGGTAGTGCCTGAGGATAAGGAAGTTCGAGAAATTCTTTTGGGAGAAGCTCACAAGTCGATGTTTGTTGTACATCCGGGTAGTACGAAGATGTATCGGGATCTTAAGGAGAAATTTTGGTGGAATGGAATGAAGAATGATATTGTTGAATACGTGAGTCGTTGTCTGACGTGTCAACAAGTTAAGGCGGAACATTAGAGACCCGCTGGATTATTGCAGCCTTTGGAGAACCAAATGAGCAAGAAGGAAAGTTCGGTGAAGAAGAGGAAATACCCGGAACCCAAACCTAGGCGAGTCTGGGCAATCCGGAGCATGCCCGAGGGATGTTACCAGTACCCAGGCGCTGTAAAGAAAACTAAGTTGGAGAAAAGTCATGAAGAAGAATCTGACCCCGAGGAAGGATCCGAAATAGAAAAAGAGACTGAAAAGATCAAACATGAAACCAAGAAGGACTTGGCCGAGAAAAAGCTAGCCTAGTCATTATATATTTTTGTTTCTTTAAACGCTTTTGAAAATCTCTTAAACTTTTTGAATTCACGCAATTCCGAAGACGAAATTGTTCTTAAGAGGGGGAGAATGTAACACCACTCTCTTGTGTGATCTACTTATTTCATATAGTTTATTTATATATATATATATATATATATATATATATATATATATATATTTAATCCACTTGTTTAATATAGTTTTATGTATAAGTTATATTAGTCGTATATTTATCTTTTTTTTTTCTTGTGTTTGCTCTTAAGAGTCTGACCAGGCAGGTGTTTGAGTCACAAGGTAATTGAGTTTTAAGGCCGGGGCAAAGAGTTGAGAGGGCTCGAGGTAAATAGTGAAGACTCAGGGAGGGGGGAAAATCCCTGGGTAAATGAGCTGTGAGGTCGGGGTCAACACCAGGGGGCATTGAGTAGGAAGAACCTGGGAGGGACAAGTTTCGGGCTTACCAAGAGCAGCATGCCAGGGAGCTGAGACACCCGAGCCGTACTCGGGAGGTTTAAGACCTGAGCACTACTCGAGAGACCTGGACTCAGGAGTATTTAGCCTATGCCCGGGGCATCATTGCTCGGGGCCTTGTTTTTGGTCATGCGCGGGTTGGCGCCCTGTATAACTGAGTTTCCTTTTCAAGTTTGCTTTTCTTTATAGGTGTCTTAACCATGTGGAGGGCATTAAATGCATCCTTATCATATTTTACCTAACCTCTTAGGTGGGACTTTGTCATTGGCGCATCAGTTAATATGCTCTTTATTAAGAGATACGTGATATTTTGAGGGATTAGGTGTCTGTTTATGTATGGCCACGACCTGCTTTTCAATAATTGCCTAGACCTCTAGCTTAGAGTAGTAGACTGGCCAGGGGGGAATAACCGTAAGTTCTATTAATTTGTTTTGTTCAACAAAAAGAATAAGAGAGGGAGAGAGACTTACTCGACTAACTGATAACGACATAAGAGAAATTCCATTTGACTTAAAGAGAAAGAGAGGGAAAGTGACGTGAAACACCTGGTGATCAAAGAGATTGACCGAAGGATAAAAGGAAGAAAAAACTAAAGGAAAAAGGGGAAGAGTCAGAGAGGTAGTTCGGCTTGTACCCTTTCTTCCCATTAACTTTTATTTTTCTTATCCTAACTTGTGTCTTGATGTCTAGGTGTCTTAAATCATTCAAGAAAGTAGTACAACAAATAGCTGCGGTAAGGGTGTAGAGTTGTATTAAATAGGGGTATTGGGATTATTTGGATTGTGCTTAAAACGTGACTGTTGCCATGAAAATAGCTTAGTAACCCATTCTTGTTTCTACGTTGGTTGTAAACCAAATGAAAATATACGAAGGGCTTATAAGAAAAAAAGGGCCAAAAGACTTTGGGGACCACCTGGGGCCAAATTTGACTTTTGAAAACACGGAGTTTTTATACATACCCGGGGAAGGCTCTTTATATACATGGTCGGAAAAGCCTTTGTTTTTAAATGCCCGGGAAAGCCTTTGTTTTTGAATGCGTGGAAAATTTTTTTTATATACATGCTCGGGAAGTCTTTCTTTTTGAATGCATGGGAAAGCTTTTGTTTTTACATGCCCAGAAAAAACTTTTTATATACATGCTCGGGAAGCCTTTGTTTTTGAATGCACGGGAAAGCTTTTGTTTTTACATGCCCAGGAAAAAAAATTTATATACATGCTCGGGAAGCCTTTGTTTTTACATGACCGGAAAAGACTTTATATACATGGCTGGGAAAGCCTTTATTTTTACATGCCCGGGAAAAACTTTTTATATACTTGCTCGGGAAGCCTTTGTTTTTGCATGCCCGGGACAATTTTTGTTTTTTATAAGCCCGGGAAGATTTAACAAAAAATGCTTGGGGAGCTTTTTATATAAGACTGGGACATTTTAACAGAAACCTGCTATATGCCAGGGAAGCCTTGTTTTTTTTATGCTCGGGGAGTTTTTAAATGATATGCCCGGGAAGATTTTCTTTTAAAAAAGTCAAGAGCCCTAATATCCTTGAATAGTCAGACATTAGTGGGTTTAGAAATAAAAATAACCAAGCTGTTTAAGTTGTTGGATTTTCCTATTAACAGCATCTGGTACATGTTAGGTTGACCGAGTCTAACATATGAACATCATGAAATGAAAAATTAGGTCTTTTATTGAAGCTTAGACCCGACCACTTATGGATTAAGAAAGGTTACTATGAATTTAGTTGCTGTATTTTTATATGACAGTTGGTGTATGAAATCCATTGTTCATCTTTGTTTACTTGATTATTAAGAAAGCATATGATACATGCTGCATTATCGTGTCATGGGTGTGGGTAATTTAATAATAGAATGACAGAAATGAGACAGAAATGAAACTTATACCCAGAGGTGGTCCGCTGACAGGGTGACGGTATCGATCACAATAGAGGGATAGTGCAAGCCACCACTGAAAGGAGTGGTTGATATCCTTGGCGTGACACAATATGCGCTTGATAGGCTCTTGGTGCCGAGCACGAGACAGTCCCAGAGGAGAGGAGGGATGCACAACCCAGACTCTGGAGGTTAAACAAAGAGACAAAAGCACACCTCTGATGACCTGAAATGAAAGAAAGAAAGAAAGAAATGAAGGAAAAGAAAGAAAGAAAGAAAGGAAAAGAAAGAAAGGAAAGAAAGAAAGTGAAATGATCGGGAAACAGATGCATCATTCCTGCATTGCATCGATCATGAATTGTTCTCCTGTTTATGGTTATCAATGCTTATTTCATGCTGCTATAATTATTTATAACATGTTTCCTTTTCCCCCCTTACTGAGTCAGTAGGACTCACCCTTTTATTTGTTTTATTTTCTTTATGTACTACTATGGCTGTGGGTCCTGGACGTAACAAATGTTGACTTTTATGAGTGAGGAACTTTTGGATGTTGACCCATACATTTTAGTGATGACGATTTGGATATTTGTTATTGACACGTTCGAAGTTTATGTGGGGTACGAGCCCCAATGGTACCTTAAGGAACCTCCGGCGATCCTAGTTCCCTTATTTGAAGATTTCGAGCTAGTTGATTTTGACCCAACCCTATTGTACGACTCCTTCCTCCACCGGCACCACCGGTAGAGGATATTGGAAAAAATGAATTGAATTATTGACCTAACCTCTGACACTGAGTCGAGGGTTGATTAGGTAGTAGTCGTAGTCATTTTTTTTTGAGGTAGTGATTGTACATTCAGTTGTAGTCTGTTATCGTAGGATGGAAAGCTGTAGACAGCTTCCACTTGTAATCACTTTCTCTTCCTGTTGTATCCTTACGAACGATTTTGTTCTTTGTAAATAATATACTAGTGGAAAAAGTTTGTAGCCATATTTTTATAAGTCCACCTATTTAATAAATTAAGTTATTTTTATTATCTGTCTTTAATACAGTATAACCTTTTTGTTAAATCCTTGAAACTATTTTTTCTTCCTTATTATACTTATCTCTTTTCACTAAAACATTTCCGTTAAGCTTTTTCTAAGTCAGTTATCAGGCTTTTAGAAGATTTATTCGTGCAGTAATCATCGCTTGTGTGTATTTTATTACTATAGGAGAGCTTAGAGGATAAATACTAGCACAGATCGTGATAGAAGTTCTTTCCATCCAGAAGAGATAAAAGAGGCGTAGCAAGTTGTCTGCCAAAAATTGTCCCACTATCCCTTTCCCCGGAGCTTGTATTAGACCCGGTGTGCAAATTGTCTCCTTTTGCGCTCCTTTAAAGATTTTCTTGACATGGGGCAATCAATTCCCAGTCTCCAAGGGACAGACCTTTCTCTCTCTCCAAAAATCACATATTCGTTATCATCTTTTCTGTTGCTGTCAATGGCCAGTACCCCAGGTTTGCATTCAGTATCTACGTGGCATTAAGATTATTGACTAAACATTTGGGATATCTTCCTCATGGCGAAGTAGGTAAGATCAATGTTGAGTCTCTTCCCCCTTTTTTTTTTGGGAGATTTCAAATAATTTGATAACTTTCTTATATCATTCATTACTTCCCCGTCTTATAATTAAGAGTTTTTTTCCTGGCGAAGTACGTAAGATCATGATTGAACCAATATAGCAAATTAATTATATCCATCACTTCCATGATTAGCGACTTGCTTAATTTAAGCTGTAATTTTTGGATTATTAAATTTTTTGTTACCTTCACCTTGACATGACTTTTTTGTTAACTTCACCTTTGGCTTATCATTCTGAAAAAAACGTTTTTGAGCTTAATTTTGGGTGTCTTTCTCAAACATCTTAATTTGCAAAAGAAGCTCAATGCTCCTAACCATCTGTGAAAGTAGGCACTTAAATATGAAGGATGGTATCAGGACCGCATAGCACGGTTTAGCACGTTAGCTGTGTGCTGCACACAAAGAATAACAATCAAAATATTAGATAAATAGAGATTCTCTCTAATTTACTATTCAAATTGGAAGATTCAATTCGAAAAGAGATAGACACATTATGTGAGTCTTACAATATTTAATGATATCTATATTAATTGTAGGATCCACACTGATGGCGTGAGTCCATACCCCACAACGCAAGCTACAAATCTCGACATATTTTGGCTACCTCTTACAGGAGTTATTGCAATGACAAAGAAGATTTGCGCAATATTTCCTCCATTTCACACGGTGATTTTACTCAATAAATAGGAAACTCTAATAAGTGAGTTCTGTGCTAGAAACTTGAACCTTAGATTTCATTCTTCAAATCTAGACCGTCCTTTGAAGCTCTTTAAAGCAATGCTCTTTGAACTAATCTTTTCCCTCTAATCTATACCGGCTTTGTCAATATATAATTATAATGGGGACGTGACCCGCAGTCCAGCAAAGTTCATAAACCGAAGTTAAAAAGGACGCCTCAGATTGCTTGAAGAGATAAAATAGGCTAACCTCAGTTAAATGACTACTTTAGTTTCAAAGTAATTGTTTCAATATCCCCATTTTACCCTGTCTACTTTTTCTATGCACAATCTCTCTACCCAACCACTTTAGTTTCAAAGAAGATTGACGGGGTAGGTACAGGGAGAGAGAGAGAGAGATCGATCCTAGTACAATGGCGGACCGGGACGACATAAAGCCACTGAGAGATTTATCAGAGGCTTTCAAGGAGCTCGCTGCCACTCTTGATTCCCCAACTGCAGGCGTGGAGCTCGTGCCATTCGCCCGCGCGTGCTCACTCATCTTGCCTCTCATTCGCAGCTTGGGCATCGCCTTCAAGTTCGCTGAGGTGTCCTACGCCAGCATGGTACATGCACCTTGTTTGCCCATCTTGGCTAGTAATTGCATGAGAAAGAAACAAGAACTGCCATGTCAAATACAGTAGTGGACCGGAAATACAAGGATTTCCTTTTGTTCGTTCATTACTTGTGAGTCAAAATTTTAAGAACTGCCTTTATGGCAAGTAGCACTGAAGTCTAAATGACGCCTCGATTTTTTTTCTCTGTCGTCTAGGCAATCAAATTAATTTGTGTATCACTTTAACTCTTTTGGTATATATTTAATGGATAGGCTGCTTGATGAGTGCAGCTTAATGTTCTTGTAAAGGCGTCAATGTCTGTTGGGACCTTGCAGGCTTTGGTTGACGGAGACATTGAAGCGACCACGTTGAGGAAAGATACCAGAAATACGAACAACCTCTGGGGAGTAAAATGCACGCTTGACGTTGTCAGGGCAATGTTTGAGCAGATGCTAGTTACAGAGTATGTATACCAAACTTCTTTGTTTAGCTTTTTGCACTGTATAGCCAAGTAAGTATATATTGATGGAAGAACTGGAAAATTAAGAAGCCAAGTGACAAAATCCTTTGTGGAGAAGGTGCTGTGCATTTAGCGATCAAACTCTATTCGTTTGGATAAGGATCAATTCTTTGGTGCTGTCTTGATTAATCATGCATGCCCAATATCACGAGACCATTTTTTTTCTAAGCTACTCTTTCTAGACTTAGAAGTTACAAAATTAAACTTTTGGAATATGAGAAAATACTAACAAGTGAACAATAAAATAAAATAAAATATTCAAAATAAAAAATAAAACACGAGAGGACTTAAAGAGAGAGAAAAAAAAAATTCCAACATTTTATGTTTAAAGAAGATATATTCAACGCATATGGGTTATTTTTCAGTCCAATTTTGTGTTCAATTTAATTAAAATCATATGCGGAATTAGTGTATAGTATCATTAATTGATAATTGAAGGTGAAATGTCTCAAAGTTGTTAGTTTAGCATGCAAAGTGTTAATGATATCATAATTTATGGGTGAAAAGTGTATTTTATCTTAAATAAAAAATTTGCCTTGCGCCTATTCTTTAGGAATAAAAGGAAAGAGAAAAAAGGAAACAAAATCGTAAAGGTTATATTGCATCTATAAGTCCGGTTTCATCAATTTTCAAACATTATGTATCGAATTGGGGATCCCGTAGATATGCTCCCCATTTTGGAAATCCGACCATTTGCTCCCAATTCTCCCAACCACCACCACCACCACCACCCTGCTTCCTCATTTGGAAAACCCACCATCCCGACTTGGATTTACATTGGAACCCGAGATCTACCTCCAAATCAGTGAGTTTCAGTCTCCAAGTTTTGTACAGAAAGGTGAGCTTTCAATCTCTGCCGGAAAAATCCATTAGTTATTGATTGCCGCTTAATTAGGGGCTTAATTGTTCAGACATGGATTATTGTCAGTTTTTTATCTGTCTTTGGTAGTCATTCCATAGCTTGGGCATAAGTTACACTAGTAGTCATTTCATGCGAATGTTCTATTTTTGGAGGCAGGGCTGCTTTTTTTTTTAGGGGGGGAGCTTCAGTTTTTGCTTCGGGTTGAAAAGTGGATCTGGGTTGAATACAAGTATGTTGCAGTATGCTTCAGTTTTTGCGATAACGCCATCAGAACACTTATGAGGGAATGAGGCTTTCAGCTGCAGTATGCTGGAGGGATGAGTTTTCCCACTTTTTGATAGATTGAGTTCCCACATTCAAGACGAGTGACTGACAAAACTTAGCCTTGTGATACGAAAGAACAAAAGAGTAGCCTGGATAGCTCCTAAACCGACCATCCATATCATACAAGCATTTGAAACTGAATGTCCTCACATTTAGAAGAAGTCTCCCCCCCCGCCAAGAAGGGGGGTAGGGGTTGGATGTTTACTTTAATTCTTATGTATATTTTTATCTAAGCTTACTGGAAAGCTGAAGAGGAAGATGTTGCAGGGGACGGGGTGCAATATTTTTATCTAAGCTTGTTTGTGTTTAATGTTACTTTATTATCCTACTGTTGTACAGGTTTGGAGCACTCTCATTATGCAGAAGAAATACAGAGGACATGACTATTTGTTGGCTTTTCTTGTGACCCTGGGTTGTTCAATATTTATTCTATATCCGGTAATGACAGTGGCCTTGTTCTCCAATTATTTGCCTGATTTAAGACTCTTTTGTCTTTTTTTCCCTCAATTGGGAAGATACTAACGTAAAAATTGGCCCCACCCCTGTTTGTTTGTGTCTTGAAAACTTGTATCAGTAGGCAAAAATGTGATACCTGCAGATGTGTGTATAGCTTCTTATAGGAAAAAGGGCTATTTAATTCCCAAGTTCCTTGCCTAAATCATTGTCTGTTGACAAGAAAGGAAAAATAAAACTCTTATATTGTCTCTAATAGCTTAATAACCATAATCATTTTTTTTTATTTTTTTGGCAGATGGATTCAATACCAATCAATGATAGGAGGGATTGCGTTGAGAATGCATTTGATGAGCAATCACTTTCTCCAGAGAGTTCTGATGGATATGATGTAAAATTTTATAGGTCTTGCAATGTTTTTTCAGTAGTTTCAAGAAGCATAGAAAAAGATCAATCCAATTCGATTGTATGGGTTCAATGTTCCCTAAATGATCTAAATATGCACTTGAGAAATGCCTAAGGAAGTGTTATGTTGCGCCAGGATTTTTACATTTTACATTTTAGGTTCTTGAACATAGGTAGAATAAAGCTTCAAATTTTGCACATCAATCTTTGCAATACTACCCAAGGAATCATAACTATTAGGTCATAAGCATACCATGTTTTGATATTCCCAACAACTCTGATCAGTGTAAAGCAGATCACTCAATCAGCTATAGGTCTTACCTATATCCACAAGAAATACAACCCCACGACTCACAAATAAATAGTGTTTTTTCTTCCCTTTGTGGCTAACTTCTGGACTTACTATTTACAAAATTTGAGGAAGAATTGCCTCTTAAAAAGGAGAATAAATATTGAAATTCATGAATTGCAACAGTTCAGGACAGATCAGAATGAGTGTGTGTGGGGGGGTTACAAATCAGCCCGAGTTCTGTCCACACAAGAAGTCTAACAGCAGTGAAACCGATCTTCACAGAACAAAAAGCAACCAGGTCAATTGTGCCACTAAAAGCAAGTGTTAATATAGGCTGGAAGGGCTTCTTAAGACCTTGTGCTGTTGGTCGGCATCTCATCATTTGGTACAAACTTAATTCTCTGAAAACTTAAAGCCACTTCCTGGTCATGAATGTGTGAGATACTGTTGGGAGGATAAAGACCTCCTGGAGCAGCATAACCATATGTGCCCATAATTCTGGTTGTCACATGCGAATCGCCACCAGAAGGCCCCAATTTCGCCAAGCCAAAATCGAAGATTTTTCCAGTGTAGTTCTGTAGGATTCAGGAAAAAAACGATAAATATGAATAACAGGAACTATAGTTGTCACATATCCAACATTATTAATATATCAATGTAGAAAAGATGGCAAGTATATTTTTATAACAGTGAAATGCCCTAAATTCCGTATTAAACCTAGATTTAGAGCATTCCCTACTAAACCTAGATGCAGGAAATAAGACACGGATCAAAGAAAGGCAGACCCCATCAAGCAGTATATTAAGGCCTTAAAGTCTCTGTATATGACTTTCTTCTCTGAAGTATGTAGGAAAGCCAGGCCTCGAGCTGCTCCAATAGCTAGTTTGAGTCGTATTTCCCAAGAAAGTGGTTCAATATTGGGGTTCCCTGCTCAACCAAAACCTCATTCAGTTAACAAAATCAGTCTAAGAGAAATTTGTATTGTTCTTACAATTTTCTCCTAAATTCGTACTTCTAAAAAGATGATTCTCCAAGCTTCCCCTCTCCATGTATTCATACACAAGGAGCAGGGTCTTTATCCTCCCAACAATATCCCAATAGCCAGACACATGATTTTCTACAGCAGAATTTGTTATTCTCCACCTGATGAAGACTTAAAAGCAAACGACTAGCACCACCTAAGATCCACAAAGTCTCAGGCATGCCCAAAAACTACTAAGTTGTTTTGACAGTAAACTTTTGAAGTGCGTCCAAATAAAATTTAAAATTCTCTAGTTATAAATATCTATGTAGCAGTAGACACATTGCAAAAACAAAACAGCACCATAACCTACTTAACTACTACAGAAGAAACTATTGTTTCAAATTCATCCATGTAAGACCATTACTACATAAATCTTCACTCTAAAGCATTAGAATGATAATGATTCACAAAAAGAAGTGCAAACCACAAGGAAAAGCTGGTGAGCCAACAATGGATTCTGGTGAGGAAAACATCTTTCGCAAACACCTATAAATACTTAAAACATGACCGTTGCAGGGAGAAATTAGAAGCCTAATAAAGTGCAGTTAATATTCACAAAAACCCAAGGATTCCCGCTTCCCACCAATGAACTCCAAAAAAGATTCAGAAACAACAGATTGATCAGTCTCAGCATAGAAGAAACCACAAATCAAAAACAGGAAAAGTGACAGAGGCATGTAAACAAACACCTGTTATGCATGACACAAATACGACATGACAAGACAGGCAATTGCAACAGAAGACTGCTAAATACAAGAAAAATTAAAGAAGATGCCAACAAGATGAATAGAGCAGAAACAATAGATATGACAGATATTATATGTACGTGTTTCCATGAAAAGCTAATATGTGGGAAAACAAGCACCTAATATAACTGAAATCTCCAACCACAGCAATTTGTACATATGGGAAAACAAGAGTTACCTAAACGAGAGAGAGAGCAGGTGGCAGGGGCTGCGGTGGTAACGGCTTGGCCTGCGAGAGAGAGAGATCAGTCGAATGGGGAGGAAGCAGGGTTTCCAAAATGGGGAGCACGGGTTCCAAATGGCCGGGAGCTTCCCAATCGGTGGTGGTGGTTTCCAAATGGGGAGAACGGGTTCCAAATGGAGGAGGAGCAGATATTGGGAACGGAATGGGTATTTCGAATTTGGATCCCCAAATCGATAGTTATAATACGAAACACGTGAAGCGAACCGGTTTAATGATCACCGGGTGGGCAAAAATCGGATCACACCGGACCGGGTTTGCAAGCAAGTGCTCATTAATTTGCTGGCAGCTTGTTAATCGTCGGATGGCCTCCGGTGTGATCCTCACCGCTGCCTCACTTCGCTTCACACCACTTCGTTTAACACCATAATCGAACTCGATAAATGAGAACCCCAAGTGTTCAGTACCAGACCACCTTCGGATGGGATGGAGCAAGAGAAAAACTGCAGAGGATACAGAGAACATACCATTTGGACTTGGAGTCCATATTAGCAGATCCTTTTTGTTTGGACAGGGGTGAAGAGTGGCAGGAGTTTGACTCGCCAAAAGCCTCCAAAGTTCACCATTTGGCGAGTTTCAGATGTTGGGAAGACGATCACTAGTAGAGATGTGAAATTCGATAAGGAAGGTGTAATAGTTTTCTATGAAAAAAACTATGATAAAGTAGAATTGAAGATTGAGATAGGAACTGTAGTTGTATTTGATTGAATGTGAAAGACGTAGGGAATCCTTAGTTCAACGATACCCCCTTTCCCTGCACGCCCCTTCCGATATTCTAACAACTCGAACAACTTTCTAACAGAATGAAATAACAGAATGAAATAATACGTAATTGATCGATCCAACCCGAACCCATGCCTAAGTAAAAGGTTTTAAAAGATAACCCAGCTAACCAACAAATCATAAGCCCAGCCCAAGCCCAGTACGAGCTAACCAACTAATCAATACCTAAGCCAAATCATAAGCCCAAGCCCATTACGTTCGATCAATTAACCAGCATCTGATGTGTCCCCCAGCACGTCAAACGACAACCCCCGAACATTCTAGTTTTCTCTGTCTTCGTGTTTGTCTTCGTGTCTTCAAGCCCTAGCTTTTTCGATCTGTGACAGTGCCGCCCCCTTCAGAGCACCTTGTCCACAAGGTGGGGAAATTGAAGACGGAGAGAGTCGAGCTTCTCCCACGTAGCATCATCGGCAACCTGCCCAGTCCATTGGACGAGCACCTCAGTTGCAGGGCGATTTCCAGATCGACAGACGCGACGATCTAAAAGCATTTGGGGTTCGGGTTTGAACAACTCATGCGGATCTACTAGAGGTAGAGAGGGTAAAGGCACACAGTGTGAGCCGAGCTTCCTTTTGAGTTGGGAAACGTGAAAGACGGGATGTATGCGAGCATTCGGGGGTAACTCTAGACGGTAAGCGACGGCACCAATGCGAGCTGAAATCTGGAACGGACCATAGAAGCGAGGAGAGAGCTTCAAGCGTTGTCTTTATGGCACTGAGGTCTGCCTATAGGGTTGGAGGCGAAGGTAAACCCAATCCCCTACATCAAACTGTCTTTCAGTTCTTTTTAAATCCGCGTAATGCTTCATTCGATTTTGTGCTTTTGCGAGGTTTTCCCGGAGTAATTGCAACGTTTGATCTCTGGTACGCAAGGTGACTTCCACAGCAGCTACTTGAGTAGTCCCCAACTCATAAGGTAACAATCTGGGTGGTGATTGACCATATAGAACCTCATATGGAGTTAATTTCGTAGATGCATGGAAATTAGTATTATACCACCATTCTGCAAGAGCAATCCATTGAGACCAATCCTTCGGTCTCTCACCCACAAAGCATCTGTGATAGTTCTCTAGGCACTTATTAACGATCTAAGTCTGACCAACAGTCTGAGGATGATATGATGTACTATAGGATAAGGTGGTGCCCTGAACCAGAAATATTTCTTTCCAAAACATACTTGTGAAAGTTGGATCTCTATCACAAACAATTGAATCTGGTAGTCCATGAAGCTTAAAAACACAGTTAAGGAAATCCATAACGACCTTAGAGGCTGTATAGGGGTGGGCAAGGGGAATGAAATGGGCATATTTGGACAATCTGTCCACAACCACATAGACCACTGAATAGCCCTGAGATAGGGGTAAGCCTTCAACTAAGTCCATGGTAATATGAGACCATGTACGGGTAGGGATTGACAAAGGCTGTAGTAAACCTCCTGGGGATAGATTCTCATGTTTCATCTCCTGACAAATGTGGCATTCACGAATGTGTTGCCTAATCTGGTGTTTCATTCCAAGCCAATAAAAATCTCTATTCACACGATGTAGAGTTTCATCATACCCTGAATGACCCCCAATTGGTGTGTCATGAGCTTGGTTGATAATCTGGTCACGTAGGTTGGTGTCGGAGCCCACAAATAACCTTCCTTTGTAAGATAGAATTTCATTCCTCAAGTTGTAGATGACTGGATCCAAATCCCCTGCTGCCCATTTGGTTAACAACTCTTGAGACTTGTCGTCTAAGTAGCTAGACCTCAAGTCCTCCAACCAAGTTGCTGTAGGTGATGAGATAGCCGAAAAAGTAGCCGCAAGGGTGCCCTCTTCCCTCCTAGATAGGGCATCTGCCACCCTATTTTCCCTACCCTTATTGTAATACACTTTGAAATCGTACCCCAGCAGCTTGATTAACCATTTCTGTTCAAATGGTGTGCCAATTTTTTGTTCCAGCAAGTGCTTCAAACTCTGCTGATCAATCCATACAACAAATGTTTGTCCAATTAAGCAAGGCCTCCATTTTTGGACAGCTGAGACTACTGCCAAAAGTTCTTTCTCATAAGTAGACATAGTCATGCTTTTCCCTTTAAGAGCTTTACTGTAGTAAGCAATTGACCTCCCCTCTTGCATCAGAATAGCACCAATTCTCATACCACTAGCATCACATTCCAGCACAAATGGATTAGAGAAATTGGGTAGGGCTAAGACTGGTTGTTGTGTGACTGCTAACTTGAGATGATGGAAGGCCTCAATGGCTTCAAGAGACCACTTGAACCCATTTTTCTTGAGTAAAGTAGTTAGGGGGGCTGCAATAGATCCATACCCCCTCATAAATCTTCGGTAATAACCAGTGAGTCCCAAAAAAACCCCTGAGAGATTTTACAGTAGTGGGAGTTGGCCACTCCAACATGGATTGAATCTTGGAGGGATCAGCCTTTACCCCTTCCTCAGAAACAAAATGTCCCAAATAATCCACCTCCTTGCAGCCAAACCTGCATTTTGACCTCTTTGCATACGGTTGATGTTCCCTCAGAATGTTTAGAGTCACCTACAAGTGTTGTAAGTGGTCAGCCCAATTTTTACTATATATGAGAATGTCATCAAAGAATACCAGTAGGAACTTCCTCAAGTAGGGTCTGAAAACTTCATTCATGAGACTTTGGAAAGTTGACGAGGCATTTGTCAAGCCAAAAGGCATGACTAGAAACTCATAGTGACCTTTATGAGTTCCAAATGCTATTTTTGGAATATCTGTTAGTTTAACCTGGATCTGGTGGTAACTGGATCTCAAATCTAATTTAGAGAAAAACTTGGCACCATGTAACTCATCCAACAGCTCATCCACAACTGGTATAGGAAATTTATCCTTAATCGTCTCCTTATTCAAGACCCTATAGTCCACACACATTCGCCAAGTCCCATCAGCTTCCTAACTAGTAAAACAGGGGATGAGAAAGGGCTTTGACTCAATCTGATAACATTTGTCTTCAAAAGTTCCCTGACAATTTTTTCAATTTCCTCTTTTTGAAAAAAAAGGATATCGATAAGGTCTCACTGAAATAGGGGATGTGTCTTCTCTCAAAGTGATTGCATGATCATGGGTCCTCACTGGTGGTAACCCAGTAGGTTTATTAAACACATCTGCATGCTGTTGCAAAAGGACTTCCACATCTGGAACTTCTTCTGTAATACAGGATTCAGATGAGTCAATAAGCTGTAAGAAGAGCCTCTTCTTACCAGCCTTGGTTATTTTTGTCCCCCTTCATTCCTCCATAAGCTGAGTAGGACTCAAACCCTTCAACTTCACTGTTTTTTCTTGCACCTTGAACTCCATAGTAAGTTCAGAAAAATTCCACAAAATTTGTCCAAGTGTCCTCAACCAATACACTCCTAACACCATATCATAACCAGCTAAACTCAGCACATAAATGTCGGTCATAAAGTTGTTGCCCTGTATCTGCAGCTTCAAACGTTCACTTTTTCCTTTACTACTAAGTAATTCTCCACTAGCCACCCGTACCATAATATCTTCTCCCTTCTTAGCTACCACCTGAGCTCTTTGGGCAATAGAGAGATCTAAAAAATTATGTGTATTGCTAGAATCAATAAGAATTACCACTTGCTGAACTCCTATCTTGCCGAGCACTCTCATGGTTTTAGGATTCATGGAACCTGTGAGAGCATGCAAGGAAATCTCAGGTTCTGCATTCTCAACTTTAGGGATCACCTCCCCCTCAATTTCTATAGTTTCCCCCTCCTCAAACACATTTACATCCCTGGGTTCCCATTCCTCCATTAGAAACAACTTTGGATTTTTACAAACATGCTTAAAAGTCCATTTGTCATCACAGTTGTAACATAATCCCTTTTCTCGCCTTTCTTTCATCTGATTGGGTGTGAGTTTTTGGATTTGGAATGGTTTTTTGTTGGGTTGTTGTTGGCTGTATGGTTGGTTTGGTGTACTGTTTTGGCTGTGGAAGGTTGAATTGTATGGGGGTGGGTTGGGCAGCAGCCCTTTAGTGGTTTTACGGTTGAGTAATACATGTTCCTCCTGGATTTTAGCTAATCCATAAGCTGTAATTAGGTTGGGTGGATTGAACATCCTCACAGGAAGGCGGATCTCATCTTTGAGTCCACTCAAAAAAGAACTTAGTTTGTAATTCTCAGTCAACCCCCTCAATCTATTAGAAATAGATTCCAACTGGCTTTTGTAATGCTCCACATTTCCTACCTGCCTCAACCTAGTCAACATTTCCATGGGGTCATCATAAGAACTAGGTCTAAATCGAATTAGGAGAGCCTGTACAAACCCCTCCCAATCTCGCAGATGACCAGAACTTTCTAGATCTTGGAACCAAACAAGAGCTTGTCCCTCCATGTGGTAAGATGCTAGTAAGAGTTTTTGGCTCATAGTAGTCTTGTAGAAAGTAAAAAATTGAATTGTTTTATATAATTACCCATTTGGATCAGTCCCATCAAATTTGGGAAAGTCCAGTTTGACTGACTGAAATTGCAGCCCTCCTCCATCACAATTACCTCCACTTCCACTCGGTGGTGGACCTTGCTGGGTGATAACAACCCTTTCTTCCTGCTCCTTCTCCTTCCCTTTGGTCAAGTTCTGCATAGTCATGGTAAGTATTGCAAGTTGTTGTACTATTTCATGCATAGTTTGCCTCTGATCCTCCTAATCTTTCTTCAACAGATTCACTTGTTCCAACACTTCCTTGTAGCGGGTACCCTCAGCCATGGCAGAATCGAAGGGCTTTGATACCACTTGTAATAGTTTTCTATGAAAAAAACTATGATAAAGCAGAATTGAAGATTAAGATACGAACTGTAATTGTATTTGATTGAATGTGAAAGAACAGATATGACCAATTTCGAGGATTGACAAACCTCCATAGAAAATAGGGTTGAGAGACGTAGGGAATCCTTAGTTCAACGATACCCCCTTTCCCTGTACGCCCCTTCCTTTATTCTAACAACTCGAACAACTTTCTAACAGAATGAAATAATACGTAATGGTTTGATCCAACCCGAACCCATGCCTAAGTAAAAGGTTTTAAAAGCTAACCCAGCTAACCAACAAATCATAAGCCCAACCCAAGCCCGGTATGAGCTAACCAACTAATCAATACCCAAGCCAAATCATAAGCCCAAGCCCATTACGTTCGATCAATTAACCAGCATCTGATGTGTCTCCCAGCACCTCAAACGACAACCCCCAAACATTCTAGTTTTCTCTGTCTTCGTGTTTGTCTTCGTGTCTTCAAGCCCTAGCTTTTTCGATCTGTGACAGAAGGTTTGTAGGATTTGAGCGATTGATCAAGAAAAAGAAAGATATGATTTCTTCCCATTCCTTGACAATGAAGATCAATAAAATGATAAACAAAAGTTCACAACACTTCCTCGATCACCAACAATTCCTAGTACTCATTCATCATCTTCAAATGAAAAGGAAGTTCTAGTAAAAGGCCATCCCAAGTGAGATTTGAGGTATCTCTATTTAAAAGATATTAATTGCAAATTGATTCAAACGAAATTCAATAAAATCAATCCTATAAAATCTCATTTATTAAAGGATCAATCAACCCTAAAAAATCTAAAATCTAGTTAATTAATTTTTATTTTAGAAAGAGGCCTATTAAATTTCTTTGATTGAATGCATGATGAACTGTTTATTTAAAAGATATTAATTGTAGATTGTTTCAAACGACATTTCATAAAATCAATATCCTATAAAATTTCACACCTAATTCATTTAATTTTTTTTACCGTTACTTGACAAACAACCATTTATAGCATCTAATTTATTTAATACTTTTACCATTGTATGCATTAATTAACAACTAAAAATCTATCTTTAAAAGGACTTAATCTATAAATCATTTCACAATTACGTGAGACCAATTGCTTGTTAAGTACAAAACTATTTAAAAATCTTCTCAAGTTCAACCATCATATTTTGTCTCATCCTGTGCTTCCCAACTCTAATCTTCAGCATTATCTCAAGTTCAACCATCTTATTTTGTCTCCTCATTTATTGGTGCTTCTCAACTCTAATCTTTTGCAAGATCACTCGTGGTCACTAAAGTCCAGGTGCTATTGTTCTAAAAATTTTATTAAGTAGTTTTATTTGTTGTAGTTATCATTATTTGTATTTTTATTCTAAGTTTTGTGTTTGTGATTAGTTTAGATTTCATTATTTTTTTAATATAATTTTGAGATACTATGTCTAATAGAAAATATGAATCTGGTTATGAAAAGTTAAAAAAGAAACGAAAATTGAAAAATTGATTGAATCTCAAAAAGGACCACTTGATAAATTTGTAATTAATCAATAAGATAATACTTCAAATTCTAATCAAATATTAGAAGAATGTGTTTTAACTAATTTATTATTAATAACTTATTTTTCAAATATATTATATTATAAGGCCTCATTTTGGGATTTCGCCTAAGGCCTCAATTACCTTAGAGCCGCCCCTACACCCACTCTATGTGAGATTTGAGGTATTACAACAACTTTACCGAGGGGCAAAAGCTCATTGGTTAAAAACAATTGAGTGTTGAGCCCTCCTATATTTCCATTTCATCTCTTCTCCCACTCCATGTGGGATTTGGGGTATCACAACAACTTTACCGGAGGGACAAAAACTCATTGGTTGCAAACAATTGAGTGTAGAGCCGTCTCATATGTTTTATATATGATATTAAAATCATGCACCAGCAACTACTATAATATTTGGTTGAAGAGATTTCGTATATCTATATTTGTCATATTCAGCATCTACCACTTGCAGTAACCTATATCAACTTCGACATTTTCAGAAGTCCTTAAACCATCAAAATCATGTCTAAATGAAGCTATTTTTAATTGAAAAATTTGCAACCGATATACTCGAAAAACCAAATCAAGTTCATCTTTAGCAAAGGATCCATAAAAATATTTGAACATAAGTCGTCACAAATAATCTACATTGGTTTGAGGCTGCTGTAACAAAAAAGAACAAGAAATTTAATCATTCTATCCCCAACTTTTTCAGGTATAGAGAACAACAAATTTATTCTAAGCAGTAATACCCGCAAAAAGAAAACAGGGGAAAAACAGAGGAGAGGGAATGCAAATAACATTTAACCGTCCAAAGTCTGAAACAAATGGGGAAAAAAATTTGAAATTCATTGATTGTTCCTTGGTAATTTAATGTTGCTCAATCAATGCCATGGGAATGCAATCCAAGTGCATTTGGAAGTGCCTATAGGAGTCGATAGGATTATGATGTAAGTGCCATTTGGGTGGGTGGCCATCACAAGATTGAAGATTAGAGCCCTGGCCGGGAAACAGGCATCTAATCCATGTCTTCTTCAGAATAAAGCCATAAACAGATACTACCCCTTGGCCCTGAGAAAAATGGGGCAATGAAATGTAACTCCCATCAGTAATACCGAGCAGCAGAATCTATAGAAAAATCATTACTCTGAAACCCCTCTGCTTCCACCCAACCCCAGCCCCAGGAGATGAACAGAAGCCACTAGATGATGGCAGTTGCAAGCATAAACACACAATCTCATCCCTGAAAAAAAAAATCTGAGTCAAGCTTTTAGAAACAAAAGAAAACTTATTATTATTATTATTATTATTATTTTATTATTATTATTATTTTTTAATCAGATATTCGGATCAATTTACGCACACCTCAACTAATCGCGAAGTCTATGTAGTCTCCTTTATCCCTGTGGATGAAGAACGTAAAAGATAAAATTATATACTTAATTACAAGCAATTAAAAGAAGACAAATGATCAAGAAATCAAGTGAACTCGATCTTTGATTTCAAAAGCAGGAAACCAAACAGTTTAATCCAAATTTCAACATTCTCTTTGGTGCCCCAATTGTGTGGATCACTTTGTTTCAGCTTTAAATGTCACGAAGCTTTAGCTAGCTTTAATTTCTCAGTCAGACACAAAAAGTTGGTATATGTCGATGCAGATAAATAGAAGCTGAGTGTTATGAGATATATATTACTATCGGATCAAAACCATCTACTAAAATCATTTTTCTATTGATTAAATCTTTTTTTTATTGATTAGCAGTTTGAGGAGGTTGTCTACAAGATCAAGACTAGGAAAAGGGGATATCCTCCAATGATGCTATTCTTGCATCTTGTGAGACCAAGTTCTTTCATCATAGCTTATGCATGCTGGGCTTTCTCTTCTTTTGTGAGGCTTTTGGGTAATCGGAAAAGAGATAACAAATTGGGTATCCCAAAACTAACCAACGTCATACAACCCACTAATAACTAACAAGCCCAATAACAGCACCAAACTAATGCTCCAATAAGCCCCCAAATATCCTAGCCCATTACGCAAGCTCAGCCCATTCCAATAACAAGCAATCTCCAAGCTTATCACGTGTCCCCCAACTGTCTTTAATCTCTTGAACATTCTGTCTGTGTCTCACATCTGTATGCCGAGAAGGGTGACCTTTATTATTCCCTACTGTTGTTGTAAGCTCTATGGACTTCAGAAATCTGTTTGCTCAGAAACTTTAAACATTGGTGATTCTTCATACCTTTGGTTTTCATCGTTTGTCCTTCTCAAGAAGGTTCTTTGGGTTTTGGATTTTATAATTCGGTTTGGTATATGAGGACTGCAATTTTGAATTTGTGGGCACTGTTTTAGCGTGGCCTTATTGGATTAAATTTAAAGGGCTTTTATATTTTCCACGAAACTCGGGTCTTAGTTTTAATTTTTCATCTTGTTTCCAATTATCTTTTAAGTTTGGTTGCTAAGAAATGGTTGGAAGGAAAAGAGAGTTAAATCTAGAATGGTATGGTATGGTAATTCCTATGTTTATGCAGTGAAGGATGAGTCTTCTACAAACAAAAGGTATTTTTCTTAGTTTATTCAGAACCAAAAGGTTGTTTTCATTTAGATTTGGGTTAATGAGGAATGGGATTTGGTGGTGTCTTTGGAGGGAGAGGAATTCTAGATGTTTTGACGATGTTTCTTTGTCTTTGGATAAGTTGCAGAGTTTTTTGTTACTTACTCTTTATTCTTGGGCTAATGCGATGTTAGGATGCCCTTTTGTTGATTTTTAGGATTTCCTTAGTTTTGTTGCTTGTTTAGACTAAGCGGTTTCGGTATAAAACCTTGTACTGTTTTCGTTTTTTCTAATGAGATTGACTTATTTATAAAAAAAAATGAGGAATGGGATTTGCTTTGAAAATTCATAATACTTGCTGAAGTTTATTGCTCTAATCTGCTTCTAGGTTCTTTGATTTCTTAGACTGATCGAATCTATACGGAACTTCTTATATAATGGTGTTTTGAGTAACCTCGCTTCCGTTTAATCCATTTGGTTGGGAAAAGTTTTATCTTCATGCTAGGCTAGTTGGTGGTTCATGGTTCGGTGTTGTTTACCTTTGAAATCCTCTTCTTGCACTTCTAAATGCACGTTTGTGCATAGGGCTCAATTTGGTTTGTTTTAGTTTTGAAAGGCATACAGGCAATTCCAATGGATAGTCATCTTATTATCTTTGTCATGCTGCCAACCCCTTGCTATTATTAGGAGCTGTTCTGTATTTCGTATATGCTTTCTTCAAATCCCCCAAATGATGAAAATTGAATCTCCTGGAAGTGAAGCTTGATGCAACGTTCTGCTTCTTCTATTTCTAACCCTTGCAAGTGACTTCCTATCTGTAAGCTTTCTGTTGCATAGATTTCCAATGCATAGGATTTTAGACTTAGGATGCCAATGAATAAGATGCTCGCTATCATTCTATATGCTGTTTGTTAAAAGGGATGCCACTAGGATTCGACAACTTCAAGGAAATCATGTGCCCAAAGCTTGCTAGAATTTGTCTCTTTCTGATACTTTTGCCTCAACCAAAACTTTAGCTTCATTCATGTTGTTTTGTTTGCTAGTGTGTAGAATGTGCATCTTGTTGATTGATTTCTTTATTTGTGTTTGTAGCTGTGCCTTGGCATGGGAAATCGACCTGTGAAGCAACAAGAAAGGGAAGAGGTACGATTGAAGGTTGTGCCTCCTCTGGATCGTGCATACGTTCGGTGGCTTGCTCGGGATATTGCAAGAATTCATGGAACATTATAAGAAATACATGCGCTTGAATGGGTGGTTGGACGTGAACTTGGACGATCCCGATCTGGCCCATTTATTCAAGTGAATAATCATGTACTTATCAAAAAATATAACAGTTCAGATTTAGTTCAACTTTGACACCCATTACTAGTTGCTTGGGATTGGTATCAAATACAAATAGGGGTCGCGATAGACCTTGAATTAGGATATGGCCTGGCAAAATTTGAAGAACAATGTTATTTTGCTTGGTCCAAATTGATTTATAGGAAGGTGTTCTGATAAGGTTCTGAACAGCATCACTTATTGTTTTGTGAGAAGGTTATCTTCATTGTTAAAGACTTAAAGTCTATCCTTACCCAAAGACAAAAGGCAAAAAGTATGTATCTAATTGCCTTGTGATCTTGTAGAAGCTTGAGAAAACCTCTTGGGGATCTGCTTAGCGAGTGAACGGGATGGGTTGTTGAGCTTTGGATTTTGTGGAATGAGTGACATGAAGGAGTTTTCCGGTCGGATTTGTTGAAATTGAGGAACAAGTTTATTGCTTTCTTTTAGTGGAGCGGGATTTAAGGTCTATTTATGTGTGAACTTTAGCTCGCTTTGGTAGTTCTTTTTCCTTGATTTGTGAGGTTGGTGACTGGTTGGATCTTCATGGTTCTTTGATTGACTTCATTGCTTCCTTAATCAATAGAATATAGTCTCTCTCCCTCTCTCTCACTCTCTGTTTGTGGTAGGGGGGTGGGGGCTTTGATTTTCAGAACAGTTGACCATGGGCATTTGGTGATTGCTGTGTTTGTTGTTTGTCATATGTTTAGAACTATGATTGAGATTTTCATCAACCACGCATTGGGTAATGAATACTTTCTTTTCCTGGAAGATGTTTGATTCATTTTGCAAGTTATCAATAAAGCACATTAGAATGGAAGTTATTAATGCTTTTAATAATGAGATATTGGCTAACGCTTACTTACTGATTTGGTTGGGCTTTATTTTTTTATCAACTTCCTGCTTTATATTCCAGTGACAAGTTTTCCATTTCAAGTTTCTCTAGTCTTTCGTAGCCCCTGTTAGAAATTATGAATAGAATTTATTGTAATACTTCAGCCATGGGTGGATCGTCTTGCAAGCAGTAGAGCCCCCGATGAAGTGAGTTATAGCGTTACAGTAAATTAGCTTTTATGAATCAATGTTCTAAGTATGTCCTGAGAAATATGGTAAGATAATGAAATACGGACCTATCACACTAGAAAATGTTTTAGGAAGCTGGAGGCGATTTCAATATTTTCATTGTAATCATAAAAAGTTGCCGGAGAGTCGGTGGTAAGCAGCTGGTAGCGAATATGTTAATATACTAAAACTTCAGTGGTCAGCAAATAAAAGATGCTGATGGATATGACAAGGGCATGTACGAGTTACATGCAGGATGACATATTAGCATAACGTTTACCAAATTATAATTTTACTCTCTAAAATTTTATCATCATTATAAAAATTTATCTCCAATTTTTTATATTTATATTTATATTTTTCATTCTCTTTTCACCTTTTTACTAACTCAATTTTATTCAAAAAGGCCACGTAGATAATTGATGCAATTATTTCCCAAGGTCTTATCAAAAGATATGTTTATACATCTGTGCAACTAAACCATTTTCATGAACATGTGCCGTTGACAAGTATTTCAAACTGAGAGAACTATCTTTACCATCGTATCCATGCAATGTCCATCATCACATAGTAGGTGATACAATTAGCTAGGGTATATATTTACTGAAGCATAATTAACTAGTAGAGAATGGTGGGGTTTGGCTGCCAAAATTTTGAGTTTAAAAATTTTGGTGTATGAGAATTAGTGAAAAAGTGAAGAGAAGGATAATTTGAGTTAATTTTTTTATGTTTATTTTGATAAAAAAAAATAGACGATTTGATGAGGAGGAAGAGATTATTTTATAGTTATTTTATTAGGCCAAATATTTAGCAGCCAAGCACCACCAAGTGAGTTTGATGCCCAGGTTTTGAAATGCCTGAATGCTACATTGTATGGTAGAGTAACTACCTATTGACAGATTTAAATTGTATATTAGGGCAGGTGAACTCCTACCCTCCTATTATAGTAAGTTTTTGTCAAGGTGTTATGGGTGGTATAAATTTTTGGGTATCCTCGTCCATGTATAGATAACTGCAATGTTAAACCAATTTCCTGTAGTGGAGAAATTGAATCAGTAACATGCATCTTATCCCTTATATCAGGAATCTTTGTTGATGATGAACTGGAGTAAAACCCACATTCTGATTTTAAAAAAGGCTTAATTAGTCCACTAGCCTTTGAGTAATGTCTAATCCTAAACTGGTCATTAGGGTAAGTTTTGACCTAATCCTAAACTAACTACGTCATGACACAAAGAATTCCACAATGACTAGTTTATGACGAAATTTACCCTAGGGACCAGTTTGAATTTGGACAATACCTAATAGACTAATTAAGCCTGAAAAGAAAAAAAGAAAAAAAGGTAGACATTATATATTAGATGAGACAAAATCAATTAATGATGTAATAAAATGAAATAAAATGAAATAAATATTACCACATAAAGTAGAAAATGGATACATTCATACCACATGCTTCAAATTCGAAGCATATGTGAAAGAACGAGTGGGCCGGGAAAGGATAATTTTGCATTACCTGCAATGACAATTAACGCTTTCTTTTACTGCCAACTACTTGATTTCCTTTACTGCCATCAACTTGGTCCTCATACTCATCACAATCTTCATCCTCATGATCCTCATAAGAGTTAATGAGCTACAGTAGAAGTGTTAAGCCATCAAGTTAGACGGAAAATGATTCTTTAGCCATTGAAATGATATGCTTGTAGTAACGAGGTCAATTAAGGAGAGGTTGCATGTCATCACTTACCTTCTTCAAATAATAAGGAAAATGGTGATAGAATTCGTGTTCCAAACCAGGAGGAGCAATGCTACTATATAACTCTGAAACATTATCATCATATACTAGACGTCCCCTTGACTCTTTCTCCCGTAAGATGCCTGTACTTTCGAAACCGACCAGATCAAAGTAGTTCGTACTGTCATCCAAACTTTTGAAACCGTCCAAATCAAAGCAGTTCCTACTGTCATCCAAATTATCGAACTGTTTAGAAAACCATTGAGCTGGTATATAAACCCAAAATCCCAGTGGCCCATGGGAAGAGATTCGAAAAGTACTAACAGATGGACCCGCTAGATTTATTGTTCCATAATCTCGAATAGTTGTCCAAAATGAAAATCCAAACTGGCATAAATTATTCTTGTAGTCATCACATACTTCAATGTTTGTTTTGGAGGTTGAGTGGTCAAGTACTTGGTATACGACAAATAGGGCATATCCAAGCCACTTCCTACTGCCATCCACATTTGAAGGTATCCTAAAACCGGATCCAAGCATGTGACTTCCCTCAGAATTGAACCACTCTGGCATTCCATATGTCAACGAAGAGCCATACATCACCTTGGAACCAAAAGTTGTCCACGATAAACAATTAGAAGAAGAAGAAGAAGAAGAATTAATATTTTGTTCATTTCAAAAGCATACCATGCATTAATCAGAGAGAGAGAGAGAGAATTAATACTTACCTCTCGATCGCACGCACTTTCAATTTCCAAGTGTAGAAGTTTTATTTGCCTGTCTTCAATATGATGGGCATATAGCCCTTCCCGCCAATTCGGATCACTAAAGTACGCTACAAATGAATAACCGGTCGGATCTGAGCTTTTGCATCCATCAACAGTTAAGGTCTCCAAGTTCTTTGGACGTAGATTGAGGGATGGGAATTGGGTTATGCCAGTATTACTTGCTTCAAAGTTCATCAGACATTCCATTCTACTCAAGTCTGGTAATTCATCAATTCTATTGCAACCTGCTAGTTCCAGCACTCTAAGATTTGACAAGCCACAGATCTCACTTGGAAAAATTGATAGGTTTATGCAGTCTTTAACAGACAAACTCCAAAGGCCAGATAGATTCACAAATGATGATGGTAACTCTTTTATGGCCGTGCTATCCAACGAAAGAAATAGCAAAGATGTCATGTTTTCGACATCGGGAAATTTCTCGAATCTTGAACATCTAGAAAGTTCAAGATTTTCAAGAGACTCTAAATTGATCTTGTTTGGAAGTCTTTTAAGACGTTTGCACCGACTAAAATTCAATTCCTTAAGATGTTTGAGAACTGCAATTGATGGGTGAACCTTAGACAAACGTGTACAACTTTTGAAGTTCATCTTCTCCAACTTTGGGGCTTTGGAAAAGTCTGGTGTTTCCATCAAGTTTCGTGAATCACTCAAGTCCAAGTATTTCAAGCTGCCCAAACTCTGGTTTCATCGAATAAATGCATAATCACTAATTGGTAAATTAACATAAAAAAGAACCAAAAAGAAAAAATATGAGAGATAGCTGTGTTTGAAAATCTTACCTTTTTTCCCTTCCATAGTTGTTCGATGTTGCTGCCACGCATGTTGAGTTCAATAAGATTATCTGGCTTGAAACTCATAGGCAGAGATTTAAAAGGAAACTCAAACCATTCCATAAGGCGCAACTCTTTTGTTGGCATGGATTCTAAACCATCTTCATCCCATTCAACAATATTGCTTGATATGTTTGAAAGTTTAGAAAAGTTTTTTGTAATAGTTCTGTTACCGATCTTAAGAATTCTCAGTCTTTTCATCCGTGAGAATGATTTGACACTCAATCGTTCCTCTACTTGAACAGGCACCTTTAGGACTATGCCTTCAACTGTATCAGTTCCCTAGTAATCAAAAACAATAGATTAGTTGGTAGTGGAAGTATTTGGCAAATACTTAATTAGAATAGTTAAGATAAAAATATAATGCTCTGAATTATGTAGTACTCATCTACTTACAGAATTATCCTTTAATACTCGAACGATATCTTCGTGACACCACAACCTACTACGTCGGCCAGGCTCTTCAGGGTACTCACGGCGCACAATTTCCTGACCCATTTTTTGTAACAAATCGTGCATCTCGATGAACCTCTCAGATGATATGGTTATGAGCGATTTCTCCACGAGAACTTCGATATTGATGTCTGGAAAGACACCAAAACTTTCTAGCATATCCAATATGGCATCTAGGTTCTTTCCTTTGAAAAAACATGCAATATCCAAAAATAATTTCTTCTGCAAATCTTCCAATCCATCAAAACCTATTTGAAGTACATCCAAAATTTCTCTTTTTGGAATGCTTTGAAGTTGACTCCAGAAACCTTTCCATGCAACTATGCCTCTACCGAACAAGGAGGACCCCAAAACCTTAAGAGCTAAAGGTAGGCCATGAGCATAACCCACAAAATCTATAGACAAATTCACATAGCCATTTTTCGGATAGGGTTCCTTAAAGGCTGACAAACTGAAGAGTTGCATAGCGTCATAGTCATTTATCCCCTCAACATTATAGAGACGATCAACATATCTTTTCAATAAATGAGTATCTTTGCTTGTGATAATGATTCTACTCCCTGGACCGAACCAATCATGGCTCCCGACCAATGCCTCTAATTGTTCATCTTTATCCACATCATCAAGGACAATGAAAACCTTTCTACTACGTAGTCTGTTCCTTATTACACGAAGTCCCTCACGATCATCCCATATAGTTGTGTCTTGTTTCATGATCTTAGAAAGAAGTTGCTTTTGTAAAAGAAGTAGACCATGATTTGTACTTCTTTCTCTAATAGAAGCAATAAAACAGCTAGCTTCGAACTGATAGGAAACTCTTTCACAAACCACTTCTGCCAAAGTTGTCTTACCAACACCACTCATCCCATGAACTCCAATGAAGTATACATCATCGATCCCCATATTGAGTAAGTTCATCATTTCCTCCACACGAGAGTCTATTCCAACAAAGTTATGATAAACACTGACAAATCTACGATTCAATTCACAAAATATCCTTCCAACGATTTCTCTGACAACAATTCCTTCATATCTTCAAGAAAAATGAAACAATTTAATCAATGTACAAAATATTTAGCTTCATTTAGAAGAGAGGGAAACTCTAAGCAATTTCTTTTCTTCATGTGTAGCATTTTCAAAATTTAACATCTCTTCTCTAAAACGTATAACAACCAATTTCCTTATAATGCAAAAACTGCACTCTCTCCTTGACTTGATAAGAAGGTTTTAAGAAATTATTTTTTCTTAACAAAATTGAATTAAACCATTTAGTCAAATCGGATGAGGAAGTTTTTTTTTTCTTTTTAAATTAAATAACTTTGAGACTAGTACATTTGACTAGGCTTTGCTTTGTTTAAAATCCAGTCCCAAATATGCGAAAAACTTGAACCGACCTTAATTAAAGCTCAACAAATTAGTCTAAAACTTTCTGACACCGAAAAACAAATATAATTTGAAAAACTCATCATATATGATTTTTGTTGGATCCTCTCTCAGTTCTCATTAACCATGGGTACAATCCATAATATATGTTAAATATTGAATAATATATCTATATTTTTTTGTTCGAAAAAAGTAGCATAATATATTTAAACTAAAAGATGGAGAATATATTTAACAATTAAAAAAATTAAATTGGGACTCGAAGATCGACAGATCCGAGCTCGCCAGTGGTGTACATCCCCCCACCGGGGCAAAAGGTTGGCAACGTGGGGAATCTTCCCATTCCGTAAGAGACCCCTAGAGCCGGAAGGGTGGACGGTGGAGTAGTGGAATGGGACCGGCTCAATTTTTTTCAGTAAATAATGTCTCATGTCCTACAAAAGTTAATAACTCTTTTAATTGCGCCCTAAATAATCTCAGCCTACCTAGCTAGAACTTGGTTTTGTTATTTCCCCTATCAGACATTAATGCACAATTGATCTTCTTCCCTTCGAAATCTTTGAAATTCAAAGACGAAAATATATGTATATTACCTATCTTGCAAATCCCATCCAGAGATATTACCCACTTCTGTTAAAGTAGCTCTCCATGCTTGCATCGTCTCCGCGTCAACTCTAGAGTCTCCTTCATGCTTAGCAAAGGCTTCTGCAAACGATCCTGTCAGGTTTCGTACCTCTTTGGGATCCACATGGTAGAATACAGGGTAAACTGTCAGCCCAATTTTCTTCTTGCACTTGATGATTTCTGCAAGTTCAATCAAACACCATCTAGAGTATGCGTAGTTTCTTGAGATAATGACGACTGCATACATAGATTCTTGTATTGCTTTCAAGAGCCCTTCAGAAACATATTCTCCTCGCTCGAGTTCTTCGTCATCCCTAAAGGTAAGAATGCCTTTTTCTTTCAAAGCAGTATATAGATGGTCTGTAAAAGTTTTGCGGGTGTCTTTGCCATAGAAACTGAGGAAAACTTCATGGATCCATCGAGGTGTTGAAGAAGAAGAAGAAAAAGATGGCGAGGCGACCTGAGTACTGATCATGGACGCCATTGGTGACTTGCGAGCTTGTTTAAGTCAATGCCAATACAGAGTCTTAAGAGAATCTGAAGAACTAAGAGGCAGGAGGCTAGTGTCATATGCAAGTGAAAGAGACAGTGTTAGGAAACATCTAGGTGCGTGCAAATTAAAATTATCAATCGACGCTTATTCCACGATTATTCTAATAGGAGTGGCTCCATTGATACAATAATCGATGCCAATAAAATATTTCTACAATTATTTTTTCCCTTTACGTGCATTGGATTCTTTTGTCTGTTTAATTATCTTAATATATATATAAGGACCTAGTACTTCTTTTTCTTACATTAATAGTCACTAGTAGCCGGCCAATGTTCTTTAGCAAACAGTTTTAATATTTTTAAATAATAAACCAAATATTCCCAAAGTGCGAAACTGAGTCATCCGAACATTGACTAAGTCTAAATTTCTAGATCGGACCATTGACTAGTCTAAATTTTTAGGCCCCACAGGAAGCCAAGATTCAAAAGAAACTTAATGCAGGATGGTTTGGAAAATTTGTCTCCTATTTTTTTAAATTTATACTACTAACATTATTCGTACACATATATAAATACAACTTATTATTATTATTTTTATATACATCAATACAACTTTTACACGCATGTCAATAAAACTAAATCATCACCTAAATATTGATACTATTCTTAAAATTCAACAATTTTTTTGAAAATAAACCTATCCTTACACTGCTTTAAAAAAAGAAAAATTTGATTATGCACTAAATTGAAAATATAGCTTCTAAAGAAGACAATCTAGTCTAGGTGGTAGTCAAATTCGCATCATGATTCCAACGATTTCTTTTGCTCTTCTTTTCTGGAAAATTCAACAAAATTAAAAAATATATTTATAAAAAAAAAAATACAACGTATAAGATGTTAAGAAGAGGGAGTTTTCTGCTGCATACTGTTCGAACTACGACAATGAGTTCCAACTTGTTTGAAAAACTGTTGGCCGGCCAAACATAATGCAAAACACGAGAACAGCTGATCGACACTTGGACAAAAACAGATGAAAAATATTGCATCATTTTTACATCATAGGAAAACATGTCATATATATATATGAGTTGTTCATCTTATTTAAATTGTTTACAAAGATTCAATGTAAAATAATAGAATGGTTATTTTATGTGCTCTCTGTCTGAACTATGTTTGATCAAGTTCGATTTAATTTGAGTAATAGTTCAAACTCATTCGCGCAAGTTCAAACATGGATCAGAAACAAATTAGATCACTCTCGAAAAATACC
Source organism: Myrica gale (assembly GCA_963930655.1). Classification (NCBI taxonomy): domain Eukaryota; kingdom Viridiplantae; phylum Streptophyta; class Magnoliopsida; order Fagales; family Myricaceae; genus Myrica; species Myrica gale. Next base: position 6,332,053 of record OZ005602.1, on the reverse strand, counting down.
TATTTATTCTCCTCAAAGTATTGTTTAGGTCTAAACTGTTAATCTTTCACTGTCAAATTAACTTTTCGTGTATAAAAATATATTCATCGTTTTATTTTATTTTATTTTTCCCTATCCAGATTCACACCTCTAGCAAGTGATAATGAATCATATTTTGGAAGTTGTATTAGAAACAGTTTTTGGTATTATACATAAAATTAGACGTAATAAAAGGACAGTTTATTCTACTAATTGTTTGTTTTATTTTTATTGTCCAAATTACTTTGACATCTAAATGAAGATCATATATAATTGGCAAAGAAAATTCTCTACTAATAAAGAGAATTCCGAAGCGAAAAGCCTCGTCATTTTTCTTGTGGAAAAACTAAAAAGAAGCATGACTTTTGGGACACGGGGGAAATTTTAGGATGTTCCTTCAAAATGAATACATATCCCAAATATTATTAAAGAAATTTGTAAATATAATTATTTTAAAATAATCTCTCTGTTACAATAAATATAAATTCACTCAAATTATTTTCCTTGATTTTTTATTATTTTATTTCAAAATTTAATAAAATTCTAATCCACTTCGATTCTTATAACATTCTCAAAATTTATATATAATTTTTTGTTTTCAAAAACATGTAATTATTTCTGTGTAGTTTCCAAAACATGCATACCAGCTAGTATTAAAAAGAGGACTTTGGTTAACCAATTTGCTCAAGCACACTTCGCCGGCCTCCAACATTGACTCTCACCCTCAGCTTTTTCTCTAGTTGCAACTTGCAACCGACCAGCTCAGATAAAGGCTGGCTCGCACGACACTGTCTTTTAGCCCACTTCGAAGTACGTACACTGATATCTCGTCCATCCGGTAAAAGTTTTTGCGCATTTTGGCGGTAGCGATTGCGATGACAATTCTAGGCGGTGGACCCCGTCCGTTAATTGATACTTTGCAAAGTTACACCAGAAAACGTAGAAACGGGGTTTAGTGAATAATGAATGCTACACCATTTTCTCATGCTACACCATTGGAACAAGAGCTGGCTAGTGGGGGCAGACTGGCAGACAGCTTGATGAAACATAATTAACCAACCAATTTTCTCATGCATCATTTCAATTGGTTAATTACCCTATTCAAAAAATCAAATAACTAATAAAGGAAATTTATAAATATTTTTATTTTAGATCAAGAGGAAAAAATAAAATAAAAATTATAAAATGTGGAAAGAAATAGTACAAAAAAAGTCATTCACTTAAATGATAATTGTCACGTGGGGCGTGTTGAAGTGTATGAGATTTACCGTTGTCTTCTTGTCCATTCAATTGTCTGTGATAAAATATAAATTCGAATCTCGGTAGTTTGATTGTGATTCTTGGTTTAAAAGATTATATTAAAGACTTTTGCACTTCAAGTGTTTGTGATATTGTCTAAGTAATCATAGAAGAGTTTAATATTGACTATATATTTATTGAATTTTTGTCAGTAATATAGTTGTGTGATATTTTTCAATTCTAGACAAATTCAATATATTCTTTGAGCTAAGATTTGTATAAGGTTTTCCGCATAAGGGTGAAATAGATTGTGCTGAATTTTTTAACTTACTATTCACCCACCATCTAGGTAAGTTTTGGGTCTAAACAATGTCTCACACTAACCGCATGACACGAAAACATCCACACATCTCTGTCGAATGACTTTTCCTGAATTGGCACTTGGCCACTTGCACATAGGAGGAAGCATTGTGGTCATTGGACTATCAGACGGTACAAGTCTCTCATTTAGATGGTGAGCTTCGAACAGTGGCGGAACCAGGACCAAAATTCAAGGGGGTCGAATTCTAAAGACGAAATGACAAGAAATTTGTTTTCTCTTTATAATGCTAAAAATTGTCTTACAATTACATTATCAAAAATTAAAAACTAAAAGCATTAAAAATATTACAATACATGTACCGTGCTATGTATTGCGGCTGAGAGGTGACAATTGCATCCTACGATTTTGCATTTTTTGAAAATGTTACAAAACGAATTTGTTCTCAATATCCATAGAAACATCATGCTCGATGTGTACATTACCATGCAATCATTCATCCATTCATCTCTCATGCTATTACGCAAATCACTCTTGATAATATTTATGGCAGAAAACGCTCTTTCAATGGTTGCAGTCGCAACTGGTAAGATCAATGTCAACTCAACAAGTTGATAAACTATCATGCAATCATTCATCCATTCATCTCTCATGCTGTTACGCAAATCACTCTTGATAATGTTTATGGCAGAAAACGCTCTTTCAACGGTTGCAGTTGCAACTGGTAAGATCAATGTCAACTCAACAAGTTGATAAACTAATGAAAATAGATTATTCTTTTTGGTCTCAACCATCTTCATAACAAGACTTCTAATATCATGAAGCCCAGAAAATGCAACATTTCTTCTAGCATCTCTAATATAAGTATTAAGCTAATTTTTAAGTATCAACTTGTCATCTGCTCTGAAATCTTCTGGATAAAGCTCAACAATATGTAGGCTGTGTTTGCATTATAAATTTTTACACCCCCTAAAATTTTAACACAATAAAATATTACAATATAATCTCTCTCTCCCCCATCAAATCATTACTTTTCACTACAAAAAATATAAAAAATTACCTATTCACTTTTTCACTAAGCCCAATACCTAAAATTTTAACAATACTAAAACTTTACAAAACAATCACGAATACTGACTACAGAATATGTTGAACCACTTTCATATCTTCACAAAATGAACATCGTTCTGGCCGAATGCATTCCCACGTGCAGGGCATTTCCGATGGCGGATCTCTCGATTTTGTTGGATGCATGGATTGCAGAACAGATGATAGCACTTCACGATAACTACATGTCAAATACAAATCACAACCACGTGTCATTGTAATCATAATAGACCCGTGAAATCAATATAGTAAGACCAACATTAAAAAAACAGAGCACATAATTTTGAAAACATGAACAAGTTTTTGAAAAGATAAATATCAGAGACAAACAATAACTTCAACCATTCATCTTTCACGTAAAATAGAAAAACGTTCTGGGACTCTAGCCAACTCTTGTGCGTTCTACTGCTCTAACTTCGGAAACAATAGAAAAACAGAGCGTTGAATTGAAACCATGCGTAGCTTTCGGTGATGATAAAATAACTGCAATAACAGAGAGAGATTGACCCCTAGAACTACTAGGGAGCAATCAAGTTTACTGCCGACGTGAAGAATGGTGCGGGCAGACCTTTGGCGTCAACTATAACCACCCGCGTCAGGACGTTGACAATGTGGTCGTTCCACGTTAGATCTCACCGGAAAGTGTACGAGCAACGACTGTTGGGCAAAAGAAAGGAAATGCGAATATGGAAAACAGAGGTGGCTGAAAAAGCAAACATGTTGCTTTACCAGAACCTTCTTTCAGACTCATTTCCATGTAAGGAAATTGAGAATGGAATGATGAGGGACGTCGATGGAAAGTGGGTTATTCGAGGAGTAGTTGATGTAGACATTCATTACAAGAAAGTTGGTAATCAACAAAGAACCAGTCGTCACAGATATTGCCGTTTTTCGTCCTCTTTCTTATCCGCCGACGTTATGTGTTGTTCGTTCATTGGTCGGGACTAATGCATCTAGTTTTCTTTTCAGCCACCTATGTTTTCCTTCGTCGACAGAGAATGAAGTTACTTTAACTAGAATCAGAGTAAAACGGGGAGAGAAAATTTAAGTTTCTTACGTGGACGGCACGTGGGTTTATTACTGTCAGTATTAACGACTAAATTGACTTTGGGGTGTTAATCGACGGAAAGCAAAAGATCGTGGGCTCAATGTCACGAAATCAAGATAAAAGAGTGCAAAATGTAAGGCACCCCATAGTTCAGGAATACAAAGTGTATTTTCTCAAAATATATTTATAAAAAATATACAATGTAGAAGATGTTAAAAGAAGAGGGATACGGTTCAAACTACTGCAAACTTTGTTAAAACGACGAGACAATGAGTTCCAACTTGTTTGAACAACTGTTGAGCACTTGGACAAAAACAGTTGAAAAATATTTCATCATTTTTACACAATAGGAAAACATTCAATATGAGTGTTGATCTTATTTAAATTGTTTATGAAGATTCAATCTAAAATATTAGAATGGTTATTTTATGTGCTCTGTCTAGACCATATTCGATCGGGTTCGATTTGGTTTGAGTAATAGTTCAAACTCACTCGCACAATTGCAAACATGGCACACAAAAACAAATTAGAGCACTCTCGAAAAATATCTATTTATTTTCCTTTAAGTATTGTTTGGGTCTAAACCATTAATTTTTCATTGTCAAAGTACCTCTTCCTATATAAAAAAGTGCATTCATCCTTTATTTTATTTTATTTTTTCCTATCCAGATTCCCACCTGTAGCAAGTTACAGTGCATCATATTTTTAGGAAGTTGTATTAGAAACATTTTTTGGTATTATACATATAATTAGACGTAATAAAAGGACAGATTATTCTACTAAATGTTTGTTTTATTTTTTATTGTCCAAATTACTTTTATATCTTAATGAACATCATATATATATGGCGAAGAAAATTCTTTACTAATAAAGCAGAATATAAATTAGCTCTCTTAAATGAAGTTAACTCTCTTTTTTTCACCATGGACGTATAGGCATTTTTAAAAAAAAAAATTTACTTGGAAAAAAAAGCTTCACCAACCTGTGTTGGTCAAGGCTCAAACTAAAAATGATATCTTATTTGTGCAAAATCAAGTCAATAGATTTGAGCAGGGGCGGACCCAGGCCCGGGCGAACCTGGGCGGCCGCCCGGGGTCCGCCCCTGAAAAAAAAAATTAATGTATTTTTTTTAAAAAAAATAAGTTGGCCTGTTAAAGAATAAACCCCCCGTTTGGGACTAGCTTGCAATGAAATTGAGATGACGAAGATGAGAGAATACGTACGTAAACTTTGTTGGTGCGAGGAAACTGCATGGTAGCTTCCTCATGGGTCCCAAGAATTGATTGAGCACTTTTTTTTTCTCTCGAAAAACAACCAATAGATTAAAAACAACTAAAAAACGAACACAACAAAACAACTAACACACACACAATCACAGGACAGACACATACACAACCAGCAAGACCCTCCAACGGATCAGAGGAACCACTATGAACTTTATGCAGGACAGAGGGAGTTGGAAGATGAAGACCACTGCCCAAGGGAGAGGGATCGAGCCACAGAGCACTTTCCATTGGAATATCGAACAGACGCTCTTCAAAGGGGGTGAGAATCACGCCTCTAGCTCGTCAAGTCTTGAGTTGACTATCCACCTTGTCTCCAAGTACTGTTGCTTAAACGCCTTAAATCCACGACTGTATCTGCCCAAAGCTGTAAATAAATGCATATTCGTTCGGACTAAAAGGTTGATGGACCAACATAAGCCTACCCGGGTGATTAAAAAATGTGGACTGGGCCCACCATATCGAAGTTACAGCTTTAGAGCCCAATGGATGCTCCTCACGTTGCCCTTTAAAGCCCAGACAAAGTCGCTTTTTAATCTTTTAAGCGCACTGCACTTTGCGTGCTCGTAGGGGCACCGAAACGTGGAGCAACTCTGATCGATCCCCACCCGCGCCCCACTTGCTTGATCGCTGCTAAATATCAACCGATCGGAGTGATATTTTTGACGGGACGGTCATAACTGTATCCTCGTGCAGGGGCGGAGCTAGGGAGGGGCCGTGGCCCCTACAAAAATTTTGTAAAATTTTTTTAGTATATATATTTAGAGGTTTGACTGAAAAAATTTACAATTGGCCCCTCCAAAATTTTGATATTTCTATTTAGTCTTCCAAATTAAAGTCCAACACATTGCCAATAGATCTAACTTTGGATCGTAAGAATGCATCTAACTTCTTCAATATTGATGATATTTGTAGATTTGTTGACAAATTTTACCATGAAGATTTTACAGAGCAAAAAAAAAATATCAGTTGAGATATCAATTGTAAAACTTTAATTGTGATGTGCATCACAATCCCGATTTCAAAAGTTTGTCTACAATTTCTAAGTCATGCTGAAAATTGGTAGAAACAAGAAGGTCAAATTTTTTCCATTTGATTGATAGATTGATTGGTCTTGTGTTAACTCTTTCATTTTCAACAGTTACTACAAAGCGAGTTTTTTCAGTCATAAAAATCATTGTGTGCACGTGTTCAAATTTTTCCCCTTCTTATGCTCTAAACTTTTATCATTCGATTCAATTCCAAGAAAAAAAGCAAAATCAATCAAATTTGAAGTTCCGGATTTTACCCAATTAGGCTTTGTATTTTTGTCTATATTTACATTTAGAACTATATTGGGAAGGAAAATAATTGCTTCAAACAAAAGTACAGAAAGGAGATTTTATCTATTTTCAATCCTTTTTGCTGATTATACCTCAAGTTCTAATTGATTGCAGAGGGTGAGTTTTAAAAGCCTAACCACACAAAATTTGGGAAATTTCTTTAAATTTTGTTTTGTTTAGATAATAGAAAGATTTTATCCAAAAAAGCCACACAGCGTTGAATCATCTACTCCTAACGTGGCTACTAGTTATGAAATGGAAACTAGTTTGAAAAGACCTTGCATTGAGTTTAGTCCGGATGATATTATTGCTGATCCAGGGTTATGTAAACCCATCGAAGAATATGATATTGGGATTAGAAATCAAGTTTGTAGGGAATACTTAATTAAAGGTCTTTGTCAACCACGTGACCACAATTTTCCTAAGAAGAAATATGAGAAAGATAAGAGAGTTTTAGGGAGTTAAGGTTTAAAGATTATCTATTGTTGGAATATAGTGTATCAAAGGATGCCGCGTATTATTTGTGGTGTTATTTGTTTCGGCGGGTTTTGGTGAATTCTTGTGCAGCGGAGACCACACTTGTCATTAGTAAAGATATTGGGGACAATTTTTTTTTCTATTATGGTTGATGAGTCTCGTGATATTGGGGACAGATTTGTGTAATATAATGAAAGATGATTGGATGAATGATTGCATGGTAGTGTACATCGAACGAGAACTTTTTGAAATTATTGAGAACGAAACCACTTTGCAACGTTTTCAGAAGATGCACAACCGTAGGATCCAATTGTCCCCTCTCAGTCGTAGTACATAGTACGGTATGTGTAATTCAATATTTTTAATGTTTTTAGTCTTTAATGTTTTGAAATTGTAACTCTAAGACAATTTTTTACATTACGTATGAGTCATTTTGCTTTACAAGTTCGCCCGAATTGATTTTTATTCCTGATTCTGCCACTGAATTTAAGGTTCAAGTTTTATTCGCAATAAATTTCTCAACTCTAAAAAGAAGGGTAATCAATTGGAATCTCCAGCCAATTGGGAAAGGAAAAAAAAGTTTATGATAAATTATTATTCTACTTGCATAATTAAGCTTCCAAGTCCGACTTTAGCTTGACTTTTGTGATTAGCATCGTCTTCCTTATCTTCAGCTTTTGTTTCAGCTTCTCTTTCTAGGAAGAAACTTGGAAAGCGCATAGCCGCGTCATTTTTCTTGTGGAAAAACCAAAAAGATGCAGCCTCCACAAAAAGAAGCAGCTTCTCTTTCTAGGAAGAAACTTGGAAAGCGCAGAGCCTCGCCATTTTTCTCGTGGAGAAACCAAAAAGAAGCCTGACTTTTGGGCATGGTGGAAAAATTGGCTTCAGGTCCCGCCGGCCCAATGGCTGACCCCACTTGTGTCGGGCTTCGTCGGGTTCCGATTTTTTTTTTAAGACCTTTTTGTACAGTAGATAAGTGCCGCACATCATGTGAAAATGGGCAAGGGGACGATGCCTTTCCACTTCAAACACGAGCCTATCCATAAATAAATCGGAACCGAGAAAGGAATTAAAATATAGAAATAAATCGAGTTCTCCATCGGCATCATTTTCTTATCTTCCAATAATCCCATTAAGAGTAAGTGGTCGTTATTCAGATTGCACTGTAATTTAATTTCTTATCTTCCGATTCGACGTGAGATTTTTATTTCCTTGCTTCAAGAAAGAAGGGTCTTTGGCCCTCTGTTTGGTTGCCAAGAAATCTGAAGGAAAATAAAAATAGAAGTAAGAGTCCTAATTTACCACAAGATTAGTGCCCATTTAATATTCGTATGCCGAGAAGGGTGGCCTTTATTATTCTCTACTGTATTTTTAGGCTCTATTGAGTTCAAAATTCTTTTCAACAATATTAGTAATTCTTGGTACCTTTGGTTTTCATTGTCTGGCCTTCTGAAGAAGGCTATGTGGGTTCTCGATTTTATGATTCGGTTTGGTATCTGAAGATTGCAATTTTGAATTTGTGGGCATTGTTTTAGCGTTGCCTTATTTATTAGATTAAATTTAAAGGGCTTTTATGATTATGTTTAGTTTAGATCTCAAAATAATTTTTTTTTATTTGTGTTTTTTAGAAGTAGTGTAGGTTTTCTTGAGATTGACGAAAAATGTATTAAAAGTTGTTGAAATTTATAAAAAGTTATTGAAATTGATGAAAATGTATTAAAATTAATGAAAAAATGAGTGTGAGAAGTGTTTGAAAACGTTTTAAAATACTATCCAAACATAGTCTATATTTTCCACGAAAGTCGGGTCTTCGCCCTGGTCTCCAAAACCGGTTATGTCAAACTGAAGTGTTTTTTTAATTATATATATGTGTGTGTGTGTGTGTGTCTCAGGCCCACCCTTTCAGCCTGCCCCCTTGGCCCAGCCGGCATCACTTTGTTTTTTGTGTTTGTGATACTACATGGTTGCGTTGTGAAATTATTAATGTGCATTGTATTGAATTGTGAAATTATGATTAGGACTTTAGACTGTGACTTGTGAAATTATACTGATAAATTTTGTTTTGTGTTGTTTAGATAATGGATAAGTTTTTGATAAAAAAATTAGCGGGGTCATCTACTATATTTTTAATGTTTTTAGTCTTTAATTTTCAATATTTTAACTCTATAACATTTTGTTGCATTATGTAGTAAACTTTTTTTTTTTTATCATTTTCTCTTAGGAGTTAGCCCCCCTTCAGATTCATTCCTAACTCCGCCATTGATGATCCTTTGACGGCATGAAGGCATCTAGCTACTTCATTGGATTGTTTCTCTAATTTTGGGATTAACGTTGCTGATTGACAGCTAATTTATGGCCCAAATGCCATACACTCATAAAGTAGAATACTACAAGAAAGTCAAGCTTTAGCCATGAACTCTTTCCATTTTGTCAATAAAAAATCAAGTTTCAGTCACCAAATTCTTCTGTTGGCCAGTAAAGGTAAAAATTCATGCACCCTTCTCACTCCCATTACTAAAAATAAAAAGCTAATGTTACTAAAAGTAAAAAAATCAAATGATTTTCGCCGTTGTCACTTAGCTGCCAAGGCTTCTTGCTCCCGCAAACATTTCCATCTATCAAATTCTTCTTCTTGCTAGCTACTCACTTCTCTTTTTCCTCTTTCTTTCGACTTTCTCTCTCTCTCTTTCCTCTTTCTTTCGAGTTCATTGCCATTGTCGATGTGATTTTGAGACGCATTTGTGACTGGAACAGTGTGAAGATTTTTCTTGGTCTCAAGCCCAAAGCAATCACTGCCAAAATCCTTGTCGATATTAGGTAATTTGATTACAGAGTGTGCTAGACTAAGTCGGATTAATCTTGAGTTGATTTTATTAATGCCATGTGGACTCTCAACCTGGGTATTAAAAGAAAGATTGGTTGTACGAGATGATTTGAGGGAACTGGAAGGACTTTAGAATTTTAGTTGGTTTTAGAGTTTTTTGTCTAATTTTCTTGTTTATTCTTTCCTTTCGTAAATTTTTTCTTCAAGGGTTTTCGATTTAGGGGGCGCAGATGTTTAAATCGATAATGTCATCTTTAGATTAGAGTAGGCAATTGTTCATGGACTACCTAATTTTATTTTCCTTTCGGTTGAAGAGAAGTCTCTACTTCCTTGCATCTAATGCATGCTGTAATACTAGTAGTATTGTGCCAGCAATTACTTTAATGAAACTAATACAGAGGCAACAGAGAACAAATCTTCAGATGATGCCATCTACTGATGAAACCCTGGTAAGCTTTTCTGGCTTATTGGCTTGATTTAGTGTAATCAAGGATTAAGTAACATTGCCAAGAAAAAAAAAAAGATTAAGTAACATTTAGTGTAATCAGGTGTACTGTGCCGTTCACATGTACAGAGATGCATCATTCTGTTTTGTTAGTTTATTGGTATTCTACATATCATTAGTGAATCAACAAGTATAGATTACTATGAGTGATTTAGTTTATTGCTCTTCAGAAATCTTTACGGAATCTTGAAATGAATCAACAAGTATAGCTCAATTAATGCAAAAAAATAAGACATTTCAGAAAAAAAAAATATAGCATGAAAATCTGCATTATATGATGCAGAAAGTATATAAATTAAAACCACATATTGCAGAACTCTTCAGTTGCCAAGCGCGAACGCAAAAAATATAAACAAATTTACTAAAGAAATGCCCACGGGTGATATGAACCAATCGCAACCAACGTGGCCGGGGGCCAAACTATTTCTCGACAAGCTACTCTGTTACGGCAGCTCATTGACTTTACTAAAATCAATCACGGCAATTATTGCCCTGTCGGGAGTGGCCATTTCCAACAGAAAACGATTGTTAGCACGATTCAACTACAACCAGCCCATCCAACTTGCGAGCCTCACCACGGACGACTAAAGATAGTCATTGTTGCCTCTTTACCCCCACAAAAGTTGCTGAGTCGTCGAAGACGAGTTACCTTGATGCCACAATGTCGATGAAGCTTCGATAACCCTTTGTCGTGGCTGAATAGCTCTTATGATGACTTATGTCATTTGTTCCTACGGAACCCTTAGTCGATGGAGACCCATTTTCTTGTAGTGCACTACAATAAAATCGAGCTCACTCGATGAACGTTGTCGTTACCAAAAATACACGAAGTCGTCACTAGAGCCCTTTAGCCACGACTTTCGGTCGTCAAGCGTTGGTCGTGGTTGCCGCGTGGAGACAGGACAATCGCACTTCTCCATCGACTAAGTCAACAGTGGCGGAACTAGGAATCTAATCGAAGGGGGTCGAACTCCTAAAGAAAAATGACCAAAAATTATTTTTACTACGTAATGCAAAAAAATATCTTATGAGCTAAAATATCAAAAATTAAAAACTAAAAACATTACAAATATTGAAATACACGTACCGTACTATTTCCTGATACTAAAAGGTGCAATTGGATCCTACGAGACTACATATTCTAAAAACTTTGTAAAATAACTTTGTTCTCAATAGTTTCAAAAACTTCTCTTTCGATGTATACCGTCAAACTATCATTCATTCATTCGTCTCTCGTCTTATTATGCATGTCAGTTTTAATTAATTTCATTGCAGATAACACTCTCTCAATGGTTGCAGTCGCAACTGGTAAAACCAATGCCAACTCAATCAGCTGATAAACCATGCCAACTCAATCAACTGGAGTTTGAGTATAGTCTACTAGGTAACAGAATAATAGATTGTTTGTTATTTAATCTGATAAGTGCTCATAAAATCCAAAAAGCTATTTGCATGATGTTCATGTCGGAAGATCTACTTTGAAATACATATTGGTAAATAAGGTGTAGATCCGAACGTGGCATTTGGGGTAAGGTAGCATGTAATTTGATTAGCAGCTGAGTTGGGCAATCTAAAATCACTGTGTATCGAGTTCAAAATTAGTGTATTCATTTTGTCGACTTAGGATCCGGAGAGGAGAGTTTTTACTACTTGAAGAGTTCTTTAGGTTGGTTTTCTTTTCGTCATCAAATCTGTGTCTTATGTGGGTTGATTGATTTCTTATACTTTCTTTAATTGTCTTATGAGTATCTTGTTAGTAATAACCTTCTATGTTTGAGGGACCACCTAGACCAAATGGTAAGTAAAGAAGTTGTAGCGGTGATGATTTGATTAAATGTGTCAAAATTACATTTAAGTTTTTGATATGTCTAAATCATGATAAGAGTTCAGAATTAAATTTAAGTTTCGTTTGATAAGAATATTAGTAAATCTTGAAGTTACTATTATTCTTGTGTAATTATGCAGAAAATTTTAAAAAACCTAGGTTATGTTCGTTTTGAGTAAAAATGTATAGTATTTTATTGATGTTTGTATAAAGTGGAGAGAGAAATGATTTGATGTAATTGTTTAATAAAAAAGTATTGGAGTTATGTGAAAAAAATATAGATAGAGAAAATTTATGTTGAATAAAAAATTAAAAAATTGTTGAAAATTGTGTAAAATGTATTGGTGTTTGTGTTTGAATTCTGAATATATATTCGGTGGTAGTTTTGTGAATATACTAAGAATCCTAAAAAAGTGTGAAAACGAATATATCCCTATTCATTCTCTTCTCTAGATTGTTTCACTTAGTTCCTTGTCTAAACCACTTTGTTCAGGAATAATTAACGAAGCCCGAAGATATATGCCGATGTTTACCTTGTAGCCCCAAGGTAGTCCCATTGATAGTCATCTCCTGCTCGCCCAAAGTCGCAAATCCTTTTCTGGTTCTGGTTAGGCTGGGACTAGTCCATCAGTATGTCAAATTAAGTCGTTTCTATCAAACGAAAAGGCATATTACACAGGCCTACCTGGAGATATGCTTAGATTTATCAGTTTGATTTCCTTCATCAATATAGCTGGCAAAAAAAAATCAGTCAGTAGTAACTTACGTACTGCCCCACACCCACTTTGTTCAGGAATAATTAACGAAGCCTGGAGGGGGTAGGCTGGGTTGGGGGGTGGGCTGGGGTTGAAGGCCTAAAGCCTCTTACATATATAAACAAAAATTTGATTGTTTTTCTGGGTGATGGGGTCGGCCGACCCCCATCGTCATGAGCTAGTTATGTCTCTGCAAGTCGATGCTGCTTCGATCTTGGATGGCGTTGGGAGAACGGTTGAGCATTCATCGGTGAATTGTCCATTGTTTTGCACCGATTGGTCGTTGCTCTGTTGCCTTACGACGTTCAAAACGTCAATGTTTGTTCACCTTTCGCTGATGATGTGCAGTGCGTCAAGAATACCTCCTCCTTCACCAACAACATTAAGAAGATGCCCAGCTTTCGTCACGTTGACCCAACAACGACAGTGCGCATCCATGTACTGGCGACTGTTCTTTGTGGCTAGAGGCCATTCTCGACAAAGTTTCGATTGCGGGGATTGATTTTTGCAATTCACGTGACCTGCTACAATAGAGTTAATCGTGCTGGAGAATTACGTATGCCCACAACAAAGTTCTTCGTCGACATTGGCTCACTGGGAACCATGGGCATTGCACCGAATTCGGTTTTAGAATACTGGATATGCAGTCTGCTGTTCTTTTGAATTTTTCGTATTTTAATTGATTATTTGAATATCAGATTTCTCTCCATTGAGCTCTAGTTCAAGTGACCACCAAGAAATTTAAGCTCTAATAAAGGGCTAAATTTCATAGTGATAAAACCTTGTAAAGATGGTCATTCCTTTTGTTGTAACATTTGTAATTGTTTTCTAAAACGAAGTTGATTACTTATCATGAATTAGATTATATTACAGTTAAGAAAAGGGTACTTCTTCCAGACTTAAGTGATTTGTGGCTTGTGTAATATTATGTACTAATGATTATCGTCAAGTTTATTCTGACCAAATGCTTTTGTCATCTCCGTGTTTCCATTCAGACAACCCCTGACTCATTTTCAAGAGTTACTCATGGGCACATCAATACTCTGTAATTGCTTGAACATCCAGAATGACCACCATGTATATATAACGATTTAAACTGATCAGATTTCTTCAATAGAACAAATTCTACAATAATGCTGCAAAAATGAGTTCTTTATTTTCTACAATAATTATTTAAATATAAAGAAAGAACTCAATTTAATTCTACACAGAGTCGCTCACAATGTGGCTAACTAGAGTGTGAACAATGTAATCAAGGTTATGTAGACTTTCATGTAATTCCTAATAGTCAGATTGTAGAGGATCCTCCTCGCAGTTTGTAATTGTTATGAATGACATTTCGCCCCAAAAAAACAGAAAGCAGAAAAAAGGTTTCACTACAAAAAAAAAAACGATCTATAGCAGCGGTCGGTGATCGCTGCTATAGGCCAAAAAAACGCTGCTATAGGTCATTTTGGCCTATAGCAGCATTTTTCATCCGTCGCGATAGATATATCGCGGCAGTTTTCGGAACCGTTGGTGAAGACCTAGGGTCTATCGCGGCGGTCGTAACCGCCGCTATAGACCCGAACGCAAATTTATCTTCCTCGCAGTGTTTCGTGAAAACGCTGGTATAAACTTTTAGCGGCGATCGCGACCGCCCCTATAAGTATGTGCCAGCGTTTTTTTTTTGTTTTTGCTTTTGCTAGCATTTTAATGCACTACTAATTTTTTCCTATATTTTCATATGCATGTTTTTTTAATCGGTAATACAAATTTATTTTAATAATTATAATTTATTGGATGTAAAAAGTTAAAGAACAAGGAGAATAAAACAAAATATACTTCATCATTGATTAATAATATTTTACAACAAACACAAGAATCTCTAAAATAATCTAAAATGTAACAAATTTTTAGTATAAAACAAAAATACGCAAGGACCGACTAAAATGTTCAAATACAACACAATAAGCAAGGACCAATTAAAATCTTCCTCCTCCTTTGACACATCAACATCCTCTATCTTGAATTCTTGTAATTGAAAATAAATAGCACATGAGAAATAAAAATAAATAAAATATTTATGTAAACAAAATATCTCATTTTAAACCTTAAAAACACTTTTCATAAGGGGAGTGAGCTCAAAATTCTTGGACACACCACAGTTTGTTATAACAAATTCATTCTCATGCGGTTACTTCACCAACAGGTTGCCCAAAAGAGTTCCTATATGAAAGGCCCCTTTGTATGCCTTTCCTGTCAAATTTTACTAGTTATTGAAAGCGGTCACAATTTGTCAACATAGGCCAAAACAGTGATCCTACTTCTGTCCTGTATCAGAAGGGTCTGCCAGTAAATCAGTGATCCTATAATCAATTGTAGGCAGTCCAGTTGTATTTGGATAGCCAATCCAAGTCACCTACAAATTCAGCAACAGCAGACTATATAAAGACCAGGATTCTTAAAGCAGTTCAATCATTTGAGCTCCTAAAATACAATAAACAGCATAATGAATATACCAGAAGCTTTTAAGACAGACATAGTATATACGATAAGAAAATCTTCTTAGCAAAAACCCATGTAAAATTTATAACTGGAAAAAAAAAAACCTCTGACATACCTGGACAGGTGCAGGTCGACTTGCCATCATTCCCAACTTATTGTTAGCTGTATGACCAGTAAGTACTGAGGCTTTAAACGATACCTTAGATAAGGATCCCATTATTACTGCTTCTCATACAGTGCTATTTTTTTGATTACACACACCACTTTTCAACCATAAATATTTCAGTGTGTAGTGCAACCAGAAATATTGTTTTTCAAACAAACACCATTTAAAAAAAAATCACTGAACATACCCTTCGATCTTCAAAATCTGCAGCATCATCGTCAACTTCCACATATATACCCATCCATCTCTCCAATAACTTTCGTATTGTAAACCAAAACCAAAAAACACTAAACCCTAAAAGCACAGAAGTAAATCCAAAGAAAGTAAATGCAAGAATCTCAATCCCAGCAAGCCGAACAAAGAACCCTTTGTTGTGAAACAATATATCTAGGTTTCTTCTGAGATGGGACGAAGTACCCCTTGTTCTTCCCGATTCGGTGATTTAAGATTTAAGATATTTTGGGATGGATAGAGTTTGGGACAAGGGGTCGGAGACTGAGGCCATCGGAGTGGCGGCTCTGATAGAGAAAGCCCTGAGGTTTGAGGAGAGGAGAGTAGTGGAGGAAGCTGCGCACCTTGGGGAGTCTAAGGGGGAATTTGGGAGGGGAGAGAGCAAGAGACGGGAAAAGAGGGATTTGGGAGGGGGAATTTGGGGCTGGGAGGAAAACGGGGGAATTTCGCGCCTGTAAAAGGGAATTTCAAAGCTTTTAAATTTTTCTTTATTTTTTATTTTTTCTAATTTCTAGTTTTTCAAATTTTTTTAATAATAAGAAATATTGTGCAGTTATGTGTTTTTAGTAAATTAAAATCCGTCGTAAATTGTAATAGCTAATTTATAAATTACTTAGATATAATCAATAAATATTCAATTATCATAACAACTATGATCAGATATTAAGTTATGTAGTTTAATTGCATAAGCTAATAATTAATCTCACAATATCTTTTTGTTTTAAATTAAATAATATTTTATAATTAAATATTATTATATTACTAATTATTACAAATATATATGCTCATTATACACATATGATAATAGATATCTCTAAACTACTTAGATTTAGTCAATAAAAATACAATTATCATAACAATCATAGATATAACTTTCATAACATTATTTCTAATTCCATATAACAACTTCAATTTTCATAAAACTTCTTTTAATTCCATATTTTATTATGTAGGTCTCCTAAAATATTATTTAAACAAATGACAAAATAAAATTATGTATTAAAAGGAATTAAATAGTCTATAAAATAATTATTAACATTAAATAAAATATATTTTTGATTTTTTTTCAAATTATACCTACAACGGCGTTTTTTAACAAAAACGCCGCTATAGGTATACCTTTAGCAGCGGTTTTTGAAAATCTGCTGGTAAAGGTGAACTCTACAGCGACGGTCAATATGACTGTCGTTGTAGATACCTGATTTCTAGCAGCGTTTTCAAAAAACGCTGCTAAAGGGGGGTTTATAGTGGCGGTCAGTGACCACCTCTAAAAAGACCGCCGCTACAGGTAATACCTTTAGCGGCGTTTTGCAAAAAGCGCTGCTAAAGAGGGGTCTATAGCGGCGGTCAATGACCGCTGCTAAAAAGACCGCCGCTAAAGGTTATTATCTTTAGCGACGTTTTTTGCGCTGCTAAAGGGGGTCTATAGCGGCGGTCCGTGATCGTTGCTAAAAAGACCGTCGCTAAAGGTAATCATCTTTAGCGGCATTTTGCAAAAAATGCTACTAAAGGGGGTCTATAACGGTGGTCACCGACCGCGACGAAAAAACCCGCCGCTATAGACCCCCTTTTAGCAACGTTTTTTGCAAAAATGCTACAAAAAACACCATTTAGCGGCGTTTTTAGCAACCGCCGCTATATACCTATTTTTCGAAAAACTCCACACACGCTCCATTATTCTCTCACACGTTCCACCACGCGTCGGCAACTCTTTAGCCATGCGCCAGTCAAGTTCTGGATGTTGAAGACGACCACGTCAGTTGCCACGTATAGCCACATAATCTGTCACGTCAACAAGGTGATCCCACTGTTCCACATCAGCTAACACCGTTTGCATATTCCGTTTGGTATAGAAGAATATTTTGTTATCCTAAACGAAATATTCCGGAAAATATTCCCTATCGAGTCAACTCGGCCAAGATTCGTTTTAGGCCAAACCGGTCCTTTTTTGGTTGGTTTTTTACCAACCAAATCGGTCATCAAATTTTGTGGGCCTTCCGGACTCAACGGCGGTGTCCGTTTTGCAAAATTC
The DNA here is from genome assembly GCA_963930655.1 of Myrica gale. Lineage (NCBI taxonomy): Eukaryota > Viridiplantae > Streptophyta > Magnoliopsida > Fagales > Myricaceae > Myrica > Myrica gale. Next base: position 6,314,415 of record OZ005602.1, on the reverse strand, counting down.
AGATTTTAGGAACACATTTTAAGCAATTCAAGATCTGATGTGAATCAGAACTGCGCAAACCATGATCCCAAAGCTCTCCAAGGACAACTACAACAATTGGTGTATCCAAATGAGAGCACTACTAGGTGCTCAAGATGTCATGAACATTGTGGAAGATGGGTACCAAGATGTCTCCTCCGAAGAAGCCGAAGCATCAATACCAAATGCTCAAAAAACAATCCTCAGAGCTGATCAAAAGAAGGATTGCAAGGCGAAATCCATCATATACCAAGGACTAGATGAGGCCACGTTTGAAATCATAGCTTCTGCAAAGACATCTAAGGAGATATGGGAGACCTTACACAAAACCTAAAAGGGTGCTGACAAAGTCAAGAGAATTCGTCTCCAAACTCTACGAGGTGAATTTGAAACCTTACAGATGAAGTCTATTGAATCCATTGCTGATTACTATACACGAGTCATGGTGGTTGTAAATTAGCTAAGAAGGAATGGTGAAACTCTCACAGATATGAGAATTTGTGAGAAAATTTTGCAATCTTTGGATCCAAAAGTTGACTATATAGTCGTGGCCATGAAAGAAACTAAAAATTTGGAGACCATGTATGTAGAAGAACTTGTGGGTTCATTACAAGCCCACGAACAAAAGGTCAATAGAAGGAGCGATGACAAACCCTTGGAGCAGGCCTTACAGTCAAGGTTGTCCCTCAATATAGACAGGCATGAACATGCGGAGACTTCACAGCAAGGAAGAGGACGAGGTCAAGGACCTGGTGGAAAAGGCTCTGGAAACTATGAATCCAGATGCAGTGGCAGAGGCGGAAGAGGATCCCCTAGAGGAGTACGTGGACAACAGAATTACGTTCCACGAGGAAGAGGACGAGGAAAAATAAGTGGTTACAATAACCGCCAGAATGTTGATAAAAGAAACAGTCAGTGCTTCAATTGCCACAAGTACAACCACTACAAAAATGAGTGCAGAAGTAATCCACCAACGAATGAAGTCAATGAAAGTGTCAACTTTGCAAAGAAAGAGCAAGTTGAAGGAGAATCATTAATGTTGATGGCACACAGCTCAACCTATCACAACCATGATGTATGTTTTCTTGATTATGGAGCCAACAATCATATGACTGGTAGGAAGAACCTATTCATTGAACTTGATGAGAAAGTTTAGGGAGAGATTTCTTTTGGGGGCCTCTATAAATCCCAGTTCGAAGGAGAGATGATGTATTGATCAAAAGAAAAGATGAAGATCATGCTTTCATGTCCATTGTCTACTGTGTGCTAGACATGAAGACCAACATATTGAGCTTTAGACAACTGGGGGAGAAAGACTACACAATTAACCTTAAAGATATGCAACTGACAATTGCAGGCATTTGAGGAAAAGTGGTCACTCGAGTCCAGATGGCAAAGAACATGATGTTTCCTCTAGCAATTCAGCATGATACGCCAAGCTGTCTGAGCGTTATCATCAACAACAAAGATTGGTTATGGCAACTAAGGTATGAACATCTCAATTTTGAATGCCTGAAGCAACTGGGAAACAAGAAGATGGTGAATGACTTGCCCAACATCTACCACCCAAACGAGATGTGTGAAAGCTGTGTTCTCAGCAAGCAACAAAGAAATGCCTTTGGAAAGGAGATTGATTGGAGAACAACACTTGAATTAGTATATATATATATCTATATGGCACGTTGAAGCCAATCTCAAATTGACAAAATCGATACTTTCTCACCTTCATCGACGACTATAACAGGAAGACTTGGGTCTATTATCTCAAGATGAAGTCAGAAGTATTTGGCATCTTCAAAGAGTTCAAAGCTCTTGTGGAAAGGCAAAGTGACTATCCCAACAAGATGCTACGATCAGATCAAGGTGGTGAATACACAACAAGTGCTTTCCAGGAATTCCTTAAGCAGCAAGGAATCAAACATCAATTTACACCAGCCTACACTCCCCAGTTAAATGGTGTGGCTGAGAGGAAGAACTGCACTATCCTTAACATGGTCAAAAGCATGTTGAAGGATAAAGATATGCCCAAGAGATTCTAGGTTGAAGTAGTTTTATGTGCAGTTTATCTGCTCAACAGATGTTCTACCAAAAGCTTGGATGCAAAGACTCCACAAGAAACTTGGAGTACTCACAAGCCATCGTGAGTCATCTTAGTTGGCTCTATTGTTTACACCAAGATTCCAGAAGCAAGATGAACCAAGCTTGAAGATAAAGGAGAGAATTGTATCCTTGTTGGATACGGTGACAAAACAATGGGATATCGGCTATACAATCTCATCACCAAGAAAATGATTTTCAGTAGGGATGTCAATTTTGAAGAAAATGAATCTTGGAAATGGGACCAAACTGAAGCCTTAAGAAGCTCAGAATTAATCCTTGAAGAAGAAGTGACAAGAGAAGTAGAGCCACAAGAACTCAGAGATCAACAGACATCTCCACGTGGTTTTCCCTCATCACAGAGGTATGAAGCTCCATTATATGAGTAGGGGGAGCAACAAATCCCTCCACCAGAAGTTACAAATGAAGTACCACCTCCAATTAAAGAGCCTCAACCAAGAAGGTTTGGAAGAGGCCGCCCATTGATTCTGTCAGGTAGATATCCAGAAATATACTATATTATGTTCAGTTATGAAGGGAGCCAGAAAATTTCCAGGAAGCTCAAACTCACATAGACAAAGAAAAATGGATGCAAGCCATGAATGAAGAAATTAGTTCTTTGCAGAAAAATCAGACCTATGAGTTGGTTAGACTTCCCAAAGGAAAGAAAGCACTGAGAAACAAGTGGGTGCTGAAGTTGAAGAAAGATAGCAATGGAAAGAATGTGAAGCACAAAGCTCGACTGATCGTCAAAGGATTCCAACAGAAGAAAGGAATTGACTTTGACGAGATTTTCTCACCAGTCGTAAAGATGACCTCAATACGAGTAATATTCGGATTGACAACAAGTTTCAACTTTGAGCTTGAACAGATGGATGTTGAAGACATCATTTCTTCATGGAGATTTAGAGGAAGAAATCTACATGGAACAGTGGGAAGGATTTGAAGTTACAGGGAAAGAGTATTTGGTCTGTAAATTGAAGAAAAGTCTCTACAGCCTCGAGCAAGCACCGAGACAGTGGTATAAGAAGTTTGATTCCTTCATGGTGGGTCATGATTACAAAAAGACAGCGGCAGATCAGTGTGTTTATGTTCGTAGATTCCCAGATGGTAACTTTGTTATACTTTTATTATATGTTGATTGTTGGTCGAGATGTTGGTATGATCAAAAGACTCAAGGAAGAATTATCCAAGTCCTTTGACATGAAGGACTTAGGTCCTGTTCAACAGATTCTTGGCATGCAGGTCTTCCAAGACATAAAAGCCAAAAAGTTATGGTTATTACAAGAGAAGTATGTTGAACAAGTGATCAGCAGATTCAACATGGAAAATGTCAAGCCGGTCACAACTCATTACCAAATCATTTCAAGCTGCACAAATGTTCATGTCCCTCCTTGAGGAAAGAAATGGAAGCAGTCCCTTACTCATCAACAGTAGGACGTCTGATGTATGAAATGGTTTGTACAAGACTTGACATTGCTCATGTTGTACGTGTTGTGAGCAAATTTCTCTCGAACCCAGGAAGAGAACACTGGAAGCAGTCAAGTGGATCCTCAGATACCTGAAGGGTACACTAAAGCTATGCTTGTGTTTCGGTGAAGCTGAACCAGTTTTAGAAAGGATATACAAATTCAGATATGGCAGGTGATCTTGACACAAGAAAGTCTACATCTGGTTATCTTTTCACTTTCGCGGGGGGAGCTATTTTATGGCAGTCAAAATTGCATAAGTGCGTTGCTTTATCTACAACAGAGGCAGAGTACATTGCCGCAACAAAAGCTCGGAAGGAAATGTTGTGGTTAAAGTGGTTTCTCCAAGAACATGGACTCAAGCAGACAGAGTACTACAAACTGCATTGTGATAATCAGAGTGCTCTGGATTTGAGCAAGAACTCAATATACCTTGCTCGCACAAAACATATCGACATTCGCTATAATTGGATACGCGAGGTGATGGATCAACAACTATAGAAACTTGTGAAGATCCACACAAATGAGAACCCCGCTGACATGTTAACCAAGACTATCACAAGAGAGAAGCTTGAGCTATGCAGGAACATAGCTAGCATGGACATCAACTGAAGAGTGTTAGATTGAATTCTGCTCCTATATATATGGATATGGAGGGGGAGAATTGAAGGTTCTATAACCATGCTGCCAATTTACCCTTATCCTATCCATGCAAGTTGCCAACTTGCCCTTATCCAACTTGAACCTTATCCTCTTCCCAAAACAACTAACCAATTTCGTTTATCCTTTCCCCTGTAAATAGACATGTAGAGCATGAAGAAAAATTGCACTGGGCGAGCATTAGAGAGAAGAGAAATAGAGAGTGATTGTAAGGAGTTGTTCTTATTGTTATAAGATTTTTGCTTCCAAATTAGATCTTGTTTCTACTGTTTTCGAATCCATGTTTTCCCAACATTTCTTAGCGCCTGTTAGAAATTATGAGTAGAATTTATTGTAGTACTTCAGCCATGGGTGAATCTTCTTGCAAAAAGTAGAGTGCCCTATGAAGTGAATTATAGCGTTACAGTAAATTAGCTTTTCAGAATCAATCTTTAAGTATGTCCTGAGAAATATGGTAAGATAATGAAATATGGACATATCACACTAGAAAATGTTTTAAGAAGCTGGGGGTGATATCAATATTTCCATTGTAGTCATAACAAGCTGCCAGGGAGTCAGTGGTAAGCAACTGGTAGCGAATATGTTAATGCACTAAAACATCAGTGATCAAAGTACTGTCATTTTTTTTTCAGCAAAAAAAAAGATGTTGATGGATATGACAATGGCATATACGGGATTGGTGATCCAGATGCCTCAGTATCATCGGGGATTGATAAACAGCCTTATTCAATTAAGATTCTAACTATAGAATTTCCTGACATGGTTACATGCAGGATGACATATTAGATAATTGTACATATTGATGCAATTATTTCCCAAGTTCTTATCAAAAGATATGTTGATACATCTGTGCCAGGTGCTCATCAACTAACCATTTTCATGAACATGCACTATTGACAAGTATTTCAAAGTGAGAGAAACTATCTTTACCATCGTATCCATGCAATGTCCATCATCACATAGTAGGTGATACAATTAGCTAGGGTATATATTTACTGAAGCATAATTAACTAGTAGAGACATTGGTGGGGTTTTGCTGCTAAAATTTTGAGAGTTAAAAATTTTGGTGTATGAGAATTAGTGAAAAAGTGAAGATAAATATAATTTGAGTGAATTTTTTATGTTTATTTTGACAAAAAGGGACGATTTGATGAGGGAGAAGAGATTATTTTATAGTTAGTTTAATAGGCCAAATATTTAGCGCCCAAACACCTAGTGCGTTTGATGCCCAGGTATTGAAATGTCTGAATGCTACGTTGTATGGTAGAGTAACTGCCTATTGACACATTTATATTGTATATTAGGGCGGGTGAACTCCTACCCTCCTATCATAGTAAGTTTTTGTCAAGGTTTTATGGGTGGTATAAATTTTTGGTTATCCTCGTCCATATATAGATAACTGCAATGTTAGCTAACTTTCTGTGGTGGAGAAATTGAATCTATAACAGACATATTATCTCTTATATCAGGAATCTTTGTTGTTGATGAACTGCTGTGCTCTCGGAACCTTTGCTAAAACTCTCATTTACATTATTTCTTTAAGTCGTCTATCTTTCTTTTTTTGGGTATTTAATCTGAAGTCATTACCTTCACATTCACAACCATATATGAAGGCACGCCAGGGCCATGAAGAAATCCTCCTGCAAAAAATGAGAGATTTCTTTTGAGCATCTTGTATCTTTATTACAGAAATTGGCTCATGGGAATGAGATTACAGTGAAAGCTCTCTTCTTTGGAGATTTTACTTGGGTCTTTGATACTCAAATATGTCGGCCTCTCCAAGCTTATTGCAATTCAAATTTCCTGGGGCTAAAACATGCTAGAATTCGTCTTTCTTTCTGGAACTAAAGCGCCTCTTAAATCCGCCCTTAAATGTCACGTGGGCACTTGGGAGTCAAATCTCTTGTGGCAAGAGACGAACTGGTAGTCTTCTTCGAGGCTTAGCTGTGTCTAATTGCATTAACTTCTGGTGCTCATATATAGTTGGCCCGCTGCAGGGTCACTGATCGTGGATGATCTAAGCTTTCAGAGGTACTCAAGAACATGTCACACTTGGCCTATGTGCCCTTTAGGAACACTTGGCTGTACTAACCAGGATACTGTAGCAAGAGCTATACGAGCAATATTTTTCAAAATAACGAGTAAGACGCAAATTCTGCTTTTTTTTTTAAAAAAAAAATGGCTTAATTATTCCACTAGCTTTTGAGTATTGCCTAATCCTAAACTAGTCATTCGGGTCAGTTTTGGCCTAAAAAACCGGTCCCTGTGAATTTATTTGTGTCTTGAGGTGGTCATTCATCAACTCGAGTCACCCCATAAATGGACAAAATCCAACGTGACTAATGTGGACATGTGTTAACCAATTGGTAATAATCTTGTGTCCCCCTTAATTTCTAAATCACCTAGGTTGCATCACTTATTCACTAATTTTAATTCAACCTCAAATTGTCTATATTTGACAAGGAAACAATTCTCTCTGACAACTCTACCTGACAATCAATGGGGACGTGGTTATTGGAAAATGATTATCCTTGAGAAAAAAAAATGGAGAAAGAAGGGTTTCGGGAAAAATGGAGTGGGGGGAGGGAATCGGGAAAGAAGGGGAGGGGAGGGGGAGGATAAACGACGTACGTCGTTTTTATTAAAAAAAAAAAGAAAACCCGGTGCCGGATAACTCGGGAACCGGGAATACCGCCGGGAATTCCTTGATACATGAAACTGGCATCGGCACTGGGATGCCGGTGCCACCGGAACTTTCCGGTGGCACTGAACACCCCTAGCCACTTGCACATAGGAGGAAGTACTTTGTTTATTGGATTCTCTGACGGTACAATTAGGGTTGGGCAAACCACCGACAGTATCCGGTTTAATCGCCACCACAGCCGCTTCCAGCACCGTTGGGTTGGGCGGCCATCGCTTCCTAGCAGTACCTGTAGTGGTACCATTCCCTAGAAAACTCAAGGATCTCGATAGTGGCAGTGACCCTACTATCACGCATGGGGAAACCGCCTCCACCGCATTTTTTTTATTTTTTTTTGTTTATATTTTATGAGAAATGACGTCGTTTTGATTATTGCAGAGTTAAAAAAATAGCAACTTCAAAGCGAATCATTTTGAAGCTGCCCCTAAATTCCCTAAGGCTAAAAAAAAATTCGACCCTCTCCCTCTCTTTTTCTATTCGACGGTCGACACTCAACCTCTGGCCCCCTTAGTTCTCCCTCTCCTCTGCAGTTCGCCCCAACACCCAGCCACGCCACCATCTCACCTGAAGCTGCAGCCGACATTCTAAATATCCTTCTCTCTCTCCCTTGTCGTGTGCCTCCATCTGTCTCTCCTTCTCCCTCTTCGTTGCAGTGCAGGTGCAGCCCAAACGGTAGCCGCAACCGCCAAGAGTGGTTACCACTCCTGCTTACTTTTCCGTTGTCAATCAGTAGGCAAAAAAAAAAGGCCCACAAACTTGATCAAAATTTGTCTGATTTCAGGTAACCTTAACGCTTCCACCCTTTAATTATCTGCAAAATTTTAATTTGGTTTTGCCTCAGAATTTTTCTGCGTTCAGAGAACCTTACGTCTCCACAGTGATCCAATACATCCATTGTTCTCGTGGAATCCTATTTGGAAATTCGGATCCAAAGAGATGCTCACATATTTTACATACAACTGTCCAAGTTAACTGTCTCAAATTGAGAGCTTATGGAAGAGAGATTCTTTATTGTTCTCTAATTTCACTTTAATACGTGGACAGATTTATCCTTATTTAAGAGAGGGAGATAGATCGGGATCAAATTTTAACAGAACATGAACACGTGTTTGTTATAAAATATTCTCTCCCCCATCAAATCATCTATTTTTACTATAATAAATATAAAAAATATAAAAAGTTCATTCAAATCATTTCTCTTCATTTTTTAACCAATTTAAACACCCTAAAATTCTTATTTAGAGGTTTTTTGTAACTTTTAATATCACAAAGACTGCTAGCTCAATTATGCAATACTGCTTTGATTTGTGTAAAAGAAAAGGAAAGAAAATACAAAAATTAGAACATCGGAAATCCTACCTGAAATTATCTAAAAATCTCGTTTATTCTAACTTTAGTATTTAATTTACGAAAAATAAAACGTAAGAAGGGGCAAATGTAGAAACTAAGTAGTCAAATTGAGAGCAGTACCATATATATCCCAAGCAACGTCTTAGGACAATGCGAAAGACATCTCATATCCAAATTGCACAAATATTTTGAGGGTGTCGAAGGAGAGCATCTTGGGTCTGGAGATTGGGCTGGACTCGGTCCAAATGTATTAAAGCTTTACCGCCCACCTCAACCAAAACCCAACCGAAACATCTCAGAAACTTATATCTTATATATCTTAGCGCAGTGTAGAATTTTCACAGGTTAATGAGTTCCTTGTTGTTTACCGACGTTTGATTGCCAAATTTTTGGCACCCTACAATTTGTGGTTTGATTAAAAAAATTATAAAATAATATTTTCTTATTAAATAATTATTTTTTATTATAATATTCATTTAAATTTTGTATCTCTTCACTTTTTCACCAACTTTCATAAATTATCTTTATTTTTTCACCAACCTCATACCCCAAAATTCTAACAATCAATTTTTATTAGAATGATTATTTTATGTGCTCTTTGTCTGGACCATGTTCGATCCGGTTCGATTTGGTTTAAGCAATAGTTCAAACTCATCCGTGCAAGTTAAAACATTGCGCACATAAACAAATCAGAGTACTCTCAAAACAAAGGAGTGAGGGTCGTACTACATGACAAGGGCATAGTGGAAGAGGACCACTTGAACCTGCGATGGGAGGAAGTCACCGGCGAGCCCGTTGACGAGCTCATCTTCCTCAGCAGACACACGGTCGTTTCCAATCATCCCGCCCTCACCGTACACCCTATCGGTAATATATTCATTTCTCGCTTTGCTTACTTTTACTTTTTCTCATCCTTCTTGTTAAATTGGGGGAATATCGTGAGTGCAGGGGTACCTCACCTGAGGGAAGGTGAAATTCCACCGCAGGGTGGGAAGCCTGGATGGGCGGCGCCACCCAATCCTCGGATCGGCCCGTAGTTGAGGCTCTTAAAGACAAACCCTAGTTCTCATCATTTGGTTCCTGAGTTTGAGGTATATTTTATCTTTCTCAATCGAACCTACTATTTGAGTGATCTCTTTGAAATTTGTGTTACCAAATAATGTAGATCACTTTGGAGGGTACTCATCATGGACCTGTGACAAATAAACTAGCTATGTTTATAGAGATTGGTGAGTCCTCTTTGTATTGTCGCTCTTTTCTTATTTGTTTTATTATGTTGGAACTTTCAAGCACTGGAAATCATGATGGGAGGCTGCCCAGCTACACAACAATGGCATCCCTATTTACTGTTTGTTTTCCCATGGTCGATTATCATTGTTCTAGAGCTTTTCCAGGTAGTTGTTCAACAACTTAATTTTGTCGAAAGGGGCTTCTCATCCTTGCCTTTGTCTGAATTTGAGAAGAGTTTTCTTTTCCTGTTTGAATGTTGCAGGTAAAAGGCTTGGAAATCATGTTATGGGTGCTGCTTTCTATTTGTGGTTGAGTAAGTGGTACTACAAGTCTATACAGTCTCTTAGATATTCATCTTTTTGAAACTTGGATGATGAGCAGGTATGGCCCGATCTTCTGTTGTTTTGCTTTGTCTCATGATAACTTAGACATTTCAGTTGTTTCATTGGTGGATGGTACCACTTATCTTATCTTTGAAATTGTGCTCTGAATTTTATACCAGTTTAATAGACTGACACTTCTAGTGTAAGAAGAAGCTTAAGATTCTTATATGTGCATATGCTCAATTGATTGTCAATCTGTGAGTATGATTGTCTTGATTTTGATTTAAGGATGTATCCTATCTTAATTATTACTATTGTTTTGATTTCTATGAAGGCCGAGCTTCCCATGGACATAAAACTGGTTGGGTGATACATGAATATAGTATGTTGCAGAGTGGACAGTATGAAGACAGCAAGCCGAAGGTATTATATGGTATTTGTTATCACTATGGCATATACCTTTTTTCTTTTCCTTATGAGCCCAACCTGCCATGCAATTACCAGTATGGTTGGATCATGTGCAGGAAGTGAGCTGAGATTGCAAGAGAAAACCATCTTCACCTGACTCCATCAGCTGGAGCTGGCAGTAACACTGGACAAAGTTCCACCAGCAAGCGGCAGGTTTGTCACCTCAGCTTCATGGCTGGTGACTTGGATTGGATTTTGCTATTTTGTTACATAATTGAAAACATCAACACACACCAACATATATGTGTGTTTCCTTGCAGTTGATGAGTAGCTTTCAATTAAGATTTAATTTGTGTTTATGTCTACTCTTCTAAGTTATTGGCTTGTATGTGGGAGTTTGATAGTTCTCCTGTTTGCCTATTTCCATTGTTTTCCCGTATGATGGTTCCATTCTTTACTTGTTCCAGTGTTTTCTTGTACCAGTGTTTTCTTGTACACTGATAATGTGTGCAATTACCCATTCTAATGGGCATTCAAAATATGAGTATCTTGTCACAACTAATACTATGGTCTTGTTCCAATTCTTCCGACAATGAGTTTCATGTTTCTTATTTCTCCTAGTAACAGATGGTTTTTCCTTTGTTTTTTGTTTCCTATGTTACTCTTGCTTTTGAAGTAATCAGGTCATAGTATGCTTTTCCCAGTCAATTTAGGTGTATGATTTTTTTTCTTTGGTTTTTTAGTACATGGACAAAATAATCTGTTTTTGGAGTTTGAAATGAGATTTTTTCTGAGGCTTAGTACATGGACCCTGCAAACCTATAGCGGCGGTCACTGACCGCGGCTATAGGTTGAACCTGACCGCTGCTATAGGTCTATAGCAGCGATCATATTAGGTCTGTAACGTTGGTCAGTGACCGCCGCTACAGACCTTCAGCGCAACTGCGCTCGGGTTTATAGCGGCGGTTTCGACCGCTGCTACGTGACCGGCGCTATAGACCTGAGGTCTTCACCAGCGGTCACAGAAACCGCCGCTAAAAAACCGCTGCTATAACGTATAGCAGCGATTTTTTGACCTACCGCTGCTATAGGTCTTTTTTTTGTAGTGACTTATTTATTCCCTTGTAAGTGTTATTTGGGTCTAAACTGTTGATTTTTCACTGTCAAAACAGCTCTCCATGAATAAAAAGTCTATTCATCCTTTTATTTTATTTTTCACTATCCATATTCCCAACTCTAGCAAGTGATAGTGGATCATACTTTTTGGAAGTTGTATCAGAAACAGTTTTTGGTATTATACAAATAATTAGTAATAAAAGAACAATTTATTCTACTAATTGTTTGTTTTATTTTTTATTGTCCAAATTACTTTTACATCTAAATGAACATCATAAATAGTTGGCAGAGAAAATTCACTACTAATAAAGCAGAATATAAATTAGCTCTCTTATAGTATGGTGTTTGTTTGTAAAATTTTGGGGTGGTTAAAACTTTGGGGTGATGAAGTTGGTGAAAAAAATGAAGAGATAGATGATTTAAATGAATTTTTTATATTTTTGTGCGTTGGAGTTGGTGAAAAAGTGAAGAGTGAGAATTTTGTGTAGTTATGTTATTATGGCTAAAATTTTAAAGTGACCGAAATTTTTAAAACAAAGCCCGATAAATTAAGAGGATGTTTGGTTAGATGAAATTTTGAGAATATTTAGGTGATGTTAAACTTTATTGGTATGCGTGCAGAAGATGTTATGTGATGTTAAAAAACATGTTCAATTTCAGAATTCTAAAATTCTAAAGTCTTTTTTTCACCATGGACGAATATGCATTGTTTTAAGTTAAAAAAAAATTACCAATATGTGTTGGTCGAGGCTCCAACTAAAAATGATATCTTATATGTGCAAAATCAAATCAATAGATTTATTTCCAGCCAATTGGGAAAAGAAAAAAAAAATATGTGAAATTATTATTCTACTTTCATAATTAAGCTTCAAAGTCTGAATCCTGACTTTTGGGACATGGTGGAAAAATGGTTGCCTTTAGGTTTATTGGGGCTGCCCCCCTGCCCAATGCCTGACCCCACTTGCGTCGGGCTTGCTCGGGTTGGGTATTTTTATGAGGCTTAAATGCACCCACAGTCCCTGTGGAATGACAATGTTGTAAAAATGTCCCTGAGGTAATAAAAGTTGCAAATATGTCCCTATGGTATGTTTTTTGTTAAATTCATGTCCTTCCGTCAGTTCCCGTTAAAAACACTAACCGGATATTGCTGACGTGACCTTTTTCTTTGGCTTAAATGCACCCACAGTCCCTGTGGTATGACAATGTTGTAAATATGTCCCTGGGGTAATAAAAGTTGCAAATATGTCCCTGTGGTATGTTTTTTGTTAAATCCATGTCATTCCGTCAGTTCCCGTTAAAAACACTAAGTATGCACCCAGAAATAAAATCTGAGGGTCAAAATCGTGTCACGTGGCTCATTCACAACACACGTGGCGCAATTGTGATCGTGAGATCTTTTTTAGAGTGCAAATTAATAAAATTTGGTACTTTGTGGACTCAATGTGTCAAAGGTGGTAGTTTAGATCTTTATTTGAAATTATATTGGTAGTTAGAGGGCAAAGATTGATGTTTCCCAATTAAAATATAGAAATAAATAGGGTTCCAATTCAACTTGAGATTTATATTTCCTTGCCTTCAAGAAAAAAGGGGCCCTGAGCCCTCTGTTTGGTTGCTAAGAAACCTGAAGGAAAAGAAAAACATAAGCAAGAGTCCTGATTTACCTCAAGGTTAGTGACCATTCAATATCTGTATGGCGAGAAGGGTGGCCTTTATTATTCCCTACTGTCTTTTTAGGCTCTATTGAGTTCCGAATTCTGTTTGCTCCGAAACTTTAAACAATATTAGTGATTCCCAATACCTTTGGTTTTCATCGTCTGTCCTTCTCAAGAAGGTTCTTTGGGTTCTCGATTTTATGATTCGGTTTGGTATCTGAGGACTGCAATTTTGAATTTGTGGGCACTGTTTCAGCGTGACGTAATTGGATTAAATCTACAGGGCTTTTATATTTTCCACGAAACTCGGGTCTTAGTCTTCATTTTTCATCTTTTTTCCAGTTATATATTATGTTTGGTTGTTGAGAAATGGTTGGAAAGGAAAAGAAAGCTAAATCTAGAATGGTGTGGTAAGATAATTCCTATGTTTCTGCAGTGAAGGATGAGTCTTCTACAAACAAAAGGTATTTGTCTTAGTTAGTCGAACCAAAAGGTTGTTTTCATTTGGATTTGGGCTAATGAGGAACGAGATTTGCTTTGAAAATTCATTGTATTTGCTGAAGTTTATTGCTCTAATTTGCGTCTAGATTCTTTGATTTCTCAGACTGATCGAATCTATATGGAACTTCTTATATAATGGTGTTTTGAGTAACCTCGCTTCCATTTAATCCATTTGGTTGGGAAAAGTTTAATCTTCATGCTAGGCTAGTTGGTGGTTCATGAATTGGCAACTGTTAACAAGAACGATTAGCTAAATTCATTTTGTTTTGTTTGCTAACATGTAGAATGTGCATCTTGTTGATTGATTTCTTTATTTGTGTTTGTAGCTATGCCTTGGCATGAGATATTGCAAGTATTCATGGCTTTACTCCAAGAAATCCCCGTGCTGTCGAGCCGCCGGAACATTATAAGGAATACATGCTCTTGAATGGGTGGTTAGACGTGAACTTGGATGATCCCGATCTGGCGCATTTATTCAAGTGAATAATCTTGTACTTATCAAAAAATATAACAGTTCAGATTTAGTTCAACTTTGACACTCATTACTAGTTGCTTGGGATTGGTATCAAATAGGAGTCGAGATAGACCTTGAATTAGGATATGGCCTGTCAAAATTTGAAGAACGATGTTATTTTGCATGGAGTCCAAATGGATTTATAGGAAGATGATCTGATAAGGTTGTGAACAGCATCTCATATCTTATTGTTTTGTGAGAAGGTTATCTTCATTGTTAAAGTCTATCCTTACCCAAAGACAGAAGGCAAAAAGTATGTATCTAATTGCCTTGTGATCTTGTAGAAGCTGGAAAAACTTCTTAATAAACGTACCCTTTAAATTAAGATCAGTCACTGAGTTAACTCAGCCTCTCTTCCGAGTGGCAAAAATGTATAATCCAACTCCAAGCTTAATGTCCTACACAAATGTGGCTGAGAAGGGGTAATTTAAAGAGTTCTTTTTTCTACACAACATTTACTGAGCTCCATCTAGAACTTTATCCCTATAACCATACTAATTTTATCAGTCAACATTTTCAATTCACTGAGTAACTAATTATGCAAATGCAATTTGTTTAACGGGTAGGATACTACAAAATGATAAGAATCTTCTTAATTTTCTAACTAAATTGCAAGATATAATTCGAAGAGAGATAAATATAATAAATAAACTCAGGTTATATAATGCTCGAAACTTTTACAAAAGACTGTGATCCACTATAAAATCTCACTGGTTGAAGAAGTACAAGAGGAATAAAAATCTTGAAGGCTACAAATTTAAAGGACCTTGAGGGCACAATTTTTAACCCTTTTTTTTCCAGCCCAGTCCAATAGAGTTCGCCCGAGTGGTTGGCTGGTGGGGGCGGACCGAACGCTTGCAGATTGAGAAATTACTTGCCACGTCATGTGCTGTTTTTAATTCTCCCCTTAGGTCACGTTCCGTTAAAAAAATTCTCAAGATTTTTTGAATCCTCACAATTCTCTAACCAAACATTATTTTTAACACCACATAAAAATAACTACAACATGCATATCAATAAAGTTAACATCACATAAAAATTCTCAAAACATAAAAAATCTTCACAAAACTCCTTAACCGATCATCCCCTTAATAAAAGGCGTGCATCACCGATTCGAACCACTTTAATTGCATTTGTCGTGAGCGCAACAAACCAAAACCTTATTTCTCACATCATCTCAACGCATCTAATACCCTGGCCCCAAATCTGCCTACATCCTAAGCTGAACTGGAAGTCATTTTTGGTAATTTTCGAAACTGAAAATTTTTGAAAATTTATTGGAATTTCTTGTTCTTATTTTTTTTAAAAAAATAAAATAAAAATAGTGCTCAAAATAAAGTATAATATATGAATTTTGATTGAAAGTTTATTTTAGCGTTTAGATTTTGGATGAATATTTTACATTTCTTGTTAATTTATGATGAATAACTAAAAATTATCAAAATTTCTGGTTCCTTTTTTATTTTTTAAATAGGGCTTAAAATATAGTATATCATATAGAATTTGCTTATATTTTTATTTTAAAATCTATATTTTAAATGAATGGTTGCATTTATTGTTAACTTATGATGAATAACAGAAAAATCTTCCTAAAATTCGGTCAGAAAAAAATATTTTTAGATAATTAGGTCATCAAAAAAATGTCTAAAAAAGCCCACACGCCAAACCAGAATTTTTGATTCCATTCCGATCAAAAAAATTGCTTTACAGTGAGTATCGAAATTGGTTATTCCAGTTTCATCCATTTCAGTACCCACCCTTATTCTGGTGTTTCATGTTTTGAATGAAGTATAGTTTCCAATTATTTTAGACTCCTTAAATAAATTAAGAGATTATTTGAAATGATTATAGGGGATTTTTTTTCTAAATAGGATGATATGATTTTTGTGAAGGACTAGAAGAGTGCACAAGAGCCGACCACGTAGGATAATAGCCACACCGAAGCGGTTAGACGTAGACACTCAGACACGCTGTCGTTTCGATTTTTTTAAATCTACCTATTTTTCTTAAATATTTTTATTCCCTATTATTTTTTGACAGTAAATTTTATGATGCTTCCCTCCACATCTATATCCGAACCAAATTCCCTCCTTCCTGCCCTTTGTTTCCCTCGTTTTCTGCTTCTCTCTCCCGATTTTTTATTTTCTCCTTCCCCCCAGCCAATTCTGCTTCTGCCTTCAAGACATCAAGTCATCCCATCCGTTTCCCCTCAATTGCCTCCAATTCCTCACAATATAAGTACTGTATTTTTACCACTTTCTCCCTCTCTCTGAACCCCCAGACCGTGAAGCCCATTAGCCTCGAACTCTCTTTTTGGCTCCATGTTGGGTCCGCGAACTGCGACCCCGTCGGAGCAGCCTCCTCCCCGAGCAGATCATGGAGCAGCAACCGCTGAGGCGGCAGCTGCCATTCTCGCCTTTCAAGCCGCCGTCGGCGCTCCAGCAGACTATCATCGCTTCGCTTATCCTCCCCGTGGCACCGCTGATCACCAGGCTGAGGCCATCGTCGTAAAGTCTCCTGTGAGTTGTACTTTAGTTTGTTTCTTTTCTTATAGTAATAAAATTTGTGCCTTTTGCGTCTATAGAGTTTGTGAATTGAGAGTACTCTTGGGGATCTGCTTAGCGAGTGAACGGGATGGGTTGTTGAGCTTTGGATTTTGTGGAATGAGTGATAGGAAGGAGTCTCTCTCTCTCTGTTTGTGGTTGGGGGGTGGGGGCTTTGGTTTTCAGAACAGTTGACCATTTGCATTTGGTGGTTGCTGTGTTTATTGTTTGTCATATGTTTGGAACTATGATTGAGATTGTCATCAACCACGCATTAGATAATGAATGCTTTCTTTTCCTGGAAGATGTTTGATTCATTTTGCAAGTTATCAATAAAGCACATTAGAATGGAAGTTATTAATGCTTTTCTAATGATGAGATATTGGCTAACGCTTACTTACTGATTTGGTTGGGCTTTATTTATGCTCAACTTCCTGCTTTATATTTCAGTGACAATTTTCCCATTTCAAGTTTCTATAGTCTTTCTTAGCGTCTGTTAGAAATTATGAATAGAATTTATTGTAATACTTCAGCCATGGGTGGATCTTCTTGCAAGCAGTAGGTGCCCTATGAGTGCCCTATGAAGTGAATTATAGACTTACAGTAAATAACCTTTTAAGAATCAATGTTCTAAGTATGTCCTGAGAAATATGGTAAGATAATGAAATATGGACCTATCACACTAGAAAATGTTTTAAGAAACTGGGGTTGATATCAATATTTCCATTGTAGTCATAAAAAGCTGCCAGAGAGTCAGTTGTAAGCAACTGGAAGCAAATATGTTAATATACTAAAACATCAGTGATCAAAGTACTATGTCATTTTTGTCAGCAAAAAAAAAAAGATGCTGATGGATATGACAATGGCATGTACGGGATTGGTGATCCAGATGCCTCAGTATCATCGGGGATTGATAAACAGCCTTATTCAATTAGGATTCTAACTAAAGAATTTCCTGACATGGTTACATGCAGGATGACATATTAGAGAATTGTACATATGGATGCAATTATTTCCCAAGGTCTCATCAAAAGATATGTTGATACATCTGTGCCAGGTGCTCATCAACTAACCATTTTCATGAACATGCACCGTTAACAAGTATTTCAAACTGAGAATTATCTTTACCATCGTATCCATGCAATGTCCATCATCATATAGTATGTGATACAATTAGCTAGGGTATATATTTACCGAAGCATAATTAACTAGTAGAGACATTGGTGGGGTTTGGCTGCCAAAATTTTGAGATTTTAAAAATTTTGGTCTATGAGAATTAGTGAAAAAGTGAAGAGAAAGATAATTTAAATGAATTTTTTATGTTTATTTTAATAAAAAGAGGGGATTATTTTATAGTTATTTTATTAGGCCAAATATTTAGCAGCCAAACACCACCAAGTGAGTTTGATGCCCAGGTTTTGAAATGTCTGAATGCTACATTGTATGGTAGAGTAACTGCCTAACGACACATTTAAATTGTATATTAGGGCGGGTGAACTCCTACCCTCCTATCATAGTAAGTTTTTGTCAAGGTTTTATGGGTTGTATAAATTTTTGGGTATCCTCGTCGATGTATAGATAACTGTAATGTTAAGCTAATTTCCTGTAGTGGAGAAATTGAATCTGTAACAGACATCTTATCTCTTATATCAGGAATCTTTGTTGATGATGAACTGTTGTGCTCTCGGAACCTTTGCTAAAACTCTCATTTACATTATTTCTTTAAGTCGTCTATCTTTCTTTTTTTGGGTATTTAATCTGAAGTCATTCCCTTCACATTCACAACCATAAATGAAGGCACGGCAACGCCGAGAAGAAATCCTTCTGCAAAAAATAGGAGATTTATTTTGGGCATCTTGTATCTTTATTACAGAAATTGGCTCATGGGAATGAGATTACAGTGAAAGCTCTCTTCTTTGGAGATTTTACTTGGGTCTTATATGCTCAAATATGTCGGCCTCTCCAAGCTTATTGCAATTCAAATTTTCTGTGGCCAAAGCATGCTAGAATTCGTCTCTTTCTAGAACTAAAGCGCCTCTTAAATCCTCTCTTTGTGGCAAGAGATGAACTGGTAGTCTTCTTCGTGGCTTAGCTATGTGTCTAATTGCATTAACTTCTGGTGCTCATATATAGTTGGCCCGCTGCAGGGTCACTGATCGTGGATGATCTAAGGACTAGAGGTCCACAAGAACATGTCACACTTGGCCTATGTGCCCTTTAGGAACATTGGGGTGTACTAACCAGGATACTATAGCAAGAGCTATACGAGCAATACTTTAAAACAAAATAACGAGTAAGACCCATATTCTGCTTTTTTTAAAAAGCTTAATTAGTCCACTAACCTTTTGAGTACTGCCTAATCCTAAACTGGTCCTTAGGTAAGTTTCGTCCTAATCCTAAAATCACCACATCATGACACAGAATTCCACGAGTACTAGTTTAGAATGAAATTTACCCAACAGACCAGTTTGAGCTTGGGCGATACCTCATAGACTAATGGACTAAATAAAGCCTTAAAAAAGAAGGTAGAGACATTATACATTAGGTGACACAAAATCAATTGATGATGTAATAAAAATGAAAGAAAAATTACCACAAAGTAGAAAATGGATACATGCATAGCATATGCTTCAAATTCGATGCATATGTGAAAAACGAGTGGGCCGGGAAAGGATAATTTTGCATTACCTGCAATGACAATCAACGCTTTCTTTTACTGCCATCCAACTTGATCCTCATCGTCATCCCCATCCCAATCTTCATCCTCATCCCCATCCCCATCTCAATCCTCATACCAATCTTCACGACGACTTTCATAAATGGGCCAAACCTTATCCTCACGATCCTCGTAAGAGTTAATGAGCTGCAGCAGAAGTGTTAATTAACAACAGGTCAGAATCATCAATTTTGATAAAAAAAAAAAAGATTCTTTAGCCATTGAAATGATATGCTTGTAGTAACGAGGTCAATTAAGGAGAGAGGTTGCATGACATCACATACCTTCTTCAAATAATAAGGAAAATGCTGATAGAATTCGTGTTCCAAACCAGGAGGAGCAATGCTACTATACAACTCTGAAACATTATCTTCATATACTAGACGCCCCCTTGACTCTCTCTCCCGTACGATGCCGCTACATTCGAAATAGTCCAGAATAAAGCAGTTCGTACTGCCATCCAAATTATCGAGGTGTTTAGAAATCCATTGAGCTGGTATATAAACCCAAAATCCCAGTGGCCCATGAGAAGAGATTTTAGAAGTAGGAATAGAGATCATAGATCGATATATTCTTCCATAATCTCGAATAGTTGTGATAAGTAGAAATCCAAACCAGAAGAAATTATTCTTGTAGTCATCAAATACTTTAATGTTTGTTTTGGAGGTTGAGGGGTCAAATGCTTGGTATACGACAAATACGGCGTATCCAAGCCACTTCCTACTGCCATCCACATTTGAAGGTATCCTAAAATTGGATCCAAGCATATGACTTCCCTCAGAATTGAACCACTCTGGCATTCCATATGTCAACGAAGAGCCATGCATCACCTTGGAACAAAAAGTTATCCACCATAAACAATTAGAAGAAGAAGAAGAAGAATTAATCTTTTGTTCATTTCAAAAGCATGCCATGCATTAAACAGAGAAAGAGAGAATTAATACTTACCTCACAGTTACCGCTCCTATAATCAATTTTCACTTCCAAGTGTAGAAGTTTTGCTTGCCTGTCTTCAATATGAAGGGAATATAGCCCTTCCCGCCTCTTTGGATCTCTAAAGTACGCTACCAATGAAAAACCAGTGGGATCTGAGCTTTTGCATCCATCAACAGTTAAGGTCTCCAAGTTCTTTGGACGTAGATCGAGGGATGGGAATTGGGTTATGCCAGTTTTATTTGCTTTAAACTCCACCAGACCTTTCATTCTACTCAAGTCTGGCAATTCATCAATTCTATTGCAACCTGATAGTTCCAGCACTCTAAGATTTGACAAGCCACAGATCTCACTTGGAAAAATTGATAGGCTTTTGCAGTCTTCAACAGACAAATAACGAAGGCCAGATAGATTCACAAATGATGATGGTAACTCTTTTATGGCTGTTGCTTTTAACTTAAGTAATCGCAAAGATGTCATGTTTTCGACATTGGGAAATTTCTCGAATCTTGAACATCCGAAAAGATTAAGATCTTCAAGAGACTCTAAATTAATCTTGTCTGGAAGTCTTTTAAGACGTTTGCACAAACAAAGATCCAATTTCTTAAGTTGTTTGAGAACTGCAATAGATGGGTGGACCTTAGACAAACTTTTACAACATGCGAAGTCTATCCTCTCCAACTTTGGGGCTTTGGAAAAGTCTGGTGTTTCCATCAAGTTTCGTGAATAACTCAAGTTCAAGTATTTCAAGCTGCCGAAACTCTGGTATCATCGAATAAATGCATAATCAGTAATAGGCAAATTAACATAAAAAAAAGCAACAAAAAGAAAAAGGATGAGAGATGGTGTACTTTCATATGGGTGACAATCTTACCTTACTTCCCTTCCACAGTTGTTCGATGTTGCTGCCTTCCATGTCGAGTTCAATAAGATTGTCTGGCTTGAAACTCATAGGCAGAGATTTAAATGGAAACTCAGACCAATGCATAAGGCGCAACTCTTTTGTTGGCATGGATTCTAAATCATCTTCATCCCATTCAACAATATTGCTTAATTTGTTTGAAAGTTCAGAAAAATTGCTGTCAATCTTAAGAATTCTCAGTCTTTTCATCTGTGAGAATGATTTGACAGTCAATTGTTCCTCTACTCGAACAGGTAACTTTAGGACTATACCTTCAACTGCATCAGTTCCCTAGTAACCAAAAACAATAGATTAGTTGGTGCAGTGGAAATATTTGAAAAATGCTTAATTAGAATAGTTAGGATACAAATATATTGCTCTGCATTTTGTAGTATTCATCTACTTACAGAATTATCCTTTAAGACTTGAACAATATCTTCATAACACCATAACCTACTACGTCGGCCAGGCTCTTTAGGGGACTGACGACGCACAATTTCTTGGCCCATTTTTTGTAGCAAATCGTGCATCTCGATGAACCTCTTAGATGATATGGTTATAAGCGATCTCTCCACGAGTACTTCCATATTGATGTTTGGAAAGAAACCAAAACTTTCTAGTATTTCAAATATGTCATCTAGCTTCTTTCTTTTGAAGAAACATGCAATATCCAAAAATAATTCCTTCTGCAAATCTTCTAATCCATCAAAACCTATTTGAAGTACATCCAAAATTTCTCTTTTTGGAATTTTTTGAAGTTGATTCCAAAAGCCTTTCCATGCAACTATGCCTCTACCTAACAAGGAGGACCCCAAAACCTTAAGAGCTAAAGGTAGGCCTTGAGCATAATGCACAAAATCCTTAGACAAATCAACATAGTCATTTTCTGGATAGAGTTCCTTAGAGGCTGACATATTGAAGAGTTGCAAAGCGTCATCACCATTTAGCTCCTCAACCTTATACAAACGATCCACATATCTTTCCAATAATTGAGTATCTTTGCTTGTGATAATGATTCTACTCCCTGGACCAAACCAATCATGGCTCCCGGCTAATGCCTCTAGTTGTTCATCTTTATCCACATCATCAAGGACAATGAAAACCTTTCTACTACGTAGTCGGTTCCTTATTACATGGAGTCCCTCACGATCATCCCATATATTTGTGTCTTGTTTCATGATCTTAGAAAGAAGTTGCTTTTGTAAAAGAAGTAGACCATGATATGTACTTCTTTCTCTAATAGAAGCAATAAAACAGCTAGCTTCAAACTGATAGGAAACTCTTTCACAAACCACTTCTGCCAAAGTTGTCTTACCAACACCACTCATCCCATAAACTCCAATAAAGTAAACATCATCGAGCCCCATATTAAGTAACTTCATCATTTCCTCCACACGAGAGTCTATTCCAACAAAGTTATGATAAACACTGACAAATCTATGATTCAATTCACAAAATATCCTTCCAATGATTTCTCTGACAACAATTGCTTCATATCTACAAGAAAATGAAACAATTTAATCAATGTACAGAATATTTAGCTTCATTTTTTAGAAGAGAGAGGGAAACTCTAACCAATTTCCTTTCTTCATGTGTAGCATTTTAAAAATTTTACATCTCTTCTCTAAAACGTATAACAACCAGTTTCCTTAAAATGCAAAAACTGCACTCTCTCCTTGACTTGATAAGAAGGTTTTAAGAAATTATGTCTTCTTAACAAAATTGAATTAAACCCTTTAGTCAAAAAGGATATCTATAGTAATCAGATGAGGAAGTTGTTCTTTTCTTTTTAAATTAAATAACATTGAGACTAGTACATTTGACTAGGCTTTTGTTTTGTTCAAAATTCAGTCACAAATATTCGAAAAACTTGAATCGACCTTAATTAAAGCTCAAAAAATTAGTCTAAAACTTTCTGACACCAAAAAACAAATATAACTAAAAAAAGGAGAATATATTTAACAATTAAAAAACTTAAATTGGGACCCGAAGATCGACAGATCCGAGCTCGCCAGTGGTGTACATCCCCCCGCCGGGCTGGGCAAAAGGTTGGCCATGTGGGGAATCGTCCCATTCTGTAAGACACCCCTTTTGAGTCAGAAGGGTGGAGTAGTGGAAGGGGATCGGCTCTATTTTTTTGGGTAAATAATGTCTCATTTCCTACAAAAGTTAATAACTCTTTTAATTGCGCCCTGAATAATCTCAGCCTACCTAGCTAGAACTTGGTTTTTTATTTTCCCTATTAGACATCAATGCACAATGGATCTTCTTCTGTTTAAAACCATTGAAATTCAAAGAGCAAAATGTATGTTTGCTACCTATCTTGTAAATCCCATCCAGAGATATTACCCACTTCTGTCAAAGCACCTCTCCATGCTTGCAACATCTCTGTGTCAACTCTGGGGTCTCTTTCATGCTCAGCAAAAGATTTTGCAAATGATCCCGTTTGCTTTCGTACCTCTGAGGGATCTACATGGTAGAATACCGGGTAAACTATCAGCCCAGTTTCCTTCTTGCACTTGACGATTTCTGCAAGTTCAATCAAACACCATCTAGAGAATGCATAGTTTCTTGCGATAACGACGACAGCATACATAGATTCTTGTATTGCTTTCAAGAGCCCTTCAGATACATATGCTCCTCGCTCGAGTTCTTCGTCATCCCTAAAGGCGAGAATGCCTTTTTCTTTCAAAGCAGTATATAGATGGTCTGTAAAAGTTTTGCGGGTGTCTTTGCCATAGAAACTGAGGAAAACTTCATGGATCCATCGAGGTGTTGGAGAAGAAGAAAAAGAAAAAGGTGGGGAGACGATCGGAGTACTGATCATGGACGCCATTAGGGACTTGCGAGCTTGTTTAAGTCAATGCTAATACAGAGTCTTGAGAGAATCTGAAGAATTAGGAGGCAGGAGGCTAGTGTCATATGCAAGCGAAACAGAGCGTGAGGAAACATCTAGGTGGGTGCAAATTAAAGTTATCAATCGACGCGTATTCCACGATTATTCTATTACGAGTGGCTCCATTGATTCAATAAATGGTGCTAATAAATTATTTCTACAATTGTTTTTTCCCTTTCCGTGCATTGGATTCTTTTGTCTGTTAAATTATCTTAATATATATATAAGGACCTAGTACTTTTTCTTACATTAATGTTCACTAGCTGTAGCCGGCCAATGTTCTTTAGCAAACAGTTTTAATATTTTTAAAATAATATTCCCTAAGTGCGAAACAGAGTCATCCGAACATTGACTAGTCTGGGCTGTTCGTTTAACAAAAAAAATCGTCAGGATTTTTTTTATTCTTACAATACTAATAGCGATGGCCTGGAGAGCGGCAAGTAGGGGTGTACACCCGACCCGACGGGTCAGAAATTTTTTTTATTTCTGACACCCGATCCGGATAAAAACGGAAGAGAAAAAAGTCTTCCGACCCGAGTTGAATGAAGGGGTAATTCCGAACGAAATTCGGGTCGAAATTCGGAATGGGCCGAAAAGCCCAAAATCATTTTTTAAAGCCAATTTAATGACTATTTCATTCGGCCCAATACATTTTAGCCCATTTTACCCAATTTTTATGAGGTATGCTAATTTTCAACTCAATATAAGGGCTATTTCATTAGGCACAACTAACTTTTAACCTATTTTATCTAATTTTTGTGTTAAAATGTGTATCAAAACTAGTGTTAAATGACACACACACACACACACACACACACACACACACACATATATATATATATATAATTTTTTTATTTATATATATCACGGGTCGAGTCGGAACACTTCGGAAATTTTTTGCCTATTCCGACACCCGACCCGAGATTTTAAGAAAAATTCATTTTGTTCCGACACCCGACCGGATTTCGTTCGGCTCGGTTCGGAATGTCGGGTCGAGTCGGCTTTATCACTTCCGTGAACACCCCTAGCGGCAAGAGAAACAACAGTGGGATTGGCCAACAAGCGAAGGGGGTTAGCGTAACGGAGAAAGAAAAAACCCCATCGGGGCGCCCCGTTATAAGGTTAAAAAGCAAAGAATAAACAAATGTACTAGGTGTTATAACGGTAAATTTCACATGAAGGAAATTGTTGGACTAATTAAGACGAAGGGTGATCTGGTCAATTCGTCACAGTCAAACTGTGCCGGCATAATTTTTAGGGAAATTTATTTTTTGGTCATGAATTTTAATGGGTCAAAATTTTAGTCCTTGAACTTTTATCTTTGTAAAATTTGGTCATTTTGTTACCCTGCCGTCAGTTCCATTAACGGACCTCTTTGATACGTCAGCAAAATTGAAACTGTCGATCAGGTATATGTGTTAAAAGTGAGCGGTCGATTGGTACATGAAGCAGTCGATCGGTATAAATTTTGACAACGTATTACGGCAGACTAACGGAATGATTAAATTCGAGCCATCGACAACTTTGCTGGAAGAGTCACATGAGACATCGCTGTGAGCATGTGACCGGCCAACAACTCTAACGCCTAATGGGGTCTCGTGATCTATCTCATCGCACCTTCCCTCACCTAAGGCTCTTCATTAATACTTTTTTTTTCCTGAATTATTCTATCCGTGACTTCATTTATAATTTTATAATTTAGCTTAGATATCGAATTTGGGCTACTTCTTACCCTCTTGGGGTCAATTTCTTATGCTTTCCCCTCTGCCTATTCAGAAGTTAAATCTTTCTCATTAACTTTGTATTACTGCAGCAGATTACTATAGCAATCTAACTTTTGAACTGATGTTTTCAATTGCCTTTACTGTGTCCTTTAGCTTCCGTTTTAGGCCGACCACAAAAAGAGAGAGATTGTATTGCAGCCCCAGACTAGCCTGTTTGGGCAAATCTTTTTTGGTTTTGGGTAGCCATTGAAATCCACAACACTGGTTCAAATTAACGTGGTCCTATTTTTTTTCAGGCAAATTGGAGGGCGGGGGAATTTGATCCCCGAATCAAGACCCTCCACAGAGGAGAAGATGCCAACCGAGTCAAAGCTCGCACAAGCTAACTTAGTCCTACTTAGTCGCATTTGATAGGACTTAACGTCTCAAATAAATCATCAATATAATCTTCAAAATCAAACTTGAAAATCGTGCACATGATCTACACAGCTTCTCGCTGTGCCTCCTCCTCCTTTGTTAATAACAAATAAACTCTTGCAATCAGCTCTTTCACAGGACTCTCAGACAACTGCCCCCATCTACACTATGAATGGCAGTTCATTACTGCTGTGACCTGTGGGCCATTTTGCAAGAGCCTTCTCAAAAAATTTGTGGACGATTGAATAATACGGTTGATATGTATTGGTGGGTGGCGATAGGACGACAGTGGGTTTGCTATATTTGTAACTTGTTGTCGATTAGCTAATGTAGGTATTGGGTCACTAAAAGTCTATAATTATTATTCTTTGATTTTGCTTCAAGTTTCCAATTAGTTAGTGTTCCCATGATCTATGGATACTCACTATCTAATGATATGATGTTGAGTTTTGAGATTATAATTACTAACTTTGTAATTACTTCTTCTGTTACACCTTCAAGGTTTAGAGACTCGATGGGAAAAAAATTTTATTGTCTAACCACTTCACCTCTCTAAAAAATGACGGAAAAGTTTTAGTATTTTAGAATTAAAAAAAGGGATAAATGTCTCACAATATAAAAAATTCTACAACCAAACATCATTTTTAACACCACATAAAAATAATTATAACTCGCATACCAATAAAGTTAACATGACCTAAAAATTTTTAAAACACAAAAAATTCTCAAAAAATAACACAACCGAACAATCTCTAAACACTGCTTTAAAAAGAAAAAAAAAAAGACATTATTAGACGACACAAAAAGAAATTGATTGTGCAATAAATTGAAAATACAGCTTCTACAGAAGAAGACAGTCTGTGGTAGTCAAATTCGAATAATGATTCTCTTTCTTTTCTGCAAAATTCAACACAATTAAAAAGTATATTTATAAAAAGCATACAACGTATAAGATGTTAAGAAGAGAGAGTTTTCTGCTGCGTACGATTCGAACTACTTCAAACTTTGTTAGAACGACGGGACAATGAGTTCCAACTTGTTTGAAAAACCGTTGGCCAACATAATGCCAAAACACGAGAACAGCTCAATACTTGGACAAAAACAGTTGAAAAATATTGCATCATTTTTACATCATAGGAAGACATGCAATATGAGTTGTTGAATTGTTTATGAAGATGCAATCTAAAATATTAAATATATGGTTATTTTTATGTGCTATCTATCTGGACTATGTTTGAACCAATTAGATTTGGTTTGAGTAATAGTTCAAACTCATTCGCACAAGTTCAAACATGACACACAGAAACATATAGAGTTTTCTCGAAAAACACTTATTTATTTCTCTCTAAGTATTGTAATAAAAAGTCTATTCATCCTTTTATTTTATTGTATTTTATTTTTCCCTATCCAGATTCCCACCTCTAGGAAGTGATAATGGATCATATTTTATGGAAGTTGTATTAGAAATAGTTTTAGGTATTATACATATAATTAGACGTAATAAAAGGACAGTTTATTCTACTAATTGTTTGTTTTATTTTCTTATTGTCCAAATTACTTCTACATATATAGTTGGCATTTCTTGTACGAATCAATTCCAAGGTCGTCCATGGTGATCTTCTTGTACATGGATTCGAAGACTCTCGCTTCAGATACATCTTGTTTTTTATATACTCTGTAATAGATATGGTCGGTGCAGATAAATAGAAGCTGAGTGTTATGAGATATATATAACTATCGGATAAAAAAAAACATCTACTAAAATCATTTTTTTATTGATTAAATTATTTATTTTTTCTTTGTTTTGACTGATTAACTGTTTGAGGAGGTTGTCTACAAGATCAAGACTAAGAAGAGGGGATTTATTTGAAAAAAAAAAAGAAAAAAAAAGAAAGATCGGAGGAGAGAGTGATTTTGACTGGAGTCACAGATATCGTCCAATGTCTCGGAGAAATTTGGTACGTTGTTAACTGCAATGAGAGGTTCACTTCTCTTCTCCGATTACCGAAAAGCCTCACAAAAGAAGAAGAGAAAGTCCAGCATACAGAAGCTATGATAAAAGAACTTGAGATGCAAGAATAGCATCATAGGGGGATATCCGGGGGAAATAGAAAAAACTGTTAGTATAGGACAAGAAATGCTAATAAACCCCAGCAAACTATTTTCTCCCCCCACTGAGAAAAGGGGAAGTCTTTGGTCTGCACATGGTGACACCAGCACTAGAGATAAGCACACGGGAAGCTGCCAACCTTAACGCTTCCACCCTTTAATTATCTGCAAAATTTTAATTTGGTTTTGACTCAGAATTTTTCTGCGTTCAAAGAACCTTACATCTTCAGTGATCCAATACATACGTTGTTCTCATGGAATCCTGTTTGGAAATTCGGATCCAAAGAGATGCTCACATATGGTACGCACAACTGTCCAAGTTAACTGTCTCAAATTGAGAGCTTATGGAAGAGAGATTCTTTATTGTTCTCTAATTTCACTTTAATACGCTGGCAGAATTATCCTTATTGAAGAGAGGGAGATAGATCGAGATAAGATGTTAACAGAAACATGACCACGTGTTTGTTAGCCAAAATTTTGAGGTGACCTAATATAATTACAAAATAATCTCTTTCTCATCGAATAATCTCTCTTCACTTTTTCACCAATTTCAACACCTAAAATTTGAACACTCAAACATCATCATAGATTAATATCACATACACTGCTACCGCATTTATGCAGTACTCGTTTGATTTGGGTAAAAGAAAAGGAAAGAAAATACAAAAATTAGAACATCCTAAATCCTACCTGAAATTATCTAAAAATTTCATTTATCTTAACTTTAGTATTTAATTTACAACAAATAAAACGTAAGAAGGGCAAATGTAGAAACTAAGTAGTCCAATTGAGAGCAGTACCATATATATCCCAAGCATCGTTTTAGGACAATGGAGAGCATCTTGGGTCAGGAGATGGGCTGGGCTCGGTCCAAATGCATTAAGCTTTGCCGCCTACCTCAACCAAAACCCAACCGAAACATCTCAGAACTTATATCTTATATATCTTCGCAAAGTGTAGAATTTTCGCGTACAGGTTAATGAACTTGTTGTTTACCGACGTTTGATTGCCAAATTTTTTACACTCAAAATTTTTTATTTGATTAAATTTTTTTTAAAAATAATCTCATTTCTTATTAAATAATTATTTTTTAATTATAATATTCATTTAAATCTTCTCTCTTCACTTTTTCACCAACTTTAATAAACTATTTTCATTTTTTCACAAACCTCGTACTCCAAAATTTTAACAATCTAATTTTATTAGAATGATTATTTTATGTGCTATCTGTTTGGACCATGTTCGATCCGGTTCGATTTGGTTTGAGCAATAGTTCAAACTCATTTGCACAAGTTAAAACATGACACACAAAACAAATCATAGTACTCTCGAAAAAACACCTATGTATTCGCCAAGTGTTGTTTGGATCTAAACTCTTGATTTTTCACTGTCAAATCAGCTCTCCATGAATAAAAAGTGTATTCATCCTTTTATTTTATTTTTCCCTATCCAGATTCCCACCTCTAGCAAGTAACGGTAGATCATATTTTTTGGAAGTTTTATCAGAAACAGTTTTTGGTATTATGCAAATAAATAGTAATAAAAGGACACTTTATTCTACTAATTTTTTGTTTTATTTTTTATTGTCCAAATTACTTATACATCTAAATGAACATCATATATAGTTAGATTCTCTACTAATAAAGCAGAATATAAATTAGCTCTCTTATAATATGGTGTTTGTTTGTAAAATTTTGGGATGGTTAAAATTTTAGGATGATAGAATTGATGAAAAACTGAAGAGAGATAATTTTTTGTAGTTATTTTATTATGACTTAAATTTTAGAGTGACCAAAATTTTAAAAACAAACCCAGATAAATTAAGTCTTTTTTTTTCCACCATGGACGAATAGGCATTTTTTAAAATTAAAAAAAAAACTTCACCAATCTGTGTTGGGTCAAGGCTCCAACTAAAAATGATATCTTATGCTTCAAAGTCCGACTTTAGCTTGACTTTGTGATTAGCATGGTCTTCATTATCTTCAGCTTTTGCTTCCGCTTCTCTTTCTAGCGCACAACCTCGTCATTTTCTTGTGGAAAAACCAAAAAACAATGCTTGTGACAGTTAAGTACATTGTAGATATTGTAATCCCAAATGGGATTGGAACTCTATAAAAAAAAAATGGGATTGGAACCACCACCAGGATTGGAAGTTCCAAGAGTACTTTTTGCATGATTGTTTGTGTTATTTTTATAGTAAGAAGTAGAACGGATAAGAGTTGGATTTAATAGGTGAGATGCAAAGTATAGGGACAGTGTACGAGTGTTTATGAGATTGGTTAAGAATTGTGTGGATAATCTTGGGATGATAAGATCTCCATGTCGGAAATTGAAGAATGTGAAGATGCAAAAAATAGATCAGGAAATGAAGGATCAATTGAATATTAGTGGTGTCGACAATAATTACAGCAAATGGATATTGGATGGGAAAAATTCCAACCATGTATAGTCGGCACTACAAAAAAAAGGGTCTTTAGCAGCGGTCGCTAAAAACGCCGCTAAAATGGAGTTTTTGCAACATTTTTCAAAAAACGCTGAAATGACCGCCGCTATAGAGCCCTAGCAGCGGTTTTGTTTTGACCGCTGCTATAGGTATAAGATGAAAAATATATATTTAATTAGTTATAATTTTTTTAATGTTAAATATTATTGTATTTATGTTAATATATAATATAGTTTGTCATGTATGTGAAAATTTTTAATTTAAAGACATACTTACTAAAATATTAAGTTAGAGAGAGTGTTACGAACATTAAGGTTGTTGCATAATATAAAGACATAATATTTAACTTATGCAATTAGAGTACATATAAAAACATATACAAATCATACAATGTTATAAAAGAAAACATTATATTTTTAAATTATAAATATTATATAATATATACTACCAATTTATTAATTTTATTTTAATTAAATTATAAGTATTATTAAGTTGTATAACTTAATAGATGGTCATAGAGGCTATGATTTAGTCATTAGGTAGGTACATGCATATAAAATACTTAGTATATAGTCTTAGACGCTATGATTTAGTCATTATGTATATAGGTACATATATATAAAGTACTTAGGTTAATTAGCACATACCATATATATAATAAATACATATAACAAATCTTACAATGTTTAAATATTATTACAATTGATCTTAATTTACTAAAAATATGTATATAACTTATTATTAAAAAAACTGAAAACGGTGAGTTTAAAATGTAATAACGAAATCAGTTTTTTCCTCCGAATACAAACCCACTTAATACACTTGCTAAGTGCGTTATTAAGTTTTTCAGTACAGGCGTGGAGCTTTTGGACGAAAAAAACATAAAATACGAGAGGAAAACTTTCCTTGAGCGCCAAATTTTTCCCTCCGAATACAAACCCACTTAGCTTATTTTCATTTAGCGCCTTCCTTGTCCGTCTCTCTCTAATTCTCCCTCCCTATCTCTAAGTCTCTTTGAAAAATCTCTCACTCTATCTCTTACCCTCACGCCCTCTCTCGAAAGTGGGTGATCCTGTGGTCAAAGAGGAGGACGAGAAGAAGAGCTATAGAGAGATGGGTTTGGCTCCCACCCTTGAGGTCCCTTCCATGAGCAGATATCCCAGGACTGGTGATTGGTAAATTCTCTTCTTCTTTTTCTGTTTCCCTTAGCAAAGTGAGGCCCAAACAGAAAGAATAAAATACCCCCAAATTTGACATCTCAGACACGCCCTGGCGCTAAAATGGAAGAGAGCTCCAGCGCTTCGGAATCGAATATTTTAGAATCCCTAAGAAGCAGAGGATGGTGCTTTGGCCGAAGTTGTTCCAGGAACTAAGGTAGTCTCATTTTTACTTGCTAGCTGTTTATTTGTTAGTTCAAATGTTTTGCAATGAGAAATGATGGTTTTATGAATTGTTTTTCTGGCCTGTAAAACTCTGAAGGAAACGACGGGACTTAAAAAAATAAGTTTGATGAAAATTTCGTTTTGAATTTTGAGATGTGACTTAAAAAAAGAAGTTTTTGAAATCTGAGATAGTTTCTTGGCGTTTGTGTTTTGCATATAGGGTTTAAGGTTGTGAAACTACCTAGTTATCTGTTTAGAAGATAAATCTGCAATACATAGTGGTATAGTCTGTTTAAATCCTAAAGTGTTAACTTTCTTGGGAGGACTTGTTCAACCACTCTATGAAGAATGGCAGATGAACCAAAAATATTCAGGTTTTTCCCGCTCATCATTGAGGATATCACATGACAATATACCATGATGAGATTTTGAAATTTGCTTGGTTTAAGAGTTTGTACCGGTAGGATGAAGGGTGAGACCTTTGGCTATCAACTCATACGAGAAGGTGATGTTTGCAGATTATGCTCCGTCTACTTCCAAGAGCTGTGGCCCTACTGCAGTAATCGAAAATGCTGATATTACAGATAAGACTGAAGAAAAGCCAATCAGCTCTGAAATGAGACAAAAAGAAGGTTGCAACTTCATTTTCTGAGGATTCTTTGATTGAACTTCATTTTTATGTGCTGATTGGTTCTCATCTTACTGTCGATGCCTCTTTTTGGATACTTATTTGGCTTTATTTATGTCCCTGCCTATTAACTTTCTTACTATCAATGCCTATACAATTCATTTCAGTGCCTCTCCTCCGCCCCTTCAGGCAGGGCCATTTTCTCGTGGTGTTGTGACAATGCGCTGTGATGTAACAACCAGCAGTTGTGGCCACATCTCACTTCTGGTGTCTGGCAGTGCGCAAACTTGCTTTGATGATCAGGTAATCGAAAGTAAATTCTGCCACAAGGTTTCGGTATTGGAGATGTTGGAATCTTATGCTTTGTGACATTGATCTTCAGCTCCTGGAGAATCATATCAAGAACGAAATTATTGATACAAGTCAACTAGTTCATGCACTGCCCAACGGTGAACATGCCCCCTAGGGCCAAAATTTTTGCTTGAATCAATCGGACAGAATTTTTGAATGTTAAAATCTATCGCTTTGTATGTGAATTGGCTTGAATCTTGAAAGGAGAAGCATGGGAAAAATCACCTTGCATTTATAAGTATATGGCTAAACAGCCGAGATTTAGAAAATAGGATCAGTTGTTGACTTTTCCTTTTTCTTGTACTCTCTCCTTTTAATCTGTGAACCTTCAATTTGATTTTTTCAATTGGGGGTTCTGGCTATGGTTGTGACTCCTTGGAGCTATGGTTTGACTGCTGGAGATTATGGTTAGAGTAATGTATGTACATGTTACCATGAATGACTGAGAATGTATCCTAGAACTGTTGTTTATTATCTGAGTTCTAGCAGATTCAAAAACTCTGCTGATAATGCTTAATTTCAATATTTAGACTATCCCCTTTGCCTTTGAGAAATGAGGAGCCTGAGCTTGGAAAGAGCAGAAGGGGGTTTGTAATACCTAAGGGTCATGTTCGTTTTCACCATTTTTTCAGGATTCTAAGTATATTCACAATTCTACCACCGAACATATTCAGAATTCAAACACAAAAACCAATACATTTTACACAATCTCCAACAACTTTTTAATTTTTTATTCAACATAAATTTTCTCTCTCTATACTTTTTCACATAACTCCAATACTTTTTTATTAAACAATTACATCAAATCATTTCTCTCTCCACTTTACACAAACACCAATAAAACACTATTCAACATAAAAATTCACAACTTCTCCAAAATCCTACATTTTTTCTCAAAACGAACATCACCCTTGATTACAGATTTGAGCTAGCCATACAACTTGGAAGATTAGAGGTTGCAAAGGTAAATCTAATTCATTTATGTCACTTTGGATCATTTGTCTGCTTGAGCATTTGAACATTAATTTCCTTGAAAAATGATCTCCATTAACTAGTTTTTTCTTGCCTAATGTTCATATGATTTTTCTTGCCTAATCCAAAAGATGCTGAATGTTTAGCTGATCCTGAGGAGTATCCTGATTTGTTTGAGGATTGACATAGCACTTCTATATTAGTTGTTATTCCAAAATTGTATGAAAATCCACGTTAAGTTCTTGTTCTTTTATACATAGTTTCTTGTATGGCAGTTTGTAACACTTACTTTTGTATGACTGCACCTGATGTTTGCTTCAGAGCTTAAGTCTACTGGTAGTAATGTTTGTTCCTTTCATTGCAGGAAGCAATTCAAGATTTTCTCATTTTCCTGGGAAGATTTCATCACCAGTTTCTTATTTTCATTTGAGCTTTTTGAGACTAGATTTTAATTGGTTCCAGATTACTTGTAGAGATTCTTGTATTTGTTGTAAAACGGTATTAATCAATGATGAAGTATATTTTATTTTATTATCCTTGGTCTTTAAGTTTTTACATCCAATAAATTTGTATTATTAAAATAAATTTGTATTATCGATTAAAAAAGCATGTATATGAAATATAGGAAAAAATTAGTAGTGTATTAAAAAAAAAATTTGGCACAGACCTATAGCGGCGGTCGAGACCGTCGCTAAAGGTCTATAACAGTGTTTTCACGAAACGCTGTGAGGAAGACAAAATTGTGTTCGGGTCTATAGCGGCGGTCGTGTTCGCCGCTAACCGACCGCCGCTAACTGACCCGAGGTCTTCACCAGCGGTAACCCGAACCGCCGCGATAGATCTATGCCGACGGGCTAAAAAACCGCTGCTATAGCAACGGTCTTTTTATATCCTGCCCCCAAATATGCATGCATCCTAAGCTCTCAACAAACTGTTCTCGTAACAAAGGCCAGCATGATGATTTAAATTGTTTAAATAGATACAAATTTTAAGAGTACAAATTCTATCTATTCTTTTTTATTGATAAGGATAGTTGTCTTAGAAATAAATGTAAAGTCAATGAAAAAATTAAGATTCTTTCTAATTTTTTGTTCGAATTAATTGGTCCAAATCCGAGAAAGATAGACACAACAAATATTGAATATTAAATGATCTATATTGCTTGATAATCAATATAGACAACATTAAATATTTTAAGACAATGTTATCTCTCTTCGAATTGAATGCTCTAATTCAGACAACAAATTAGAGAGGACATTGATGCTAAAAATTAAATTGTACAATTATAAACTACCACTTCATTTTAAATTTTTTTCTCCAACCTTCAACTTTGGCCTTTGATCTCAAGAACTATCTAATTTTTACACATTATCTATTAAGTCTAGATCTAGATCTAAATATTGAAATAGATGAAAGAGTTGTCGTGTGGCACAATTCCAACAATTACCTATTAGATAAGAAAGAAACTTGTTTAGGGGTAATACTTTAAGAAAGTCAAATTATAAATGAGGCAGCAATTGTAAATTAATAAGTGTAGCTCTCTTTTGTCATGAAAAAGGGTTCCGATTCGCACATAATATAATATTATGTAATTACAAGCAGGATGATAATTATTGAAGACCCTCAAATTTCTATAAATTACCTTCAAAATTGTTAACTAAAGGATTCTAGGTTTTGGGCGTAAGGGTGTGGGAGGAAATTCCGATAATAATGGGAATTTTCCGATTTCACTTTCAATTTCTGAAATGCGGTTCCCGGTTCCAGCATATACGACGTCATTTTTGGCAAATTTTGAAACTAGAAGTTGAAATTCTGGCAAAATTTTATGTTTCTAAAAAAAATAAAATAAAAATAGTGCTCAAAATAGCATATAACATATGAAATTTGATTGAATTTTATTTTAGAGTCTAGATTTAGCATAAATATTTTACATTTATTGTTAATTTATGATGAATAACTAAAAAATACCAAAATTTTCGATTCTTTTATTTTAAATAAGGCTCAAAATAAAGTATAACATATGGAATTTGCTTGAATGTTTATTTTAGAATCTATATCTTGGATGAATGTTTACATTTATTGTTAATTTATGATGAATAACAAAAAAATCATCCAAAAATTCGGTAATTTTTTTTTTGGCTTATTAATGCCTCAAAAAAAATGTCCGAAAAAGCCAAAATGCCGAACCAGAATTTCTGGCTCTGTTCCATTTCCATTCCAAACAAAAAAAAAAGAATTACAGTGAGTATCGAAATGAATCATTCTGATTCTATCCATTTCAATACTCACCCTTATTCCGATGTTTCACATTCTTGAATGAAGTATAGTTTTCAATTATTTTAGACTCCTTCAATAAATTAAGAGATTATTTTAAATGATGATAGGGGATTTATATTTATATTTAATAGGATGATATGATTTTGTGAAGTACTAGAAGAGTGCACAAGAGCTGACCACGTAGGATTATAGCCAAACCGAAGCGGTTATATGGAGACACTCAACACGCGCTCGTTTCGATTTTTTTAAATCTACCCAATTTTCTTCATTATTTTTAGGGAAAATTGCTTTTTAACAGTAAATTTTATAAATGCTTACCTCCACATCTGTATCTGAACCAAATTCTCTCCTCTCTGCCCTTTGTTTCTCTCGTCTTCGGCTATCTTTCTATCTCCTGATTTTTATTTTCCTTCGCCCCAAACATAAGTGAATCTAGAGGGGTGTGGGCGAGGGCGCCCACTGGCTCCAAAAATTCTTTATAAATTTTTTGTTGTTGTTAAGAAGCAAACACGTCCACACTGGCTCAGGCCTGCATCCAGGGCCAGTGGAGGCGGGACTGGGCCAGCGGGGGCGCACCCACTGGCTCAGTCAGTGTGGTCTGCTTGCTTAATTTTTAAAAAATCAGAGGGTGAAATGGTGTCATTTCAGCCTCTGATTAAAAAAAATTACTCACACCTCTCTCTCTCACTCTGCAATCTCTTTGTGTCTCCCTCATTCCTCACACCTCAGCAGTCTCTCTCATTGCTCACAGCTCATTGTCGTCGCTGCCACTGCCCCAGCCGCCATCCCCCGCCGAACGCCGACCATCCCCGACAGACCGCCGACGCCACCAACCCTGATAAGCCCAGCTCCACCTCTGAGCTCTCTCATTCATATATTGTTGGTTTACTTTTTCCATTTTAATATTATTGGTTGACCCTTGTGGTGAACATAGATTTATTATTATTCCAAGGATGCAGGAAATTCTCCATGTACAGAGACCTACCAAATACATCATTTTTGGACTACTCCATTTGTATGATCCATTATCACTTTAGCTGCACTAATACATAAATTATGTATGTCCTACTAATTTATTATGCAGGTCATCACTAATTTATCATCTATCAATTAGAAAGGAAGCACAAAAATACTGGTTTTGATTGATCTAATTTATTATTGAGGTTATTTTTGAACAAGAAATAGCTGAGTGCACCAATACTTTTTGACAGAAGAAGATTCATTATCTTCATATATGCATCAAACTCCATAATTATTGATGGGTGTTAAGAATTGTTTTCCTCACATGTTGATGGGCAATTTAAATTGTTTTGTTTTGTTCTTTTTAGATAATGGATAGATTTTTTATAAAAAAAAAACCCACGAAGCATGGAGTCTTCTAATACTCCTAATGTGAGGATTCTAATTCGAAAAGAACTCGCCCTTTGTTGAGTTCGGATGATATTATTTCTAACCTTGGGTTAGGTAAATCTATTGACTCATATGATGTTAGGATTCAGGATCAAGTCTGTAGGGAGTACTTGATCAAAGATGTTTTTTAACCTCGTGGCTATGTTTTTCCCAAGAAGAAATGTGGGAAGGATTTGAGGGGTTTTAGGGAGGTGTGATACAAAGATTATCCATAGATAAAATATAGTGTATCAGAGGATACAACTTATTATTTGTGGTGTTATCTATTTAGGTGACCTAAAGGAACACAATCTGGGGGAGATGTGTTTATATCTAAAGGATTTTATAACTGAAAAAGGCACTGGAGAGATTTAATGAACATGTTGGAAGATATGATAGTGCTCACAATGAAGTTAGACAAAAATGTGAAGCACTCATGAACTAGCGACAAAGTGTGTTACACATATTATCCGCACATGGGCACGAACAAAAGAATGTTTTTCGCATTTGATTAACAACGATTTTAGATTGCATTCGTTTTCTTTTAAGACAAAGTGGGTCATACATATTATCCACACAGTATTTATTTCATTATTTTTAATATTTTTAGTTCTTAATTTGCGATATTGTAATTTTAAGACATTTTTTACATTACGTGAATTTTTTTTTATCATTTTCCTTTAGAAATTCGACTCCACTCATTTTATATTCTAGGTACGCCACTGCCCAAACACCAGTAAAATCCCTATACTTTCTCCTTTCCCCCAGCCAATTCTGCCTTCAAGTCATCCCATTCGTTTCCCCTCAATTGCCTTCAATTCCTCACAATCTCATTACTATCTTTTTACCTCTGTCTCCCTCTCTCTGAACCCCCAGACCGCGAAGCCCACTAGCCTCGATCTCACTTTTTGGCTCGATGTTGGGTCTGCGAGCTGCGACCCCGTCTTAGCAGCCTCCGCACGAGCAGATCATGGAGCAACGACCACCGTTCAGCGCTCCAGCAGACTATCACCACTTCGCTGATCCTCCTCGTGGCACCGCTAATCACCAGGCAGAGGCCATCGTCGTAAAGTTTCCTCTGAGTTTTACTTTAGTTTGTTTTTTTTCTTATAGTAATAAAATTTTTGCCTTTTGCATTTATAGGGTTTGTGATTGGAGAGTACTCTTGGGGATCTGCTTAGCAAGTGAACGGGATGGGTTGTTGAGCTTTGGATTTCGTGGAATGAGTGATAGGAAGGACCGAAGGAGTTTTCCGGTCGGATTTGTTGAAATTGAGGAATAAGTTTATTGCTTTATTTTAGTGGAGTGGGATTTAAGGTCTATTTATGTGTGAACTTTAGCTCGCTTTGGCAGTTCTTTCCTTGCTTTGTGTGGTTGGTGACTGGTTGGATCTTCATGGTTCTTTGATTGACCTCATTGCTTCCTTAGTCAATAGAATATAGTCTCTCTCCCTCTCTCTCTCTCTCTCTGTTTGTGGTTGGGGGTGGGGGCTTTGGTTTTCAGAACAGTTGACCATGTGCATTTGGTGATTGCTGTTTTTATTGTTTGTCATATGTTTGGAACTATGATTGAGATTGTCATCAGCCACGCATTGGATAATGAATGCTTTCTTTTCCTGGAAGATGTTTGATTCATTTTGCAAATTATCAATAAAGCACATTAGAATGGAAGTTATTAATGCTTTTCTTAATGATGAGATATTGGCTAACGCTTACTTACTGATTTGGTTGGGCTTTATTTATGATCAACTTCCTGCTTTATATTTCAATGACAAGTTTCCCATTTCAAGTTTCTATGGTATTTCTTAGCGACTGTTAGAAATTATGAATAGAATTTATTGTAATACTTCAGTCATGAGTGGATCTTCTTGCAAGCAGTAGAGTGCCCAATGAAGTGAATTATAGCGTTACAGTAAATTAGCTTTTCTTAATCATTGTTCTAAGTATGTCCTGTGAAATATGGTAAGATAATGAAATATGGACCTATCATACTATTAAATGTTTTAGGAAGCTGGGGGCGATTTCAATATTTTCATTGTAATCATAAAAAGTTGCCAGAGAGTCAGTGGTAAGCAACTGGTAGCGAATATGTTAATATACTAAAACATCAGTGATCAAAGTTCACTTTCATTTTTGTCAGCAAATAAAAGATGCTGATGGATATGACAATGGCATGTACGAGATTGGTGATCCAGATGTCATCGGGGATTGATAAACAGCCTTATTCAATTAGGACGCTAACTATAGAACTTTCCTGACATGGTTACATGCAGGATGACATATTATATAACTGTACATATTGATGCAATTTTTTTTATAAGCAAGACAATCTTATTAGAATAAGTGAAGAAAGTCACTAGTTCAAACAAGCAAGAAAACTAAGAACATGGTTTGCGAAGGGGTATCAATACAAGCGGGTATCACTCTCCAAATACACTTTGTGAAGGGGTTAATGAACTTCCTTTCCCAAGTCCATAGCACATTCACCACTTTCTCAGACATCACTGAACAATAACTGACAATACTGAGAACATGGTTCCAAAGCTCACGCGCCATGGAGCAATGAATTAAGAAGCAAATGATCAACAGATTCTCAGTCACACCGACAAAGATAACACCAATCAGCGATATACACTCCCCTTTTTTCCAAGATTATCAGTCGTAAGGATCCTCCCATGCGAAGCCTCACACACAAAGAATGAGACCCTCAAAGGACAATTCGACCTCCACACATCTTTCCAAGGAAAGGACAAACAAGTCCTACCCGCAATCTAGAATACATAGATCTCACCGAAAACAAGTCCTACCCGCAATACCAGAATATTGATGCAATTATTTCCCTAGGTCTTATGAAAAGATATGTTGATACATCTGTGCCAGGGTTCATCAACTAACCATTTTCATGAACATGCACCATTGACAAGTATTTCAAACTGAGAGAACTATCTTTAACATCTTAGTGTATCCATGCAATGTCCATCATCACATAGTAGGTGATACAATTAGCTAGGGTATATGTATTTACTGAAGCATAATTAACTAGTAGATACGTTGAGAGTTTAAAATTTTTGGTGTATGAGAATTCATGAAAAAAGTGGAGAGATAATTTGAATGAATTTTTTTTTTATGTTTATTTCGATAAAAAAACGATTTGATGGGAAGGAATGAATTATTTATAGTTATTTTACTAGGCCAAATATTTAGCAGCCAAACACCACCTGTTGACACCCTGGTTTGATGTCCTGGTCTGAAATGTCTGAATGCTACATTGTATGGTAGAGTAACTGCCTATTGACACATTTAAATTGTATATTAGGGCAGGTGAACTCCTACCCCCTCCTATCATAGTAAGTTTTTGTCAAGGTGTTATTGGTGGTATAAACTTTTGGGTATCCTCGTCCATGTATATATAGATAACTGCAATGTTAAGCCAATTTCCTGTAGTGGAGAAATTGAATCTGTAACAGACATCTTATCTCTTATATCAGGAATCTTTGTTGATGATGAACTGTTGTGCTCTCGGAACCTTTGCTAAAACTCTCATTTACATCATTTCTTTAAGTCGTCTATCTTTCTTTTTTTGGGTATTTAATCTGAAGTCATTGCCCTTCACATTCACAACCATAAATGAAGGCACTGCAGGACCATGAAAAAAATCCTCCTGCAAAAAATGAGAGATTTCTTTTGAGCATCTTGTATCTTTATTACAGAAATTGGCTCATGAGAATGAGATTACAGCGAAAGCTCTCTTCTTTGGGGATTATACTTGGGTCCTAGATACTCAAATATGTCGGCCCTCTCCAAGCTTATTGCAATTCAAATTTTTTGTGGCCAAAGCATGCTAGAATTCGTCTCTCTTTCTGGAACTAAAGCGCCTCTTAAATCCTCTCTTAAATTTCACGTGGACACTTGGGAGTCAAATCTCTTTATGGCAAGACATGAACCGGTACTCTTCTTCGTGGCTAATTAGCTATGTGTCTAATTGCATTAACTTCTGGTGCTCATATATAGTTGGCCCGGTGCAGGGTCACTGATAGTGGATAATCTAAGCACTCAGAGGTGCACAAGAACACGTCACACTTGGCCTATGTGCCCTTTAGGAACATTGGGGTGTACTAACCGGGATACTGTAGCAAGAGCTATACGAGCAATATTTTAAAACAAAATAACGAGTAAGATCCACATTCTGCTTTTTAAATAGAGGCTTAATTAGTCTACTAGCCTTTGAGTAATGCGTAATCCTAAATTGGTCCTTAGAGTAAGTTTCGTCCTAAATCGGTCCTATGACTTTATTTGTCTTGAGTTTGTCATTCATCAACTCGATTCACTTCGTAAATGGACAAAATTCAACGTGATTAACGGGGACATATGTTAACCAATTGTTAATAACTATTCGTCCCGCTTAATTTCTAAATCACTCTGCTAGCATCACTTATGTCCATTAATTTTAATTTCACCTCAAATTGTCTATGTTTGAAAGGGAAACAATTCTCTCTGACAACTCTACTTGAAACAATGGGTTCATCCAACTTGGTGTACATAATTTGAGGTGAAATTAAATTAATGATCGAAGACCGGACATACGTGGCACACTGAGTGATTTGACAATCAATAGGGACATGTAGTTGTTGGAAAATGATTATCATGTGTCTCCATTAGTCACGTTGATTTTTTTCCATTTACAAGATCACTCAAGTTGTTGAAATGACTATATTATGACAAAAAAAAAATCTACAAGGACTAGTTTAAGATAAAATTTACCCTAGAGATCAGTTTGAGATTGAACAATACCTCATAGACTAATTAAGCCTGAAAAAAAAGTAGAGATATGATATGTTAGATGACAAAAAATCAATTGATGATGTAATAAAATGAAAGAAAAAAATACCACATAAATAGAAAATGGATACATTCATACCATATGATTCCAATTCGATGCATATGTGAAGAGCGAGTGGGCCGGGAAAGGAAAATTTTTAATAACCTGCAATGACAATTGACGCTTTCTTTTACTGCCAACCAATTGCTTTCCTTTACTGCCATCAACTACTTGCTTTCCTTTACTGCCATCAACTTGATCCTCATCCTCATCCCAATCTTCATCCTCATCCTCATCCCAATCTTTACTTCTATCCGAAACCTCATACCCATCCCAATCTTCATCCTCATCCCAATCTTCACTGCTATCCCAAAGCTCATACTCATGATCGTCATAAGAGTTAATGAGCTACAGAAGAAGTGTTAATTAATAGCAGGTCAGAATCATCAATTTTGACGAAATATGATTCTTTAGCCATTGAAATGATATGCTTGTAGTAACGAGGTCAATTAAGGAGAGAGGTTGCATGACATCACTTACCTTCTTCAAATAATAAGGAAAATGGTGATAGAATTCATGTTCTGAACCAGGAGGGGCAATGCTACTATACAACTTTGAAACATTATCTTCATATACTAGACGCCCCCTTGACTCTTTCTCTCGTAAGATATTCTTCCAATTTAAATCACACGGATCAAAGCAGTTCACATTGTCATCCAAATTATCGAAGTGTTTAGAAGAGATTCGAGAAGTACGAACATATAGAACATTTTGATATATTCTTCCATAATCTCGAATAGTTGTCGAAAATCGAACTTCAAACTTGGAGAAATGATCCTTGTAGTCATCAATTACTTCAATGTTTGTTTTGGAAGTTGAGTGGTCAAGTACTTGGTATACGACAAATAGGGCATATCCAAGCCACTTCCTACTGCCATCCACATTTGAAGGTATCCTAAAACCAGTTCCAAGCTTATGACTTCCCTCAGTCTTGAACCACTCTGGCATTCCGAATGTCAACGAAGAGCCATACATCACCTTGGAACCAAAAGTTGTCCACGATAAACAATTAGAAGAAGAAGAAGAAGAATTAATCTTTTGTTCATTTCAACAGCATGCCATGCATTAAACAGCGAGAGAGAGAATTAATACTTACCTCGCGAGATCTGAGCTTTTTCATTTCCAAGTGTAGAAGTTTTATTTGCCCGTCTTCAATCTGAAGGGAATATAGCCCTTCCCGCCACCCCGGATCACTAAAGTACGCTACCAATGAAAAATCGGTGGGATCTGAGCTTTTGCATCCATCAACAGTTAAGGTCTCCAAGTTCTCTGGACGTAGATCGAGGGATGGGAATTGGGTTATGCCAGTTTTATTTGCTCTAAACTCCTCAAGACATTCCATTCTACTCAAGTTTGGTAATTCATCAATTCTATCGCAACCTGATAGTTCCAGAAATCTAAGATTTGACAAGCCACAGATATCACTTGGCAAAATTGATAGGTTTATGCAGTCTTTAACAGACAAAACGCAAAGGCCAGATAGATTCACAAATGATGATGGTAACTCTTTTATGGCCGTGCTATCCAAATAAAGAAATCGTAAAGATGTCATGTTTTCAACATCGGGAAATGTCTCCAGTCTTGAACAGCCATAAAGGTCAAGATTTTCAAGAGACACTAATATGATCTTGTCTGGAAGTCTTTCAAGACGTTCGCAAAAACTAAAATCCAATAGCTTAAGTTGTTTGAGAACTGCAATTGATGGGTGAACCTTAGACAAACTTTTACAACTATTGAAGTCTATCATCTCCAACTTTGGGGCTTTGGAAAAGTCCGGTGTTTCCATCAAGTTTCGTGAATCACTCAAGTTCAAGCGTTTCAAGTTGCCCAAATTCTGGTATCATCCAATAAATGCATAATCACTAATAGGAAAATTAACATAAAAAATAACCCAAAAATAAAAAAGGATGAGATATAGTGTACATTCATATGGGTGAAAATCTTACCTTACTTCCCTTCCACAGTTGTTTGATGCTGCTGCCACACATGTTGAGTTCATCGAGATTGTCTAGCTTGGAACCCATAGGCAGAGATTTAA
Source organism: Myrica gale (assembly GCA_963930655.1). Classification (NCBI taxonomy): domain Eukaryota; kingdom Viridiplantae; phylum Streptophyta; class Magnoliopsida; order Fagales; family Myricaceae; genus Myrica; species Myrica gale. The sequence continues at coordinate 6,269,779 of OZ005602.1, read as the reverse complement.
ATGGAAACTCAAACCATTCCATAAGGCGCAACTCTTTTGTTGGCATGGATTCTAAATCATCTCCATCCCATCCAACAATATTGCTTGATATGCTTTTAAGTTCATAAAAGTTCTTTGTAATAGTTATGTTGCTCATCTTAAGAATTCTCAGTCTTTTCATCTGTGAGAATGTTTTAACACTCAATTGTTCCTCTACTCGAACATGTAACTTTAGAACTATGCCTTCAACTGCATCAGTTCCCTAGTAACCAAAAACAATAGATTAGTTGGTGTCGTGGAAGTATATGGCAAATACTTAATTAGAATAGTTAGGATAAAAATATATTGCTCTGCATTATGTAGTACTCATCTACTTACAGAATTATCATTTAATACTCGAACAATATCTTCATAACACCACAACCTACTACGTCTGCCAGGCTCTTCAGGGGACTCACGGCGCACAATTTCTTGACCCATTTTTTGTAGCAAATCGTGCATCTCGATGAACCTCTTAGATGATATGGTTATGAGCGATTTCTCCACTAGTACTTCAATATTGATGTTTGGAAAGAAACCAAAACTTTCTAGTATATCAAATATGTCATATAGGTTCTTTCCTTTGAAGAAACATGCAATATCCAAAAATAATTTCTTCTGCAAATCTTCTAATCCATCAAAACCTATTTGAAGTACATCCAAAATTTTTCTATTTGGAATTCTTTGAAGTTGATTCCAAAAGCCTTTCCATGCAACTATGCCTCTACCGAACAAGGAGGACCCCAAAACCTTAAGAGCTAAAGGTAAGCCTTGAGCATAATACACAAAATCTTTAGACAAATCCACATAGCCATTTTTCGGATAGATTTCCTTAAAGGCTGACAAACTAAAGAGTTGCAAAGCGTCATCTTCATTTAGCTCCTCAACCTTATACCAACGATCCACATATCTTTCCAGTAATTGAGTATCTTTGCTTGTGATAATGATTCTACTCCCTGGACCAAACCAATCATGGCTCCCGACCAATGCCTCTAGTTGTTCATCTTTATCCACATCATCAAGGACAATGAAAACCTTTCTACTACGTAGTCGGTTCCTTATTACACGGAGTCCCTCACGATCATCCCATATATTTGTGTCTTGTTTCATGATCTTAGAAAGAAGTTGCTTTTGTAAAAGAAGTAGACCATGATTTGTACTTCTTTCTCTAATAGAAGCAATAAAACAGCTAGCTTCAAACTGATAGGAAACTCTTTCACAAACCACTTCTGCCAAAGTTGTTTTACCAACACCACTCATCCCATGAACTCCAATGAAGTATACATCATCGATCCCCATATTAAGTAAGTTCATCATTTCCTCCACACGAGAGTCTATTCCGACAAAGTTATGATAAACACTGACAAATCTATGATTCAATTCACAAAATATCCTTCCAATGATTTCTCTGACAACAATTGCTTCATATCTACAAGAAAATGAAACAATTTAATCAATGTACAGAATATTTAGCTTCATTTTTTAGAAGAGAGAGGGAAACTCTAACCAATTTCCTTTCTTCATGTGTAGCATTTTCAAAAATTTTACATCTCTTCTCTAAAACGTATAACAACCAATTTCCTTAAAATGCAAACACTGCACTCTCTCCTTGACTTGATAAGAAGGTTTTAAGAAATTATGTCTTCTTAACAAAATTGAATTAAACCCTTTAGTCAAAAAGGATATCTATATATAGTAATCAGATGAGGAAGTTGTTTTTTTCTTTTTAAATTAAATAACTTTGAGACTAGTACATTATACTAGGCTTTTGTTTTGTTCAAAATCCAGTCACAAATATGCGACCTTAATTAAAGCTCAACAAATTAGTCTAAAACTTTCGACACAGAAAAACAAATATAATTTCAAAAACTCATCATATATGATTTTTCTTGGATCCTCTCTAAGTTCTTAACGATGGGTACAATCCATAATGTACGTTAAATATTGAATAATATATCTAAATTTTTTTGTTGGAAAAAAGTAGCATAATATACTTTAACTAAAAAAAAGGAGAATATATTTAACAATTAAAAACTTAAATTGGGACCCGAAGATCGACAGATCCGACCTCGCCAGTGGTGTACATCCCCCCACCGGGCTGGGCAAAAGGTTGGCCATGTGGGGAATCTTTCCATTCTGTAAAGACACCCCTTTAGAGCCGGAAGGGTGGAGTAGTGGAAGGGGACCGGCTCTATTTTTTTTTTTGGTAAATAATGCCTCACTTCCTACAAAAGTTAATAACTCTTTTAATTGCGCCCTAAATAATCTCAGCCTATCTAGCTAGAACTTGGTCTTTTATTTCCCCTATCAGACATTAATGCACAATGGATCTTCTTCTCTTCGAAATCATTGAAATTCAAAGAGCAAAATGTATGTTTATTACCTATCTTGTAAATCCCATCCAGAGATATTACCCAATTCTGTCAAAGCAGCTCTCCATGCTTGCATCATCTCTGTGTCAACTCTAAGGTCTCTTTCATGTTTAGCAAAAGCTTCTGCAAATGATCCTGTTTGATTTCGTACATCTGAGGGATCCACATGGTAGAATACAGGGTAAACTGTCAGCCCAATTTCCTTCTTGCACTTGACAATTTCTGCAAGTTCAATCAAGCACCATCTAGAGAATGCGTAATTTCTTGAGATGACGACGACCGCAGACTTAGATTCTTGTATTGCTTTCAAGAGCCCTTCAGAAACATATTCTCCTCGCTCGAGTTCTTCGTCATCCCTAAAGATGAGAATACCTTTTTCTTTCAAAGCAGAATATAGATGGTCTGTAAAAGTTTTCCGGGTGTCGTTGCCATAGAAACTGAGGAAAACTTCATGAATCCATCGAGGTGTTGGAGAAGAAGAAGAAGAAAAAGGTGGGGAGGCTATCGGAGTACTAATCATGGACGCCATCGGTGACTTGCGAGCTTGTTTAAGTCAATGCCAATACAGAGTCTTTAAGAGAATCTGAAGAACAAGAGACAAAAGGCGAGTGTCATATGCAAGCGAAACCGACAGCGTTAGGAAACATTGGTGCAAATTAAAGTTATCAATCGACGCGTATTCCACGATTATTCTAATAGGAGTGGCTCCATCGACACAATAATCGATGCTAATAAATTATTTCTACATTTGCTTTTCCCTTAATTTCCGCGCATTGGATTCTTTTTGTCTGTTAAATTATCTTAATATATATATATATATATAATGATAATGACCTAGTACTTTTTCTTACATTAATGTTCACTAGCTGTAGCCGGCCAATGTTCTTTAGCAAAAAGTTTTAATATTTTTAAAATAATATTCCCTAAGTGCGAAACAGAGTCATCCGAACATTGACCAGTCTTAGGGGCTGTTACTTTGAAAAAAAAAATACTGAGTTTTTTTTATTCTCGTAATATTAAAATCCTACAAACAAACATTATTTTTAATCTCACATAAAAATAACTATAACACGCATATCAATAAATTTAACAACAACTAAAAATTCTCAAAACACAAAAAATTCTCACAACACTCCTAACCGAACAATCTCTAAATTTCTAGGCCCTCATAAAGCCAAGATACAAAAGAAACTCAGAGGACTTTCGTTTACAACAAAAATTCTCACGATTTTCTTAAATCCTCGCGATACAAAAAATTCTACAACCAAACATCATTTTTAACACCACATAAAAATAACTACAACACGCATACAAATAAAGTTAACATCACCTAAAAATTCTCAAAACACAAAAAAAAATTATAAAAAAAACCCCAACCGAACAATCTCTTACACTGCTTTAAAAAGAAAAAAAAAAGAGAGACATTATTAGACGACACAAAAAGAAATTGATTGTACGATAAATTGAAAATACATACAGAAGAAGACAGTCTGTGATAGTCAAATTCGAATCATGATTCTCTTTCTTATCTGCAAAATTCAACACAATTAAAAAATATATTTATAAAAAGCATACAACGTATAAGATGTTAAGAAGAGGGAGCTTTCTGCTGCGTACGGTTCGAACTACTTCAAACTTTGTTAGAACGGACGATGAGTTCCAACTTGTTTGAAAAACTGTTAGGCCAAACATAATGCCAAAACACGAGAACAGCTCAACACTCGAACAAAAACAGTTGAAAAATATTGCATCATTTTTACATCATAGGAAAACAATATACAATATGAGTTGTTGAATTGTTTATGAAGATGCAATCTTAAATATTAAATAATGGTTATTTTTATGTGCTCCCTATCCGGACTATGTTTGAACCAATTCGATTTGGTTTCGGTAATAGTTCAAACTCATTCGCACAAGTTCAAACATGACACACAGAAACATATAGAGTATTCTCGAAAATTACTTATTTATTTCTCTCTAAGTATTGTAATAAAAAGTCTATTCATCCTTTTATTTTATTTTATTTTTCCCTATCTAGATTCACACCTCTAGCAAGTGATAGTGAATCATATTTTTTGGAAGTTGTATTAGAAACAGTTTTTGGTATTATACATATAATTAGACGTAATAAAAGGATAGTTTATTCTACTAATTGTTTGTTTTATTTGCTTATTGTCCAAATTACTTCTACATCTAAATGAACATCATATATAGCTGGCATTTCTTGTATGAATCAATTCCAAGGTCTTCCATGGTGATCTTCTTGTACGTGGATTCGAAGACTCTCGCTTCAGATACATCTTGTTTTTTATATACTCTGTAATAGATATGGTCGGTGCAGATAAATAGAAGCTGAGTGTTACGATATATATATAACTATCGGATCAAAAACATCTACTAAAATCATTTTTTTATTGATTAAATTATTTATTTTTTCTTTGTTTTTATTGATTAACTGCTTGAGGAGGTTGTCTACAAGATCATGACTAAGAAGAGGAGATTTATTTGAAAAAAAAAAAAGAAAAAGATCAGAGTGATTTTGACTGGAGTCACAGGTATCGTCCAATGTCTCGGAGAAATTTCTCTTCTCCGATTACCGAAAAGCCTCACAAAAGAAGAAGAGAAAGTTCAGCATACAGAAGCTATGATAAAAGAGCTTGAGATGCATGCAAGAATAGCATCATAGGGGGGTATCCGGGGGAAATAGAAAAAGACTGTTAGTATAGGACAAGAAATGCTTATAAACCCCAGCAAACTATTTTCTCCCCCCACTGAGAAAAGGGGAAGTCTTTGGTCTGCACATGGTGACACCAGCACTAGAGATAAGCACAATATATGTCTTGATCACACGGGAAGCTGCCAACCTTAACGCTTCCACCCTTTAATTATCTGCAAAATTTTAATTTGGTTTTGACTCAGAATTTTTCTGCGCTCAGAGAACCTTACATCTTCAGTGATCCAATACATACATTGTTCTCATGGAATCCTGTTTGGAAATTCGGATCCAAAGAGATGCTCACATATGGTACGCACAACTGTCCAAGTTAACTGTCTCAAATTGAGAGCTTATGGAAGAGAGATTCTTTATTGTTCTCTAATTTTCACTTTAATACGCGGACAGAATTATCCTTATTGATGAGAGGGAGATGGATCGAGATAAGATGTTAACAGAAACATGACCACGTGTTTGTTAGCCAAAATTTTGAGGTGACGTAATATAATTATAAAATAATTTCTTTCTCATCAAATAATCTCTCTTCACTTTTTCACCAATTTCAACACCTAAAATTTGAACACTCAAACATCACCATAGATTAATATCACATACACTGCTACCGCATTTATGCAGTACTCGTTTGATTTGGGTAAAAGAAAAGGAAAGAAAATACAAAAATTAGAACATCCTAAATCCTACCTGAAATTATCTAAAAATTTCGTTTATCTTAACTTTAGTATTTAATTTACAACAAATAAAACGTAAGAAGGGCAAATGTAGAAACTAAGCAGTCAAATTGAGAATGATTTTATTAGAATGATTATTTTATGCCTAATAATCACTTTTTCATTTTTTCACAAACCTCGTACTCCAAAATTTTAACAATCTAATTTTATTAGAATGATTATTTTATGTGCTATCTGTTTGGACCATGTTCGATCCGGTTCGATTTGGTTTGAGCAATAGTTCAAACTCATTCGCACAAGTTAAAACATGAAACACAAAACAAATCATAGTACTCTCGAAAAAAACTCCTATGTATTCGCCAAGTGTTGTTTGGATCTAAACTCTTGATTTTTCACTGTCAAATCAGCTCTCCATGAATAAAAAGTGTATTCATCCTTTTATTTTATTTTTCCCTGTCCAGATTCCCACCTCTAGCAAGTAACATTAGATCATATTTTTTTGGAAGTTTTATCAGAAACAGTTTTTGGTATTATACAAATAAATAGTAATAAAAGGACAGTTTATTCTACTAATTTTTTGTTTTATTTTTTATTGTCCAAATTACGTATACATCTAAATGAACATCATATATAGTTAGATTCTCTACTAATAAAGCAGAATATAAATTAGCTCTCTTATAATATGGTGTTTGTTTGTAAAATTTTAGGATGATAGAATCGATGAAAAACTGAAGAGAGATAATTTTGTGTAGTTACTTTATTATGACTAAAATTTTAGAGGGACCAAAATTTCAAAAACAAACCCAGATAAATTAAGTCTTTTTTTCACCATGGACGAATAGGCATTTTTTAAAATTAAAAAAAAACTTCACCAATCTGTGTTGGGTCAAGGCTCCAACTAAAAATGATATCTTATATGTGCAAAATCAAATCAATAGATTTATTTCCAGCCAATTGGGAAAAGAAAAAAAATTATGTGAAATTATTATTCTGCTTGCATAATTAAGCTTCAAAGTTCGACTTTAGCTTGACTTTGTGATTAGCATGGTCTTCCTTATCTTCAGCTTTTGCTTCCGCTTCTCTTTCCAGCGCACAACCTTGTCATTTTTCTTGTGGAAAAACCAAAAAAAAATCCTGACTTTTTGGACATGGCGGAAAAATGGTTGGCTTCAGGTTTATTGGGGCTGCCCGCCCGCCCAATGCCTGACCCCACTTGCGTCGGGCTTCGTCGGGTTGGGTATTTTTATGAACAACCTTTTGTGGTACCTAGTACAGTGGATAAGAACCGCACATCACGAGAAAATGGGCTGGAGGACGAGGCCTTAGCACTTCAAACCCGAGCGACCTATAAATCCGAACCTAGAAAGGAATTAACATGCCGTTTGTTTTTAAAACTTTGGGCACTCTAAAATTTTGGTCATAATAAAATAATTACACAAAAATACTAATAGTTAAAAGTCACATTGAGCTCTTTAACTATCAATACAATTTCAAATAAAAGTCTAAACTATCAATCTTGACACATTGAACCCTTCAACTTTCACAATTAATTATGCACCCTGAAATACAATCTGATGGTCAAAATCGTGTCATGTGGCTCCTTCACAACACACGTGGCGTAAATTTGATCGTGAAATCTTTTTTATGAGTGCAAATGGAAGAAATTTGGTAGTTTGTGAACTCAATGTATTGATAGTTAGAGGGCTCCGATTGATGTTTCCCAATTAAAATATATAAATAAAAAGGGTTCAAATTTAACGTGAGATTTATATTTCCTTGGCTTCAAGAAAGAAGGGGTCCTGAGCCCTCTATTTGGTTGCCAAGAAACGTGAAGGAAAAGAAAAACAGAAGCAAGAGTCTTGATTTACCATAAGGTTAGTGACCATTCAATACCAGTATGCCAAGAAGGGTGGCCTTTATTATTTTCTACTATCTTTTTAGGGTTTATTGAGTTCCGAATTCTATTTGCTCTGAAACTTTAAACAATATTAGTGATTTCTGGAACTTTGGTTTTCATCGTCCGTCCTTCTTAAGAAGGTTCTTTGGGTTCTCGATTTTACGATTCGGTTTGGTATATAAGGACTGCATTTTTGAATTTGTGGATCTATTTTAACGTGACATTGTTGAATTAACTTTAAAGGGTTTTTATATTTTCCACAAAACTCGGTTCATTTTTCATCTTGTTTCCAATTATTTTTTATGTTTGGTTGCTGAGAAATGGGCGGAAAGGGAAAGATAGCTAAATAATGGTAAGGTAATTCCTATTGTTAGTTCCTAACATTAGATGTTGGCTTTATTTCGTGACATGTATATTGTAAAGAAATGTGTCTTGGATGTGGATGGATATGGATGACCAAGTACATGTGCTTCATATGAAAGAATTCATTGTGAAGAAATCTAGAAGTTGTTAAAGTATGTTTCAGATGGAATAATTCAGTTGTGAAGAATTATGGAAGTTGTTAAAGTGGTTTACAGAAGAAAAAGTTCAGTTTTGAAGAAATCTGAAGGTTGTTAAAGTGGTTAACGGATGAAAGAATTCGTTTGTAAAGAAATTTGGAAGTTGTTAAAGTTGTTAAAGTGGTTAAGTGCTGTTTGGGCTAGCTTGAGGCGAGTTTGGAGAAAACACGTTGAAATTTGGAGCGAGCCTAAAGCTCAAGCCTAAACACGGGAGAAATAATAACATATTTCAGTGTGGACTTGCCCAGTCATATAAAAAGGTATTTTGAGTGGCTGGACATAGAGACTTCGATGAAATTAGAAAAGAAAGAGCTCTGAAACATTTCGAAATCTTCTAGAGAGAGATTGATGAAGATTTGAGAGGAGGTTGTTCTTGAAGACTTGAAGAGTCAATATTTTGGTAGTCCTCCATCAAGTGCTGTTGAAGAAACTAATCACCACCAAGAAAATCCCACTGTGGCAGTGGGTAACCATCGGAGTTCCGGTGTTTGTCGATTGGAGTTCCAATCGTCCTGAGGTAATTTTGCTTGGTTAAGATTCATTGAAGTGAGAGAAAGATCCAAAGGTTTTGGAGTCTACTGCTTGGTGCGGGTTCGAGCGTGTCGTTCGAATTGCTTCTTTCGGGATTTGTTGTGTAGCAAAGGTTTTGTGGTAAACAAAGTCACCGACTGTAAGTATATCTCTCATTTAGTGGATTGGTTAACCGGCGGTGAGCCCAGAGTGGTTTTTCCCTTGTGAAGGAGTTCTTTCAAAGGGTTTTCCGCTTCGTAAACAATCTCTTGTGTTGTGTGATTGTTTGTGTTTCAATTCCGTATATATTTGCTTGGTAATTGATTAACATAATATAAATTCGAATCTTGGTAGCTTGGTTGTGCACCTTGGTTTAAAAAGATTACATCAAAGATTTTTTGCACTCCAAGTGTTTGTGATATTGTCTTAGCAATCTTAGATGTGTTTAAATAGACTAAATATATTGAATTGTTGTCATTAATATGACTATATGATATTTTCCAGATCTGGACATATTCAATATATTCTTTGAGCTAAAATTTGTATAAGGTTTTCCGCATTAGGGTGTGTTAAACTGTGATTAAATTTTAACTTACTATTCACCCCCCTCTAGGTAAGTTTTGGGTCTAAACAGTGTTTTACACCTATGATTTTGCAGTGAAGGATAAGTCTTGTACAAACAAAAGGTATTTGTCTTAGTTTAGTCAGAACCAAAAGATTGTTTTCATTTAGATTTGGGTTAATGAGGAATGGGATTTGCATGGATTTCTCAGACTGATCGAATCTATACACAACTTCTAATATAATGGTGTTTTGAATAACCTCGCGTCCATTTAGGCTCAGTTTGTTTTGCAGTATTTTACTTTCTCAAAAGTACTTTCTACACTTTCGACTGTTTGAGGAGCCTCGTAAAATACGGTCAACCGAAACTCAATTTCCTGAAAATTGTTTACTTTTTGAAACTAACGAATCTTCTTTTTTGACCTGCCTCTCCGAGTCTAAGGGTTGGCCAAAAACCAATTGACCCGACCTTCTGACTCGAAACCGACCAGGTTCAACCCAAACTGGTCATGTTACAATTGTGATCGGGTTTGGGTTTTGAAACAAGACCCTGAGAAAAATCAAGTCTGTGTTCGAGTCTCTAACCCAAAACCAAATCATTCAAAAGAACTAGACCCCGATGATTTTAGCTTTTTTTTAGATCACTGTCGGGTTTTGAAACATGAACCCTAGAAAAATCATATTCGTGTTTGCGCCTAAACTCGAAACAAAATCAATCAAAAGAACCCGACCTCGACTATTTTAGCTTTTTCGTGTTCGGGAATGGGTTTTGACACATGAACTCAAGAAAACCAGGTTTGCGTTCCGCAACTAAAGCTTTCAAAGGAACCCAACCTCGACGGTATTAGCTTTTTTAGGTAAGTTTTTGAAACATGAACTCGACAAAAATCAGGTTTGTGTTTGGGTCTCTAACCTGAAACTAAAGCATTCAAAGGAACCCTGACCCCGAATATTTTAGCTTTTTTCGAGGTCACGATCGGGTTTTTAAAAACATTAACATGAGAAAAATCAGGTTCGTGTTTACGTCTCGAACCTGAAACTAAATCATTCAAAAGAACCTAACTCCTACTGTTTTAGCTTTTTCGGGGTCGGGTTTTGAAACATGAACCCGAAAAAAATCAAGTTTGTGTTCTAGTCTCTAACCCGAAACTAAATCATTCAAAGGAACTCGACCCCGAAGATTTTAGCTTTTTTCGGGGTCGCGGTCGGATTTTGAAAAATGAACCCAAGAAAAATCAGGTTCGTGTTTCCGCCTATTAGCCGAAACTAAATCATTTAAAGGAACCCTAACCCGACAATTTTAGTTTTATTTTAGGTCGGATTGAGTTTTAAAACATAAATCAGAGAAAAATCAGGTTCGCGTTCTGAAACTAAAGCATTCAAAGGAACCCGACCCCGACGATTTTAGCTTTTTTAGGGTCGGGTCGGGTTTTGAAACATGAACCCTAAAAAAATTAGGTTCGTGTTTGCATCTCTAACCCGAAACTAAATGATTCCAAATAACCTACCAGACAGTTTTAGCTTTTTTCGAGGTCGGGCATTGAAACACGAACCCAAGAAAAAAACAAGCTTGTTTTCGCATCTCTAACCTGAAACTAATGCATTCAAAGGAACCCGATCCCAAGATTTTAGCTTTTCGGGGTCGGGTCGGTTTTTGGAACATGAACCTAAGAAAAATCAGGTTCGTGTTCGGGTGTCTAACCTAAAACTAAAGCATTCAAATGAACCCGACACCGACGATTTTAGCTATTTTCAGAGACAATGTTAGGTCCGATTTTGTAACATGAATCCGAGAAAAGTCAAGTTTGTGTTCGATTCTCTAACTCAAAACTAAAGCATTGAAAGGAACTCGACCCTGACTTTTTAGCTCTTTTTTTTGGGTTGGGTAGGATTGAATCCGAGAAAAATCAGGTTTGTTTTCATGTCTCTAACCCGAAACCCAAGCTTTCAAAGGAACCTGACCCCAATAGTTTGAAATTTTGAAACCTTTGAAATCCTCTTCTTGCACTTCTAAATACACATTCGTGCAGAGGACTCAATTTTTTTTGTTTTAGTTTTGAAAGGCATACAGGCAATTCCAATGGATAGTCATATAGAAGGAAGTTCCCATAGAAAACCTTGCTTGAAAAATATCGTTCAAAGTGGTTTTGCCTTGATACATCGTCTGCCAATCTCTTGATATTATTAGGAGTTGTTCTGTATTTCGTATACGCTTTCTTCAGATCCGCCAAATGATGAAAATTTAATCTCTTGGAACTGAAGCTTTATGCAACGTTCTGCATGTTCTATTTCTTACCCTTGCAAAGTGACTTCCTATCTGTAGAATACAGGGTAAACTGTCAGCCCAATTTCCTTCTTGCACCTAACGATTTTTACAAGTTTAATCAACTTTCAGTATCTTCTATATATTTTAACCCTTGAAAGTGACTTTGTTTATGTAGAATACTGGGTAAACTGCCTGCCCAGTTTCCTTCTTGCACCTGAAGATTTCTACAGTTCAATCAAACACTTTCTAGAGATTGTGTAGTTTCTTGAGACAACGGCGACCTAATACATAGATTCTTGTATTGCTTTCAAGAGCCCTGTAGAAATATCTTCTCCTCGCTCGATCAGTTTATCGTCGTCCCCAAAGACCAGAATTTCAAAGCAGTATATAGATGTTATGTAAAACTTTTGCGGGTGTCTTTGCCATAGAAACTGAGAAAAACTTAATTGATCCATCGAGGTGTTGAACATGATGAAGAAAAAGAAAAAAAAAAGATGGCAAGGCGAGGGGAGGGGAGTACTACTGATTATGGACGCCATTGGTGATATTTGCGATTTTGTGAAAGTCAATGCCAAGACAGAGTCTTTGAGAGAATTTGAAGAACTAAGAGGAGGCAGGCTAGTGTCATATGCAATCGAAACAGACAGCTTGATGAAACATCGAGGTGGGTGCAAAAGTTATCCATCGACGAGTATTCCACGATCGATTATTCTAATGGGAGTGGCTCCATTGATACAATAATGGACACTAGTTACTAAATTATTTCTACAATTTTTTTGATTGTTTTGTCTATTTATTTAATATTGTATTAATATATATATATATGTACTTCGTTTTCTTACATTAATAGTAATGGCTGCTCTTTTTTCTAATTTTAATATATGATGTACATTTGCTTTAAAAACAAATTCGTAACTAGTAGCCGGTCAATGTTTTTTCGTAAACGGTTTTAATAATTTTTACAAACATTTTTCTCTGTCAAATTCTTCTCCTTGCCAGCTGCTCACTTCTCTCTTTCCTCTTTCTTTCGACTTTCTCTCTCTCTTTCCTCTTTCGTTTGAGTTTGTTGTCATTGCCGGTGTGATTTTGAGACGTATTTGTAACTAGAACAATATGAAGATTTTCCTTGGTCTCAAGCCCGAAGCAATCACTACCAAAATCCCGTTGGTTGTACGGGATGATTTAAGGGAACTGGAAGGACTTCTGGATTTTAGTTGGGTTGTAGGGTTTTCTGTCTACTTTTCTGGTTTATTCTTTCCTTTCATAAATATTTTCTTTAAGGGTTCTCAATTTAGACAATGCTGATGTTTAAATCGCTATTGTCATCTTTAGATTAGAGTAGGCAATTGTTCATGGGCTAGTTAATTTTATTTTCCTTTCGGTTGAAGAGAAGTCTTTGCTTCCTTGCATCTAATGCATGTTGTAATACTAGCAGTACTATGCGAAAGTATACTTTAATGAAACTAATACAGAAGCAACAAAGAACAAATCTTCAAAGGATGCTGTCTACGAAGGTTATAATGCTATTATGGACTCAAAATTTACTGATGAAACCCTAGTATCTTTTCTGACTTATTGGCTTGATTTAGTGTAATCAAGGATTAAAATTTTGAGTATGGAAATTGATGAAAATGTGAGAAGAGAGAGTGAAAAAGTACTAGCTCAATTAATGCAGGAAAATAAAAAAATTTAGAAACAAAAAAATAGCATGAAAATCTGCATTGTATGATGCAGAAAGTACACAAATTAAAACCACATACTGCAGAAGTCTTCGGGGCAAAAAAAAAAATTACTGTATGAAACACCCACGGGTGATATGAACCAATCGCAACCAATGTGGGTGTAGGCCAAACTATTTCTTCACGAGCTACTATCATTGTGGCAGCTCACAAACTTTACTAAAATCAATCACGACGATTATTGCCCTGTCGGGAGTGGCCATTTCCAATGGAAAACGATCGTCGGTGTAAAGCAACTACGACCAATCCATCCGACTTGCGGTCTTCATCACTGACGACTGAAGATAGTCATTGTTGCCTCCCTACCACGACAAAGGTGTTTTGTCGTCGAAGACGAGCTGCCTTGATGCCACAACGTCAACGAAGCTTCGACGACCCTTTGGTCATTGATCTCTCAGATTATAGATGAAAGAGTTTATGTCGTGTGGCACAATACCAACAATTACATAATAGATTAGAAAGAAACTTGTTTAGGGTTAATACTTTAAGAAAGTCAAATTATAAATGAGGTAGCAATTGTAAATTAATAAGTGTACTTCTCTTTCTTCATGAAAAAAGGGTTCTGATTCGCACATAATTTGGGGTGTTTGTTTGTGGAAATTTTGGGGTTTTGGAAATTTTGGGTATTGGGGTTTGTGAAAAGTATAGATATTTTATGGAAAAGTGAGGAGAGAGAAGATTTAATTGAATAGTATAATGTTATTTTATAATTTAACGAGGAGAGAGAGATTATTTTATGATTGTTTGGAAATTTTGAGGGGTGGAAATTTCCGGAGACAAACGCGTAATTTACAAGCATGATGATAATATTATGAAAAAGGGGTTCTGATTCGCACTTACGATTTCTGAAATTCGGTTACGGACATATACTGGAAACGGAACCGGAAGTCATTTTTGATAATTTTCGGAATCGAAAATTCCGACAAAATTACTGGAATTTTCTGTTCCTATTTTTCTAAAAAATAAAAATAGTGCTCAAAATAAAGAATAGTATACGAAATTTGATTGAATGTTTATTTTAGAGTCTAGATTTTGATGAATATTTTACATATATTGTTAATTTATGATGAATAACTATAAAATACTGAAATTTTCGGTTAATTTTTTCTTTTTTAAATAGGGCTCAAAATAAAGTATAACATATAGAATTTGCTTGAATGTTTATTTTAGAATCTATATTTTTTATGAATGTTTACATTTATTGTCAATTTATGCTGAAAAATATAAAAATCTTCCAAAAAATCAGTCGAAATCAGAATTTCCAGTTCCATTTCGAACAAAAAAATTGCATTGCAGTGAGTGTCGAAATTTGTCATTCCGATTTCATCTGTTTCAGTACCCACCCTTATTCCGGTGTTTCATGTTCTCGAATGAAATATAGATTCTAATTAGTTTAGACTCCTTAAATAAATTACGAGATTATTTGAAATGATTATAGGGGATTTTTTATTCTAAATAGGATGATATGATTTTTGTGAAGGACTAGAACAGTGCACAAGAGCCGACCACGTAGGATTATAGCCATACCGAAGTGGTTAGACGGAGACACGCTCGTTTCTATTTTTTTAAATCTACCTAATTTTCTTAATTATTTTTAGGGAATTCGGCAGTTTAGTCCTTAGATTTATACTCCTTTTGCATTTAAGTCCTTCAATTTTAAATTTCAAATTTAACATCCTTATATTTTCGATTTTTGACAAATAAGCCCTTCTGTCAACATTCGGTCCATTCTCCTAACGGCAGCTCCAAATCATCAGCCACGTAAGCAAAGAGAACGTACAGTTTTCCACACCAACCGAACCTTTTCTTCCTGTCTGGAAAGATTCCCGACGTAATTGGCTACTTCGTCGTCTTCCGTAATTGGAGCCCCAAGACCCGACCGGAAGCCTCCAGCTGCTTCATCTCCCTCGCACACGGTATGCTATAGGGATTGCAAGGTAAACTATCAAAGTATAACCTGCAAAAACGTTCATAATGGAGAAGAAAGGGCTGATTAGGGGGCTGAACAAGGGACTCGGATTCCCTCCTAAGAGGGAAGCACCGAGTCAGTCCTAACCGCCCGTCGGATGAGTGACAGCCCTTCAAAGAATGCTTCGTTTGCAGGTTTTCTTTGCTTTGGCCATGGCAACTACGAGAGTTTCTCTATCAAGCTCGATAGTTCCAGACATTGGGAAAGCCAACAAGGATGCTGCTGCGCGCACGACTCTTGTTCATTGATGCATCTGACCATTTGAGGATGGTGTTCGACAAGCAAATGAGACTCTCGACCAGGACATTGTTGCTCTTTCTGGAGCACACACACTGGTTAGTGTGATGCCTGAGGATCTCTTTAGTTGTGCTTCAGAACTATTTTTTGTGCTAAACTGCTTGTTATAACATGAATGCGAGTTTTTTTTTTATTTCTCCATCACAAACCTGTCTTATTAATTGTGTTTTTTTTTTGGCAAGGAAGGTGCCACAGGGACCGTCAACAGTGGGTATATTGGCCTGTCGCGCGAGCCCCGTGAGCGGGGGTGCGCGCGCGACAGGCCAAATGTGCGCGGATTTGGCCTGTCGCGCGCGCACGCCTGCGCACGGGGCGCGCGCGACAAGGGAATTCGAAAGATTCCCGTGATATGTTTCTGTGTCAAACAAAACTGACTTTGGTACTTACCATGCATTAATATGGTGGCCGCCATACATCAGGATCGTCCATTGCACCACCTGAGGAAGTAGGATACTCATCCAATGGGTGAAAAACAAATGAAGATTTAGCATTTATTGGTGGTGAAGAAGTGTGTCGGCCCGAGGCACTTTCCTTGAATGCTTTTCTCTCTGCATCTAATTGCTTTACGACTTTCGTTTCCTCAGAAAGGGCTTTCTTGACATTGATCCATTTTGAGCGAATTAACGGGTCATCAAGGGTGATTAGGTGCCTGGAACCAGAACAGAAAATTCGAAAGACTTAATGAACTTAAGCACAAACCAGAATACCATTAGATCACTCTCCAATATTCTATTATCCCACATGACACAATCTTCAACATAATGTGATTGACAACCCCAGTAATCATATGTTAACAAGGTTTTCTATTAACTCGATGTATATGCTACTCAGTTGTTGACATTGAAGACGGAAAAATATGTGATGTTTTGTACTCATCACTATAATTCTCCCCAGTGAGAGAAATAAAATCTATGAGCTAACAAAGAAGGATGAGTCAAATGGGATGTAGCTGGCTATTAATATTTATTTTCTATTGCTTGTATAGGTCGAAGCAATACCAGTGAAGAGGCTGTGCAGAACCCACAACACCTTAAAGTAAATGGTCAATTCCCACAACACCATCAGAGAGCTCCGGATCTGTCGCTGGCAGCCTGCGCGCAAGGCCGCGCACGCGTTGCTCTGCAGTTTTGTGAAAGGAACCGTTATATTTAAGTGAAACGGTGAGTTTTGATACTTAACGCCTCATCCAACTTCCATTTCTTCGATTTTTGAATTTTTTATTTCATTTTAATACCGGCCGTCGGATGGGTTCATTAATTTGGTGTCACCCATCCGACGGGCGGTTAGGACCGACTCGGTGCTTCTCTCTTAGGAGGGAATCCGAGTCCCTGAACAAGAAGGATGACACGGCAGCCCAGTCGAGTGTCGCTGCTCCTAGCCCAAGGCCTTGCATGCCTGAACCAATCTGCTGAGCGGTGACAGACTTGGAGAATGCCCAGCAGATCCATGAGA
This sequence comes from Myrica gale, assembly GCA_963930655.1. Lineage (NCBI taxonomy): Eukaryota > Viridiplantae > Streptophyta > Magnoliopsida > Fagales > Myricaceae > Myrica > Myrica gale. The sequence goes on along the minus strand of OZ005602.1, from coordinate 6,252,736 downwards.
TGTTTGTCAGTGTTGGGAAGAGGTACCCTGGCACAGTGTACCACGTGAAACTGCAAACTAATACAATCACGAAGAACATTCCCCGTGTCATGCGTCGCTTCCCTTCTTTCTCGTGCAAAGCCCTGCAAAATTTTGAAAATGTCAAGAACTATAAGCGGAAGTAGTAGTTCGAAATAGATCCTAGCTAGTAATTCCTCGTTGCAGTCGACTGGGAGGACAATCTCCGGCCTCCTCAAAGATTCTTTCAGACTACCAAACCTGTGGTTGTGGTCCTGTGGAGCAGCAATCGAAGCAAGAGTTACATACCGGAAAATTGAGACCTGAACAAGAGTGTTAGGCCACCACATATTCGCCGGGTCCACCACGTACTTCTTCAGCAGCCCAGCCCAACCATATCCTAACACCTGCGCCAAACCAACCAAAACCCCCACGGAGTTGGCTGCAAGACATGCAGCGGATCTGGGCAGTTCTGAAAGAACCAAAAAACAAGGCAAGAGAGAGAGAGGGAGGGAGGGAAACGATTCAAAGCTAGCTCGTGAATTGTGAAGGAAAGAGATAAGAAGCCATGTGCGCTTTAGCGGAGAGAATGAGACTTTCAGAGTGCCTGGGCGAGATGGATCTTGCGAAGAGGACCAGCTAGCCCATCAGTCCAGTCTTCGAATATAAACCATTGCCACTACCCTGCAGAGGCATCAATTCATCCAGCTTCACAGCTGCGGAGGCAGGAGGCCGGCTGCTGATGGGCGAGAGAGAGAGAGAGAGAGACAGAGAGAGCGAGAGAGAGAGCAGTAAAGAAGAGAGAGAAGATAAGCAGACGAGCACAATCATCATCATCATGCACTGCACTGCACTGCCCTGCCCTGCCCTGCCGTGCCCTGAAAATTGACTGTGTGTGTGAGAGAGAGAGATGGGCTGTGGGGAAAGAGATAAATATAGACAGAGAGAGAAATGAATGGAGATGACGATTATGAGGATTAAGAGAGAGAGAAAAAAACGAGAGAGGGAGAGAAGATACGTAGCCTGATTGCAAACTTCCGAAACTTATTTCTAAGCACCCTAACGGTTCCGGCACTATAAAGCAATCCCAGAATGCTCTCAGATACAAAGCAGCAGAAAATGCAAAACTAACAAGTGCCAGAATGTCCTTTACCACGCCCGTTGGCTTGCTTAATTGATTAAATTTTTCTCCAGGGATGTAAAGACTAGTTAATGAATGCACATACTCTTTTAACCTTACTCTGCTTCTAAACAAGTTTCTGGCATCAAAACAGAGCATTCAATATAATTCAGAACAATAAAAAAGTCTAGCATCAGCCTACTCCTACAAGCCAAAATTCTTGTAGTAAATTTCCTTGCTCCACACTTGTACAAAGTCTAGCATCAGCGGATGTTCCTTTTCTTTGCCCCATACTCATGTCTTGGTACACAGGGCAGTAGGCGTGCATGTGACCCACTGTGGATACAACTCCGTGTTTGAGAGCATTGTTGGAGAGGTGTCGACGATCTGTAGGGCGATCTTGGGTGATAATATGATGGGTTTTTACGAAGAATGGAATGCTCAAGAGCTTGGAAGTAGTTTTGGGAGAAGAACAGGGAAAGAAGATGCACGAGAACAAGGAAAGTGAGGTTCTTGAGCTCGTTGAGGAAGTCAAGGACTGGCTACAACTCCGTGTTTGAGCAATGAAGAGGACGTCATCTGGGAAGAAGATGATGTAGTGGATAAGGTCCATTAATTAAGAAGTAGGCAATGCTGTAGTCGAGGACTAAGTTCTGTTGTCTCGTGTTCGGAGAGGCGAAACTGCAGTTGGAGTCGACGAGTAGAGAGTAGGCGGTCTAAGCAAAGAGCAGGTGTGCCGTGTGCGAGGGAGATGAAGCAGCTGGAGGCTTCCGGTCGGGTCTTGGGGCTCCAATTACGGAAGACGACGAAGTAGCCAATTACGTCGGGAATCTTTCCAGACAGAGGAAGAAAAGGTTTGGTGTGGAAAACTGTACGGTCTCTTTGCTTACGTGGCTGATGATTCGGAGCTGCCGTTCGGAGAATGGACGGAACGTTGATAGAAGGACTTATTTGTCAAAAGTCGAAAATATAAGAATGTTAAATTTAAAATTTAAAATTGAAGGACTTAAATGCAATAGGAGTATAAATTTAAAGACTAAACTGCCGAATTCTCTTATTTTTATTCCCTATTATTTTTTGGTGGTAATTTTTATAAATGCTTCCCTCCACATCTATATCCGAACCAAATTCCCTCCTTCCTGCCCTTTGTTTCCCTCGTTTTTTGCTATCTCTCTCTCTCCCGCTTTATTATTTCCCTTCGCCCCAAACACCCAGTAAGATCTCCATACTTTCTCCTTCCCCCCAGCCAATTCTGCCTTTAAGTCATCCCATCTGTTTCCCCTCAGTTGCCTCCAATTCCTCACAATCTAAGAACTGTCTTTTTACCTGTCTCCCTCTCTCTAAACCCCCAGACCGCGAAGCCCACTAGCCTCGATCTCTCTTTTTGGCTCCATGTTGGGTCCACGAACTACGAACCCGTCGGAGCAGCCTCAGCCTGAGCAAATCATGGAGCAGCAGCCGTTGAGGCGGCAACTGCCGTTCTCACCTTTTAAGCCGCCGTTCGGTGCTCCAGCAGACTATCACCGCTTCATTGATCCTCCTCGTGGCACCGCTGATCTCCAGGCTGAGGCCATCGTCGTAAAGTCTCCTGTGAGTTTTACTTTAGTTTGTTTCTTTTCTTATAGTAATAAAATTTGTGCCTTCTGAGTTTATAGAGTTTGTGATTGGAGAGTACTCTTGGGGATCTTCTCAGCGAGTGAGCGTGATGGGTTGTTGTCGACTTTTCCGATCGGATTTGTTGAAATTGAGGAACAAGTTTATTGCTTTCTTTTAGTGGAGTGGGATTTAAGGTATATTTATGTGTGAACTTTAGCTCGCTTTGGCAGTTCTTTTTCCTTGCTTTGTGAGGTTGGTGATGTTAGAATTATGTGCCCTCGATAACCAAATTGATTAATTCGGTCCTAATATCTCATATGGAATATAGTATGGTGGAAGGAATTAATTGTATGTAAAAGGGGCATATTTGCAATAATCTTAAATTCCAGGGGTCAATTACAATATGTTGATGGACTTGATTGTAATTAGTAGAAGCCCTAATTGTATTAGAAGAAGAGTTCTTCAGTGTTATCCTACGGCTGGAATTTGAGATCCCTAAGGATCCTATGTCTCATGCTCTTTCTAGGGTTTTTCCAAGGCCTATAAATATAATTGTTATATTCAAGGGGTTGGCCATCAGAACCTATTAGGAAAATCCCAATAACGAAAGAGTGACATAAATCCCTTAGGAGGCAACACATCTGAGTTGCTGTTCTGAATTGCTGGAGCTTTGGATTGGATCGTAAAGCGGCTTAAGGTTTGTAGATTCCTAAATTCCCGTGTCAGGTATGAAATCGAATCCGAAATTGTAATCATAAATCCTGGATGATGTTTTGTTGAAAACATGTTGTTTGTTTATAGTTTAATTCCGCATATATAAACTATTAGTGGTATCAGAGCGAATGTTCACATGATTGCAATTGTTGGATTATATGAACTTTGCTAAATTTTGATTGAGAATCAAAACCCTATAATTTTTTGTTACTATTCAAGTGAACAGTACATAATTTTATGTTTGATCGTATGAGACGTATCCACATGTATTTATTTGTATTTGAATTTATTTATTCAAATAAGTGTTTGTGTTCAACTGTTCATGAGAATAAAAAAAAAAAAATTCTTCGAAAGGGTGTCCGGCGGCTATTAGGACAGCAGCCGCCACACCACTGGCCGGAGATGCATCCGGTGGGACCGGTGCAACCTCCTGACCGGAACAGGTGGAGGTCCGACGGCCATAAGGCCGTGGACCACCACCAGCACACCCGTGTGAGACACGGGTGTGAAAGAAATAGCCCAAAACGGCGGCAACCGCGCGCCGGTAGGCTGCACGGTGGCCGCCGATGGCAAGGCCGGCCAACGTCCGGCATGGGACTGGCCGGACGTGGCCAGCCAGTGGCAGACGGCGGCCAGCAGCGCTGGCCGCTGTCCTCCCTCCCGAAGGCCACGAGCGGCGCCCCGGGATGAGATCCCCGGGTCGCCCGCTTGGGCCAAACGGGTAGGGCATTGTTTGCCCTACCCGGTTCAGTAGCCCAGCCCAAAAGTTGGGCTGGGTCGAATTTATATATAAAAAAAAAAGGTAAAAGTGGGCTGCACCGCACGGGCTGGGCCTTCATGGGCCAGCCCATGCGGGGCTAGGGCCACGGGTTGGACCCGGGCCCGTAGCCCAGCCCAGGTCCGGGTTAGACCCGGACCATGATAGGATCAGGTCCGGGTATGACCCGGACCGTTACCCATTACCGGCCGGGTTAGACCCGGACCGGTGGTCAATGGGTCAAATCGGTTTGACCCGTTGACCGTTGACCGTTGACCCGGTTTGACCGAAATTAAAAAAAATAATTGGAAATTTGTTTTTCAAATTTTTGGTGCTAAATAGGATTAATTATAGTAATTTTTCCTATGGTCTCTATTATCAATAAATAGGAGTTTTACTTGATTAAAATTGGTTGAAGCCAAAATGGATAAAACCGATTTTAATTTTGTAAAATTTTCTTGTTTATCTCTTGGGAAGATAAGTGTCTGCATCTTAGTGGGAATGTCTTCTAAAATAGTGACATAACTCACAAGTATTTAGAACACACTTAGATAATGGAATGCACAAACCAAATAAACGCTAGTGCTAAAATAGTACAAGACGTGTTTATTTAGGTAGACCAAAAGTAAATCGAGAATCACAAATATTTTTAAAATATTTTGCATATGATGTAAATTTTGATGAATAGTAGCTATTCGACTTTACAAGATGTGTACAATGAGTACCAAAATGGATTTGTTGTTGCATGTAAGGTAGAGGTTCTCGATACCCGTTTAGAATATTATAAATATAAATGTTATATTTTCATTATTGTGATATATGTGATATATCTGTTTATTGTTCGGATGGGTGGTACCATTAGTTATTCAAAAACCTGAATCTAATGGAATTATATATGTGAATGATTTTGCAGATTCAAAATGACTTTTAATCCTTTGGCTAGGATTCTGGATGACAATCGGTTGACAGGACCGAATTATGTTGATTGGAAGAGAAATCTTATGATTGTTCTCTCAGCCGATAAGATCGGTTATGTTCTAACCTCTGAGACACCTGAGCTTGCCCTGGACAATGCCACTGAGGAAGAAAAGAAAGTCTTTAACAAGTGGCATGATGATGATAATATGTCAAAGTGTTATATTATGGCTTCAATCTCAAATGTTTTGCAGAAAGATTGTGAGGGCATAGCTACTGCTGCAGGCACTATGTTGCATCTCCAAGAAATGTTCGGAGAGCAGAGCAGATATGCTAGGCAGACTGCTATGAAGAATCTGATGTCCACCAAAATGGTGGAAGGGAGCCCAGTTCGGGATCATGTCTTGAAGATGATTTCTTTCATCAACGAACTGGATTTTTTGGGAGCTGAGATGGATAGTGACACAAAAGTTGATGCCATACTTTCATCTCTACCAGATTCTTTCAATCAGTTTGTCCTTAATTACAATATGAACAAGATGAGTGTGACATTGTCAGAGCTGCTCAATATGTTGCAGTCAGCTCAAGATCTCATCAAGAAGGACAAACTTACTGTGATGGTCACAGAGAAATCTAATGCCTCTATGAATCTGAAACCCAAGTTTAAGAAATTCAAGAAAAATAATAAGGGGTTTCAGGCAGCAAAGAATGTTCAAGGTGGACAAGGAAACAAAGGAGGTGATAAGAACAAAGGCAAAGGAAATTGTTTCCATTGCGGCAAGCCCGGTCACTGGAAGAGAAATTGCCGAGTTTACTTAGCTTCTCTTAAAAAGGGCAAACCTTCTGAAGGTGTGTCTAATATGCTTGTAATTGAATTGAATTTAATGGATGGTCCATTTAATTCATGGTGTGTGGATTCTGGTTCTACATCTCACATCTGCAATATGTTGCAGGGGTTCAAGGAGACCAGAAAGCTCCATGAAGGGGAGCTGATCCTTAAGATGGGGACGGGTGCAACTGTTGCAGCGACTGCCATCGGAGTGTTTAGTTTAGAATTATCGAATAATAGAATTTTGATTCTAGAAGATTGTCTTTATGTTCCAGAAGTACGTAGAAATTTGATTTCTGTTTCGAAACTTGTTTTATCTGGATATTCGTTTCTTTTCAATTCAAAACTTATTATAAAGTTTCAAAATAAATTTGTTACTTCTGGAATTATTTGTGATGGTCTTTATCTTTTAAATGTTGATAATTCTTTGAATAATGTTGAGAATGATGATTCCAGTGTGTTATCCCTTAAAAGGAAGAGGGATGTTAATCCAACCTACTTGTGGCATCTAAGACTTGGTCATGCCAATATTGATAGGATCAATAGATTGGTAAGGGATGGGCCATTGCAATTTCTAAAAATTGAGCCCTATCCAATCTGTGAGCCCTGCTTGCAAGGAAAGATGACCAAAAGTCCTTTTACAGGAAAAGGAATAAGAGCCACAGAAGTATTAGGATTGATACATACTGATGTTTGTGGTCCCTTCAACCACATGGCAAGTGGAGGTTTCTCTTATTTCATTACTTTCATTGATGATTATTCCAGGTATGGTTATCTATACCTGATGAAGCATAAATCAGAATCTTTTGAAAAGTTCAAGGAATTCCACAATGGAGTTGAGAAACAGATTGGAAAGTCCATTAAAATGATTCGCTCCGATCGGGGAGGCGAATACCTCTTGGATGATTTTAAAGATTATCTTAAAGATAATGGAATCATATCTCAACTCACACCACCAGGCACACCACAACATAATGGTGTTGCAGAGAGAAGGAATAGAACCCTATTGGATATGGTTCGTTCCATGATGAGCATATCTGAGTTGCCCATATCATTTTGGGGACATGCTTTGGAGACCGCTGTTTACTTGTTAAACAGGATCCCTACAAAATCAGTTCCTAATACCCCATATGAGTTATGGACTGGCAAGAAGCCAAGTCTTAGTCATTTTAAGATATGGGGTTGTCCAGCTCATGTTAAAAGGTTTAATGTGGATAAACTGGGATCAAGGACTGATAGATGCCTATTTGTAGGCTATCCCAAAATGACTACTGGTTTCTACTTTTATAATCCTAATGAAAACAAAGTGTTTGTTAGCAGAAATGCTACTTTTCTTGAAGAGGATTATAGTTTGAATGAAACCGAGAGTAGAGTTGCTCTTGATGAGCAAAGAGATAGTACAGTGACTGTGCAGAACGAGAACAATGAGGATCAAATGGTTGCTCCCATTGATCAAAGTGAACCTGTTGAGACACATGAGCCTCGTCGTAGTAAAAGGATTATAAGACCTCCAGTAAAATTCAATTTGTTAAATGAGATTTACCAAATGGAATCTGAGGGACTGGAGATTGATCCTTGTGGTTATACAGAGGCTGTTAATGACAAAGATGTTAAGCATTGGCATGTGGCCATGGAATCAGAGATGGACTCCATGTTTTCCAACAAGGTATGGACCTTGGTAGACAAACCAGAAGGCATTAAGCCAATAGGTTGCAAATGGGTCTACAAAAGGAAACTTGGACCAACAGGAAAGGTAGAGACCTTTAAAGCTAGGCTGGTGGCAAAAGGGTATACTCAAAAGGCTGGTATTGATTATGAGGAAACCTTTTCACCTGTAGCCATGCTAAAGTCCATAAGGATTCTATTAGCGATTGCGGCATACTATGATTATGAGATATGGCAGATGGATGTGAAAACCGCATTTTTGAATGGGTATATCCATGAAGAAATTTATATGGACCAGCCAGAAGGTTTCATATCTCGGGAAAATGAATCGAAAGTATGCAAATTGGAGAAATCCATTTATGGCCTAAAACAAGCATCACGTTGTTGGAACATCCGTTTTGACGAGTCAATCAAAATGTTTGGTTTCTCACAAAACATGGATGAACCTTGTGTCTACAAGAAGGTTAGTGGGAGTGCTATTACTTTTTTGGTTCTTTATGTAGATGACATACTACTCATTGGGAATGATGTAGGGGCTTTGTCATCTGTGAAAATGTGGTTGTCTAACCAATTTTCAATGAAGGACCTTGGGGAAGCATCCTACATACTCGGGATCAAAGTGTTTAGAGACCGAAAGAAAAGATTATTGGGTCTTTCACAGGTCAATTATATTGACAGGATATTGGCTAGATTTAGCATGGTAAATTCCAAGAAAGGGTTTCTACCCTTTAGACATGGAATTCATCTCTCTAAGCAAATGTGTCCAAAAACACCTGAAGAAAGAGAGAAGATGAGTAACTGCCATTATGCTTCGGCTGTAGGGAGTCTCATGTATGCTATGCTTTGCACTAGGCCTGATATCAGTCACGCAGTTAGCGTTGTGAGTAGATATCAATCCAATCCAGGTCCAGAACATTGGTCAGCAGTGAAACATATCCTCAGGTATTTGAGAAATACAAAACACTATTTCTTAGTGTATGGCGGTGAGGATCTGACTGTCCAAGGATATACAGATTCGGATTTCCAATCAGATATTGATGATAGAAGATCAACGTCCGGATTTGTGTTCCTTATTGGCAAAGGAGCATTTAGTTGGAGAAGTTTCAAGCAAAGTACTACTGCTGATTCTACAACTGAGGCAGAATATGTTGCTGCAAGTGAAGCTGCAAAGGAAGCTGTGTGGATTCGCAAGTTCCTTCAAGAACTTGAAGTTGTCCCTTCGATTGAGGCACCTATTCCCTTATACTGCGATAATAATGGTGCAATTGCACAGGCAGTGGAACCAAGGTCTCATCAAAGGACAAAGCACATAGAACGTCGTTTTCACCTAATACGTGATATCATATCCAGAGGTGATATCAAAATGGTGAAAGTTGCATCAGCTGATAATTTAGCTGATCCATTTACAAAACCTTTATCTCAGAAAGTGTTTGAGAAACATATTAATGATATGGGTTTGAGATATATGTGTGATTGGGTTTGACGTTTTATTTCTTTATTATATGATAATAAAAGTTTATTTGTTTCTCACATATATTTATTGTTGTTATGTGTTTATACGTAACATGAGATGTTATGTATGTAAATTTGTTCAGGTAACATTGTAGAAAAATCATGCTAGAGATTAATGAATCAAAGGCAGGGAATAATGATTTTTCAGTTCCTTGTAAGCCTGAAAGTGTTCTAGACTTTTGTAACATAAAGTCTACACTCGTTGTGCGGAGAATGATTGATTCCATCATTGAGGTATGACCTTAAGCAAACGAGTGAGTGTCATGTAACAAGTACATACACTGAACAGGATCCGATTAAGAACACCTTTTGGAAATGATCACTGTCAGGTTAAAGGTTGTTCTATCACAATTCGGTATTGTCCTTAGACCTGAGAGGTTTGTATTTATTCATGAATTGTGTACACAACTTTGATATTGTCAACCGGTGATGTTCATTCAGGACTATATCTGGACATGTTGGGTTGTGTGCGTGATGATTGAGTGGTATGAATGCTCAACAAGGAATCCACCAGTCTTTTGGAAAGACAGTATATTCAGTTAGTGTTCATGAAAGAGTTGGACCAAAAATAAATCCGGCCGGAGTGTTTTACAAAACTATTTTATGAATACATAAAAGTATATGATATATATTTCAAAATTGTTTTGTGGTCCAACTGAATTATGAACTAAGAAATCAAGTTTACATGAGATAGGGACATGACGGTGATATTTGGTTCTGAGGGCAAGTGGGAGATTGTTAGAATTATGTGCCCTCGATAACCAAATTGATTAATTCGGTCCTAATATCTCATATGGAATATAGTATGGTGGAAGGAATTAATTGTATGTAAAAGGGGCATATTTGCAATAATCTTAAATTCCAGGGGTCAATTACAATATGTTGATGGACTTGATTGTAATTAGTAGAAGCCCTAATTGTATTAGAAGAAGAGTTCTTCAGTGTTATCCTACGGCTGGAATTTGAGATCCCTAAGGATCCTATGTCTCATGCTCTTTCTAGGGTTTTTCCAAGGCCTATAAATATAATTGTTATATTCAAGGGGTTGGCCATCAGAACCTATTAGGAAAATCCCAATAACGAAAGAGTGACATAAATCCCTTAGGAGGCAACACATCTGAGTTGCTGTTCTGAATTGCTGGAGCTTTGGATTGGATCGTAAAGCGGCTTAAGGTTTGTAGATTCCTAAATTCCCGTGTCAGGTATGAAATCGAATCCGAAATTGTAATCATAAATCCTGGATGATGTTTTGTTGAAAACATGTTGTTTGTTTATAGTTTAATTCCGCATATATAAACTATTAGGTGACTGGATGGATCTTCATGGTTCTTTGTTTGACTTCATTGCTTCCGTAATCAATAGAATACAATCTCTCTCCCTCTCTCTTTGTTTGTGGTTGGAGGGTGGGACTTTGGTTTTCAGAACAGTTGACCATGTGCATTTGGTGGTTGCTGTGTTTATTGTTTGTCCTATATTTGGAACTATGATTGAGATTGTCATCAACCAGGCATTGCATAATGAATTCTTTCTTTTCCTGGAAGATGTTTGATTCATTTTGCAAGTTATCATAAAGCACATTAGAATGGAAGTTATTAATGTTTTTCTTAAGGATGAGATATTGGCTAACGCTTACTTACTGATTTGGTTGGGCTTTATTTATGCTTAACTTCCTGCTTTATATTTCAGTGACAAGTTTCCCATTTCAAGTTTCTATAGTCTTTCTTAGCGCCTGTTAGAAATTATGAGTAGAATTTATTGTAATACTTCAGCCATGGGTGGATCTTCAGTGACAAGTTTCCCATTTCAGAAAATGTTTTAAGATGCTGGGGTGATATCAATATTTCCATTCTAATCATAAAAAGCTGCCAGAGAGTTAGTGGTAAGCAAGTGGTAGCGAATATGTTAATACACTAAAACATCAGTGATCAAAGTACGATGTCATTTTTGTCAGCAAATAAAAGATGCTGATGTATATGACAATGGCATGTACGGGATTGGTGATCCAGATGCCTCAGTATCATCGGGGATTGATAAACAGCCTTATTCAATTAGGATGCTAACTATAGAGCTTTCCTGACATGATTACATGCAGGATGAAATATTAGATAATTGTACATATTGATGCAATTATTTCCCAAGGTCTTATCAAAAGATATGTTGATACATCTGTGCGAGGTGCTCATCAATTAACCATTTTCATGAACATGCACCATTGACAAGTATTTCAATCTGAGATAACTATCTTTACCATCTTAGTGTATCCATGGAATGTCCATCATAACAGAGTAGGTGATACAATTAGCTAGGGTATATATTTACTGAAGCATAATTAACTAGTAGAGACATTGAATTTGGTGAGGTTTGGCTGCCAAAATTTTGATAGTTTAAAAATTTTTGTGTATGAGAATTAGTGAAAAAGTGAAGAGAAAGATGATTTGAGTGAATTTTTTTATGTTTATTTTGATAAAAATAGATGATTTAATAGGGAGGAATGGATTATTTTATAGTTATTTTATTAGGCCAAATATTTAGAAGCCAAACACCACCAAGTGAGTTTGATGCCCTGGTTTTGAAATGCCTGAATGCTACATTGTATGGTAGAGTAACTGCCTATTGACACATTTAACTTGTATATTAGGGCGGGTGAACTCCTACCCTCCTATCATAGTAAGTTTTTGTCAAGGTGTTATGGGTGGTATAAATTTTTGGGTATTCGTGCCCATGTATAGATAACTGCAATGTTAAGCCAATTTTCTGTAGTGGAGAAATTGAATCTGAAACAGACATCTTATCTCTTATATCAGGAATCTTTGTTGATGATGAACTGTTGTGCTCTCGGAACCTTTGCTAAAACTCTAATTTACATTATTTCTTTAGTCGTCTATCATTCTTTTTTTGGGTATTTAATCTGAAGTCATTGCCCTTCACATTCACAACCATAAATGAAGGCAGGGCAGGCCATGAAGAAATTCTCCTGCAAAAAATGAGAGATATCTTTTGAGCATCTTGTATCTTTATTACAGAAATTGGCTCATGGGAATGAGATTACAGCGAAAGTTCTCAAATATGTCGGCCTCTCCAACCTTATGACAATTCAAATTTTATGTGCCCAAAGCATGCTAGAATTCGTCTCTCTTTCTAGAACTAAAGCGCCGCTTAAATCCTCTCTTCACTTGGGAGTCAAATCTCTTTGTGGCAAGAGATGAACTGGTAGTCTTCTTCGTGGCTTAGCTTTGTGGCAGGGTCACTGATCGGGGATGATCTAAGCACTAAGAGGTCCACAAGAACATGTCACACTTGGCCTATGTGCCCTTTAGGAACATTGGGTGTACTAACCAGGATACTGTAGCAAGAGGTATTATATATTAGATGACACAAAATCAATTGATGATGTAATGTACAATATCTTGTAGACTAATAGGATTTTATCCTAGGGACCAGTTTGAGTTTGGGCAATATTTCATAGACTAATGGACTAATTAAGCTTGGAAAAAAAAGGTAAGAGATTATATATATATTAGATGACACAAAATCAATTGATGATGTAATAAAATAAAAGAAAAATTACCACAAAGTAGAAAATGGATACATGCATACCATATGCTTCAAATTCGATGCATATGTGAAGAACGAGTGGGCCGGGAAAGGATAATTTTTCATAACCTGCAATGACAATTAACGCTTTCTTTTACTGCCAACTACATGATTTCCTTTACTGCCATCAACTTGATCCTCATCCTCACTCGAATCTTCATCCTCATCCTCACTCGAATCTTCATCATCATCCCCATCCCAATCTTCATCCTCATCAATTCGCTTTCCTTTACTGGAATCAACTTGATCCTCATCAATTTGCTTTCCTTTACTGCCATCAACTTGATCCTCATCCCCTCCCGAATCTTCATCATCATACTGATCCCAACCTTCATCCTCATCAATTTGCTTTCCTTTACTGCCATCAACTTGATCCTCATCCTCATCAATTTGCTTTTCTTCACTGGAATCAACTGGATCCTCATAAGAGTTAATGATCTACAGTAGAAGTGTTAATTAACAACAGGTCAGAATCATCAATTTTGATAAAAAAAAAAATGATTCTTTAGCCATTGAAATGATATGCTTGTAGTAACGAGGTCAATTAAGGAGAGAGGTTGCATGACATCACTAACCTTCTTCAAAAAATAAGGAAAATGGTGATAGAATTCGTGTTCCGAACCAGGAGGAGCAATGCTACTATACAACTCTGAAACATTATCTTCATATACTAGACGCCCCCTTGATGACTCTTTCTCCCGTAAGATGTCGTAATTTTCGAAATCGTTCAGGTCAAACCAGTTCGTACTGTCATCCAAACTTTCGAAACCGTCCAGATCAAAGCAGTTCGTACTGCCATCCAAATTATCGAACTGTTTAGAATAAGAAAACCATTGAGCTGGTATATAAACCCAAAATCCCAGTGGCCCATGAGAAGAGATTCGAGAAGTACAAACATTTAGATCCAGTAGAGTTATTGTTCCATAATCTCGAATAGTTGTGCAAAATCGAACTTCAACATCGGAGAGATTTCTTCTGTAGTCATCAATTACTTTAATGTTTGTTTTGGAGGTTGAGTGATCAAGTACTTCGTATACAACAAATAGGGCATATCCAAGCCACTTCCTACTGCCATCCACATTTGAAGGTATCCTAAACCTGGATCCAAGCTTATGACTTCCCTCAGAATTGAACCACTTCGGCATTCCATATGTCAACGAAGAGCCATACATCACCTTGGAACCAAAAGTTGTCCACGATAAACAATTAGAAGAAGAAGAAGAATTAATCTTTTGTTCATTTCAAAAGCATGCCATGCATTAAACAGAGAGAGAGAGAAATAATACTCACCTCACGCTCGCTTCCAATTTCCAAGTGTAGAATTTTTATTTGCCTGTCTTCAATATGAAGGGAATATAGCACTTCCCCCTCCTCCGGATCACTAATGTGCGCTACCAATGAAAAACCGGTGGGATCTGAGCTTTTGCATCCATCAACGTTTAAGTTCTCCAAGTTCTTTGGACGTAGATCGAAGGATGGGAATTGGGTTATGCCAGTTTTATTTGCTCTTAAATCCCACAGACATTCCATTCTACTCAAGTCTGGTAATTCGTCAATTCTATTGCAACCTGATAGTCCCAGGGATCTAAGATTTGACAAGCCAGAGATATCACTTGGAAAAGTTGATAGGTTTATGCAGTCTTCAATAGACAAATCCAAAAGACCAGATAGATTCACAAATGATGATGGTAACTCTTTTATGGCCGTGCAATCCAAATAAAGAAATTTCAAAGACGTCATGTTTTCGACATCGGGAAATTTCTCGAATATTGAACATTCAGAAAGAAGAAGATTTTCAAGAGACTCTAAATTGATCTTGTCTGGAAGTCTTTTAAGACGTTTGCAAGAACTAAAATTCAAAAGCTTAAGCTGTTTGAGAACTGCAATTGATGGGTGAACCTTAGACAAACTTTTACAACCTTCAAGGTCTATCATCTCCAACTTTGGAGCTTTGGAGAAGTCTGGCGTTTCCATCAAGTTACGTGAATAACTCAAGTCCAAGCGTTTCAAGTTGCCCAAACTCTGGTATCATCCAATAATGCATAATCACTAATATTAGGCAAATTAACATAAAAAATAACCCCAAAAAAAACGATGAGAGATAGTGTACATTCATATAGATGAAAATCTTACCTTAATTCCCTTCCACATTTGTTCGATGCTGCTGCCACGCATATTGAGTTCAACAAGATTGTCTGGCTTGAAATTCATAGGCAAAGATTTAAATGGAAACTTAAACCATTCCATAAGGCGCAACTCTTTTGTTGGCATGGATTCTAAATCATCTTCATCCCATTCAACAATATCGCTTGATATGTTTGAAAGTTTAGAAAAGTTCTCTGTAATAGTTTTGTTACCCATCTTAAGAATTCTCAGTTTTTTCATATTTGAGAATGATTTGACACTCAAAGGTTCCTCTAGTCGAACAGGTACCTTTAGGACTATGCCTTCAACTGTATCAGTTCCCTAGTAACAAAAAAACAATAGATTAGTTGGTGCAGTGGAAGTATTTGACAAATACTTAATTAGAATAGTTAGGATAAAAATATACTGCTCTGCATTTTGTAGTACTCATCTACTTACAGAATTATCCTTTAATACTTGAAGGATATCTTCAAAACACCACAACCTACTACGTCGGCCGGGCTCTTTAGGGGACTCACGACGCACAATTTCTTGGCCCATTTTTTGTAGCAAATCGTGCATTTGGATAGACCCCAGAATTGATATGGTTATGAGCGATTTCTCCACGAGAACTTCAATATTGATGTTTGGAAAGAAACCACAACTTTCTAGTATATTAAATATGTGATCTAGATTCTCTCCTTTGAAGAAACATGCAATATCCAAAAATAATTCCTTCTGCAAATCTTCCAATCCATCAAAACCTATTTGAAGTACATCCAGAATGTCTTTAATTAGAATTTTTTGAAGTTGATTCCAAGAGCCTTTCCATGCAATTGTGCCTCTACCAAACAAGGAGGACCCCAAAACCTTAAGAGCCAAAGGTAGGCCTTGAGCATAATGCACAAAATCCTTAGACAAATCCACATAGCCATTTTCTGGATAGGGTTTCTTAAAGGCTGACAAACTGAAGAGCTGCAAAGCATCATTGTCATTCATCCCCTCAACCTTATACAAACGATCCGCATATCTTTCCAATAATTGAGTATTTTTGCTTGTGACAATGATTCTACTCCCTGGACCAAACCAATCATGACTCCCGGCCAATGCATCTAGTTGTACATTTTTATCCACATCATCAAGGACAATGAAAACCTTTCTATTACATTGTCTGTTCCTCATTACAAGGAGTCCCTCATGATCATCCCATGTAGTTGTGTCTAGTTTCATGATTTTAGAAAGAAGTTGCTTTTGTAAAAGAAGTAGACCATGATTTGTACTTCTTTCTCTAATAGAAGCAATAAAACAACTAGCTTCGAACTGATAGGAAACTCTTTCATAAACCACTTCTGCCAAAGTTGTTTTACCGACACCACTCATCCCATAAACTCCAATAAAGTAAACATCATCGAGCCCCATATTAAGTAACTTCATCATTTCCTCCACACGAGAGTCTATTCCAATAAATTTATGATAAACACTGACAAATCTATGATTCAATTCACAAAATATCCTTCCAATGATTTCTCTGACAACAATTGCTTCATATCTACAAGAAAATGAAACAATTTAATCAATGTACAGAATATTTAGCTTCATTTTTTAGAAGAGAGGGAAACTCTAACCAATTTCCTTTCTTCATGTGTAGCATTTTGAAAATTTTACATCTCTTTTCTAAAACGTAAAACAACCAATTTCCTTAAAATGCAAAAACTGCACTCTCTCCTTGACTTGATAAGAAGGTTTTAAGAAATTATGTCTTCTTAACAAAATTGAATTAAACCCTTTAGTCAAAAAGGATATCTATAGTAATCAGATGAGGAAGTTGTTCTTTTCTTTTTAAATTAAATAACTTTGAGACTAGTACATTTGACTAGGCTTTTGTTTTGTTCAAAATCCAGTCCCAAATATGCGGAAAACTTGAATCGATCTTAATTAAAGCTCAAGAATTAGTCTAAAACTTTCGACTAGAAAAACAAATATTTTATAAAATAAACTCATCATATATGATTTTTCTTGGATCCTCTCTATGTTCTTAACGATGGGTACAATCCATAATGTATGTTAAATATTGAATAATATATCTAAATTTTTATGTTGGAAAAAAGTAGCATAATATACTTTAACTAAAAAATGAGAATATATTTAACAATTAAAAACTTAAATTGGGACCCGAAGATCGACAGATCCGAGCTCGCCAGTGGTGTACATCCCCCCACCGGGCTGGGCAAAAGGTTGGCCATGTGATGGAATCTTTCCATTATGTAAAGACACCCCTTTAGAGCCGGAAGGGTGCAGTAGTGGAAGGGGACCGGCTCTATGTTTTTTTTGGTAAATAATGCCTCATTTCCTACAAAAGTTAATAACTCTTTTAATTGCGCCCTAAATAATCTCAGCCTATCTAGCTAGAACTTGGTCTTTTATTTCCCCTATCAAACACTAATGCACAATGGATCTTCTTCTCTTCGAAATCATTGAAATTCAAAGAGCAAAATGTATGTTTATTACCTATCTTGTAAATCCCATCCAGAGATATTACCCAATTCTGTCAAAGCAGCTCTCCATGCTTGCATCATCTCTGTGTCAACTCTAAGGTCTCTTTCATGTTTAGCAAAAGCTTCTGCAAATGATCCTGTTTGATTTCGTACCTCTGAGGGATCCACATGGTAGAATACAGGGTAAACTGTTAGCCCAGTTTCCTTTTTGCACTTGACAATTTCTGCAAGTTCAATCAAGCACCATCTAGAGGATGCGTAATTTCTTGAGATAACGACGACCGCATACATAGATTCTTGTATTGCTTTCAAGAGCCCTTCAGAAACATATTCTCCTCGCTCGAGTTCTTCGTCATCCCTAAAGGCCAGAATGCCTTTTTCTTTCAAAGCAGTATATAGATGGTCTGTAAAAGTTTTGCGGGTGTCTTTACCGTAAAAACTAAGGAAAACTTCATGGATCCATCGAGGTGTTGGAGAAGAAGAAGAAAAAGGTGGGAAGGCGATCATGGACGCCATTGGTGACTTGCGAGCTTGTTTAAGTCAATGCCAATACAGTCTTTAAGAGAATCTGAAGAACTAAGAGACAGGAGGCGAGTGTCATATGCAAGCGAAACCGACAGCGTTAGGAAACATCTACGTGGGTGCAAATTAAAGTTATCAATCGACGCGTATTCCACTATTATTCTAATAGGAGTGGCTCCATCGACACAATAATCGATGCTAATAAATTATTTCTACAATTGCTTTTCCCTTAATTTCGGAGCATTAGATTCTTTTGTCTGTTAAATTATCTTAATATATATATATATATATAATGATAATGACCTAGTACTTTTTCTTACATTAATGGTCACTAGCTGTAGCCGGCCAATGTTCTTTAGCAAACAGTTTTAATATTTTTAAAATAATATTTCCTAAGTGCGAAACAGAGTCATCCGAACATTGACTAGTTAACACTGCTTTAAAAAGAAAAAAAAAAAAGGAGACATTATTAGACGACACAAAAAGGAAATTGATTGTGCGATAAATTGAAAATACAGCTTCTACAGAAGAAGACAGTCTGTGGTAGTCAAATTCGAATCATGATTCTCTTCCTTTTCTGCAAAATTCAACACAATTAAAAAATATATTTATAAAAAGCATACAACTTATAAGATGTTAAGAAGTGGGAGTTTTCTGCTGCGTACGGTTCGAACTACTTCAAACTTTGTTAGAACGACGGGACGACAATGAAAAACTGTTGGCCAAACATAATGCCAAAACACGAGAACAGCTCAACACTTGGACAAAACAGTTGAAAATATTGCATCATTTCTACATCATAGGAAAACATACAATATGAGTTGTTGAATTGTTTGTGAAGATGCAATCTTAAATATTAAATCATGGTTATTTTTATGTGCTCCCTATCTGGACTATGTTTGAACCAATTCGATTTGGTTTCAGTAATAGTTCATACTCATTAGCACAAGTTCAAACATGACACACAGAAACACGGAGTATTCTCGAAAAACACATTTATTTCTCTCTAAGTATTGTAATAAAAAGTCTATTCATCCTTTTATTTTATTTTATTTTTCCTTATCCAGATTCACACCTCTAGCAAGTGATAGTGAATCATATTTTTTGGAAGTTGTATTAGAAACAGTTTTTGGTATTATACATATAATTAGACGTAATAAAAGGACAGTTTATTATACTAATTGTTTCTTTTATTTTTTATTGTCCAAATTACTTCTAAATCTAAATGAACATCATATATAGTTGGCATTTCTTGTATGAATCAATTCCAAGGTCGTCCATGGTGATCTTCTTGTACAGGGATTCGAAGACTCTCGCTTCAGATACATCTTGTTTTTTATATACTCTGTAATAGATATGGTCGGTGCAGATAAATAGAAGCTGAGTGTTATGAGATATATATAACTATCGGATCAAAAATATCTACTAAAATCATTTTTTATTGATTAAATTATTTATTTTTTCTTTGTTTTATTGATTAACTGCTTGAGGTGGTTGTCTATAAGATCATGACTAAGAAGAGGAGATTTATTTGAAAAAAAAAAATCCGAGGAGAGAGTGATTTTGACTGGAGTCACAGGTATCGTCCAATGTCTCGGAGAAATTTTGGTACGTTGTTAACTGCAATGAGAGGTTCACTTCTCTTCTCCGATTACCGAAAAGCCTCACAAAAGAAGAAGAGAAAGTCCAGCATACAGAAGCTATGATAAAAGAACTTGAGATGCAAGAATAGCATCATAGGGGGATATCCGGGGGAAATAGAAAAAGACTGTTAGTGTAGGACAAGAAATGCTTATAAACCCCAGAAAACTATTTTCTCCCCCCACTGAGTAAAGGGGAAGTCTTTGGTCTGCACATGGTGACACCAGCACTAGAGATAAGCACACGGGAAGCTGCCAACCTTAACGCTTCCACCCTTTAATTATCTGCAAAATTTTTATTTGGTTTTGACTCAGAATTTTTCTGCGTTCAGAGAACCTTACATCTTCAGTGATCCAATACATACATTGTTCTCATGGAATCCTGTTTGGAAATTCGGATCCAAAGAGATGCTCACATATGGTACGTACAACTGTCCAAGTTAACTGTCTCAAATTGAGAGCTTATGGAAGAGAGATTATTTATTGTTCTCTAATTTTCACTTTAATACGCGGACAGAATTATCCTTATTGAAGAGAGGGAGATAGATCGAGATAAGATGTTAACAGAAACATGACCACGTGTTTGTTAGCCAAAATTTTGAGGTGACCTAATATAATTACAAAATAATCTCTTTCTCATCGAATAATCTCTCTTCACTTTTTCACCAATTTTAACACCTAAAATTTGAACACCCAAACATCATCATAGATTAATATCACATACACTGCTACCGCATTTATGCAGTACTCGTTTGATTTGGGTAAAAGAAAAGGAAAGAAAATACAAAAATTAGAACATCCTAAATCCTACCTGAAATTATCTAAAAATTTCGTTTATCTTAACTTTAGTATTTAATTTACAACAAATAAAACGTAAGAAGGGGCAAATGTAGAAACTAAGCAGTCAAATTGAGAGCAGTACCATATATATCCCAAGCATCGTTTTAGGACAATGCGAAAGACATCTCATATCCAAATTGCACAATTATAAAATAATCTCATTTCTCATTAAATAAGTATTTTTTATTATAATATTTATTTAAATATTCTTTTTCACTTTTTCATCAACTTTAATAAACTATCTTCATTTTTTCACTAACCTCGTACCCCAAAATTTTAACAATCTAATTTTATTAGAATGATTATTTTATGTGCTATCTGTTTGGACCATGTTCGATCCGGTTCGATTTGGTTTGAGCAATAGTTCAAAGTCATTCGCACAAGTTAAAACACTCTCGAAAAAACATCTATGTATTCGCTTGTAAGTGTTGTTTGGGTCTAAACTATTAATTTTTCACTGTCAAAGCAGCTCTCCATGAATAAAAAGTGTATTCATCCTTTGATTTTATTTTTCCCTATCCAGATTCCCACCTCTAGCAAGTAACAGTAGATCATATTTTTTGGAAGTTTTATCAGAAACAGTTTTTGGTATTATGCAAATAAATAGTAATAAAAGGACAGTTTATTCTACTAATTTTTTGTTTTATTTTTTATTGTCCAAATTACTTATACATCTAAATGAACATCATATATAGTTAGATTCTCTACTAATAAAGCAGAATATAAATTAGCTCTCTTATAATATGGTGTTTGTTTGTAAAATTTTGGGATGGTTAAAATTTTAGGATGATAGAATCGATGAAAAACTGAAGAGAGATAATTTTGTGTAGTTACTTTATTATGACTAAAATTTTAGAGTGACCAAAATTTTAAAAACAAACCCAGATAAATTAAGTCTTTTTTTTCACCATGGCCTAATTTTAAAAAAAAAAACTTCACCAATCTGTGTTGGGTCAAGGCTCCAACTAAAAATGATATCTTATATGTGCAAAATCAAATCAATAGATTTATTTCCAGCCAATTGGGAAAAGAATAAAAAAATTATGCGAAATTATTATTCTACTTGCATAATTATGCTTCAAAGTCCGACTTTAGCTTGACTTTGTGATTAGCATGGTCTTCCTTATCTTCAGCTTTTGCTTCCGCTTCTCTTTCCAGCGCACAACCTTGTCATTTTTCTTGTGGAAAAACCAAAAAAGAATCCTGACTTTTTGGACATGGCGGAAAAATGGTTGGCTTCAGGTTTATTGGGGCTGCCCCCCCGCCCAATGCCTGACCCCACTTGCGTCGGGTTTCGTCGGGTTGGGTATTTTTATGAACAACCTTTTGTGGTACCTAGTACAGTGGAAAGAACAACACATCACGAGAAAATGGGCTGGAGGACGAGGCCTTAGCACTTCAAACACGAACGACCCATAAATCCGAACCTAGAAAGGAATTAACATGGCGTTTGTTTTAAAAACTTTGGGCACTCTAAAATTTTAGTTATAATAAAATAATTACACAAAAATACTATAGTTAAAAGTCACTTTGAGCTTTTTAACTATGTATTGTCTAAACTATTAATCTTGATACATTGAGCCCTTCAACTTTCACAATTAATTATGCACTCTGAAATAAAATTTGAGGGCCAAATTCGTGTCACGTGGCTCATTCACAACACATGTTGCGCAATTTTGATCGTGAGATCTTTTTTAGGGGCGCAAATTGATAAAATTTGGTAGTTTGTGGACTCAATGTATTGGTAGTTAGAGGGCTCAGATTGATGTTTCCCAATTTAAATATAGAAATAAATAGGGTTCAATTTAACATGAGATTTATATTTCCTTGCCTTCAAGAAAGAAGGGGTTCTGAGCCCTCTGTTTGGTTGCCAAGAAACCTGAAGAAAAAGAAAAACAGAAGCAAGAGTCCGGATTTACCATAAGGTTAGTGACCATTCAATATATGTATGCCGAGAAGGGTGGCCTTTATTATTCCCTACTATCTTTTTAGGGTCTATTGAGTTCCGAGTTCTATTTGCTCCAAAACTTTAAACAATATTAGTGATTTCTGGTACTTTGGTTTTCATCGTCTGTCCTTCTCAAGAAGGTTCTTTGGGTTCTCGATTTTACGATTCGGTTTGGTATCTAAGGACTGCAATTTTGAATTTGTGGCTCTATTTTAACGTGACGTTGTTGAATTAATTTTAAAGGGTTTTTATATTTTCCATAAAACTCGGGTCTTAGTCTTCATTTTTCATCTTGTTTCCAATTATCTATTATGTTTGGTTGCTGAGAAATGGCTAGAAAGGGAAAGATAGCTAAATCATGGTAAGGTAATTCCTATGATCGATTTTGCAGTAAAGGATGAGTCCTGTACAAACAAAAGGTATTTGTCTTAGTTTAGTCAGAACCAAAAGGTTATTTTCATTTAGATTTGGGTTAGTGAGGAATGGGATTTGCATGGATTTCTTAGACTGATCGAATCTATACAGAACTTCTAATATAATGGTGTTTTGAGTAACCTCGCGTCCATTTAGGCTCAGATTGTTTTGCAGTATTTTACTTTCTCAAAAGTAATTTCTACACTTTCGACTGTTTGGGGAGCCTCGTAAATTACGGTCAACCGAAACTCAATTCGCTCAATCGAAACTCAATTTCCTGAAAATGGTTTACTTTTTGAAACTAACAAATCTTCTTTTCTGATCTGCCTCTCCGAGTCTAAGGGTTGGCCAAAAACCAATCGACCCGAACTCCTGACTCGAAACTGACTAGGTTCAACCCAAACTGGTCAGGTAACAATTGTGGTCAGGTTTGGGTTTTGAAACATGAACCCGAGAAAAATCAAGTTCGAGTTCGGGTCTCTAACCCGAAACCAAATCATTCAAAAGAACCAGACCCCGACGGTTTTAGCTTTTTCCGAGATTATGGTCGGGTTTTAAAACATAAATCCGAGAATATTCAAGTTTGTGTTCGAGTCTCTAACTCGAAACTAAAGCATTCAAAGAAACCCGACCCTGACTTTTTAGCTTTTTTCAGATTCGGGTCAGGTTGAATTCGAGAAAAATCAGGTTTGTTTTCATGTCTCTAACCTGAAACCCAAGCTTTCAAAGGAACCTTACCCCAATAGACTGAACTTTTTTTGGGGTCGAGGTCGGATTTTGAAACACGAATTTGACCCCTTTCTTACTCTCTCGAAAATTTTATTTTATATTATTTCAAATTGACATTAAAAATTATGTTTATTAATCATATAAAGTTACGATTAATATAACATAAGTCAAAAACATTGAAAAAATGCTGTCAGAAAATATATTTAATGTAACAACCAAACATCGAAAATTAGAATACTTTACTGAAACATAATGCATTGGAAACTGCTTTTTAAAAAAAAAGTGTTTTACAGCGAAACAAACGGACTCTCAATCCATTTGGTTGGGAGAAGTTTTATCTTCATGTTAGGCTATTTGGTGGTTCATGGTTGGGTGTTGTTTACCTTTGAAATCCTCTTCTTGCACTTCTAAATACACATTCGTGCAGAGGACTCGTGTTTTGTTTTAGTTTTGAAACGCATACAAGCAATTCCAATGGATTTGTCATATAGAAGGAAGTTCTCATAGAAAACCTTGCTTGAAAAATATCGTTCAAAGTGGTTCTGTCTTGATACATCATCTGCCAATCCCTTGCTATTATTAGGAGCTGTTCTGTATTTCGTATATGCTTTCTTCAGATCCGCCAAATGATGAAAATTTAATCTCCTGGAACTGAAGCATTATGCAACGTTCTGTATGTTCTATTTCCTACCCTTGCAAAATGACTTCCTATCTGTAGAATACAGGGTAAACTGTCAGCCCAATTTCCTTCTCGCACCTAACGATTTTTAGAAGTTTAATCAACTTTCTGCATCTTCAATTCTTCTATATATTTCTAACCCTTGAAAGTGACTTCGTTTTTGTAGAATACTGGGTAAACTGTCTGTCCAGTTTCCTTCTTGCACCTGATGATTTCTATCTACACTTCAATCAAACACTTTCTAGAGATTGTGTAGTTTCTTGAGACAACGAAGACCTAATACATAGATTCTTGTATTGCTTTCATATGCAATCGAAACAGACAGCTTGATGAAACATCGAGGTGGGTGCAAAAGTTATCCATCGACGAGTATTCCACGATCGATTATTCTAATGGGAGTGGCTCCATTGATACAATAATGGATACTAGTTACTAAATTATTTCTACAATTTTTTTATTGGATTGTTTTGTCTATTTATTTAATATTATATTAATATATAAATGTGCTTTGTTTTCTTACATTAATAGTAATGGCTGCTCTTTTTCGAATTTTAATATATGATGTACATTTTTGCTTTAAAAACAAATTCGTAACTAGTAGCCGGCCAATGTTTTTTCGTAAACGGTTTTAATAATTTTTACAAACATTTTTCTCTGTCAAATTCTTCTCCTTGCTAGATGCTCACTTCTCTTTTTACTCTTTCTTTCGACTTTCTCTCTCTTTCTTCTTTCTTTCGAGTTCGTTGTCATTTCCGATGTGATTTTGAGACGTATTTGTGACTAGAACAGTATGAAGATTTTCCTTGGTCTCAAGCCCGAAGCAATCACTGCCAAAATCCCGTTGGTTGTACAAGATGATTTGAGGGAACTGGAAGGGCTTCAGGATTTTAGTGAGGTATGATATTTGCTTCAAAAATTGAAAGTATTTGCTGAAGTTTATTGCTCTAATTTGCCTCTAGGTTCTTTGATATCTCAGACTGATCGAATCAATACGAAAGTTTTTATATAATGGATTTTTGAGTAACTTCGCTTCCATTTAATCTATTTGGTTAGGAAAAAATTTATCTTCTTGTTAGGCTATTTGCTGGTTCATGCATGGTTGGGTGTTGTTTACGTTTGAAATCCTCTTCTTGCACTTCTAAATTAATACACATTCGTGCAGAGGGCTCAATTTGTTTTGTTTTAGTTTTGAAAGGCATACAAGCAATATCATTGGATAGTCATATAGAAGGAAGTTCCCATAGAAAAACTTGCTTGAAAAATACCATTCAAAGTGGTTCTTGCTTGATACATCATCGTATTACTTATCTTTTTCATGCTGCCAATACCTTGCTATTATTAAGAGTTGTTCTGTATTTCTTAAATGCTTTCTTCAGATCCGCCAAATGATGAAAATTTAATCTCCTGGAAGTGAAGTTTGATGCAACTTTCTGCAACTTCTATATATTTCTAACACTTGAAAGTGACTTCTTTTCTGTAGAATACTGGGTAAACTGTCAGCCCAGTTTCCTTCTTGCACCTGACGATTTCTACAGTTCAATCAAACACCTTCTAGAGATTGTGTAGTTTCTTGAGACAACGACGACCTAATACATAGATTCTTTTATTGCTTTCAAGAGCCCTGTATTTTCTCCTCGGTCGATCAGTTTATCATCGTCCATAAAGACTAGAATGTCTTTTTCTTTCAAAGCAGTATAAGATGGTATGTAAAACTTATGCGAGTGTCTTTGCCATAGAAACTGAGAAAAACTTCATTGATCCATGGAGGTGTTGAAGATGATGAAGAAAAAGAAGAAAAAGATGGCAAGGCGAGGGGAGTACTACTGATCATGGACGCCATTGGTGATGAGAAATGCTTGGGCTCCCGATTCTATCCCGATAGCATCCCGCTGGCTGACGTGGACAAAAATTTTTAATTCCTAAATAAAAGCTTGCATTCGGTCTGAGAGAATTCCAACCGGCCGGGTTTATTACAAGCTTTCTACACATTCCTTCTCACCATGCCTCCCAAACCTCGAAACCCTTCCCAAACTCTCTCCCCCTCTCTCTCTCTATGGAAGATGACGACGAGTTCGGAGATCTGTACACGGATGTCCTCCAACCTTTTGCTTCGGCACCATACTTCTCTTCGGCGGAAGATGAGTTCGTGAACCGGCTCTACCGGAGGTCGAGGCCACCCGAGCCCGGCGCGGTTAACTCCCCCAGGTGCCAGGCCGAGGGATGCAATGCCGATCTGACCCACGCCAAGCATTACCACCGTCTTGCATCTAAATTTTCCTGTTATCTCTGGTCGCAAATTTGTGTGGCTTTACTTCTACCCTGCTTCCTATGCGGGCCTAAATGCATCTAAATTTGTGCGGCTTTACTTCTACCCTGCGCAATTAGGTGTTGGTTCTGCTCTAATATTGTAGGGGATGAGCATATTTGGTAGATTGGGGGTTGTAGTTTAATGAGTGTTCAGTTTGATTTGTGAAATTTAGTTTGCATTCTTGGCTAAATTTTGTAGGCTTGGCCAATAAGTTCTAGCTGCAAATGAAACCTCCTCAATTTCTAATGGAATTAAATTTTATTGGAGGATGTTCATAATTAGTTTATTGTGATGTATAGTAATATGTTTAGGTTTAGTGAACTTTCTAGATGTGAGTTATTGTAAATTTGCTAATTGAAGTTGTAAGCTTATTTGGCCTCTTTCAAGCTGAACTTGAACTTGGCTATCTATCTATATAGGAGCAATGTAATGTATGTGTCAGACCATGCTAATATAGGCATAAGAACTGGCACCAATCATCTTTCCCCCGTTCTCCATTGAAGTAAAACGGGCTACTGGGTTGGGAATTCTGAAATAAGTAGCATGTTGGCAAACTGCAGATTGTTTTTGGAAACATTGAATACTTTGAACATGTTGGATGGAAGAATTCTTGGAGTTGATTGAACTGAGGATAGATGGTAGAAGTGCTGGCATTCGAATTGTTTGTGATAACCTTGGCATGTGTCCTGTTACTTTAGTGCTCTTTTTTTTTCTTTTGAATAAATATTTGCTCTCCTGTATATGTATATCTTTCAGTTATGTTTACCAATATATTTGTATGTTTTTTCTACATAATGGGCATCGTTTGTAAAAATTATATTCATTCAGTGCTTATAAACTGTTAAACATATCCATCAGGTTCATGGAAACATGGTTGAATTTGCTTGAGAGTGTGCCATTTTGCAATTCTACAGGCATCTCTAATTATCTTTTCTTATTCACATTCTAATTTTGGTTTGTAGGTGAGAGCGAAGCATAAAGAAGTCTGTCTTCATAAAGACAGTCCGTTGGGGGAAACAATCCTTGAATGCTACAACTGTGGATGTCGCAATGTATTCCTGCGTGGATTTATTTCAGCGAAGACAGAGAGTGTTGTGGTTCTTCTTTGTCGGGAGCCTTGCTTAAGTGTTAATGCATTGAAGGACATGAATTGGGACCTGAGTCAGTGGTGTCCCCTGATTGATGATCGGTGTACAACAGAGTATTCTATACAGTTTTTATTTTAGTTTCATTGAGGCAACTCTTATGTAAAAATTTGGTTCTTGTTATTGTAAAAGTATTTTTAGAGGATACAAGAAGTGTTATATATTCAATTTTTTTACAGATGACAATTATATTGAATACCGGCAATGCTTTTAATGACACAACATGTCTAAAAGTGCAGATGGACTTCCAGCGGCAGCATTTGTGATAGCTTGTAGTGAATTTCTTTTAGCGACAACGTGCAGATGTATTACCGGCAGCATTTGTGATAGCAAAATGGACTTGTAGTGTGTGGTGATTCATCACTCTTCCTTTGCCTTCTTTTCCTTCCTTCACACTCCCTTTCAATCAAACACAATGCAAGAATTTAACTTTAGGAGCTTAGACAACAGTGCCTTACTAGCCTTCTCCATATATAGCTACTATTCGGGTCAACTAATATTACCCACAATTTGATTTGGATATAATGGATATCTGCAAGACTAAGGAAAATCATCTTTTATAATGATTTAGAAAAAAGAAAAAAGAGAAAAGCACAACCATCCTAATACCATCAGTATCTGCTTTGCCAGTAAAGAACTAATATTCCAGCATTATACAATTGAGTCACAGTGGGTGCCACAAAATTCAGTTACAGCGTCTATGAAATAAATTCCATGCATTGTCCATGCTGTCCATGCATGATAATGCCATCAGCAAGATAAACAATATCAAAGTCTCATCCTCCTCCAATAACTCCTCTTCCATTCCATCTGGGGATCAACAGCCGATTAATTAACCAAACATGCACATCAATGTAAAGGAATTCCCCCACCAGAATACTCAACCTCCTGAAAATCAGGCAAGAAAATTTCAGATTGGAACTCCATAAAGAGTGTAAGGACCAGATAAGCAGAGTAATAAAGATGAGTAAATTACAAAGAGGTATTATAGCAATTCATTATAGCAAACACAACATGTACACAAAATTTCCCTATTTTTCAAACAACAACATGTAACAAACTGACCTTAAACTGAGAATGAAATGGATGGTACCCATGATTGCTATACCCACGTTTTGGGGCCATCGTGGCACCCACAACACTGCCAACCCTGCTAACCTTCCCTAACTCACCCGTCTCCTTCCTCTCGCTATCCGCAACTACCACCTGCGAAGCGTCCTCGGTAGGAGTGTTCATTTGCACCGGCGGTTACCGTTTTAACCGCTAAAACCGCTACCGCTACCGGTACCGTTACCGGTAAGGGTGGTTATTGTGTCTTAACGGTGCGGTGACGGTGTCAAATATGTGATTCCGTCAATTTCGGTGACGGTTTTCGCCAAACCGTCACCTACACTACCGTTAAAACCACCCCTAGTTGAGACTTGAGATGATTATTGATTATGTGACATACTTTTGTTGGGCTTTTGTTGGAATATGTTAGTTGGTTTATGTCACATTGTTGAACACTTTTATTAGACTTTAGTCTTTATGTTTGAATATGATATTATGTTATACTTTTGGACAATTTTATATTTGTTATGATTGTTAATGATTATGATATTCTATTTGAATATGTTATGATATTTGTCCATTTGATATGATTATTGATTATGATATTAAGTTGAAAATTTAAACAGCCCAAAACAGTGAAAAAAATGAAAAAGTTCAAGGAAAAGCTTATTTTTTGGCACAACGGTTATACGATTTAAGCGGTTATCGTATAACCGTTACCGTTAATACCGTCACGGGTAAGGGCGGTTATTATACCTTAGCGGTGCGATAACGGTGTCAATTATGTGATTCCGTCAATTGCGGTGACGGTGACGGTTTTTGCCAAACTGTCACCTACACTACCGTTAACCACCCCTAGTCCTCGGCCCACTCCTGCGCCTCCATATCCTGATTCAGCTTCCCGTCTGCCACAATAACCAGCGTGTCCCCATCCTCATCGTCGTCATCCTCCTCATCGCCGCCAATTCCTCCTTTCTTTTCATGAACTTTCTCAGGAATCAAAAGATCATTAATCCAAACAAACCGAACTAATTAGATTATCATAAGCATGGAAACCCAAGAACAACGAAAATAGAACCAAATTTGAATCGGAGCACCGAGAGCCTGAAAGAGAGAGACTAGGAGAGGAGAAACCGAGAGACAGAGAGTGAGAGAGCCTAGGGATTTTGCCCCTAGGGATTTTACCTCTAGGGATTTTTCGGAGAGAGCGCGGAGGAGCTTGCTGGGAGAGAGCTTCCGATTTTGCTGGGTATCGGGATGGGAATCTGCCGGCGGAATGAGAGGGCTAGGGATTTTGCCGGCCAGAAAACTTCGGTCCGAGAGAGCTTGCTGGGAGAGAGAGAAATTCGTATTTAGGAATTATTTCAGGAGATTTTGCGCGGAGGAGAGCTGGTTTTCATTTAGAGCCCAAACCGGTCCCGTGCGAAAACTGAGTTTTCAAGATTTTAGCCCAGAAGTGCGTTGCTCGCATTACAGAATTATTTATTCCGTCCAAGTCATCCGTCGGGACCCCATTGGGATTCTATTGGGAGCTGAATCATTTCTCATTGGTGATATTTGCGATTTTGTTAAAGTCAATGCCAAGACAAAGTCTTTGAGAGAATTTGAAGAAGTAAGAGAAGGGAGGCTAGTGTCATATGCAATTGAAACAGACGGCTTGATGAAACATCGAGGTGGGTGCAAAAGTTATCCATCGAGGAGTATTCCACGATCGATTATTCTA
This sequence comes from Myrica gale, assembly GCA_963930655.1. Lineage (NCBI taxonomy): Eukaryota > Viridiplantae > Streptophyta > Magnoliopsida > Fagales > Myricaceae > Myrica > Myrica gale. Next base: position 6,222,420 of record OZ005602.1, on the reverse strand, counting down.
ATGGGAGTGGCTCCATTGATACTAGTTACTAAATTATTTCTACATTTTTTTCCTTCCCATGCATTGGATTGTTTTGTTTGTTTATTTAATATTATATTAAGGGTAAATTGCTCCGTACGTCCCTGGGGTATAGCGCTTTCCCAATTTCATCCTCAGGGTATGTTTTTCCCTACACAAGACCCTGAGGTTTGACCCTATTCCCCGAAAAGTCCTGTCGTCAACTAAATTGACGGAAATGCACACGTGGCTGACGGCGCACACGTGGAAACTAACAGCTCGATTACCAACCAATCGCAGTGTGACACGCGTCAGTAAATAAAAAATAAAATATTTTTTTAAAAAAAATCAAAATTTAATAAAAATAATAATTTCTATTATTTTTCTAAAAAAAAAGAGGGAGAGAGGAAGGATCGGATCGGATCCTTCCCCGGTGAACCTCCACCGACCGGCGGAGGGAGGAGGCCACCTCCCCCACCCCGGGCGCGGGATGGGGGAGCCGCCCCAGACCACCGCCCGGTGGAGGAGGCATGGGCGGCCAGCGGAGGGAGCACTCCTCCACCGGGCGGTGGTCTGGGCGCGCCCGGGGCTGAGGGAGGTCCCCCAGCCGCGCCGGTGGGGGAGGATTTCTCCTCCCCCCGCTGGCATCCCAGTTCTGGGCGGCCAAAATACCCACCGGTCGGTGGAGGTTCACCGGGGCCGATCCGATCCTTGCTCTATCTTTTTTTTTTTAAAATAATAAAAAAATACTTATTAATTTTTTATTTTTTTAAAAAAAATCTTTTATAAATGTACTTCGTTTTCTTACATCAATAGTACTGGCGGCTCTTTTTTTGAATTTTAATATATGAGTACATTTGCTTTAAAATCAAATTCGTAACAAGTAGCCGGCCCATGTTTTTTGGTAAACGGTTTTAGTAAGTTTTAAATAGTAACCCAACTCACTATTCACCCATTTACCTAAACATTGATCCTGACACCTTTTTCTCTAGCCTATTGCTTTGATATTGTGCAATAAATTTAAAATATAGCTTCTAAAGTAGACAATTTGTTTTGAAACATGAAGTGATCCTTTGAAGGCATGAAGGCATCTAGCTACTTGATTGGATTATTTCTCTAATTTTGGGATTAACGTTGCTAATCGACAGCTAATTTATGGCCCAAATTATGCCATACACTCATAAAGTAGAACACTACAAGAAAATCAAGATTCAGCCACCGACTCTTTCCATTTCGTCACTAAAAAATCAAGTTTCAGTGACCAAATTCTTCTATTGGTCACTAAAGGTACAAAGTCATGTCCCCTTCTCTCTCTCTGTTACTGAAAATAAAAAGCTACTATTACTAAAAGTAAAAAATCAAATGACTTTCTCAGTTGTTATTTAGCACCAAGGTTTCTTGCTACCGCAAACATTTTCCTCTCTCAAATTCTTCTAATTGCCAGCCGCTCACTCCTTTCTTTTCTCTTTCTTTCGATTTTCTCTCTCTTTCCTCTTTCTTTTTGATTTCATTGTCATTGCCGGTGTGATTTCAAGACGTATTTGTGACTGGAACAGTATGACGATTTTCCTCCGTCTCAAGCCCGAAGCAATCACTGCCAAAATCCTTAAGTATGTCAGGTAATTCGATTACAGAGTGTGCTAGACTAATTCTGATTAATCTTGAGTCAATTTTATTGTTGCCGTGTGGACTCTCAACCTAGGCACTTAAAGAAAGATTGGTTGTACGAGATAATTTTAGGGGGAAGGGCCTCAGGATTTTAGTTGGGTTTTAGGATTTTCTGTCTACTTTTCTTGTTTATCTTTCCTTTCGTAAAGATTTTCTTCGAGGGTTTTCGATTTCGGCAACCAAACGCCCCCTTTCGGTTTAGTGTAATCAAGGACTAAGTAACATTTAGTGTAATCAGTTGTACTGTGCCGTTCACTTGCACAAAGATGCATCACTCTCTTTTGTAAGTTTATTGGGATTCCACATTTTAGGAGTGAGTCAACAAGTATCGCTCACTATGGGTTATTCAATTTATTGGTATTCGGTAATCTTCACGGAATCTTGAAATGAATCATAAAGTATAGCTCAATTAATGCAAAAAAAAAAATTCATAAAAAATAGCACGAAAATCTGCATTATATGATGCAGAAAGTACACAAATTAAAACCACATACTGCAGAACTCTTCAGTTGCCAAGTGTGAGCGGAAAAAAAGAAGAAGAAGAAAGAATATACTGGAAGAAACACCCATGGGTGAGATGAACCAATCGCAACCAACGTGGTCGTGGGCCAAACTATTTCTCAACGGGCTACTCTCGTTGCGGCAGCTCACTGATTTTACTAAAATCAATCACGACGATTATTGCCATGTCGGAAGTGGCATTTTCCAACTGAAAACGATCATCGGCACAAAGTAACTATGACCAGCCCGTCGGATTTGCGATCCTCGTCACCGACGACTAAAGATAGTCATTGTTGCCTCCCTGCCCCCACAGAGGTGCTGAGTCGTCAAAGACGAGCAGCCTTGACGCCACAACGTCGACGAAGCTTCGACGACCTTTTGCCGTGGCTGAAGAGCTCTTATGACAACTTATGCCATTTGTTTCTACAGAACTCTCTCTCGACGATGACCCATTTTCTTGTAATGACAAAGTTCGATTTTCAGCACCATATATATAATCATAATCTAATCGTAACTGTGATCAGTCTTCAACATTTTCGGTTCTCTCTTTTTCTTTCACTTTCTAGATATACTCCTTGATTTCAGGAAGAATTGACCAGCTCATCTCTAAAGAAATGTTTATTTGGTATATTTTTCGTAACAATAATCCTATCTACCATGTACGTCTCACTTATAGAACTCCAACGTATTTGATAAACGAACGTATATGGATAGAAATTACAAATAACAACTAGATGAGGCTGATGATGATGCATACAATCATGGGATCCCACACCAGATTTGGCATTCACCTAATCAACTTATACTTGCCGGGCGAGTATCTTCAAGCATAATTAACCAACCAATTTTCTTATATCATGCCAATTGGTTAATTACGTAATCAAATAACCAGTAAATGAAACTTATATATATGGTTATTTTAGATCAAAGAGGACAGAATAAAATAAAAATTATAAAAGGTGGAAAGAAATAGCACAAAAAATTCCTTCACTTAAATGATAATTGGCATGTGGGGCATGTTGAAGTGTATGAGATTTACCGTTGCCTCCCTGTCCAGTCAATTTATTTTTTTAGTTGGGTCGAGTCCATCTAAACTCAATGCTCAAAGATAGAGTGTGTTGGATTTCCCAACTCATTATAATAAAAAAACCCGAATAGTTTTGAACTATTTTTTTTCTACAATGTCTGTCTTTAATAAGTAAGTCTAGCACGTGAAGTATTTAATAAAAAAACCCGTGTACAATGTGGAGTTAAAATTTAGGACCTTCATACAATTTTAGATCATTAGTTATCATAAAAAGGGATAACTACAAAATAGGTCCTGTGGTTTACGCCAAAATCAAATTGGTCCCTAAATTTTTTCGAGCATAACATAAGTCCCTAAACTTTGTCTGCTTTCCTTTTGAGTCCTTATCCAAGAGTTAAAACACTCGGCCAAGTTGTTCAAGAGCATATCGCTCTTGCAATACAATCTGAATGCATGGCGACTCCACATTGATGGGTCTAGTTTAACAAGGTACTGTGAAATGCGATTGGATTCATCTTCTCCAAATCCTTCATGTAACCATTGAATTGAATCACATTGGCAGATCTTGCAGCCCCCCACAGAACATCTTTGTACTCCTTGCCAGTATATCCCTTGCTCTTGAAATTTGCATCTAGGTGACGTACACAATATCGATGTTCGACACCTGGCATCATTTGCTCAAACGTGTCCAGCAGTCCCTACAATATTACATGACAATATATATTACATAATATTGGAATAACTAATGCATCTAAAAATTGATAAAAGAATATACGAATATATTTACCTTCCGACGGTCTAACATGAAGGTCCACCCACAAGTATCATACCAACTAATGGCATTCTGTATCATAGTTAGGAACCACATCCACGTCTCCTTACACTCAGCTTCACATATGGTATATGCAATGGGGTACATATCGTCGTTCGCGTCTTTCCCAACTACTGCAAGTAGTTGTCCCCTAAACCCAGCCTTCAGATGGCACCCATCGACAACTATAATGGGCCTACGTCCAGCAATGAACCCCTTTTTGCATGCATCTAGACAAATGTACATTCTCTGAAAATGTGGACCCTCCCTCACAAGTGTAACCGTGCTTCCGGGATTCCACCTCATCACGGCCTCAGCATAAGCAATACTATGATGATAATGTTCAACATGTTTGCCATTGATGATACTTAATGCATTCCTTCTAGCACGGTAGCATGTTTGTCGCTTGACCTCGATATTGAAGTCTCTACGAATATGATCAATCATGCTTGTCAACAACCAGTTCAGATTATCTCTTACGTCGTTCATGTAGTGATGTGCAAGCCACTCGACATCTGCCCTCTTGTTATAATAATGATTTCCACATTTATATAGGGAGTTAAAGGTCTTGATCTGAAATGCTTTCTGCCAATTCATGTATGAACATAAATTCTCCACCCAGAGCTAGGCTTGCAGTCACATAAAACCCTCAGCTGTCGTTCTTCAAGAACTTGTACTCAAGCCCGTTCTATATTGAATAAACCTTCAATGCCTTCTTGAATTGCTTGGGAAACTTGAGTCCAACAGCCAAACGAATCCTCCTTTTAACACCATTGATGTCTAGGAGCTTTGGGTATCTACGTCTGACTCACCCATCAGCATCTTCGTCCCTTTCTGACATGTTATCCAATGCATCACTATCAGTGGAATCCGAGTCAATATCACTGCCACCATCTACAACTTCAGTATCCCCAGCCCCAAACCATCTTTCTCTACCAATGGAACTTTCAGCATTTGTATTAACATCAGCATACAAGTCATCCTCCTCCTCATCTGTCTCCTACAAATCAGATAGACGATCTGCCTCGGGACCATTTCCAACATCAGCCTCATCAGCAATTTCGGCCTCCACACCATAATTATCACCACCCTCTTCATTAACCTCTACCCTAATAGTGTCTTCAAATAGAGTAAGGGCAGGTGAAGGTTCACAATCGTCAATGACATCAGGAATGTTAATATCGTCTTCCACATATATGTGGAGAACACTTTTTTTCAGACTCTACTCTATTAATGATTTCAATGATTTATGAATCATTGAGGCTATCATTCCCATGCACGTACTAGAACCTGTGCTATCTATTGTAACCAATAACTTGCATCACATCCCATACATCTAGGAGTGTTAGGAAATCAGATGAGCATCTCCTAGCATTGCAGACCTCCCCACCAGTACAAGTCAATGGGGAGCCCTCGAGAGTCCCACCATGGTGGACTACAATGCTGACTTTCATATTTGTTTACACAAAAATTAAAGATGTTCAGGCTAAACAAAAAAATAAAGAGTTTAGGGACCTAGAATTCCACATATAACGTGCATGAGCTGAAGATGACTTTAGGGGCTTAGAATACCACATGCACATGCAATTTAAAGACTCTCAAGTAAAAACACAGAATACCACATGCACATCCATTGAAGTTTGAAACCTGGGACCTGTTTTGGGGACAGTGAAAAAGTTAGTTCAATAAAGAAACAACAAGGGACCACTCTTGCTCAATACACAAATAGGATATTCCACTTAACGAAACAACAAAGTCGAAACCGACCCCAATAAATCCAAAGTTGAAACTAAGCACTTCATCTCATTATTTAATCACTTTAGGACAAAAGAAGCAGCAATAAAGTAATTGAACACAGCATGTGTAGAGTACTTTCACTCAAACTCGGGACCACATCACAAACAGAGAAACATTCAGCACCAATTCATTGCGGAAAATGACAAACAATAAAGTACTCCCACTTCAACAACTGCTAAACCTACCAACAACAAATATTGACAACAAGTATAGCGTACGAAAAGGACGACGAAAGGCATAGCGTAGAACAAACAAAAAGGACGAAAAATACCTTCTGCGGTAATAGACAATGTTGACACAATCGAAGCAAATTTTTTGAGCAGCAATGTAATATTTGAGATAATGGGTAAACACTAGGGCTCGGGTATAAAGGTTTCCTGAGCAGCGAGATTGGAGACAATCGACGATCTAGTGCTCAAGTTTGAGAAATAGAGTACACGTGTATTTGGGGAGGATGTTTTTACGACTAAGTAGGAGTGGCTTAGAAAAAAAACAAGTATAAGTGGGCGTGGCCAAGAAAAAAAAATATGAGTGGGCGTGCCTAAACTGGACGGTGCGTTTCAATCTGGCCGACGTGTGGGTGGACTGAGGTGGATAAATTTCTGACATGGTGGGCTGACGTGGAGAAATTGCTGACGTGTCATGCTCGACCGTTAGATTTGTTAAAGGAGATGGATGGAAGGACTCAAAAGGAGAGCAGACCAAGTTTAGGGACTTACGTTATGCTTGAAAAAATTTAGGGACCAATTTGATTTTGGCGTAAACCACAAGGCTCTATTTTATATTTATCCCTTAAAAAAATTAAATTGATAAGAAGATGCAATATCAATCGGTATTTGTAGTCGGGAATTTCGGCAATTTGTAAGGAGCTAGCTAGTTCCTTGTACGCAAATTCCCGCAACGTGAAGGATTTAAATGTCAATTTTGTTCTTTAATTTTTTTTTTGTTTTAAGCAATTAATTTTGTTCTTACTCTTCAAATTGCTAAAATATAATTAATCCAAGAATTAAAGTTAATCACGTGTCGCGCAAGTGAAGCCCACCGCCTGGCAAATATCGAAAATGTCTTTCAAAAATGACAGATATAAATAACCCAATTAAATTACCACATTCATATCTTTTTTCATGCTTTAGTTACATGCGATCCTGTGCTATTTCAAGATCGTTCGTAGTTCGTACAAAAACATCCCAGGATCCTATATATATATATATATATATGTTAGTGGCTCAAGAGTCAAGATTAATGGTGATGAACAGAGAAGCTAGCGATGGTGGACAAAGAGAAAAGCTCCAAGCACCTCCAGTCATCCTTTAACATCGAAGGTACATTACTCAATAAGATCAACGATGTGGTTCTTGTATGAATAGCTTCCAAGATCATCCATGGAGGATCTTCTTGTACTTGGATTCGAAGACTCTCGCTTCAGATAGATCTTGTTTCTCATATACACTGTAATAGATATGTGTCGAAGCAAATAAATAGAAGCCGAGTTTTATGAGATATATAAGTATCGGATCAAAAACATCTACTAAAATCATTTCTTTTATTTTTTTATTGATTAAATCATTTCTTCTTCTTTTTTTATTGATTAAATCATTTCTTCTTCTTTTTTTTGATTGATTAATCGTTTGAGAAGGTTGTCTACAAGATCAAGACTAGTAAAAGGAGATTTTTAAAAAAAAAAAAAAAAAGAAAGATCCGAGGAGAAAGCGATCTTGAATGGAGTCATAGGTATCGTCCAACCCAGAGAAATTTTGGCCAAGGGAACTTCACTTCTCTTTTCCGATTGCCAAATAGCCTCACAAAAGACAAGAAAGTCGAGCATGCAAAAGCTATGATAAAAGAATAATAGATATGATTCTTTGAGCAGTTGTTGAGTCTATGATACCGATTCCACAAAATAGATACGATTCTTTGAGCAATTGTTGAGTCTATGATACCGATTCCACAAAATAGATACGTGTGACTCCATTCAAGATTACTTTCTCTTCGGATCTTTCTTTTTCACAATTCCAGCAATTCCTTTTGCTCTTCTTCAGAAAATATTCAAAACAATTAAAAAAATAAACTAATAATTATTTATAAACAATTTCTGCTGCATGTTCGAACTACTTCAAACTCTATTAGAACCACGGGACAATCAATTCGAATTTGTTTGAACAACGGTTGGCCAAACGTAATGCAAAACACGAGAACATGCAGCCCAACACTTGAATAAAAACAGTTGAAAAATCCATCAATTTTACAACATAGGAAAACATGCAATATGAGTTGTTTATGAAGATGCAATCTAAAATATTAGAAAGATCATTTTATATGCTCTCTCCCTGGACCATGTTCAAACTGGTTCGATTTGGTTTGAGTGATAGTTCGAACTCGTTCGCATAAATATTCATTCCCCTCTAGGTGTTCACATATTCATTTCCCTATGTTGTTTGAGTCTAAACTGTTGATTTTTTACTGTCAAAGCAGCTCTTCATGAATAAAGTGTATTCATCCTTTTTTATCCTCTATCCAGATTCTTACCTCTAGCAATTGATATTGGAAGTTGTATTAGAAACAGTTTTAATTTGGTATTATACATATAATTAGTAATAAAAGGATAGTTTATTCTACTAATTGTTTGTTTCATTTTTTATTGTCCAAATTACTTTTACATCTAAATGAACATCATATATAGTTGGCAGAGAAAATTTTCTCCTAATAAAGCAGAATATATTAGCTCTCTTAAATTAAATTAAATCTTTTTTTCACCATGGAAGAATATGCATTAAAAAAAAATATTTGAGGTTCAAGTTTCATTGGCATCAAATTTCTTAATTCTAATAGCACTTACAACACTAGCAAAAAGATAATTAATTTGAATTCTCCAGCCAATTGGGAAAAGAAAAGCAAAAAACTAAAGTTCATGTGAAAGTACAAAGGATTAAAAGACGCACATCACGTGTAAATGGGTCGGAGGACGAAGGTTGCGTTTGCGTCCTAAAATTTTACACACTCTAAAATTTTAACACAATAAAAATTTACAATATAATCTCTCTCTCCCCCATCAAATCACTACTATTCACTACAAAAAATATAAAAAATTACCTCTCTCTTCACTTTTTCACTAAACCCAATACCTAAAATTTTAACAACACTAAAATTTTACAACACAAACACGAAGCCTTAATCACTTCAACCACGAGCCGACCCATTTATCAAAACCCAGAAACAAATTAAAATATAGAAATAATTCAACCAAGTTCTCTATCTACGCTATTTTCTTATCCTCCAATAATCCGATTCAGAGTGAGTTGTAGCTATTCAGATTGCATTGCAATTTGATTTCTTATCTTTCGATTTGTAACAACCTTCCAGAAAATTTGTAAATTTGTAGAATAAAAATATATGGAATTGAAGTGTACAAGAATTCAATAGAGATCAAAGAACAGATATGGCCAAATTCAAAGTTTGGCTAACCTCCTTATAGTAAAATGAGAGATGAGAGAAAGAGTTTAAGAGATGCAAGGGTCAAGATTCGTCTTGTACCCATCCCATACTGACCAACGTCTCCCCTATTTTCTAACAGAATCCTAGCTGCTAACACTCCTCCTAGGAACACGGGACCCATTTGATAACAAATTTGGTATCCTAAAACTAACCAACGTCATACAGCCCACTAACAACTAACAAGCCCAATAATAGAACCAAAACTAATGCTCCAATAGGCCCCACATATCCCAGCCCAATACACAAGCTCAGCCCATTCCAATAACAAGCAATCTCCCAGCTTATCATGTGTCCCCCAGCTGTCTTCAATCTCACAAACATTCTGTCTTCGTGTCTCACATCTGTCTCTTTTTGAGTTTTAAAATACGTCGTTCCTCTTCAAACCTTAATCCACCATGATCTACTCTAATCCACCACAATCTTTCTTTTCCCTTGGTCTTGTGACACAATTCAACGTGAGATTTATATTTCCTTGCCTTCAAGAAAGAAGGGGTCCTGAGCCCTCTGTTTGGTTGCAGAGAAACCTGAAGGATAAGAGAAATAGAAGCTTTAACGTTTCACCTGCTAATTGGATTGGTCGGCAAATAACCAGCTTTAACATGTACCTGATATTCCCACACAAAAAAACAAGTCATCATACTCTAGGTTCTGACATAGACGGCTCCAGAGTCGAAGCCATCTTAAGGGGCTGTTCGTTTAACAAAGAATTCTCAGGATTTTTTGTATTCTCACAATACAAAAATTCTACAACAAAATATCATTTTTAACCTCACATAAAAATAACTACAACACGCATACCAATAAAGTTAACATCACCTACGAATTCTCAAAACACAAAAAATTCTCACAACACTCCTAACCGAACACCAATCTGTTCCTCCAAGAGCAAGTGATTGGAATGCTCTTCGTTTACCAGTGCTCTAAACGACTGCTAACAATTAAAAGCTGTAGAGAAAGAGAGGACAGAGAATACAGAGGCAGCAGAACGCTTTGAATCAGAGTCATGTTGATAGGCACGACAATTAAAGTATTTAATGAGGTGAGGCAGCTTTATGCGCGTGTCAGGTGAGAGTCAGTTTGGCAGCTGCGCGGCAGAAAATTTACCAACAAAAGCTCAGTTGGGTCAAACTCAAAGAACCAGAACTACAACTAGGGCCTAAACCCACAACTAAACGAGTCTTAATGGTACAGTGCGTTGAGCACTTCTAATGTTACAAGGCGTTGAGCACCTCAATGTTACATTGCGTTAAGCACCTCCAATGTCACAGTGCCGAGAGCATGCCCAACATCATAGTGCGTTGAGCATCACCAATGTTACAGTGCGTTGAGCACCTTCACTATTACGGTGCATTAAGCACCCTTCATGGCACAGTGTTGTGTGCACAGTAAATGTTACAATGCTGAAGGCACCCTTATGTTCTAGTGTTGTGTGCACCCTAAATTTTCTAGTGTTGTGTGCACCCTAAATATTACAGTGTTGTGTGCACCCTATTGTTACAGTACAAAGGACACTCCTACACTAACAAAAATGATCTAACTCAAAGGGCACCTTACACCAGCAAACTTGTCTGACTCTTGTGCCAAGGAAACCTCCACACTAGATGGCTGGTTTAGATCGATAGCACAAAAGGTACCTCATTTATATTTTTGATTGGCCATAATACAGTCCATTAGGGCCTCCCAATTGGCCTAATAGCAGCTGATCTTACTCTCCCAAAGTGTTAAGGCACCATCGAGTACTCCTGCCGCGGACATGATCCGAGCAGCTAGTGTTACTCTCTCAAAGTGTTAAGGCACTCTCGAGTACCACTGTCGCGGAAAAGATCCAAGCAGCTGGTCTTACTCTCCTAAAATGCAAAGGCATCGTTGAGTACCCCTGCCGCGGATAAAATTCGAGCAACTGGTTTTGCTCTCTCATAGTACTAAAGCACTCTCGAGTACCTCTGCCGCTGACAAGATCCGAGCAGCTAGGCTTACTCTCCCAAAGTGCTAAGGTATTCTAGAGTACCCCTACCGCGGACAAGATCCGACCAGCTGGTCTTACTCTCCCAAAGTGTTAAGGCACTCTCGAGTACCCCTATCACGGACAAGATCCGAGCAACTGGTCTTACTCTCGGAAACTGCTAAGACACTCTCGAGTACCCCTGCCACGGACAAGATGTGAATTGTTATTCTTACTCTCCCAAAGTGTTAAGGTGCTCTCGAGTACCCCTGTTGCAGACCAAATCTGAGCAGCTAGTCTTAGTCTCTTCATGCTAAGGCACTCTCGAGTACCCCTGCCACGGACAAGATGCGAATTGTTAGTCTTACTCTCCCAAAGTGTTAAGGTGCTCTCGAGTACCCCTGTCGCAGACCAAATATGAGCAGCTAGTCTTAGTCTCTCCGTGCTAAGGCACTCTCGAGTACCCTTGTCGCAGACAGGATCCGAGTAACTGGCCTCGGCGACTTGTGCCTAAGCCAGTAAATTGGTCTTAGCAACTTATGCCCCTATGCCAGCAAATTGTTAGTCTCATAGGGCCAAGAATATCACTACACCAAAAAAATAGGTATAACTACACAATGCTAAGGGCACCTCCACACTAGAGAACTGGTCTGACTCTACAGTGCCAAGGACACCTTCATACCAAAAGACTAGTCTAACTCCCCAATACCAAGAGACATCCATACACCAGAGGATTTGTCTTACTCGACACTCCCCAGGAACAACATATGAAGACTAGATTGACCCCCGCTCAAGATGACGAGGTCTCATTTGGCTCAACAAAATAATACAAGACCCAGTACAATGAAGGCGCCTGTTAACAAAGCACCGTAGGCCACACGCATCCCTGAACTCGCCAGTTACTGGGGCACCCATAGGATCAGGAAGGCCTCATATCCCACGGTCCAAGGCTCACGATGTGAAGTTCCCTACATATGCCAGGAACCTAAAGGTCCACACCGGTAAGCCACAATAGCAACCTAGTCGAAAAACCCCGGCTGGCTTAATTTTGTTTAAAGGGGGAATTACTGATGGAACATGATATGACTGGCCTAACCCATCAAAAAGACATGAGCCCATATGCATCCACTTCCGATGTCGCCCCTCTCTTTGTTCCCTTTCAGGTCTGATCGGTTCCGACTATTGGTGATTTTTGGCATCACCAACAATTAAATATTAGCTTAGAAAGAAACTTGTTTAGGGTTAATACTTTAAGAAAGTCAAATTATAAATGAGGTAGCAATTGTGAATTAATAAGTGTAGTTCACTTTTTTCATGAAAAAGGGTTCCGATTCGCACATAGTATAATATTATGTAATTACAAGCAGAATGATAATTATTAAAAACCCTCAAATTTAAGTAAATTACGTTCAAAATTGTTAACCAAGGGATTTTAGGTTTTCCAATGTGTGGGTGGACAAAAATTTCGGTAAGAATCCGAATTTTAGATTTCAGTTCAAATTTCTGAAATTCGGTTCCGGTTCCGGCATATACTGGAAGCGGAATTGGAAGTCATTTTTGGTAATTTTCGGAATAGGAACAGGAAATTCTGACAAAATTACTGAAATTTCCGATTCCTATTTAAAAAATAAAATAAAATAAAAATAGTGTTCAAACTAAAATATACCTTATGGAATTTGATTGAATGTTTATTTTAAAGTCTAGATTTTGGATGAATATTTACATTTATTGTTAAATTTATAATGAATAACTAAAAAATACCAAAATTTCAAATTCCTTTTTTCATTTTTTAAATAGAGCTTAAAATAAAGTATAACATATATGATTTGCTTGAATTTTTAGGAAAATTCAATTTTTGGTCACTAATTTTGGCTCATTTTACTAATCGGTCAAATTTTTTTTTTCTACCCTTTTTCAGTTACTGACTTTAGGCCCTTGTGAATTTTTGGTGACTGACCGTTTGTTTGACTAATAGGGAGCCAAGTACACGTCAACAATGCTGCACTGTCACCCACAATTTTACCCCGTCCCCGACACTTAGCAACCAGCTGATAAACGACACACCGTTACCTTTATTAAATAAAGCTATCCGCACCGTTTCATTAAAATTCATCATCCTACCCACCCCCTACGTTCCTCTCGCCCATCACCGACGTTCCTCGCGCCCATCAGCCTGTGTGTACAGTAAGTTTGATGAACTCTGAAAAAAAGAAAAAAGCAATAGCCATCATAGCTAAGACCATAGATGATTATATGCCATCCGCATTCCCTTCCTCGCTAGCTTTGCCTTCCCAATGTGGATTCGAAACCTGGACTGACCCAAGAAGTCAATACATGCTTTTGGGACATTCACTATCTTACTTCCGGAAAGACAGAGAGAAGGTCCCCTTCTAGAACAAGGAAGCCACTCCCTCTCAACAAGGGAAAAAAATTAAATTTAATGGGTTACGTGTGTTATGGTTTTGTATGCTTTTGTTTTAAGCCATATTGATGCATATTGAAGCAGAGTCGGTAAAGAACTTAACTTTAGTGGGTTCCAAAAGTTGTCAATATGGGATTGTAAGTTTTATAGACGTTGTGGTTTCAAACATTTTCCTGTCGACTGTCATTGTTTCTTATGTTTGTTGGTAACTCTTGTCGGTGTGGGAAGGTACTTTCTGGTGAGGGCTGGGGAATCTGAATATGAGAGTTTGGGGATCATTAATACGAACCCAGTTGCAAAGACTTCAGTGGACAACGGTTTGTCAGATAAGGGGAAGAAGCAGACTTTGAGGGCTGCTTTTGAGCTCAAGGCAATGGGGGCTTGTGAGGAACGTCGGTGATGGGCGTGAGGAATGTCAGGGGTGATCGGTCGAGGGTGGGGTGACGGGCAAGTGGTGATGGGAGACGAAAGTCGAGGGTGGGTGATGAGCAGACGTCGCTTTGGTTTTAATGAAACGGTGCGGATAGTTTTATATAAAGGTAACTGTTTGTCGTTTTAGGCTAGGTGCTGAGTACGCAGTGAGTGTAAAAATTTTGGACGAGAGTCCAGCCTTGCTGACGTAGACATGATTCATATTAGTCAAACAGACAATGAATTAATAGAAGGATCAAAAACTTACAAGGCCTAAACTTAGTTACTGAAAACTAAAAAAATTTTCTTAGCTTGTTTGGTTTGAAAGTTTTTTGAGAATTTTTTGTGTTTTGAGAATTTTTAGGTGATGTTAACTTTATTGGTATACGTGCTGTAGTTGTTTTTAGGTGATGTTAAAAAATATGTTCGATTTATGTATTCTCAGGATTCAAAAAATCCTGAGAATACAAACAAACCGAACAACTCCTTAGTAATCAATTCCTAAAAGGCGCCAAAGCTCAGTCATCAAAATTGAAAATTTTATTTTATTTTAAAATATATATTTTTTGAATAAATATTTATATTTGTTATTAATTTATAATTAAAATAAAAAATATATTTCAAAAATTCGGACTAAAAAATATTTTTAACTCATTAAAAACTTAAAAAAATATGTTCAAAACAGCCCACATGCCAAACCTAGAATTTTCAGGTCCATTATGAACAAAAAAATTGTATTTCAGTAAGTATCAAAAATTGATCATACCGATTTCTTTCGTTTTGATGTATACTCTTATTTTGGTGTTTCATATTCTTGAATGAAGTATAGTTTTCAATTATTTTAGACTCCTTAAATAAATGAAGAGATTATTTGAAATGATTATTGGGGATTTTTTTAAAAAAACAGGATGATATGATTTTTGTGAAGGACTAGAAGAGTGCACAAGAGCCGACCACATAGGATTAGAGCCACACCGAAGCAGTTAGAAGGAGACACTAGGACGCGCTCGTTTCGATTTTTTTAAATCTACCAAATTTTCTTAATTATTTTTTGACAGTAACTTTTATAAATGCTTCCCTCCACATCTATATCTGAACCAAATTCTCTCCTTCCTGCCCTTTGTTTCCCTCGTTTTCTGCTATCTTTCTCTCTCCCGCTTTTTTATTTTCCTTCGCCCCCAAACACCCAGTAAGATCTCCGTACTTTCTCCTTCCCCCCAGCCAATTCTGCCTTCAAGTCATCCCATCCGTTTCCCCTCAATTGCCTCCGATTCTTCACATTCTAAGTACTGCCTCTGTCTCCCTCTCTCTGAAACCCCAGACCGCGAAGCCCACTAGCCTCGATCTCCCTTTTTGGCTCCATGTTGGGTCCGCGAACTGCGACCCCGTCGGAGCAGCCTCCGCCCGAGCAGATCATGGAGCAGCAGCTGCCGTTCTCGTCTTTCAAGCCGCCGTTCGGCGCTCCAGCAGACTATCACCGCTTCGCTGATCCTCCCCGTGGCACCGCTGATCACCAGGCTGAGGTCATCGTCGTAAAGTCTCCTGTGAGTTTTACTTTAGTTTGTTTCTTTTCGTACAGTAATAAAATTTGTGCCTTTTGCGTTTATAGAGTTTGTGATTCTCTTGTACTGTTGACTCCGTTGACTCCGTTGGCGTGTGATTCGTGTTTTTCTTCTTTTTAATAATATTGGCTTACTTATAAAAACAAAATAGAGTTTGTGATTGGAGTACTCTTGGGGGTCTGCTTAGCGAGTGAACGGGATGGGTTGTTGAGCTTTGGATTTTGTGTAATGAGTGATAGGAAGTAGTTTTCCGGTCAGATTTGTTAAAATTGTGGAACAAGTTTATTGCTTTCTTTTAGTGGAGTGGGATTTAAGGTCTATTTATGTGTGAACTTTAGCTCGCTTTGGCAGTTCTTTATCCTTGCTTTGTGAGGTTGGTGACTGGTTGGATCTGCATGGTTCTTTGATTGACTTCATTACTTCCTTAATCAATAGAGTTCAGTTTCTCTCCCTCTATCTCTCTCTCTGTTTGTGGTTGGGGGTGGGGGCTTTGGTTTTCAGAACAGTTGACCATGTACATTTGGTGGTTGCTGTGTTTATTTGTTTGTCATATGTTTGGAACTATGATTCAGATTGTGATCAACCACGCATTGGATAATGAATGTTTTCTTTTCCTGGAAGATGTTTGATTCATTCTGCAAGTTATCAATAAAGCACACTATAATGGAAGTTATTAATGCTTTTCTTAATGATGAGATATTGGCTAACGCTTACTTCCTGATTTGGTTGGGCTTTATTTATGCTCAACTTCCTGCTTTATATTTCAGTGACAAGTTTCCCATTTCAAGTTTCTATAGTCTTTCTTAGCACCTGTTAGAAATTATGAGTAGAATTTATTGTAATACTTCAGCCATGGGTGGTATAAATTTTTGGGTATCCTCGTCCATGTATAGATAACTGCAATGTTAAGCAAATTTCCTGTAGTGAGAAATTGAATCTGTAACAGACATCTTATCTCTTATATCAGGAATCCTTATTGATGATGAACTGCTGTGCTCTCGGAACCTTTGCTAAAACTCTCATTTACATTATTTCTTTAAGTCGTCTATCTTTTTTTTTTGGTATTTATTCTGAAGTCATTGCCCTTCACTTTCACAAACATAAATGAAGGCACGGCAGGGCCATGAAGAAATCCTCCTGCAAAAAATGAGTGATATCTTTTGAGCATCTTGTATCTTTATTGCAGAAAATGACTCATGGAAATGAGATTACAGCGAAAGCTCTCTTTTTTGGATATTTTACTTGGGTCTTAGATACTCAAATATGTCGGCCTCTCCAAGCTTGTTGCAATTCAAATTTTCTGTAATGGTGGTCTCAACTAAAAACACGCATGATAATTGATTGAAATTGTGATTAATACCCTTAGAGGTGCAACTATTATGAACAAGAATAAAAAAGATGACCTCTTATTTCAATTTAGGTAAGAAGCTGAGGTTTGTTTCTCCAAAAGGTTCTTTGTCATTAAACATTCCATTTGTTTTAATAAGGAGATTGGACCATGGGACTAACTTTGAAAGGTGACACCAAGTTCAGCTAAATAGGACCTTAATAATCTCGTAGACTTGTTTCTTTTTAAATGTTTGACCTTCCTATGGATCTTGGATCTCGCTTTCTCCATTTATTTTTGTTTTCAGGCAAGAAACTTTTATTATTCTCGAGTCTTAATACATATTTGCTTTTATTGAAACTATGTTTTTTGGGGAGCTTGAAACTTTGTATCTTCTGAGGAGTGGGAATTTCTTGTCAGTTATTTCTCTTGACTAAGGCAGTATGTTTTGGAAAGTTTATAATTTTGTCACATTAAATGTATGTGATTCTTCCTTTTGATTTTAAGTAATGTCTTGAAGATGCATTCTATATGCTTACAATTAATTGACATGAACCTGATAATTTTTCATGACACCCTAGATTTTGTGGATTTGAGGTAGTGATCAACATGGGTTGAGTCTCACATGAGGCCTATACTAGGTTGATCGAGGATATATAAGTAATCATGAGAGTCTCAATAGTGACTTGCCTTTTTGAGGTATCACGCAGATGTGACTAGTGTATTTTTGGCCATGTCAAGGATATCGGGATCAAAATAGTAATTCTATGAGAATAGGTGCACTAGAACATGGTACGAGCCCTGGCGAGATGTTAAGACATTGAGTATAGGGGATTGTGATATTTCTGATTTTGTGGATTTTGAAGTTGACGAGTATGCTTAAGTTCTATATTGGATCTATCCTAGATCAATCTGTGCTATATGGGAAATCATAAAAAATTATAATTGTGATGGATCCTTTTAGGATCTTGGGTAGATGTGGATAGCATGTTCACAAGCCTTGAGGCTTATCCCTTGGGAGCATTTCAAGAGGATGTTGCTCAGGTCCAACTTGCATGAAATCTTTGTTCTTTGATTATAGTCTCTTGGCATTCTTGGCTTATACACTCATTACATGAGGTTTTCGGCATGTTCTTGCCTTGCACCTCAAGCCTCATGCATGTAATACGTGAAGAGGAAAATGTGAATCTTAGCACTTACCTCTTGAAATTTTGTTTCCTTTTGGTGTTCATCAATGGAAAGCGTATAGCCACCCACTCAGAGGAAAAATATGGTCTGTTTAATCCTCTTTTAAGGCCTCTTACAAAATGCCAAACGATGTGTGTAATAATAATAAGTGCACTTAGTTTGGAGAGAGAAGGGAGTTGGAGGAGGGCTAAACTGTTTAAGTAAAATATGCAGCTTGAAAGAAGAGAGATGGTTTAGAAACATATGGTACCATCCTTTGCCTTGGGAGTTTGGTTGGGAGAACATTTTAGTGTACGTGCTGTGTCAGGGTCATTATTGCTGGTGACTGTCTAATCATTCCATTATTTTTTGTCACCTCACTTATGAGTTTACCACTGAGATCTCAGCTACATAATAACTTCTGATTTTTAGTATAAAGATTTGTGGAGAATGAGAAGCTATTACAACCAGTGATGTTTCTGTTCACAAATCCAGCTATTCATGGGCTTAGTGAATCTTGTCAGTTGATGAGCTGGAAACAGCTAACTTTTCTTACATTTTGCATTATTCAGCCTCTTGAAAATAAGCTTGGTTGTCAATTCCTTGGTTATTTCCCAGCTAGCAAGTTTTATCTTGAATGGAGCCTTGAATTCTTGCATTTATTTGTAGTCTGAGTGAATTTGGTTGCATATGTTGGCAATTTTTTATATTTAAGAAAGCTATTGGTGTTTTTCAGCAATTAAAGCGGAAGAGTGACAGGGCAGATTATGAAGTTGATTCTAGCAATAGAACAACGGGTCCTGGGTTCACTCAAGAAGGTAACAGTGCACTTCAGACACCTGTATCAGTAAAAAGGGGAAAGGCAAATAAAACATCACGGGTTACCAAGTGCAGTAAATCTGGGCCTCAAACTCCAGTGTCAAATGTTGGTTAGTATAAAACCTAGTTGAGTATGCTTCCATATCGACATTCCTGGTATTTATCTCTGTATATGTTGGCGGATGCAAGTCAAAGGATATGTAGATACAATAGAATTCTCTCAATTAGTGTAAACTTCTCTTTTGTCCTCATTTGTCTCAGCAGAAAGCAAACATTGTTGCAAATCTTTCTGTAAATTTTGCAGGTTCTCCTTTCGGCAATAATCTCACTCCAGCTGGTCCATGTCGTTATGATAGCTCGCTTGGTACCTTAATTACTACTTATTTCTTTGTTGCTTATTATATATGTTATTTTTCATTATTTTTAAAAAAAGCATGCCTCATTTATTATACTCTCTGTTTGTGGAACAGAGCAAGTTCTTGTTTGAGAGTGACAAAAATCTCCTATGATTCTCATTCAGGTCTCTTGACAAAAAAGTTTATCAATCTGATCAAACATGCTGAAGATGGTATTCTTGATCTAAATAAAGCCGCTGAAACTTTGGAGGTGACCATTATTCTGTCTCGTTACACATATCAGTTCTTTTGAAGTACCATTACTTGAAGATTTCTGCTACAGGTTCAAAAGAGGAGGATATATGATATAACTAATGTCCTTGAAGGAATTGGTCTCATAGAAAAGAAGCTCAAAAACAGAATCCAGTGGAAGTATGGAAATCTTTTTGCCTCTTATGAAAGTTTGGTGTCGATATGAAGTTAACTAAATTGTGAAGACCGATTATTGACTGCAACTGAGAATTCATTATGTTTGGCTGACTGTTTGATTAGGGGGCTTGATGTCTCAAGGCCAGGGGAGGTGGATGAAAACTATTCCAGTCTACAGGTATATGGAATAGAGAAATTGTCTATTAGCATGCATGTCACTGTTGCTCAGGCTCTGCATAAATCTTTTAGGAATATTTTTGTGTATGTACTTGTTGGTTTTGTTTTGTTTGGGTCAATTGTTTCTTTTGAGGGTGTTAATTTACAAATATGCTATTTGACTGGAGAGAGCATTTTTAGCTTCCACGTGTAGGTATTATGAACATAACTAGAGGTTGAATCTTCTGAAGGTTTAGGATTTCACCTCATTTGTTTCTTCGTTTAATCATTAGGCAGAAGTTGATAACCTTTCCATTGAAGAGCGCAGATTAGATGACCAAATAAGGTAACTAGCTATTCCCTTCCTAGTGCTGCTCTATTGCATGGGTTTTTATTAATCCAACCATTGATGTGCTGAGGCGTCTAAACTTTTTCGCAGAGAAATGCAAGAACGATTAAGGAACCTCAGTGAAGATGAGAACAACCAAAAGTAAATTTTCTCCTTTCAACTCTGCCAAGTTCCATTCACTTCTGTTTTGTGATCTTATGGGGTCCATAATTGGAAATCATTTTAGCTGGCTCTTATCTACCCTTTGTGCTGTGTTAGGTGGCTTTTTGTCACTGAGGACGACATCAAGGGCTTACCCTGCTTCGAGGTTTCTTTTTATTAATGATCTAATATATACTTGGGTTTTTTTTTGGCCACCTTCCATTTCCTGAAATAAAATTCTGCTATTAGCTGTTAACTAATTTTATTTACTGACTGGTCCTACCAGAATGAAACGCTAATAGCAATTAAAGCTCCACATGGTACCACCCTGGAAGTCCCAGATCCTGATGAGGTAATTTAGTAATAGACAAGATTGATAAAAGGTCATTTGTATTTTTACTTCCTATTTCTCAGTTCAACTTTTCTAATTCGTACCAGGCTGTTGACCATCCACAGAGGAGGTATAAGATGGTCCTTAGAAGCACAATGGGTCCCGTAGACGTTTACCTTGTCAGGTATTGTTGATTCTAATTTGTTGTAAGATCATTTCATTTTCTGTAGTCATTATTCGCCTTCTCACATTCACGAGATAAAGGCACAATCCTAATGATGATTGAATATGTTAGAAGTCAGATAATCTGACTCTGACTCTCTCTCTCTCTCTCTCTCTCTCTCTCTTTATTCTCTTACCACCCATCATTCTAGTCAATTTGAAGAAAAGTTTGAGGAGATGAATGGCGTGGAAGTACCTCCAACCTTACCATCAAGTTCAGCATTTAATGAGAACCCAGCAATGGCGATGGTCACTAAGGAGAGCAGAGGAAAGAAGATTGAAACCCACGATGAAGATGCTCATGTAATGTGCTCAGATCTTAATGCTGCGCAGGACTTTGTGAGTGGGATCATGAAGATTGTTCCTTCAGATGTCGATGTAAGTATGGTTCTTCATATTTCAAGTATTCAATCTCTTATAAATGTTTTTACTCTGTTTAGTGCAGATAAAAAAATGATTATGAACAGAATCAACACTCTCTTGATTGCCAAATATATTTTCTAAAGTGAAAGATGAAATCAAGTGACTGAAGAATGCATAGGTTTCAGAATGTGAGAATTGTTACCTGAAATGAAAGGGACTGAGTAACAGTTGCTTCTGTTTTATTATTCAGATCGATGCAGATTACTGGCTCTTATCAGAGGCTGATGATGTGAGCATCACAGACATGTGGAGATCAGAACGTATCCTCAAAAATATTTCTGCCCTCGTTTTCCTCTTCGAGTTATCTTAAATCTGCCGTCTTCTCTTTTCTGGGTCAACATTTACTGTGTCCTATGATCTTTGCAGCGAGTACTGAATTCCTTGATTCTTTATGGTAAGCTGGGGTAGACTGGAATGACTTTGGTGCATTTCATGACGACTATACAATGGCTAACCTTGTTACAACACCGCCCCAAACTCCACCATCCAATCCAACTGAAGGGCTTCCTCCTCCTGCTAACCCTTCTAGGATTTGATACCTAAAACGTAGTATGCTCACGAATTTAATTGCGCATAAAGGAGCTTGGTTTTTTGATGAGTCGGGACCAATAATGTCCAACCACTTGCAGGAGCTCCTGGGAGAAAAAGTTGTGGAAGCTATAGGATGGAAGATTTAGGTTTCAGTTTCGTTGTACAGTTACGTGCGTAGGTAATCTATGTCATCGTGTGGTAAATAAAACAGGAAAAAAAAAAGAGAAGGATGCGGATTTTTGTACCAATTGTGCATATTAATTACAATTCTTGTCTTTATTGCTACTGCTTAGTTTGACCTCTTTAACTTTGCAAGTAACGAAGAAATAATTGTAATTCTTCATAGAACTATTCTACCCGCAATGGACAAATGGAACATGTCAAGATCATTTGCATGCATAATCAAGGAGTAGGGAGGAGAAACGATTCAATTAATATCGAATATTGCTTTTGCTTTGAAGAGAAAAATGTACTATTTTTACATGTAAAACATGATCTAGTAGTGCTGGGGAAACTACCAGAAGAGGCTATTTCTCCTTTTCAACCTTCTTTCCAATCCAACTGGCAACAATGGGAGTCAGAGCTACCGTTGGAGGAAATCGTATGGGAGATGCAGCCTTGTGTGCAGCATATGCCAAAGCAAAAGTGCCCACTTTCTCCCCAGTCTCATTAGTCGATATTCCCACCTGAAAAATACAGTACAACGAAAGCCATAAATCTTTGGAGAGAGTTCGCATGCCGATGATGAACAGTAAACAGAAATCGAAGAGAGAGCAAGAAAATTGAGATAGAGATTTAACGTGGTTCCGCGACATGACTACGTCTACTAAAAATTTTACTATCACAAAAGTTAGGGTTAAGCTTTTAGTTTGAGTTGTGTTTCTATATGCTATATTATGAGCCCACTAGGAGACTCTTCAAGGTGTTTATCTCCCCAACAAAAGGTGTTTATCTCTCTAACACAAGACTTACATAGAGGCTGCAACATCAACACTTACCCTTTGGAGCAAAGCTTGGACATCAATCCCAGCGCTAATTAGTGCATAGCAGAGTGAGAAAGAGATCAACGAGAGAGTAATGGAGGTGGCCAAGTATGCTCCTCCATACTTTGCTAGCAACTCTTTAGCTTTACTACCCTTTGATTTGTTTTCCTCGACACCTTCGGTTCCTTTCTCTTTCGAGCTGAATATCTGCAGACATCCATGAGATTTCTTAAGAATTGAGACTCCCCCTTCAGAAAGTATTCACGTGCAACATCCACAGAAAGTGTCTTTAGCTTCACCAAGATTTCCTACCAAATGGCTAAACAGAGGAGGAATCCAAATGAAGGTAAGGATTTAATTGTATTGATGCCAATAATACTAGTTACTTCCACTGTTTTAGTGCAACCTCAGCTTTTGAATATTTTCTACTACCGCCAAGATCTACTACAGCTCCGCCCCGGCTCATGACCCAGGTTTTGCAGCAACCGCCGCACCCTCCTACTCATCGGGCCTGCTAATTGCTAGTACCAACATGGCGAACGGCTAATCGTTTTAGAGGCCCAGAAACAAGCGAAACAAAAGAGATGGAGAAAAAATAGAAACAGGAACCTTCCAGAGACCAGCCTCAAGGCCATATTTCTTTGTAATATCTTCAGCAGAATCAGTAGAAGATGGGATTTTATTCTCCTCTGTTCTTTCTTTGAGAGCTGTGACTCTGAAGCACTTCAAATTGGATTTGGACGGTGGAATTGAAGCGAGACAGTAGCTTCTGAGCCGTCCGTTATTGACAAGAGAAGCTGCATACGCACTAGAAAGCGCTGGCAGACCCGTTGCCATTTTTAGCCAACTATAAGAGGAAAATCGAACACAGGAAGGAGCAGATTATGTGCCAAGCAAGTAAAGCGAAGGTAGCAAACGATGGGTGTACAAGTTTACTCACCAAAAAAAAAAAAAGCAGGACAAGAAGTTAGAAGAGACGATGAGGCAAAAATAAAAGGGTAGTTTTTCTTTCTTTTTGTCTTTCTCTAGGGTTATGTTCGTTTTGACTAAAAATTGTAAGATTTTAGAGAAGTTGTGAATATTTATGTTGAATAGTGTTTTATTGGTGTTTGTGTAAAGTTGAGAGAGAAATGATTTGATATAATTGTTTAATAAAAAAATATTGGAGTTATGTGAAAAAGTATATAGAGAGAAAATTTATGTTGAATAAAAAATTAAAAAATTGCTGGAGATTGTGTAAAATGTATTGGTGTTTGTGTTTGAATTCTGAATATGTTCGGTGATAGTAGTGTGAATAAACTTAGAATCCTGAAAAAAAAGTTGAAAACGAACATATCCTAGTTTTTACTTCATTACCCCCACAAAAAGTTTGCTTTACTTTTGAGTGTAGTGTACTAAGGGTGGGTTTGTGTTGGAAAATTTTTGGGTTGTTAAAATTTTTGGTATTGAGTTTAGTGAAAAAATGAAGAGATGTAATTTTTTTTTTATTTTTTGTAGTGAAAAGTTATGATTTGATGGAAGAGAGAGATTATATTGTAATATTTTATTGTGAGGGTGAAAAATTTTGTGAAATTTTTGGGTGCAAACACAACCTAAGTGTTTATATTCTTTGGTCTTTGGCATTCACTTACCCAAAACAAAATTGTTTTTTCTTTTCTTTTCTTTTTTTTTATCACCCATGATCACTTTTCTATTGTGGCAACTCATTACAAATATTAAAATTTAGGTTAAATATATTTTTTTATCTATCAATTATTAAGGTCTAGACAGTTTCCACTTCGAATTATTAATTGCGTTATATTTCACTCATCAACTATCAATATACGCTTTACACCTCTAATTTGGATCAAAATTGAGACTTTTTGCCTGACTTCTTTAGTGCAATTTTTTGACCCGTGATATTTTGTGTAAGGTGAAATAAAAAATCTTAGTTTTTGTCGAAATTAATTAATTGATAGATGATATGTAACGAAATTGATATTAACTTTACAAATTTTCGTATGTTAACAAATTTCTATGTAAAATAAAAATTATTGTATATTACGTAAATATTATAAAATTTGGCTATAGTTATAGGTCAATAAATTCAAAATTCAGCCATATATATTACACTTTTTAATAAATTTTGATCGTCCTTATCCCTCGCGGGGAGTGTAACGCTCCGAGTCCAAACCCCAAATAAAAAGATTTTAATATAAAATTAAGTTTTTTCACCATGGGTAAAATCATTTATCTAAGTCCCAATATTTCAAAACTAAATATTACAACTTCAGCAAAATATTCATAAGCCATAAAATATCCAAAAATATCAATTCTTAGACCTTAGCATATCCATTATCTTCCAGTATTGAATATCTTCAAAAAAAATTACAATAACGACTTATCTAAAATTAATCTCTCAAAGTACTTTTGTAAAACACGTATTCGAAATACAAATTTATCAATAAGTAGCAAACAATGAGGTTGTGAAAAAATAATTTTATCACAATTGTCTATAATTAAGACTTAAGACTTCAGAAGAACAAAATCTTAAACTCTAAGGCTGCGTTTGCGTGTTAAAATTTTATACCCTCTAAAATTTTAATACAATAAAATATTACAATATAATTCCTCTCTCTCCCATCAAATCACTACTATTCACTACAAAAATATAAAAAACTACATCTCTCTTCACTTTTTCACTAAACTCAATACCTAAAATTTTAACAACATTAAAATTTTACAAAACAAACACACCCTAAGTCTTGACCAAGCAGAATCTCTTTGGAGGTAAGAGAAGTATTTTCTCTACAGTTGGAAGCTCATGAAAGAGATTTACGAAGCACATGGGGTCAATTTGGTCATTGTGGTATCTTGAAAGCTGTGGTGAAGAAAAGGGCCAAGATGCAACTCAAAACACCGCCACATTTACCTTTGACAAATATCCCGTGTCCGTCTGGGCTTGGACAGGAAGAGCTCCCCCTTGCACAAAGGACCTTAGTCTCTTCGTATATGATTAGGGTCTTGAGAGGCCTAAGGGAAGTTTGGTCCATTTGAGCCTGCGGGCCCAAAGAAATAAAAAAGACTAAACGGCCTTTGTAATTACTTCTGCACTTTGACTCTTCCTTTGGGCTTGGGTATTGGCACACCAAAATGGGCCAATCTTCTTTGGTTGGCTGGTCAGGCCTGTCATTCAGTAATTACACACCGTTTATGGGCCAACTCCCACCGGCCATCTATTTAGCTGTTGCTGGAACAAACTCATGGTGGATTCCTGCTATGGATGGCGGCAACGCCAATCTATACGCCACCGATCCAACGCGCTCCAGGATCTCGAAAGGTCCTATAAATCTGGGTTGAAGCTTTCCCTTCTTCTCAAATCGCGCTACTCCTTTAGTTGGAGAAATCTTTAAGAACACCTTACTTCCTTCTTCAAAAGTTGGCTCCCTCCTTCGATTGTCCGCATAGCTCTTCTGTCGACCTTGGGCCGTAATAAGTCTTTCCTTGATCACTTGAATCTTCTCTTTCGTCTGCAGGATTATCTCCGGACCCAACAGTCTTCCTTCCCCTACTTCATCCCAAAACAATGGCGACCTACACTTCCACCCATATAAGGCTTCGTATGGTGCCATGCCAATGCTTGAAAACAGAAAAGTAAGCGGGCGCGACATATAAACAAAGGTTTTTTCCTTTTTTTTTTCCTGTTTCATCTGGCCAACATAAATCGGTGAAATTTTTTCCAGGCAGGTTGACCAGCCCAAGGCCTTAAAAATTCTGGAATTTTCCATGTTCTAAAATACAATAAGAGGTAATTTCACAGTTCGTTCGTGGGACAAAATTAATCTCATCTCCCTAACTATGAAAACAACGATTTAAATGCTTTAACTTTCGAAAATCATTAATGTATGCCTCCATCCAAATCAGCAGTTAAGTAAGACAAAAAAATATGTAAAATGATCAACATGCCACTCTAATTTTTTTTTTAAAATAAATAAAAATTTGAGATAAATTAAAAATAAATAGATGTCTAAAATAAAATTTTAGTAGTTTTCTTTAAAAAATATTATCTTTTATTTAAATATCATTTTTTTATTAATTTTTAAATATTTTATTAATTTTGTTTTGGGAGTTTACATTGATGATTTTCAAAAGTTAGAGTAAATAAATTGTCATTCATGGTTAGGGGGTGAGATTAATTTTACCCTATGCTAAGAGGGCAAACTATCACATTACCCCATATAATTGACTCTCATGAACTACCACTCCACTATCCAATACACCCCCAAACTATTGATTTAGATGACTCACCAGCCACATAAAACCATCTTTCTAAGTTGTGTTGCTCCCCTTACCACATTGACCATTAAGTCAACTGAGGTTTATATAATATAATTACCTATATGATAAATCTCCACAAACTACCATCTCAATATCAGATACACCCCCAAACTTACAACACGATAATTAGGCCGACAAATATGGAAATTAGGAATACAAATAAAATTAGGAAGAAAAGAAATTCAAATAATTAATCCGAAATCCACTACAAAAAGGAATTTTCCGAACATAAATGTAATCCAATAATTTCTGCATGTAGAGAAGGCCGCAATTATATGGAGTACGAAACTTCTTGAAAAGAAGCTACCCGCTGGATTAGAAATTCTTAATGAAACGCAATCCCAGAGCCCTTGAGATTACTGTTACCCATATGCCAAGAATCGGGGGATCGGGATTTCTTTAAACCCCTCCAAAAGCTTCTATGTTTCGTAACAACAAACAGCAATCACTTCCACAGCTCTAATATCTAACTCACTTCCACAAAGGGTGCCATGGAGTCCTCCATTCCAGAGTCCAGAAAATTCGCTTTAATCAGAAAGCATCAAAGCCGAAGCTTTCCAAGAACGGTTCGCGAGGACACAGCCTTTGCAACAGCCAATTCAAATTACACTTCGCTAAAAGATTTGATGCCTCGCGCGGCAATCCTCAATACATAGGCCGAACACAGCCTTCTCGTCGAGCGTTGGTATCCGAAAGCAATCCGCTCACGAGATTCCAACTAGCAACTTCTTTGTCCAGAAGGCTGCCTGGGCTTATTTGCAGCCAACACCGGCGGCGTTCGGCACCACGTTAGGCTCCAGTTATACCGTGTTTGGGACAGTGTCGTAAGGCCTTGGGTGAAATCCATGAGGGGGCATGTTGTCATGAAAATAACACACATTAGATAGGCTGCGGGAATCTATTCATCCGGCCGGGCATGCAGGAGAATGTCATTGAGCTAATTGGTGGTAAGATTTTAGCTGATCACAAGTCTACCTTTCGTTGGGTACAAGAGTGCAGGCCAGTTAATATCAATAAAGGAGCTAGGGAAGAGATACTAGAGATCAGACTAGTTCAGTGGTTTCGCACCTGTAGATTTCCACGAATTAGCTTCAAGTATTGACAAGTTTCTTGCAAAATTTCTTGACATATAAATAAGACCTTTCTATTGTTCTCTCCTGCTACTAGACTGTTCCTTTAATTAGTCTTTTTTGTTCTCAGAATTTTTTTTTTGCAAGCTTCTGGTGCTGGAGTCAAATGACCTTGTTATTTTTTTGGCTGCAAATAACTTACTAATTACCAAGTAGATCAATCATCCTACAGATAGTTGATTTCTTTGTATTGAGACAATTAAGACCAAGTTGCGTTCTCTAGATGTGAAAAGTATTGCTTTTCAGGGCCTTAATTTGACAGTATGTGGTTAATTTGCATATTGATTTCAATTCTTTTGGGCAGATTTTGTATATACAATGGGAGGTTTTGATAAGGAATATTCATGGAGTCTAGCTATATGTAAATTGAAAGACTACTTAAGTTTATGTAATTCCATTTGAGGTGAAAAAAACTAACCATTCTAGAATCTATATGTATGAGGGTCACGAGAGGCTGGACGGCTGGATGCCGTCCAGCCGGACATCCAAGGGCTGAGAATGGCAAGGGTGTGGGTCCCGTGCGGGACCCACACCTGCCCGGGCAGCCCGAACAGGATGCTGCCCGGGATTCTCAGCCCTTGGATGTTCGGCTGGACGACATCCAGCCGTCCAGCCGGACATCCGGAGGGGATTGCCTTCTCTGAGGGTCACACCCTTGTATTTGGTAGATTGATTACACAAATTAGTCAGCTTTCTCTACGCTTGCAGTCCTTCAAATGATATGAACTACTTTTTAATTCATACCATTTTCTGGTTCAATTCAAAGCTCTTAATTTGTGCATTGTGCCGGAAAAGGACTAACTAATTGCAAGCCAATGCCGAGTTTATTATATTATTTATTGTATTGATTACAAGATAGTATCAAAGAAAAGGGTAAACCTCATTCATCTTGAATTATGTGATCAATGTCACTCTAGAGTCCAAATTACCGAGTTCATCACATTATGTCACAATGCACTCCACAATTTTAATGGTCAGATCTTATTTAAAAATACACATAA
This sequence comes from Myrica gale, assembly GCA_963930655.1. Lineage (NCBI taxonomy): Eukaryota > Viridiplantae > Streptophyta > Magnoliopsida > Fagales > Myricaceae > Myrica > Myrica gale. The sequence continues at coordinate 6,193,129 of OZ005602.1, read as the reverse complement.
ATGCATTTTGATAATTTGAGAGTTTAATATGACCTACTTAATAGTTCGAATCACCAAAGTAAAAAAGAGTATTCTAACTTATCCTGCAGAGTTCTAGGCAGCCATGGGAACCCTTATTCTCTAGAAAAAGGTAGACCAATCTGATATTAAGGTACTTCGAGCAATTAATATATCAGCAGCAACATGCACTGAAAACCAAACAAAGAGAGTACAATATTATCTTTAGGGGGTCATCCAGTACTTATGATTTTATGCACTTTAAGATACCGGTCGATAAATATCAAGTCGTTCTAAAATTTTCGTTAATTCAAAAAAAAGTTTAAATTTTACCATATCCATAGTTATAATCTATTAAGAATGTTTAAGCATTTAAATTTACTTGATGTGACTAAATTATAGTGTCAGATAATTTGAATCATTTAAATTTTACTATATCCAACACTACAAAAAAAAGGAGCTACAACAGCGGTCGGAAAACCGCTGACAAAAGCCAAAAAACGCCGCTAAGCTTTTACCGGCGTTTTCCGACCGCTGTCTTTTCTCCGTCGGGGAAAGTCTTCAACAGCGTTTTAAAAAACGCTGGCGATTCCCTGCCTTTTAACAGCGGTCATTTAGCGGCGTTTCCAAACCGCTGGTAATTTCTCAGCTTACAACAACGGTTTTTTTGCGGCGTTTTAAAAAAACGATAGCGTTTCTCATGATTTTTAACCGCGGTTTTTTAGCGGCGTTTTAAAAAAATTATGGCGTTTCCTCGCTTATAGCAGCGGTTTTTTAGCAGCGTTTCTCCTGATTTACAACAACGTTTTTTTAGCGGCGTTTTTAAAAACGCTGACATTTATCTGCTTATAACAACGATTTTTTAGCAGCGTTTGTAAAAATGCTGACGTTTCTCCTCAGAAACAACATCGTTTTTTTAGCGGCATTTTCCCTGCTTATAGCAGCTGTTTTTTTTTGTAGTGCGAGGAGATCTTATAGGATTTATAAAATTTCCTTTGAAAATCCCAATAACCATTTCACTTTTTTGTTTTAAATTTGCTGTCCCATTTGGTGATGGATTAATTTAAGTTTCCAAATAATTATAAATATCCTCTAATAAACTTCTTCCGTTTTTCAAGAATTTTTTTTGTTTCATGGGCTAATTAACTTATTTCCTTCTCAAATTAGATAAATTGAGGAAAAAAAATCGAAGAAAAAGAAGAAGAAAAATCTCATCATGCGGGTCCCTTATCTTAAGCCTACGTCACATGCCCAATCTCTGCTTGCATAAGTTAAGTCAAATGCTCCCTAATTCTCTTACTCCCCAACAACATTAAGGAAAGTGACTCATACCGACAATCACCTTCTCCTTCAATTTCTTTCAAAGCAGAAGCGAATCATAAGGACTCTTACCACGAGTCAGCACCTTCAATCTCACAAATCTCTCTCTCTCTTTCTCTGTCTCTCTCTGTCTCTCCCTCTCCCATGTCTTCCAACAAGAAAAGCCTCTTTAAAACCATATTCACATCCAGTACAGGCTGTGGCTGTAGCAGTAGCAAGGCAAGACCGTCGGATGTAATTGAGCCAATCCAAAAGAAAAAAATCGCAGGCAAAGGAAACCGAAAGCCTTGCACTTCCTCCTCAAGTTCCTGTGACAAGAATGATGACCTCTCAGTGGACGATGCAGAATATTTCACTTCCACCGCAATCTCCGAAGCCGAAACCGATCCCAAGATCAGTCCAGAGATTCCCATCTCGTGCAAGAAAATCATGGGAAGCATTGCTGTAGAGAAGGATTCCACTGACCCGTATCAAGATTTCCGCCATTCAATGCTTCAGATGATCTTGAAGAAACAGATATACTCAAAAGAAGATCTTCAAGAGCTTCTCGGTTGGTTTCTTAAGCTGAATTCACCTTCCCATTATGAAGTTATCTGCAAAGCTTTCAAGGAGATCAGGGATGAGGTTATCTCGGAGAGGCTGATCTTGCAGGAACCGTGTGCTGAAGGGAAGTCATGCGAGCACTAGCTATGGCACGTGTGAGAGCCACTGGAGCACATTGAATATGCATGTGAGAAGGAAGATGCATGGGAAGGACACAACTTTCGCTAGTCATCAATACATGGGGGCTGGGGCTGATGCAAATTAAAGCGGCGCAGGAGCATGAGCTTTCTGGTGGAGGCCTGAGAGAGGGGTTTTGGTATACACAATAAATATTGCAAAGGATCGATATAGTTTTAAATCTCTCTGCTCAAGAAGTACTGTGAGTACTATTTTTCTTTCTGTGCAAGTTATGTTTTATCAATTAATGTCATACAGCTCATACATGATCATTAACAGTGAACGTTTAACTGTATCACTTTAGTGATTAGTTCGGAGTTGTTAAACATCAATTCCTACTTATTAGAACTTAGATCTTGATTCCATTTAGATGGTATGGATCTAGACAGATGGTTCGACTCTCCTCATTAATTGACCTAACTGGATTGACACTGCCCGTCCATAATTAGGATTAGACTTATTCATACCCAATTTAAAGATAAACAGATATAACAATCATTAAATGCACATTATGTCTATCTCTCTTTGAAATTTGAATTATGGTGCAATTCAAATAACAAATTTTAGTGGATGTTGATCAGAATTATAATAATCCTATATTTCCTAAAAAGAATTATCAACATTTACCCTAATATATGTATACTGCAAAATTACATTACTTACAAACTATACAAACTCAAAGGAGAAATCTACATCCGTACGTTAGTGCAAGATTTGAACTTTCATGCCAACTCTATGAAGGCAATGAACATTTTTTTTCAATTAAATTTTTCTTCACTATACATATAGGCTCTAGTATTATGGAAATGACAGATAGGACATTTTCCTAGTTGTGTTATTCTATTTATTTATTTATTCTAAGCAACTTCACTTCCTTCGTAGTTTTGTGTTTTTCCATTGGATTTAAATTAGACTGTCATTTTATAGAACCCGCGTTGGCTATCACCATAAGAGCTAATTCAACTCCTAAGGACCTAATTTCCGTATGTTCTTAATTATATCATTACATTATATACACCAAAGGATCCCAAAAGATCAGAATGGCAGTTTTGTAAACATGACGAAAGTGGAGAGGATTTTGGTAATTCAAGTGATGTTTGGTAAAGAAAGTTTTTCAATGTTTAAGAATTATTTTCAAAATATCAAAAAATCTAAATCAAACATCAAAATCTCATAATTTTCCCACAAATGTAAACAACTTTTTACACCAACGTCATACTTTTTCATTAAAAAAAATTACATCAAATCTTTTCTCTACTTATATTTTAACAAACTTCAATACATATTATTTTACAATCAAACATTATTAAATTTTTTACAACTTAGCGTTTGTTGACCGAAATATTATAAAATATTATAAATTAATAATATTTTAAAAATTAAACAATTCTTTATTATTATAATATTCACTTAATTTTTTTCTTACTTTTTTACCAACCCCAATACTCAAAACGGAAGGCAAGCCGAAAGGAAATATTGAGTAAATTTGGAGAATATACAACCAAGGTCTAATGGGCCGGGTAGGAGACATTAGGACATTTGACTCGTTTCAATCACACTAATGGACCCAAGGTCCACACATAACAACGGGCCTCATAGGCCACGACCAACAGCTAGAAACCTCTCAAGAGGGTTTACTTTCTTCGTCGGAGGAGAGGTTGCATCGGACGAGTCTCAAACACACTTCCCAACGTAACCAAACTTTGTGAGCGTAATCGCATGCCAAAGAAGAAACACAGTAGCTCCAGACAAAAGATGGAGGAAGGCTGGCAGAGATGCATCTAGTGGTTGAGCGCATTAATCAATGTCAGCCCACCGTGCGTGTTAGCCAGAGACGTTAAAAAATTGATACTCTCTCCATCGAGCTACCCGCCATATTTGTACCTCCAGGAAAAAAAATTGCAGGTAGGGAAAAGTCCGACCAGGAGGAGAGAGAGGGACAGGAGGGGCCGGCTCCACTCAAAATAGAGAAACAAGTTGAGAACCTATAACTTCTCTATTTGGGCACCCAACTTTTTCTTTTTCTTTTTGGGTAGTTAGTCTTTTTGTCAGAAGACAGAGAGTATAATTAGTTGCTCAAGTTGGAGGCTCAGGCTCACCCTCGGAAATGTGTTTTGATCTGAGTAGTCTCGTGCTCAGATTATGAAGAAAGATACGATGTCCACTGGTTAGAATTCATAAGCATATATAATTGAATTGAAACATAATATGAAACAGAGAAATAGTAGAAACATAGAGATTTAAATATGTTTCGATCAGGAAGGCGTAAACCTCTACTGTGTAAGTTTTCTATGAATATATTTTGTATTATACTTATAATACTTAACATTAGATTGAAAAAAAAAACAACCGCGCAAGGGTGGTCTTGCCAATCTAGACAATTACTGTGCCTGACTAGTGCAACATGTTATCCCTGTGTTGTTACGATGACCCTACCATATGTAAAAGGATTTGCTTAAAGCCTCACAAAATGCATGTTTTGCAAAAAATGACCAGTATTCTTCTTCTGATAACTGCTTTAGGCAATGCGTTTTAGTACTGCGCATGGCTACTGCAACATGCTCTCCTTTGTGGTTACGATGATCATACTCCCTTGTGTCTCATATGTAAATGTATCGCTTTAAGTCTTCCCATCAGCATAATTCTCACTAGAAACATCATCTAAAACAATAAGAAATCGTTTTCCCTTATTTTCTTTTTCAATGTTACTTGAAGCAAATCTATATTCTTCCTGTCTATCAGTTTGCGAATATATAGTCTCCAGAATTATTTTTGTTATCTCAAAGACGTAAAACTCGTCCAAAATGCAAACCTATGTTTTATGGTCGAAATACTCTTTTTTCCTTTATCATCATGTACAACCTCAGCAAGCGCGGTCTTGCCAATACCTCTGAACTGACAATAATAATCGCCTGCTTATCCTCAACCCTACCTAAAATGCAAAATTCATCAATTAAATTAGTAATGAGCAATTTTTTTGATTACTTCTCTCCAACTCCTTGTTTTAGACCGATGCCATCCTTTTCTTTTACTAAAATCTAGTATCTTCAATACCTCTTTTATCTTTGGTTGTATCTACTAATTGACAAAAGCATTAAAAGAAGTTAAGATGGATTTCCATACTTTACTGGCAGTACTTTGGTATTCAGCATCCACCTAAGAGAGACCCAGTTGCCTTAGCCACTAATAGTAGACCATGACACTTTTTAAGAATTTCTCTACCTATTGCTTGTTGTGTTGGGTTTGCCTTTTAAGTCTCTGTCACGAAATGCGTGTTTTGCAAATAATGACTTGCAATCTTCTTCTGAGAACTGCATTAGACCATGAATTTTAGTAGTATGCATGGCTATTGCAACATGATTTTCCCCGTGTGGTTATGATGACCCTAATCCCTTGTGCCCCATATGAAAAGGGACTGCTTAAAGCCTCCTCTTCAGCATAATTCTCACTCCAAATATCATCTAAAACAATGAGATTTTTTTCATTATTTTCTCTTTTATTGTAACTTGAAGCATCTCTAGATTCTTCTTGGTACTATCAATTGGCAAACTTATTGTCTCTAGAATTGTCTTTGTTATCTCAATGACATCAAACTTGTTCGATACGCAAACCCTTAATTTAAGGCTGAAATGGTATTTCTCCTTTCTATCATCATATTCAGCCTGAGCGTGGATGGTTTTGCCAATACTTTCCATGTCGACGATAGTAATCACACAACCCCTGCCACTTACGTCATCTGAGAGCCAGGACTCAATTATCGCCTCCTTATGCTCAATCCTATAAAAAATGCCAGACTTGTCGACCAAATAAGTTGAGGGCAATTTTTCGGATGACTTCTCTCCAACGCCTTGTTTCACAGTAGTGAAAAATCATTTTTTTTTACAAAATAATCTAGGCTCTCTACTGCCTCTTTTTATCTTTAGTTCTATTTACTTGCAATGGATTCAACATCCAATTAGGAAAAGACCCAGTTGCCTTAGATGCTAAAGGTAGACTGATACAGGTGTGGTCAGCATAAGAGATCGAGATTGAAATTAAAGTCTGGAATGATTTATGAAGGATTTTGTTCGAGTTATGTCCTGTTGGAAAGCTCTACGAGTCTAGTTTCCAATGCATCAAACAACGTACAATTTGAAATTTTCTAGACGAAGTTATGGTTAAAATTACTCCAAGGAGGTCAGGCTGACAGTTCATTACGAGGAGTTGCGTCTTTTGAAAGAGTTTGCTATTTTTAGATTGTTCTTTTGGATTTTCAAAGTGTCTTTTCATTTTCTTAAGAGTCTTTTATATTTCCTAAGTCCTAATTAATATTTTTGAAAGATGTGTTCTCATTTACTCTTGCTTGGAGGGTTGTTCCAAAGCTTTGCTATTTATACCCCTCTATTGTTGTGGAATGGATATCCAGATTTTGAGTGTTTATACAACTTGAGCCTTAGGCTATTTTGAAGAAAGATTTTTTCTACAAACTCTTATCCTTCGGTGGATTCCGATAGATCCTTTGGTGGATTTCGATAGGTGGCGAGTGCTTGCTCTGTATCCCGTGTTGGATTACATTGGGTGGTGATTTCTGTATCTCATTGTGTTCTACTTGGGTGGTGAGCTTATCTATCTAAGTGTGTGAGTTAGAGTATGTTTCCGAGATACCTATACACTTTCCCGACCTTGTCACAAGTATCCCGAGGTCCCCATTATTTAACCGAGGTGTTTCTCTATCTCAGGTTATAGTATTCCCGAGGTCTCCCGTACTATTTTCAAGGTGTCCATTTACTTCATCCAACCATTTCGAGGTGCTCACGAGGTGTCCCGTGCTTTCCCCGGTTAACCCCGGTATCATAGACCATGACACTTCTTAAGATTTTATCATCTATTGTTTGTAGTTTTAGATATGTCTTTGGGTCTCCGTCACAAAATGCACATTTTGCAAATAATGACCGGTAATCTTCTTCTAATAACTGCATTGGACAATGAGTTTTAATACTAAGCATGACTTCTACAACATGCTCTCCCCATGTGGTTACAATGACCTTACTCCGTTCTGCCCTATATGTAAAGGGATTGCTTAAAGCATCCCCATCGTCTTAATTCTCACTCCAAGCATCATCTAAAACAATGAGAATTTTTTTTTTCTAATTATTTTCTCTTTCAATGTAACTTGAAGCAGATCTAGATTCTTCCCGTCACTATCAAATGGCGGAACTATTGTCGTCAGAATTGTATTTATTATCTCAATGACGTCAAAATCGTTCGGACTGCAAACCTATGTTTTAAGGTGTAAATGCTCTTTTACCTCGTTATCAACATATACAAGCTAAGTAAGGGTGCTCTTCCAATACATCTCATGCCGAAAATAGTAATTACACAACTCCTTCCCACTTACTTGAGCAACGACTTGGATGCTCCTCCCCTTTTGAACTAACTTTTTGTTTTGGGTCCTGTGGCTGAATAGATTAAAATCATTCTAAATTCTTACTCCTCGTTTAACATTCTAGCATATGAATCTTACTCATTCTTAATATCTACGGCTCTAGCAATGGACATGACTCGGATGCTCCATAACAAGACTCGACATTGGTGAGACCAACCCACAAACGATGGATTGGGCTATTAAAGTCCAAACTCCAAAGGATCTTTTCTCCGAACATCAAAATACCTCATGCGTGTTGAGTTAGCATGTTGGAATCTTTCCCTCGATCTTGTCAAACTCAACTTCAACGTTACAATACAGGACAAATTCACAGTGATAGCAGCCATTTGCGACAACTCCAATGGCGTTATCCCGGCCTATTCTTTGAAAATTTTAAATTTGACTTGCGAAAAATTACTTATCAATTCTGTTTGTTGATCTTTGAGAATTCTTCAATCTTTAATCTTCAGGTTTTTGTCTATCTCACAATTTTGAGTCTTTACGATCCCATAATATCAGCCTAAACATTCTGCCTCCTTCTCTATGCTCACAACCGTCACAGAGTTTCTCTAAGGTCTTGATGGCCAACCACACAACTGACTATCTCATAGTCTGTCTTTTTAAATAAAATCCTAGTTGTGATAAGTGCGTGTGATTGTTAGGATCTCAAACCTCAGCCGTAGAATCATATTAATTTTTTTTCATTATTTTCATTATATTATTTTATTTCGAATTTTGGACTTACACTAATTGTAATTATTTTCATCAACATATCACTATTCACCCTTGAGTATTTGAGATTAATTTGTGAAATCCTTTTCACTAATAAGTAATTATTTAATTATTCTTCCACTAGACTATTTTTCACATGTGCTAATAGGACTGGAATAATATCACTGATTAAATTTATAACTCATATAATTATTAATTGTAACCCGTTGGACTTCCAAATTATTTTCAAAATAATTTATAATATATATTAATTTTTAAAAAAATTTCACAAAAATTTCTTTGGCCAGAGATTTCTTTTTGAGTCTAACTCTATACAGATATACTTAAATATACTATCTCACAAAGAGACCGAAGAATTCCTTATTCAATATTTATACAAACTCATTCATCATGCACAAGACATGACGTTGTCTGGAATATTTGACCAAGAAAGATCATCACCACATGACTCGTTCAAAGCACAATTACACAATAAAAAAACATGCATAAATCTCTCAGGTCTAAGGATATCATAAACAAATTGTGCTGAATATCTTCTCAACATCAATGATCACTTCCAGAAGTTATTTATATTTGATCTCGTTCAGTACATGTACTATTATAGTGCACCCACTCACTTAAGGTCACCACCTCAATGACGGAGTCCATCATCTTATTTAATAAAGGCAGAACGAGTGTATACCTATTATACATAAATATGTATTTTGGTCTAGAACAATTATCAAGTGAACAAAGAACTGAAAAGTCATATTCCTCGCATGATTCATTAATCATTGGCATGATTTCTCTACGATGTCACTCGATATTATCCGTGTAACCTCTTTTATCATACCATATTACTCGATAAATAAATATAAATATGTGACATTTAAATAAATATTAACTAAATAATTATTTTTTAGAGCATATTTCCTACTATGTCGATGTTGCCCTTTACACCCTACTGCCAGAGAAGCAAAAGCGGCATGAGATCATCTCCCTTGCAATCAACGTGGCTTCATTGTGGGGCCTCTCGGACATCATCATCGAAGGAGAGTCGTTCGAAGTTATCCAAGCTATCCAACCATGCCATTCATTTTGGATATCAATATCAAGCTTCCAACTAGTTCCAAGCTTCGGCAGGAAATACAAAGTCTACCAAAGTGCTAACGTCATAGCGCACCACCTCGCCAAATGGGTGTTCATTACTTCTACACCTCCCATCAGATCTCTCTTGTAGGGCTGTTCAGTGCCACCGAAAAATTTCGGTGGCAGCGACACTGGGATTGCCGGTATCCAGCTTCACCGCTACGTTCTCAGCCATTACCTTCCCTGAGAAACAACATCATTAATATTACTATTAGGAACAAAAAAAAGCAATCCTAAGACTTTCTAAACCTCTAAATCATTCTCTGATACCAACTGTCACGCCCCGTGCCTGTACTTACCCCCTAGGCTCACTTATAGAGATAGTATGCACGCAGACGGGGATTACGACAAGAATCATCCCAAAAAATCTTATCTGATTTACCTAGAAAAAGCTGAGCGGAAGTATTATTTGAAAATAGATTTATGATTAAAACGTATCAAGGAGAAACCGTAGTTTAGGAAAGGACGGTAAATCAACTTGTATTAAGCGGTTTTGAAGCGTTTTATAATATGAAACCTCTAGTATAAGCGAAAGCTTAATAATTTAAGGAAATAATAGGAAATAAGGAAAGAGACAAATACTCGAAACAGTAAATACCCTATTTCATTACTAAACACAGAATCATTTCAAAAAACGTGTCATCCATGAGACTACAAAAAGGGCTAAGTGCAAAAGAACTTTCTAAAGCACATCAAAAAATAAATAAAGAAAACGTCATCTAGACTAAGGGTCCACTAAACCTCATCATCAGTATCGGAGGTGAGGTCTATGATACCAGCCTCGGGCGGAACGCGACTACTCTTTGTCGGCGGGGCCGGAGGAGTGTAGTCGAGTACAAGGAACTCCGGTGGCACATTGATCAAGCCGAAATCCTCTAAATGGGGGAGTGGGGGGCAAAGGTGGTTCCTTGAGGAACCAGTGGGACTCATGCTCCACCAGTACCGCATAAGCATATGTAACCCAAGTTCAGACCTTCAGGACTAAGACGTAGGGGTCGAGGTCCAGAGTCAGCTCATTCTCGAACAGCTTCATCTTCAAAATCTGTGGTGCCACTAACAATGATGCAAAAACATAAAATAGGGTGAGTCCTATTGACTCTATAAGGTCGGGAGGGGGACATGCTCATACATTACAGTTCATTCCTAAGAACGTAAGGTATCAGTGCTATAATAATTTCAAACATACAAGACATGGAAGTAACATAAGGAATGTATGCAAATGCAATTGAAATGCATTTACTCATCAAATGGTTTCCTGAGGTAGTCCCGGTGTCTGCTCTGTTCACCCCAGAGTCGGGTTGTGCGTCCCTTTTCTCATAGTGGGACTTTCTCGTGTCACCTATATCAGGACCCTTAAAAACGACGTAGTAGCTTCCAGAAGGAGCCCACCCACTCCATGTAGTTGAGGGTTGCACTCTCCTCATGTGCCCAATACAGTCACTTTTTCTTCAGGATTCACTTCGCAGTCTTGTGGGTTACTCACATTTGTTTTTCCTCTTATAGAGTGAATGCAATTAATGCACGAATACCATTCATGTACAATGTACACATCCAAAATATCTCATGATATGACTTGAAAACATAAACCAATAAAAGTGCTTGTAATTTCAATGTACGAATAATTAAAAATACAAATACCAAAAAATTAAATCCGCAATTGAATTTAAAATACTTCATCAATTTTTGTGTCATATGGCAATTAAGGGACACTTTTTCCTTAATTAAATAATTAATAAACTTTATCTTTTTATAAAACTAATTTAAAGAATTAAACATGAAATTTATAACTAAATATTAATTCTGCCCTAGATCCCCAAATAAAAGCTTATTGGGCCTTTTTAGACTCTACTGGGTCTATCCCTAAAGTTTCATTGTGTTTTATGCTTGTTAAGGGTTAAAGGGCTTAAAGTCCATTCAGGCCGCTAAGCAGGGTTTGCGATTTGAGCTCCTACTTCTAATCGGTTGAGACTCAATTTTGGATTGCGCATATGTTTTTCATGCTCTACATGCCATATGATTATTTTCCTTCTTTGGACATTTTTACCCTAACGTTTTATGTGAAATGTCGAGACTGACCTTAAAGACCTCTAGAGGCATTTTCGACTTTTTATTACAACATTTTTGGCTGAAATTTTTAAAGAGACGTCTTGATTACTTATACATATTATCTGGAAATTTCATAAAAAATTCAAAGGACAGCTTGGGGTCGTTTTGGGCAGTGGCCTTTTTTTGGATAAAAACGTAACTAAATATTCTTACACTTAACGAATCTTGCATTTAGACACATTGAATCAATGATCTATCTAACACACTCTTGTAAATGAGCTCACAGTGCACATAATGTGAGAAATTCTCAAAGAAAATGAAGGCAAACAATAATCATTTTCACAATTCCATCATGAACATGCATTTGATATCATTTACAAGCTTTCAAGTACCAATATTCATCTTTGAGCTCTCAAGCTCCTTTCCATGGCTTTACTTGACCTTCTTTTCATCAAAGACTTGTACTTTTCATTCGGCCATCATCAAGATCTCCACTGATCAACATATTACATCAAGTGCATGAAACATGCATCATCAAGCTAGGGATTACACATGCAATGCACCCATCAACTTCAATGGCCGACCCATGATAGGTCCCCAAAAACCAAGTTTTAGCCATTGATATGGCTTATAATACAACCCAAAATCTTCTTGAATAAATAAAGTTTACACAACAACCTTTTCTTGCAAATACTTCAAGGAAAACTCAAGGTTTCTCTACATGCAAATGTTTATAGTGCAAGATCTCATATAGCCACATAGGTTTTTCTTTTGCAATAGTCTACTAACATGAAATGAATCTAACATGATTCTCATCCAAACAACAAGCAAAGTACACGAAAATTACTTTTGGTTCCCAACGCAAGATGCATGAAAACTACCCTTACCTTGGTAATTTTCGGATGGCTCTAGATAGGCTTGAAAATCTCCTAAAGCAAGTATATATAACTTATGGTTAGAAAACTTAGGTTATAAAGTAAGAAGAATATGGATAGGTCAAGGAAAAGAGGAGAGAAAATGAGGCAAGGGAGGGTTCATGGTCATGGCTGAACACCCCTCCCTCACCAACCATTTCCTAGTTTCTTACCCCTTTCTTATTTCTTTCCCATATCAGGGTCAAGTCCCACATTGGGACATTGACTAGTCATTTTGAAGTTAAAGCACAGATATGGCTAGTACTTGTCCTTGGATCGTTACAAATGGTATCAGAGGGGTCCTAGTAACCACCAATGTGGGCTTGGTGGGCCTTGACGAAGACGTCAAGGATTTAAGGGGGGAGATTGTGATATCCCGAATCCTACATGGAGTGGGAGGGGAGAATGAATGAGAGACGGGTTCTATAAGGGTCAAGTCCCACATTGGGTCCTTACTAAGTTGAACTGAACTTTATAATGATCCAAGAGGCTTCAAGAACAACCTTGACTAGTCCTTTTGAATTCAAAGCAAAAATGTGGCTAGTGCTTGCCAATTTTGGCGGCAAGGGGCAGGAGAAGTCAAATGACACACTCCCCTTTTTTCTGGGTAATCATTAGCTGCAAAGATAATCCTACACAATCTCACTCAATGCATTCCGATTGGCCTTGAATTTCACTGCACTATGCATGCTAAATGGACAAGAAAATGAGATAAGGAAATGAGACAAAACTCAAGGGTTTATGAGAGCTTTCCGTGTGACTAGGCTTGTCCCCGGTCATACATGCCTCCGAGTCTGTACCCTGGTTATCCCGGGCATACAGACCTCCGAGTTTCCCCTGCCTTACCAGGGTACCCAGGCCTCCACATCACCCTTCTTAAACCGTACACGTTCTATAGTTGAAATTAACTTAAATAGTTGAAATTAAGGAGGAGGGTATTACAATGTAGGTGACAATTATTTAAAAATTGACCTATACCAGGATTCAACTTACCCTTATTTCCTTGTAACTCTTTCCTTTCTTGCTTTGCTTATAATTTTCAAAGAAAACAAAAAAATCTGAAGATGAAGTCATGTTATACCTAAAAAAAAGGAAATCCAGAAACACGTGGACATTGACTATTCAAAAGGTAGAATGCCTATCTTTGTTTTGCTTAGCTAGCAGTAGCAATATGGAGACTCGGTCAAATCAACTGCATGGTGCCCTAAATTATTTAAAAACTGACCTATACCAGGGTTCAACACCCTTATTTCCTTGTAACTCTTTCCTTTCTTGCTTTGCTTATAATTCTCAAAGAAAACAAAAAAATCTGAAGATGAAGTCATGTTATACCTAAAAAAAAGGAAATCCAGAAACACGTGGACATTGACTATTCAAAAGGTAGAATGCCTATCTTTGTTTTGCTTAGCTAGCAGTAGCAATATGGAGACTCGGTCAAATCAACTGCATGGTGCCCTAAATTATTGAAGTTGACATGCACCAATGACAAGGCCTTCCAGAAAGAGTCGTACCTCGTGGGGCAAGAGGAGTATCGAAAGGAGGCCTCAGATACAACCTTAAAGACTCTCAAATCTTATCTTTCTCGTACGTTCTTCTAGCAACGGTTACTGACCAGTTCCCACAGACAAAGTAGATTTCAGAAACAGTAAATTCGGGCTTCAATCGGGCAGCAGTTTTGATATGAGAATCTATCGTGGAATTCGGAGATAGATAGCCCAACAAATACACTCTGATAGAGGCCAAATTGAAGAGAATATTGTTTCCGTACTTTTGCTGTTATGTTCGCCAATTTTGAATTGGACTCTTTAGTCAATGGATGCCACGCCTAGCTACCAGCAGTAGGAAAGAATAGCTTAGCTTATTTTAATAACAGAGCTACACCGAACAAATAGAATAAATAATTATAATTTTGATTTTTTTTTAATAGACTTCTAAGCCATACAACACGCCGGCATGTTTTTCCGGCCCATCATTTACAAAATACACATCCCTCATCTTCTGGAAGGCATGCCAAGTGAGCAAGCTGTCCGAACCGGCCTGGTGGCACTTCCCAACCTCCCGGTCCACTTCGAGGGTCCTGGCCAGCCGGTCTAACCCCCCGTACAAACTCTGGCAAAACCTCATCATGTGCTTTACGTCGTATACTCTATTTCCGAAAAACACCCTCTGGATTTTCAGAAATTCCTCCAACCCAGACGGCAAGTTCCGGCGCGTAAGGATCTTCACCAGGTACCCGAAGTCGTAGGCGCTGTGGAAAGTGACCCAGCTTACCGAGTCGTTGCAGACGAGTCCTGATGACATAATCAATTCGGCGAATCGGGACGAGTCGACCCCTTCCTCCTTGTTCCTCTGGAAGTCAATCCCTTGCCGTCTTAGCAGCTCGATGGAGTCCGCGGCGTGAGCATCACGCTCCACGTCGAAGTCTTTGAAGTTGAACTCCCATATGAACCGGTTCCCACCACCGAGGTCCGGAAGATTCCCATAGGCGTCGGAGAGCGTTATCCCCACCTGGATGATGTTCAAGGCATCGACGTTGGATTTCAAAATCCGGTAATGATCGGAGGGCTGAAGTTTGCGGCAGTACGGCTTGGCTGGGTCTACGGCCGGTCGGATAACCAGGCCGGGAAACTCGGTGTCCATAGAAATAAACGGATGGCTATCGATCACGCTCCTTATCTTCTCGAATTCTGACTCCAAATTATCAGCCCAGACCTCCCGGATCAGAATCGGCTTCATATTGAAATTCGGATCCTCTGCAATCATGGTCAAGGCTTAGAGTCGTCGCGGTATACAAACTTTAGCTCTTCTAAGACCTTAGAGATAAGACCAAGGCAGTCTTCCTGTTCGGTTCGGGGGTCTGTTTGGATTTTGGTTGCGATGAAAAGGGGGGAGTTGTGGGTGGGTTATATACAATGGTGAAGCGGTGTTGCCTGGAAGGAGCGGACGACCGAGAGGGTGCTGAATTTCAGAGTGGAGCTGAGGTTGTGGGGTCCAACTGTCTAGTTTCAACACGTTTAGTTTCTTTTGACCGGGGAAGTGGTGGTTGGGAGACCTGGTCAACGTTGGCCTCCTTTACTCAATGATATGCACGTTTTACTACCGTCATTGTTACTAGTGGTAGCTCGAGAAGGTGGGTTCTGCTAGGGCTGCTCGGTGGTATTGGAAAATTTCGGTGGTATCAATACTAACATCTGTATCGGATTGTCGGTACTTGACTTCACCTGTGCTAGTGCCGGTTGAGGGTTTTGCCAAAAATTTGGTGATATTTTCTTTTCTTAGGTTACCCAGCACCAGGTTCTCGGGACACTGGGACACTAAGTTTTTTTTTAAACGTGACTTTAAGTTTTTAACCCCCCTCCCGATCTCCTGAGTTTCCACAATGCCCTTTTTTCCCCCGGCCCCTCCCTTTGGAAGGCTGGACCCCTGGTCCCCCGACCCCAAAGCCCCATTTTGAATGTTTTCCAATTTACCCCGGCCCAACCCCCACCTCCCCCGGCTTCACCCCCTGTGCACCCGGGCAAACTCCATTTCCCCCCGCTTTGGCCTTTTTTTTTAAAAAAAAAAAGACAAAATGAATCGTTTTGTTTAAACTTTAAACCTTCCTCAGTAGTCTGTAGTCATTCCTCAGACAGTCAGACTCCTCACTTCGCAAACCCCCCATTCAGATTTCAGCTCTCTCGCCTCTAACTGCGCACATCCCACGATTCCCACCTGTGCGGTCATGCCTCTCTCTCTCTCTCTCTCCCTCCCCTCTCCTGCCGACCACCATGCATGCAGTTGTCGCGCCTCTTGTCGCCGACCACAGCTCCCCCTCCTTCACGCGTCATGCTCTCTTGGGTCCTTTAATGTCTGTCACATCTCTCTCAACTCTTATGTGCCAAGGATTGAGATTCGTTTAGGTATGTTAAAAATCAATGGATTTGTTAACTTTAATTTATTCTATTGAAAATATTAGGACGTATTATTGCTGAACGTTTTCCCCATTGTTGTTTTTACGGTTTGTAATTTAATAAAACAACAAATGATATGCATCATGTGCTTGTTAATTGATTTTGTGAGTCAATAATTAGCCCTTAAATTCATATGCTTGTTAATTGATGTGCAACATGTGCTTGTTAATTGATTCGTATTATATGATTACATATATATATATAAATAAGACTGTTGTTAATTGATTTGTATATAATTCCAAATTTTCATATGTTTGTTACTTGTTAGTACTTTGAATCTTTGATTGTTATTGTTTTCATTAATTTTGATTTTATTGATATGTGATTAATTAACCAAAAGAAAAAAGAAAAAAGAATACATTGGGCCAAGTGTGTAAAATGCTAAAAAAAATCCCAATATGAATGTATGATAACCAGAAACCGCCATCGCTAAGGGCCGATTTTTTCTTTAACGGTGTAGGTGTAGGTCGCAATTATTTAAACACCGACGTATCAGGTGTAGGTCCTGGTTTTGGCCCAAACCGGCACCTAGACCGAGGTTGAGCAGCCACAGGTTCTGCTTAGAAAAAAGAGAAGGGGGTTCTGACATAGGCAGCCACTCCCGCCTCCAATATCATTAGCTGGATTTTACAATCCTGATTAGTTACCATATGGAGGATGGGTTTTTGTTAGCCAATATAATTTAAGTAATAATTTTTTTTCCTTTTATTAGTTTAAATTTTTAAGATGAGTGATAAATTTAGTCAAAATTTTGAATTTGAGACCTAATTCTATACTCATCTAAATTTTACTTAAATATTACACATGTCAAAAGGAAATTCTATATTTTTAAATAATCTTTGTTTATACAAACTATTAGCTAAATACATTCTAATAGAGAAAAATTAGTTTCTATACCTTAATTTCTAACAAGTTTCTTATTTTTTTTATAAAAAAAATCATTTTAAATGGCATACAATTCACCATCACTTTTTTCACCAATTTTAATACTTTTTTTTGCAAACTTTAACGACTTTTTACAAACTTAAATATTATTATTATTATTTTTCACTAAGTGAATCTACATTAAGTCTAGCAAATTTTTTTTTGCCGATTAGAAAATTTTTACCAATTAACTTTAATATCAAATACAATATAAAACATCAAAATAAATAAAAGAGAGAGTAAATAAAGCAAACCAAATTGTCCAAATCATGTAATCTTGTTTGTTATAATATAAGGAAAAATTATGTACCATAAAACTACGGAAATGAACCCAAGCAGAGGTAAATCTAATGAAGTCGTGGATTATCTCACCTTCTTCCTTTATAGTAAAGAAAACAAACAAAATTATTGTGCCTTTAGGGCAGACTACAGTTTTTCTTTAATTTGATTTTTTTTTTAATTCCTCCTCTTTTGATGTTGTGGTAATAGCCGCGTGGGACCATATGCTCTTCTTTTCTTGCTCGATTTTTTTTAAGGAATAGTGGAATGATCTACTTTCACTACAACAGTTTTGACCTTCAATGCCGAAATTTTTCGTCGCTGAAAAAAATTTCGAGGGACGAAATTTTTTCGTTACAAATTCGTCGCTGAAACGCTGTCGCTGAAGAAATTCTAATTTTCGTCACTAAGTAAACTCTGTTCGAACAAAAATATCTGTTCGAACGAGAATCTGTTAGAACAAGCAAATTCGTTGCTAAGTTTGTTTAGTTTTGTTCAGTTTGTCATCATTGCCTTAATTTTGTTCGAACATGCTTCGTTCAAAACATTCCTTTTTTACTGACCAATTTGATTTTATGGGCAATTATTTTTATCCAATTTTAAATTGCTATTTTGAACTTCATAAAAGTGTCGTATGTTTTAATTGTTATTTTAAAAAAGGCACTGCAAGTTTGACAAAGAAAATGCATTTCATAATTAATAAAAGGAACTCAAATATAATGAATAGATATTATTCAAAATACAAGGAAACAATATGCCTATTGTTCCATTAGCACGAGAAACAAATTTTATGAGTACAAAAGAGAAATAGCATCTGAAGCTTTGCTGGCCATTACTTGATCTGCTCTCTTCTCCTTTTCATCCTTTGTTTTCTTTATCCCAGTAATTTCTCTGTGCAAGATGTTCTAATCAAATCCTACATAAACACCACAACTTCCATAATTAATAGACCAGTAAAAAAATATTCATAATGCTCTAAAGATACACATGGGTTACAGATGCAACCAGCACACGAACTGAAGAACCTAATCAACTTATACAGGCAAGATCCTCTGTTGATGCTAAGTTACCAAGCCAACTCCAAAACAAACAATCTTATCATGTACAAGGATGGTTGAGTAAATATGTATATCACCTCCGTATTCTATAGTCAAAGTTAATCCGGAAAGAATTTTCAAATAATTCAATCAGTCGGCTCCCAACCTGCAAAGTGCAAGGGTGCCAAGCACCTTATTAGAAAGCACACAAGTTGAGAACTACTAACCTCATCCATGTCATTACAACATATCTTAAGAGCTTAACTTTGGCATCCTGGTCCCAGGGTTTTGAATCATCTTGTCCCTTCACTATCTGCCTTACTACTAGCAGTTTCTGCTTCTTCATCAAATTAGTGACCTTTTTCTTAACAAGGCAGGGGCATGGACTGCTGCTTTGCATTGTCTAGATGAAGAGTAAAGCGTAAGCTACTTCAAAATGCTAATCCCAAATCATGACCCCCAAAATCCATATCACATTAAATGCAAAAAACTAAAGACAAAAAGACTACTACTGATGGGAGCAACTTAGAAAAAGAACATACTGCCAAGTCAAATCCAACAAAACAGTACAAGAATCATAATGTGTGATAACGAAGAGCATGTCTATTGCTCGAGGTAATTGTACTCCAACAGAAAAGATAAATGTTAAAAAAGGAACTTGTATGATTAGCCCACAATGGGTCTTGAACCGAAATTGGGACTAGGCAGGGAAAAAGGAACTCCATATATGTCCTCTCCTATAATATTTTCCAAGCCATCATAATTAAACTCTAAAATTTTCTGCTGTTACTAAAACGTTGTTCCATGAGATTTCACAAAACATAAAAAACCTTCAAACCACACTGATACTTATAGGCCTCTCTCAGCCATTTTAGTCACAATCCAAGCTGCATTAGAATAGACATTACATCCCATGTTCGTGAAGATACGTATCCGTATAAGTGCAATAATGTTACTAAAGCTAAAAAATGCTATCACTCCAATGTTTTTAAATCAACAATTGTGATAGTCACCATTCACCAATCTACACAAAAATTCCAACTACGAACCCCACTACGTTTCAAAAATTTAAAAACTACAAATATTTTTCGTTCATCTTTAGTTTGCATATGCATACTCATCCCCCTCCAAACCAACTTCCCTAAACAACACATCTCTTTACTCCATCCTACTAACTGCCAAAAATCATAGATTGATCAAATACTAGGGTTCTAACCAACATTACCATAAAAAGACTACGGAAAGCAACTTCATACCTCCGGCTGCATGGCATCTTCTGCTACTTGCCACCTATAATCAACCTACATTTTCTCTTCTTTACTCGTTTTCTGTAACAATTTTTGAATCTTGTCGGCAACATAGACATCTTCCTCAACATCCGTTAATGAAACTGCCTCAACATCCCTTGGCCTTGAATATCCCTGGACTCCACAATCCTGAAGACATAAAAAAGGAACCAAACAAAGGAAGGATTTTTGAAAGTGATAAATAAAATAGAGAAGACATTCTATTCACGTTCTTCAACGGACTCTCCCTGAAAATAAAAAATCAGATTCACAAGAGGCGACAAAGAAAGAGAATGCGACTCGAAGAGAGAGATACACACCATTGTTTTGAAATCCCGAGAATCTATCGAGAGCGAGTAAAGCCTGAGCACACTACAGAGGCAACATTTTGGAAAGGATATTGTGGTCAGTGAGAGACAAGAAGTGTATTAGAACAACCTAGACTGAAAAATTTTAACCACTGTAGTAATTTCCTCGGAATCTACAAGATTTTTGCTGCGATGGACGATGGTGAAGGCAGCAGTGGTCGACGGCGCGGGCAAGGGGGCGGAGGGAGAGAAGAGATATGAGTGAAAAAGAGAAGAACCCTAGAAGTCTAAAATCGCGTGAAAAAGATAGGAACCCGCCCAAAAAATAAAAGCGATGGAAGCCTTTGCCCTGTAGTGACTTTTTTGGCGACGACTTGTGTGGTCACCAGAAGTCACCTTTAGTGACGATAATAATATTTAGTCACTAAAAGATGAACATACCACCTATAGCGACAAACTTCAATTTTCGTCGCCAAATATTCTTCATAAAAATCACTTTCAGCGACAAAATTGGTATTTCGTCGCTGAAAAATGACCACAAAATTTTAGCAACGAATTTTAATTTTCGTGACTAACGGTGTACTTTCAGCAACCAATTTAATTTCGCCACTAAAACTTCGTCGCCAAAAAATAAATTTGTTGTAGTGTTTTCTTGTAAGGGGATGGGTGGTCGACGTTCATTGGATAATTATGTACAACAATATGTCCATATTAAGTGTTGTGATGCTCCGTCCGAGAATCCGACACCCTAAGACTGATCATTTTTCCGCAGTATGTGGATGTGAACCAGAAAAGCTAAGCGACTCCTATTTTTCTTTCTTTCGTGTCAAGTGTGAAAATTTCAACCGAGTAATTTTTTCGAAAAGTAATTCAAACCAACGCTTTAAATTTATATAGATATAAACGGCCGGTTAAGATTAAATTCTGACACATCTAATAACACATGTACATGCCATTTTAATTAATGAAACATGTTGAATCATTGGGTCAATTAGGATCAGATTCTTTTCATTAATTAAGGTGTCATATTCATATTGCCATTGAATGTACTGAAATTTAATATTAACCATCCGTTTGAACCTGTATGAATTTAATCCGATTTGAATAATTTCCCCTGCTTTCTATCCATGACTAGGTAAAAAGACCACAAACACAATAAAATTCTCCCCGTACTCGTTCAGTATTTCATAACCCTACTCTTACAAATTGATGGCCTAGAAAGTTTTGGCCTATAAATAAGAAAATAAAACATTAATTACATTATAAATTATTTTTGAGAAAATTATTAAAAAATTGTGTTTAGATGACGCTTTAAAAATTATCTAAATGAGTCCTTTTGGATTATAGTTCTCGTGGGTTCACCTTAGTGTTTGCAACCAAAATCTTTTGAAAATTTAAATTGAAGTTTTTTTGAATTTTGAGAAAAAAAATAATGAACAGTAAATTTTTATGGGTCTAAGTGAAAAAGTAGAAGGTGAAATGATTTGATTGATTTTTTTTTTATATTTATTAGAATAGAAAGATAATTAATTTTGAAATTTTTTATTATTATGCTTTAGAGTACAGGTTCTGATAGGCAAATTTTGTAATGGTATCTATTTCAATTGAATTTTTCTTGTGGTATGTTTTTGAGACAAATTCTTTCCTCCATCTAAGTTCCTGTTAGAAATTTGATGGAATCGTGCTTAGGTGGCTTTTAAATGCCAACATCAACAATCAGAATCCGCTATGTGTCTTTAAATTTTTTTGAATTATTTATGTTTGCATTAAAATATTTGGTAAATTTTTTTCTAATATTTTATGTTTGCAAACACTTAATTTTAGTCACCTTTTTTACACTTTAAAAAATACCAAGTTAGGATGATTTATTATTATTATTTTGGATTTGCAAAGATTCCATGTATGTAGTATTGGTAACCTCCAATGCAGACAGCAAATGTTGTAGGGGCTGTGGAAAGCACCAAGTCATTGTAGACGAGACCTGGGGACATCATCAAGTCAGCAAATTGGGACGAGTCGAACCCTTCCAACTTTTTCCTTTGAAAGCCAATCCCTTGCCATCTCAGCAGCTCGATGGAGTCTAGGGCGTGAATACTTAGTACCGATGTCACTGACAGAGAGGTGAGATCTAACAAAATGACTTATAATAAGATTATCATTCCAAGTACTCATACTTTTCAATTACCAACATTTTTAACAACCGAAATGATAGTGACGAAGGTAAGAATTTTATTGTCGTGGATGCCAAACTAAAAATACAATAACTATGTTATGATTGTGGAAAATAGATGTTTTAGGTGATGTTTGACAAGTAAATTTTTTATGAATTTTAAATTTTTAGGAGAATTTTGAGTTTGACTTGTACAGAGATTTGTAAAAAGTTGAAGAATATTTGATTGTATAATGATTTTTATTCGAGTTTACAACAAGTAAAGAGAAAAAAATATTTAATGAATTTATTTTAAAAAAAAGTAAAGAAAGATAATATTTGATTAAATAATTTTAATAAAAAATAATGGTGTTTGTTAGAACGTAGAGAATATTTAAAGTAGTTTTGTTAATAAAAAAAGATCAAAATATGTGTGAAAAGATGTTGAAATTTGTGTGAAATTTTTTGAGATTTTGTTGTTTGATTAAAAAATAGTTAATTACAATTCCCCTCACAAACTAACACTCCAATCTCAAAAGCCCCCATTGCAACCCACCACCTTATGACTAATTGTCACGTTTCAATTTTGTTCGGGACCAATTTTCTAGTTATCTCCCACGTTTTTTTTTCTGCCACCGCAAAAGGAGTCGAGAAAGCAATGATGGGTTCTCCATTGAGACCTCGAACTCTTTTGTCCCGTTGAAAACAAGAATTTCCATGGTTATATATACAAGTTTCCGGCACACTTAGCTGAAAAAGAAAAGAGGATTGAATTTATGAAATGAAGTGCTTTCTACAAAATGAGAACTGATAAAAGTAGCAAGACCACCACTGCCATTTCAGTGGCAGAAGGAGAGGGTAGCGAATCAGGGCGGTCGCTACCCATCCCCCCGCCCAAAAAAATTTTTTGCATATAGATTTTTATTTTATTTTTTGTTTTCATTACTTGGCTTGGGCCCCGATACCCATTGGGCCCAGGCCAAGTAGAGTTTAATCTTAGGGCCTGGGCCCCAATACCCATTAGCCCGACCCCCGGTGCTTAAAAAAAAATACAACCTTTCTCTGTCTCCACCTCCCCCCTCTTTCGCGATCTCTCTTCTCTCAGACTCAGAATTTTTAATTTCTCTGCCGTTGGCCTGTTGCCCAGCCGCCGTTGCCCTTTGCCGCCAGTTGGCCGTTTGCCCCACCGCCGCAGCCTGCACCAGCCACCGGGTATAACCGGTCTCTCTCACTCTCCCTCCCTCCCTCCCTCCCCTTGTGCCGTTGTGCGTCTCTGGGCCTCTAGGCTCTGTCTCTCTGTTTTTGATAATTGAGCCTAAATTATTCACGGCACTGATACGTAATAATCAGTTCCCTGTAGTGTTGTGATAAAAACAGCTGCTTATATGTAGAGCAAACTAGTCTTATTGGATTTTGACTTCCTAGCAGAATCATTTTTTTTTATCTAAACTTCACTTTGGTTGATGAGAATTGGTGGACATGATTAAATATGAAGATTATGAATCCAAATAGAGTTGATTTCGTAGGATTGAGTTCTTTTGGCTTGGTTCATTGTTCAGCTTTGCTGCACATTTCTGGGGATTCCAATTTTCTTGCGGAATTGGAGGTGTCTTTCCTGCTTAGGGGTGTAAAAACATCAGATATTTTCCCCAATGGTGGGCGGACCGTGGGCCTTCATAGGAATGTATGTTCATCTGAAGGTTTATGATATAGGACTGTTTATCTATTTTGGTAATTGTCTGTCACATTTAAAAACTGTGTTACTCATATAGGAGTTTCAGCTAAAATGAAAAGGTAGAAAAATATAAATGGAAAATATTGTAAAAGTCAAGAAAGATACAAGGGGTATGACTTTCAAAATGTGCTGGATTATGTTGACTTTCAAGAAAGTTCAATTTTCTTTAAGTTTTGCATTTGTGCTGACTCTTTTGCTATGCTATTTTCATACTATTTGTAAAAAAATTCATAGAACTTTTTTTGCATAAGATTTTGGTGCTTGGAAACATTTTAAACCTCTTCAGGTTTTCTAATGGCAAATTGGGAGTATGACTTTTAGTTGCATACGTATTGTTGAGAACTGTCAGTGGTGGCAAGCTAAAAGTTAGATATATTTATATATTTGTGTTTTCTGTTATTTTCATAGTGTAGCTATAATAAGAAAGGTCGTTTTGTGTACCCTTAACCAAAAAAGGTTAGTTTTTATACCACGTTGAGCAGAAGCAAATGTAATCTGTCGTTCAATTGGAAGTTTAGGGCTGGTTGCTTGAAGAGTTGCTGGTAGTGCAACCTGTCCTACCAGTTGGGCCTGCCCTTTCAAAGCAAGTAGTCGGCTAATACCCAACCTTTCTGATATTCTGCATTATTGGTGGCTCTATAGGTTGATGCTCTAGGACATCATGTTTGAGCCCCAATTAATTGGGCTCAAAATTTTAGGTTTACTACTAAAAAATTCACCACGTAATTTTTTATTATTATAATATTTATTAAAAATCTTCTATCTCTTCACTTTTTCACCAATCCCCATAACATTTCTTTACTTTATTTCTCAAATCCCAATACCCAAAATTTTCACCCTCAAACATACTGGGTTGCATAAAATGGGATGGCTGCACTGGTCACTTATTATGATCAAATATTAAGTCATTAGGTTTTGCTTTATGCTTGGCCATCTTTTTATTAGATGAATAAATTGCTTTACTGGCAGCTTAAATAAGACATGAATTTTTAGTATTGTTCAATGAACATCATTGGTTTGACCCGGCAGGTGGTCTGCCTTAATTTGTAGGACTATTAGTATTGTTCAATGAACATCTTGGATATGTCGTCTTTGCACAGGTTATATTGTACAATGCATTGTCTATCTTTAATTTCAAAATATTGTCAGATTGTGGAATATTGCCAGATTGTTTAATTTGTTGAGTAACTATTGAGAACGGAGCCTTTTTGCAACATTTTCAGAAGATGCAAAGTCGTAGGATACAATTGTCATCTTTCAATTCCAGTACATAGTACGATAAATGTATTCTAATATTTTTAATGCTTTTAATCCTTCATTTTCGACATTGTAACTCTAAGACAATTTTTTGTATTACGAAAAAAAAAATTTCCTTATCATTTCGCTTTTAAAGTTCGACACCCATAGATTTCAATCCTGGTTCCGCCACTAACAGCCAACATACTCCTCTCTGTCATGACAAACTGAGAACCGTGTGATTCATATCTCCACTCCCTTTTGTGACCTTTTCAAATCGGGAATTCAACTTGCAATGAATCCCAAAGAGATTTCTCTATAATATTTTATAGAAAAGGTTGGAAAGACATTACTTCATGCTACAGTCAGCTGCTGTCATGAGTAGTGAAGGATCTTTAAGTTGGTTCAAAGGGACGGGTGAGAGCTCTCTGTTGAAGCTCTAGTTGCTGACAATTCATGCTTTCATTTCCCCTCTCTCACACTCAAGCTACGTCTTTGTCTTTCATATATATGTTTGAGTCTCTCTCCTGAAGTAGCAGTCATGTATAATACATTTCTCCACTCCTAGTGCTCGAAGAGAAAAAAAAAAGTGAAAAAAAACTTTGAGCTTTTCAGGTAGAGACCGTAGAGAGAGCATGAAGATGTAATTTGTGCCAAAAGAAAAACATGTGTTTGGGGGCTATATTGCCATTGCGAATGAAGATGATTTCAGAGAGAAGTAATGAGTTCATGTTTTGAAAATTAAGTGTTAAATGTTGAAGAAGACAACACAAAACGATGCACATTGTTCGTGGGGCATTATGGTATTTTTGCTTGGTATGGGGTTTTGAACATAATTGAAACGTGACACATACATTAAAGTGGTGGGTTACATTGTTAGTTCGTGCGGAGAAATTATAATTAACCTGTGAAAAAAATATTTTACTTTTAAAATATTTCTTAAAACATTTGAAATTTTATTATCACAATTTTTTTTTAAAGAATTTTAGTTAATAGAAGATAATTTTGAGAGTTTAAAACGAGACAAATACATTAGGGTGGTGGGTTGCAACAAGTTGTAGTTTGAGGAGATTTTTTAGATTGCAATACTGTTAGTTTGTGGGGAGAAATTGTAATTAACTCGTGATAAATATATTTTACTTTAAAATATTTCTTAAAAATTTTGAAATTTTTTTATTACCAAAACTATGTATGGGAAGAATTTTTTTAAAAGAATTTTTAGTTAATAGGAGATAATTTTGAGAGTTTATAAAAAGTTGGTGAAAAAGTTAGTTTGATTGTAAAATGATTTTATTAGAGTTTCTTGAAAAGTAAGGAGATAAAAGATTTGATATAATTTTTTATTTTATCAAAAAGTATTGAAACCATGTGAAAAAGTGTTGAATTATGTTTAAAAGTTTATAAGATTGTGATGTTTAGTAGTAATATTGTTGTCTTTTTAATTTTTTTGTTTAAAGAAACTGAATTTTTTTCTAAACAAACAATGTTGTTTCATAAGAGATTGTAAGAGTTTTAGGATTTTTGATAGAATTGTGAATATTTTTATAGATTTTTGTATAAAGGTTGTTGAAAAGTTTTTAAAATATTCAATTTTTATTGAAATTTATAAAAAGATATAGAGAGAGATGATTTGATGCAATTGTTTAAAAAAATAGTATTAGAGTTAAGTAAAAAAGTATGGAGTGAAAAGATTTGTTATAATCTCTTTTTTAGACTTGTGGTTCTTGTTAGAAAATTAATATGTGGCATACATTTTTAGACATAACAGATGTGGCTTTTAAAAAAAATAATAATGATTTCTACCAGATAAATAAATAATAATAATATGATATAAAACTTAAAATTTAAAATAATTTTTTTGAAAAAAAAAATCCAAAGGGACAAACTTGCCACCTTGAGAGTGGTGGAGGTGGTGAGTACTTTGAGTTAGTCAAGATTAGGGATGAAGAGGACTGGCAAAGAGTTTGAACATATTAGAAAATAACTTACTATAGGAAGTTTAAGTCATCTTCAACCTTACATGTAAAATTTTCTGTTGACTAATCTTACTAAGTTGAACTGACCCTTATAATTATCCAAAAGAGCTTCAAAAATAACCTTAACTAGTCTTTTTAAAGTCAAATCACAAATGTGACCATTGCTTTCCTTAAGTTTAGGTTGCTTTTGTTTTGGCTTAAAATGAGGAAAATGAGAAAACATTTACATATAAAAGTATTTGCAGGAAAACTAAACAAGTTTCAGTGTTTGACTAATTCATTGAAAATAAACATATAGTGTTTGGTTGTCACTTGAAAATTTAAAGAATATTTTATAGTAGTTTCAATTTATCCAATTTTTTTTTGTGAGCTTGTTTAGTTTGATTTACTTTCTTGATGTCAATGAAATCTCTAAGAAAAAGAAATTGAGTCTACAAAAAAAGAAAGAAAATGACAACAACAAAAATTTATATATTAAACAACGTACATGTTAAAATAAGAGAGCTGACAAAGAGATTTTTTGAATTTAAACTTAAAGATAATTAAAAATGGAAGAGTTGCGCATAGAGAGGTTTTTTTTTTTGAATTTGAACTTAACTATAGGCTGTAATTTGTTAGATAGTAGAGAAAAAACAATTTTTATTTTCCTTTGAACGTTTATTTATTTTCTTTTTGACTTTTTTTTTCGCACCAACCAAACACATTTTTTGAAAATATTAAGCATGAAAATATGATCTTCAGTAGAAACAAACACAGCCTTACCTACTGGCAGTTTTCCACCTTATGCAATACAAACATGACTTTAATGGATGACAGCATACTCAAATAAATTGGACCTTCTGCCACTGTTTTTTTTAAAGTCATAATGGACAGCTGAACAGAGCTTGCTGGAAGGGCGATTCGACCCCGAATCTAACACGCTCAGTGGTAGAACTTTTGCTACTTAAATCAATGATGGGAGTCCAGCCGAGCTGTACGGCTCCGCTATTAATTGACGTGGCAGTCTCGGTAATGAGAGTTGGTGAGAAAATCTCAATTTGTCCAACCGGATGTCTCGTCTGTTTATCCGGATCCGTAGTATGCGGATGAAACATCTTTCCTCCTTCGCAAATGGCCTCGATCGAAACCCAAGATGCTCATCATCATTTTGTCCTCTCTGTACGTGCTTCTGCAACTTTCGCACCGTCGATAGACTGATACCACACCACGTCAAGAATAAATTGATTGGCCAAAGGGCCCAGAGATAACTTCTCAAATTCTGCTGCAGACATGGTGGGGTTACAGGGGTCTCATACAATAAATAAAATATGACAAAATAGAAGGAGCTAGGCCCAGACAACAGGATGAGTATCGTCTGCAATTTCTAGGGTATTGCAGAGGATACAATTCTCTCAATCGTGGCCGTTGGTTTTGAAATAAGCGGTTACTATTATGCCACACTATCAATCCGAGTGAAAAGTAAGATATGTGTTTAAAAAATTTTAAAAACACACGCTAGTTTCTTAACGTCGTTACTTCCTTCTTCTTCCTTCCTTTTTCGCCCTAGTTTTTTATTATGTTGAACGTTGAAGCAACGCAGAGTCTTGAAGCTCTTAGAAAATGAGAGTCTATCTTCTCGCTGCGTTTTCCATTGCCTCAGAGCTCACCATGGTCATTGTTCGTTGTCTCTGTGACCTTTTGCTTTGAGTTATTTGGTCCCTTGTTTTTCTTATCTTAGTTGAATTTTGTTGAGGTATACCCCCTCTATGAAGCCTCAACTAAAGACTTGGAACAAATTTTGCCAATTGCACGAATGAACTTTTTGGGCATTGCCTTGTCTTCATCAATGCACCTTTTCTCTTGATGATCTCTGGTTTGACTTTTCTTTTCTCCTCCAACATCCACTGGAGAAGTTCAAGCTGTTCAGCTTCAGGGACTGGCTGCCGCACCTTCACAGGCTCCAGTGTTCAGTCAAAGGAGTGATGGTATCTCAGAAATTGTAATCGGATCAGGGGGACTTCCACTGTAGCTTTCCTATGTCCTGTTTCTGCAGCTTTGCTATGAACTATGCTTGCATCTTTCTTTCTTGCCCCTACAAACATGTAAGCTACGGACAAATCAACCTGACCAAAACGCTACTGCGACACGGGCATCGTCCATAACGTAACCAACACCTTTTTTGTTTTCATTTTGGTTTCTCTTCAACCGTTTAGCTCCAAAGAAAATCGAAGAAACTAAAAAAAAAAGCAAAATTTGGTATCTTGTCTCATTCAGACAAGCTCGAAGCTTCGTCTGGGTGAGAACAAAAAGAAACAGACAAAAAGAAAAAAAAAGGAAGGAGAACAAGAAAGGAAAAGACGGACAAAGAGAAAGAACAAAGAAGAAGAATAATTACTTCGAAAAAAAAAAGAGAAGAAGAAAGTGACGACGTCAAACACGTGTTTAATTTTTAACGTTGATATCTTGAATTTCGCACAAATTACTAACGTGGCAGAGTTCTGACCTTTAGTTCGAAACCAACGGCCAATATTAAGAGAATTGTACCATCTGCAATACCCTAGAAATTGCAGACGATACTCATCCCATCCTAGACAACAATGGCAGGTAATATGCCGGTGAAAATATCAGTACCACTTTTTTCCGACATCCGGCCAATATTATCCAATATCTTTGTCCTTTTATCGGGTCTGTATATTTTTAAAACATCGTACTAATCAACTATTTAAATTTATTGCTTGATCTCAAAATTATAATTTTACTTTTATAAAATAGTACCACTCAAAAAAATTATAAAAATATAATTGTTATTTCAAGGTCCAAAAACGAATTTTTAGTTCAAATTAATCAAAAAATTTTAATTGAGGGTGCAAAATGTTAAAATTTATAGTACCTAATGGTACAATGTGACAAAAATAATAGATTGAGTGTAAAGTGCTAATTATATTAATAGAAAAATTAACGTTGACAACAATATTGGTAGATTAATTATAAGCCGGTGAAATCAGTACCTCTTTTTTCCGAGATCTTAATATATTATCTATTATCTTTGACCCTCTTGGATCTTGACATTTTGCAACTTTTTGTCATATTATACTCATCAATTATTTAAATTTTAAGAAAAATTGCAAATCACTCATTAGGTGACAAGAATTCCTTTTTTACTTGCGTATGGGGGAATTTCAGAAATTAAAATACCAATTGAGAGGTGTGTTGTGCACAATTATGTCTAATCAGTTGACCACCAAATCTATGTCCAAAGATGAGCTAGCACAGGCAATATGAACAAAAAAAAACCAGCTCACCAAGAAAACTATATGATGGAAAAATTCACAGCAAAGAAATATATTAGCAGATAAATTGAAATTACAGACTCATCAACCAATAACCCAATAAAAATTACAGAAAATCAATTCACATAAAAGCTCAAATAAATAAATTAACATAATTGCCTAAAATCCTAAGCTACAAAAATAAAATAACTGAAAAAGGGAACGAAAACTCACTAATCCCGTCCGAGAGACTATCTTCGACCGCTAGCAGAAACAGATCTGAGAATCCAAAACCAAAAAAGACAAATTGGAAAAGAAAAAGAAAACAAAATCAAGAGTCAAGACTACGATAATTGTCGTACACTCGCAGAGACGCACAAGCAGAGAGAGAGAATGAGAAACCGGTTATACCTGGTGCGGCGGTGGGGCAATGGTTGAACGACGACTGGGCCACGACAGAGAAATAAGAAATTGTGAGAGAGAAGGAGAGCGATCGCGCAAGAGGGGCATGTGGTTTTTCAAAGCATGGGTGAAACTGCCGCAAACATGATAGTAAGAATAAAAGCACCGACCCTTGTACAAGACGTTGATGTATCCTTCATTCATTTTTCACCATTTTTCATCATGTCCTTGTGGTCCTTGGTAAACACTTCTTGAGGAGTCAAGCCATCTTTGTTTCTAGCTTCTTTAACCTTGGGGTGGACAACACTCTCTACCTCCTTCATTTATTAAGCAAAACCCCAAAAAGAATGAAAATCACAATACATATAATACGATATAGGAAATCAAAGACATGAAAACTTAAAACTTGAAATCAAAAGTTTCAGAATGTCCATTTTCAATTTAATTGATATTAATATTACCTCCTCCCATTGAATATGCAACACTAGGTTTCCAACACTAACACACACTCTCTCTCATCACTTAAATCTACGAATTTTGAAGTAGAGTAGTGTTCATCTGTAGTCGTATTTTACTCATATCCGTTTTATTCAATTCAAGTACGCTATACCTGCACATCCTTAGCTTTCTTCTACTATTCTCCTTTCCCTATTGCAAAAACTTTGTACTGCTTGTTTTATAACTAGCTAGATGTGAACAAATATCATCTTTATCTTCATCCTGAATGCAAAAAAAAATGACATAGTGAGAGGAAATAACCTCGAACCATTGTAGCTTGCTTTGCATCTGTAAAGCTGAACCCGGAATGCGACTGACTATAGTGGTACCTATTGACATCCCCGCCCAATATAAAACTCTAGTTGGCCTGGGCCTAATGGGTATCGGGCCCAGGCACCAATCAGGGCCAGACCAATTAATGATTAAAAAAAATTAGATATAAAATTTTCTTTTGGGCGGAGGAATGGCTAGCAAGTGCCCTGGGTCGCTACCCTCTCGTTTCGCCACTGACTATAATTAAGAATGAAACTAATTCCTGTCGTCCTTGAAATCCCTTATCTTATCGGGTATAAGGTTCGTCTTTAAAAGCCACTATTTTTCAGGGATAACCCAACTAATCGCATCCCTGGAGGTTATAGGCCATAATTTTTTGGAAACAACCCTATATATGTTCGTACCAAGAATACATTTTTAGATCAAATGATATTGTTCATACCCAGAATGCATTTTAGAGATGAAGATTCATTACTGAAAAGATTTTGTTCCTAATAGAAGGTTTTAATGTTGTTAAGATATTAATGAATCCTTTCAATGACCTCGATTGAATTAAACAATGTACTAATGCACTCAACTGTTTAGTAAACCTGTCATGCCTCAAGTCCCATATAACTCTTGGAAGCTATATAGGTTTATGATTTTTTTTTCAAAACTGAAGAGCATGTTCTTTATAAAACTAAACTAGAGCAGTACTATCCATCATACATTCTCAAACTTGAAGCCCAGACTTAAAATATTACATAAAGGGAAATATCATCGAGTCATCACAGATTCACATATCTATTTACACTACCACACCCAAACCTTATACAAAAATCCTCAAGTTCTACTTCATTACCACACACCTCTGTTCCTAAAGGATTTGTATCTACAACTCTCAAGACTTTCTACAACACATACTTAGACACATACGAGCTTCCTAAAACATGTAAAGGTAAAGGGTGAGCTACAACAAACTAGCTCAAAAAGTAAAAGAAGTTCAACAGTTGGTGAGTCACTGTGTTCTATTAATTCTATGCAAAAATTTGTTCAATTCTACAAAATTATAAGGGTTAATTATAATTTTTCCCCTCAAACTATTACTTGATTCTCAAATACCCTCACAAACTTTAACTCGTTACAACTCACTACCACAAACTATACTTTTCGTTGCAATTTTATCTCCTACCTGCTGAAGTTGTTTTATCGAACTAATTCCATCCCATATAAACGACACGTAACTTTCTCTTTACTTGAAAAAACAAATTTGACCAGCTCGATTTTAAGTGAAAGTTAGTAATCTTTTTTATTTTTTATTTATTTTTTTTAAAAAAAAAATCAGCTAAATACAAATTATTTTTTGGGTCTACAAATTGCTAGAAGTATTGTAGAAGGCAAATGAGGACTCAAACGGGGTAACATTGTCTTTTCACGTAAGGAGAAGATCACGTGTTGGTTACGTGGGATATAAACTGTTTGACATAATGACTCTCTAGACGGTTGAGGGATGAAATCGCAATGAGAAATATATTTTATAAGAAAAAAAATACCAATTTCAGAGTTTCAACAATAAATGCCTAAAATCCCAATTTCACTTCCAAATACACTTTATATACTCAAACATTTTTATTTTCAAATATCTCATGCACTTCTAAAATAATTTACAAAATATGCTTAGCAAATTTTGCTTAACGCACTATATTGAATATAACCACGCACCTCAATTATTCTCTCTCAAACCTATTGAACAGTATAACCAAATATCAATTCTATATTGGCACCCGACATATGTAAATTTTTCCAAACCATATATATTTTTAAATCACAATAAATTACTGAACACTAACATTATAGCATAAACTTACCTCCAAAATCAGTACTTTACACACTTTCTAATTATCAAAATTAAAACTTATAACAATATATATCTTGAATCGAAATTTCTGCAATATACCAACTCAATATAAACCATTATAACAACTCAATATAAACCATTTCTAAGCTTCCAACTCAAAATCTAATAAATATAACCGAAAATTAACTTAATTAACAAGGCATTTCTATGATATGAGAAAACTAACCGAAATTCTGAACTTACACCTTTCTTTAATTTCTCTCCCCTTTTCTTTCTCTTTCTTCTCCCCGATTCTCTTTCGCTTTTCCTCTCAATTTCCTTTCTTTCATTTCACTCTTCTCTCTGCCTATTCCGGTATATTCTTCTCTGTTATGTGCAAAAATGCTTAAACTACCATACAAAGCCTTAGGACCACATCTTTACTGATACTGGGGTTAACCAGGGAAAGCGCGGGACACCTCTTGAGCACCTCGGAATGCTTGGAATAAGAGAAATGGACACCTCGAAAATAATAACGGGGACCTTGGAAATAGAATTGGGGACCTCGGAAAGTGCTAACCCGGGATAGATAGACACATCGGATAGGAATGGAGACCTCGGGATGTTTGTGACATGGTCGGAAAAGTGTATTAGTATCTTCGAAACACACTCTAACTCACACACTCGGATAGATAAGATCACCACCCAAGTAGAACATAAAGGGATACAAAAATCACCACCCAATG
Source organism: Myrica gale (assembly GCA_963930655.1). Lineage (NCBI taxonomy): Eukaryota > Viridiplantae > Streptophyta > Magnoliopsida > Fagales > Myricaceae > Myrica > Myrica gale. The sequence goes on along the minus strand of OZ005602.1, from coordinate 6,159,005 downwards.
TAATCCAACACGGGATACAGAGCAAGAACTTGCCACCTATCGGAATCCACCGAAGGATAAGAGTTTGCAGAAGAAATCCTTCTTCAAAGTAGTCTAAGGCTCAAGTTGTATTAACACTCAAAATCTGTCTATCTCCATACAAGATAGGGGTATAAATAGCAAAGCTTGGAACAACCCTCCAAGCAAGAGTAAATGAGAATACATCTTCCAAAATATTAATTAGGACTTAGCAAACACAAAATACTTTTAGGGAAACGAAAAGACACATTGAAAATCCAAAAGAACAATCCAAAAATAGGAAACTCATCCAAACTTCGCAACATCTCGTAATGAGCTGCCAGCCTGACCTCCTTGAAGTAATTTAACCATAACTTCGTCTAGAAAAATCCAAATTGTACGCCGATTGATGCGTTGGAAAATAGACTTGTAGAGCTTTCCAACAAGCTATAAATCGAATAGAAACCCCTCGTATCCTTGCAGAATTTAATTTCAATCTCGACATTTTATGTTGACCACACCTGTGTCATGCTCCCTTGGTTGGAAAAGACTCGACTTCGAGGCTAGATCTTCATATTTTTCTTCATGATATGAGGATGGGTCAGAGACATTAAAGGTTGCTGAAACTCCATATTCCCCTGGAAGTTTAATTTTATACACATTATCACCAATGTGTTGAAGCACCTTGAAAGGATCATCGACTCTAGGTCTAAGCTTAGGATGTCTTCCTCCTGGAAAACGTTCTTTCCTTAGATGAATCCACACCAAATCACCTTCTTTGAAATTTGCTGGCTTTCGGTGCTTGTTGGCTTGCTTCTTGTACTTCTCAGTTTGCTTGAGAATCCGATCACGAACTTGTTCGTGCAACTTCTTAATGTTCTTCACTCTTTCCTCGACATCAGCACTAAATTGATAAGTAGTAGGAAGTGGAGTCAAGTCCAAAGGACTAATAAGATTCTGACCATAGACAATCTTAAATGGACTACAACCCGTAGTTTGACTAGTGGAACGATTATAAGCAAACTCGACGTGTGCATGAATTAAATCCCATTGATGAATATTCTTACCAACAAAGCTCCTTAATAAATTTTCCAAGCTTTGATTGACAACTTCAGTTTGTCCATCGGTTTGAGGATGACAAGTTGTACTGAATTGCAGATTAGTTCCAATCTTCCTTCAAAGAATACGCCAAAAATGACTCATGAACTTCGTATCTCGATCTGATGTGATAATCGTTGGAATTCCATGAAGGTTAAGAACTTCTTAAAAATAGAGATCCGCCACATGAGAAGCATCAAGAGTTTTCCTACAAGGAATAAAATGCGCCATCTTTGAATAGCAATCAACAACCACCAAAACTGAATCTTTGTTTCATTGAGTCTTTGGCAAATCCACAACAAAATCCATACTTATATCTTCCCAAGGTGAATTAGGAATTGGAAGTGGAGTGTATAACCCAATATTTTGGCCATGACTCTTGGCAATGTGACAAGCTCTACAATGCTCCACATGTCTCATAACATCTCGCTCTATTTTTTGCCAATAGAAATTTTCTTTGATAAGAGAAGAGTCTTATCTCTACCAAAGTGACCAGCAAGTCCACCATCATGACCTTCAATGATAATGACATTCCTCAAAGAGCATTGTGGAATACACAATTGATTGCCTTTGAAAAGATAACAATTTTGTAATAAAAAAGAGTGAGAAAGACCCTTAGAACATTCTTCCCATACCTTGGCAAAGTAGGGATCCTCGTTGTAAAGCTCTTTCACCACTTCAAAGCCCAAAACATTAACTTGCATAGTAGAAATCAAGGAATGTCGATGACTCAAAGCATCAGCCACTTGATTTTGAACACCCGCCTTATGCTTAAGAACAAAGGAAAATGATTGTAAAAACTCACTTCATTTGGCATGTCGGGAATTGAGTTTTCGTTGGCTATTCAAATACTTCAAGGCTTCATTATCCAAGAACAAGATGAACTCCTTAGGAAGGAGATAATGACTCCAATGATGTAAGGCTCGAACAATAGCATAAAATTCTTTATCATAAGTCAAATATTTTTTACGAGACTCACTCAACTTTTCACTAAAGAAGGCAATATACTTTCCTTCTAGACTAAGTACTTCACAAATGCCAACATTATAAGCGTCACAATCAACTTTGAACAAAATGTCAAAATTTGGCAAGGAAAGGATTGGAGCTTCCGTCATCTTTCTCTTGATAACTTCAAAACTTTTCTTGGCTTCGCTAGTCCACTTGAAAATACCTCCCTTCAAACACTCGGTGACGGGTGCAATGATAGAGCTGAATCCTTTGATTATCTTCAATAAAATGATGCAAGACCATGAAACCTTCGAATATCATAAATCGACCTTGGTATAGGCCAAGTCGTGATTGCTTCAATCTTGCTAGGATCCACCTTTATCCCTTCGCTAGACACCACATAGCCTAAAAAGATAAGGCTCTCTGTAAAGAAATGACTTTTCTTCAAATTGGCAAACAACTTTTGTTCCCGTAGAGATGTGAACACTTTCCGAAGATGTTCCAAGTGTTGCTCCTTATGCTTGCTGTACACCAAGATATCATCAAAGTAGACAACAATAAAATGCCCAATAAAATATTTAAATACATGATTCATAAGGCGCATGAAGGTGCTAGGAGCATTAGAAATCCCAAAAGGCATAATCATCCACTCATAAAGACCATCTCGAGTTTTGAAAGCGGTCTTCCATTCATCTCCCAGCCTCATTCGAATTTGATGATAACCACTTCGAAGATCTATCTTCGAAAAGATAGAAGCACCGTGAAGTTGGTCAAGAAGATTATCAAGGCGAGGAATAGGAAAGCTATATTTGATGGTAATCTTGTTCACCGCTCTACTATCAACACACTTCAGCCATGTTTCATTCTTCTTTTGTACAAGAAGTGCTGGAAAACACAATGACTCATGCTTTCTTTCACCAAGCCTTTAGCCAAAAGCTCCCCAACTTGCCTTTGCAATTCTTCATTCTCCTTAGGACTCATCCTATGAGCTGCTTTGTTTGGAATGATAAAACCCGGTACAAGATCAATGCAATGTTGAATGTCTCTCATAGGAGGGAGACCATAAGGAATTTCTTCGGGGATGACATCAAGGAATTCCTCAAGAAGATATTGCATAACAATAGGTGGTTCATTCACTTCTTCATTTTCTTCCATCAGCACAAGAGCACAAACTTCATTAGAGCACACAAATTCCTTCTCAACATCACAAATAGAGAGTAAATTATTTTCCTCTCCTTTATAAGGTTTGAGAGATCTCTCCAAACGCAAAGGACCCAAAATGATCTTTACTCTATCTTTGACAAAATCATAAGTATTCTTGAACCCGACATGAATAGCTTTTCTATCATATTGCCATGGTCTACCAAGAAGTAAATGACAAGCATCCATAGGCATAACATCACATAATACTTCATTTTTGTAATTCTTGCCAATAGAAAATTGAACAAGAGTGCGTTTATTTACCTTCACCTCGTTTCCTTTTCTAAACAACGCAAGCTTGTAAGGTTGAGGATGATGTTGTGACTTAATTTTCAGCTTCTTCACCATGTCTTCAGCCACCACGTTCTCACAACTTCCACCATCAATGATAATATCACAAACCTTACTATGGGAAGTGCATCTTGTTTGAAAAATGTTTGTCCGCAGCCATTCATCACAATCTTCATGGACTGAACTCAAACTTCTTCGAACAACAAGTGATTCTCAAATGTCGGCATAAGTGAAATCTTCATCTTCCTTGTCTTTGTCATCGTTCTCCGTTGGTTCCTCTTCATCGCCTTCGTCCGTCCATTTTTCTTCAATAAAAGTCACCACTTTGCGATTTGGACAATCAGAGGCAATATGGCCAAATCCTTGGCATTTGAAACACTTACGAGAATTTGGATTTTGGCGAATTGAAATCGGTCCTCCTTCATTCTTCGGGATTTGATGATTTGCTTTGTTTGCTGAGAACTTTGGTGCTAAATCTTTAGGGACTAAAGAGCTCCCTCGGTTAGAATGAAGCCTCATTTTGTTGCTTTTCCACCTTCATTGCTAGCTTCACAAAATCGTTGTAAGTCCAATACGGTTCTAATTGGATAATATTGCCAATCTCCAATCGTAGTCCACTAAGATAGCGAACGATAGTTTGCTCTTCTGACTCCGCCACATCACACTTCATCATGAGATGGTCGAACTCCACAGTATATTCTTCCACCAAAAGATCCTTTTGCTTAAAATTGTGAAACTTAAGGAAAATATCTTGTCGGTAATTATCCGGCAAAATTTTTTGCTTAATTCTCATCTTTTCCCTTGTAGCAATACAACTTCTTCCTTCTCGAGCACGCTGCTTCTTTAAATTCTCCCACCATAGAGAAACATATTTATTCAACTTTAATGCAACAAGCTTCACCTTTCTTTCTTTAGGCACTCCTTGTAATCAAAGATCCGCTCCACCGAATGAAACCAATCAAGAAACTCCTCCGGCTGCATCCTTCCTTCGAACTCGGGGATATCAACTCTCACATCAAGTTGATCTCGTTGAACTTCATGGTTTCTTTCATTACAACGACGACGATAATGCACATGTTCATCCGATGTTGCTTCACTTCGATCACGATAGAAAGGATTCTCATTCTCATGAGGAGAAGATTCACCATCCGAACCATGATTAGAATCAAAAGGCTCATAATGCTCAAAACGTTGCTGAAGTTGTTGTAATTGTCTCTTTTGATCTGCAAGTTCAACTTCATGGAGATCTCTTTCAAGAGCTGGAGGGGGGTCAACATTTGGCCCACGACGACGACGACCCGCCATGACAACCTGGATCTGATAACACTTGATACCAGGTTTAACCGGGGAAGGCACGGGATACCTCGGAATGGTTGGATTGAGATAAATGGACACCTCGAAAATAGTAAAGGGGACCTCGGGAATAGAATTGGGGACCTCGTAAAGTGATAACCTGGGATAGATAGACACATCGGGATAGGAATGGATACCTCGGGATGTTTGTGACAAGATCGGGAAAGTGTATGGGTATCTTTGAAACACACTCTAACTCACACACTCGGATAAATAAGCTCATCACCCAAGTAGAATACAAAGGGATACATAAATCATCACCCAATGTAATCCAACACAACATACAGAGCAAGAACTCGCTACCTATCGGAATCCACCGAAAGATAAGAGTTTGTAGAAGAAATCCTTCTTCAAAGTAGCCTAAGGCTCAAGTTGTATAAACACTCAAAATCTGTCTATCTCCACTACAAGAGAGGGGTATAAATAGCAAAGATTGGAATAACCCTCCAAGCAAGAGTAAATGAGAATACATCTTCCAAAATATTAAATAGGACTTAGGAAACACAAAAGACTCTTAGGGAAATGAAAAGACACTTTGAAAATCCAAAAGAACAATACAAAAATAGCAAACTCATCCAAACTTCACAACACCTGGTAATGAGCTGCCAACCTGACCTCCTTGGAGTAATTTAACCATACCTTCATCTAGAAAAATCCAAATTGTACACTGATTAATGCGTTGGAAAATAGACTCGTAGAGCTTTCCAACAAGCCATAACGCAAACAGAAACCCTTCGTAAATCCTTCCAGAATTTAATTTCAATCTCCAAAATTTATGCTTACCACACCTGTGTCATTTAGAATATGAGAAAAAGATATATTTTACCCACAAACTACCATATGTTTTGCACTTTGCATCCTAAACTACCATATTTGTGACATTGCACTAATAAAATATCAATATTTAATACATTGAAAAATAGATAGATGGTTCAATGTGATAGAGATGAATAGTTTGTGAGTGCAATATCTCAAAAGTAATAGTTTAAGGTGGTAAGTGCAAAATAAGTGGTATGTAGTTCGTAGGTGAAAAATTAAACTATTACTTTTGCGACATTGCTCTAATAAAATATCAATCTTTAATACATTGAAAAATAGATAGAGGGTTCAATGTGACAGAGATGAATAGTTTGTGGCTGCAATATCTCAAAAATAATAGTTTAAGGTGTAAAATGCAAAATAAGTGGTACGCAGTTTGCGGAAAAATCTATATTAACAACCTGATATATATGAAACTTGCACCTGAATGGTTTTTTTGTTTGACCCAATGACCAAAGCAATTCATGAATTTGTAACTAATGTGGGATAAACATATTAAGACATTGACACACTACATTTACTCCGATTAAGAAAGTAATAAAATATACTTAACAACTTCCTGCGTTTGAGGCGCTTAATTTGCAGTACAAGTTGGGTTCATGTACCTCAGCTGATTCCTTCCACTTTTAAGGTGCTTAATTTAATTTCTAGGTTCAAGTTAGGTTGAGTACATATCATGATGATATTCTCCGTAAAACTAACTGGGATGAGGTTAGCTCAACTACCAGTTAGCAACCGTCGAGTACACAATATATGATCGTGCAGTAAAGGTCATGAGTCGGCCAGTGGCCCCGAAACGACAGAAGCGTACGTACGACTATTCAAAAGGCTCCAGTCGTATACTTAATGTCCATGGCCTGCATCATTGAATGCATTTTCTGCTGCGTCCAGGACATGGATCTTTAACAGCAAATATATATATATATTAACATTTTATATCCAGTTATATGTATATATTTACGTGTCGTGTCTCTTGAAGTACTGCACACCAGATTCTACAGTCACGATTTGTCTTCCTCCCTACGTCCCCACCTGCCAACCCCATGAAGAACAAGGTTTTGGGCCGGTATCTTTCCCGGTCCCCCTACTATACCAACTATCACAAACAACAAAAGGATGGAAAGGGAGGGGGATAGATAAAATCCACCATGATTTGCTCACAAGATTTAGGGCCGGATGCAATTGGTGACGACCTCATGAGATCACTCTGCGAGAAGCATCTTCGGTCGAAGTTGCGTACAGTACAGGAAAAGGAGATTAATACGTCGCATCATATGGAAGAAAATACTACCATTCTGTTTGGCTGCACGAAAATATTATTCGAGAACAAACTGACAGTGCATAGTCTATCTGTTAGGAATATATTTAGTTGGCATTCCTTCGTGTGTAAGCTTGTTGAAACTTCTGAGATGTTAGGTTTGTAAGGTTTTTGGGATGAGCTGAAATCTGCATTACAAAGAACTGGGGATTACTTCAGAAAAGGCAAGTCAGGTTGAAGTCAGATACAAGTCAGCCAGAAATGCGTTTCAAAGAACGACGTAACAGAAATTGGTTAGTTCTGTTTTAATTATATTAAAGACACCCAGAAAGACCAAAATGCCCATAACCTTCTACGTGGAAATTGAGAGTTACCCATAGCTTAAAAGCCTCTCAATATCCATAAAAAAAGGGTTACGATTCAGAAAATCGAGAACTACTGTGCCTTCTTCGAAAGACTTCCTTTTTGCTTAGTTCTGCCCCCTTAGGTTTTCTAAGCCCTTGATGAACTGAGAATGAAGCCTCAAAGAAGAAACCCCTCTCTTTAGGATTCTTAGTTCGAAAGTTTGATCACTGTATTTGGTTTTCACACAAAGAATTTCAAGACTTCAGAGGTTGCTGAGATCTTGAAGATTTGAGTGTCAGGCTCGTGTGTTTGCTGCTAGTGCGAGTTCGCAAGTGAAGTCGGCAAAGGTCAGAATAGCTAGGTAAGTGGGGTTGGTTTTTCAAATGGAAGAGAGGTTCTCTGTCTCTGCGTTGGCGCAGATCCGAGTGGTGTAGTTCGGGTAAGGTTGCAAGTGTGTTAGACTAGGATATTGGGTATTCGGGAGTCTATTGATCACCTTGTAGTTCGAATTTGAAAACTAGTGAAACTGTTACCTGGCTTACGGGCCCGTAGAGTTTTTCTCTTTTGAAATTTGTTTCCAAGAGAGTTTCTCTTCGTAACCAAAAGACTTGTGTCATTCTATTGTGACTGATCTCTTATTTACTGTTCTTGATTTAAGGGTTAATCATCTTGAACTGTATATTGAACTCTTAGGTGATAGTGTTTGGTGAAAGAATCTTGATTATAGATTCTTTGTTAAATTGAATTCCTGTTAGTGTTTTCTTTATATTGCGGTGAAATGTATTTACAGTGAACTTACTAATATTGGTTTGTGAAGTTTGTGCAGGAACTTTTCGTGTTGATTGAAATAGTTTTAAGATTGTTGTTGGAGTGTGTTTATCTACTCTGAGTTGTCTGTGTGTAGAGTGTGTAGTATCTACTTGTTGAAATGTTGTAATAGGTAGTTTATAAAACAAAAATTGGATAACCTATTCACCCCCCCTCTAGGTTAAAGTGGTATCTGATTGGGTCTTAAACAAGTCTGTTCACTATCTATTTACGTGAACTAGTCTTACATGATTTTCTATTTTTTTTAAGAAAACCGAGTTGGGTTCTTCTCCTACCCGTATTCAAATAGAACATGCTAAGCCAAATCTTCTTCATGTAAAACCTGCTTTATTTAGATCGGAAAAATCGTATGGTTTTATGAAATCATGTACTATGGCTCGAATCTGTAGTCAATCCTATTTTCGAGAAGAGCGGTTGACAATTGAATCCAAAATTTTCTATTATTTTCGTATCCCTTTGAAGAAGAGAGGTTCAAATCTAGCTCGGTCCAATAATTCGGCGATGAATAAAGTGAATATTGAATGAATAAAGAGATCATCTGCCTTTTTTTCGGGGGATCGGGAAGAGGAAATATGGTGTGCTGCAGCCTGCAAGTTGTGTAACCAAAGTTCTGGCTGGTTTTTTTTTTTTTTTGATATTTTATGTTTGGTCTGATAGGTCATGACGGCATTCACAAGATACAGCAAAAGGACAAATTGATGAGCTAGCATTCATCGATAAACAGTTGCTCCATGATGAAGTACACAAGAAGAGGGAGCCATGGACCTCTTCAGTTGATCCTTGTCTTCTTGGTGCTTTCCTCTTTGAGAAAATCCAGCAGTACGGTGCTCTTGCACTTGGGGCATTTTGGATCTTCCCCGGATAACATCACGTACATGAGGCATCGAGGACACCCTACAAGCACCATTGATATTTCTTCCTGGCTGCTTGGGCAGTCCATAGTTGTCTCCTCTGGCTCTGATGAAACGCAGAGCCCTCAATTGAATTCTCCGAAGAAGAAGTTGAAACACTAGTTCCCGACTCACGTGCTGAGTTTTCACTTGGTGACAAGGTCATGTTCAATTCTAGCTCCGGATCATTTGCTCTCCGGCTCATGTTTGCGTCTGTAAATAACAGCCTTCCTTTTCTCAAATGATTTTACCTGTACGTCCACTGCCATAACACAAGGAGAGTCTCATATAGTTTCATATAGTTATTTTAACTCAATTTGTTGAACGTGGATGCAATACAAAAAGATATTAGCAAATGAAGAGGAATATATATATATATAAGATGACCAATGGACAACTAAATATATAATAACCTAAATTTACCTTTGTATAAGGTCAAGGACTAATACTGCTTTTCGAATGGAAGGGTGGATACTGGCATGTGTAATTTGAGGAGAGAATAAAGCTGGAGAGATCGAGGAAGAGTTTGTAGGACAATTGCACGCAGATCTTTGCAAAGGTTTGGCGTTCTTGTTGATCACGCTGGACCTCTAAAGATTGTTATATATTGAAGTTAAGAGAGAGATGCCTTTACTTCTCAATTGATTACAAGGTACACGTGGAGGGTGGAGAGAATCAAGCAGAGAAAGAGAAGTTGGTTTAATTAATTGTATGTCCTGGGAAGAAGTTGGAAATTCAATTTTCAAACCGCGCGAAATAGAAGTTCAGAAGGAATACAAACCATGTGGAAAAAAACGAGTCCCCTAGATTGGTTTTGGATGCCTTGACTTACTCCTTGATCGAGTCTTTGAAATATGGAGGGGGAAACCGCCATGATTCGTATAGTTACGAAGAAAATTTTGACATACTCTTTTGTAAATGTCAGGGAGAGTTGGTTTATCAATGCTCAAATCTGGAATTTTTGGTTCCCTTTAAACTTCCTCCCTGGTTTTGGTTAACTTTCTGTTGTCTGGGGTTCCTTTTACTGTCTCAATTCTACGGCACTCAAATCAGAACTGCTTGCCCCTTTTCTTCGGTTCTAAAGCATAAAAAGGCCAGGAAACACATTCGACATTTCAGAAGATCTTAGGCCGACATTTCAAGTTTAGGGCATATTGCTCTCCTTTTGAAAAAATTTCAGGTTTGCGTCTAATTGGGAGGGTAAGCTATCATTTATTACATAATTGAATATTGACTAAATAGAGATAGTGATAGAAAATCCAATCACGTTGGAGACTAATTTCTGTGGCTGCTGATGATCAGATCCAAACTTAGCTAGGTTGCATGAATTTGACAATCCTCAAGTGCAAACTCTTTCGAGAACCAAATCCTCACCACATTTTTCGGCAAAATACCAGTCATTTCATTAATTATGAAGTCCCGATTGTTTTGTCGGCAGCTCCCAAAATATATATAACATGCATGCGCCAGTAGTTTATATAGATTCAAACATTTTGGGGTAAACTCATAATTAATCTCATATCTCTGAGGCAAAATCAAGTTACTACCCTTATTTTCCAAACCAATAATTTGATACTCCTCTATTTCAAAATCCTCAATCCTCGCCCCCCGTTTAAATTCACCGTCAAATGAGACGATTTTTCGTGAAATGACCAAAATGCCCTTGAAAAGTGATTGGTGGATGACCAGACTGCCCTTATTCTTTAGTTGTTGACGTACGGCTCTAATTCCCCACCACGCGGCGCCACCAGGTTCGCCGACATGGCCTAGATTTGCTTTGAGGCGGACCATCCCTTTACCATGTTCCACGACAAGGATCGTAATTGCCCGGCGGCAGCTCGGTCCCTGTTCACGGCACTTCTGCTCCCGAAAGACCAGTTTCGCTCAGCAGACTTGGTTACTACCTTCCTTTTCCTCGAGAATCAGCATTTGAGAAGTCAAGGACTTCTTGGCGCGATGGACCTGCCTATCGGTCTCTGTTCCAACGTCGTGATAGCGATCTCGGTCTGGTAGTGCCTTCACGATGTGAGACTGCATTGCAAACGTCAAGAATCTTCACGATGTGATCGAAGTACTTCGGGATGAGACGGTCAACTGGAAGCATTGAAATCTGTGAAGTGTCACGACCATTACCAGGATGGCCTTGAACTCAGCTTTGCAGCAAAGGAACTCGTCGACGAGCTTGCAGAGCCAGGAGATGGAGAGGAGAACATCACTCGGGTGGTTCGGTTCGGTCATGTCAGATAAACTCATGCGGGAGGCTTTGTTAGACGGTCATGAAGGCAGATGACACGTGACGCGCCAGGGACGAGTGATGCGATTTGGAGGGTTGGAGTGGGTTAGTGGCCGGGAAATGAAGGTTGATGAGTTTGGTTTCCACCGACGGGTTTTCGCACGACGACGCTAATAAACGCGTGCAGGAGGCTTTGCTAGACGGTCAGGTGCATGTGGAACGAATGTGCAGCAATGCATTGGCCATGATCAAGAACATGACGGATACTGACATTGCGAATGAAAATAAGATGGTCAATTGGAAGCTCATGGAGGACATTGATGAAACCAAGTGGTCAGAATGATTGTCAGCTGAAGGGAAGAAGGGATTAGAAGAGAGGAGGTGAAAAACATTTTTCAAGGGCATTCTAGTCATTTCACGAAAAACCGTCTCATTTGACGGTGGATTTAAACGGGAGGGGGAGGGGCGAGGATTGAGTGATTTCGAAACATATGGGGTCTCAAATTGCTGGTTTTGAAATATAGGAGTCTCAAATTGTTGGTTTAGAAAATATGGGTAGTAACTTGATTTTGCCCCAAAAATATGTGGCTAACTATGAGTTTACCCCAAACATCATTATCTTCTAGTCTCCATGTAATTGTCAAACACAACTTGCAGTTACTTGCTTCCCTGCAGGTATTTTTTTTTTTGGTTAAATGCATGTCATGCCCCTGTGATATGATGCAAGAGGAAATATGCCCTTCCGTTATGTTTACCTCAGAGGTATGAAAGGACATATTTGCTCCTGAATGTTTACCTCAGGGGTATGAAAAGGACTTTGTTTACCTCATGGGCATATTTGCTATTACCGCATACCACAAGGGCATGACATGCATTTAACCCTTTTTTTTTTTGGCCATCTAGCAGTTTTTGAGGATTTGACCCAATGTATTCCGCTCCAAGGAGGGGTCTCCACTACCAAAGGGAGGGGTACTGCCAGCTGTATACTCCAATATTTGTTTATCTATTTTATACAAAAATAAATAAATAGTATAAAATTCCCTTATTATATCTTTCTTTGCTAATTGCACTATATGAACTCGATTGGATTTAGGGTTTACATGACAAAGTAACAATATTTCAGGTTTCTGACAATGCTCTGATCAGCCTTATGTAATTGGTCTGCAAGACTTAAAGCTAGTGTTCCATCTGTCTAACTACCGGCATATATACTATTAGGGTAAGTAACTCTAGATAAAAATATTGTTATGCTTTCAAGTGGGAGCACTATATATAGGCCAATTGATCAATGGTGTCGCTTGGAAGTTAGTGCTACTAACTGATGCATGATCATCATCATCAAATTTACACCGTACGTGTAGGTTTCTTTGAAAATTACAGCACCCAATTAATATCGCAAAAACGCAATAAATTAATAGGTAAAATGTGGGCCTGTAGATGATGATAGCTACGTACCTCGCCTAGGTAGCATCTATTTGTCTAGTCAAATGGTACAATAATTGAATGCCATTGATTTTCCGCTAGCTAGCCACCCACATTAGTGCTCGAGAAGACACACACGTATATATATATATATATATATAGGCGGCCTCAATAGAGGATTCTGAACTTAATTAATTATATATCATGACCAAAGGATGAGATCAATTAAGGCATTGGTTTCCCATCAAGGAACCAGGAAAATTGATACTCCTAGCTACTAAGTTGCCAGCAAAATTAGGGAGATCTTGTACAAATGCTAATATATAGCATTTAGAGAGGTGTTATATCTTTACCCAAGTTAACCAACAAAAGACTGCACAAGTTAATTAGTTGTTGGTGAAAATTAAGGTTGATCGACAGGCCGTTCTAGTTTAAATGCATCTTCATTTTTGCTTTTATAGTTCTTTCTGCTGATTTAAGCACTGTGGGACACGGTTTAGATCCTTCTGGTATCTATAGGGGTGAATAGGAGATTAAAACTTTACAACACAACCTTACACTCTCAAATGCGGAAATTTCAATTCAAATCTTCACACCAACATAAAAATTGAATGTGAACAGATTTGAATAATGTCAATCAGCTCAAAACACAATCAATTGAATCACACACTTTAATCAATTTACCAAACTAGAAGATTAAAGAGACTTTACCTCAAAATGTTGGTGTGCATCAAGAACTTGGTCTATTCTTTTTAACCAAGATTCCCACCCAATATTCCAAAATTAAAAATTAATTAATTCACATAATTAACAAGTAATTAAACGACGTAAATATAGCAAAAAATCACACACAAAAACATTGTCTCATCTTGTTTGATGTCGTTCGAATGCTAGTTTTTGGGATGGAATAAGTATTACACAATGCCGTGTGATGCCTTTTGGGACGGTTTCGTCTGTCTCAAAAAAGTAAAACTCCCTAAAAACTATTTTTTTGAGGGAATAATTTTTCCGTCCTAAAAAATTGAAATTTGTGGTAGTTATGGCACCGATCAATCACTACAACAAATTTGAATTTTTGGATAGATTTTAAAATCCGTTCCAAAAAAATGTGATAGTCTAGTTTTTGGGATGAAAATTCAAACCATCGCCAAAAAATTGACTGTGTTTTTGGGACGAAATTTTATCGTCCAAAAAAAAATTTAGGGCAGACTCGTCTGTTAAAGTCGTTCCATTTTATCTTTAAAACATCCATGCAAACTATACGTACATGCTTTTGTGTGATACCCCTCCCCTATGAAACCTTTTGAAAACTAGGGCTAAGTACTAGCACGAGCGTGACATTATGCAAGCGCTAGAATGACGTCACTGCCTCGAGCTGTAGCAGATGCTCCACCACAGCCCGAGGGGAGACGTCTGGTTGTTGAGGAGCTGGCCAATCCTTCCGCTGGAGCAGCTCGTTATCACCCACCACTAGCAGGTCCTCTGGGGACATAGAGTACTGCATTATAGGCCCAGTCGAGATTGTCATCACTCCCATCATCACCAACCTAGAATACATGCAGAAGCGACTCGGTGAGATTGAGTAGAGGAAGCGGGAACAATAGAAGGTTCATGCGATATGTCGAGAAAATGTCACGCAGAGGATCGATGATGTGGAGCAGCAGTTGCTAGCGAAGCTAAAGAAGAAATCCCAGTAGTTCAAATGTTCGAATAGTTATTTTGTCATGTATTTATGTTTTGGGTTAAATACACTTTGCCCCCTTATCTTTGGGGTCATTTACAATTTGCAATCCGATGTTTTATTTTTGAGACATTGGACCCTTAACTTACACATTTTTCAATTTGAACCTCGTACCCAAATTACCTATCAATTTAGACGGATTCAATAAAAATGCCGGGTGCAATGTGTAAATGCCCCTAAAGATAAGGGGGTAATGTGTAACTACCTCAAAAGATAAGGGGGCGATGTGTAAAATTTTTTATGGAATCCGTCTAAATTGACAGGCAATTTGGGTACGGGGTCCAAATTAAATAAAAAAGTGTAACTTTATGGGTCCAATGTCTCAAAAATAATACATTTGAGTGTAAACTGTAAATGACCCCAAAGATAAGGGGACAAAGTGTATTTAACCCTTATGTTCATGTTATTTTTTCATGTATTTATGTTTATTTCAGAAGTTCAAACAATTACGTTTGTTTATCTTATAATATTTGTGGTTGATGATCCAATTTTTTTGGTATGGTTTATGCATATTTTAATTTCGTACTTAAATTTGATTAAAAATAAAATAACACAGAATATTAGGAAATATTTTAATAATACGATAAAATATTATCATATAAAATAATCATAAACTGAAGATAAATAATAAAACATTTTTTATCATATAAAATTATTATAAAAATTATGTAATAGTACTTAATGCATATTATTTAACATATAGTACCTTATAGATATTATTTAATATATAGTACCTTATGCATATTATGTAATATATAGTACATTATATGCACATTAATTAATATATATTATCTTATGCATATTATTTAACATATAGTACCATATACATATTATTTAACATATAGTACCTTATACAAATTATTTAACATATAGTACCTTATACATATTATTTAATATATAGTACCTTATGCATATTATGTAATATATAATACTTTATACATATTATTGAAGATATATTTCCTTCCATATTATTTAACATATAAGACTGTATACATATTATGTAATATATAGTACCATATACATATTATATAATATATAGTACCTTATGCATATTATTTAATATATATAGTACCTTATGCATATTATATAACATAAAGTACCTTATATATGTTATGTAATATATAGTACCTTATACATATTATTTAATCTTATGCATATTATTTAATATATAGTACATTATACATGCTATGTAATATATAGTACCTTATACATATTAGTATTATATAATATCTTATATATATTATTTAAAATATAATTGTCACGCCCCAAAAATCAACATTTGAAATTTTCATCAAAACAACTTTGAAACATCATTTCCTTTATTCTAAATAAAAACGTTATCAAAACTTCAATGCTTTAAAACATAAACTTGTACAATTTTCAAAACAATACTACTCCCGCCCGCATGCCCTCTAAGTATCATCCTTGTCACGTTCTTCAAAAATCTCTGAAAGTGGGGAAAATAATAACGGAGTGAGTTCGACAACTCAGTAAGCAGAGAATAAAAAAATATATTTTTTTTCTTTGAAAATAATACTCAATTCAGTGATCAGAAATACAGAAAATAAAATAGCTTTTCAGAAAATCCCCTTGACATCAACAGTAAGCCACATTGACCCTTGTGGCAGGGTTGTGCAACGACTTAACCGGTGGCCAAACCGAATTAAGCCAACAGAAAGTGAAGTTTGCCCTACTAAGACTTAGCCACGTACGCTAAGTGTGCACTAGGGAGAAACCAACACAGAAACCAATCCGAAGAATGGGCGCACCAGTAATCAGTAATGAGTTGGTACCAACAGCAGCAGTAATCCGTAATCAGAATATCGCCTCGGGGTTTGAAAACAGTATAATATATAATATTAGAACTCAGATTTAAAATCAGAAATGATGTTCAGCAGAATACAGAATCTCTGAGAAATAATTCAGAACAGTCATATAAACAATCTCAGTAGGTCTTTTAAAATTCCACATTTGTTTTCAGAATAACATAAACTTGAAATAAAATATTTGCCACAAAATCGTTTATGAAAACATGTTCATAATTTTTGAAGAAAAACAATATAGTAGCTCCGCTTACCAGATTTTCTTCAACAATCAAACCACCCTAGAATCCACGTATTGCAGTGACCCAAAAGAACCGAAGAAAAACGAAAAACTCAACAATGGCCGAAATTGACCTAGAGAGAGAGAGAACTCAAAATGGAGAATAACCCAAAATTGAGTGGTGTGCACTACAATCTGAACGACTCCCTTTTATAGGTGTTGAGGCTTAATCACAAGGTAAATGATGAGTCTCTAACGTTCTAATTCTATATCCAACCGACGTCCCTTCGATTACCACTCATTATTGACTTTAATCACATAAAAACCATGAACAACTTAAAGAAAATCGTTAAAGAGATGAAACGCCCAAACAAACGCTTAAAAATGAGTTAAAATGAGTGAGAAAATGAAGAGAGAGAGATAATTGATGAGAGAGAAAGTCCAGATCTTGAAATCGGAGGCCATAGGTTGAAACTCGGGTGTTTTAAGGTTTGGGGAAGAAGGAGATCAAAAATCACCGTTTTACTTAAAAATCAAATTCGAGCAAAACGAGTTTAAATAAACTAAAATTCACCATAAGACATAAAGACGCACAGCGCCTCAGTGGTCAAGATGCGCGCCTCTCTCCTTCCTCAGTGCCCCAGTTCGAATCTCCACCTTGCAAAATAATCTTTCCTTTTTTTTAAAAGACCGGGTCTTCACAATAATACCATATACACATTATGTAATTTATAATATATTATATATATTATTTAATTTAATGTACCTTATGCATATTATTTAATATATAGTGTCTTATGCATATTATTTAATATATAGTACCTTTATATATTATTTCATATATAGTACCTTATACATATTTTCTAATATATAGTATCTTATACATATTATGTAATATATACTACTTTATACATATTAGTATTATATAATACACTATACATATTATTTAGGGTTAAATTCATTTTGCTCCCCTTATCTTTGGGGTCATTTAAAATTTTCACCCCGATGTTTTATTTTTGAGACATTGGACCCCTATCTTCAACATTTTTGCAATGTGGACCCCGTACCCGATTTGACCGTCTAAATTGACGGATTTCGTCAACACGTGAACCGGTCGACCGCTACATGAACTGGTCGACCGTTTCAAGTTACCTTTGTAGCGGTCGACCGGCTCGGCGTGCCTCTCACGTGTTGACGAAATCTATCAATTTAGACGGCCAAATCGAGTACGAGGTCCACTTGCAAAAATGTTGAAGATAAGGGGTCCAATGTGTCAAAAATAGAAAGGTCGGGTGTAAAGTGTAAATGACCCCAAAGATAAGGGGGCAAAATGTATTTAACCCTATTATTTAACATATAGTATCTTATACATATTATGTAATATATAGTACCATATACATATTATGCAACTTATATTACCTTATACATAACCATGATCATTAATATGTAGTAATGAGATTTTCAATATATAGTACTTTATACATATTAGTATTATATAATACACTATACATATTATTTAGGGTTAAATTCACTTTGCTCCCCTTATCTTTGGGGTCATTTAAAATTTTCACCCCGATACTTTATTTTTGAGACATTGGACCCCTATTTCAACATTTTTGCAATGTGGACCCCGTACCCGATTTGACCGTCTAAATTGACGGATTTCGTCAACACGTGAACAGGTCGACCGCTACATGAACTGGTCGACCGTTTCAAGTTACCTTTGTAGCGGTCGACCGGCTCGGCGTGCCTCTCACGTGTTGACGAAATCTATCAATTTAGACGGCCAAATGGAGTACGAGGTCCACTTGCAAAAATGTTGAAGGTAAGGGGTCCAATGTGTCAAAAATAAAAAGGTCGGGTGTAAAGTGTAAATGACCCCAAAGATAAGGGGGCAAAATGTATTTAACCCTATTATTTAACATATAGTATCTTATACATATTATGTAATATATAGTACCTTATACATATTATGCAACTTATATTACCTTATACATAACCATGATCATTAATATGTAGTAATGAGATTTTCATACATGTACTATAAAACTTACAACGATAGTTACGTATCATTTGTTAGTATAATAGGATTTTCTGAATCTTATACATGTGTTATTTAACTTACAGGTGTTTATAATTACATAGACATCTCGAAGTTCAAAAAAAATTCTATACTTAATACTTTACACTTTACACTCAACACTTAACATATATACTATCATACTTACGTAGATAAGTATATTGTGGTTATTATACTTATATATAAGTGAGTACTAAAAATATTTCCATAGTCCTACGATGAGTTATAATACGTCTATACTTAATAAAATTATACTTATAATTTTAATTCATATTATTTAAGTTATTCCCAAATCCGTTCGAACATCTAAAGTACCGTTCGAACTATAAAAGCAAGAAACTACGCAGTTCCATTTCCAATAAAACGTTCAAACGGATTTTTAATAACCATTACAATGTTATTTGAAAACTAACGACGTCATTCAAATAGAGAAAGAAACATTTGAGCGTGTGAAAAATGAGTTTGAACGATATTTTAAGCACATTTTTTACCGCCCCTTTTTTGGTGTACCATTCTAACGGAACCAGTATCATTCGAACAGACACCATGAACTTAAATGCTTATGGTTAGTTTCATACTTGTTTTGGGATATTGAATGCATGTTTTAGGAGTAAAAAATGTTTTTAGGGATTGATTGCGAGGTTTTAGTTCGGTAAATTTCGTGGTTTTCACGCATCTTTTGAATATTGTAAAAGTGTTCGTTCGAATGAAAGTGCTAAAATTATTTATTTACAGGGATGTAAAATCTAAAATTGAACGTATTCGAATGTTCTTTATTTTGTTAGGAAAATTAGAAGTTTTGCATTATGCACAACAAATCTAAATTTGTGGTGTTAGGCCTCAAATGGATTTGCATCACCATAACAATATTAACATTTACACAAAACTAATGGCGAGAATAACAAAAGCTGATACAACATATTCCAAACCAACATCTTTCACTGTATGGAAAGAAATAGAAAGCAATACTCTGGTTAGTAGGGTCAGACTTCTGAAAACCTTTTGGCCACACATCCGACCTAAAAAACAGTTTTTTCCTTCCAATCTAGAACATGCAAAGAACTGCTTTGTAGTTTTGATGTGTGACTAAATGTTTTCAGAAGTTCGGCCCTAATGACTAGAGTATTACTCTCTATTTTTTCCATACAATAAAAGATAGTGGATTGGAAAATGTTGCATCAACTTTTGTTATTCTCTCAATTATTTTACTGTGGATGCTAATATTGTTGCAGTGATGCAAATTCATTTGAGGTCTAACACCTCAAATCAATTTTTGTTGTAGTGAATCATGGGAAATGAGTTTGCTAGAATCCGATTGGCAGCTGGTGGTGGGTTTGGGCCGCAAATGGAGACACTATATATAACACTAACGATACTTGTGTGGTGCTAGAAACGATTATTTTGTGGTTTTCTCTCTGGGTAACAATACAAGTTTTAGGTCCAAGGTCAACCAGAGTGATAGTGAACTAACACACAGGTGACCCTGAGGCCTGGGCCATCAGGACTTCTTGCTTTTGCTATCACAAAAAACCCCGACATTTCTAGTGCGGTTAAAACAGTTGGCAGAATTCGTGTTTAGCATGCAGCAGTTTCGTTACACTTTTATGTGCATTAATTGATGCCCTTTAGCTGTACCCTCCAAGAACAGTTTTGGCCATAACTTTCAAAACCGTGAAAGTTATAGGCCGGGACTGCGCATTTAGATTAAACAACATCCACTTGGTAGGTAGATTTGTAAAGACATTAGTTAATGCAAAGATATATACAAATCTCACATAGGATCTTTACGGCTAATTTTCAAAATCCTGATAATTTTTGCATATATATATATCGACAAACCAGGGCCTATGATCATATGCTGCATATGTCGTAGCCCATTTCTAATATATACATCGGGCTAGGAACATATCTAATTTTTTGTTCGATTTGCACCATGTAATCCAGGCAATAATGCTATCAGCTAACAATGATGATCGTCACCTAAAACAGCTAGCCCCTGCATTGCAAGTAGCTAGGGTTTAATTAGTAGCAACTTTGAGTTGTTAATTGTTATAACTGAAAATCGAAGCTAACTCTTGAAAGGATGTTAGTTGTAGCCATAATTGGAGGACCCTGGTATCACTTAATAATTAGGTCTATCAAAAATGTTTATATGTATCCATATGTATGGCTGTGTGTATTTATATTCATTATTAATTTATATAACAAAAAGTTGTAGATCACCTAGATGTTATAAATGAATGGCTTAATTGGGAGTAGTTAAGGTGTTACTTATCCCCTCTTTGAAACTTTATAATTCCATCCCGGCCCCTAATTAGTAGATCAAAATATGTTATTGAAAAAAAAACCTTGGTCGCAAATATGGGCAGTCCGGATATGCAAGATATTTCTCTAGTCCCTGTATTAAACAAAGGCTAAAATATTTCATTAGTGTCTAGGGTTTATATTTTTTTTCCAGTTTAGTCTCTAGGAAATTTTTTATTTTCATGTTTTCGTTGGGGTATGACCCATTTTCCATGCATGTTGGTTTCTTTGTTCACTCGGCATCTATTTTCAGATGGAATATGCTGACATGACCGACGCTAAGCACATTGTGCCTAATAGAAGTATGACATGTGTCATTTAATCCAAGATGCACGTCACGTCTGCACCGAAAATCCAAAGGGATTAAACTGAGAAAAGTATAAACCTCAAGGATGACTAGCATTAAACTAATCAATTTGATTTCTTTTTCCTCAATATTTTGATCTAATTAATCTATTTTACTAATTACCTTTCCAACGAGATAGCTCATGATTTTAGATATCACAATCTTCTAACTCAATTTTTTAACATTGATCATCGTTAATTAGGTTTAAATTGTGTTGTAATATAGTATCACATAGCGATACAAGGCTAGCTGTTCTGTTACCAAATTCTCATAATTTTGAGAAATGTTAATTAGCATGACGTGTTGGTAATGGCGCCAATCTACTTTCAAACTGGACGAATTAAGGGATGTTTCATGACTTTACCTGATTAAGCCAAGTCCCGTATCATGTGCACCATCTTTTTCTTATATTAACTGTAGAATTCTAGTTTAAATGGATGCTGTTTCAGGCATTTGTATTAAAGAACCGACCAACTATTTTGTAGCTAGCGATCGAGTAATTTCAGGTGGGTATATCCAAGCTACTCAACTGAACCCATTAGTTAGGGTTGTAACATTTTGGTGTATGCGTATATGGTGCATTATAGAGGGAAGAAACCATCTTTACGATGAGCATCCTCGCTCAACTGATTAAGATGATCTTCCATCATTCTCTGTTCTAAATATTACATGAAGTATTAAGAGCCGCATTAAATACTTTATACGTTCGAAAAATTATACCTATCTCGGTGCAATCGAGCTTGAAATTGTATAATCTTGGTCTCGTCCTTAATAAGTATTCAAACTTTTAACATCTAGTGCACTCTTAGTCAATTGTTTTGGTTTTCTTAGTGAGTTGGTATTTTTTTTAGTTCATATTGTTTGTGCTAGCTTATCTTTGGACATAGATTTGGTGATCAACTGGTTAGACATAATTGTGCACAGTGCACCTCTCAATTGGTATTGTAATTTTTGAAATTCCCCCATTAACTATCAAGATATTTGATATTGAGGAACTTGGGGAAAGCAATTTCTTCTTAATCAATACTGTCAAGCAAAATATACAAGTAAAAAAGGATGCTTGTCTACACTGATGGACTCGAGAAGAGATGGAAAGTTGAAAAATTGGTGTTGTTAAAGAACAATCGGTATATGGTTTTCCACCAGAGTAGGTTGCAAAATCGTAGAATACAATTGTCACATTTCAGTTGTAGTACATAGTACGATATATGTATTTTAATATTTTAATAATTTTAGTCCTTAATTTTTGACATTATAACTCTAAAATAATTTTTTACATTACGAAAAACAAAAATAAATTATTGTCATTTTACCTTTAAAGTTTGACGCACGTAGTAGGGCTGAACAAAACCGGACCGGATTTATCCGGTCCGGTCCTGGTCATGAATTTTTTAAATGCGGTCCGAACCGGACCGGACCGCATTTAATATTTTTTTATTTTTTAATTATTTAAACAATATTACTCTTTCTCTGCACTGCGCATGTCGTTCGAAATTTTTTAAAAAATATATATTTTTTTTAAAAAAAATCAATGCACAGTAGGCTGCAGTGCCTACTGCGCAGAGCAGTAGGCACTGCGCATGCCGTTCGAAATTTTAAAAAATATATATATATTTTTTAAAAAATCACTGCACAGTAGGCTGCAGTGCCTACTGCGCAGAGCAGTAGGCACTGCGCATGCCTTCGAAATTTTAAAAAAATATATATATTTTTAAAAAAAAATCACTGCACAGTAGGCTGCAGTGCCTACTGCGCAGAGCAGTAGGCACTGCGCATGCCGTTCGAAATTAAAAAAAAAATATATATTTTTTTAAAAAAAAATCACTGCGCGGTAGCGTGTTAGACTGCGCGAGAAACCAGTTATACCTGATGCGGGGGTGGGGCAACGGCTGAACGGCGACTGGGCCATAGTTGAGAAATAAGAATTTTTGAGAGAGGGAGAGAGATCGTGCAAGAGGGGCAGGTGGTTTTTCAACGCAGGGGTGAAACTGCAGCAACCATGATAGTAAGAAGAAGAGTACCGACCCCTGTACAAGACGTTGATGTATCCTTCATTCATTTTTCACAATTTTTCGTCATGTCCTCGTGGTTCTTGGAAAAAATTTCTCGAGGAGTCAAGCCATCTTTGTTTCTAGCTTCTTTTACCTTGGGGTGGACACCACTCTCTACCTCCTACATTAATACGAAATAGAAAATCAAAAACATGAAAGCTTGCGAATACTAATTCATACAAAAGGAAAACTTAAAATTTGAAATCACTGGTTTCAGAATATCCCTTTTCAATTTAATTGAAATTAATATTGCCTCCTCCCATTGAATATGTAACACTAGGGTGATGTTCGTGTTGAAGAATTTTGTAGGATTTGAAGAGTTTTGTAAAATTTTAGGTGTTGTTAAAGTTGTATTGGTGTTTGTGTAGAGATTGATGATGTGTAAAAAAATGATGATGATGTTTAAAGTTATTTTTTATTTATTTCGAATTTATTATATTTTTATTAAAATTTGATTTTTTGAAGAAAAAAAAAGCAAAAAAGGTTAAAAAGTCGTTGAAGACAAACTGATGCCATGCTACAGTACGCATGGCAGCAGTTTGTCGCCCAACTTTTTAAGGGGACACCTTTAAAAAAAAAACTGCAAAACTAAGCGAAAGACTGCAAAAACCGAAGTGTAGGGGCATAGGGACAGGAGTAGGGGTAGGGAGCTGCATGCATGGGAATTCGGATTTTCTTTCGGCTTTTGCCGAACAAGAATGAGTTTTGATTTCAAATCCTGAGTTTTGTCCCAAAACGAACATGCCCTAGGTTTCCAACACTAACACACACACTCTCTCTCATCCCTTTAATCAAAGAATTTTGACGTAGAGTTGTGTTCATCTGTAGTGGTATTTTACTCATGTCCGTTCTTGCATGTGAGTACTTTCAATAACTACAATAATAAATAAAAAACATCTAATTTGATTCAGGTGTTGAATTCCCAGTTCAACAAAGGCATGCATTTTTTTCAGTTCATGTACGCTATACCTGCACATCCCTAGCTTTCTTCTACTATTCTCCTTTCCCTATTGTAAAAGCTATGTACTACTTGTTTTATAACTTGCTAGTTGTGAACGCATATCATCTTTATCTTCATCTTGAAAAGCAAAAAAAAAATGACATAGTGAGAGGAAATAACCTTGAACCATTGTAGTTCGCTTTGCATCTGCAAAGCTAGACCCAGAATGCGACTGACTATAGTGAAACCTATTGACATCCCCGCCCAATATAAAACTCTAGTTGGCCTGGGCCTGATGAGTATCGGGCCAACACAGCCATTAAGCCCAGGCCAACTAATGATTAAAAAAAATTTACATATAAAATTTTCTTTTGGGTTGAGGAATGGGTAGCGACCGCCCTGGGTCGCTACCATCATGTTTCCCCACTGACAATAATTAAGAATGACACTAATTTCCTGTCGTCCTTGAAATCCCTTATCTTATCGGGTATAAGGTTTGTCTTTAAAAGCCATTATTTTTAAGGGATAACTCTATTAATCGATCCCTGGAGGTTATAGGCCCTAATTTTTTGGAAACAACCCTATATATGTTCGTACCAAGAATGCATTTTTAGATTAAATGATATTGTTCATACCCATAATGCATTATGGAGATGAAGATTCATTACTGAGAAGCTTTTAATGCTGTTAAGACATTAATGAGTCCTTTCAATGATTTAGATTGAATTAAGCGATGTAGTAATGCACTCAACTGTTTAGTGAACCTGTCATGCTTTAAATCCCATATAACTCTTGGAAGCTATATAGGTCTATGATTTTTTTTTTCAAAGCCGAAGAGGATGTTCTTTATAAAACTAGACTAGAGCAGTACTATCCATCATACATTCTCAAACTTCAAGCCCACACTTAAAATATTACATAATGCGAAATATCATCGAGTCATGACATATGGATTTACACTACCACACCCAAACCTTATACAATAATCCTCAAGTTCTACTTCATTACCACACACCTCTGTTCCCAAAGGATTTGTATCTACAACTCTCAGGATTTTTTACGACATATTCTAAGACACATACGAGCTTCCTGAAACATGTAAAGGTAAAGGGTGAGCTACAACTAACTACCTCAATAAGTATAAGAAGTTCAACAGTTTGTGAGTCATGTGAGTCACTATGTTCTTTTAATTCCATGAAAAAATTTGTCAAATTCTAGAAAATTATAAGGGTTAATTATAATTTTTCCCTTCAAACTATCACCTGATTTTCAAATACCCTCAAACTTTAACTCGTTACAACTCACTCCCCACAAACTATACTTTTCATTGGCATTTTATCTCCAACCTGCTAAAGTTGTTTTATCAAACTAATTTCATCCCATATAAACGATACGTAGCTTTTTCCTAACTTGAAAAAATAAATTTGACAACTTGATTCTATGTGAGTCATCTTTTTTATTTTTTTTGTAATAAAAAAAATCAGGTAAGTACATATTATTTTTTTGTTCTACAATTTGCTAGAAGTATTGAAGAATGCTAATGAGGACTCAAACGGGAGTAAAATTATGTTTCCACGTAAGGAGAAGATCGCGTGTTGGTTACGTGGGATAGAAACTGTTCGACATAATGGCTCCAGTTGATTGAGGGATGAAATCACAATGAGAAGTATAGTTTATGAAAAAAAAAATACTAATTTCCAAGTTTCAACAATGAATGCCTAAAATCCCAATTTCACGTCCAAATACACTTATATACTCAAACATTTTTATTTTCAAAATATCTCATGCACTTCTGAAATAATTTACAAAATATGCTTAACAAATTTTGTTTACCTCAATTATTCTCTCTCAAACCCTATTGAACATTATAACCAAATATCAATTTCTATATATATTAGCAACCGACATATCTAAATTTTTCCAAACCATATATATTCTTAAATCACAATAAATAATTGAACACTAATATTATAGCAGAAACTTACCCCCAAAATTAGTACTTTACTCACTTTCTAATTATCAATATAAACCTTTTCTAAGCTTCCAATTCAAAATCTAATCAATATAACCGAAAATTAACTTAATTAACAAGGCATTTCTACGATACGAGAAAACTTACCGAAATGCTGAACTTACAGTACCTTTCTTTAATTTCTCTCCCCTTTTCTTTCTCTTTCTTCTCCCCGATTCTCTTTCGTTTTTCCTCTCGATTTCCTTTCTCTCTTCTCTCTCCCTGTTTCGGTATATTCTTCTCTGCTATGTGTAGGTGTGTGTTAATTGTTCTCCTATTTTATTTTTTTAAAGCTCGCCACTTGCGTGAAGGAAATTAATTCACTCAAATGTGAAGCTTGTTGGGAGGGTGCAGGGACACGTCCCCTCTCCCACCGTTTCACTATTTTTTTTTAAGTTCTTTCCAAATTACAAAATTTCTCCTAAATATTTCATTTACCAAATTTATCCTATCCCTAAATCCCTAAAACTTTCTGTAAGTAAGTACCAAATCAATTATGTTTTGCACTTTATATCATAAACTACCACATTTGCGACATTGCACTAATAAAATATCAATCTTTAATACATTAAAAAATAGATAGAGGGTTTAATGTGATAGAGATGAATTGTTTGTAGGTGCAATATCTCAAAAGTAATAGTTTAAGTAGTATAGTGCAAAATAAGTGGTATGTAGTTCGTGAGTGAAAAATATATTTTTCCGTATTAACAAGAAACTTGCACATGAATGGTTTTTTTGTTTGACCCAATGACCAAAGCAATTCATGAATGAGTAAATAATGTGGGATAAACATATTAAGACACTACACGCTACATTTACTCCGATTAAGAAAGTAATAAAATAGACTTAACAACTTCCTCCGTTTGAGGCGCTTAATTTGCAGTACAAGTTGGGTTCATGTACCTCAGCTGATTCCTTCCACTTTTAAGGTGCTTAATTTAATTTCTAGGTTCAAGTTAGGTTGAGTACATATCATGATGATATTCTCCGAAAGACTAATTGGGTTGAGGTTAGCTCAACTACCAGTTAGCAACCGTCGAGTACACATGAAATGATCGTGCAGTCAAGGTCATGAGTGGGCCAGTAGCCCCGAAACGACAGAAACGTACGTACGAGTATTCAAAAGGCTCTAGTCGTATAGTTATTGTGCAAGGCCTGCATCATTGAATGCATTTTCTGCTGCGTCCAGGACATGCATCTTTAACAGCAAATATATTAAATATCCAGTTATATGTATATTTTTACGTCGTGTCTCTTGACGTACTGCACCAGATTCTACAAAGATGCTTCTCGCAGCCTGCGGCCATGAATTCGTCACGATTTGTCTTCCTCCCTACTTTCCCACCGGCCAACCCCATGAAGAACAAGGTTTAGGCCTGTATCTTTCCCGGTCCCCCTAAACTATACCAACTATCACAAACAACAAAAGGATGGAAAGGGAGGGGAAGAGATAAAATCCACAATGATTTGCTCACAAACCTTCACAAATAACAGAGGGAAACAAAAAAAACCCTAACTGATTTAGGGCCGGATGCAAATGGTGAAGACCTCATGAGATCACGCTGCGAGAAGCATCTTCGGTCGAAATTGGGTACAGTACAGGAAAATTAGGAGATCAATACGTCGCATCATATGGAAGAAAATACTACCATTCTGTTTGGCTGCACGAAAATATTATTCAAGAACAAAATGAAAGTCCATAGTCTATCTATTTACGTGAACTAGTCTTATTTGATTTCTCTATTTTTTTAAGAATACCGAGTTGGGTTCTTCTCCTACCTGTATCGAATAGAATATGCTGAGCTAAATCTTTTTCATGTAAAATCTGCTTTATTTAGATTGAAAAAATCGTATGGTTTTATGAAACCATGTACTATGGCTGGAATCCGTAGTCAATCATATTTTTGATAGGAGTGGTTGACAATTGAATCCAAATTTTCCAAATATCTTTGTATCCCTTTGAAAAAGAGAGGTTCAAATCCAGCTCGGCCAATAATTTGCCGATGAATAAAGTGAATATTGAATGAATAAAGAGATCATCTGCCTTTTCCGGGGGATCGGGAAGAGTTAATATGGTGTGCTGCAAGTTGTGTAACCAAAGTTCTGGCGGCTTTTTTTTTTTGGCTATTTTATGTTTGGTCTGATAGGTCATGACGGCATTCACAAGATACAGAAGAGGGAGGAAAAGAAAAGAGGAGAATAAGAGACGAGAGAAATCCTGAAAGTACAAAACAGAAGAAAGAAAAGAAAAACATTTCCGCAAAAGGACAAATTGATGAGCTAGCATTCATCGATAAACAGTTGCTCCATGATGAAGAACACGAGAAGAGGGAGCCATGGTCCTCTTCAGTTGATCCTTGTCTTCTTGGTGCTTTCCTCTTTGAGGAAATCCAGCAGTACGGTGCTCTTGCACTTGGGGCATTTTGGATCTACCCCGGACAACATCACGTACATGAGGCATCGAGGACACCCTACAAGCACCATTGATATCTCGTCCGGGCAGCTTGGGCAGTCCATAGTTGTCTCCTCTGGCTCAGATGAAACGCAAGAGCCCTCAATTGAAATCTCCGAAGAAGAAGTTGAAACGCTAGTTCCCGACTCATGCGGTGAGTTTTCCCTTGTTGGTGACAAGTTCATGTTCAATTCTAGCTCCGTATCATTTGCTCTCCGGCTCATGTTTGCGTCTGTAAATAACAGCCTTTCCTTTCTCAAAAGATTTTACCTG
Source organism: Myrica gale (assembly GCA_963930655.1). Taxonomy (NCBI): domain Eukaryota; kingdom Viridiplantae; phylum Streptophyta; class Magnoliopsida; order Fagales; family Myricaceae; genus Myrica; species Myrica gale. The sequence goes on along the minus strand of OZ005602.1, from coordinate 6,130,082 downwards.
TACGTCCGTTGCCATAACACAAGGAGAGTTTCATATAGTTATTTTAACTCAATTTGTTGAACGTGGATGCAATACAAAAAGATATTAGCAAATGAAGAAGAATATATATATATAATAACCTAAATTCACCTTTGTATAAGGTCAAGGACTAATACTGCTTTTCGAATAGATGGGTGGGTACTGGCATGTGTAATTTGAGGAAAGAATAAAGCTGGAGAGATCGAGGAAGAGTTTGGGGGACAATTGCACGCAGATCTTTGCAAAGGTTTGGCGTTCTTGTTGATCACGTTGGGCCTCTAAAGATTGTTATATATTGAAGTTAAGAGAGAGATGCCTTTACTTCTCAATTGATTACAAGGTACACGTGGAGGGTGGAGAGAATCAAGCAGAGAAAGAGAAGTTGGTTTAATTAATAGTAAGGAAATTGAATTTTCAAACCGAAATATAAGTTCATGAGGAATACAAACCAAGTGGAAAAAAACGAGCCCCCTAGATTGGTTTTGGTTGGGGGAAATAGAAGTTGGTTTACTTCTTGATCGTGTCTTTGAAATATGGAGGGGGAAACCACCACGATTCGTATAGTTACGGATGGTTTGTCAATGCTCAAATCTGGAATTTTTGGTTCCCTTTCAACTTCCTCCCTGGTTTTGGTTAACTTTTTGTTGTCAGGGTTCCTTTTACTGTTTCAATTGTACGGCACTCAATCAGAACTGCTTGCCCTTTTCTTTAGTTCTAAAGCATAAAAAGGCCAGGAAACACATTCGACATATCAGAAGATCTCAGGCCGACATTTCAAGTTTAGGGAACGCTCTCCTTTTGAAAAAACTTCAGGTTTGCGTCTAATTGGGAGGCTAAGCTATCATTTATTACATTGAATTGAATATTGACTAATTTCTGTGGCTGCTGATGATCAGATCCAAACTTAGCTAGGTACATGAATTTGACAATCCTCATGGTCAAACTCGTTCAAGAACCAAATCCTCACCACATTTTTCGGGAAAATATCAGTCATTTCATTAATTATGCAGTCCCGATTGTTTTGTCTGCAGCTCCCTTAGTATATATATATATCTGCATATATAAAACGTGCATGCGCCGAAGTGTAGTATATATCGATTCAAACATTTTTATCTTCTGGTCTCCATGTACGTAATTGTCAAACACAACTTGCAGTTACTTGCTTTCCTGCAGGTATTTCCTTGTTTTGGGCAATCTAGCAGTTTTTTAGGATTTGACCCCATGATGAAGTACTCCGCTCCGAGGAGGGGTCTCTGCTCCCAAAGGGCCGGGTACTGCCAGCTGTATACTCCAATTTTTGTTTATCTATTTTATATAGATAATATTAAATAAATAATATAAAGTTCACTTATTATATCTTTGTAAATTGCAATATATGCATTATATCCACTATATAAACTCGAATGGATTTAGGGTTTACTTGACTAAGTACAAATATTTCAGGTGAGCGTACCTAGATACAGGGTGCGTTTGGCATGAAAAATTTTATAAAATTTTACACCCTTTTATAATAAAATATTACAATATAATCTCTCTCCCATAAAATTTTAACTTTTTACTACAAAAAATATAAAAAATTATCTCTCTTCACTTTTTCACTAAACACAATACCTAAAATTTTAACAACACAAAACAACACACAGAAACCTTGGATATACGACACAAATTTGGTACCTAGTTTTGCCCCCTAATTATAGCAATCATGATACACCCAATTTATAAGCCTTAATTCAGGTTTCTGACAATGCTCTGATCAGCCCTATGGAATTGGTCTGCAAGACTTAAAGGTAGTGCTCCATCTGTCTAACTACCGGCATATATACTATTAGGGTAAGTAACTCTAGATAAAACTATTGTTATGCTTTCAAGAGGGAGCACTATATATAGGCCAATTGATCAACGGTGTCGATTGGAACTTAGTGCTACTTACTGATGCATGATCATCATCAAATTTTCAACGTACGTGTAGGTTTCTTTGAAAATTACAGCACCCAATTAATATCGCGAAAACGCAATAAATTAATAGGTAAAATGTGGGCCTGTAGATGATGATAGCTACGTACCTAGCCTAGGTAGCATCTATATGTCTAGTCAAATGGTACAATAATTGAACGCCATTGATTTTCAGCTAGCTAGCCACCCACATTAGTGCACGAGAAGACACACACAAATATATATATATATATATTGCCTTCTTTATTTTGTGGAATGGTCAAATTAGGCGGCCTCAATAGAATCCTTACTGTTTTTTTTTAAGGTTATTGTTGTAGGAAATAGTTAAGGGCATATTATTTTTGTTTCTGGAGATAAGATTTACTAATTTAATCAGTAAAATTCTTAATTTTTTTAGGAATGAATTTTTTGTTGTTGTGTTTTGAATTTGTGGATTAAATTGATATTTAAATATTTATGGTTAATTTCATACTTGTTTTGGATATTGAATAATGTTTTAGGAGTAAAAAAAACATGTTTTTAGGAATTGATGGCGAGTTCTTAGTTCGGTAAATCTCATGGTTTTCACGCATCTTTTAAATACTGTAAAAGTGTTCGTTTGAATGAAAGTGCTAAAATTATTTATATACAGGGATGTAAAATCTAAAATTGAACGTATTCGAATGTTCTTTATTTTGTGAGGAAAATTAGAAGTTTTGCATTATGCACAACAAATCTAAATTTGAGGTGTTAAGCCTCAAATGGTTTTGAATCACTATAACAATATTAACATTCACACAAAACTAATAACAAGAATAACAAAAACTGATACAACATATTCTAAACCAACATTTTTCATTGTACGGAAATAAATAGAGAGCAATACTCTAGTTAGTAGGGTCAGACTTCAGAAAACCTTTTGGCTACACATCCGACCTAAAAAACAGTTTTTTCCTTCCAATCTAGAACATGCAAAGAACTGCTTTGTAGTTTTGATGTGTGACTAAATATTTTCAGAAGTTCGGCCCTACTAACTAGAGTATTACTTTCTATTTTTTTTCATTTAAGGAAAGATAGTGGTTTGAAAAATGTTGTATCAACTTTTATTATTCTCTCAATTACTTTACAGTGGATCCTAATGTTGTTGCAGTGATGCAAATCTATGTAAGGCCTAACACCTCAAATTAATTTTTGTTATAGTGAATCATGGGAAATGAGTTTGCTAGAATCCGATTGGCAGCTAGTGGTGGGTTTGGGCCGCAAATGGAGACACTATATGTAACACTAACGATACTTGTGAGGTGCTACAAACGATTATTTTGTGGTTTTCTCTCTGGGTAATAATAAAAGTTTTACGTGCAAGGTCAACCAGAGTGATAGTGAACTAACACACAGGTGACCCTGAGACATGGGCCATCACGATTTCTTGCTTTTGCTATCACAAACCCCCCCCCCCCCCCCTCCCCGATATTTCTAGTGCGGTTAAAACAGTTGTCAGAATTCGTGTTTAGCATGCAGCAGTTTTGTTAAACTTTTATGTGCATTAATTGATGCCCTTCAGCTGTACCCTGCAAGAGCAGTTTTGGCCATAACTTTCAAAACCGTGAAAGTTATAGGCCGGGACTGCGCATTTAGATTAAACAATATCCACTTGGTAGGTAGATTTGTAAAGATATTAGTTAATGCAAAGATATATACAAATCTCACATAGGATCTTTACGGATAGTTTTCAAAACCGTGATAATTTTTGCATATATATATTGACAAACCAGGGCCTATGATTATAACCTAGAGACTTGTGCTCGCAATTACATATGTTGCATATGTCGTAGCCCAATTCTAATATATACATCGGGCTAGGAACATCTCTAATTTTTTGTTCGAATTACACCATGTAATTCAGGCAAGAATGCTAACAGCTAACAATGATGATCATCACCTAAAACAGCTAGCCCCTGCAATGCAAGTAGCTAGGGTTTAATTAGTAGCAACTTTGAGTTGTTAATTGGTATAATTAAACCAGCTGCAAGTGAATAGAACTGGAAATCGAAGCTAACTCTTGAAAGGATGTTAGTTGTAGCCATAATTAGAGGACCCTGGTATCACTTAATAATTAGGTCTATCAAACTTGTTTATATGTATCCATATGTATGGCTGTGTGTATTTATATTCATTATTAATTTATATAACAAAAAGTTGTAGATCACCTAGATGTTATAAATGAATGGCTTAATTGGGAGTAGTTTAGCTGTTACATGTAACATATCCCCTCTTCGAAAACATTATAGTTCCATCCGGCCGGCCCCTAATTAGTATATCTTTTAAGGAGTCATATTTAGATAAAATGGTCGCAAATATTGGCAGTCCGGATATGCAAGATATTTCTCTAGTCCCTATATTAAACAAAGGCTAAAATCTTTCGTTAGTCTCTAGGTTTTATATTTCTCCAGTTTAGTCTCTAGGAAATTTTTTTATTTTCATGTTGTCGTTGGGATATGACCCATTTCCATGCATGTTGGTTTCTCTGTTCATGACCTCACATCTATTTTCAGATGCAATATGCTGACACGACCAACGCTAACCACAAAACGCCTAATAGAAATATGACACGTGTCCTTTAATCCAAGATGCATGTCACGTCTGCACCGAAAATCCAAAGGGATTAAACTAAGAAAAGTCTAAACCTCAAGGATTACTAGTATTGAACTAATCAATTTGACTTCTTTTTCTTCAATATTTTGATCTATAATTCTTCTATTAATCTATTAACCTCATTTATTCAATATCTGGATTATAACCCACAAAAAATTAGACAAAATTATGCTTACAGTTCTTTGAAATTGGTTTCAAATATTATACTAATTAACTTTCCAACGAGATAGCTCATGATTTCAGATATCACAATCTTCTAACTCAATTTTTTAACATTGATCATCATTAATTAGGTTTTAAATTGTGTTGTAATATAGTATCACATAGCGATACTAGGCTAGCTGTTCTGTTACCAAAATCTTTTTTTTTTTTAGAAATGTTAATTAGCATGACGTGTATGCTAGCTAGCTAGAGTACTACCAAGGAATTAGAAATTAGTGTGCCACGGAATCATAAGAAATACCTACTAGTGTTTCTACAGGTAAATATCCGGAGTGTGACATTTAAGAGAGAAAATCCTTTAGAGATGCATGAACTTAAACCGACCAGATTTTCTCAGGTTCATCATCATTTAAACTAATCTTCCCCTGTGAAGCTTATGTATGGAAGGATAGTTTGGCTGCTAGAGTTTGTCCTCTTGTGTGATTAATTATTTTATTTCGTATTTTATTATTTATTTTGTTGATTGAGTTAATATTTATTAAGATCTAGACTTAATAATTTTAGAATTTATTTTAAAATTATTATTAATTTTTAAATAAAAAGATAACACCTGTTGACCTCTCTAGATATTAATAAGGTATAAATCGGATTTTTCAAGATTAATTATTATATTGACTACCGCCATAGACAGTCTGCTACATATATACATATACATATACATATATATATATATATATATTACCGCCATAGACAGTCTGCTACATATATACATATACATATACATATATATATATATATATATTACCGCCATAGACAGTCTGCTACATATATACATATATATATACATATATATATATACATATATATATACATATATAGTGGTTACAGCTGTTACTACTAGAAATGATTAGGGGAATCGTTGACATGGACAGCCATAGTCACATGATCTTCGTATCTTCACGAACCACCTCTGTGCTGTCGTCGTCACTGTACGCTTCGATGTTATGAACTCTTGCTGTAGAGTGTAGATGTATTAATGTTCATGCATGCATCGGCGGAGGGAGGGGGGGGCGAACCGGGGCCATTGCCCCGGTTGGCTCCCCCCAAAAAAATTTTTTACATGCAATTTTTTTTATTTTTTATTTTTTTTATTAGGTTTGCCCCCCTTGGCCAAATAAAAATTATGCTTGCCCCCTTACCTGCCTAGATGAATCAGTCCGCCCCCCTTAAAACCCAAGCAGCCCAATACCTCAAAATCAAATTAAAAGAATAATCAGAGAGATATTTATTTATGTCAAAATTTGAAATCCTATATTAACTTGTCGACATTGTCGTGAATTTTGCGACGAATATTTCATATACTTCTCCTGATTCCTGATAATCGTTGTGTGTTGTAATAATTGAAATAAATGTTTTCACTATTCTAGTACTGCTTTTTTTTTTGTTCTTTTGTCTTTTATGTTGGACTTGGTTGAGAATTTGGATATCGCAAATACTGAGAAAGGGGATGGTGTGCTCTTGTTGGATAAGTGATAATTCAATTATTCAAGTGTGTTGTGTGTCCATCTTTACTTACTAGAGAATCATTGGTTATATCATTTTATTGTTACTATCATCATCTAATTTTATATGTCTGACTTCTCCACAATTTATGAAAATCCAAAGTTGAAGTAAGACTCATTTTCATCTATCTTTTGTTTGTTTAGGTCTGATTTTTCATAGCCCATGAGATTAACTTGTTTTTAATTGTCTTTCTCTAAAGGTGGAACTTCTTTTCCATTGTAATTTGTGACGTTTGGATCAAATTATAAATCTATTTCTTCAAAATTTTAGTCATTAATTTAGCCTTTGAACTACGATTTTTCTGTTTTCTCATTTTGTAAGGGGAGTAGAATAGTTATTTGGATGTTAAAATTGAACTTTTTGTCCAAATTTTTTTTCTATTATCATTTACCAAGTATGTATTTTCTCCTTTCAATTTCGGGTTATTTTATTGTTGATAGAGATTCCACTCTTGAGAAGCTCGTGTTCAATAGTACTGTCACACTAAAAAAGCTATAGCAAGGGTGAGAAGTATTTTTATGTCATCGGAACCTGGATTCTTTTTGAACTTTGGATAATTTGGCTTCTTTTTTCAATATGCTTCGATTTGCTATTATTTCTTTCAAGAATAATAGAAATACAATAATTGTTTATTTTTCTCATTTATGTGTTATGTTTTCTTTTTACAGATCCCAACAAATTCAGCAGGACTTATTGAGCATAGGGCACATCCTTTCTGGCAACAAAAATAAATACTTCATTCATGGAAGTAAAAAGTTATATTGCTGAAAATACTTTATTTCATTTATGTGTTTTGTTTTACAAAGAATATATATATATATATAAATACTTTTGTTTGTGTGATTAGTTGATGCTCTATTGGTGTCTTGAACAACAAGAATTTAATCTTTAATGTCACCTCTCAGTATCAGCAAATAGTACGGTACGTGTATTTCAATATTTTTAGTGTTTTTAGTCCTTAATTTTTTTTTTTATACTCTGAAGATATTTTTTTGCATTAAGTAGTAAAAAAATTTTTTTGTCATTTTTCCTTATAAGTTTGCCCCCCATTAATTGGGTTTCTGGCTCCGCCACTGCATGCATGCATGATCTCCGGTTCATATATACGTGTTTCATGAGTAACCCTCGATCGTCAAGGCGGCCATTTTCAAGGGTCCATTTTTTATTTTATTTTATTTCTTCTTTTTGACTATTAATAATGCAATGAATGTGTTGATGTATTTCGGGTTTTATCATTTAATTCTTGTCAGCATGATACTATGGTTATGTTTGCGTAACAAAATTTTAGCCATCTAAAATTTTATTATAATTATAAAACACTTTCTCCTTATTTTTTCATCAATTTCTATACATTTTTCTACTTTTTCACCCTCTCTCATCATTTTTTCATCAACTCCAATACCTAAAATTTTAATAACTTTAAAATTTTATTTCTTAAACACAATCTATATATACTTGCTGGGGAGCAAAAACAAAGAGACCAGATAATCAGTGTAGTAATTGAAAAGCAGTTCATACAGTTTTTTTTGAAGAGAAACCCAATTAAGCAAGTCAATAGATCCACTTAACAGGACGATAAATCTCAGAAATTATGTGCACTTAAAAGAATTTAAACCTTAAATCACAGGGGAGCAAAATCTCTATGCTCTATCGATTGACTATAATTGTTAGTTGTGTGAGCTTTAGTTCCGTTGGTATCTACTCCTTTGTCGAGGGTCTTGATCCGAGATCAAATCTACCGTGCCCCGAAAAAATAAAAACTATAATGGTTAGTTATCATGACTCTATTCATAGGTGGTCTATATCGTACTGGTTTTTGATAGTAGCGTCTATATCGTACTGGTTTTTGTTACTGCTACTATCGATTTGACTATAATTGTCAGCTATCATGACTCTATTCACAGGTGGTCCTTATAGGCATAGCTGATATACAGCGACAATATCTCCTCTCGATGTCATACATGACAAACAACCTTTTTGTTTTGATCGCTATAATTTTTTTTCTTATTCCATATTACAAAATGCTTCATTTTAAGGTCTCACCTAAGACCTAATTATTATAGAGCTTTAATGTCTATATTTTAAAATTGTGGTCCTGTCACTGCTGCTATACACAATAAATCAAAGAGGTGCATAAAGGTTGGTCTGTGTTGTTCCAGCTTTAACTACTGATCGAGGTAGTTTTCTGACGACACAGGACTTGGTACAGAAAAAAGATATATATATATATATATGGGTGTTTTTTTTTTTTGGAAATTTTAGAGTTTTTGAAATTCGTATAGGGGTTTGTGAAAAGTATAAATATTTTATGAAAAAATGAGGAGATAGAAGATTTAATTGAATAGTATAATATTATTTTATAATTTAATGAGGAGAGAGGGATTATTTTATGATTGTTTGGAAATTTTGAGTGAGGTAAATTTCCGGAGACAAATGCCCACAACCGCTGTTATAGGTGAATACATAGCCGGGGTTCTTTTAGTAATAAGAATCGTCGAATATGCAATTCTGTTCTTTGTTAGCTTCTGACATTTACACCAATGGGAATTATCATATCATCAAAAACTTAATTTTTTTAATTAGGAGAGCAAATAATGAAAGATGAGTAATTAAAAACAAAATATAACATTATTTTTTATTTAGTTAATTTATGATTTTTTTTCCATTTGTACAATCTTTATTTAAACCCCCAAATCCTCCTGGAATATCTTCTCCCGCTTGGTTAATCCAGAATAAGAAAAGCGTCATGTTACTATCTTTGACATGTACGTGAAGTTTTGCCACTGCATGATATACGTTGAACATGTTTTATTTATTTATTTCATAACCATGATAACAAGGAAAAGCTCCCGATATTATTGTACACTAGGTTAGGACAGATCTGATCCAACTTCAACGCTATGTGAGGCCTTAATTAAAACCACGAGCAAACTTCGGGTAAACTGGATGACTACTCAGTCTCAGTCTAGACTTCCCTTTAAGTACTCATCTGTTTTAATGTATTAAACTCAAGACGGTACGTCTTAACCATGCACTAATGCAACCCGTCGTCAGTTAGTTGCTACTGTCACTTTTATAGTATAGTAAAAGATATCTAAATTTAAATTAGTGAACATGGATACGCGGACAACCTTGCAAGGGGCAATATTGAATGTTTTCCAAGTATGAATACGTACGGTCGCCACCTTCAAATATGCCCCAGAAATCGAGGGAATGGACAAAAAATTTTAAAGTTGGTAATGGCGCCAATCTACTTTCTGCATCGACGAATTAAGGGATGTTTCATGACTTTACCTGATTACAAGTCCCGTATCATGTGCACCATTTTTTCTTATATTAACTGTAGAATTCTAGTTTAAATGGATGCTGTTTCAGGCATTTGTATTAAAGAACCGACTGGCTATTTTGTAGCTAGCGATCGAGTAATTTCAGGTACCCATATCCAAGCTACTCAACTGAACCCATTAGTTAGGATTGTAACATTTTGGTGTATGTGGTATATGGTGCATGATAGAGGGTAGAAACCATCTTTACGATGAACATCCTCGCTCAACTGATTAAGATGATCTTCCGTCATTCTCTGTTCTAAATATCACACCATAAAGTATTAAGAGCCGCATTAAATACTTTATACATTCCAAATATTATACCTATCTCGGTGCAATCGAGCTTGAAATTGTATGATAATGGTCTCGTACGTCCTTTACAAGTATCCGAACTTTTTAACATCCAGTGCAGTCTTAGTCATATAAGTAAATTGGAAAATCTTTATATATAGCACCTTAATTATCATTACATATTTCATTACATATAGTCGTCAAACTACCAAAACACGTTAATTTTCACATTCTTGTAAGATCCTACAATTAAAATGTATATAAAATAAGCTATATCACTATAACACCCCTCCTGATTAATTGTCTTTAAAAACATATTTTTAGCCAACTACGACATTTATGTGAAGATTTATGAGATTAAATGACTTAAATGAGAAAAAAGGTATTTTTGATAATTTTAAATTGCATTTAATTTTTCTGTTATAAGCTATGTACCAAATTATATGTGCATCTTTCTCATTATAGATATTATTTTCTTTTACTTTTCAACGTGGTTAAATTATCTCCTTGAGTAATTAAGTAATATTGAGGTCAATTGCTAGAAATGGAATAAAAGAGGGAGACCAAGGTTGGACCCAGGCATGACTGGCCTTGATTGGGCTCATTGGGTCATGAGAGATGTCAGCTTGGATCGAGTGAGCTGGGCTTGGTTAGGGCTCAAAATTTCAGCAGAAAACCATTAAGGGTAGCTGGCAACTTTAGAGGTTTTTAAAACTAAGGGTTAGGGAGGAAGCCAAGATTTGCCTCTAGGGGAGTCAAATATAATTTTTTCTTGATTGTTTTTTTTCTAATTGTGTGTCTATTACGTGTACCTTGACTAATCTCATAGCCTTCAAATTTTCATCATAATCAAAATAAACATAGTCAAAGTGTAACAACATACTCTAAAACTTAAAAAAGAAAAAAAAATGAAAAACTTTAACTTAATTGTAAAAGCCAAATTTTCATCAATTATGCTAATTGAAGTAAAAATCATCAATTATTATATCTGTAAAACCTTTTGCTTGAAAAATGTAATCAAAAGTTTAAAATCTTCAAAATAAATAGCTCATAAATTATTAACAAAGGCACAAAATAATGTTAAAATCTAGCCAAAATAACATAGGTACACACAAATAACAGAGTAATAATATTTTAATTAGAGAATAATAATGAAATGAGTATGTTTTCAGAAAAAAGACAATAATAATTAAATGTAATAACATCTAAAAATATAATAATTTAGTATTTTTTTTCTTCTAAAAATTATTGGGACTACTTATAGAGTAGCAATTCTGTCTCTCAAATTCTTTCTTCCTGTCACAGTTTATTTTAAAAGTTAATGATAGACACACGAGTGCAAGGGAAACAATGGGCCACTCTATGAAATGAAATAGGCCTCACTATTTAAGGCATAAGTGACTAATAGGAGAGGATTAACTAAAACACATAAAGGGACAAAGAATGAATTCTCAAATTCATGGACCAAAGGCACTAAACTGCCAAATTATTTGTACCGAGTACTTTTATTATGAACTCCAGTACTAAAAACATTTCCATTAAATGATCCTCTTATGGAGAATGAGTGTCGATTTGAACTAACGGGATTAGTTCAATATTCCCGTATCTCACAAAAATTAAATAGCGTGAAATAATGATATTTGAGATATTTCCTAAGAAATTAATAATAAAGAAGCGAAGTGTGACGATACCAATTACTAGAGGATGTGCAATCATGGCCTTGATGTAGATCAAGGAGTGGCCACTGGGGGCATAGAGCAATGACAGCCTTGAGTTTGTTTCGAGGAGGACTGGAATCACATAACAGATCTGAAGGAAGAGGAGAGGGATGCGCAGCCTTGACTCTGAAAATAATACAGAGCATTATATGTTGACATATATTTATTTCATCTTATAATACTTGACATTGAGCATTTTCTTATTTTCACATATATTTATTTCCTGCAATTTTGTGACCACATGCTTGTGTTCTTATTTTATGTTGTTGTATGTTATTGATGTTCGGAGCCCTTCTTAACCATAACGAGTCCTTGTAAATCACACATTGAAATTACAGACCCATCAACCAATAATCCAATAAAAATTACAGAAAATCAATTCACATAAAAAGCTCAAATAAAAAAAATTAACCTCATTGCCTAAAATCCTAAACTACTAAAACAAAATAACTGAAAAAGGGAACGAAAACTCACCAATCTCCTCTGAGAGACTATCTTCGACCGCTAGCAGAAACAGATATGAGAATCCAAAACCAAAAAAGACAAATTGGAAAATTGGAAAATAAAAAGAAAACGAAATCAAGAGTCAAGACTTCGATAATCATCGTAGTCTCGTAGAGACACACAAGGAGAGAGAGAGAGAGAGAATGAGAAACCGGTTATACCTGGTGCGGCGGTGGGGCAACGGCTGAACGGAGGCTGGGCATAGGCTGAGAAATAAGAAATTGTGAGAGAGAGGGAGAGAGGTCTCGCAAGAGGGGAAGGTGGTTTTTTAAAACAGGGGTGAAACTGCTACAAACATGATAGTAAGAATAAAAGTACCGACCCCTGTACAAGATGTTGATGTATGCTTCATTCATTTTTCACCATTCTTCATCATGTCCTTGTGGTCCTTGGTAAACACTTTTCGAGGAGTCAAGCCATCTTTTTTTCTAGCTTCTTTAACCTTGGGGTGGACAACACTGTCTACGTCCTACATTTATTAAGCAAAACCCCAAAAAGAATGAAAATCACAATACATATAATACGATATAGGAAATCAAAGACATGAAAGCTTGCAAATACTATTTCATACAAAAGGAAAACTTAAAATTTGAAATCAATAGTTTCAGAATGTCCGTTTTCAATATAATTGATATTAATATTGTCTCCTCCCATTGAATATGTAACACTAGGTTTCCAACACTAACACTCTCTCTCACATCCCTTAAATCTAATAATTTTGAAGTAAAGTAGTGTTCATCTATAGTGGTATTTTTCTCATGTCCGTTCTTGCATGTGAGTACTTTCAATAACTATAATAATAAATAAATAAAACATCTAATTTGACTATAGTGGCACCTATTGACATCCCCACCCAACATAAAACTCTAGTTGGTCTGGGTCTGATGGGTATCGGGCCCAGGCACCCATCCGGCCCAGGCCAACTAATGATTAAAAAAAATTTACATATAAAATTTTATTTTGGGAAGGGAGAATGGGTACCCTAGGTCGCTACCCTCTCGTTCCTCCACTGACTATAATTAGGAATGAAACTAATTTCATGTCGTCCTTGAAATCCCATATCTTATAGGGTATAAGGTTCATCTTTAAAAGCCACTATTTTTCAGGGATGACCCTACTAATCGCGTCCCTGAAGGTTATAGGGTCTAATTTTTGGGAAACAACCTTATATATGTTAGTACCAAGAATGCATTTTTAGATCAGATGATATTGTTCATACCCAAAATGCATTTTAGAGATGAAGATTCATTACTGAGAAGGTTTTGTTCCTAATAGAAGGTTTTAATGTTGTGAAGACATTAATGAATCATTTCAATGATCTATATTGAATTAAGCAATATACTAATGCACTCAACTGTTTAGTGAACCTGCCTCAAATCCCATATAACTCTTGGAAGCAATATAGGTCTATGATTTTTTTTTTTCAAAACTGAAGATCATGTTCTTTATAAAACTAAACTAGAGCAGTACTATCCATCATACATTCTCAAACTTCAAGCTCACACTTAAAAATATTACATAATATGAAATATCATCGAGTCATCACATATCGATTTACACTACCACACCCAAACCTTATACAATAATCCTCAAGTTCTACTTCATTAAAACACACCTCTGTTCCCAAAGGATTTGTATCTACAACTCTCAGGACTTTCTACAACACATTCTAAGAGACATACGAGCTTCTTGAAACATGTAAAGGTAAAGGGCGAGCTACAACTAACTAGCTCAATAAGTAAAAGAAGTTCAACAGTTGGTGAGTCACTGTGTTCTTTTAATTCCATGCAAAAATTTGTCCAATTCTACAAAATTATAAGGTTAATTACAATTTTTTCCCTCAAACTATCATATGATTCTCAAATACTTCCACAAACTTTAACCCGTTACAAATCACCACCACAAAGTACTATACTCTTCGTTGCAACTTCATCTCCAACTTGCTGAAGTTGTTTTATCGAACTAATTTCATCTCATATAAACGACACGTAACTTTATTCTTACTTGAAAAAAAAATTTGACCGGCTCGATTCTAAGTGAGTCATATTTTTATTTTTTTAAAAAAATAAAAAAAATTAGCGAAGTACATATTATTTTTTTGGTTCTACAAATTGCTAGAAGTATTGTAGAAGGCTAAGGAGGACCCAAACGGGGTAAAATTGTCTTTTCACGTAAGAAGACGATCTCGTGTTAGTTACGTGGGATAGAAACTGTTCGACATAATGACTCCAGTCGGTTGAGGGATGAAATCGCAATGAGAAGTATCGTTTATAAAAAATAAAGACCAATTTCAAAGTTTCAACAATGAATGCCTAAAATCTTAATTTCACGTCCAAATACACTTTATATACTCAAACATTTTTATTTTCAAAATATCTCATGCACTTCTGAAATAATTTACAAAATATGCTTAACAAAATATGCTTACCTAAAGTTCACGCACTATATTGAATATAACCACGCACCTCCTATTGAATAGTATAATCAAATATCAATTTCTATATATATTGACACCCGACATATCTAAATTTTTCCAAACCATATATATTCTTAAATCACAATAAATAACTGAACACTAATATTATAGCAGAAACTTACCTCCAAAATTAGTACTTTACTCAGTTTCTAATTATATAACAACTCAATATAAACCATTTCTAAGCTTCCTATTCAAAATCTAATCAATATAACCGAAAATTAACTTAATTAACAAGGCATTTCTATCATATGAGAAAACTTACCGAAATTCTCACTTACAGTACCTTTCTTTAATTTCTCTCGCCTTTTCTTTCTCTTTCTTCTCCCCGATTATCTTTCGCTTTTCCTCTCGATTTCCTTTCTTTCCTTTCTCTCCTCTCTGCCTGTTTCGGTATATCCTTCTCTGTTATGTGTTTGTTCTCCTATTTTATTTTTTTAAAGCTTGCCACTTGCGTGAAGAAATTTAATTCAAGCAAGTGTGAAGCTTGTTGGGAGGGTGCAGGGACACGTCCCCTCTCCCACCGTTTCACTGCTTTTTTTTTTTAGGTTCTTTCCAAATTACAAAATTTCCCCTAAATATTTCATTTACCAAATTTATCCTATCCCTAAATCCCTAAACCTTTTCTGTAACTACCAAATCAATTATCACTAATAATATTAATTTTTTAAAGGATATTACAGAACTATTAATGAATTTAGTAATTCGATTTGAGCCATATATTGATGTGATTCATTAATATATTGACAACACTAGAATTCTCAGTTAGGATTAAAACATTAGGACTGAAACATTTCCTGATTCCTTGGTGACCCTAACATATTGCTAACTTTTTAGGGACAACAAAACATTCATTCCTAACACGATGGCTTGACTATATACCAATTAGTTTCTGTCATAATAATAACTTCACATGGTTACTTAAAAATATCTCATTCTGGAAGCAATCGTCTCAATATATACTAATATAATTTATTTAATAGAGTTGAGATCAATTACTTCTTTGTTATTCTTTATCTTCCAATTTGTTAAAATATAAAATAAACTATGAAAATAGGGTGAGAGTGAGAGAGAAGTTTAAAGTCGTTCAACCTTTAGGAGGCCTACATCTACCATACAAAGCCTTAGGACCACATCTTGACAATATGAGAAAAAGATATGTTTTGCCCACAAACTACCATATGTTTTGCACTTTTTATCCTAAACTACCACATTTGCGACATTGCACTAATAAAATATCAATCTTTAATACATTGAAAAATAGATAGAGAGTTCAATGTGATAGAGATGAATAGTTTGTTGGTACAATATATCAAAAGTAATAGTTTTAAGTGTAAAGTGCAAAATAAGTGGCATGTAGTTCGTGAGTAAAAAATGTATTACTATATTAATTACAACTTGATACATATGAAACTTGCACATTAATGGTTTTTTTGTTTGACCCAATGACCAAAGACATTTTCTTGTAGCGTGTTTAACACGTACACTACATTTACTCGGATTAAGAAAGTAATAAAATATACTTAACAACTTCCTCCGTTTGAGGTGCTTAATTTGCAGTACCAGTTGGGTTCATGTACCTCAGCTGATTCCTTCCACTTTTAAGGTGCTTAATTTAATTTCTAGGTTCAAGTTAGGTTGAGTACATATCATGATGCATGATATTCTCCGTAAAACTAATTGGGTTGAGGTTAGCTCAACTTCCAGTTAGCAACCGTCGAGTACACATGATATGATCGTGCAGTCAAGGTCATGAGTGGGCCAGTGGCCCCGAAACGATAGAAACGTACGTACGACTATTCAAAAGGCTTCAGTCGTATAGTTATTGTGCAGTTGACGTACTGCACCAGATTCTACAAAGATGCTTCTCGCAGCCTGCGGCGATGAATTCGTCACGATTTGTCTTCCTCCCTACGTGACTACGTCCCCACCGGCCAACCTCATGAAGAACAAGGTTTTGGGCCTGTATCTTTCCCGGTCCCCCTACACAATACCAACTATCACAAACAACAAAAGGATGGAAAGGGAGGGGGAGAGATAAAATCCACAATGATTTGCTCAAAAACCTTCACAAATAACAGAGGGAAACAAAAAAAAAAACCTAACTGATTTAGGGCCGGATGCAAATGGTGACGACCTCATGAGATCACGCTGCGAGAAGCATCTTCGGTCGAAGTTGCGTACAGTACAGGAAAAGGAGATTAATACGTCGCATCATATAGAAGAAAATACTACCATTCTGTTTGGCTGCACGAAAATATTATTCTAGAACAAAATGAAAGTCCATAGTCTATCTATTTACGTGAACTGGTCTTACTTCATTTCTCTATTCTTTTAAGAATACCGAGTTGGGTTCTTCTCCTACCTGAATAGAACATGCTGAGCCAAATCTTCTTCGTGTAAAACATGTTTAATTTAGATCGGAAAAATCGTTCGGTTTTATGAAATCATGTGCTATGACTCGAATCCGTAGTAAATCATATTTCCGACAGGAGCGGTTGACCATTGAATTCAATTTTTTCCATTATTTTCGTATCCTTCGAAGAAGAGAGGTTCAAATCCAACTCGGCCCAATTAGCCGATGAATAAAGTGAATATTGAATGAATAAAGATCATCTGCCTTTTTTTCGGGGGAGATGGAATAGGAAATATGGTGTGCTGTAAGTTGTGTAACAAAAGTTCTGGCTGTTTTTTTTTTTTTGCTATGATAGGTCATGAAGACATTCACGAGATACAGAAGAGGGATGAAAAGAAAAGAGGAGAATAAGAGACGAGAGAAATCCTGAAAGTACAAAAAAAAAGGAAAGAAAAGAAAAACATTTCGGCAAAAGGACAAATTGATGAGCTAGCATTCATCGATAAACAGTTGCTCCATGAAACAGTACACAAGAAGAGGGAGCCATGGTCCTCCTCAGTTGATCCTTGTCTTCTTCGTGCTTTCCTCTTTGAGGAAATCCAGCAGTACGGTGCTCTTGCACTTGGGGCATTTTGGATCTACCCCGGATAACATCACGTACATGAGGCATCGAGGACACCCTAAAAGCACCATTGATATTTCGTCCAGGCTGCTTGGGCAGTCCATAGTTGTCTCCTCTGGCTCTGATGAAACGCAAGAGCCCTCAATTGAAATCTCCCAATAAGTTGAAACACTAGCTCCCGACTCATGTGGTGAGTTTTCCCTTGTTGGTGACAAGGTCATGTTCAATTCTAGCTCCGGATCATTTGCTCTCCGGCTCATGTTTGCGTCTGTAAATAACAGCCTTTCTTTTCTCAAAAGATTTTACCTGTACGTCCACTGCCATAACACAAGGAGAGTCTCATATAGCTTCATATAGTTATTTTAACTCAATTTGTTGAACGTGGATGCAATACAAAAAGATATTAGCAAATGAAGAATATATATATAAGATGACCAATGGACAACTATATATATAATAACCTAAATTCACCTTTGTATAAGGTCATGGACTAATACTGCTTTTCGAACGGAAGGGTGGGTACTGGCATGTGTAATTTGAGGAGAGAATAAAGCTGGAGAGATCGAGGAAGTGCTTGGGGGACAATTGCACGCAGATCTTTGCAAAGGTTTGGCGTTCTTGTTGATCACGCTGGGCCTCTGAAGATTGTTATATATTGAAGTTAAGAGAGAGATGCCTTTACTTCTCAATTGATTACAAGGTACACGTGGAGGGTGGAGAGAATCGAGCAGAGAAAAGTTGGTTTAATTAATTGTAAGTCCTGGGAAGAAGTTGGAAATTGAATTTTCAAACCGACATAGAAGATTTCTCGAGGGCCCACTCTTCATACGGAATACAAACAAAGTGGAAAAAAACGAGTCCCCTAGATTGGTCTTTGAAATATGGAGGGGAAACGGCCATGATTCGTAGGGCTTTGCGCCCAGCATTTTCCTGATTCGTATAGTTACGAAGAAAATTATGACACACTCTTGACTCTTTTATAAATGTCAGGGAGAGTTGATTTGACAATGCTCAAATCTGGAATTTTTGGTTCCCTTTCAACTTCCTCCCTGGTTTTGGTTAACTTTCTCTTGTCAGGGGTTTCCTTTTACTGTTTCAATTGTACGGCACGCAAATCAGAACTGCTTGCCCCTTTTCTTCTAAAGCATAAAAAGGCCAGGAAACACATTCGACATTTCAGAAGATCTCAGGACGACATTTCAAGTTTATGGAATGCTCTCCTTTTGAAAAAACTTCAGGTTTGCGTCTAATAGGGAGGCTAAGCTATCACTTATTACATAGAATTGAATATTGACTAATCTGCGATAGTGATAGAAAATTCAATCACGTTGGAGAATAATTTCTGTGGCTGCTGATGATCAGATCCAAACTTAGCTAGGTTGCATGAATTTGACAATCGTCAAGTGCAAACTCGTTCATGCAACAAATCCTCACCACATTTTTCCTGGAAAATATCAGTCGTTTCATTAATTATCGAAGTCCCGATTGTTTTCCCTTTGTAAAACGTGCATGCGCCCAAGTGTAGTGTATATAGATTCAAACATTTTCATACCTATCTTCTGGTCTCCATGTGATTGTCAAACACAACTTGCAGTTACTTTGCTTTTCTGCAGGTATTTCTTTTTTATTTTTTTTGGGCAATCTAGCAGTTTTTGAGGATTTGACCTCATGATGAAGTACTCTGCTCCAGAGAGGGGTCTCCGCTCTGAAAGGGAGGGGTACTGCCAGCTGTATACTCCAGTACGTATTTGTTTATCTATTTTGTATGAATAGTATTAAATAATATAGAACTTATTTATTATATCTAATTGTATAATATAATTTGAATAGAGAATTAGACAGCATCCTACACATCAAAAAACAATGACTTTTAGTGACAAAATATTTTGTCACTAAAAGCCAAAATTTCGTCACTAAAAATATTACTGACGAAATTTTTTCGTCACCAGCTTCGTCAGTGTAAGAGCGTCACAAAATGTATTTCGTGACGAAACCCGAATTTCGTCACGAAAAGTTTTTAGTGACGGATTTTTTTCGTCACTAAATATAGCGATCAAGTGACGATCGATCGTACTTGACTTAGTGATGGATCAGTTAAACTAGCGATTGATCGGTACAAACGGTCGATCAGTGAATTTGTGATAGATCGGTTATACAATCGATCGGTGAATTATTGGCGATTGATCAGCCATTTTTACCGATGAAATTATAAGAAATAGACGATCGATCGCTATAGTAATGACGATCAATTATAATTTATTAGTGATCGATCATCTTAACAAAAGTCGATCGATCGGTGATTAAAGCGATAGATCACTGACAGCGTCACTGATCGATCGGTATAATTGTGACGATTGATCGATGACTTTACTGATCGATCAGCATTACATATTTTTAATATTGACGATCGATCGACATTACATATTTTTAATATTGACGATCTATTAATAGCTGGGCGTTTAACTGCCGAATGGTGGAAACATAATTTGGATTTTTGAGAAACAATAATATTAAAAAAAATTATATAACAGATAGTACTATAATAAAAATACAATACTCATATTAATGCACATTAATGGTAACAAATAGTAATTCTCAATTAAATCAAAAATAATATCGTAATAATACATAATCACAAAACTATTACAACATAGATGCATCTACCTTTTCGAACCTCCAAACTGGCTAAATAGTCGCTTTGACATGTCGCTCATTTTCTTCTCCATTACAGATGACATTTTCTTCTCTAGCTCCTTCGATATTTCCGCCCGTAAGCGCTCTTGCTCCTTTCGCATGCGCTCGTGCTCCACTCGTATGCGCTCCTCTTGCTCCCATTTCATGCAAGTGAACCCAAGAGCTAATTCCTAGCTTCTTTCCTGATGGAAAAAAGCACAAGACAATAGTAGGAAAACAAAATTGGTTGTGCTTATGCATTGATAAAAGAGTTGAGGTGCTGGACAAATTTTTTTACCCATGCCAGCGAACATGACGCCCAGGCTGTAGGAACTGCATTGAAAACTCCAAATTTTTAGAAAAATTAAAATTAATAACTAAATGTATCGGATCTATTTCTATTGCTTCACTGATCCGACAATATATGAAAATATTCGCTTTAGTCCGCTGGAAGGAGATGTTGTCATTTGATTCTCTTCTTGTTTGAGAATCTGAAGAAATCTTCATTCTCCTCCAGTTAGTTTATGCAATCATGTTGTGATGTCTCATCAAAATTATAGCAAAGATTGTAGAAAAAACTTTATGCTAATAAATAGAAAGAAAAAAATAAACAAATGGAGCGAGAACAGAAAATTTGACAAATCGATGTTCCAAAAGCTGGTGATTAAACTGTTATACTCTTGCATGAGCGTAAGCTATTAATTATATATACTTACTTGCAGGGTTAGATGTACAGTCATATTTGCATGTGATTTCCAACTGCAAAATTCAGGGGGCATAGGACATTCCCTCCCCGGTATTTCCAATGAGTAAAAAAAAATACAATTTACATCAGACAAACAAACCTCTACTCATCCACATTATCAGGGCAATATATGAGAAAAATTATGAACAACATAAAGAGAGATCTTACATCATTCTTATTTTCAGAACTCAAGCACTTCAATAATCAAATATCTAAATAAATATAGCACCGATCGATCGGTAAAAATATGACGATCGATCGTGAAACAACCATCTAGAAGACAATCGATCGATCGTTTAAAATACAACGATCGATCGGTTGTATACCATCTAACAGACGATCGATCTTCACTTATTGACGATCGATCGTCAATTACCCAGATCGATAAAATCATGCAAACCCTCCCACACACTCAAATCTACACCCAAATCACTCTCAAATCATTCTCATTCAATACCCATTGCAATGTACATATTAAGAACATTCTAATAAGCTCTAATCATCACAAATTATATCCACAATACCCACAAATACCCAAATCAAAAAAATCATCAAATAACCAACCAAATCGTTCATAAATCGTAATGTATGTAGAGTATATTACCTCTTGTTCGACATAAACACCAAAACGAACAAAATCTCTACTAAAATCTCACAAATTTCGCCAAATATTTTCAATATTCACTCGGTTAAAAAACCAATGAATATGAGCTCGGCTTCCTCTTAATCTATTCTAAACACTCTCTCAACCAAAAGAACGGTATTTGTACTAAATTTGAAAGGAAAAGAGCTCCTTGCAGCAAGTCTTCGTTCTCCTCGTTTCGGTGGGTGTTTTTTTCACTTCACCCATGGCCTTAGAGCATTTAGGCATTTCAAGCACAATAAACATCGATCGATCGGTAACAATACCGATCGATCGCCTTGTCAGCTTTAAAATTCCCACTAAATTTTCAAACGATTGATCACTATTTCCACGATCGATCGGGAAACAAAATCAAAACGACGATGGGCGTGAGCGATCGATCGGTCTCAAACCATTAAACGACACCGTCCTTTACCGATCGATCGTTAAACCTAATTATTGAAAAAATGATTTTTAACCTAACAAATGAAATAATTATTAAAATTATTTTACTTAAAATGTCATTTTAATACATATATCATACTAATAACTAATAATCATGTGTTAAATAAGCTTTATATCACTAGTTTATGACATCTTAGTACATTGCTCATACTAACTCTTACAAAATGTTTATTTGATGTAACATGTACAACTTGTACATACTTTCCTAAATATTAATGAAGTATATTTTATTTGTTGGTATGTAATCTAAACATATCCTAACGTACTTTGTTAATATATATTTTGTATTTCTAATTATTTAAGTTCATATTATTCAATCACAAATGTTTAATCATGAAATTTACGTACCGATCGACCGTCAATATTAACCGATCGATCGCCTTTTGCAGTTAAAACGACGCCGTGTGAACCGATCGATTGCTTTATCGGCACGATCGATCGCTTCGTCTAACGAAAACGACGACGCATCCTAACGGTCGATCAGTGTGCCTTCACCGATCGATCGTTATGCATAAGACAAAACGACGATGTCCTTGATGATCAATCACTTCAACATAAACAATCGATCGGTTGATTAGAAATATCTAAACGACATCGTACTTAAACGATCGATCACCTAAGTCACCGATCAATCGGTTATCTTTAAATTTAGAAAGATCTTCTATGACGCATGCCGATCGATCGTCATATCGTAGCGATGAATCGGTTATTGTACCTTTACCGATCGATCGTTATGCATAAGACAAAACGACGACGGCCTTGATGATCGATCACTTCAATACAAACGATCGATCGACAGATTATAAATATCTAAACGACATCGTACTTAAACGATCGATCACCTAAAGCACTGATCGATCGGTTATCTTAAAATTTAGAAAGATCTTCTATGACGCGTGTCGATCGATCGTCATATCGTAGCGATGGATCACTTATGATGAACGATCGATCGTGTTTCAAAGCCACGTGTTTATTGATAACCGATCGATCGGTATATAAACAACGATCGATCGGGAGGAGTGACGACATAATTTTCTCGCCAAAACTTTTTGCATTTAGTGGTGGAGCATCTTGTCACAAAAGTACCGATCGATCGGCGTGTGACGAAACTTTTCGTCACCAAAAAATTAACTTTTTGTGACAACATTGTTATTTCGTCACAACTAAGACTTTTAGTGACTAAAATTATTTTCGTCATAAAAAACTATTTTTAATGACAAAAATAACATTTCGTCACAAAAAATAGACTTTTAGCGCCGAAAATTTCGTCACTAAAAGTCAATTATCTAGTAGTGCTAATCCATTTATGAACTCGATTCGATTTAGAATTTACATGACAAAGTCACAATATTTCATGTCACCGTACCTAGATACAGAAACCTTGCATATACGACATAAATTTGGTACCTAGTGTTGTCCCCTAAATGTAGCAAGCATGATACACCCCAAAATATAGCGATCGATCGTACTTGGCTTAGTGATGGATCAGTTAAACTAGCAATTGATCAGTATAAACGGTCGATCGGTGAATTTGTGATGGATCGGTAAATTTGTGATCGATCGGTTATACGATCGATCGGTCAATTATTGACGATTGATCAGCCATTTTTACCGATGGAATTGTAAGAAATAGATGATCGATCGTTATAGTAATGACGACCAATTGTAATTTATTAGTGATCGATCATCTTAACAAAAGCCGATCGGTCGGTGATTAAAGCGATTGATCACTGACTACGTCACTGATCGATCGGTATAGTTGTGACGATCGATCGATGACTTTACTGATCGATCAGCATAACATATTTTTAATATTGACGATCGATCGGCGTTACATATTTATAATATTGACGATCGATCGGCGTTACATATTTATAATATTGACGATCTATTAATAGCTGGGCGTTTAACTACCGAATGGTGGAAACATGATTTGGATTTTTTAAAAACAATAATATTAAAAAAAATTATATAACAGATAGTACTATAATAAAAATACAATACTCATATTAATGCACATTAATGGTAACAAATAGTAATTCGCAATTAAATCGAAAATAACATCGTAATAATACATAATCACAAAACTATTACAACATAGATGCATCTACCTTTTCGAACCTCCAAACTGGCTGAATAGTCGCTTTGACATGTCGTTCATTTTCTTCTCCATTACAGATGACATTTTCTTCTCTAGCTCCTTCGATATTTCCGCCCGTAAGCACTCTTGCTCCTCTCGCATGCGCTCGTGCTCCACTCGCATGCGCTCCTCTTGCTTCCTTTTCATGCAAGTGAACCCAAGAGCTAATTCCTAGCTTCTTCCCTAATGGAAAAAAGCACAAGAAAATAGTAGGAAAACAAAATTGGTTGTGCTTATGCATTGATAAAAGAGCTGAGGTGCTGGACAAATTTTTTTACCCATGCCAGCGAACATGACGCCCAGGCTGTAGGAACTGCATTGAAAACTCCAAATTGTTAGAAAAATTAAAATTAATAGCTAAATGCATCAGATCTATTTCTACTGCTTCACTGATCTGACAATATATGAAAATATTCGCTTCAGTCCGTTGGAAGGAGATGTTGCCATTTGATTCTCTTCTTGTTTGAGAATCTGAAGAAATCTCCATTCTCCTCCAGTTAGTTTATGCAATCATGTTGTGATGTCTCATATCAAAATTGTAGCAAAGATTGTAGAAAAAACTTTTATGCTAATAAATAGAAAGAAAAAAATAAACAAATGGAGCGAGAACAGAAAATTTGACAAATCGGTGTTCCAAAAGCTGGTGAGCTAAACTGTACTCTTGCATGAGCGTAAGATATTAATTGTATATACTTACCTGCAGGGTTAGATGTACAGTCATATTTGCATGTGATTTCCAACTGCAAAATTCAGGGGGCATAGGACATTCCCTTCCTGGTATTTCCAATGAGTAAAAAAAAAATACAATTTACATCAGACAAACAAACCTCTACTCATCCACATTATCAGGGCAATATATGAGAAAAATTATGAACAACATAAAGAGAGATCTTACATCATTCTTATTTTCGGAACTCAAGCACTTCAATAATCAAATATCTAAATAAATATAACACCGATCGATCGGTAAAAATATGACGATCGATCGTGAGACAACCATCTAGAAGACGATCGATCGTTTAAAATACAACGATCGATCAGTTGTATACCATCTAACAGACGATCGATCTTCACTTATTGACGATCGATCGTCAATTACCCAGATCGATAAAACCATGCAAACCCTCCCCACACACTCAAATCTATGCCAAAATCACTCTCATTCAATACCCATTGCAATGTACATATTAAGAACATCCTAATAAGCTCTAATCATCACAAATTATATCCACAATACCCACAAATACCCAAATCAAAAAAATCATCAACCAAATCTTTCATAAATCGTAATGTATGTAGAGTATATTACCTCTTGCTAGATATAAACACCAAAACGAACAAAATCTCTACCAAAATCTCACAAATTTCGCCAAATATTGTCAATCTTCACTCGGTTAAAAAACCAATGAATATGAGCTCAGCTTCCTCTTAATCTATTCTAAACACTCTCTCAACCAAAAAAACGGTATTTAGACTAAATTTGAGAGGAAAAGAGCTCCTTGCCGCAAGTCTTTGTTCTCCTCATTTCGGTGGGTATTTTTTTCACTTCGCCCACGGTCTTAGAGAATTTGGGCATTTCAAGGACGATAAACACCGATCGATCGGTAAAAATACCGATCGATCGCCTTGTCAGCTTTAAAATTCCCGCTAATTTTCAAACGATCGATCGGGAAACGAATTCAAAACGACGATGGGCGTGAGCGATCGATCGGTCTCAAACCATTAAACGATACCGTCCTTTACCAATCGATCGGTGACATACATATCGATCGTTAAACCTAATTATTGAAAAAATGATTTTTAACCTAACAAATGAAATAATTATTAAAATGATTTTACTTAAAATGTCATTTTAATACATATATCATACTAATAACTTATAATCATGTGTTAAATAAGCTTTATATCACTAGTTTATGACATCTTAGTACATTGTTCATACTAACTCTTACAAAATGTTTATTTGATGTAACATGTAAAACTTGTACATGCTTTCCTAAATATTAATGAAGTATTTTTTATTTGTTGATATGTAATCTAAACATATCCTAACGTACTTTGTTAATATATATTTTGTATTTCTAATTATTTAAGTTCATATTATTCAATCACAAATGTTTAATCTTGAAATTTACGTATCGATCGACCGTCAATGTTAACCGATCGATCGTCTTTTGCATTTAAAACGACGTTGTGTGAACCGATCGATCGCTTTATCGGCATGATCAATCGTTTCTTCTAACGAAAATGACGACGCATCCTAATGATCGATCCGTGTGCCTTCACCGATCGATCGTTATGCATAAGACAAAACGACGATGTCCTTGATGATCGATCACTTCAACATAAACAATCGATCGGTTGATTAGAAATATCTAAACGACATCGTACTTAAACGATCGATCACCTAAATCACTGATCGATCGATTATCTTTAAATTTAGAAAGATCTTCTTTGACGCATGCCGATCGATCGTCATATCGTAGCGATGGATCACTTATGATGAACGATCGATCGTGTTTCAAAGTCACGTGTTTATTGATAACCGATCGATCGGTATATAAACAACAATCGATCGGAAGGAGTGACGACATAATTTTCTCGCCAAAACTTTTTGCATTTAGTGATGAAGCATTTCGTCACAAAAGTACCAATCGATCGGCGTGTGACGAAACTTTTCGTCACCAAAAAAATTAACTTTTTGAGACAACATTGTTATTTCGTCACAAATAAGATTTTTAATGACGAAAATTATTTTCATCATAAAAAACTATTTTTTAATTATAAAAATAAAATTTCGTCACTAAAAATAGACTTTTAGTCGCCGAAAATTTCGTCACTAAAAGTCAATTTTCTAATAGTGCTAATCCATTTATGAACTCGATTCGATTTAGAATGTACATGACAAAGTCACAATTAGGGGTGTAAGTCCGGTCCGGCCACCGGCGGATCTCCGGTTCCGGTTCCGTGACCGGTTCCGGGATGCTGAGGTCCGGCCCTTCCAGGAACCGGAACCGGAGGTCCATTTGGAGTTTAGACGGAACCGGAACCGGAACCGGAAGTTTCCGCCGGTTTAGCGGAAAACCGGTTCCGGTTGATTTTTTTTTATTAACTGATTTTTAAAACGACGTCGTTCTATTATAAACAGAACGACGTCGTTTTATTGTTTTATTTCGAAAAAAAATATAATACCGTGGATCAAAACGTGCTGTCTTGATCCACGGTATTAGAAAACCTAAATACCTAAAGTCCTAAACCTAATTCGTAAATCCCGATTCGCATCCCCCCCGTCCCCCGAGTCCCCCCCGCCGGTCAGCCCTCTCTCTGACTCTCTCTATTCTCCGGCGGGACACTCGCCGTCGGTAAGACCTCACTCTCTACTCTACATTCTCTCTCTCTAGCCATCTAGTCTCCGTCGGTAGTGCTTGCAATGTATCATGTATGTCTATTTTCTAAGATATGTATTTGTTTGGGGTTGCTGAGTATGTCTATTTTCTAAGGAAATGTATATGTTTGCTCGAATTAGACCCTTCAATTTTTAAGTTTTTGGATTTGGTGTGTCTAAATGGTGGGTATTTTTGTTTGTTCTGTTGAATTGGTCTGTGCCATGAATTCTTAATATGTGTTTGTTCTGTTGAAGTCCTTCGGGGACAGAAACATGTGAATTGTCCAAATGTTTGAAATCTTTAGCTCAAAGACGATGGCAGCCTCCTAAGAAATCTGATAAGATGCAAAGTTACCTCCGTGATATGACCGTTCGATTCTTGATTTGAACTACATGGGCAAAAACAAAATCATGAAAAGCAAAATGGATGGTCATAGCTCATTCCTTGACCTCTTAGGAAATTATTGGTCATAGTAGTCAGAATTGATAGCTTTATTCTGTCATGTGCTTTCTCCTCTCGGTCTGTTCTGTTGTTAGTTTTATATCCTTTACTACTTGTTGAGTTGCCAAAACTCTGTTCTTGTAGTAAGTTTTTTTTCCCGAGCTTCACTTTTAGGTAATCATTTTGTTAAATCTTCCACTCTAACGCCTCTGCTACTGCAAATTTTGTCCCGTAAACAACACATATTGCCATCCTTTTGCACATGTTTTTCTTAAGAACTAAACATCTACTAACTTTTCATTGGGGTGGTGGTCCATCGCACTCCCACTCTTTTACTTCTTTTGCACTTTAAGAACTTTCCCCGCACAAATCAGAATTTTTATTTCAGCATTCTGCTCATGTAATAAAGTAGAATGTACGATGTTGTTGCTTCATGCCACCTTGCTAAGCTTTTTATTTCTCCGTACTACTTTTGAATTTGGTTAATCTTTTTTTTAAGAATTCAAGATTTATTCGTTTATGATCAGCATTAAATTTGGTACAATTATGTAAAGGAATCCATATGTCCAAGTGACTAGATTGTAGCAAGTTTCACTTCATCAAGTTACAGCTAGATTGCTGTGAACTTGCTACCATAGAAATCTTTAGCAATCTGATTTTTTTTTGGCGTGGATTTATTTGGATCACTGCTAAACCTCTGCAGCCTCCTAAGAACAGTCTTAGTATTTTTACCCCAACTTGGTTCTTGTGGCATTTATACTACTCCCTTGCGTCTTTGAGCAAATGTTGCTTGGTACTGTTAGGGATGGGGGTTTTTGGTGCATGGAAAGTGCAAAATGTAAAACGTCTAAACTATATAGGTTCAGTACAAAATATAAATATGATGAAAGAGTGTAAAGTATAATTAAAACTAATGTTTAAGATTTTGGCTTCCCGAATATTGTCTGTCGGGGTGCAGTCAAAGGACTAGAATCTGCCCCCAGATCCGGCATTGTAGCTTTACCCCGCAACAACACCTGTGGATAATGCCCAGGTGGACACTTGCTAAAACCTCAGCTGAAATACTTTGAGTTCTCTTATAATTTCAGCTGCGATTGTCAACTTATCAATGACTGGGTGGGAAATTGACCGACTGGTACTAAAACCTCAGCTGAAATTTGTTAGATTTTTCTTTCATTTGTTCCATTGGGTTGGTAGCCTTGGTCGGTTTTATGACTATGGGATAAATATTGTTATTGTCAATTACTGACTTTTAGAACTTTGACTTTCTTCACATTGTATTTGTTCTTGTTGTTCTCTGACTCTATCTTAATTGTAATAATATTGCTACTCAAAACTTCTATTCACATGTTCTTTGTTACAGGTTCGCCTCTATGATATTTATTGTCTTGATGACTTTCGATGTGAGATATTGGTTGGACTTGGATATCAATATTCCACATATAGTTAGTATCAAAAAGGTTAATAAAAAAGATCAAGTATTA
Source organism: Myrica gale (assembly GCA_963930655.1). Lineage (NCBI taxonomy): Eukaryota > Viridiplantae > Streptophyta > Magnoliopsida > Fagales > Myricaceae > Myrica > Myrica gale. Next base: position 6,100,506 of record OZ005602.1, on the reverse strand, counting down.
TCATGTGCTGGCATGGATTGTTATATGAATGACTGTCAAGGTTGATTTGTTTGATTGAGGTGTATGTTATTTTGTGTCTTTTATTTCAGATGGATCGTCAAACTTCGATTGCATCTACACAATCCACAACCCCCAAGTTTTCTACCACTGCCTCAATGGCTACACCTACAATTGGTGAGATACCAATTGTAGATGTAGAGGCACAACCTACTGAGACAATTGACCCTACCCCCAAAAGAAGAAAGATTTCCAATCCATCCCCGATGTGGGAACATTTCACTAGGGTACTACCAGTAGTTGACCCAAAAAAACCATTGGCCAAGTGCAACCATTGTGGTCATAAAGCTGGGTGTCACCACAAAGAACAAGGGACCTCGACTATGAGATCCCACTTGAACGCTTGTGTAATGTATAAGAGAACTCAAAGTAAATTAGATAGTTCTCAACAGAAATTGACTTTTGATATCAAGGGGGCAAGTAGTGGATCAGTGGGAGTGATGAAGATAGACTCATATAATCCCAAGGCTATTAGGGCAGCTATTGCTAAGTTTGTAATTGTGGATGAGCTTCCTTTTAGAATAGTAAGTAAGGATGGGTTCAAGGAGATGATTCATACTCTCGAGCCCCGATTTAAAGTGCCATCTCGAATTACAGTGATGAAAGACTGTATGAAACTTTACTTGGAAGAGAAGGCTAGACTGAAGGCTAGTATCTTACTCAATAGACCCCGAGTTTGTTTCACCACTGACACATGGACGTCAGTCCAAAACATGAATTATATGTCTGTCACTGCACACTGGATTGATAGTACATGGAACTTGCACAAAAAGATACTTGTCTTCTCTAAGGTGTCAGATCATAAGGGCTCGACCATTGGGATGGAATTGGAGGATTGTATGTCGGAATGGGGGATTGATAAAATCCTTACAATCACTGTCGATAATGCATCCTCTAATGATACAGCCATTGAACATCTGAAGAGTAGACAATTGCTTTTGGGGTCTCAGCTTGGAAAAATTGTTTGTAATCATGATTGTTTGCATATGAGATGTTGCGCACATATCTTGAATTTAATTGTGCAAGATGGGTTGAAGGAGCTGGATGATTCTGTGGCCAAGGTAAGGAACTTGGTCAAGTATGTTAAGTCATCTCCCGGTCGAATGGATGGGTTTAAGAAATGTGTAAAAAAGAGGAAGTTTCCCATTGAGGGGTTTTTGCAGCTTGATGTTCCTACTCGTTGGAATTCAACGTATATTATGTTGGATGCAGCTGAGAAATATCAGAGGGTTTTTGAGGAGATGTTGGCAGAAGATGGGATTCTGATAAGCTTTCTGCGTGAGGAGGGGCATGGGAGGAAGGGATTGGGTCCCCCTGGATTTGAGGATTGGGAGCGTGTTAGACACTTTACGAAGTTTTTGGCACTCTTCTATGAAGTGACGGTTCGAATTTCTGCTTCGAAAACGGTGACAGTAAACTTATTCTTTGCAGAACTAGCCAAAATTCATATGCATTTGGGGAAATATGCAGCTAGTGGGGATTTGTTCTTGGCGGACATGGCAAAAAGAATGCAAATGAAGTACAATAAATATTGGGGTGACTTGACTCAGGTTAACAGATTATTATTTGTTGCAGCGGTACTTGATCCACAATACAAGATTATATACTTGGACTTTTGGTTCAAGAAAGTTTTGGGGTTGGAGTTAGGTGCAAAGATGACTAGTCTTGTAAGAGGGACCCTGGATCAATTGTTTACCGAGTATTCCAATATGGATGGGTCATCTAGCAGTGGGAGCGTATCTGCAAGTCAAGGCCAGCTGGATTTGGTTGGGTCATCTACTTCATCACTAGATGATGCTCTTCACTTTGAATTCTTAGGATTTAAGGCGCATCAAAATTTGCTGGATAGCAAGTCTGAAGTGGAGAGATATTTAATGGAGGATGTTGAACCTAAAGATCCTAAGTTTGATATCCTCAATTGGTGGAGAGTGAATGCACCAAAATTTCCCCTTCTTGCACGGATTTCTCGAGATGTTCTTGCCATCCCTATCACTACAGTGCCTTCAGAGTCTGTCTTCAGCACGGGGGGTCGAGTTTTAGATTCTTTTCGGAGTTCGTTGGCACCAAAGACTGCGGAAGGGCTCATTTGTGCTCAAAATTGGTTGACATCCAAGGTCTTACATTCTGCTGATGATGAAGAGGATAACGGATCTGGATTTACTGATGGGACAGAAGATCCTTCTAGTTATATGATGGATATAGGTATATACAACAGTTTACATTTCTACTTTCACTTTATTAAAAAAATTTATGAGCTAATTGTTGATACATTTCTTCTTTTGCAGAGTTAATTTCTAATGCTGCAGCGATCGTGGATGGGTCATACGTGATTGATTGATGTTTGATTATGTTATTAATTTTTTTTACTTGAGTAGATACTTCTAAGTTTGTATTGTAATATTTTGTTATTTTAAGTTAGTTTCAAGTTTGATTTAAGATTTATTTAATATGGGATTTTGTGAATTGCATGTTTTTACATTTGTTTGTCAATTACATGTTTTAGGATTTTTTTTTTGTGAATTACATCTTAGCGGACTTAGCGGAATTCTGCTATCCGCTTCCGCTAAGTCCGCTTCCGCTTCCGCTAAGTCCGCTAATCTTAGCGGACTCTTTTTTGGCCATCCGCTAGTTAGCGGACCGGATATCGGAATGTCAAATTCCGCTTCCGACTAGTCCGCTATTCACCCCTAGTCACAATATTTCATGTCACCGTACCTAGATACAGAAACCTTGCATATACGACACAAATTTGGTACCTAGTGTTGTCCCCTAATTGTAGCAAGCATGATACACCCCATTTATAAGCCTTAATTCAGGTTTCTGACAATGCTCTAATCAGCCCTATATAATTGGTCTGCAAGACTTAAAGCTAGTGTTCCATTTGTCTAACCACCGGCATACTATTAGCTAGAGTAAGGTTGTGTTTGTGTTGTAAAATTTTAGTGTTGTTAAAATTTTAGGTATTGGGTTTAGTGAAAAAGTGAAGAGAGGTAATTTTTTATATTTTTGTAGTAAATAGTAATGATTTGATGGGGAGAGAGAGATTATATTGTAATATTTAATTGTGTTAAAATTTTAGAGGGGATAAAATTTTGATACACAAACGCACCCTAAGTAACTCTAGATAAAAAAAATAACTAGATAAAAATATTATGCTTTCAAGAGGGAGCACTATAGGCCAAGTGATCAATGGTGTCGCATGGAAATTAGTGCTACTAACTGATGCAATTTACGATGGTCATCACGAAATTTTCACCGTACGTCATGTAGGTTTCTTTGAAAATTACAGCACCCAATATCGCGTAAACGCAATAAATTAATAGGTAAAATGCGGGCCTGCAGTTAGACGTACGATCTCTATATAGGATAATAGCTACCAAGCCTAGGTAGCATCTATATATGTCCAGACCAATCGTTAATTAATTGAATGCCATTGATTTTCGGCTAGCTAGCCACCCAACATTGGTAGAAGACACGAGCGTGTATAATATGTATAGCCTTCTTTAATTTGTGGAATGGTCAAATCAGGCGGCCTCAATAGATAAGGCTTCTGAACTTAATTAATTTATATATCATGAACAACGGGTGAGATCGATTAAAGTATTGGTTTTCCCATCAAGGAACCAGGAAAATTGATACTCCTAGCTACGAAGTAGCAAAATTATATATAATAGCTACCTAGCCTAGGTAGCATCTATATATGTCCAGACCAATCGTACATGAATTGAATGCCATTGATTTTTGGCTAGCTAGCCACCCAATATTAGTACTCGAGGAGACACGAGCGTATATAATATATGTATAGCCTTCTTTAATCTGTGGAATGATCAAATCAGGCGGCCTCAATAGATAAGGCTTCTGAACTTAATTAATTTATCCATGAACAACGGGTGAGATCAATTAAAGTATTGGTTTTCCCATCAAGGAACCAGGAAAATTGATACTCCTAGCTACGAAGTAGCAAAATTAGGGAGATCTTGTACAAATGCTAATATCTAGCATATTTAGAGAGGTGTTATATCTTTAGTATCTAAGCTAACCAACAAAAGACTGCACAAGTTAATTAGTTGTTGGTCAAAATTAAGATCGATCGACAGGCCTCTCTAGTTTAAGTGCATCTAATTCATTTTTGCTTTCATAGTTCTTTCTGCCACCTGTGGGATCTGATCCTACACCATTTGTATTTACTTCAACAAAAGAAGCGTGGGCCTCTTCAACATAAGAACTTTTTTTTTGTCTTGGTCCCAATTCAACAATAAACAAGTCTCAATTAATTGAATACTTGTGTCATAAATTCTCCAAATTAGTTTGTCATTTCCATAAAATATATAATTGAGAACTCTACATTCCAGAATATCCCTTTCGTGCAACAGATTCCTGATTATCTATAGGGTTAATAGGAGATTAAAACTTTACAACACAGCCCAAATGCAGAAATTCCAATTCAAATCTTCACACCAACAAAAAATTAAATATTAACATATTTGAATAATGTCAATCAGCTCAAAACACAATCAAGAATCACTCACTTTAATCAATTTATCAAACTAGAAGATTAAATAGACTTTACCTCAAAAACTTGGTGAACATCAAGAACTTGGTCTATTCTTTTAACCAAGATTCTCACCCAATATTCCAAAATTCGAAATTAACTAATTCACACAATTAAAAAGTAGTAAAACGACGTAAAGATAGCAAAAAATCACACACACAAACAACACAAACAAATTGTATACGAAGTGAAAAATCATATAAGACACTCCTTCAATAAGTAAAAGTCACTTTGAGTGTCACACCACTTAACCAATCCACTAAAGAATCAATACTTAAAATCGATGGCTTGAATACGCCAAAACCTTTGCTAAACAACTGAAGCAATTCAAATGTCAACCCATTTGAACTCGCACCAAACGGTTGACCCAGAACCCCGAATCTTCGCTTCCATGGATTTTTCTCCAAGCAAACTTATTGTTTCAATGACACTACAAAAAACATGTCTATAGCGGCGGTCGCTCAAAACGCCGCTACAGGGTGTTTTTTGCGGCGTTTTACAAAAACCGTAGCTAAAGAGGGTCTATAGCGGCGGTCACTGACCCCCGCAATATACCCCCTTTAGCAGCAATTTTTTACAAAACACCTCTAACATTTACCTTTAGCGACGGCCACTGACCGCCGCTATATACCCCCTTTAGCAGCGTTTTTTTACAAAATGGGGCTGCAAAGGCCGTAGCTTGGATGGTAGACCTGAAGTGGATGGTTGAGGCTGTTATTTCACCGACACATCAATTGTGCGTCGACTTGGGGACTCATGTCTCTGTTATAGAGACTCAGATTGCGGGATTGCAACAATTCCTCACTGCCACTCCATACACCTTGAGTGTGATGTCAAGGAGGTTGGGCGCCATTGAAGATCAGCTCGGGAAGATGAGTGAGTCCACGGGGGAGGGATCCAGTCAGCTCGGTCCATAGCATGATTAGGTCTTTCTTTTAATTTTCATTTCACGTTATTATTTTTGGACATTTTTTATTTTTATTTCGGATATTTATTTTGGGTTTGTATTTTTGATATTTACGTTGATTTTGTTTTATGATAGTTATTATTTATCTTTTTTTTATTATTGTTTAATATTTACCTTTGATGGTTTGGATATGTTAATAATCCAAATGTAATACTCATGATCTATTATATAGATTGTTATTAAGTGTAACACTTAGAATCTTATGTTAAAATTTAAGATTAAATACATAAGTAATTAATTTATAACAAATGAATAATTAATAAATATTTACATAATAATTATGATGAATATAATAAAATCTTAAAAATATACATTTCTTCAAGATAATCCTCTCTCATTCTCTTCGAATTGAAAACCTTGTAAGCTTGACGTTTTGTGAAGTTTTGCTTTGTTTCAAAAGTCTTAATTTTTTTTCTTGCTTGATGGTATATAATTAATAAATGTAGTATCAAACTTATTGAAGTATATATATATATATATATATATATATACACACACATACATAAGAAATGAATAATTAATAAATGTAGTATCAAAATTATTGAAGTATATACACATAATTATTATAGTTAATCAATCTTAAAAATAAACATTTCTTCAAGATAATCCTCCATCATTCTCTTCGAAATGGAAAACTTGTAAGCTTGACGTTTTGTGAAGTGTTGCTTTGTTTTAAAAGTTTTAATATTTTTTTTCTTGCTTGATGGTATATAATTAATAAATGTAGTATCAAACTTATTGAAGTATAGATATATCTATACACACACATACATAACAAATGAATAATTAATAAATGTAGTATCAAAATTATTGAAGTATATATATATAATTATTATTGTGAATCTAACAAAATTTTAAAAATACACATTTCATCAAGATAATCCTCCCTCATTTTCTTCGAAATGGAACGCTTGTAAACTTGACGTTTTGTGAAGTTTTGCTTTGTTTCAAAATTTTAATATTTTTTTCTTGCTTGATGGTATATAATTAATAAATGTAGTATCATACTTATTGAAGTACACACACACATATAAAAAATGAATAATTAATAAATGCAGTATCAAACTTATTGAAATATATATATATATACACACACATACATAAGAAATGAATAATTAATAAATGTAGTATCAAAATTATTGAAGTATATATACATAATTATTATGATAAATCTAATAAAATCTTAAAAATACACATTTTTAAAGTTAATCCCTCCTCATTCGCTACGAAATGGAAAGGTTGAAAGCTTGACTTTTTGTTAAGTTTTTTTTTGAAACCCCAAAGAAGGCAAGTAATACACAGTGCCAATCTGGTTCCTTTCTCTGTATCACTCAAATTTTCTGTCAAAACCCTAGAAAAAGTACTCCACTAATTCATTTTCGCAAGTCGTATTCACCTTGTTTGGCTACGCATCTCGCGAGCGAGTACATACTCTTTCGTTCAGTGCTCGTATTTTTCTCAAAGTTTCTTGGCCTGCTTCGTAGGGGTTTGCTTTAGTTTTTTGCATTTTTATCTGTTTGAATGAGAGCCACATTTTGTTTTTCCGTGCAATGTTTTAGTGTATTTTCCTACATTGTTCTTAAAAATACACATTTCTTCATGAAGTATATATGTATATATATATATATATAAGTACGAGTCAATTAAAAAAATCCCCCACGAACTTATACCTCAATCTCAAATACCCCCATAAACTCCAACTCGTTGCAATTCGCCCCCACAAACTATACTTTTTGTTATATCGAACGGTTTTTGTCCCACTTAAACGACACGTGATCTTCTCCTTACTTGAAAAGATGAATTTACCCTCGTTTGAGTCTTCCCTATTCTTATAATTAACAATTGATGGTCGATCTTTGTATCAAAATTATTGAAGTATATATATATATATATAAGTATCTAAGACATAAGTAATTTATTTACTTATCTAGGTAGCGTTCGGACTTTTTTTTTAATAAACGATGTCATTTATTTAACAAAAACAGTTTCCTGCATTTTTAAATGAGGCGTCCAGACATTCATTTTCTAATACGACGTCGTGGGGTTGGATGTAAAATGGTGTCGTTGGCAAGTTCGAACAATTTATTGAATTTAATTCGAAAAGCGTCCGGACACCATCAACATTTTTTATAACAGTCGAGACGGCCACAAAATTCTTCGCGGTAAATTTTCAAGCCAAATTTTTCAGGAAAACACATTCGGACGTAATGTATTATCGTCCGGACATAGTTTCGAGGAGTTAAGAGGCCGAAACCCAGAAAATGTACGTTCATTTCGTAACTCTCCCGAAAACTGATAAAAATCCTCTCCAATTCGTCTTAGGTCGGATTTCTTCTTGAAGTGTTATTTGCATCATTTAGGAGGAGGGTCAAGCATAGATTGCTCAAAATTTGGGTGGATTGGATCAAATATTTGGGATTTGGAAACTTTGAGAGGTACGGTGTTTTACAGTTTTGTGGGTTTTTAGTATAAATATGTTGTTTTGCTTGATTGTTGATAGTTTAATGCTTTTTGGACATTAGAAACATGTTTGGTGCTGATTGGGTGCAAAAACGGTGATGTAAAACGAATATTTTTGTGATTAAAATGGTCGGTGGGTGTCTGATTGTCGAAGGGTCTGTTCTTCGACAATCTCAGTCCTGACATTTACTATTGACGTCCAAACGATTTTCTGGCAATTAAAACTTTCAGACAGCCTGCATGGCGTGCGCATGTTTCTTCATGAAATGACTTTTTTTGTAGTGTGAACGGTTGTGTTGACATTCGAATGGTTTTGCATGAATTTTATTTAATATTTGTTCTGCTAATTCTCGAATTGTCCAAGATATGGACAGTTTGAGATTAGACTATCTGTAATGTATGTAAATGTTGATCTGGTCATTGATCGGTTTTTGTTGATGTTTGAACGATTTTTTGTTAGATTGGTCGTGGATCGCTCTGAGAAAAGAATTGCCAAGGTTGGGGGACTAACTAAGTGACCAGCTTGAGCGGACAATATGGTAGTGGAGCTGAAAGAGAGTATGCAGACTATAGTTAAGCCGACACATATGTTGTGCAAGGATCTTCAGATCCACATGACCACTCTGGAGACTAATTTTAATCTGAGGGAGGAGCTGAATGATATGCGGATGAAACTGTTTTTTGTGAGAGAACAAATGTCTCAGTTGCACCAGTCTCTCCATACAGTTCCGATACAGCTACGGACACTCATCAAACTGGTGGATATTATGGAGGAGCGGTTGGAGCCCGTTTGCGACGTCGTCGGACAAGATCTTGACGAGGCAGTTCGTCGTCGTGATTCAGACTAGTCTTTGGTTTATGTTTTTCGTTATTATTTACTTATGCTTGGGTAGTCTCCTTCTCGTACTAGACTTCATAATTATGTTTCTCGTTTGGTATTTTGTGCACAATTATTTTATATTTTGTATTTTGTTTACTATTATGTTGGTTAAATATTTGTAGACCATTATTAATTTTATCTTGGGTAATTACAAAAAACCCCCCTCGAACTATACCACGTTTCCCACAATCCCCCCTAAACCTTAACTCGTATCAACCTGCCCCATCAAACTTACATAAACGTCTCAGTTTCTTTTTTGACTCGTTTTTAAGGAAACAGTACAATAAAAGACCAAACTGCCCTCATTCTAAACACGTGAGCTTCTTTCTTTCTTTTTTTAATCTCCGAAGGTCTTCTTCTTCGCCCTTTTTTCTCCTCCCAACTACTGTCTACTGCTCTTCTCTGCCGCTTCCTGCTACTATGTCTTCCTCTAATGCATTGAAAGCTCCACCCCCACCCAGATAAGACACGCCGCTTCTCGGTAAGCCACAAGCTTTGTCCTCCCAATTCAAGACCTTTGCAAATGTTTTCATTGCTATTGTGAGGGTTGGCGTTTTGGGTCTCCCCTACGCCTTCAAGCGCACCGGCTGGGTCATGAGCCTCTTCATGCTCTTCTCCGTTGCCGCTCTCACTCACCGCTGCATGATGCTCCTGGTCTACACTCGCCGCAAGCTCGAATCCCTTAGAGCATTCCTAGCATACTCTTTATTCTAACATTTTGGTTAGACTAGAGAGTCAATTTAACCAAAAAGCCAAAAAACACTCCTCAACAGCCTCTCTAATTTAACAATTTTTAACAAAAAAATTTGAAGAAGTGAACAGTAGCTCTCTATTTTTAGAGAGTCACTATTCACCTCACTATCTTAAAATATTAATATGTATTTTCTTTTTTTCTTTTTCTTCTTCTTTTTTATTTTTATTTTTTCTTTTTTATTTTAAGAAAATTATTGTTCACTTCACCATCTTAAAATTTAAAAAATTCCAACCATTAGTAAAAAAAAATTTAAAATCGATTTTTTTAAGAAAAGACAAATATTCAAAAATATGACTGTTACGATAAAATGAATGATAAAAATATAAATGTTAAAGAAACAATAAAGAAATATTTGAAAAATAATATTTAAATAGAATAGTAAAAATAGAGAAGCTGCTGAGAATGTTTTTTCAAAGTTGATAGTTAAAATAGAGAAGTGTGCTTTTTAGTTAAAATAGAGAGCCAAATTTGAAGAGACTGCTAGGAATGCTCTTAATGGATACTCCAAGATTTCGTCTTTTGGCGATTTGGGTTTCACGGTCTGTGGCTCAATTGGGAGAATGCTTGTTGATATTCTGATTATTTTATCTCAGACTTGTTTTTGCGTCAGCTATCTAATTTTCATTGACAATTAACCCTTTTATCTTATACTTAATATAGTGTTTTTATATTAAATGCATAATTAAGTAAATTAAATTTGATTATTGCCTATTATACTTAAGAGCTGTCCGAAAGCCTTAATAATGTCCGGATGTCTGCAGATATGTTACACGTCCGAACACACTAAATAAACGTTCGCACGTGTTACCATTGCAAAACGTCCGAACTTGACTCAATCGTCATCACGTCCTTATTTAAGAATCGTCTTCATGTTATTTCTCCGTTCACACAGTATATTCGTGGCAATTTCTTTTTCTTAAGATAAAAATAATAAGTGTGCACACGTTCTTTTTTAGCGTGCAGACGATGAATTTTCTTACAAAATTATATTTTGACACATAAATTCACTCCATGCGAACTGGTATTAGAAACGTTCGCACTGGTTTCTATGAAGAAATTGATTTGTCATGTAATACATTGACGTTCACACTGGATATGTGAACAGAAAAAAAAATAAGTAATTCGTGACGTATTTATATTTTTCACTCGAAATGAAAACCGTCCGAACTGTATATGTTGGCGTCCGGACGCTATTTCCTGAGAACCTCACAAATTGTCACCCAAAACTAAGGGTGACACACTTATCCTATCAAATCGGTTGTCAAAGTTTTTTTTGATAAAAATAACTTTTACTGACAAAATTTTGACTTTAGGTGATAAAAAGGTTTGACACCCAATACCCATTTTGTTGTAATGTTCATAACCATGATAACAAGGAAAAGCTCCCAACACTATTGTACACTAAGTTCGGAGAGAACTGATCCAACTTCCACGCTATGCGAGGCCTTAATTAACACCACGAGCAAACTTCGGGTAAACTGGATGACTACTCAGTCTAGACTTCCATTTAAGTACTCATCAGTCTAAAAGAATTAAAATCAAGACGGTACGTCTTTATAACCATGCACTAATGCAACCCGTCGTGAGTTAGTTGCCACTGTCACTTTATAGTGTAGTAAAAGATATGTAAATTTAAATTAGTGAACGTGGATAGGCGGGCCAACTTGAAAGGGGCTTTGAATGTTTTCCTCGTATGAATACGTATGGTCGCCACCTTCAAATATGCCCCAGAAATCGAGGGAATAGACAAAAAAATTTAAAGTTGGTAATGGCGCCAATCTACTTTCTGCATCGACGAATTAAGGGATGTTTCATGACTTTACCCGATCGAGCTAAGTCCCGTATGTACACCATCTTTTTTCTAATATTGACTGTACAATTCTAGTTTAAATGGATGTTGTTTCAGGCATGTGTTAAAGAACCGACTGACTATTTTGTAGATAGCGATCGAATTAATTTTCAGGTGGGTATCCAATGCTCCAAGCTACTCAACTGAACGCATTAGTTAGGGTTGTAACATTTAGGTGTATGTACGTGGTATATGATGCTTCTAGGGAAGAAACCATCTTTCACTAGAAGCATCCTCAACTGATTAAGATCTTCTACCATTCTTTGTTCGAAATATCACATAAAGTATTAAGAGCCGGATTAAATACTATATGTTCCAAAAATTATACTTATCTATGGTGCAATTGGGGCTTGAAATTGTAGATGATCTTGGTCTCGTCCTTAACAAGTATCCAAACTTTTAACACATCTAGTGCACTAAGTCATAAAATAAATAGTAAAATCTTTACTTATATCCCTTGTATTATCACTCAAATGTCATTTACATGTGTAAATTACATATTTCATCACATTTAGCCCTCAAACTATTAAAATACATCAATTTTCACCTTCTCGTAAGATCCTACGGTTAAAATGTGTAGAAAATAGGCTATATGACTATAACACCCCTCCCGATTAATTGTCTTTAAAAATATTAGCCAACTACGACATTTATGTGAAGATTTATGGAATTTAGCCTACGTTTTATTGTTGAATTGAAATTTCCTAAGTTTAAATGACCATATTGCTTAGAGTATTTTATTAATGCATTATGTCAATTAATGCTCTATTCCTTATTTGTGTCTTTTTTATGAGATTAAATGACTTAATAAGAAAATATGTATTTTTGATAATTTTAAATTGCATTTAATTTTCTGTTATAAGCTATGTAACAAATTATATGTGCATCTTTCTCATTATAGATATTATGTTATTTTACTTATCAACGTGGTTAAATTATCTCCTTGAGTAATTATGTAATATTGAGGTTCATTTCCAGAAATGGAATTAAAAGAGGGTGACCAAGGTGGGACCTAGGCATGACTGGCCTTGGGCTCCACTAAGGGACTAGTAGTGAACCTCTTATGGGCTTTTGATCCTTGATTTATTGGGCTCATTGGGTCTTGAGAGATGTCAGCTAGGATCGACTACTGAGCTGGGCTTGGTTGGGGCGCCAAATTACAGGCCAAAAACCATTAAGGGTAGCCGGCAACTCTTAGAGGTTTTTAAAAGATAGATTTGTGGTAATCATTAGATTAGGTCAGGTACCAAATCAGGATTTGCCTCTAGGGTCAAATATAATTTTTGCTTGAATTTTTTTTTTCTAACCGGTGTCCATTACGTGTACCTTAACTAATTTTAAGGCCTTCAAATTTTTATTATAATCAAAATAAGCATAGTCAAAGTGTAACGACATACTCTAAAACTTAAAAAAGAAAAACATTATAAACTTTAACTTAACTGTAAAAGCTAAATTTTCATCAATTATACTAATTGAATCGGACGTACCTTCAACGAGTAAAAGTCACCAATTATTATATCAATACTAGCCTTCTGCGTGCCAAATACAATCAAAAGTTTAAAATCTTCAGAATAAATGGCTCATAAATTATTGACAAAGACACAAAGCAATGTTAAAATCTAGCCAAAATAACATAGGTATGCACAAAAAACATAGCAATAATATTTTAATTAGATAATAATAATGAAATGAGTATGAAAAAAAGACAATAATAATAAAATGTAATAACATTTAAATTATAACTTTGAAGAGGACTTTTTCGAGTGAAAACAAAGCAAAAATTTTGTTGCATTCCAAGCATTGAGTATGTATTTTGAGAGTTTTTGTGTATGAGGTAAAATGGTGGGAGAGAGAAAAGAAATAGACCATTGAGAGAAAATCTGGACAATAAGAGTGTAAATTGTGAGAGACGGAAAGTGAGAGAGAAAACAAAGGATTTTTAGAAAAAAAAATGAAGAGAAAGAAAAGTAAAAAAGACACTCTAAAAAATAGGGAGGAATAGAGGAATTTTAGAAGAAGAAAAAAAGGGAGAGAGAAAGGTAAAAAAGATATATTCTTAGTATTTTTTCTTTTAAAAATTAGGAGCCTCTCTTATAAAGTAGTTATTCTCTCTCAAGTTCTTTCTTCCTCTCATAATTTATTTTAAAAGTAAATGATAGGCACACAGGTACAAGGGAAACAATGGGCCACTCTATGAAATGAAATAGGCATCACTAATTAAGGCCCAAATGACTAATAATAGAGGATTAACTAAGACCCAAAAAGGAACAAAGAAATAATTCTCAAATGCATGGACCAAAGGCACTAAACTGCCAAATTATTTGTACCAAGGACTTTTATTATGAACTTAGACAAAAAAAGGACTTTTATTATGAACCACGGTACTAAAACCCCTTTCCATGAAATGATCCTCTTATGGAGCATGAGCATCGATTTGAACTAACGGGATTAGTTGAATATTACCATAGCTCACAAAAATTAAATAGCCTGAAATAAAGATATTTGAGATATTCCCTGAGAAATTAATAATAAAGAAGCGAAGTGCAACAATACCAATTACTCGAGAATGTGCAACCATGGCCTTGATGTAGATCAAGGAGTGACCTCTAGGGTCATAGAGCAGTGACCGCCTTGAGTTTGTTCCGAGGAGGACGGAAATGACATAATAGTTCTAAAAGAAGATTAGAGAGACGCACAACCTTGACTCTAAAAGTAAAACAGAGTGTTAAGGCCATGGTTATTTGAGATATTCCCTGAGAAATTAATAATAAAGAAGCGAAGTGCAACAATACCAATTACTCGAGAATGTGCAACCATGGCCTTGATGTAGATCAAGGAGTGACCTCTAGGGTCATAGAGCAGTGACCGCCTTGAGTTTGTTCCGAGGAGGACGGAAATGACATAATAGTTCTAAAAGAAGATTAGAGAGACGCACAACCTTGACTCTAAAAGTAAAACAGAGCGTTAAAGAGATTAAAAATCAACTCTTAAAACGAAACCAATGGAAAATTTATTTGATCTCATAATACTTGGCATTGACCATTTTCTTATTTTCACATATATTTATTTCCTGCAATTTTGTGACCACGTGCTTGTATTCTTATTTTATGTTGTTGTATGTTATTGATGTTCTGACCCCTCCCCTCCCCAACCTAATCACTCATTTCTCTTCTGTATTGTTTGTGCATTACGCATTCACAGCAAGGGTTCACGAGATTTGCCAAACCTACGACCTTGGGTCCCATGTCCTCACTGTCTAGATCCTAGTATAGGTCATGATCAGCCATGAGGTGCCATGATCAAGCACTGATACCATTTGATAGAACACGACGATACCAACTTTACCTGGAGTAAAATGAGGGATGTACAAAAACAAATGTGGACTGTCGAAAACTTGGTCATACAAATTGTTGACTGTTTAATATTTGTTAGCTAATATTTTGCAGTTATTGTGTCTTTATTTTAGGAAATAGTGTTTTTATCTTTGGAAGTTGTGGTCTAAGTTTAGGATGACAATTTTGATTGTGTTTTAGAGAAGGTTCCGCGAGAATGCTAACAATATTTTCAAACTAATGGTAATGTTAAGCTTAATTAATCTGTCAATCCCTACGATTTACTCTTTTTTCATTTCGGCCTATCAGTTTTACTGCTTTTCCTACGAGTCCCTAACGTTAACTTGTCATAAATAGGTTCTTCCATCCAATCTCGTCTCAACGCTACGACAAACAAAATACGTCCATGTTGCTAACGGAAAACTAATCACTACCGATTGTCAATTGACATATGAATTTGCTCAGCCCAGATTACGTAATAATGACACATTTTTCCTTAGCCAAATATGCTTATGTGTTTTGTTTGTGATCATTGTTTGAAAAGAACCTTCTTCGGACAAATAGTTAACTCATAAATTAAATACATGCATTAAGATACGAAGGATTCTTATTCCACAAGATCGAAAGCACTTTAGAGTTTAACCACCAATTTCGGGATGGATTGGTGTGGTTCCTCTACACCTAGGACACCAGAATATCGAACCATGAACGAAGAAAGACATAAGAGAAAAACGTATTGGCTAGTGATTGTGAGGCCCCAATTCTTGACTGGAGGGGATACCAAAGGCCTCCGCCCTTCCATCCCTTGGATAGATAAAGAGGAAGGGCAGGTCAGAGGCCTTTGGTTTTTTCATGTTGTCGAAGAGTTGAACAATGATTTTTTGTGTTGTCAAAGAGTTGGACAATGAAAATAGATGGCAAGTGCCTAATCGAAGTGATTGAGTCATGTAGGAACAAGGTTCAAGTCTACCGGTCTGTTAAGATGCCTCAGCTGCATACATCACTGCACTTCCACTAGACACCTATCGTGTTGATAAACGGCTTGATCTAATTTTAACTGAATGGAGGAATTTCAAGAATATTTAGAACTAGATAGATTTAGGCAACATGACTTCCTATACCCACTTATCTTTCGGGAGTATATTTAAGCACTTGCTCATGATCATGGTTTAAATAGATCGATTTTTTTTGGAAAATGTAGCTTATGATAATAAATCTAGATTTACTGGTTGTAAAACGTTTAATTACGAGAATAAGTGACCAAATTAAAAAAAAAAATAAACCGCAGGAACTAACGGATTAATTAAACCTAAGTATTATGAAACTCATATGATATGTTCATCTCTCAATTGCATCATTCAATTCAGATAAAAAAATTTTAAAAAAAATCATGATCCGATATCCGAAACACATCTGGCTATATCAACTCCTTTTCTCTTACCTCTGTACTTGGGATAAAGTGCGTTAATATTCATGCTGACCTGCAAGAAGGGAGTGGGAGTTTTCCCTCTTTCCCATCACTGTGAAGCTACTGCTCAAATTACCACCTTCTATAATCAAATCCTACAAAGTAGGGAGTTTTCCCCTTTCTCCACTTCTCCTCTCTTTCCTTTGCCAGTAACATGCAGTTATAACACAAGGCGGTAGCATTTTAAAATGTTAATGCAAATGCTATTCGAATTGGGTTATGTTAATTTCCTGTGCAAGTGAAAGTTCTTCCACGACTTAACAATTCCGGTGACAGCAATATAGCTTACATCTCATGTAGTGTTTGCATTTTTTCATTGCCTGTCCCAATAGCTGGACTTACCTAATAGCCATGATAGCCATGTTTGGTGTCACTTTTAGCATCCTGCATAGGCTCATTTTACACGACATGTGTAACTTGCACCAAAGAACAGGAAATGGAAACTTCTGTGAAGAAACAGAGGCTATATAACTGGGGCATATGCCCTAAATGGTGACTAGTTTCCCAGTATCTGCTGTCGTTCAACAAGCTCAATAACATGTTCAGTTAAAGGGATTACATTGCCATCTGTAGTCCCATGATTGTCTCTGCACTGCTGCAATTGTGCTCGGAGATTCCGCACAAGTTCATTAAGCCTATGAATGCTCTTTTCTTGTGACAAAATTATCTGTACCAGTGAAAGATGCAAATTAGAATGGAAAGAATACATACTTAGAAAAAAAAAAAAGAATGGAAAGAATACATACTGACACACCGGTGGTGTTTTTGTGTGCCAAAATTTTAGGCATCGCCTAATAAAATAACTACAAAACATTCTCTCTTTCTATCAAATCATTTATTTTCACTATAATAAATATAAAAAATTCATCCAAATCATCTTTTCTCACTTTTTCACCAAGTCCAACAATACTAAAATATCATTGTAAAGCCCCTGCTGAAAAGAACTCTCTTCCTGAGGAAATAAAAATAAAGGCATTGATGGAAAACGAGGTTTAAGTATCAACAATACAAGAATAGAAGGGCTAAAAACTACAGATGGTTGTCGTTGCATTGGGGCAGGCTACATCTCACATAAGCGTCAAATTTCCAAAGCTAGCGTAAAAAGAAGATGAGACAGCTCTCCAATTCCTTTCTTTGTTTTGTTTTTTTTTTTTTCGGGGGGGGGGGGCATCAATAGCATATTTACCTGTACGCATAATTCCCAAGAACACCTACAAGCACAATCCGTAAAAGTAAGACGCAAACCATATCCTGTTTGAGCATGAACTCAGCATCTTCCTGACCACAAGCAAGTTTCTCCACTTCCTTATATTCATAATTTTTAGGGTATAATTACATTGGTTAAAAAGTTTCAGTACTGGTACAAATTGGATTGGACCAAATTCATATAGAAGTTAGAACCACTATTATGGCAGTTGTTCGTGTTCAAGTGAATGAGATGGTTCAGGTACCCATTTTTGACAGTCAATATTTGTATGGCTTTGTTAGTTTCCAACCAAAACCTTTGCTGATTGGCAAGGAGGAGAATCTCAAAGTATGGGGCAAAGGATTGACTGCTTTGACTTTGTCCCCCTAGGATCCACAAGAGGTTGGGTCTGACCATGTGAGGGGTGACTATCCAGCACTGTTCAGATAGCACCTTTAAAAGAAGCGGCTCTTCCCATGGCAAAGTCACCACTGACTTTTATTATTATGGTAGATCAGTGCATCAAGATGACAGTCTGAGATTTTGAAGTGGGTTCGATAAGTTCACCCACAAGACTTGCCTTTGGCTTTGGTCTCATAGGTGTATTATTATACATTTTCCCGCAAGAAAAATCATTTGTTTCTTTCTTCCTCATCACCCATGACAAACTAAATGACACAAAAAATCCAGGCCCAGAAAGGAGAAGGGCTGGTGGTGAGCATTTGGAAAAGTTGGGACGATCGGGTGTCTTCACTGAAGCAATGATACAGAAGGTGTGTTGGACAAAACTGGCTCATAAATTATCAAAGGTGAGCACCAATTGTTAAGTCTACACACTATCACGAACTGGCAACTTTCTGTCCCAATAAACATATATTAATGTGCAACTTCAGCAGGCACTAGTCACTTATTGTCATCACAGCCTTAGTTTCGCAATACCTATATGGGATGTTGACGTGGTCACTACAAAGTATCATCAAACAGAGCACCAATTTGGATAAACCTCCCCCAAAACCCTTTTAAGCACCTAACCCGACCACTAGTGAGGATTATTTAATAATCTTGCTGCAGGACCAGCTTATTAATCCAACCAACCACTCCCACGCTATAGAGACCTCAAAACGGAGTGAGTCATCATTGTGAATTTCTCACCAACCACTCGAGCCAAGTATTTTAGGTCTACAATTTTTTTTTTTTTGCTTCTTTCTTTTCTTTTTTCTTTTCCCTAGAGAAAGGGGGTGGTGGTTTATCTTTACGATTGGAACAAGACCATTCATTTCAGATAAAACAGCAAAAGGATCCAAGGGGCAAAATTCTTTTCATTCTGATCAATTAACCTCACACATATCCAAGATTCCTTCCAAAAGTACTCCTAGTTGGATTTAGAAAATACTATAAACAGGTTCCAATAATCTTTTATGCAAAAACCTCCACACTCAAATGCTATAACATGGAAAAGAAAATTAATCAAAAGTATGTTATCAAGTAGTTTTAGGTAGTGTTTGAATGTCAAATATTTGGGCATCAGCCTAATGAAATAACTATAAAATAATCTCTCTCCCCATCAAATCATCTATTTTTATCATAATAAACATAAAAAATTCACTCAAATCATCTCTCTTCACTTTTTCACCAATTCCCATAAGCCAAAAAAAACTCCCAAAAATTTGGCATGCAAAGACCACCTTAAGTCTTGAGAAAATTTAACCAAAAGTGTGCTATCAAATAATTTGTCTTGAGTACATTTTCTTGTCCCCTAAAACAGGCCTGATTTCTCACTGATGCACCACTAAAATGTTTTCCCCAAGCTAAACAGATAGGTTTAGCATGACATTCGATTGGCGACCAACACTTCCTTGTCATGACAAAGAGAGATCACAATTCTCATGAGCTTTAGATACTCTACTCAAATACATTTTACCAACTAACTTTTCCCAGTTTTCGTAAAAGAATAACAGTAGCAGTAGAACAATATCGAGCTTAATAAAACTGAAATCAAGAGTTAGGTTCTTTTTTTTTTTTTTTTTTTTTGATGAATAACCTCGAATATTATTAAAAAGAAAAGAAAAAGATCATCTTTGGAACCCAACCAAACCACCTTATCAGAACCACCTCTCCTAATAACATGAGCATAAATAGTGCCGAAAAATGACATGAACTCCGATAATTCCCAATCATTAGGACTTCTAGTAAACTGAAGATTCCAGACAATATTGGCATCCCCAACCTCCATACCATCAGCAACACGAAGAAACGGATCCCGAGTCAACGAGAAAACAATGGGAAAAGAGTAACAAAGTGATCTATCACCACACCATCTGTCATGCCAGAAACTAACACTCTGACCCGATCCCACATCATAACGAATATGGCGATGAAACACATTCCACCCATTACTAATATGTTTCCAAAGACTTACTCCATACGAACCCCGCAACGTTCTTGTACCCCAACCATCCTCCTCGACTCCGTATTTAGCTTCAATGATCTTCCTCCAAAGACTATCCCTCTCATTGATAAACCTCCACAACCACTTACCCAACAACGCTTGATTAAAGGTCAACAACCGTCTCAAACCCAATCCCCCCTTATCCAATGGAAAACACACCTTCTCCCATCTCACTAAATGAAATTTATGATCATTAGAATCACTACCCCATAGAAAATCCCTCTGCAATTTCTCCATATTTTTAGCAACTGAAACAGGCAACGGATAAAGAGACAAGAAATATGTAGGAAGACTAGAAAGAGTAGATTTAATCAAAGTAAGTCTACCTCCCTTTGATAAATACATCCTTTTCCAACCAGCCAACTTTCTCGCCATCCGTTCCAATATATCATCCCAAATCCGAAGACTCTTGTAAGTAGCGCCCAGAGGAAGACCCAAATAAGTCATAGGCAAAGAAGATACTTTACAACCCAAAATACTGGCCAATTCAGAAACACCTTCAACCCTACCAACAGGAATCACCTCTGATTTGGTAAGATTTACTTTTAACCCCGAAACTGCTTCAAAACATAATAGCAAACAACGCAAATGTCTAAATTGATTAATATCCGCTCCCATCATGACAAGGGTATCATCAGCAAATAATAAATGAGAAACAGTAATCTGAGAATCCTCCCTACCTCCAACCCGAAAACCTTCAATTCCCCCACTAATAGACAACTGAGACATCATCCTGGAAAATGCTTCCATAACAATAACAAAAAGTAATGGGGAAAGAGGATCACCCTGTCGCAGACCTCGAGAACTGCCAAAAAACCCTTCTGGAGAACCATTAACAATCACAGAAAATTTGACCGTCGAGATACAAAACTTAATCCACCTACACCACCTCTCCCCAAACCCACATCTCCGCAACATATAAATCAAAAAATTCCAATTGACATGGTCGTAGGCTTTTTGTATATCCAATTTACAAAGCATACCTGGAATATTCTGTCGTAGCCGGGCATCGATACTTTCATTTGCTATCAACACTGAATCCAAAATCTGTCGACCCTTCACAAATGCATTCTGAGATGAAGAAATAATCTTATCCAAAAAACATTTTAATCTATTAGCCAAAACCTTAGCAAGGATCTTATAAACACCTCCTACTAGGCTAATAGGACGAAAATCTTTCAAATCCACCGCCCCGGGCTTTTTGGGAATGAGCACCACGAAAGTAGAATTGAAGCTACGAGCAAATCTTCCATGAGTCCCAAACTCATTAAAAACCAAAAGAACGTCACTTTTAATCACTTCCCAACACGACTGATAAAAAGAGAAAGAAAAGCCATCAGGTCCCGGTGCTTTATCCCCATTAAAGGAACGAACCACGGAAGTTACCTCCTCCTCCTCAAACCTCCTCTCCAGAAAATCTGCTTCTTCTCGTGAAATAGAACTAAACTCTAACCCATCCAATACGGGCCTCCATGAATACGATTCAGAATACAACGAGGTATAAAAAGACACAATCTGTGTAGCAATGTCAACTGGATCCTCCACCACATCCCCTTGCACTTCCAATCGAGAAATAGAATTAAATTTTCGATTAGAATTAGCCACCCTGTGGAAAAACTTCGTACATCTATCACCCTCCTTGAGCCATAATGCCCTAGATTTCTGTCGCCAACTAATTTCCTCCGAATCAATCAACTGATCTAATTGTCTGCACACCTCCCGCTTCCTCATCAACCCCTCCACATCCAATGAATCACCCTCCTGCTGCCCATCTATCAAAGAAAGCTCAGCCATCAAAGCTGACTTACGTCTACCAACATCCCCAAAGACTTCTTTATTCCACACTATCAGATCTTGTTTCAACGCCTTCAATTTCTTACTGAGAACAAAACTAGGCGAACCCTGAAAATCATAACTTCTCCATTTATCCCCAACCATCTCCACAAATCCATCCTCCTTCAACCACATGTTTTCAAACCGAAAAGGTTTCTTTCCACTCGCCACTCTAGCACATTCCAGAGAAATAGGAAAATGATCAGAATAAATCCTTGGTAAGCGACGCTGGATGATATCTGGATACAACCCTTCCCACTCCGAATTAAATAAAAACGATCAATCCGAGACCAAGTTTGATCACGTCTGTTATTAGACCAAGTATAAGAGCCACCTCCTAACGGAATATCCAACAACCCCATTTCAGATATGAAATCTGAAAATTCCTCCATGGCGCGCACACTCCCATATGATCCCGACCGCTCACCAGGAAATCTGATGACATTAAAATCCCCCCCAATACACCAGGGAAGATTCCACCAAGAAAATACTCCCGCCAACTCATCCCATAATAACCGCCGGGAATCATGATCATTAGGACCATAGACACCCGAAAAAATCCACTGATTACCATCGACAATATTTTTAAATACTACCGATAAAGAGTACAAACCCTCACAGGAATCCACCTTCTCCAAAACACGAGAATCCCACAACAAAAGAATACCACCAGAAACACCCTCCGCCGCAATATAACACCACTGTACATGTTGGCCTCCCCACAAACTTCTCAATACTGCTCGAGGAAACTCCACAATCTTGGTCTCCTGCAGACACACTAAATCTGGCCTCCACCCTCTTATCAAATTACCAATTCTTCTACACTTCCCCCTATCATTTAACCCCCGCACATTCCAACTTAAAATTCGTGGCTTCATTAACAACTAGAAGACTCCCCTCCTCCTCTCCTACCTATGCTAGAAGAAGAAACAGCCCCATCATAATTAATGTTGAACTCCAACAATTTAAGTTCCCTCACCATCCTTCCTTCCGGCCTAGTTGGAATTTTTCTACTATCTTGAGATCGATCCCTTTCCAAAGCTGCAAAAAGGTGCATCAACTTGTCCTCATACCCATCACAAGAGACCCCAACCATATGACGAACAGTGGATACCATCTGCAAAACCCACTTAGAAGGCTGATAAGAATCAAAATCCGCACCCCTATCACAGCATCCATCAAAGTTAACCTGAAGTGGTTGGATGTCATCCATAGTGACTAAACCCCCCTCCAAATAACCATCCGCACCCCCTCTCTCCACCTCCCCCTCATACAAGGCCATCCCCATCTCCATATCTGTCTCCTCACAAATCGCAACATTCCGATCCGTTCCCCTAACATTCAACCCTTCACTCATACTCGTATGCTCTGCCCTTTTAGTTCCACCCAACGTATTCAACACAGCTTTACCACTCTTGCGAACATACACTCGACGCACCGAATCCTGTATATCAGTCGAAGATTTCTCAACATCTCCCAACTTTCCTCCCGAAAAAGCACCCATCGACCCACAATCTTCTAGCAAGTCAGATCTGGCCGAAACTTGGATGTCAGCACCTCCGATCACCACCGACGACCTCGCCGGAACAACTCGGGTCACAACAGACCCAGTCACCCCTCCCAACACCAAAGCGTCCCTATCTGCCCCGAAATCAGGCTGATCAGTAGCCGAATCTGGTAGATCGGCGTGATCTGTGTCCTCCGGCGACTGCGCCGGAACACCCATGGCCAGATCTGACTCCGGCGCCGATCCGAACTCCGATTCATTCCGGTCGGGCTGATCCACGACTGAATCAAGCTTGAGAGCTGCTTCTCTACGGGCTCAGGCCCAATCGGTACCGGGTCAACCTCCTTCACTAGGCTTGGGCCAGCTTCCTTCACTAACTGGTCTACGGGCTTAGGCCCTCTTGTCATGAGGCCAGGTTCCTTCAAGAAACTGGGGCAGATAGTTTCTTTATGACCTAGGGCTGGGTGGGCTTTCATTAAAAATCCACAAACTTGGCAATTAAAAATTACTCCGGATGCTACACACGCCTTCTGTGATTTCAACAAATCATGTAAGCCCTCCAGCTGCTCCCTCAAATCCTCCACATAATTACATATCCGAGAATAATCAGATAGCATCCCAAATCCCACGTTTTTCTCCCCCAAATCAGCTTGGTTTGGCATTTGAATAACCTCCTTATTGGGAGACACTAAATCCGGCATAATATCTGCCTTGTTACTAGCCACCATATCTTTTCCTTTCAATTCTTCCTTTCTAACGGCATCTCTATTTGAATTTTCTCCTCCAGCCACCACCACTGGTAATCCTGACTCCACCACCCTTGCGAAGGAAATACCACTTTGAATCGCAAAAGAGGACCTCTTACGACTGCATGAAGCAAGCGATGAAACCACATCTTGGAATACTTGGCTCAAGATCTGCCACCCATAACCATGCTTGCCTTCAGGTACCATCACCACCCCCAATTTCTTCCGATCACCATATTCCGCAACTGCCAAGTATCGACCACCGTGGTTAGAACACCGTTGTGCCAAAAATGCTCGTCTCCCTTCATCAAGTTTCACCAAGAAATCCCTATCTTTGGTTGCTGCCATCAACTTATGAGACATATTCGCCATCCAAACGGCTCCATATCGACCCATCCGTATCGTGCTACGATTCTTGGCATTCCATTCTGAAAACTGAACACCTCCTTGCGAATTGATGGTAACTTGAAACACCTTGGACTCAACTCTAAACTCACGATTAAACACCATGGTAACCCACACCAATCAACAAGAGAACGCTAATCTCACAATCAAACAACCCAATCAAACGAATAAGAGAAAAGAAAAAACTCTAGAGAGAAAGCAGGACTCATCAGCTCTCGAGCAGCATTCAGGCTACCGACCTCACACAACAGAGTTAGGTTCTTTAAAACACCGCCTTATGAACAAAGCGAAATTCTTAGGGAAATCTGATTAGGACTATCAGAAAATTGCCTTACAGTCAGTCAACAATAAACTAAAAGGTTATAAGGTTCGTTCAGGAATGTTACAGAAATCTTTACAGAGGTGATTCCTCTAACATTTTTCTGATATAAACAACTTATGTCTGATCTAAAATCTTTATTTCCATTATCCTCTCAACAACTAGGACTGATCAAAACCGGACCGGACCACAAAACCGGACCGGACCGCATTTATTAATATAAATAAATAAATAAAAATTATATTTTTTAATACAAATTACAAACTTAAAAAGTTTAGTTTTAACTAAAACTCTGCATTTTGACATGCCCTTCCCCCTTCGAAATTTTAAAAAAAAAAATGAAACCGGTCCGGACCACTTATATGTGGTCCAGTCCAGTCCTGCCATTTACGTACAACCGGAAATCCGGTCCACAAACCGGACCGGATTTCCGGTTTTGCAGCCCTATCAACAACCACAGGTTACTGAAGCAAAGATTTAAACCTCTTCTTTGTGCAGGAAATCAAATGTCTCAAAAAGTGACAGCATCAACTACTTAGTCGTCTCTATGAAAAGACTATCTATCTAGGTTATTGCAAAACAATGCACATGGTGAGCACACAGAATTCCCTACATTCATGCTGATTGCAGCTCTTCAAAAATATCAGCAACAGATGATTTGATAACAATAAATTTGGTGATCTAACTAAGCTCACCATTTAATGAAGACCTCCAATTTATTTTCAAGCAATATAATTGGGATGCATTCGTACGATTTGCCCTTTATCGTACGAGACAAGACTTGATTCCATCAAGAAAGTTTCGCATGTTTCTTTCCCACCATCTAGTCCGCAAGACACAATGCGCATGCAAACCTATTCCTGAATGAAGTGGGTTCCCTTCACCAACATGGACTGGAGCAAACACTGACTTAGTTGTAGGCCTGTGAGGAATGCCTGCCAGGGGCAGCCTCGGGTAAGAGGAGAAAGGGGGGGGGGTTGAATTCATTTTCTTTGCCTTATCCTTGGATATTGACAAATCAAAGAGCTGAGGATTATGTTGGGACAATTGTTGGGAAAGGGAAACTCTACATCCCCTTGTTGCTCCTATATACGATAGGATTACTAAAGTTTACCATTCAGAATTTACACTAAACTTGTAACACTGCCAATATTAAGTTGCTTACAATCAAGACAAAGAAAGGAGGAAAAAATAACAACACACAACAACCAGAAAGCTCACTGTTTTAGATGCCACCCCCATCGTGCTGCTAGATGTAGCAATAAACATCTCCTTTCATCCAATTCCAGTATACTTTCTAGTCTAGGAGGACCACTTTTTGTTTATTTGAATTTGAACCCACTTTCTTCTATTTAAGAGCATCCTACGAAGATTATTATGTTAAGTCACTGCACTCAAATGCATTTCTCACAAGCTCACATCTATTTGGGATGGAGGAAGTACATCTTAAAAGACAATTTCATAAACTCAACTAAATTAGGAGATTAGGACGTTGCAACTAACTAAGTGACTAAATTCATAACAAAACTATGCAGTTCCAAGAATATTAAACAACACACCAATCATCAAATGTCGAAATATGTTTATTTGCAAGCATCTCAACTGATTACTGATCCATCTTTAAGGCAAAGAAATAATTCATACAACCAACATCTTCACTCCCTAAGCTTCTCTTTTAAGATGAGGCATGCATGACAGGAGATGAGAGACGCTCTTTACCTTCTCTTTTACTGCTTCTTCCCTCTTTGAAATTTGGAACTGCTTCTGTGAGATGTTTGGAGCTGAGTCGAGGTCAATCACAAGTTGTTGCTTCCACTCAAACTGAGAAGTGATGATGAGTATAAGCAGCAGAAAAACAAGCAGCATGGGCCTTGACATCATTCAAGCAGCTCTCACAAAACCTGCTCAACATTGAAGTAAGTATAATAAATATTGCTGCATTACACTTTGGCTATTCAATTAGATCTCAGACGACAAAACTCTCAGCTTGGACATGAAGAAGACCAGGGAAAAAAAAGTACATGGCTTCTATATGAAACATCCTATACTGTTTGAATTTGCCAAAAGTCAATCTCTCTGAACTCAACTTCATAGACATATGGGGACCCCTTAGAAAATGTGAATTTTCCCACAATCATTTTGTACATGACGAAGACCAGGGAAAAGAAAGCAAATAGCTTATATATGAAGCATCCTATACTGTTTGAATTTTCCCAAAGTGAATCTCTATCAACTGAACCTCATAGACATATGCGGAACCCCTCAGAAAATGTGAAATTTCCCACAACAAATCCCCCAAAAGGTTCGAAATCCTAAATTTAGATCTAACCGTCCCTTTCTTAGTAACCAAACAAAGTTAAAATTAACAGGGAGGGAACTCCCACAAAAGAATATTGTAAGTGGACTTTTAATAAGATAATGCAACACTCTTCTAAACAGAATTATTCACACATTGACGATCAGAATCTAAGATAACTCTTGCAATAAATTGTACCCAGACTGAATTAAAGCTAAGAAGCAAATAAACAAATAAACCAAAGAAATAACCAATAGTTTAGAAGTCACTGTGATTGCCAAGGATAACAGAGAAGCAATTCAACCATAGAACTCTAGCAGATTGATAAGGAAAACAGATGCCAGAAGAGAGGAGGAGGGGGAAGCAGAATTTCCTTTCGGCCTGTTATTTAGGTGTCCCAACCTCGGAAAACTCCACTCAACTAATAAATGGGAAACCTCTAAAATTAGGATCAACGATGTAATTTTCTCGTCTTTCTTGTCCCCTTCAACACAACCCCCCCGGTAAGAAAAATAAGTAAATGACTTGAAAAGAAAACCCGTTGAATTAGATTCCAGAACTACTACAATTAGCAAAATTGCCCTCAGGGAAGATCGAAACACAAGTTCAGTTCTTTTCCAGCATTTCCTCAGTTACCTGAGGGCAAACAGACTGATGACGGAGGACCAGTACATACCTATAATCAAGACGGAACCATGAGAAAACTCACAGATTGTTGTCGGCAGGAGAACCCTAAATTCATGATCAACTTCCTCAGGTACTTGCTCTTTCTCCGAACAACTTCTTCCAGTTAATCGACGGCGCTGTCTTTTTCTTTTTCGTTTTTCTTTCTGGCTTTTGACTCCAAAAGGGAAACTTTGGGTTAGGCCGAGTAAACCGTGAGCATGACACTTCACCAAAGAAGAGATAAAAATTACTTGAACGTCGATGCAGGTGGAAGCAAATCGTAGAGGGGGTTGTCTCTCTCTCTCTCTCAAGTCTCAACCCGAGGGACGCTTCGACCTTATGACTTTACTCATTCATCCCGTTAACAAAAATAATTTTTTTTTTCTAGGCAATAAATTACTTTACTTTTTCGTCCTATTTATATAAAAATAAAAATTTTAATAGTTGACTAGTTAAAAAAAATAAGCATTTTAGTCCTTAGATTTTACCCCATTTACGTTTTAGTCCTTAGGTTTCAAATTTCAAATCTAAAACCCTTGGGTTTACATTTTTTTACAAAATGGTCCTTCCGTCAAGGATCCGTTGGTTTTCTCTAACGGAATGTCACATCAGCTAACAACTCAGCAGCTAATGTGGTAATTGAAATTGACAGTTTAGTCTTTAAGGTTTACATCGTTTTATTTTTTAGTCCATATGTTTAATTTTTTAAAATTTTAGTCATTCAGTTAAAAATTTTTGACTAAATGGTCGTTACATCAAGAATTACTGTTCAAATTTTGGCCTTAAATATTGAATAATAACATGTTATTTTTAGTTTTGACAATTTTAATAACACATTTAATAGGACTAAAAAATTTCAAAATTCAATTTAAATCCTCAAAAATCTACAATTTTCATTAAAACTCTACCTCTTGAATAGTAAAAAGTTCTAAAAGTTTAATATATTTTTAAAAAAAAAGAAAAGAAAAAGAATGTAAGTGTTTTCTCCTCTTTTAGTATTTTTCAAATTCTTTCTTGTCTAGTGTTTGCATACTCAATTTTTAACAACTATAAATGCGTCTTATAGATTTCTTAAGTAAAAAAAATTGAAAATATTTTTCAGAATTTTAATTGTATTTATATAAAAAAGTAAATTATATAAAAAAATACTATAATAATAATATAAAATTCTTTAATTGGTTTGATCCTCGCACATGCCCCGTAATATGGAAGTAAGATCGTATTTTACAAAGAAAATCAAAGACTTATAAGGCCTAATTCATAGACCATATTATATTATTATTATAATATTTATTTTTTTATATTATTTACTTTTTTATAGAAATAAAATTAAAATTTTGAAAAATATTTTCAACTTTTTTTTACTTAAAAATATATAAGACGCATTTATAGTTGTTAAAAATTGAGTATGCAGACACTAGACATTGTAGAGATAATACAAAATATATATAGAAAAGAAAGAATTTGAAAATACTAAAAGAAGAGAAAACACTCATATTCTCTTTCTTTTTAAAAAAAATAAATATATTTTTAACTTTTAGAACTTTTTACTATTCAAGGGATAGAGTTTTAATAAAAATTGTAGATTTTTGAGGATTTAAATTGAATTTTGAAATTTTTTTAGTCCTATTAAATGTGTTATTAAAATTGTCAAAACTAAAAATGACATGTTATTATTCAATATTCAAGGCCAAAATTTGTATTTCAAAATTTTAACAGTAATTCTTGATGGAAGGACCATTTAGTCAAAAAGTGTAAACTGAAGGACTAAAATTTTAAAAAAGTAAACCTAAGGACTAAAAAATAAAACGACGTAAAACTTAAGGACTAAACTGTCAATTTTTATTACCACATCATATGCTGAGTTGTCAGTTGATGTAACCTTCCGTTAGGAAAAATAACGGATCCCTAACGGAAAGACAATTTTGTAAAAAAATGTAAATACAAGGGCTTTAGATTTGAAATTTGAATGTTTGGAAGGTTCATTTTTGTAGAAATATAGGTATTGTTTGTTTGTCAAAATGTTGGAAAATATTCTTGAAATTTTAGAAATCTTTACTTTATTGAGATTTGTTGGAGTTTGTGAAATGTAAAATGCGTATATGTAAAAGTTAAAAATGTTAGAATGTGTTTGTTTTGCTGGAAATTTTCATGTCCCAAAATATTGGGAAAACAAACATATCCATATTTTAGGGGGCCAAGATATAAATATTATATATATATATATATATATATATATAAATATATATAAAAACAAAAACAATATTTGCAACAAAATTACCTTTTGGGGGCTAAAGAGAGCATAAAACTTCTGCTGAATTGGGGGGCTTGGGGCCATGGCCCCCAAATTACAGGCTCTAAGGGTTCATAGCCTCCCTATAGCTCCATCCCTACATCTTCTAACCGGATTTAGTAAGTGAAACCGAGTTCAAATTCTATTGCTTGCCAACAAATTCTTCACCGAAGTATACTCGAATTTGAGTGTCCAGAATTTATTATTATACTTCCAGTCTAGTTAGTGTATTTTTCAACTAGACCAAATATGTCTAGATGTATAAAGACTTTTTGTACGTTTTTGTTGTTATAATTTTACTTTTTGAAGGCGGTGGTTTTTGTTAACCAAAATTTTGGCCTAATATAATAACTCCAAAATATCATTTCTTTATCTATCAAATCATCAATTTCACTATAATAAATATAAAAAATTAATTCAAATAATTTATCTTTTTACTTTTTTACCAAGTCCAACACCCAAAAATTTTAGCACTCAAACACCATATACAGATACTAGTAAGACAAATATATTTTACGAAAATTTATATTTACTTTTTAATTTAATATTGTATACTCTATCATTTACAAATAATGTTGTCTTTCTTCTAAAGGAATGAAGATTTATAAGTAATATATTGAAAATGTATTTTCTTCTAAAAACAGAAAAAGGGTAAAGAAAAAGGCACAATTTAAAATTTGTAAAGTTACATGAATTGTGCAATAATATTAAGAAAGTGCTTATGGGAAACTAGATTAGCACTAATTAAGGGAAGGAA
This sequence comes from Myrica gale, assembly GCA_963930655.1. NCBI lineage: Eukaryota > Viridiplantae > Streptophyta > Magnoliopsida > Fagales > Myricaceae > Myrica > Myrica gale. The sequence continues at coordinate 6,069,730 of OZ005602.1, read as the reverse complement.
AAATTATACTTCATCACCCTAAACTACAAATTCATTTGTAATTGCCCCTCAAACTATCACTCTTGCTAATTGACTCCCTCAGGCTACCACCTTTTCCAATGTGTCATTTAAAGGAGCAAAATGCAAAACAATGGTAGTTTGAATAGGTCAAATAAAGTGGTAATTTAGAGTGGTAAAGTATAGCTTTCACTTATAAAAAGTTTAAGATAGTTTTAAATTTATGAGTTAATGTCTCTAAAGAACCTTTTATAATATCATTCACATCTTTTGAAATGTTTGTCTTAATGTTATTGAAGCAAGTAAGAAATTTAAATACCATGAGAGTAGTAGTTAGCCTAATTGATTTGGGGATCTAAAAATTAGGGACACTCAGGACCCCGATAATAGGGTATGAGGTCTACGGATCGAACCACTTGTCTCCAAAATGAGCTGCATTCTTATTGGGTTCACTCCTTCACAAATAGCTAGCTCAATCCGAACAATTTGTAGCAGAAGGAGATTCTTAGGATCATACTCAAGGAAGTAGGCATTATAAGAAGAAGAAAATAGAAAATTTGAATAGGTAAAGGTAGGATTTTGTTTTTTGAAATATTTCCATCTTCGCCTTCCCCACTTTCACTTTAGCCTGTTTGTTGAAGAACATGAGGAGGTCACGATCTTGATGAACTGGGTGCAGTACTATTTGGTCCCCACGTTATTATTTGACATTCACTCGGATGTCACCCCAAATCCATGTCTTTTTTAAGCTTTTCTTGACGTGAGGCTAACATCATCTTCTGGTGTTCGATTATGACACCGGCATGAATTTGGGCGTGATATTACCTCTCTATACATATAAGCTGGTTGGTTTAGAGGAGTGATTACACAGACCCGTTTGGTGAAGGTTCTTTTGGGCGACTTTTTATCTCTCCAACAGATCAGACTCAGGATTCAGGAAGTCCGTGGCCACTAACCTCCAGAAGCTTCTCATTTGTCTTGCCCGCAGCATGAAGGTAGGAAAGAATTCCGGTTCCTTTCCCCCCATAATTTCATGGCAGAAAGTATTAATTTAAGCTCTATTATATTAGGAAATAACTAAAGTAGACAATCTGTTAATAACTTGTAATTAAATATATTGTATGAAATATTACTTGGAGGTTATATCAAACGGTTCATGAGATCTATAATTCAGAAGAAAAAAAACAGTAATGATGTAAAATACTCAAATCAAAATCTTCTCCCAAAATTGGATAGACAAATTCAAAGAGAGAAAGACACTAAATTCAAACAGTATGACACATATTGTCTGATAAGTAATATTAGGGATAAATACATTTTGCACCCTCTAATTATGGGTGTGTTGACACTTTTCACAGCAAGCTATTATTCTTATCACATTGCACCCACCAACAGGGGCGGAACTACACAGTGACAATTGGGGGCAGCCGCCCCCCATCGCCGGAAAATTCTTACAAAAAATTTCAATTGCAAAGCCCAACCTGCCCCCCAGTAGCCCAGCCCACCCTCAGGCCCCTACTGTGCGCCCGCCCCCAGGCCCCCAACTGCGCCCTCGCTCGTTATTTTTTTTAAAAAAAATCTCAGATGGTGAAACAACGTTGTTTCACCCTCTGGTTAAAAAAACCAGGGTGAAATGGGCGCATTTCACCCTGGTTTAATTCCCCCACCCCCTCAATTTCCCCTTCTCCCCGACACCCACCCTCTCGGCTCTCTCACTCTGCTACTGCTCCGGTGCTCCTGCTCCCACCTCCAGACGCCTGCGACCAGCCTCCCGCCTCCCTCCGGCCGACGCCAGCCTCCCCTTCTCACTCTGCCTCTCGCTCTAGTCTTTGGCCTGCGGCGCCTGCCTCTCTCGAGTCCCGAATCCCCCTCAAATTCCCTCTCTCTCTACCTCTCCTCCTCCAAGGCTCCAAGTTTGCCTCTTTCTCTCTCTCCGGCTCTCCTCTCTCTCTCTAGTGGCTCCAGCCTCCAGGTAACACTGATGGTCCGATTGTCCGATCACCATAAATTATAAAACACTTATGTTATTTTGAATTTGTTTATTTTTCAATTTATTGAGATTATGAATTTGATTAGTAATTTGTGAATTTGATTATGAATTTAATTATGTTTATATTAAAGAGATTTTGAATTTGATTAGGTTATTGTGAATTTGCTTATATTTATATTAAACATATTATGAATTATTAGGTTATTATGAATTTGATTATTTTTTTATTAAAGAGATTATGAATTTGATTAGTAATTTATGAAATTGATTATGTTTATATTAAACAGATTATGAATTTGTTAGGAATATGTGACTTTGATTATTTTTCTATTAAATAGATTATGAGTTTGATTAGGATGAATTATTGATGATATTGTGATGAATTATTATTGATGAATAATGTGATGAATTATTGATTATTGTACATTATATTGAAATTGTGATTAGGACTAGGTTGTGAAACTGTGATTAGATTATGAAATTAGATTGGAGAATTTTGTTTTGTTTTGTTTTGTTTAGATAATAGATAAGTTTTTGATAAAGAAGCCAGCCAGCATAGGGTCTTCTAATACTCCTAACGTGGCTGCTATTTCTGAAACGAATACTAGTTTGAAAAGACTTCGTATTGAATTTAGTGAGGATGATATTATTGTTGACCCAGGGTTGCGTAAACTCATTGAAGAATATGATGTTGAGATTATGGATCGAGTTCGTAAAGAGTATTTGATCAAAGGTCCTTATCAACCATTTGACCATGATTTTCCCAAGAACTGATCATGAATTGATTGTGTTATACTTAGAGATCAACTTCAAAACTAAATTTATGATGTGAGAAGTCATGATGTTTTTTCTGAGCTTCATGATATTGGAGGTTTTGCTGTGAAGATGGTTCAGACAAGAAAGCATACTCTATATCCGTTGGTTTATCAGCTGATTGAGTTGACATTGGTCTTACCAGTTGCGACTGCAACCGTTGAGAGAATGTTCTCTGCAATGAAGTTAATTAAAACTGACTTGCGTAATAAGATGAAAGACGAATTGATGAATGATATAGTTTGGTGGTATACATTGAGAGAAAAATTTTTGAAACAATTGAGAACGAAACTATTTTACAACGTTTTCAAAATATGCAGTCTCGTAGGATCCAATTGCCACATCTCAGTATCAGCAAATAGTACATACGTGCATTTTATTTTGTTTAGTGTTTTTAGTCCTTAATTTTTTATATTTTAATTTTAAGATATTTTTTTGCATTACGTAGTAAACTTTTTTTTTTGTCATTTTTTCCTTAGGAGTTCGACCCACTTCCATTGGATTCCTGGTTCCGCCATTGCCCACCAACTATTAATTTCAAACACTTTGCAGTCTCTGTTAATAATTTTAATTTGGACGGAAAATAATTTTAGTGCAAAATGACAATTTTGACCTCATAATTTTTTCAGCAGTGACCCATTTATGAGTGTAAAATCGTAATTTTGAGGACACAAAATAAATTTATGGAAAATTTTTACTGAGAGTGAAAAATGCCTGAAATTAATAGTTGTTGGGTACAATGTGATAAAAATAATAGATTATAGTGCAATGTATCAGGACCCCATAAATAGAAAGTGCAAAGTATACTTAACCCTTAATATTATGAGCGATATTGAATATTGTAGTGCCTATAGGTCATGTTCATCTCTTTAAATTAGTTTATTGACACTAAATTAGAAAGTATTCAGAGTCCAAAAAATAATGTGGCTAAATATAAGGAGAAAACGTGACAGTAATGAGTAATGGGTGAGTGAGCCAATGCAAGACGGTTATTGAAACATGGAGCCAAGACGACTTGCCATGTTTGGGGAAGAGCCTTAGCAGACTCACCGATGCCGCTAGCCCCACCGGTAATTATTGCCACTTTTTCTTTCTAGCCTGTCAACAATTTTCACATGATATTATCTCTAGAGTGAATTACTAATTTATGGAAAAAAATATATTTTTTCTCCACCGACTATGGAGCATTGACATTTTGCACCCCATTTTATTGATTTGGTAGCATTTCGCCCGCAACTATACCTACTTACATATTGCACCCCCGATGTCAGGATTTCCATCATTTTGGATGGAAAGGTGTGCACGTGACACACATGTAATTCGTAGTAATATTTTATGCCCCTTGAAAAAAATACAATTTTTGCCCTTAACTATTGAGATATTGAGACTTTGCACCTAATATTACCAATTTGGTGACATTTTGCATCTCTTTTACCGCATGTTGTACGAGTGAACATAATATGTTTGAAACCTTTTGAAAATTCTTATTTTGCTCTTTATTCTTGTCTTTTAACATAGGTAACACTTTCCCCATTCTCTCGTGAAGACCAACGGAACCAATTTCATCAACTTAAACCCCAATAGCTTACTACACCACGATGGCATTACACATGAGCGTAATGGTCCTCGGTTATTCAACTTGTAAATCTTTCCTTAGAGCAATGTGGTTCCCAATAGTATATTACTTTTAATTTTTAGATCGGTTGGGAAATCTGGGATTTGAACCTTTGATTTTGCATATATGAAGTAACGTTAAAGATGTTGCGATTTGAATATTGGTCACTTTTTGTTATTTTTTAAATAGACGTCTCCATCAAGCAGTAATGCTAGCTTTGGAACAACACTGAGCTTATCGGCATTGCCAAGTCAAAATTGCTACTGTGGTGTTGAAGCATCCATTGACCAGTGATTTCTTTTTGAGTCTCAACCCTATACGGATATACTGAATATACTGCATCATCCAGAGATTGATGAATTTCTTATTGAGCATTTATACAAGCTCATTTATTATGCACAAGACCCAACGTTGTGTGAAATATATGATCTAGAAAGATCATCATCAAATGACTCGGTCAAAGCACAAATACACAATAAACAGACCTGCATAAATCTCTCAGGTCAAAGGATACAATAAACTAATTGTGCTTAATACTTTCTCAACATCAGTGATTACATCTGGAAGGTATCAATATTCGATCCCGTTCAGTGCATATATTTTTACAGTGCACCCACTCATCTGCACCTCAATGACGGAGTCCATCATCCTATTTAATATAGGTACAACAAATGTAGACCTATTTGTACATAAATATGTAATTCGGTCTAAAACAACGGTTAAGTGAATAAGGAACTGAAAAATCATGTTTCCCGCTTTTTATTCATTACTCATTGCTATGACTTTTCTAAAATGTCACTCAACAATATCCGTATAACATCTTATGTTACAATATAATACTCAATAAATAAATATAAACATGTCACATCTATATAAATAATTATTTAGACAACTAATTTTGAGGGCATATTTCGTACAGTAAATACCACCATATATCTCAAAGACAAAATTAGACTATAATACGTAATGTGACTATGTAGATCGACCTTCACCAATCGGCCCCAACTCTCACTTTTGGGGTAAAAAACACATGCACCAGACAACAAATAGAGAAACCATCATGCCGAACCACAAGGATCCAGCAACAAGCGGCCTCCAAATACCTGTACAACAAGAAGATTTGCAAGCCAGCTACTCATAGACCAAAATTTTTGAACACGATGACCTTTTGACTATTTTAGCATTCAATAACTGAGACATTACGTGTGAAACCGACCAAGTCTAATATTCACATCCGCTGCCAAAAGTGCTTGTACAAAGTGGCATATGAAGTTCTTATGCCTTCACTGGTACCTCCCAACAAAGACAGAAACAAAGCTAGCAAAATCAAAACGATAAAAAGCGTTTTTGCCCGCATCTGGTTGCTTGTTCTACGAGAGAATATGCCCAACAAGCATGTTGGTGGCTGCCCTTGGTTTGGATGTTCATATTTTTCTGCCAAGTATTTATTGGTAGTTTCCAATGATTCTGATGTCTTTGCAGGAATCATCCCCATTTCTTGAATTCTTAATTTGATTCTCCGATTTGATGTGCCATGTGCTGCAGGACGTACAAGCGAAACAATTCCTTGCATTGCTTCTTGAACCGTTGGAAACAGTACAGGAGCAAAAGACAGAGAAGATTCATCAAGCTTAATGATGTCGTCTTTCAGTATATCAGCATAAAAATCTTCTTCAATGCCAATTTCCTACAACATAAGAACAAAAAGACGTCTTTTACTTTGTAGTTAGAAATGTAGTTGACTACCCAAGGGGTTGAACAACGCAATTGGCCTAGATGAATAGCTTACCTTCTGGTGACTTGAAGTCTCTGCCAGAGTCGCCTCATTTCCTAGTTTCTGTTCAGACTCCGATGTGGACTCGATTTGCTCAATGGAATAGGAATCATGACTGCTACCAACTGCCTTGTCCCCCGCAGATACTCCTGACTGGTCAAGACCAACTTCAGAGACTGCATTATTACCACCAGGCACATGCCTTTGACTAGAAGCAGCGCGGTTAGAAGACTCATTTGGGCGGAACTCACTGTTCCTACGGAGACGGCAAACAACCAAAGAATCCTGCATATACACAAGGAAAGGAGCCGAAATTTTTTCTCATTGTCTTTCTCCAGAAAGAGGCTAAGAAGTTTAAGCAAGTGCAACCATCCTACAATTAACCAATGCTGGTTCACAGAAACTGCACATTTTGTAAGACATCATTTTTCCATCAACATCTATCTGCTGCAAGGAAAATGACCAGTGAACTGAGTCACAATTAACACCATTGCTGAGGATATTTTTCAGAGGACATGAATCCAAACAAATGTATAATTTCTTATTCCCCGTGATCGCAAAATAATTCAGAACACAGTATGATTGCACTCTGTAATGAAGGGGAATGGAAAAGTAAAACAATGTAAGGAAAAGCGGGGAATTATTTTTTCCTTCTGGGTGTTTGAATGTCAAGGAATGAGAGGAAGAGGAGACAGTTAAGTTTTACTTTTTTCTGAAGAGGGGGGGACTGCTTCCAAAAATTATATTCCAGTAACCGAATGGTGAACTTCAGCATACCTTTTGTATTTTGGTCAACATAGATGCTTAAAAGCAATTGGTCTCATGGTCTCATGCAGTTGTCATAATTCCAATGCCTAATTGTTGTTATGCATGAATGCTACCTTGAGAACATCCTCAGCAATGAATTCATCATTCTGGATGACAAATGTTGCTAACCTGGAATATATATCTTAAACCTCCCTTTCTTTCACATGATTGATATCTAATGAAGCTTCAAGGTCTCTAGAGCTGGAAATAATATGATAGAGAAATTGTACACCAATCAATAGATTGTGGACCGGAGAACGAACCCACTGTCAAAAGGTATCTAGAGGGGCTTCCAAGTGTTCTTTGCGATAAAGGACAGGAATTCATCAAGTCCCTTGAGAGTAAGAGAGATTACATAAGGCCTAAGCTTGGAGCACAAGACACTACACCAACATTCTCTCTCTCTTTGGCAAGAGAAGGCCTAGCTGAAAATTCTGGTTATAGTACATCCTGCAAAACTAATGCTACTGCTTTACCATAAGCTATTGTCGGTTAGGAGGACACCTTTTTTTCTTTCTGGGCAACAGTTTTGGAGGATATTAGCAGAGGGTCCCTTGGTCTGATATGTGGTGCTTTTGGAAAGAGCAAAATGCAGTAATGGGGACGTGAGACATCAGTTTCTGAAGCTCAAACTTCAGTTTCAGAGAGCACACTTTGATTGGATGGCTCCAATAAATTAATTTTCTTTTTCGAACTAGTAGAAGTTCCCTAAGCTACTAAACTTCAAGAGCTAGTCTGAGTATCCCCCATGATACTTTTCAGTCAGACAACAAACCACTGCAGAGTAGAACATACCTTTGTCTCAAGCCACAATGATGTTTTCATGCTAGTCTTTCATACTCACAGCCAATAAACATAAAGTTTGGAGCTATGGTTACTAAATTTTGGGCTCATCAAAGAGGTGTTTGTGCAGATTAATTGCAGAACTGGACGTTCATTGATCATTGGAAAGTCAATGGACAAGAATTTCAACCACAAAGAAATAGACCAAGAGAAGAAGAGAAGTCCAATTGAAGGGAACTAAGGCAGAATTTTGTAATTTAAAGTTAGAAGCAGCACAGTCTCAACAGCTATAACATCATACGCAACAAGGTGAATTCCCCAACTCTCATACAAAACTAGAAAAGCGGAGAGATATTACCTAGTTTATCAACTAACACATTCAAATGTACCGACACTACTATCTTGTGTTATTAACAGTTGTAGAACCAAGCTACAGTGTGATATGGCATGTAACTCCCATTTAAGACCATTAAGAACCGAGCCAAAAACTAACAGTATCAATCCGAAGTTGTTTTCATGGTGGCATTTGGACCAAATGGCATCCCCTCCTTCAAGGAGTAGAGGGTAAGGTAGTGGTGGCAATAGGGTTGGATGGAGCCAGGGACCACTTTCCCCATCCCCATTCTGGTCTTCCCCCCTATCCACTACTTGTCCCTGTTTCATGGGAGGGTTGATCCCTCTTCACACCTCACCCTGCCCCATCAAATGTAATTTTTAATAATTTTATGATTCAGTTTCAACATTTAAATTTGATCAAGATGACCTACAGTGGGTAGCCTGTGCGCAAAACTTTAGAAATATGCATCCATTTAGACACACACTTTGAGGTAGGGCAAGGACGGGAAAGACTAATCCCCATCACCACCACTTCCGCTCTGGGTTTGAAAATCCATCCCCATCCCCATCTGAATAAGGACTATCCGCGTAATGCCGCGGAGGGAGGGACGCCTCCCTGTTAAATTTGTCCTAGATATCAAGGATAAGGTAACAGGTCCATTAATTGTAAGCAAAATAAGAGTTTCCATTCAAAACAGGACAAAACAACAGTTCAAATGAACTCCTTAGCAACAAGTCACCTGAGAAATCCCGGTCATGCAATACTCATGCATAATCCATTCTGTCCTTTCCCCTTTAGGAGCACGACCAATGTGGAACACTAGAGTTCTCTTTGTACCTATCACGATAGGACCAGACTTCACATTCCGTTCCTTTCCAGTGGCTTTCCAATACCCCAATTCAGTAGCCCGCTTACTTTGTGAGCCATTTGGATACTTTCTTCCGCGAGGAGAGAAGAAGAACCACTCATTATCTGATTGAATGATCGATTTGGCTGTTTACAAATAAACCAGCATTATTAAATAAAAAACCCCACGTAAAAACAGTAGCTTTGATAAGAGAAATTGCACCACAATGAACACAAGTGAAAAGTTGTTATGGCACTGCATATTTTTCAGACAAACAAAGGCTGCTAGTCTAATTTGCAGTATGGAACCTTGCAAACAAAGCTTTAAGGTTCCAATATGATGGAACTCTTTGAGCTGTGATTATATTACAGAAACGGCCAAAATAAATGTTGTTTGCTTAAGTTCAATATGGATTTGAACCAAAACTTTATAAACCCAAAACAGAGCACTCTAGCATTTGTAAATCGGGAATAAATGCTCTGATGATGGTTGTCACCACAATAGATATCTCTTGCCAAAAGAGTTGCGGTGATGACATAACATATGTACTCCATAATTCTGTAAAGTATTGGGCTCTTTTGAATTTAATCACCTTAATATCACCTTAAAATTCTCTAGGGAAGCTCTTCAAGTTTGCATCACAACATTCCATGATAGACCACCTTAAGCACATACGTCACAATGTTCCACACAAGCCAGAGTAATGGATGCGATAATTTAGCTCACAAGCTCTTCAGGTTTATGTCTATCACCAATTTAACAACTCCTGTGATAATCAAAATACATAACTACACAATATTTTGTGTTATTCATATATATTAGGAGCCTAACTTTACATATACAATTAAGATAATGATTCTTCGCAAAAAAATTACAAAGTTGTACCCAAAGTAGCAAATGTTTTCTTATTTTGCAAATGATTGCATATAAGTCATATATTTGGCCCTCCATACAATTGCATCGGAGGAGACTCGCAAAATAAGAGCTGCTTAAACACGTATTAGTTCACGACTCTTTAACTAACAGCAAGAAATGTCATTACCATGACAAACACTACTTTTTCAATAAAATTTCTTTAGAAACTCGTTAAAAATGTTCCCAAGAAATTTCAGACACGAGTATGAACAGAGAAGATATGTATTTTACATGCAACAAGCTTAAGTGCAAAACAACGTATAAATTCCTATTTGAAGTGAGCGAACTACTTGTATCTGCTATCTCGGGTCACAGGAATAAAAACGACTTTCAAAAGTTGGAAACTCGGACAAAAAAATATCCCTTCTGCGGTCCTTCGCTTTTCTCAGAGATAGAACCCAATTTAAATTCTATAGTCCATTTCCAAATCCCAATATAGTCAAATTCTCACTAAGCAAACACAAAGCGTTGTTCTTTAACAAACACAAAAAGAAGTACCAAAACGAACACGCACATAGCGATAGAGCAATATGATTATGTTATCGATTGCTAAGTAGGCCTAACCAAGAAACCAACCTGGTAAGTCCCAAGGCTCGTATCTACAAATGTCAACCTCGGAAATCACTTCCACGCTCTTCTCAGAGCCATCCAACTTATTCTTCAGGTAGTAGGAAATCAACTCCTCGTCAGTCGGCGAGAACCGAAACCCCGGAAACATCGTCGACGTCGCTATCGACTTCTGCGCCTCCAAAGACATCCCCTCCATCTCTGTATCTCTCTCTCTGTGAGAGTAGTATATAAGGTTTAAGCAACTTAACTAGAGGGAGATCGAATCGGCGGAAACTGAAAGACTAGGAATTGGAAACCTCCGAAGACACCTTTTCTGGATTATTCGTTTCTTTCTCTAGCGCTTTCCTACACGTGAAGAGGACGAAACCCACAGTGCACTCAGTCAGGGCCAACACGTTTTCTGGGTTATTCGTTTCTTTCTCTGGCGTTGGGGTGGGTTGAGTTGGGGTGGGTGAGATTAAAAGACGAGAAGAGGACGTGGCCAACACGTGAGCCAAAGTGCACTCAATCAGGGACGTGCATGTTAAAGGGGAATGTCTCCGGGTCAGAATCTTGACCAGGTTCTGCGTATTCTCCATTTTCCTATTAGCCCTCCTAATCCCCTCAGCTGGAATTTTCTTCTGGTTTTCACCACCGCATATCTTGCAGCATTTAACTTCTACAAATTCCCTGATTATCGACACCCTGAGTCTGTCTGATAATGCTCTGCAAATCACATTGTTTATGCCTAAGCAGAAGGGAGAAACCCACGTTGCAGAAGGAGGGTGAGGGGAACAGGAAGAACCCAAGCGGGCAACGTTGACCAAATCAAAGAGTTTCACATCAAGCAGATATATCATTACAGAACAAGTAACTTACTTTTGAGTCTTTGACCCACGTAAACTGCAAGGACCAAAACACATTACTGCTAGATGATGCCCTAACATAATATGAAAAAAAGGGGAAAGTGTACTTATATTATAACTACATTTTTTACTTGGCTGAACTTGACAGAGAAAATTTGAGAGCATACAGATTTGTTTATATTATGACAAATTCTTTGAAATAATTCTTTCCCAAACTTTCCCTTGGTTTATATTATGACATAATTATTTGAAAGTGGCTAAAAATTAGTGAACCTGTAGGTTGGTCTCCTAGCCTAGCAAAAGTGTAGATACCTTCATCATGGAGTTCCCTCAGCAATTAATTTTGTAGTTCGAGTACAGAACTCATCCACATGGCGGTCACTCCAATGCATGCAGCCCTTGTCCTGAGAAAGAACAAAAACAATCAATTACTGATACAGACTACTTTGTTTATATATCTGCACATATAAATCAAATATAATATATATATATATATATATAGGGATACGATCTTGCCCTACAACATCAAGCTCACCCGGATTTGTATATATTGACATATCTTCGGGAAAAGATTCGTACCAAAGCACGGTAGCGGAATCAGAAATAAAAATTAACTCTGGCGAACTTTTAAAGTAAAATAACGAAAAAAATTTTGTATACGTAATGGAAAAAATTGTCTTAGAGTTACAATATCAAAATATTAAAGACTAAAAACATAAAAAATATATTGAATTACACATACCGTACTATGTACTACGACTGAGAGGGGACAATTGGAACTTACGGTTGTGCATCTTCTGAAAACGTTGCAAAATGACTTAATTCTCAATAGTTTCAAAAATTTCCTGCTCGATGTACACTACCATGCAATCATTCATCCAATCATCTCTCATCTTATTACACAAATCAGTCTTAATAATTTTCATCGCAGATAACACTCTCTCAACGGTTGCAGTCGTAACCAGTAAGATCAATGCCAACGTAATAAGAAGATAAACCAATGGATACAAAATATTCTTTCTGGTCTCAACCATCTTCATAGCAAGAGTTCCAATATCTTGAAGCCCAGAAAAAAATTAGTTCTTTTAACATCTCTAATGCAGGTGTCAAGCTGATCTCTAAGTACCATGCGATCAATTGTTGAGAAATCTTCAGGGTAAAATTCAACAAGACGACATAATCTATCAAGATCAAATGCTGAGAATGAGTCCCTTGGATCAAGACATGTTATGCAAAGAAGTAACATCATACTTGTTTTTGTGAAACGATTATTCATCTCCTGAGCAATCAAATCAATAACCTGACATAAGACTTCCACACGAAAATAATGCAAATAAGTAATTGTTTGCCCTCCACGCCTCGAACGACCGCGAGTTTGTATAATGTTTTCCATATTGGGCACATTGATAAAATTATTCAGACAAAATGTTTTGACTTCTTCCAAAAATTGGGCTCAACTAAGGTTGTCCTAGGCTCAACAACATCACAATTCAACCTAAAAACTACTACACAAATAACATCTCTTCCTCCGGTTTCCTTCACAATCCAACCTAGAGTTAAGCAAGAAATGAAAAAAAGTTTTAAAGAAAGGAGATTACCTACCGCAAATGTCCTTTCAGCAAATAAGCAAGTATATTGGCAAAGTTCAAATGTGCTTCCAGCAATGGATTTTGATCTTTACTACACAAATCCACATAAAGAACAATAAGTTAACAAGTAAATATTTAATTTGCTACATAATTTATTTCCCAGCAATGTAGGAACATAATTATCTATAAAGAATAATAACTGAGTGCGAGAATAATTATCTATAATAATAAACAAGTGCAAGCATAATTGAAATAAATAGGAATTTACTATAAGAGAGAGATGAAAGTGACTGATTAAAACACATTCACACTATATGGATGTCATTAGAAGAAACATTGAAAACCCAAACAATCAATGTGATCTACCCAGATATTAGGGAGTCTATATGCGTTTTACTGGAAAATGGGGAGGAAAAGAATGTCATTAGAACTGCATATTAATATAAGGTAGAGTTTCAATTTATATATGATAGATTTACAATAGTACTATGGGTAAATTATTCTTAATTGTACTATATCACCTCCCTCCCAAAAAAAGTAAACAAAAAAAAAGACTGCTCCTGTAAAATGGAAGGGAAAAAACTACAGTACCAGCAGAAGCAGGAACAGAGAATGCAGAAAGTGCTCATGCAAAGGTATTACGCAATACAAAAACCCTAAGCTCGTCTCTGTTTCCTCTGGTAATGCGGGTATCTGCATCAAGGTACGTGACTTTAAATTCACCACTTCCAATATTTGATGGAGGCCTTAACACATCTGGAATCCGCGGTATCTCGAATGGTGGTAATTGTGAGTCTGTGACAAGTTTCCACAATTCCACTCGCCTTTACTTTATAGATGTTTTCTCAAATGGATTTTTATCTTTGCAGATCCTATTCCCATTAAAAGTGAAAGCTCAATAACGATGTTCGTTTTCTCATTTACTACTCATAGAGTCACCCGGGCGGGCTTATGTTGGCCTGGACCAACCAGGGCAGCCCTTGCCAACTTTTTTTTTTTTTTTAAATACATTAATTTTTTTTTTTTTTAAATACATTAAAAAAAAAAATTTTGGGGCGGACCCGGGCGGCCGCCCTGGCTTGCCCTGGCCTAGGTCCGCCCCTGCCAAAGCATTAGGTTAAAAGCTGTTATAAAAGACGTATCTATATTTAAAGGAAACGTTTTAAGAGAATGGTAAAGGTTTACAACACATTAATGAATATCATTAATGATTCAAAGTAAATTAGTTAATTAATCAATGTTGTAGTTAAAAAAATATTAAATACACTTTGCCCTCTTATCTTTAAGATAAATCTCCTTGATTGAATGAACATTAACTTTTATCAAAATTTAAGAGGCCCCAATTTAAATTTTTTTTGTAATGGTATATTTTTTAAAAAAAATTAATATTAAGGCCTAAAAAACTTAACGTTAAAGAGTATATTAATTGAATAGTCCTATTAAATCTCCTTGATTGAATGAGCATTAATTTTTTCCTAAATTTAGGAGGCCCTAGTTCAAAATTTTTCTTTAAAGTTATATTTAAAGAAAAATTAATATTAAGGCCTCAAAAACTTAACTTAAAGAGAATGAGTGTTAACACTTCACTTTGTGGTATTTATAAATTCTACGTTCAACCTTATAATATCTTCTAGTTTAAAGATAATAATTATAATTAATTCAAAGAAATCCTATAAAGTTTAATTCAATCTATTTATTTATTTGATTTTTTATCGTTAGATATTGTTAGCTATTTAAACTTATTTGAGACAATATCTGTCAAGTATAAAAAATATAGAAAAATCATCTTTCAACCATTATGTTTTTTATTCTTATCATTTATTGAAGCTTCTTAACTCTTATCTTTCTTCACTAAAGTCTTAGGTACTATTATTCTAAACTTTTTACTTTAATTTTGTTAAGTGGTATTTATTTTAGTTATCATTAAAATTAATAAAATCTTACTTAAGATGGAGTATGACTCAAGAAAGATTAAATTATTATTAATATTATTAATTAAAATTATATATTAACAAATTTAGAATATAACACCTTGATAAGTAATTTTACATCTAAAAAGCTATAAGAATACTTTTAACTAATTTTTATTAATATTTTATTTTTAAATATATTATTTTATAAATTATTATAAAATGCCTCAGTTTATAATTTTGCCTAAGGCCCCAATTACCACAGAGACGCTCCCGCATTGGACCCATAAAGTTACACATTTTTTCAATTTGGACCCCGTACCCAAATTACCCGTCAATTTAGACGGATTCGGTCAAAATTTTTACACATTGCACCTCTTATATTTAGGGGGTATTTACACATTGCATCCCATCTTTTGACGGATTCCTTCTAAATTGACAGGCAATTTAGGTACGAGGCTCAAATTGAAAAAATGTGTAAATTTAGGGGTCTAATGTCTCAAAAATAATACATCGGGGTGCAAAGTGTAAATGACCCCAAAAATATGAGGGTAAAGTGTATTTAACCCAAAAAGGAAAATTGAGCCAATAGTATTTTGTTTAATGCAATATGGACTGTTGATAGAATTTATTAATGTGTTGGCAATATCAAAACCCTTATTAGAACCTATTATGATTGAAATTTTAGTACTGAAACATTTCTCCTATATTTAATATTTGAGAAAATACATTTTCGCCCCTCGACTATTGGGGTTCTGAAATTTTGCACCATAAATTATATCAATTTCGTTACATTTCGTACCTTAACTACTAACCGTTTACACTTTGCATCTCTATCGTTAATTTAGAAGGAAATTGCTATTTTTGCTAAGTGAAATGATAACTTTATCCCGATACAAAATATAATTATAAAACATTATGAGGATAAAATCGTCATTTCACTTAATCAAAATAGCAATTTTCATCCAAATTAACGGTATGATGTGTAAAGTGTAAACGGTTAGTAGTTGATGTACGAAATCTAACGAAATTGATAGTTTTTGGTGCAAAATTTCAGAACCCCAATAATTAGAGGACGAAAAATGTAGTATTTAACCCTTAATATTTTTTTTCAAATTCAAAGATATATAAGAAGAGCCAACTCGGTGTTCTTAATTAGTACTCCTTACACGTAGAAAAGTATATTTAAGCAGACAGAAATACGTATTACTTTTCTCTGATCACTAATCTTTAACTTGGGATATTAAGTTGATCGATAATCTCTAGGATGAAATAATTAGTCCACAGACACCTCATCCTATTGAAGTAGTATCTCCCTTCTCTCTTTCCCGTCTCGTTAGAGCCACCTATGGGTTCCCAAATCTTGGAGTAAAATTAAATATTATTTGTTGGGATCAGAAGCCATCATTACAGCACCTTCACTGGCTATTAGCAAACCCTTGCCATACCAAGCTTGATGTCTGAACTTAGACCACAAGAAGACATGTACACCAAAATATTAAAACAAACGAAAATTCTCAGCCACCAATTAGTTATAAAACCCTAGTAATATATCCTCTAATTTCGAGTTAAACAAGACGTGCACAAAGCGTTCATAAAATTGAACAATATTCTTGTGTGCAATGTTCTTTTTTTTATGTTTTCTATAACTTGACCCAGTTGGATCCAGTACTGAAAAAAGAAGTTCTGCAGCAGAAGCGATAGAATGAAATACAGGTCATGGATTGGATCTGTAATCTTAGTAAATTCCAAATTATATTATGCGCTAGAGATGACATTTTCTGCCCATATCTTGATCTCCCAATATTATAAAGTGAACCTAAGATAAGATCTTCTAATACTTCTTAAATGTAAAAAAAAAATATGGTTAATTTCAAAAGTGATTGCTCTGGTTTGCAAATTAAAATTTTGCAAATAAGTAACATTTTGATTTATAGGAGTGGGTAAAAAGATCGACAAATAGATTATTTAAATGAATTTTTTATATTTTTATAATAAAAATAGATAATTTGATAGGAAAATAAAATATTTTTGTAGTATTAATTTGACCAAAATTTTGAAATGGTATATTATTTCATTTAACTTGTACACTCATCATGAAGGTTATCTGCAGTATAAGAAGATAAATCCGTGGATTATTAAAAACTATTTCATTAGCATTTTACTTTTTTATAATTAAGCTCTTGAACAGTCAAGCTTAGAAGAAAAAAATTAAAAAATTGCTATGTTTAGTTATTTATTTTAATGATTAAGAAAATTTGTTTAGATATATTTTTTAAAGTGTCCATAAAAATGATGTTTGAAAATAGAAATTTTTTAAAATTTATTCTTTTAACTTTTTCAAGAACATGAACCAAACATATCCACTTTGCATTCTTTACTTTTGCACGTCATGGAACAATACGACAATGCATGTTAAGGTTGGACTACTTGTTATATATATATATATGAATTTCAATAGTAAGATCTCAACCTAGTGGCGCAAAATATATATATAGTAAGTAAAAAGCACAAAATGTCTATGTTTAGTTGTGTTTTGAAAAAAATAATACCCATTTTAAAAAAAGTCTATGTTTCGTGGTGTTTTGAAAATATTTGTTTGTAGGAAAGATATTTAGAATGAAATTTTTTTTAAATATATTATTTTGGAGAATGTGAAAATTATAGAAATATGTATAGGAGGAAATCTTTTGTAAGAGGGATTCTTTATGAATTTTCGTATTTTTTATCACAGAAAATGAAGTTAATGAATACATTTATTGGGGGATTGAAAAGGATTATAGGGAAAAAATTATATTTGAACGAAAATTGATTTTTGTTTTCAAACATTACAAGAAAACATTTTGAGATATATTTTTTAGGTGTTTGTAAGAATAATGGGGTCCACACAAATGATGTTTAGAAATAGAAAGTTTTTTAAATTTATTCTCTTGGAGAATGTTTAGAAATATATTTTTTGTATTTTTTTTAATAGAAATTGAGGTCAATGATTAGATAAAAAAATTTATTGAAGATTGAAATATTTTTTGTGATTAAAAATTATATTTAGATTAAAAATTATTTTTAAAATTATTATGTTTGGCGAACCTTCTCAACAAGAAAACTGGTAATAGGAGCTAGCTATAGAGAAAATATCTCACTCATTCGGAAGTTAGAGTGCCCTGCTAATTTGCTAGCTTAATACCTTTCTCATACATGCATGTATCGTCTATCATATCAATGCATTATTAAGTGGACTGCAAAACCGTGTATATATCTGCAAAAGAAGAGAAGAGAAGAGAAAGTGTCCGCTGCTTATTAGGTAGAGATAGGAGAGTGAGCTACCCACAAAAGATGGACAGGAGTAGTTTTCAAGTACTGAATCATGAATGAAGACCAACGAATCGACGCCAGAACATCTCTCAACTCCTTTTTCCTTTTAATCAATCAGTCAATCATCTTAGCACGAGGTGGAGCCCCACAACCCGCTCAAGGTTTGGGATACGTTGGGATATCTCTCATATGATCGCTGGATTTGAAACTTTCCCAAGCCCTACAGAAACAACCACATCCTGCCTGTGGAAAAAAAGACAAACGAAACAAAGGAAAAAAACAAATAGCACCCTCATCCTGCTTTAGATTGAGACTCCCACACCAGCGTTCTTCGATCCTATATATATCTTTGGCGAAAAGGTCTGTGATCCATGGGCCATCGTACATCTTTTGGAGTGATGGTGGTCCATGAACCAATTGGATGTTAGGCCCCTAAAGGCCTTGATCTCGCCGCAGCATGCATGCTATTCAATGCATAGCGAAACTGAGATTTCAATCGGCTAAAAAGGAGAAAGAGTTTGTATTCTAAAATAGTTGGGGGACTAAGACGAGTTAGGTTAAAAATGGGGGGAAATTCTGACCGTTCTGCAAGTGGCTGCAGCAGAATGAATGGAGCAGGTAAGTGTCGCCCAAGCAGTACCAAGCTGACTCGTCCTTTTTGGTAGGCCAACACAACAGGACCGGATTTTCGGCTGTACATAAATGGTTCCGGTCTAAAGTGGTTTGCTCTAGACCAACAGTTTCTTTTTCTTTTCTTTTTTTATTTCCAACTGACTTTTTAAAATAAAAAAATATAAATTCATTAAACATTGCTGACTTAGTTAATGATTTTGAATATTGTTGACTTAATTTAAGTACTTTGCAAATGAGTTAACATTTATCATTTATAAAAATCCCTAGTATTGTGTTTGGTTTTTAAAATCTCTCTTGTTCTAACAGTTTCAACAGATTTTGTTTCACTTGTATTCTAACAAACATGTTGCACTCAATCTTAATTTTATTAATCAATTCACTCAAGAATGCTTTGAACGATTTAATTTTTCTGCAACATGCCACGAAGACTAATTATACTGTTCAAAACTTCAAATGACAGCAAATACTTTAACATAGCTACTCTTAGCATCAATTACAATGATTCATCAATGCAATAACTTACTCATCAACATAACAACATCAACACATAATTTAGGAAATGCAAGGCAATGTTTCTGCGGAAACCAAAAAATTCTTCAAACAAATATTCTTCAGTAACCTTCCATTTACAGCCAATCTTTTATATCCTTCAGTTGCATCTTTAGAATAGTTTTCATGCCTCTTATAACTAGAAAATGAGTCTACTCCTCAAGTCTTGCCAGTGGTTGATGTCCCAAGTTCGCTTGTTGTTGTGTTATTGCTTGCCTTTATGCAAGTTTAAATGTCAATAAATATTTAAAACAAATCAATATAAGTAAAGCATAGAGAAAAAAAAAAAAGAGAATTCAAATTACAAACATGTTTTATTTACCGGAATCCATGTCATAACTCTCGATACAATCTCAAGTTTCTTTGATTTTAATTGGTTCATTTTCATCCGCATGCCTCAACCAATCTTCGATGCAAATGAGAGTCTCCACAATCGCTGGAGCTAATGAACTCCGAAATGGATCAAGTACACGTCCCGCCATACTAAAAGTGGACTCTGAAGACACAGTGGAGATAGAAATAGCCAATACATCTCGTGCAATCCTAGCAATGACGGGATATCATAAATCATTATCTTTCCACCATTTCAATAATTACATTTAACAAAAAACAACTGTTATCATACCTAATTGCATTTAACAAGAAATAACAAATTTATAACAAACGAATTATGCATAGTACTAAGAAATGAAAAAAATACATACCCAATTGCATCATGGACCCTATTAATTGCATCATCATTTATCTTCAACCCATCACCAACCACAAGATTCATAATATGCGCCGCACATCTCATATGAATGTAAAGATCATTCAACACATTACTTCGTAGATGTCTCTTCAAGTAACCAATAGATGTATCATTTGAAGACGCGTTATCAACTGTGATGATCATAATCTTCTCAATTCCCCAATCATGTAAACATTCATCCACTTGTGCCCCAATTGTGTCAACTTTGTGATTATCAATCAAACGAAAGCTAATCACCCTTTTCTGCAATTTCCACTCATTGTCAATCCAATGGGCAGTGACAACCATATAATTAAAATTCTAGATCGAAGTCCAAGCATCATTGGTGAGACAAACTCTACTATCACAAGCATTCATCATACACTTCAACCATGCTTTTTGATCCTTAAAATGTCCATACAAGTCCTAGCAATGGTCATGCGAAATAGGACTTGAAATCTAGGCTCTAGCATCCGTAAAAAATTTATAAATTTGGGAGACTCCACAATCCTAAAAGGGAGCTCATCAACAATAAGAAACTCTGTCAAAGCTTGACGAAGAGCTATAGCATGATTATGGTCAAATTTTTTTGCCAACACCAAATTACTAGGGTTCTCCTCACCCTAGTCTCCCTTCTCATATGCTAACGTTCTTTGCCTCTTGTCTTGTTTTAGGGGTAGCTAATTGGGGTTTTTCTTACATTTAGTAAGATGTTCTAACAAATTTTTTGTCTCATTCCTATTTCCATCTGCAGCATAATCAGCATCATAATAGTTACAAAATGCCCTGGAGAGTGGTGGGTCACCAACATACTTTTTTGTAAAAGAAGTCCAAACCATATATTGATTATTTCTTTTTGGTTTAGGTGGTTCACTACTTGGCGGGAGAATTTCTGAAAAATCTTCCTCCTCAATCATCATATCCTCGTCCTCTAAACTCAATCCTCTAGCATCAATAGTACGCTCCGAAAGATTATGAGAACGAGACATAATGATACAAGGCTTTGTGAGAAACTTTCTCTGCCAATAAAATATTGAAGTGAGTACACTTCGAAACATATACAAATAAATATATGCACGTACATATAAACGTGTGAGAGAGAAAAAGAGCACATCCAGAGGAAATCAACTCATCACTGTTCTAAACTACTGCAATAGGCAAGATATCAACCACTCATGCAATGCCTAATTGTTAGATCTATCATTTATTGGTTTCACATGCATATCATATACAACATTTCCAACCACGAGCACAATCCTGTATGGCGGAAAAGTCCATGAACAATGAACGGCATGCCTAATGTGGCTTTTGTTGGTTATGATTGTTTGACAGTGATGATCAGGAGCAACACTACTGTGACCATATATGTAGCTTACAAATAATTTAACAACAAATTAAACCAAGTCCTAGTCGGCAGTCGCATTCGCAATATCAAATCAAAACCCCACTTTTTCTTCTTCTTTTCTTTTCATGAGCAATTAAAGCCTACATATAAATTTACACTCAACCGAAGCAAAGGCCAAGAAATCGTGCACTGGGCGTGGGCATTGGCCACTGGGCGTGGCTGTGGAGTGGGGCTTCGGGGAGGTGCCATTGGTCGCTAGTGTGAGCGAAGGGCATGGCTGTGGAGTGGGGCTTCGGAGAGGTGTCGCTGGTCTCTGGCGTGGGCGTGGCTAGCGTTGGCAATGGGCGATGGCAGGGTTGGGCTGGGAACTGGGGAGTGGGGGTTCGGGACTTGAGTTTGAAGGGGGAAGGCTTTCGATTCTTCGAAGGGGGAAGGAAGGAGACGCAGACGCCATAGTAGTTCTTAGGGCGTCAAAACGCATGTTGCATAGTTTGACTTAGGATTTTTTTAAGTTTAAAGTTTTGTATACAAAAAATTAAAAAATATTTATTATTAAACTTAATAAATGCGGTCCGATCCGGTCCATACCGGTTCTGAAAAAGTCTGGACCGGACCGGATTTAACCAGTCCTTTAAATCGGGTCCGGACCGAACCAGATTTATGCTTTAAGACCACAAAACCGGTCTCCATTTTGTGGTCCGGTCCGGTTTTGTTCAGCCCTACTTTTTGGGAAGGTGGACTCGACCAAAGGAGACAACTTTGATGGGATTCCATCTCTGGTCATAAGTAGCTCCCTGATCGGTAATTGTGAAGCATGGCATAGTGGCCTTGGGGTATCTCACTGCCTCTTTCTTCAGGAGAATATGGAACCCCCCAAACTTTTTAAGTCTTAACCGATGCCGTCAGGGATGTAATGGAATGGTGCCAAAGAGTTCTTTGGCTCTGACGACATCAATGGCTCGTGAAAATGGTGTCATGTGCTTGAACGTGTTCAAATTGTTCATTTCAATTGCAGGATCTAAGGGGTATGACACATTAAATCATGAGTTAATTGGTTCACAAGTCTAAACTACTAAGTTTGTCATTTTGAATGCGCGAACAATACAAATTTATCAACGCGCGACCTTTGACTATATCCAACTGTCAAATTAAAAAGTATGGAGTGATGAATTTTAGTAATTCAAGAGCTTAATATATGAACTTGGTCATTTCAACCATGATTTAATATATGAGCTTAATACTGATAGTTGTCTTTTTTCTTTTCTTTTTCTGAGATGACTCTTCTGAGTACTTCTAATTTTTTGCTTTTTTTCTCATGTGCAGTATTTTGAATTATAAACACGAAAACTAAATTAATGTTAAAGGAACATGAATATGATTGATGTTGTACATTCTTTATTTTAAATATGACCTCGCACCCAATCCCTTGTAAAGACTGCCAACACTTTAATGGTCACTATTTGTACTTCTTTGTTTCTTCTTACATGTGATTGTTATTAAGACCATATTTTCTGTACTTTTTGTGGTGGGATGTGACACAAATATCATTTAAGCACTTTGTTCTTTAAGTGGGCTTTTCTTAATAGAAAACATAAAGGCATAGGATTGGCATTAATAGCATTATTTCTAGAAATGAAGCCATTGCAATATTATTTAGCGAAACATCATTATGTTGAGTTTAGATTACAACACATGTTTTGATGATTATAATAATTAATGGACTAAGTTTTTGAAATAAACATTGTCAAAGACAAGGACCTAATGATCAAAGAGTCAAAGACACTTCAAATGAAGATTTTCAAAGAGAAAGGAGTTCAAAGCTTGAAGACTTAGGTATCATTTTATAACTCCTAATTAAACTTGTTTAATAAGTTGGCTTAATTTCACACAAGCTTTGATATCATATGAAATCAATTTTTAAAACTTTATTGAAGTTAAACATGTTTCCAAATAAACTCTCATACTTTCAAAGTTATATATGTTGAGTTTATTCCAAAAAGAGCAGAGCAAAATTTCTTAGAATATTTGTGTTTGTATGGGCAATTTTTTTTTGTTGGAAGTAGTGTAGATTTTTTTGAGATTGATGAAAATGTTATTGGAGTTTGTAATAAGTAATTGTGATCTTTTGTTTTGAAAAAAAAAAATTGGCATCCAAACATGGGCAAAGTTTGACACAGTTAAATTAGGTTTTGATCTTATCTAATATAGTTCCAGTTGACCAAATTTTGAACGCCAAATTTGTGTTGCTCTCAGATTTAAATAGGACGAAGCATGTTGGAAGAGCACAGTCACATTGGTGGTAAAAACTAAAGATTGTGTTACTCTTGGATTTAGCCGGTCGAGGCAATCGAAAGAACATTGATCCACTGGTACTTCAAAATTGTACATATGGATTGAGTTTTCGTTCCAACTGAAACCCAATATAAGGACCCTACTGGGATGTTTTTATGCATGTTTAATCTTTTTGCACTGTTCATGTACATCTGGAAAGCCTTAAATTCAAAATCTCTCTCAAATTTTCTAAACTTGCACACATTTCTTCCTTCAAGCCTTCATATTGTGAGAGCTTGTGAAATAGTATTTCCATTGTATTAATCTGCTCTTGAGGAGTGTAATTTTTTGTAATCTTCATTACATGGTTGTAAAGGAGACTATGGATCACTCTTGCTTACTAATTTGGTCGTTTCACCAAAGAGCGAGTTTGAAGCTTGGAGAGAGTGTTCTCGAGATTCGGTTGTAGAAGTCTCTCCCTTGATTTAAGGTAAGCTTAGTTGAAATTCTCAAGACTCAGGACGAGCCTGAGGGATGTACGTAGATAAAATTATCTAATCACCTAAAAATTCGAGTATTTGTTATCTCTGACATATCTTTACTTTTGGTATTTAATTACCTAAATTTTGTGTGATTTATTGCAAAAAAAAAATAAACCTAATTCACTCATTCTTGTTGGATTGTCTTGATACATTAGGCTGCCCATGAAAACTCTACAACTTTTATAAACACGATTGGAGTAGATCTCATTCAAATTTGTGGCACGCGGGTTCATTTATGTAGCAATCACTCTTCTCCTTTCGTTTTGTTTTTTTTTTAAAGAAGCTTTTCTGGGCAAAAACAAGACAATTGAGCGGGAATGAAAAGACATGGCACAACGTTGGTTTTTGTTACTTTCTTTCTTTCTTTTTTGGGTACGCAGGCACAACTTTTGGGGGTACAAATATTATGCTACATTAATGAAAATAATAGACAGTTTTTCTTATGAACAGGGGAGAAGAAAAGAAAAAGGGGGCGTTCCAAGTCATAAATAGATTAGAGACAAGTTCAGTTAGAGAAAGATTAGTTCAAAAGTAGTCCTCGGTCCTTCCCTTGAAGCCGATTTGCCCAAAAGTAAGGCAGATGAAGAGTCCCAAGTGCCAGGTCACCAACCATAACCTGCTCATCACAAAACCCAGTCACACAACATGTGGATGCTATAACATTCAATATCGTCCGTATTTTTTTCTCTTCAAATTGGACCATACAATATTGTACTTACTAGTATACTTGTTTGTAATAAGGTTTGAGCTTTTAAAGAGATTGTACATTCAGATACGATCCTATCTAAGAAACCTTTTTCGAGATCAAAGTATAAAGAACAGTAGCTACACACGTTCGACAAGAACTATATACAAAAGAATACAACAACTTGAATGGGAAAAATAGAATTACGAGAAATAGGTAAGATATTCAGAATTTGACAAAAAAAGAGAGAAGAAAATAGAAGCGAAGAATAGAATGGTACGTACCAGAACTGAGACTGGAGAGGAGGAGGTGAGGGGAAGTGGGCGAGCTCAGCTCCAATGCTTTCAAAGAAGAGCCCCGTCAAACTCTTGCCGTTGATTGCCGGTATGGTGGATGGAGCTAGCCACCCTATTAACCCAAATCCTATCACATTCAAATCCGTGCGCAGCCAGTCTCTCTCAAAGCTGCTTTTCCCCAGCTCATACAACCCGACATATATAATCCCATCCATTGATCAGTCCTTATCACCAATATGATCAAGAAAAACCGAGTCTGTACCCTGCTCAGTTATAAAAACAAACGAAGTTCACTGCTAGCAAGTTCTTCTACTTACCAAGTAAACTTTCCTCCTGAAGCACCCACCTGCCTCAGAGGATTCCTCACAGCCACAGGGGACTTCAAAAAACCTGCAGAAAACAAAATAAACATAAATCAAAGAGCAGAACAGAACACAAACAGATATACGTGAAATTGCTGAGACCCGAGAAGCACAAACGAGGTTTGAGAGCTTTCGAGCAGCACCTGAAGTGAGGTTTGTTTTTTTAGCTGCAGCTGAGACCCGAGAAGGTGATGACAATGAGGAGCGGCCACAGGCGGATCCAGGGGGTGCGGCCCTGGGCGGCCGCCCCCCATTGGATCTGCCAAAAAAATTTATTATATGTAAAAAAAAAATTATTTTATTTTTTATTATAAGTTAGTATGGGCCTATGGGAGCCCGATCCCCATAGGCCCAGGCCAACCCTAGTTTTAAGCTTGCAGGGTCTGGTTTTAAGTGTGTATTGATTGCCTCTACTTTCAGTAGCCTTGGCCGGTTAAAGGTGCCAGAGAAATCGTCAGGCAAATGTGGACCTCCTTTTACGTGGACCTGGTGCTAGAGAAATCAAGTCTTTTGGGTTTTGTTTTTCTTAGAAATGAGTATACGTGTATCTTAGTTATACATGTTGTCTCTTTATTACTTCTTTCTTTTAGTTTTTAAAGTATATTTTCTTTGGAGTGAAAGATTTGACAATTTGATATTTGCATCTTTACTGGACATTGTGAGGCAACTAGTGCTTTTATCAAACCTAATTAATGTATTTGCAATTGAATACTAACTATGGTAAATCCCCTGGTAGCCTATAGGACACTGGCAATTTATTGAACAATTTGGACAATTTATACTTAACAGCAAATTCTCTATACTATTATAGGAATTATAATGCAATACTTCTCAGTTATTTTTTGTCCATACTATTTTTGTAGTACTTGATACTGAAAATTCTAGTGTATATCCCCCTTGACTCTCAGCTCTCTCTCAATCTCATTATTTAGATTTTTTATTGTTTCAATTTTTGTAGGATACTCGAGATTTTACATTTGAAAATTGTTGGACCTTCGACCCCTAGTATTCCCTCTATCCAAGATTCTCTCTCTACAATTCAGTAGAAAAATTCATTTATTTAGTATGCTAAAAATGCTTTACGGTTTGAAATTTTGTGAGTTGTGAAATTGTTGGAGGATGAGATTGAATTGGTTTGGATATCTTAGGGCTATAGAGGTTTCTACCTAAAAATTTCTATTTTTTTTTATTTTTTGAAAATAAATAGAAACCCACTCATATTTTTGGGTCCCGAATAAATTATTTAGCTGGTTTTTGTTTGTTTAGGATTTTTCATGTCCTTTAATTTCTGTGGAGTTCCTGCTGCTCAAACTATCATTTTCTGATATATATATATATATATATATATATATAAGATGCAAATTAGTAGGATCTAATTGCCACTTTCAATCTTAACAAATAGTACGTACTTATATTTTAAAAATTTTAAAGCTTTTTAATCCTTAATTTTCGATATTTTAACACTAAGACATTTTTTAGATTACGTTGTAAATTTTTTTTTTGTCATTTCGTCTTATGTATTCGACCCCCTTCAAATTGGATCCTGGATCCGCCACTGGGAGCGGCCCAATTTTCCTGCCAAGCTTTTCCTTATGCTAGAGGAACTGATCACCTGTTGATCAGAAATGAAACTGGGCGGTGGTATTGGTGTTACAGAAGCTGGTTCTAAGGGTTTTAGCTTTTGACAAATGTGAGGGAGATTTTGTGGCAGATAGATTGCTTTGGATGGGCTGTAGTTCAATGATATTGTGCCACGTCGGAGTTACGAGGATAAAGTGGGGTCTGTTTGATCTGATACTAGTTCTAAGGGTATCTCAAGTTCACGTGTACCATGAGCGCGTGGATACAACTCGAATAGGTTTGGAATACCGTGGATAAAGAATAAAGGAAGAAGCAACCTAGAGAATAGTTTTTTTTTCTTGGCAGAGAATATCTTAATTCAATATTGAAGAAGACCGACAATACATCCTCTTAACTGTGATGAGTTTGTCAGGGGTATAAAATTCCAGGCCATGTTTGGAGAGTGTATTGAGATTGAGAGTGGGTGTCCTGAAGCTTTGTTTCGAGTTTTTTATTTTTGAAATTGAGTAATCTATACTTTCTTTTATTTGTAAGCTTCTCGCTAATAATTACTTTCTTCTAGGTCAACATTTAAAAGTGTACACATGTTATGTCAATCAGACTGTGAAGTATATTGTCACTTAGAGAAATAAGAAACAAGAATTTTTTTTGTTTTTTAATCTGATGTTTGATTTCGAGACATGCAAAGTGGGGGACTTTAATGGGGTTTTAAATCTTAAAATCTGAATTTAATCCCTATAAATCCAAGAATTAAGGCAACTCAAGATGAGGTAAATGGTTGTAAACTTAATATATTTATTGAAGTCATCAAAATATCGATTAAGAACAAAAGCCAACAATCTCAATCTTAAACAAGTCCTTAGTTTGCAAACACAACTAACTCAAATTTTTATTAAATAAAATAACTTCAAAATAATCTCTTCCCCTCATCAAATTCATCTATTTTCATTACAATAAACATAAAAAAATCTTTTAAATCACATCTCTCTTCACTTTTTCACTGACTCTTATGAAATTCTACTTTATTCACTAGTTTCTCACAAAGTCCAATAAAATTTCAATTTTTTTCCATTTTCATAACATTCATTAAATATTTCACTTAGTTAGAGTCTGCAAACACAGGCTGATAAAACTTGCAATTTAAATTGTTAATATTTGGTATTTACTCAACTAAGATCTCAAAGGACCCCATCTATTCCGACTCTCTGATATGTCAGTGATATAGATATTGGGCCAAGCCCGTTGTATCAATGAGGCCTCGGCCCTTTTAAGTTGGCAAAGCTTAACGGCCCATTAGAAGAGTTAAAAACAGAGGTTTGGTTGTTGTAAAGCTACTAAATTATAAAGTTTATGTCATCTTTAATTTATTTGGGCAGCATGGTCAATACAAATTTTTAGGAAAAAGTGATTTTTTTAAGACATAGTTTATTGCATTTCAAATTTTAGATCCTATTTATTTTGGTTAGAGAATATAATTTAAATAATTAAATATATTGTTTCTTAACAATATAAATTTTTCAAATAAATAGTAGAGCAAGGGCCTTGCCCCGTCATGCAGGTAGAGAGTCCCCATCCACTCTAATAATCCCACTTAGAGGCAGAACCACACAGTCACGAAGGGGGACGACCGACACCCATCATTGAAAAATCCTTTAAAATTTTTTTTTTAATATGTTAAGCTCAGCCCGCCCCCTTCAACCCAGGCCGGCCCAAACTATCCAGCGCTTGGCCGACCTATTTTTTTTTAAAATTCGCAGAGGATGAAACGACGTCGTTTCACCCTCTGCGAATTTTTAAAAAAATCAGGTTTAATGAAACGAAAACCCCCATTCTCCATTTCTTCCCCCTTCTCTCCCCGACGCCTACCCTCTCTCACTTTGCTCCCCACCTGAGCCTGCTCCCGCCGGCGACGCCATCCTCCCCCTCTCACTCTGCCTTTCCTCCTCCGAACCTCCACTACTCAGTGCTCCTTGCCTCCCTCTCTTACTCCACTCAGTCACTACTGCGGTGCTACCAGCCTGCCTCTCCGTCCCGGTCTCTATCTCCTCCTCCACGGAGACCACAGCAACGCCAGAAGCCAACAGGTCCACTCAGTCACTCTGTTTCGGTGCTGGCTCTCCGTCCTGATCTCTCTCGCCTCTTTCACGGAGACCACAGCAACGCCACTACGCCAACAGCCAGCAGGCCCACTCAGTCACTCTGCTGCGGTGCTGCCTCTCCGTCCCGGTCTCTCTCTTCGGCTCTCTCTCTCTCCAGCCTCCAAGTACAACACCAAACTCTTTCTCGAGACTCAATAGTCTCAAATTTCAATTTTATTATAATTTATGTTTCTATTAAACAGTTAACTGATTATAATTTGATATTTTCTCTGATTATGTTTGGATTGCGATGAATTTTAAATTGCTAATTGTGATGAATCTGATTAGGATTATGTGAATTTGTGAATCTTTGATTAGGATTATTAAATTTTTGTGAATCGGTGATGAATTTATTTTAATTATTGATGAATAATGTGATGAATTATTGATATTGTGATTATGAATTTAATTGTGAATTTGTGAATCTTTGATTAGGGTTTAATTGTGAATCTTTATTGCTGATTTTGTGATGAATAATTATTGATGAATAATGTGATGATTTATTGATGAATTTGTGAATCTTTGATTAGGATTTGATTGTACATTATATTGAAATTGTGATTATGACTAGGTTGTGAAACTGTTATTAGGTTATGAAATTAGATTGATAAATTTTGTTTTGTTTTGTTTGGATAATTGATAAGTTTTTGATAAAGAAGTCAGCCAGCTTAGGATCGTGTAGTACTCCTAACGTGACTACTACTTCTGAAATAAATACTAGTTCGAAAAGACCTCGTATTGAGTTTAGTCCGGATGATATTTTTGCTGACCCGAGGTTACGTAAACTCATTGAAGAATATGATGTTGGGATTAGGGATCAAGTTCGTAGAGAGTATTTAATCAAAGGTCATTGTCAACCATTTGACCATGATTTTCCCAAGAAGCAATATGAGAAAGAAATGAGGGGTTTTATAGAGTTATGATTCAAAAATAATGAGTGGTTGGTTCAATATTTTTAGTGTTTTAAGTGTTTAATTTTTTATATTTTAACTTTAAGATATTTTTTGGCATTACGTAGTAATTTTTTTTTGTCATTTTTCCTTAGGAGTTCAACCCCCTTCGATTGGATTCCTAGTTCCGCCACTGATCCCACTGGTGGTAGGGAAACTCTTGCACATGCTTTCTCAATTGGAACCGACAGAGCGGAGGGCCCTTAAACATTTTCCTAGTCTCTATGGGGGAAGCCAGAATTTGGCTTTTGGGGGTCAAAATACAATATTAAAATTTTTGAGAGCCAATGTCAAAAAAATAACAAAAGAGGGGTAAGATTTTCCATCTTTGCCTTATTATAAGGCATTGGAAATCTATGGCTGTTTAGTGCCACCACCGGCATCCCGGTATCTAGCTTCACCAGTGTCAATGCCGGTTTTGCATTTTTGTAAAAATTCAGGGATAATCTCAGGTCCCGGTTTACCCAGCACTGGTTTCCCGGTGAGATTTTATTTTTTACCACAACTATCCACCTCCCAAATTTCTTCAGCATTCCCCACCCCCCACCCGTGGTCGTGCCTCTCTCTCTCCCTACTTTCCCTCTCCTGCTCACAGGCGGCACAACCCTTCGACGACCACCACGCCTGCCTGCTGCCACACCTCCTTTGTCGACCAAAACTTCTTCCTCTAATCACTTCATTCACACGTAAATTTCTTATCATCTCCTATGTCATATCTCTCTCTCTCAAGGCTTAAACTCATTTTGATATGAGGTTAAAAATCAATGGGATTGTTGATTTTAATTTGTTCTATTGAAAGTATTAGGGTATATATTATTGTTTAATTTGTTCTCCCTTTGTTTGCAATTTCTAGGGTTTGAAATTCAATTTTTGGGTTTCATAGAAAAGAGAGAAAAGAAAAGAAAATAGAGCTGAAATTTCTACTACTCTGCTAGTAATTCGTATCAAAACACTTCTCTAAAGTGAATGCTAGATTTTTTTATCTAGGTTTGATGAAATTGTGGACTGCTGGAATTTTTTAATGCATTTATATGTTTGTACGTTTGTGTAATTTGTGAACTTGTTAATTAGTTTGTACGTTTGAATGCATTCATGTGTAACTTGTAAATTAGTTATTTTCATTTGTGAGGTTGTAATTTTTTTAATTCATGTGTAATATTTTTTTGGACTGCTGGAATTTTTGAATACATTTGTGATTTGTACATTTGCTTAATTTGTGAACTTGTGTATTTTTTAATTTGTGAACTTGTAAATTAGTATGTCTGTATCATTTTTAATTTAAGATGTTCTTACTAGTTACTTCTCTAAGTTTATTATTTTGGATTTTATTGGTTTTGACTTTATATTATCATCTTGTTGTATTATTCTCTAAGTTTATTGATTTTGGATTTTATTAGTTTGGACTTTAGATTCTTATCTTATCTTTTA
The DNA here is from genome assembly GCA_963930655.1 of Myrica gale. NCBI lineage: Eukaryota > Viridiplantae > Streptophyta > Magnoliopsida > Fagales > Myricaceae > Myrica > Myrica gale. Next base: position 6,038,116 of record OZ005602.1, on the reverse strand, counting down.
AGATGATCTTTAATTTTATTGATTTTAGATTTAATTAGTTTAGATTTTATTAATATGTGATCAATAGACCAAAAGAAAAAATAAAAATAAAATACATTGGGCCAAGTGCATAAAATGCTAAACAATAACCCAATATAAATGTAGGTTAACCGGAAATCGCTGCCGCTAAGGGTCGATTTTTGCCCTTAACGGTGTAGACGTAGGTGGCCAATATTTGAAAGTGTCATGTACGGTGTATGTAGCATTTTTAGTCAAAACCGGCACCTACACCGAGGTTGAATAGCCTTATGAAAATACATATTTGTGAATTTAGCGAAGGATTAATTGACAAAAGAATCAATTGGGTCTTGAATTTTAAAAGTGGGGAAACTTGGGATAAGTTCGGTTTGAGAAAAAAATGTAGGATTTTAGAGAAGTTGTGAATATTTATGTTAAATCATGTTTCATTGGTGTTTGTGTAAAGTGTAGATAAAAATGATTTGATGTAATTTTTTAATAAAAAAATATTGGAGTTATGTGAAAAATATAGAGATAAAAAATTTATATTGAATAAAAAAGTAAAAAACTGTTGAAAATTATGTAAAATGTATTAATTGAATATTATAATTTTATTTTATAATTGAACAAGGATTGAAAAATTATTTTATAATTATTTTGAAATTTTGAAAGGTGGCCCAATGACCACGTATATACATCTACAATTGCTTTTTTTTTTTTCCCTAGATGCATGCGTGCCTGATCAGGCATCTTGCCAAGTCCAATTAGGCCGTCACTTCGGATCGATGCAGCTTAATTAGACATTAATGCTTATCAAAATGTACAACTTACTTCAAACATGGCCACATACATGAACTACCATCTCACACGCGGATGAGATTGTAGTAAATTTTGGGATGCTTGAACTCTAATAATTTCATTTTTTAAAATTTTCATTTTAATAAAATAAGCTGCATCGATCACATTGTAGTATCACATTACTGTCATGTGCAGGATATTATATTTATCGTTCTTTGGAAAATTTATAAATATAATAATCGATTTACCGAACAGCTTAGACAAAAACGAAAATATATATATATCAAACCGAATTTCTATCAGTTCGAAAATGACTCCGATCTTATGAGAAGATTTTGAAGCCAAGTGCACGTTTCCGAATTTAAGACATTAGGGAAGCAAAAAGCCAAAACAAGAAAAACGGAAAACAGCCAAGGAAACGTTATGGTATGACATCTTTGTAGTGGCAGGTAGGTTGTTAATGAAGGTAGACGACTAAAGACATGGAGAGAAAAAAAAAATTGCGAAGAACTTCATTAGTAAACAATGGAAAGTTGCCATTTCTCTGTCTCGTCTCCTTTTGTTTTGTTTGTTTCTGAACTGCTAGCAACTGCAATAACTGTACGTAAAAGCAAGCGGTTTTCTCTATCTGAAGAAAACCAAGTACAAAAATACAACGAAAATTGTAAGACTGCAGAGCATGTCGACCGCCCTGTCTCTCATCTTCTTTGTCTCTCGCCACACTCTTCTCATCTCCAAATACTCTCTTTCGCTGCTCCTCTTCTCTCCTTTTTTTCTCTTCCCACTCTCCATTGCCGCCCTCAGTACTACCAAACTGTCCCTCCCATTCAGATGCTTCCCTTCCATGTCCTCCATCAGCAAGCTCACCTCCCTAACGTGCATCTCACTTCCCACCTTCCCCCCGCACTTGACCACCACGCCGCAGTACTGCACGAACTCTGATGTCGACGTATTCCCAGCCATGATCATCGCGTATCGGAGCTGTATATCTCAGGTCAACCAGTGGCGCTCCACAGAAACGGGTCGTCGGCTGGACACATTCACCGCCCTCTTTCGGGTCTGGTCGATAACGATCCAGCTTAGGGTCAAATTCTCCTCCAGGTGCTTTAGCCGAGTTCGGTTACAATACGTGGGTGTTAAAATGCTGGTTTATGGGGGAACGGCCACGATTTCCTTCACTCGAATCCAACGGTCGTCAGCTGCTCAACCGAGTTAATGAAATCCGGACCCGGGTTGGTGGTTTTGAGCCGCGTGTTTTACCATATTATGCCGACGACCCGCTTCTTTTCAGAATTAATTCCCCTTCTCTCTCCCGTGAACCACCTCTCTCCCTCCCTCGATCCCCTTTGTTCTCTCCCGACAACTTCTCAAGACACGCGGATTCAAGCGGCTCGTCGGCATTAAATTCCAATAAATTCCCGGTAAGGATTAATGTATTTATCTTTTTGTTTCTGTGGTTGCGATTTTGATGAATTTTGGGATTGATTTGTGTTTTAGGTTTTCAAATTTACGATTCAGATATATTTGGGTTTACTGATAGACGTGCTTAGGAATCTGTTATATACGATTTGGTTGCTATCGACTGCTTAGATTTTAACCGATTTTTGCAGATTAGAACGTTTTTGGGTTAGGTTAAATTAATTTTCCCTGTTGTGCTGCTTATGTAAAACTGTCTTTAATGTCATTTTCCCGCGCTGTTATTAGAGAAATAAGCAGTTATCAATGTGTAATTGTATAGCAGTGTTGTGGGCATGGGGATCACCACATAATTATAATCACTTTCGAAGCATTTTTGTGTTGAATTATAGGCATGAGATTTAATAAGAACAGGAAAGGACATTAAATGTGGGATTAATGTTGTAACCCCAGCCACCTTTTGTCAACATTATAGAAGTTACCTCTCTTTCAAAGTTAAGGGAGGCCTCACCATAATTCCCAGATCAGTGTTATCTTATATTGAAATAGCTAAGGCCCAAAGTTCAGCAAGTGCAGGATAGGACCAAACAAATAAAACAGATAGCATTCTGATTTTCAGAAGATAGCAATGGGCTACTCACAAAAGAAGATTGGTGAAAATACTTGTGCACTTCAATGAAATATTACGTAGTTGTCGATACAGACAAGGTAAACAAAGAAAGCAGAAAAACTACAGGATTTACAACATAATCTTGTATTAGGTGGTGGGAAACAAAATAAAATGTGTCAGCTGCTAAAACGGACATAAAGGCATATTCAGATCACGAACAACACTTTCAGTCGAGGCAGGGAAACATCAATTATCCCATTCTCAAAAATAGGACATTTTAGTGAGTGCACATGTTTGCATAAATTCTGCCCGAATGTTTGTAGCTAACAACATCCTTATAATTACCATTCTGATTATCGATGGTTATAAAAAAGCAGCCACGTCTGTGGTTACTAATATTATTGCTCTAACTTACTAATAACATCTATAAGCACTCAAACACAGGTATGCAGTATCGTATAGCATTGTCAGCCTTACACACTTGCATGTATTCACATCACCATTTGCCAAAATTCGTAGATCGTCATTGAATGCAGAAAATAAATGTTATGTCGGCAGATTAGAACAAGTGGATACTTTCAACAAACTTTCAAAAAATTTGAAGATTAGAACCACTTGTTGCCAGATGAAGAAGAAACAGAGCCTTACCCAGATTTTCCTTCACGAAGAGCCTTGCGCGCAGATTTCACCCAGAACCAGTTTCGAATTCAAAAAATGAGAGAAGGGGGATTAATTCCGAAAACAAGCGGGCAAAAATTGGGAGAAGGGGGATTAATTCGGAAAAGAAGCGGGTCGTCGGCATAATATGGTAAAACACGCGGGTCAAAACCACCAACCCGGGTCCGGATTTCATTAACTCGGTTGAGCAGCTGACGACCGTTGGATTCGAGTGAAGGAAATCGTGGTCGTTCCCCCGTAAACCAGCATTTTAACACCCACGTATTGTAACCGAACTCGCTTTAGCCACGCTTGGTCCTCTTCGACGTTCCGCTTTGATGTTTGAATCGTCTCTTTCTGGTCAAGCAGGTCGATATGGAAAGGCGCGCAGAGGAACCACCCAGTCTTGGTACGGGTCTGGGTCTTGAGCAGTCTAGAGAATATCAGCTCGTTCTCGTAGTGAACATAGACGGCTGAGAATAGCACCGGAGGGAGACATGCATGAACGGTCAGGATTATTCGGCCTCGAGAGGTGATCGAGTGCCTGAAGCCCGAGGTTGAGTTTTGGATTAATAATATATATATATATATATATATGATTGGTGGGTTATAGATTTAACTCAACTCAGTATCAGACATTAAAAGAGATAACAAAATTGAGATGGAAGGACTATTTTATTACTATATATAACGGATAATAAAGATGTACAAATATTTACAACATTGACATTTTTATTAAAATATTATATTATAAGGACTGGTTGTATAATTAAACCTTAATAAATTGCCCGTCCAATAGGATTAACAAGCTGAAAAGAATCCTAATAGCTAGGATATGGCTGCCCAGTTTCCTAAAAAACTTTTGGTAGGCAGCTTGTTTTAACATTGTATTAGAGCATTCTTAGCAGGCTCTCTAAATTTGGCTCTCTACTTTAACCAAAAAGCACACTTCTCTATTTTAACTATCAACTTTTTTAAAACACCCCCAACAACTTCTCTATTTTAACCATCTACTTTTACTATTCTATTAAAATATTATTTTTAAAGATTTCTTTATTCTTTCTCTAAATTTATATTTTTGAATATTCGTTTTATTGCAACGGTTATATTTTTGAATATTTGTCTTATCCTAAAAATGTCGGATTTTTTAAATTTTGTCTTTTCCTAAATTTTTTAAATTTGTCTTATCCCAACTATTAGATTTTTTAAAATTTGTCTTATCTTAACGGTCATATTTTCAGTTTAACAAGCTTGTCTAGTATTTTTTTTAGAACTTCTTGCCTGCTATTAAAATATTTGTTAATTTAGATAACAAATATAACTATTCAACCACCTATTGTAAAAAATTTAACCACATGTTCGTTATAATCCAAAGAGAATACAAGAGCAGTACCTAATAAAAAATGTATATAAAAAGACTAAACTTTAAGGGTTAATGACCAAAATAGTCCCTGGGTTTTGTGCCCTTTATCAATTTGGTCCCTGAGTTTCCAATTTGGTCACATAAGTCCTTAGGTTATCCTCATTTATCAATTTGGTCCCTGAGTTTCCAATTTGGTCACATAAGTCCTTAAGTTATTCTCATTTATTGATTTGGTCCCTGAGTTTCCAATTTGGTCACATAAGTCCTTAGGTTATCCTCATTTATCGATTTGGTCCTTCCGTCCAATTTCTACTTTGACGTCTCATCAAAATGAGCCACTACCCCCAAATCAATATGCAAACAGAGAGCAACAAATAGAAAATCCACGACACGATTCAAATCTCAAAGATCACCAACGACTTCAGATTGGATATCTCTTCGCTCCATGAAAAATAGACGACCAGCATGACTGATTTTTGGTAAAACATGGATCTAGGCTCCCTTCGTCGATCGAATAGGGGGTCTCCCCAGTTCAATTTTTTTTTCTTTTTTACGAATATGTCAGGTGGACGTGAGTTTTTTTTTAAATAATAAAAAAAGCATACAAGTGTCGCGATGTTATTGGTGGTGACGTGGCCCACCGTTAGCTGACTGTGCACGGAGGAGACGGAATTGGATGGAAGGATCAAATCGACAGATGAGGATAAACTAAGGACTTATGTGACCAAATTGGAAACCCAGGGACCTGATAAATGAGGATAACCTAAGGACTTATGTGACCAAATTGGAAACCCAAGGACCAAATTGATAAATGAAGATAACTTAAGGACTTATGTGACCAAATTGGAAACCCAGGGACCAAATCGATAAAGGGCATAAAACCCAGGGACTATTTTGGTCATTAACCCAAACTTTAAAGTCCAATACTAAACTTAAAGTCCAAAGAGAATACAAGAGCAAATTGGAAACTGCTTAAACAAATAGATTCAAGGAACTCCGGAGTACCTCGACAACACTTCCGGAAAAGCGCAATCTCTGGTTCCAAACGTACTCGGCGAGGACGATACTGCAGGGCCACACAAAATAATCCAGTCCTCTTTCATATTCTGGTTCAGCAATCAGAAAGAAAGAGGGGAAAGAAAAAGAAAAAGAGGGAGAGAGGTGAGGGTTATGCGGAAGAAAAGAAAGTATTAATATTTTAATATGAAGAAGTGAATAGTGGCTCTCTAAAAATAGAGTCACTGTTCACTTGTTAAACTTTTTTGTTAAAATTTGTTAGAATAGAGAGGCTGTTGAGGAGTGATTTTTGGCTTTTTAGTTAAATTGACTCTCTATTCTAACCAAAATGTTAGAATAGAGAGCCTGCTAGAAATGCTCTTACAGTAAATGGACTCCCCTACGCCCGTCTTTTGTTTTAGCTAATTGGCACCTGTGGTTTGTCCTGTTAGTCTGCCTACCGAAAAGGTCAAAGAAAAAGAAAATAAATGGATATGTTGTGAACACGTAGGTGTATAAATTAATTACACGTCCAAATCGTCAACAAGTGCATGCAGGGCCTATTAGATCTAAGGGAAGTACCATATATCCTTCATTACAGTTCCAGAAGTCAAGGCATTAATTCTCTAGTTCAAGATCTAATTACAATTAAAGAGTTTATTTTAAGGCAAATACCCAGAAAGCAAAAGAGGCCAGCAATAACCCCTGCAGCCTGATCTACACCGAATTGACAATAAGCTTTAAAAAAAAATTTGACATTAAGCTGCAGGCAATACGACAAAGAAAATGAGCGAAACATTGACCACCATCACATTGTAGAAGCATATCACAGTACTGTCATGTGGACGATATTATATTTATCGTTCTTTGGAAAATTTAAAAATATAATAATCGATTTACCTAAGAGCTTAGACAAAAAAGAAAAAAATATAAATATATATATATATTTATTTATTTATTTATAAAACATAATTTCTATCAGTTCGAAAATGACTCCGATCTTATGAGAAGATTTTGAAGCCAAGTGCACGTTTCCGAACTCAAGACATTAGGGAAGCAAAAAGCCAAAACAAGAAAAAGGGGAAAACAGCCAAGGAAAAGTTATGGCATGACATCTTTGTAGTGGCAGGTAGGGTGCTAATGAAGGTAGACGACTAAAGACATGGAGAGAGAGAAAAATTGCGAAGAACTTCATTAGTAAACAATGGAAAGTTGCTGCTAAGAAAAAAAGAACAATGGAAAGTAGCCATTTCTCTGTGTCGAGTCTCCTTTTCTTATGTTTGTTTCTGAACTGCTAGTAACTGCAATAACTGTACGTAAAAGCAAGCGGTTTTCTCTATCTGAAGAAAACCAAGTACAAAAATACAACGAAAATTGTAAGACTGCAGAGCATGTCGACCGCCCTGTCTCTCATCTTCTTTGTCTCTCGCCACACTCTTCTCATCTCCAAATACTCTCCAAACGTCTCTTTCGCTTCTCCTCTTCTCTCCTTTTTTTCTCTTGCCACTCTCCATTGCCGCCCTCAGTACTACCAAACTGTCCCTCCCATTCAGATGCTTCCCTTCCATGTCCTCCATCAGCATGCTCACCTCCCTAACGTGCAGCTCACTTCCCACCTTCCCCCCGCACTTGACTACCACGCCGCACTGCACGAACTCTGACGTCGACGTAGAGTGGCAAACTCAAGTGGCAAACTCAAGTGGCAAACTCTGACGTCCATGTCCATGATCAGTGGCGGAACCAGGACTCAAGTTGAGGGGGGGCAAACTCCTAAAGCGAAATGATAAATTTTTTTCTTACTTAATGCAAAAGGCGTTTTAGAGTTAAAATAACGAAAACTAATGAATAAAAACATTAAAAATATTGAAATACACTACTGTAACTCCTTAAAAAATATTCTTACTCATAATTTTTGAATCATAGCTCACTAAAACCTCTCATTATTTTCTCATATTGCTTATTGGTTTTGAACCATAACTCTCTGAAACCACTCATTGTTTTCCCATTTTGCTTCTTAGGAAAATCATGACCAACAAGCCAAGTGATTGACAAGGAATTTTGATCAAATACTCCTTACGAATTTAATCTCCAATCCCAACATCATATTCTTCAATGAGTTTACGTAACCTTGAGTCAGCAATAATATAATCCAGACTAAACAAAAGGCAAGGTCTTTTCGAACTAATATTCGCATCAAAAGTAGGAGTACTAAGCGATTCCACATTGGCTGACTTTTTTTTATCCAAAACTTATCCATAATCTAAACAAAACAAAATGAAAATTCATCACCCAATTCAATTCACTAATCAAAATTAAAAACAATAAAACTTTAAACACCAACATTCTAATCTCTTCAAATATACAACATTTATATGTCTACTAGGTTACTATCATGTTCAGCATATTAAGTAATCAAAATATAAATGAACAAAGATTTATAAACTTCATATCTCCTCTCTCCCTCTCTCTTACGCATGGGATGTGAGAAATTTGAGACAAGTAATCAACATGTAATTCTCCTACCTACTCTACCGCTGAACAACTCTTCAAATTAATCTAAAAAAAATTTCCCCAAAAACAATGAGATTATATTGCCAGATTTTAGCACTCTATAAGTAGAAAATATGTGTATTGAATATATTTTTATAGTACAATAGATATAATGAACAGAAACAATAAAAAAGCCATAATGTTGAAAGACTTGACTTATAAACCACAACACATTAAATTATATATATAAAATAGATAGGAAAATACATATAAAATATATATATATATATATATATATATATATGAACCAAGGGGGCAGCTGCCCCGGCTTGACCCCCCTTGGCTCCGCCACTGGCCATGATCATCGAGTATCGGAGCTGTATATCTCCGGTCAACCAGTGGCGCTCCACAGAAACGGGTCGTCGACTGGACACATTTACCGCCCTCTTTCGGGTCTGGTCGATCACGATCCAGCTTAGGGTCAAATTCTCCTCCAGGTGCTTTAGCCAATCTTGGTCCTCTCCGACGTTTCGTATCGATGTTTGAATCGTCTCTTTCTGGCCAAGCAGGTCGATATGGAAAGGCGCGCAGAGGAACCACCCAGTCTTGGTCCGGGTCTGGGTCTCGAGCACTCTAGAGAATATCAGCTCGTTCTCGTAGTGAACATCGACGGCTGAGAGTAGCACCGGAGGGAGACATGAAAGGTCGGGATTCTTCGGCCGCGAGAGGTGATCGAGTGCCGGAAATGAATCGGAGAAAAACGAACGGTGTCCGGCTGGGAAAGAGGAGATGAGGTGGCGGAGACGAGGGTGGTCGATCGATGGCCACGTGGAGGCGCAGATGTCCCGCCAGAGCTTTTCTTCGGCGGAAAGCGCGTGCAGTTGGGACGATGCACAGGCGGCAGAGGCGAGAGTGGGGCCGTCGAGTAGGTTGAGGATGTGGTTCTGTATGATATCGGAATGGACAGCTGAGAAGTCCGTGCCACCGTCTTGATAATCAACGGCAGCGAAAGGTGTGGTGGCCGTACAAGAAGCCATAGTTTCAAGAGCTTAATTCTTTGGAGCTATTGAGTCGGGACACAGAACATGGCGTAAACGAATGATCTTATTATTTATAGCCAAGTAAAAACTAAATAATTATCATAATAATATTTTTTTAAGGAAATAGATTATAATAATAATAGTAATAGCGAGCAGCTTCTGATATATTATTCATTCCACCTTTTAATTTGCTTGGGAAAATGCATTGAACTTATTTTATTTATCAATATTGCATTATTATAATGTCGACTTGATTAAAGTCAGTCCATTTCCACCATATAATTCATGTACGCTTGCTTTTGCCTTAAGTTTCCTTAATGTTATTGTTGGAATTGAGCAATATTAATTTAAATATTTCCAATTGGATAAAGCATATATATTCTGGGACAAGGGGGAGTGCCGGATTATAGTAGATGTTGATGTTCCAACAGAGGATTGGTTATAGCTACTATATATTATATGCAGGAAAAATTAAAGGAAATTAAAATTGGGGGTAAATATTTAAAGGAAAGTAGAAGTACTGGGAATTAATTTCCATGCAAATAATTGTGGAGCATCGTTGCAGCAATATAGAAATGAAAAATTAAGAGTAATTTCTTTTAATTAACAAAAGGCTTTACATATACATTAACATTTATTTTTTGTTGTTAGAATATATATTGTCTATAAATAGAGAAGACCCAATGAGGGAGAGGCATTTAGACCAAATTTGTCAGTAGTTTGTGGGTGAAAAATATATTTTTCTTTTAATTTAATAAAACTCAGGGGAATCGATATGTGATGCCTCTTAAAAATGGATTATTATAAGCTGCATTTTCGTTTGTAGAGGGCACGATCTGAATGTCACGTACTAAAATCATATAATTTTCTTTGATTTTTGTTGTTTTTCTATTAGGCTTTTTGTCCTGTTTTTAACGTGTCATGTTGCAGATATATAAATGACAACCTATATGGCACGCTAGATCAATAGTTTGACTAGAACTCGAGACAAAAATCAAAGGAGAGTTCTCATTTTTTTTACTTTGATTCAGTTTTCTGTCATGTTTCAATACTTTTAGTTGAGAAAGGACTGCTTAATTTTGTCGAAGGATATCGTGTTATTTTTTTTACGAAAACATTAGAAAACTGATATCTGATACTTTTGCCGATCCTTTTCTTCCCCAACCTAACCAATTGCTGCAACACGTTGCTGGTCTTAACTCCTGGGTTATGTCCCTTTTTTACAATTTTTTCAGGATTTAAATACATAAATAAAATTATCACCGAACATATTCAGAATTTAAACACAAATACCAATATATTTTACACAATCTCCAACAATTTTTTTATTTTTTTTATTCAATATAAATTTTATCTCTATATTTTTTCACATAACTCTAATATTTTTTTATTAAACAATTACATCAAATCATTTCTCTCTCCACTTTACACAAACACCAATAAAATACTATTCAACATAAATATTCACAACTTCTCTAAAATCTTACATTTTTACTCAAACCGAACATATCTCTAGTCTACCAAATGCGGCGTAGTCAATCGGTACATCCAAGACCCAAGTTAAAGAATGGACCCAGAAAGGACCAGCCTAAAAAAGTAGGAAAAAAAGGGGCTTATTCATCATTTCAGCATTGACATATGACTCTTCTGATCTGTACTATTAGTTCTCAACGGGTAAAATCTCTCTCAATCTACCAACTAATACATCTCTACTAGAGGTATAAGCACTGTTTGGGACTCTTTGATTTGTTGTGTACAGTGGACCATAATATTCTAGGAATTGTGGCGTATGATAATTTGGGTGATTGAGTATGTGTTTTAGTGTGGTTAAGGTAATTGAGGAGGGTTGTATTATAAGTACTTGATATGTCTCATGACATACAACCACATCTACTTTGCGTTGTCTACCTCATTTAACTCACTACGTATTGTGTTACCATGTTTGTTGTGTAACAAACTTACAAACTCATTCGAAGGAAAAAAAAAAAAGAGGGAGAGAGAGCTTAAATACACTTTTCGCCGGTGAATTATGACGGTCCAAAAACTTTGCACCCGAGTTATATATTAATTTCATTACATTAATTTCGCACATGAACTACCAATCGTGTATACTAATTTGCACCCTTCGCTGCTAGTTTGGAGGTAAACTGAAATTTTTGTCGATGAAATTATATTGGCTTTCTCCACAACAATTTTTTCACCCATGTTATTTTGTAGTGGGTAAACTCGTCATTTAACTAAGTAAAAAATCTTAGTTCCCAAATTATGGGCGAAAGGTGCAAAGTGCTTATGATTGATAATTAAAGGGGTGAAATATAACAAAATTGATAATTTCAGGTATAAAATGTCAGGAACAATAGTGTTTGATGGATGAAAAATTGTATTTTTTTAAATTTTTAATTTTTTTAAAAAAAATACCTTAACGCCTCTGACCCAGTTATTCAACATTAATGTCTAAATTTCTCTATAATTTATTTTCAAAACTGATAAATATATTAAATAAAATTTGATATATTGAGAATTATAAGAAAGTGCTGCATGCAGAAGAATTCGGATTGTTAATCTCATGTTATGCATTTTGACCAAATTGATAATATATGTACGTATTCGATATTGTTTATGTTTGTTTTTCCTTGTAATTAGAAGTCAGAATAATTTGTGGGTTTGATGTCTAGCGAGATATATAGCAAGGGAAGTACCTTCCCCAAAACCAGAAGATCATGAGGGCAAGAACCAGAGACGAAGCTACGCAGGGGGATGGTACCCCATACATAGTCAAAATTTCAAATTTTTACAAAATTTTTCAATATACGGACAAAATTAGTAGTAATTTTGTAAGGACTCTCAAATTTTTTGGAGAAATAAACATGAGAGTGAATAATTACTTTATAAGTGGGCTCTCCAATAATTTTTTTTTTAAAAATACTAATATTTTATCTTTTTTTACTTTTCTCTCCCTCTATTTTTCTAAAATTCCTCCCTCTATTTTTTTCCAAAATTCGTCTCCCTACTTCTTTTCTAGAGTGTTTTTCTCTCCTTTTTTTAGTTCTCTCAATTCTTGCCTTTCAATGGCCTCTCAGATTTTTCAGATTTCCTCTTAATTGCCTCTTTTTTTTTCTCTCCCAATATTTTATCTCATATATAGAAAATAACAAAATTCATACTCAACTCTTGGAGTACAACAAGCTTTTTGCTTTGCACACAAAAAATCCTCTCTAAAGTTAGAATTCTAAATTTTATTACGTTTAATTATTAGTTTAATTAAAATATTATTACTCTATTATTTATGTGTGTCTATGTTATTTTGGCTAAAATTTAACATTACGTTATGGCTTTGTCAATAATTTATAAGCTATTTATTCTGAAAATGTTAAACTTTTGATTGCATTCGGCCGTTTTAATATTATAATTGACAACTTTTAGTCGAACATCTAGTTTAAATAGCATAATTGATAAAAATTTGGCTTTAACAATTAAGTTAAAGTTTATAATTTTTTTTCTTTTTTAAGTTTTAGAATATGTTTAACTATAATTATTTTGCTTATAATAAAATTTTGAAAGTCATGAGATTAATCAAGATAAACGTAAAATGCCCTCTATATCCTAGTAGAAAAAAAAAAATCAATCAATTAATAGTTATATTTAGACCCTAAAGTGAATTCTGGGTTCGTCCTGGCAAGAACCCTACGTACCCCGCAACCCCAAGGTAGAGATAGCGATAGAGAGAGAGAGAGGGCGGTACAGTGGTCAGTGATCAGCGATCGAGACCCATTCGAAGCCAAAGTCAATGTGGAAAACGTTGGGCATACCAAATTTGGGCGACTTGACTGCGCGCGCGCTGCCGTCCTTCCCAAAACTTTGTTTCTATCTCTCCTATTCCGTGGACAAAAACTATGCACGTGCGTTCTCTGGATTGGGTTCCAAATTATGCACGTGCGCCCTGAAGTTTATTCATAACCTGCATATTAAGCAAGATGCTCTAAAATAGGATTAACATATATATATATATATATATATATATATATATATATATATATATATATATATTCTCTTAAAAACCAACACTCATTTGTCTTTTCTCTTATAAACGGTCATCTTGTCAATTACTCTCTCAAGCTACCAACTTTTCTCGTGGAAATTACTCTCTTAGCCAGACTACCAACAACTTTTTACAAATTATCATGTAAACTATATATAGCCGTCGAGATTTTGACATGTATTGGCCTTTTTTAAAACAGAAGATAATTAATTCAAAGGGTAATTTTGAGACTTTGCACCTTTCATATATAATTTTCATTACATTGAATATTAAAAAATACATGCCATATGCATTGTATGTATTCTCTTTGGATCTAAAATGATGAAATTACCTTCTTTTCTCTCTAAGTTAGGGTGATTTTTTCCTTTTTCTTCTAGATTTGTTCGTCAATTTTTTTTTTAACTCTTTCGAGGTTTCTTTGTCCAAAGGGTTAATTTTAAGGGATAAATGATATTTTGGTCCCTGAAGTTTGGGTGAAAATCAAATTAGTCCCTTAACAATTTTTTTCATCAATCGGGTCCTTGTAGTTTGCATGAAAATCAAATTATTCCCTTATCAATTTTTTTCATCAATCGGGTCCCTGATCTTTACATGCTTTTATATTAAGTCCTTCCGTCCAAATCCGTCCACTGACTTAACGGTAAGTGTCAACCTGATCTGCTCGGGATGGAGAGCTGAGAGGATCGAGAGGCCCGAGCAGGCCGGGCTGCTATCAAATTAGTCTCTTATCAATTTTTTTTCATCAATAGAGTCTCTCATCTTTACATGTTTTTATATTAAGTCATTCCGTCTAAATCCGTCCACTCACTTAACGGTAAGTGTCAACCTGATCTGCTCAGGATGGAGAGCTGAGAGGATCGGGAGGCCCGAGCAGGCCGGGCTGCTTTTATATAACCTTTGCACGAGCGGCCTTGGTGCTCGGGCCTCTCGATCTGCTTATGCTCGGGATGCTCGGGCTGATTGTGCTCGGGATGTCTGGTTGCTTGTGCTCGGGATGCTCAGACTGTTTCTATATAGTATTTGTGCGCACAGCCGACCTGCTCAAGCCTCTAGATCCTCTCAGCTCTTCATCCCGAGCAGATCAGGTTGGCACTTACCGTTAAGTCAGTGGACAAATTTGGACGGAAAAACTTAATATAAAAGTATGTAAAGATGAGAGACTCGATTGATGAAAAAAATTGATAATGGACTAATTTGATAGCAGCCCATCCTGCTCGGGCCTCTCGATCCTCTCAGTTCTCCATCCCGAGCAGATCAAGTTGACACTTACCGTTAAGTCAGTGGACGAATTTGGACGGAAGGACTTAATATAAAAGCATGTAAAGATTAGAGACCCGATTGATGAAAAAAATTGATAAAGGACTAATTTGATTTTCATGCAAACTACAAGGACCCGATTGATGAAAAAAATTGTTAAGGGACTAATTTGATTTTCACCCAAACTTCAGGGACCAAAATATCATTTATCCATAATTTTAAAAATTTTACATTTATCTTTGTCAAATTTTATATTCAATTTAACGAAAATCATACCGAGAGAGTTCACAATATTAATAATTAATAGTTCGAGAATGTAATTTCTTAGAATTGATTGCTTGAGGCGTAAAGTATCGATGAAATTCAAAGATAAAAAAATATTTAATTAATCCTTATTTTAAAATCAAATATAAAATTAATTCATCTGAGGAGGATATTATTTGGCAATGTAGAACGGTCTGAAAGTGACAGACGGATGTGTGAATCTACCACTCATCCTAAAAGCTTAAGCTGATAGGAAGAAGAATATTTTTATTATTTGAATTATATTCTCTAACGGGATGAAGATGAAGGATGATATTGGGCAGGTCATTGAATCTCTTGAACAGGCAAATAACCAAGAACAGAAATGAAGTATAAATCAATGGTATAAAATTTAGAGTATTTTCAATCATTTTTACATTGGTATATGGTTTATTCTTAAACTTTAATTAATAAACAAATATCTCCTTTCACATTTGTACTGCCATCAAACTGTAATAACTGTAACAACTAGCGTTTTCCCCTATCTGAACAAAATAAAGTACCAAAAGGTGACAAAAAGAGTAACCCCGGTAAGACTCCAAAGCATGTCCAGTGCCCTCTCTCTCTTCCGCTTTCTCTCTATACTTTCTCTTTTCCGCTCCAAATACTCTTCGAACCTCTTTTTCTCTTCCCCTATCCTGTCCTTCTTTCTCTTCCCCCTCTCCATGGCCGCCTTCAATATCACCAAACTGTCCCCTCCGTTCAGATGCTTCCCCTCCATGTCCTCCATGACCAGGCTCACCTCCCTCACGTGCATCTCCCCTCCCACCTTTACCCCGCAATTGACCACCACCCCGCAGTGTACGAACTCCGAAGAGGCCGTATCGCCGGCCATGATGTTTGCGAATCGGAGCTGTATTTCTCCGGTCAACCAGTGCCGATGAACAGAAACGGGTCTCCGGCTGGACACGTTCGCCGCCCGCTTTTGGGTCGGGTCGATGACAATCCAGCTTAGGGTCAAGTTCTCCTCCAGGTGCTTGAACCACTCTTGGTCCTCTCCGACGAGTTGTATCGGTGTCTGAATCGACTCTTTCTGTTCAAGTAGGTCCACACCGAAAGGCGACCAGAGGAACCACCCGGACGCTGTCTCCATCTCGTCGACTCTATAGAAGACCAGCTCGCCCTTGTAGTGGACATCAACGGCAGAGAGCAGCTCCAAAGGGAGAGAGGAACGATCGGAATTCTTAAGCTTTGAGCGGTGGTCGAGGGCTGGAAACGAGTCCGAGAAAAACGAGCGGTGCCCGGCTGGAAACGAGGAGATAACATGGTGGATACGAGGGTGGTCGATCGAGGGCCATGTGGAGGCGCAGATGTCCCGCCAGAGTTTTTCTTCTGTGGAAAGCGCGTGCATTTGGGACGACGTGCAGGCGGCGGAGGCAAGAGTGGGGCCGTCGAGTTTGGTGAAGACATGGGTGAGGATGATGTCTGAATGGACAGCTGATATCGCCGTGCCACCGCCCTGATCAACGGTTGTAAGAAGTGTACTGGTCGTAGTAGAAGCCATAGCCCAGTTTTGAAAAACTTTTTCTTTCTTTGGAGCTATTTTGAGTCTTGACAAAGGGGATGGTGTGAATCAGGGTTTTATAGAGAGGTCATGCTATGAAACAGTCAACTACGGATTCAAACACCTTTACTCTTTCTTTTAATATATTATGCACTTTATTCTTGGCTTCTAATTTCAAACTTCTTTTTGTAAAAAGAAAAAATTATTTTATATTATTATTAGGGAATTAGCCGTTTAGTCCTTAGGTTCTACACACTTTTACGTTTTAGTCTTTGAATTTTATTTTTTCAAATATTACTTTTTGGGTTTACATTTTTTTACAAAATAGTCTTTCTGTCAGTCTATCGTTCATATGCTTAACGGAGCTCTCTAACACGTCAGCAATTTGAAGCAGTCGACCGATTCATGTACCGGTCGACCGCTCATGTTTTACACATATACTCGGTCAACCACTACATTGTCCGTTAAGCATATGGACGGCAGACTGACGAAATGATTATTTTGTAAAAAAATGTAAATCCAATGACTAAGAGGATGTTCGGTTAGAGTGAATTTTGAGAATTTTTTGTGTTTTAAGAATTTTTAGGTGAGGTTAACTTTATTGGTATGCGTGTTGTAGTTATTTGTATGTAGTGTTAAAAATGAAGTTTGATTGTAAAAAAATTTGTATTATGATAATTCTAAAGAATCCTGAGGATTCAAACAAACCAAACACATCCTAATATTGAAAAAATGAAACCCAAAGATTAAAACATAAAAGCGTGTAAAACTTAAGGACTAAATTGATAAATTCCCTTATTATTATTTTCAGACTCGAATCAATTGATGCACTGAATACAATGAACCTCTTTTTATTTATAAAATTTTACTAAAGAAACAAAATTCATTCAGTTAAATGAAATTTATTGGAATTAATCTACTCAGAATTACCTCAATAATTATAATAAATTAGGGACGGTGCGGATGACTCGCACTGTCTCATACTCAATTGCCCTTGAAGATATAATCCGTTACTAAGTTGAGAGTGAGAGTTTAGAGTGTGAAGCGTCATAATTTATTATCTAGGATTTTTCTTTTCGTTAAGCTCATATGTGAATTTAAGTTAGGTTAAGTTCGTCTAAATTCTATATACATATGGGTGTAACATATTTATTTACTTACTAAAAAAAGATTTATTAGAATTTTATTTATTTTTTTAAATTTTAACAAGCATAGTAATTTAGAGTTGCATAACAACGTGGAGAAGGTTGTTTCGAATTTGTCGGGGAAATGGAACTCCTAAAAGGATAAACAAATGTGTCCTTTTTCAGATCTTTGTTGTCATTTTTCATAGGAATGGGAAAGAAGGGGAGTTTACCCAAAGGCTTTGCTTGTTTATGTAGATATATTTGAGGAAAATATTGTCAAGCTAGTGATATTTTTGAAAGCAATTAAATAAAAGAGCTTTTACTTCAATCTCATTATATATCATATTTGTAAAAAAAAAATTATATCTTAGAGGTGAAATAACTAGCCAAGCTGATCTAGATAAACAAGCAAAGCTTTCTAGGCATATACAAAATGAGTTAGGGATATTATCATCACTTCGGTTTAATTTAATAAAAATAATTGTCAGAGGATACAAAAGGTATAAAATTGGTAGTTGGAAGATGTAATGTATGTCAAAGTTGGAAGTTTAGGTGATGTTCAGTGGCGAAAATGACTCAAATTTGTAAAAAAAAAATTGAATGTGGTGTGAATATTTAGGTAGATTGAAGTTCGATTGGGGTTTATAAAAAAAAGTGTAGAGGGAAAAGATTTGATGATTTTGTTTTGCAATGTATATGAGTTTGTGTAAAAAGCTGTTAGTATTTATGTTAAAAGGTGTTGGAATTGGAATTTGTGTTGATTCGTTTGAGATTTTTGATATTCGGTTGTGAATTTCGTTACTTTCAAAATATTTCCTCAAAATGATGAAATGTTTTTCATGGTTGAACATCATCTTAGTGTGTATGTTTCAAACCCCCTATAGTTGATAGATGGAAAATATATTTATCTCTATTTTTTAAAAATATTTTTTTTCACCCACCGACTATTGATATATTAACACATTACATGACCTCAACTATTGATTTTGTTACATTTCACTCTTTGACTACCAACTGTTATTACATCTTGCACCTCTCCTTAGGGGTGCTGTAGCGGCATTTTTAGTGACCGCTGTTAAAAGGACCGTTGTTGTAGCGCGATTTTTTTATAGTGCCTATTGATATATTACACATTACACTTTAACTATCGATTTATTTACATTTCGCTCTTCAATTACCAACTATTTTTACACTTTGCACCTCCTACAGTTAATAATTATATTATATATATATATATATATATATATATATATAACGCCTCAGACCTATACTCCAAAGGGAAAGAATTTAGTATAAAATAAGGTTTTTTCACTATGAATAATCATTTATCTAGGCCTCAATATTTCAAAACTAATTTGTACAATCTCAACAAAATATTCATACACCATAAAAAGTCCAAAAATATCAATTCAATCCCTAAAATTTACATTAACATATCCAATATTTTTCAACATCAATGAAGATCTCCCAAAATAATTACAATAACGACTACTACAACATTAATCTCCAAAAATACTCTTGCAAAACACGCCTTCGAAACGCAAATCTATCTGAAGTTCCTTGAACTTCTCTAATTCTGAAGACTTTGGAAAATATGAGAATAAGTGGTGAACTACGACTAGCTCAGTAAGTAGTAAGTAAATTGAGGTTGGGAAAAAAATAATTTTTTCAACCGAAATCCAGAATAAAACACAGTGAGTCATACCGAATCCAAAAGATAAGTTTGTAACAAAAATATCCAATGTCACGAAATATAGAAAAATCACTATTGGTCACACAGTCCTCCAGGCCACAAAGACCTCCAAATACCACGAGGGGTATCAAATTGGTCACACAGACCACAAGGATAAATTGGTCACACAGACCACAAAGGTTTATCTTAGGAATATGAGTTTCGCTTGATCTTCGCCTGCCCTTAGCTCGAGCGACATTGACATTTTTCCATACAATAAGTTTCGCTCTATTTTCGCCCTAGATTAGCTCAAGCTAAATTGACATTTTTCCTTACAGTGTATTTCGCCCTAGCTTCGCTCGAGCTAAATTGCCAGTTTTTCATACAGTGTGTTTCGCCCTATCTTGGCTCGAGCAAAATTCTCTATTTTTCAAATTGTCTTATCTTTCTCTATTTAAACCATGAGACCTCGTCCAAATTGATTGCCTAAGTTATTTCCTTCATTCCTTGGCGTCTTATTCTTGAGAGAAACATTCTTTGAGACCTTTGCACCTAAAGTGTTTATATTTTCTCTCTCCTACATCAATCACCTGAATTACCATTGAAACCAACCTCTTATGAGAAGCCTTCAGATAGCTTAAGGAGATTGACAGCCGGAATTACCGGTGTTGAAGAGATTTACAAGAAGAACCTCAGAAGATTGAGGATTAACCGCAATGGAGCGTGTCTAGGTTGGACTACCTAGATTATTACTTCGGGGTTGTCAGAGTCGAGCAACTGGATGTTGCCCGTGTCTGAGTCACCAGTGTAAGGTTTATCTTCTAGTGAATTTTTGGTGGCTGCTAGCCCAGAGTGGTTTTTTCATTTGATAAGGTTTTCCACTTCGTCATCAAATCTCGTGTCTTGATGTGTGATTGATATCTTTCTTTGATATTTGTGTTTAATATTTCGCTGCATATTTGTTGATTGTTAAATACTTTTCAAATCTAGACAAAACTCTTTTAGGACTTGTTCTAAATTTGTCTATTCATAGAAAAAGAAAATATCAACACCTATTCACCCCCCTCTAGATGTTCTTTAGGGTCTAAACAGTTTTTTCACGATGACGCCAAGTGTTGACGCCAAGTGTTTGATAATTTCAATAAATTAACGTGCAGGTTTCTCTTCGGGAGACGGCCTGGGATCTGGCTTCAGTCTAGACTGCATGCATCCAGATCCGTCCAGACCCACGGTCTGGATTCAATTCAAACCGTATGGACGCCTCCCGTGCGCGCGTTTTGCTGTAGTGGTCCGACCACAACAATACGGGTCCGACCACTACGCACGGGAGCCATTGATATGGTCTAGATTCGTGGGTCTGGACGGATCTTGACCGGTACAGTCTGGACTGAATCCAGATCCGACAGCGTGTGCCTAGCTTTAACTTGCTAGGTCTTATCCAAAGACATTAATGGCGTGCAACTAGCTAGCTGGAGCTAGGAACCCTGAGGGAAACTTTACTCAGTAAGGAGCAAGGTCCTGCAACCACAGGAGGATTAGCTTAACGAGCAAGGTCCTGCAACCAAATCTGATAGAAGATTTGGTAGGTAAAGGTTATGAACTTGAGTTTTGATGATCATAGGCTGAGTACTACCAGATTAATTATGCCCATATGTATTTCAGTGCATTTCTCTCTTATCTGTATCTTTTTGGTGAGATTGGGGTCCGCTTTAATAGTTTTCTGTATCTAGATTTTGAAATTTCTGAATTAAATTATTGGTCAATACTTTATAACAATCAATTGATATATGAGTTAGATTGACGTCTTATCTTTTTTTTTCTTAGCTAGATTGACGTCTTATCTATTAAACGAAATTTAATTCAAATTCATTGTAAGACAGTGACATTAATTATTTTGAAATAATTTTGAAGATTTTTTGGATTGAAAATATAAAAGCAAATCAATTCTCCAAGACTAAAATATATAGTAGATCTTTTCGGTTTCAAAATACCATCATATAATAAATATAATAATAATACCCACAAACTATTTCTTCATATTATATCCACCCCAAATACAATTTCCCTCCGCACCCACCTCAACCTAATAAATCTAACCCGGCCCAGCTTCTTCCCTCTCATTCGTCCGACCAAAACCAACCTCAATGGCATCGTATTTTTTTGTCTTTGTCTGACCACTTCTTGTCAATGGTCCTTCAGATTATATCTCGATAGATTTGGGTAATAAAAAAAAAACCCACCATCTTACAAACACAAAATCCAAAACCCCACAACAATTAACACAGAATTAGCTAGATAACAGAATACACATAATTGGATTTACATTTTCATTTTTACCCCTTCAAACTAACACCTCATGTCTAATGCACTGCCAAATATTTGTCAATATTGTCGACTCACCCTCTTTAATCTATTACATTTTTGGCACTTTCTCCCTAGAATATATACGTAGGAATATTTGACCATTCATAGAAATATCAAATTGGTCATAAGACACCAGCTTGTAACAGTCAAATATTAACGACATTGGCACTTCCCAAAAAAAATAGTAGTTTAAAGAGTGTCAATTGGCAAAAACAGTAGCCTAGAGGGCCGTCGTATTACAAATAGATCAGTAATTTGAACAACGGTCAAAAATTCAGTCTGACCAAGTATGATTGGATAATTTGGATGGGTGTTCTATTGTGTTGATCCTAATTGAGATGGCCCTCTAAAAACTTGTCGAATTTGGTAAAGAGCCATAAGCTCATGAGGACGTATGCGGTGGTTGAGCATGAGTGCGAGTTACACCGACAAAAGGCTGACTCTTAAAGCCATTGAACTTGCACCTGTCATCTGTGTGATCTTGAAAGGGATTTGGATATCTATATTTTACACCATTTGCCAATCCGTGTCCTCGCCTCTCTGGATCATTATGCAAAGCAAATGAATACAAAAGACAGACTTTGTTCTGAGCGCACTTGGTTCAATTTATCTTATCAGTTTTGTACTTTCACTTTTAAGACTGCATTTTCCACTAGCATATTGTTTCTCTGACCATCTCTCTCTCTCTCTGATCAGCTTGTGTAGTACTCCACTCTGGCCGATGCCGGCGAGTCAATTACTACAAACTTGAAGAGAAGCAGACGGCCAAAAGTCAGTAAAAAAATGTCCTCCCTCGAGTTGCTATACAGCTAGCTGTGCTAAGGGTGGTCACAGATAATTAGTAATACTAGCTAGTTTTAAGTCTCCTACGTATATTGACCAATTGCACTTTTTAATTACTACTTGCATTAGATAAAAAAATACACACACAAAAAAAAGAAATTTCTATTTGACTAAGGGATGTTTGCTTTATAAAAAAAAATTGTAAGATTTTTAAGATTTTTTATAGAATTTTGAATATTTATATATATTGGAGTTTTATAGGTTTTTGTGTAAAAAATGGTAAAAAAAATTTAAAAAATAACTTTTATTGAAGTTTGTAAAAAGATATATAGAGATATGATTTGATATAATTTTTTAATAAAAAATATTAGATTTTAATGAAAAAAATATGGAGAAAGGAGATTTGTTAGAATTTTTTTAAAAAAAAAGTATTGAAATTTGTGTAAAAAAATTTAGAGTTTATGTTAAAGATATTAATATTTGTGTATGATTTTTTTGATATTTTGGGTGTTTATTTTGTGAATTTATTTTATTTTTTATATTTTATAATACTTTTATAAAACGAACATGTCTTAAATTTTATCGACCTCCTCAAACATCGGAAACTAGAGAAATCACATTTTGTATTCTTGTTTAGGACGAAACATAAAGGGAGAGCTTTGTTTAAGCTATTTTGGATGCATAAAATCAAAAGAAACCCCTAATTATGAAGTTTGTAATTAGGTGTATATATAATTGGATAACAAATTAGTCTTCCAGGGGCTTTCTATAATCATTGAAAAACTTTGAATAATATTTTTTCGGTGTCTATAAATGTAGTGGGACCAAAATTAATTTATTTTATTACGAGTCTTTTAGAAAATAGTAAAACATATTTTTTTGGTATATTTTGGTTATTAAAATCGAAATAATTAATTAAATAGAAATTCTGAAAATATAATTTATAGTATTTTAATTAGGGTTAAATGCATGTCATGCCCCTGTGGTATGCGGTAATATCAAATATGCCCCTGAGGTAAACAAAGTCCTTTTCATACCCCTGAGGTAAACATTCAGGAGCAAATATGTCCTTCCGTTATGTGCCGTTTGAAACACTAACGGTAAATGCGATCTGGGCCCCCTTCGCCGCTCGAAGGGGTTCTCCTTTTTTTCGAAAATGCCACGTGTCGATTTATGATTGGTGCTGACGTGTATAATTTTGACACGTCAGCATTTACCGTTAGTATTTCAAACGACACACAACGGAATTACATATTTGCTCCTGAATATTTACCTCAAGGGTATGAAAAAGACTTTGTTTAACTCAGGAGCATATTTATTATTACCGCATACCACAGTGCCATGACATGCATTTAACCCTTTTAATTATGTCCGGATGAAAAACTTGATTTCGAGAGAGAAAAAAGTTCAATTAAGATGGAAATTACTTTCAAACCATTCCCTGTCCTTTTGAGTCGCAGATTTCCTCCGGGCTCCAGCTAGCTGAGATGGGTCTTCTATATATATTCGTACTTGTTACGTCAGGGGCTGTTGAGTGGAAAAAGTGAACTGCATTTAAAAAGTGTGATTGCGTCGGTTCAGTTCAAGTGATGTGTATTTCATTAAGCCACAAATTGTGACCACGACTTTCAATAAATAAGTAGAGTCAATATGTTGCTGCTTATCTTTCGGAATTCATGAAAAGTAACGCCCAACGGTATTGAAAGAGCCGATGTGATTGAAGTGGATGGAAGAGGGAAAATCAAGGCCAAGGTAGACATCAAACGTGATGGCAACGATTTGTTTGTGTTTTTTTTTTTTTTTAAATTGTTATTATATATATATTTGTCGGTGAGAACGACCGATATTAAAATGATATTGATAGTAGAAATTTTTTAAATTTATTCTCTTAAAAAATAAGAGAGAAAAGAATGTGTTTGAAAAGAAGATTTTTATGTGAAAAAGTATGTTTAGATTTTAAAATATTTTTAAAATCAAAATTTTCAAAATCATTAAACAAACACAACCTATATCTTTCAGCTCTCCAATTTGCAGCATAATTTCAATAGTCCAATTTAAAAGTGAAATAAATACTGTGTAAATCTTACAATATTCAATGCTACTTAACTATATTAATTACTCGACAGTGCAAACCTTACAACATTCAATATATCTCGTATTTTTTATGTTGAATTGGACCTCATCTAATTCGATAACCAAATTAAAGAGAATCTCACTCCTATCATGTATATGGTTCATAAGAAATCATGAGTTCAAGTTAATGTATGATGGTTACTGATGAGATTCTTACCTACTACACCCCTTGAGATAGTTTTTCAAATATCTTAATGGTATGAAGGATATGACTTCTTACTAGTAAAAAAGCTTACCCCCACTTGGTTTTATGTCTTAATGCATACACTTATAGAGCCGAGTCTATCAAGACACAATGCTAAGGAAACGAGACTTGTGCCTAATTAGCTTCTTTCTGCTCTCTGCAAACCCTTTTAGACTCCTCTTGAGACCTTCTCCCGCATATAAGATTGCCACTTTAGTTAACCCTAATTAGGAAGTATCTTTTTTAAAAATCTAATTAGGAAGTATCAATCTCTGATCTTCTTATCCATTTTGTAAATTGAGAAAAAAAAAAACACAAAAACAAAAGGGAAGTGGGTGAGGAGCTTATGTCAAACAGTGCAGCTGGCCGCCAGCACCTGATCATGACAGAAATTTGACTTTCTTTTCCAGCAGGTTTTTATAATCTTTGTGACCCAACATTATACCTAATTGCCTGTTTTTTTTCCTAGGTAAATGAACATTATGTATTATTCCCTCATTGGGTATCAAACTCCGATCCATTAATTCTTGGCCTCGAAGGTCCTCAGCCCTAATGTAGTATCTGAAAGTGGGGTTTGCAAAGAAACCCTCTTGTCCCATTCTCAACCTTCTTAATGGAAAACTAGTTTTGATAACACTACAAAAAGAAGCACCTATAGCGGCGGTCACAAAAACCGCCGCTACAAAGTGTTTTTAGCGGCGTTTAAAGACAACCATGGCTAAAACTAGCCTATAGCCGCGGTTTCTTTAGCCGCGGCTACAGACCCGCCTATAGCCCCGGTTTAAATTTAACCGCGGCTATAGGTCTTACCTCTAGCGGCGGTCCTGCACTGCCGCTAGAGGTATGGTGCCTACAGCGGCGGTCATTCTGACCGCCGCTGTAGGCTGTACCTTTAGCAGCGGTTCTAGGACAACCGCGGCTATAGGTATATGTGCAAAAAAAAGAAAAAAATTATTATTTATATGTTAATAATTATTTTATGGATTATTTTAAGCCTTCTAATACATAACTTTATGTTGTCATGTGTCTAACAAATTTTATTTTAAGAGACTTACTTAATAAAATGCATAATTAAAAGAAGTGTTATGAAAATTGAAGTTATTATATGAAGTTAGAGAGTGTTATGAACATTAAGTTGTGACATAATATATTTGAAAGTATAACAATATTTGTTATGGTAATATCATATTTATTGATTAGAACTAAGAAGTTTAGAAAACTTATAGTATAGTATCATACTTATAATTAACAATTATATTTGAATAATTTGTAATATAAGACTAATTATGACATATTATTTATTTCAAAAAAAGATATTGTGAATTTAACTTATGCAATTAAAATACATATCATGTATTAAATGACGAAAATACTTATAGTATTAAATGATTAAAATACTTATAGTATAGAATATATTATACTTTTAAATTTTAAGTATTATATATTATTACTATCATGTTGTTTTAATTAAAATTATTACACTAGTTATAAAAAAGAAAATTAAATACATATGCTATAGTTTGAATTCTAAATATAAAGATTTTTTAAATATTAGTATAAATTAAAAATGCTTAAAATTTATTAAAAACACATATTTAGAAAATATTGAAATTTTTTTGAACAAAATTGGGTTAGTAAAATAGTTTTTTATATGGGTCAGCCGTGATAATCGGGCCAAGGCCCAGGGCCGGCCCATATATTTTTTTTAATACAGCAGAGGGTGAAACGGCGCCGTTTCACCCTTTACTGTATTAAAAAAAATAAACGCAAGGGTGAAACGATCACCCCTGCGTAAATGTCCCCCCCTTCCCCCCTCCCCCCGCGCACGCTGTGAACCCTAACCGCTCTCCTCCTCTTCTCCACTGCCGACAAAAACACCTCTCTCTCTCTCTCTCTCTCTCTCTCTCCCTTTCAGCTCTCACCCTCAACATCTACCACCTCCGACTCGGCGGCATCAGCCAGGGCTGTTGTACCCTCTACCACCTCCGACTCGCCGGCATCAGCCAGGGCTGCTGTACCCTCTGCTCCTTTGTGTTTTCGTGGAAGACATTTTCCCTCTGCTCCTTTGTGTTTTCGTAGAAGACATTTTCCCTTTTAAGGGTTAAGTTAGGGGGTGCAGAAATATTGCGGCCCAGACATTTTCTCATTGATTTTATTCAATTTGCAGGTCACTGCATATGTATACTCATTTTTTTTATGCGATTCACTTGTTTGCTATTCATTATGTGTTCTTTGGTGTGGACTCTAACAGGTGGATAGGATCAGTGTTTTGAAATGCAACAATCGCATCTTGCAAACAGTAGATGAAGACAATGGTTCTACAATTTATGAGGCTGTAAATTCAACTTAAGACGTTTTTGGTAAGTATATCAGCAGATGGTGTTTTTTGAAATTTCAAGGTGCATGATGGTGTTTAGAAACCTTGTAATGGAAATTTTACAGATCAACAACTTTGTTTGCTTTGCATTAATGTAGATCAGATCAAAAAATTCCTATACATTAATCCAGTAAAAAAAACTACTCTACTGCGACATAATGTGCTCGCTAAATTTGTGATGCTTGTTTCCTTTGTAGCGGGCTGCACCAATGTGTCCCTGTGTGCGGAATTTATATTACTTCAATTAGTGTAGCTCACTGCAGCTTGACTTCAAATTTTGACAAAAATAATGATTTTAGGTGCAAAGTGTCAAGATCATCCTAATTAATGGGTGCAATGTATATTTTATTCATTTCTTTTAATTATCCGAGTGAATATTTTGAGAGGAGCAAAAATAAACTTTGAGGTAATGTTATATATCACGTATATAATTGTATGATTCGGAAATGAATAAAGGCGCATTCATTGAACTCTAAAGTTAGAGCATATAGATTAATAGGTAAGTGAAATATTAAGAGGTAGATTGATGGTGGTAGACAGTATCATTCTTACTATCCATCGGTAACTTCATCAGACTAGTTGGCCAAATTTATGGATGGTCAGTGAAAGCAGCTAGCCGACCTCATATTAATGCTGATTTTATCCAAAATATTGAAGAAGAAAAAAGTGCATTTGGTAAGTATATTAATTAGGGTTTACCTATTGTACGGAATTTGCATGAACTTTCCCCTAAAGTACTTTTTGAGAGAGATCTTAGAGTAAACCAATCCTCCTGCATGGTTGCTTTCCCACGAAAATGATGGAAATCTCAATTTACCTTTCTCTCTATCCACAACACCAAAAACCGAAAAGGTGCCTCTTAATGGTGTTGTCCCTGTGTGCGGAATTTAAACATTGAATTTGCATATAGTACGAAAATATATAGGTGATTCGGAATTTGCATATACCTAAGGACAGACTGTTTAGATATTAAGTGGCTACAGATATTAAGTTGAATTCTATGGCCTGTACACTGAATGAGTTAAAATTTATATAATGCATAATTTTATGGCCTGTACACTGAATGAGTTAAAATAATGCATAATTTTTTGTTGCATTTCATATAGTTATTACTAGCCCTCATGGACAAGAGTTTGATGAAAAAGAAACGCGGGACAAGAGAGTATGTGTTGGGAGTCAATGAGTTTCTAGGTTTTGCATCTAAGAGTATGGGTAGTGATGAGAGAATTTGTTGCCCTTGTGTAAAGTGCATCAATTACAAGAGGTATAACATCAGTACGGTACATGATCATTTGGTCCAATATGGGATGTCCCCGGGTTACGATTATTGGTTTGCGCATGGTGAATTGCGAGATAGGGTAACATCTAGTAATCCATCTATTTCTGTTGGAGACAATCAAATGTGTGAACCATCATCTGGGCTGCATGAACTATTACACGAGGTATTTCCATTAGTACCGGAAACACAATCCCATAATGTACGAGAACAAAGAGAACCGCATCCTACTGAAAATACTGCAAAGTTTTATGACATGCTTAAAGATGCAGACGATCCTTTGTATGAAGGGTGCACAAAATTTAGTAAGTTAACTGCTGTTGTACAGTTATACCATTTGAAGTGTATGGGAGGTTGGAGTAATATCTCTTTTACGTGGTTACTCCAAACACTGGTTGATATGCTCCCTGCGGGTGCTAAATTGTCAAAGGATACTTATGAAGCTAAAAAATACATGAAAGGGTTAGGACTTGGATATGAAAAGATCCCTGTTTGTCCAAACGGTTGTATGTTGTTTTGGAATGAGAATGAGAAGAATGACGTTTGTTCAAAGTGTGGAGCATCAAAATGGAAGGGCAATGGGGAGGGAAATATTTTGTCACAGAATGAAGGTGAATCATCCAAAAGATAAAAAAAAAACCGGCGAAAGTTTTGCGGTGGTTTCCTTTAAAGCAACGCTTGCAGAGATTATTCATGTCCTCAAAAACTGCTTGTCATATGAAATGGCATCACGATGAACGTGTAAATGATGGGTTGTTAAGGCATCCGGCCGATGGTCAAGCTTGGAAAGATTTTGATGCACATTATGCTGATTTTGCTTCTGATCCTCGTAATGTTAGGCTTGGGTTAGCAACGGATGGGTTTAATCCTTTTGGGAACATGAGCACTAGTCATAGCACATGGCCAGTGATATTAGTACCATATAACTTGCCTCCTTGGATGTGCATGAAATGTTCATCTTTAATGTTGTCATTACTAATTCCTGGACCGAAATCTCCTTCTTTCAAGATAGATGTATATCTAGAGCCATTGATATTGGAGTTAAAAGAGTTGTGGGATCTTGGATTAGATACTTATGACATTGCTTCGAAAGATATGTTTAAGATGCGTGCGGCATTGATGTGGATAATTAACGATTTTCCTGCATATGGTGACCTCTCTGGATGGAGTACAAAAGGACGTCTTGCATGTCCATGTTGTATGTATCATACTTGGTCACGATGGTTGGATAATGGTAGAAAATTCTGCTACATGGGGCATAGACGGTTCTTACCATTAAATCATAGGTGGAGAAGAGATCAAAGATCATTTGACGGTACTTATGAAATGGCTCCACCACCCAATTTTATGACCGGTGATGACATTTGGAGGGAATTACAGGGTAATTTACATTTTGAGTCAAGTGTATGGAAGAAGCAAAGTATTTTCTTTACATTGCCTTATTGGAAGGATAATATGTTGCGTCATAATCTAGATGTGATGCATGTAGAGAAAAACGTAGTGGACAATATCATTGGTACATTGCTAAATGTGGACGGGAAGACAAAAGATAACTATAAGGCACGTCTTGACTTACAAAGCATGGGAATAAGACATGATCTCCATCCAAAGATCACTGATGCAGGAAAGGTGCATTTGTCTAGTGCTTGTTACTCAATGACTCGCGAAGAGAAAGAAGGCTTCCTAAAAGTGATAAAGAATGTCAAAGTGCCGGATGGTTTTGCTTCGAACATATCACGTTGTGTCAAGCTTCAACAACGTAATATCATAGGTTTGAAGAGTCATGACTGTCACGTCTTGATGCAACATTTGATGCCTATTGCAATACGGAGATCGTTACCAAGCGTGGTTTGTTCTCCTTTGATCTCATTGTCATGTTTCTTTTGAGAAATTTGTTCCAAAACATTACGATTGGAGGACTTAGATCGACTTGAGGCTCAAATTCCTATAACATTGTGTCAACTTGAAAGGATATTTCCGCCTGGGTTCTTTACTGTTATGGTGCACTTGGTCGTACATCTAGTCGCAGAATGTAAGATGGGTGGACCGGTTCAACTTCGGTGGATGTATCCTATTGAAAGGTAATATTAATTATAGAGATATGTTAGAACTCTGTCTTTGCACGTGTTTTATTTAATAAAGTGTAATATTGTTGGTGTAGGTGCATGCACCGTTTCAAATCTTATGTTCGCAACACCGCCGCACCTGAAGGCTCTATTGCTGAAGGATATATAGCAGATGAATGCTTAACTTTTTGTTCAAGATATTTAGAATTAGTCCCAACGATCTTTAATAGATCACCAAGAAATGTAGACGATACTATGAGTGGAATATCTTTCGTTCGTCTTGATATGAAAACATGCATGCAGGTTCATCGATATATCCTTTTTAATTGCGATGAGTTAATTCAAATCCGCACGTAAGTGATGTTAGACTCCTAACTCTTTCATTGAGCATGAACTATACTTAATAGTATTAATTTTTTTACTTCTATTGTCTATGTGTATAATGCATAAGGATCGATTGAAGGCAAGAAACCGTAGTAGTCGACCAACAGATTATGTCATCGATAAGATGCATAGAGATGAATTTTGTGACTGGTTTCGAGACTATGTATGTGTTATGTTTAAAATGTTTTGCATTGGTTGATAACTTTAAATGTTACAACTAGTTTTAATCTTGAGTTGCTGTCCGAGGAAAATAGGTTCAAAATATGGACGAGACGATGAAGCGTCAACTTCCAAATAGAGTTTGATGGCTTGCTAAAGGTCCAAACCCCGAAGCTAGATCATTAAGTCGATATGTACGTAATGGTATGAAGTTTCGTACAAAAGACAATGAAATAGGCAGAACAACTCAAAATAGTGGAGTATGTGTGACTGTTGAAGGGGGCACCACATATTACGGGCGAATTAGAAGTATCATTGAGTTAAACTATTTTGATGAAGAATGTTTTGTACTATTCAAATGTGATTGGGTTGACACAACTATTGGTAGGGGATATAAAGTTGATGAGTTTGGATTCGAACTTGTTAATTTTTCGCATTTGGTGCATACTGGAGATCGATTAAGCGATGATCCATTCATTTTGGCACCACAAGCATCTCAAGTATACTATGTAGCAGATGAAAGACATCCAAATTGGGAAGTAGTTGTCAAGACCAAACCAAGAGATGTATTTGATGCTGGTAATAATGAGATGTTAGATGACGACATAGATGACTACTGTGAAAATGAACCTTACAATTTCAACGTTGAGCAAATCCTTGAGAATGTACAAGATGATTTGACGTGGTTTAGAAATGAGGTCGAAGGAACAACACTAGATATACCTCAGAACTTTGCGATGAGGTATGTCAAGTTTCTCTCTATTAATTGAGTTTTTTTTGTAGTGCGCATTACAAATATTCTCTGAGTTTTAGTTATATTGGCGTTGCTTTGTTTAAGCAAATGTTTTGTGTTGTTGAATTTTACATTGAAATCACTTTTATGCATGTTTAAATATTGTATAGGTACAATGACGAGGAAGGGGTTTAGGACTATATCTTCTTCATCACAGCCATCTATGCCCTCATCTCAAGAAGCAACGCCGTCGCAGCCAACACGGCCCCCCTCTGAAGAAGTAACGCCGTCACAGCCACCCGAGCTGCCTTCAGAACAGGCTACGATGCTGTCGTTCGAAGATGATCAATCTTTGAATGATAATGAAATAATTGGTATGTTCATAACTACAATAGAGATAATCTTACTTATATGTTAGTCAATTTGTATTATAGTTTTCAAGAATGTAGCTTATTATTAATTTTAATTCTCTTGATGTTAATGTAGCGTCGAAGTGAAGCTGGAAAACAAAATTGATCGCTTCAAACGGTGGTCTACACTGCAGGATCAAAAAGCTTCGCACGTTATGCTCACAAATTGGTATGTAGTACTTCATTAGTTTGTTTAATGGTATGGTATGGTATTTATCATTAACATTCTTATTCGTGATTTACAATTTTATCACGAATTGGTGTTTGCGATGCAGGAAAAAGAGAAACAAGTTCCAATCGACCGAGCGGAGTTATATAAAGTCGTTCATATACGTTCTGATGGATCTCCAATAAATCCGGACGTAGCAGAGAAAATAGTAAGTCACAATTTTGATTTGAATGTGCGAATATTAATTCAAAATATAATTCTATGTTGTATTCTCTCAGAGGCGAATGGAGGAGATTGGACTGAATGATTCAGGAAGTTCACAATCTTTCAGCCAATTTAGAGTGGATGGCAGCATCGGTTGGTCACCATCTGACCGATATGCACAAGTGATTGGGCCAGAAAGACATGGTCGCATTCGCTGCGTTGGATTAGGACCAACTCCTTCATCTCATCCTGCCAACGCGAACTGCAGATGCAGTCAGCCTGCATCCACTACTAACATGAGAGAGAAATACTTGAAAAATAGAGTTCAATCGTTGGAGTCAGAACTAGCATCGCTTAAATCTACAATACAAAGGATAACAGAAGTTTGGGTAAAAGTTTTATTTACTTATTCTCACATATTATTATTGATTCTATTTATATATACTTCGTAGTTAATTAATTTGTATTAACATTGTAGGATCAACGACAACAACAAGATGATGACAATAACATTTAAGTTTTACCAGCAATTCATAGATCATCTCGTGCAAGTCGGAAAACGTTTATTGGTAAGATACTAACATAAAGATGTAGCTTATTATTAATTTTAAGTGTGCACTAAGCTTATTGGTTCATGTCATTACTGTTTGTTAATTTTCAAATATTGTAACAGCAGATAATGCCAATGAAGCAGAAAGCGCAGGAGGTGCTGAAGGTGTTGATGATTAATTTTTATAGTTATTTGTTCTTAAATGTTATGTACTTATTACTTTCTAGATTATTGACAGACTGTCCTTCAGTAAATTTTTTTTGTGCAAGACTTGTACGATAGGATTATAATGAAATATATTTTGGTCGATTATACTTTTCTTTGTTTGCATCAATTAAATATAACAAAATTTGTATATCAGGAAAATACTAAAAAAATAATAATTAAAAAAATTAAAAAAAAATTACCTGTACCGGCGGTCACAACCGCCGCTACAGGTAAATCAAATAAATAATAATTAAAAAAAATTACCTGTACCGGCGGTCGTGACCGCCGCTACACGTAAATCAAATAAAAACACATATAGCGGCGGTAATGACCGCGGCTAAAAAACCGCTGTTATATCTTATAACAGCGATTTTGCGGCCTATAGCGGCGGTTCGTGACCGCCGCTATAGGTGTTTTTTTTTGTAGTGTAACCCATAAACTACTTCCATGTGGGTCTATTTACTAACTTGCAGACTTACATACCCTCTAACTGGTTCTACAGCGACAAGCTGAAACCACTCCAATATATTTAAATGAGAATCAGAAGAAATAATGTGCCATAATATATATATATATATCATAGGTTAATTTGTCGGTTAAAGTTTACTTGACAGCGTCTACCTAACTCCCATGACAACCCAAGACAGAAAAGGAGGTGCAATTGTTTTTTAGAAGTTTGATTAAAATTCTCAAATTGGATTAATATAATTGGATGCTTTATAAGTCAATATGTTGTTGCAGGGATTAATACAATAAGGTTTTATTGAGTGAGATCTTGGAAACAACAATGGGTTTAGAGAGAGAAGACATTAATGGATATTTCTTCTGCCTCTTAAAGAAGTTATACTCCTCAAAAGACAACTATTAAGGGTACTAGTGGCTAGCTAGATAAGTTACAATATTGATTCAAAATTATACTGCCATTGTCAACTGCTTGTTTTTTCGTTCTTTATTTTTTTGTCTTTTGTTGTGGCAGAAAAAGATTACACGTTCAAGGTCTTTGGGCTCCTATTCTCTTTTTTTTTTCTAGATAAAAAAGGCCCTCAGGGGTGAACCATCATGAAGCCAGCACCAAGGCCCCCCACTTAAACCCGGGATAACCACATGGCATGGATCCCACCAAGGCACAATGGAGCTACCGTGAGTCGAACCTTCGTTAGGCAAGCCCTGGGTCCTAGGCACGGCTCCGCACACCACTGAGCCACCATCCTTGGTGGTAGGCTCCTATTCTCGTATGTAATGGATTTGATGTCACCTATCTGATGCTGTATGTGATTATTGACTTTATTTTATTCTTGTTACGATTGCAGAGTTTTAAAATCCTTGTAGTGAATTATGTTTTGATCGGGAGAATTGAAAAACATTTATACGAGAACGAATTCTGTGCAAAAATAAATTGTGCAAAGTCATGCAAAGGGACAATTGTGATTTAAAGAAACAAGTTTAACGTGACGATATTTATCGAGCCAACCAAAGATTGACCACATTAAATGACATGACCCGTCTTAGAACATTAAATTTGTTTCTTTAAATCACAATCGTCTCTTTATATAATTTTGTACGATTTATCTTTCCACATAATACGTTCTCCATTTACACTGCTAGTTTGAACGGTGAACCTAACATACTGTCATTTCCTTACATATCAGACTTCCGCTGTCCTTTTTTTTTTCTAGGTTTCCGCTGTCCTTTCAAAATAAATGAATATCCATGCTAGTCGACCTGTGTATTGGCAAAAGTTATGCACGTCTCTGTTCTTTATGGTAATTGATCAATTAACATAAATTCTTAAGAGGGCTAGAGACAGACGCATTTGCAAAACAATTGTGTACTGATACATGCTATTCTCAACAATCAAACCACACAATCCGATTAAAGAGGGCACTGATGAAAGATCCAAAACAAGCTACAAAAGCTAGAACTAATCAGACTGCAGGCAAGATGGCCAAGACAGAAGCAGATGGGTCTGAACTCTTGAAATATTGCCCCCATTTTCATGACCATGGCAGATTAAGCAGGAAATCAAAGCCAACCCAACCAATTTCAGCAGAGTAACAAAACTTCAAGAACATCAAAACTGCAATGAAACCGTGTATCGTTACCGCTGTCAAACCAACACCGGCAAAGGCCAGTTATTGTGGCCAGTGCCAGTGTCGGTGTCAAAATTTGAACACCGACCTTACTAGTGCTGGTGCCGATTTTAGCCTACATCACCGTTAATCAAGGACAATAACAATTAGGCAACACGTTGTAGTGGGGTGGACACATCTTCCCCAAGTATTTACGCTTCTGGAACGATTCATCTCGTGCATT
This sequence comes from Myrica gale, assembly GCA_963930655.1. Classification (NCBI taxonomy): domain Eukaryota; kingdom Viridiplantae; phylum Streptophyta; class Magnoliopsida; order Fagales; family Myricaceae; genus Myrica; species Myrica gale. The sequence goes on along the minus strand of OZ005602.1, from coordinate 6,002,535 downwards.
TTAGTCATCAGCCATGTAAAGAAAGCCATATGATTGGACCAAACCTTCCTGCTCAGACAGAATCCATGACGGAAAAGCTGAGAGAACATAAATGCTACTTCAAAATTCAGACAGCCTTTTACATGCACGGAAATTGTTTGGAACTATCATGAAATGTATTTTTCCTGCTGCTCCTGAAGAAGCCTTGCTGAAGACTTTGCATCCAGATAGAGTGCACTCACTTCCTCAATATCGCCCTATGAATCATAACAAAATACAAACAAAATCAGGAGCATAGTTTGATGGTACAAGATTTTCAGTGACCTTTAAAATCAACTTACCAACCACACATGCAACAGATAAATCAAAATCATCACTACCTTGCAGATTCTGTCTCGGCCGTTCGTTTTTGCAACAATACTGGCAGGCGATAACAACTGAACTGCATGCCTGAAGAAGTGATAGAAGTGTAATTAAATATCCTTCAAGGAATGGTCTCAAAATGTGTGAAGGATGAAGCCAAACCTCAAGGATGCTCGTTGTGCAATGACCCCAAGGTAAGCCAAACTCTCATCATCTATAACTAGGTCCTCCACATTTGCACGGATAGCAAGAATCTGCCAGGTAACAAGGACCAGGAATATTAATGTGGACATAATATGTCCATAGTTGTAAAGAAATTCTAGGCACTAACCTTTATCATGTCACCGACATCATAATTCTGTGTTCGAATAATCACCAACCGGTCCAACAAGTCAACAGGTACGCCATGAGGACTACTCATATCGGTCCCTCTGCACCGTAGCATATTCAGATTCAGAAATTGAAACCTCACAGTTAACTAAGTCCAAAGTGACAGGTATGCCATGAGGATTATTCATATTAGCCTAGGCAATGAGGCAGGGTCTGCAGGCCCAGGTGACAAAAGCATAACAGATTGTGCATTATTGATCTGAAACTAGCTGTAAATGTAAAATCAAAACAGTTGAAGCACAACATAAAAGAATTAACATAACATATTCCGCAAAAACTGTGGCCTTGCTACAGTATTATCAACTCTTGCATGCACTAGAAGAAGAGTAGGGACAACGAAAACGGGAAAAAGAAAAACTCATTCCTTAAATGAGTTTTATTGGGAATGAAGGCAAGAATGTTAAATTGCCACCCCGCTCGGAGAAAAATAAATAAAAACTAAGAAACGAAAAAACCCATAACCCCTTTAAGGAGTGCTACTAATCAACAACTCCTGACGAGCAAGTAGTAGATTAACACAGTTCTCCAGCTAATCATGCTTTCATTACAAAGCCATGCCGAGCATAGATATCTGTGCCTACACTAGACATTTGAAATGATTGAACTATACAAAAGCCATGGATCACCAACCAGTCAAAAAGTGGTTTAATAGATTTCCTCAGCACATATCATCTAGCAGTAGGACACATCATTTTGAAACATCTCAAAAACCCATGTGCCCGGAGCACATTCGATACCTGTTTCCTCAATTCTATGTTAAGCCAAAGAAAACATCTCCAAGTTATTCCAGCCAATTAAAACACATTAGAGGCAAAATAGGTGCTCAAAGGAAGTTTGTGATGCTCTTTCATCTAGTTGATCGACTTAAGTATCAGCGTTGATGTTTGAGCAACAGAAATTGGTTTGCAACAAGCAAAAGCAATAACAAATTTTGAGACAGAAATTTATTGGTTGAGAGTCTTCTGGCCAGAATGAGGGGGACACACTATAGTGAGGACACAGTAGACAAGTATACTGTGCGTCTCTATTACTCAATTACAGGTGCATTCAATTTATGGATTCAAGAGTTCTGCCTTGTCAATTGACAACAGCGAGTTCTGTATTGCTTATTAAGGTTTGAACGATGATCAAGGTAGAACTGCCAAAAAATTTCAAGGTCACAAAGAGTTTCATACCTTACATTGCATATCCCTCTATTTGTAGCAAATATTACTATTGGGGATAGCGAGCTCTCTAAAGCACGATTCAAGTATGAAAAGCATTCCATATCCAGCATATGTACCTGCAAATCATGACTAGCTAAATAAACAAAAATCTATGGCAAACTACATAAAACATGGAAAGGACATCATAGAGAAAAGAACCTCATCAATAAAGAGAACTCCAGGGACAAGTTCAGCTACACCCTCATCAATATAACGGTTAACAACCTGTTGTTAGAGAAGAAACCATTAAAAAACATCATCAGAGATAAATGGAAACATAATTTTGAAATATAAAAACATGCCATCTTCAACAAATCAGAAAGGAATGAAGAAAAGTGTAGACAGAAGAGTTTAATCAATTATAATCAATTTTGAAAATGAAAGAAAGACTATGACAACATCTCGGAACTTTAATATAAATCTGTGAACTGTCAATAAAACACTTTTAATTTCGGAAAGGCCTTTCCCCAAAATAATAGAAGAAATGCTTAAGGAACTTTGGCCAAAATTTGAGCATTTTCAAAGACAAGACTATTTGGGATTAATATCTGACGTAAATCGAGGAAGTAGGACCTTATTAATTTCTTGTCGTAACTTGTCAGTGATTTCTGTTTTCCTAGGCTTCATCATCTGACCCATCAGAGAGAGTATATCTTGCCCACCTTGAGGCCGTGCGTTTGCAGCGTCTAGATCATGTAGAGTTACATCCTGTTAAAATCAGATAAGCAAAAAGACAACCAAACATCAGCATGGGAAGCTGGTTTAATCCAGAAAAATGTTTCATCAGCCAACATCAGGATAATATCAGAAAACAACAAAAAAAAATTTATGTCAGAACAATGACAAAGTATCCAGAACTGGAAGCTACTTTTTCTTACCTTCTTTTCCTCTGTTTTTGCTAAAGAAAAAATTCGAATGTGGAACCTACCTTCCTAACTCCACCCCACCCCACCCCTTTACCACTTCAGACAGGCTAGATATTTTACCAATTCATTTAGAAGTTCAACAACTTACTAAGACAGCTAAAGTCAGAAGGTGATAAGTACTTAAGAGACTGCGAAGTGTAGCCACATCATCTTCAGATGGCTGCAGTCTTTAAGCCAGAATACCCACAAATGCAAATCTCTAAAGCTTTTGAAAGAACTGGAACCTCCAAGCTACGCATTTGCTTATTAACTTCAAAGAATAAACCATTGCAAGAACCAATCCTACCGAAAGTCAAAAACGAAACTTAAAAACTGATCTAGTACGGAACACAGGCATTCAGGAAACATCCAAGACCAGTATTATAAATTAGGACATCATCTATGATTTTTAAAAGCAGCAACATTTGCAAAGAACCGGCAGTTGAAAGCAAACAGACCTGCACTATCTCCTTCTTTTTGTGAACCTCTCCTTTAGGAAGTGGAACATACTCTTCCGCTTCAAGGTCAAATTCTGTAGCATAAGCATCACTCCTGCCCACCCTCTTCACTGCTCCACTATTTCCTTCAATATAAATAACATCACCAACGGCTACCTGCAACGTGTTTCAGGCTAACCAATGGAATCAAACTATAATCAAATTTTAAATTAGATTCCTGATTTGAACATATCAGAGGTAAAGAGGAGAATGGGATCAAAGTGAGAAAATATCAGCTACTATTGCAGGGATGACCCTCGGTCAAAACGAGATAGAGAGAGAGAGAGAGAGAGAAATTTTAACCCCTAAACGAAAAAACAAACGACCTGACATTCTCAAGCACATTTTTCAATCCGAGAGAAATATACAACCATAATTGCTGACAAATTCGCATTCAAAAGCTTCACAGAGACTTCAAAGATTGGTAGAAATAACATAGAACTCACAAAGAGACTACACAAAGAAGTGAATAAAAAAACAAAATCAATAATCATATCCCTATGTTGTTACAAAGAAAAGCTAAGGAATACAAGGACCTCACCTTTTCCTTAATCAAGGCATCATAGATAGTTGGGTCCAACTTAAGTTGCTTTGTTCCTTTCACTGTTTTCAATCCAATGATCACATGGCTAATGCTTTTACCATAACCACCAGTCATGCTCTCAGTTTCTTCAGGGGAGAGTTCAGTCACCTATAAAAATACTGGCAACCCCTCAAGAAATGGAAAAAATAAAAAAATAAAAAGGAGAAAATAAAAGGAACAAACGATAATAGGAAGAGATTATGGTGACATTAGACTCATATCAAAGAAGAATTATCATATAACTTGCCTCTCCTTCATAGACTTCTTTATTTTCCTTGATACGTAGACCAATGGCCCGTCGAAAATTTTCCATCAAAACCTCAGTTTTCTTTACTTCTGAGGAGTATACTTCTGATCCGACCATTGGGCAGAATGGAACCTGAGAATGCCGAAGAAAAGTGTTATCTAATGAGCCTCAAGGACCAGCAACCATCTTAATCAAAAAAAAAAATTTAAAAAACATGGACCATTGATAAAGAGCTCTCACTAAGAAACATAAAATTTTTGCCAACTTCAGAAATTAAATAATGGAGCAAGCTACTAGAGAAAATAGAGAAATACCTTGCTCCCGAGTTCCTGGGATATTCCAAGAGCAAGGGCTGTCTTTCCACTACCAGGAGGTCCAGCCATAAGAAGTGCCCGGCCAGCCATCTTCTTCTGCCTTATCATATCAACTACAAGACCAGAAGCTTCCCTTGCCTCTGCCTGACCCACAAAGCCAGCTGCCAAAGGCAATGCTCTTCCATTTGCCTGGAAAAGGATCGAACCAAAAATCATACATAGATTACACATTATTCAGATCAAGAAAAACAGTCATGATCTTCTTTATAGTTTCAAGCAAGGACCAAATCAGTCCTCTAGCATTTGTCTTCCCAGTAGCAACCCTTTTCCCACTTTTGCTACCTAACCAGTCTATAAATTCAACATTCCAAAGTGACAAAGTCCTTTATTATCATGCATTGTTTGCCTACTCACAAAGTTAAGGTCTTTTTCTAGTTACAATGGAAGTGCAGGGTCCCCCAAATACCCTTGAATTTTTTTTTAAAGCAGTAATAATCTTTACATATTGGCGGAAAAAAATTTCTCATGGAAGTTAGGGAGGAATCCCAACTAGAGAGAGAGAGAGAGTACCTCAAGGCCAAGACCTTTGATATGAGTGTGAGTAGCGATGCGCTGCTTCTTAGTAGTGGACTGGACCTCTTCTATCCTCACTCTCTCCATCTCCCCTCTCTCTCTGTTATGTGTCTTCACCGGTGTAACGATCCCGTGCATAGAGTTGGCGTGGTACAGAAAGGGCATCTGTGTTTAGGGTTAGAAGTTAAATGAAAGAGAGAGAGTAGCTCTTGGGGGACCGGCTCACTCCGTTGAATATTCCTCCTGTTTCCGCCGGTTTTAAAACTTTTTTTTTACAGATGAACGAGACACCTGAAAATATTAGATCCAAAGGCCAGCATGATGCCACGTCATACATCTCTCAGAACCAAAATGCAACGTTTACTTCGGGGCCGTTAATTGCTGTCTTTGTTTTTTTTTTCTTAATTACTTGCTGTATCCACTATCCAGATTCCAAGATCCCAAACCGGCTAGATGTTTTTTTTTGTCCTAAATAATTCTTATTGAATTTTTTAAAAAAATTATATTGGTACTTTCATCAACTTTAGGCTTAGTTTATTTTGTCGTATTTTTATTTTCTGTAAAATATTTTTTCATATTTTCGATTGTGTGGATAGCCTCCTAAAATATAGTCAATCGAAACTTAATTTGGTCAACCGTAAAACTCAGTAATACTTTTTCCTGAAAGTGGTTTACTTTCTGAAACTAGTGAATCTTTTTTTCCGACCTGTCTCTTCCCGTCTTAGGAATGGCCAAAAACCCATCAACCCAACCTCTAAACTCGAAACCGATCAGGTCCAACCCGAACTGGTCGGGTAATGTCGTCGTCATGGTCGAGTAAAGTTTTGAAACATAAACCCGAGAAAAATTAGATTTGTATTCGAGTTTCTAACCCGAAATCAAAACATTCAAAGGAACTCGACTCCGACGGTTTTAACTTTTTTCGGGGTTGGGTCGGGTCATGTTTTGAACATGAACCTAAGAAAAATCAAGTTTGTGTTCGGGTCTTTAACCCGAAACCAAAGCATTTAAAGGAACCCGACTCCGACGGTTTTAACTTTTTTCGGCGCCGGGGTCGGGTTTTGAAACATGAACCCGAGAAAAATCATGTTTGTATTTGGCTCTTTAACTCGAAACCAAAGCATTCAAAAGAACATTATCTCAATGGTTTTAGATTTTTTCAGAGTTTGGCTCGAGTCTTGAAACATAAGCCCGAGAAAAATCAGGTACATGTTCGAGTCTCTAACCCGAAGCTAAAACATCCAAATGAACCAGACTCCGACGATTTTAAAACTTTTTTGGGGTCAGGTTATGAATGAACCCGAGAAAAAATAGATTCATTTCGGGTCTCTAACCCCGAAACTAAAGCATTCAAAGGAACCTGACTCAACGGTTTTAGCTTTTTTCGAGGTCAGTGTCAGGTTTTGAAACACGAACCCGAGAAAATTAGGTAAGTATTCGGGTCTCTAACCCAAAACCAAAACATTCAAAGGAACTCGACCCTAATTATTTTAGCTTTTTTCGGGGTCGGGTTGAACCATGAACTCGAGAAAAACTTTACTGATAAATATTGAAAAATACTTTAAAAATATATATTTGACGTAATAACCAAACACCGTTACTTTACTAAAACATAATACATTTGAAACTACTTTACAAAAAATAAGTACTTTAAGTTGAAACAAACGGAGCCTTAAGTAATTTCACATTGACTAAATCAAGACCAAAAGGATCCATTTGGAATAAGGAATACAAGGACTGGGGGAGTAATTGAACTTTGCAATCGGTCTCTAATTAATCACTTTGCTCCCTAAAATCTTTTTCCCTCTCATTTTCATTAAGCTTCGAAAAAAAATCCAGGGTCATCTCTATGGGATCGAAAGTCGACACCGCCTTTTGAAGGTAGCAGTTCCAAGACGATAATCCAGCCTACCCCATTTGTTCTATAGCCTCACAGTAATATGATTCGACTTTGGATATGGCATCATCCTCATGCCTATCATAACAAATTTAATGAAAAAAAAAGAGTAGCTACAAAAGTATTGAAAAGGTGGATTGAAATCTGACTATCGGATAATATAATTCAGATAATAAAATTTATCATTTTACTTAAGTTTTTCACTACAAAAAAATAGATCTCTAGCGACGGTCGCAAAAAATACTGCTAAAATGACTTATAACAGTCGCTAAAGGCCCATTGTAGTAGCATTTTTCAAAAAATGCCGCTAAAAATTTTAGCTATAGCAGCGGTTACTTTAACCCGCCAAAAATTTCCCTCCCCGCGAAATAACCAAATAAAAGTTTTCCCTCATTGCCCTCCCCGGGAAATTTTAATCAAAACCCCTAATTTTTTCAATTCTCAGTTGAGAGAGATGATGTTTTGCATCGACTTGAGAAAGATGAGGTTTCGTCCTTACTCCATTTCAAATAGAGACCAGAAACTTCTCACATTTCAAGCGACAGACACACGCTTCAGAGAACGAACGAGAGAGAGAGAGAGAGCATTTGGTGGATCTCGATCCCGCGTCAGCCATGGTGAGAAGACCTCTTGCTCTTCTTCGATGGACCTGTCTCAGTCTCTTGCTCTTCATCCATGTCGTTCACTGCTTTTATCTCCCTGGGTTGGCTTGGTACTTGGGAGTGATTATTTCATATGTAAAATATAAGCTTTTGTAATTGTTGCATTCTGGTATATAATTTGTGTGAAACTATGATGTTTTGCTTATGGTCGGAAGCTTACAACTAGGGGCAATTTGTTGTTGATTTCTTTGTTGTGTGAAACTATGTTGTAATTGAGGATGATGACATTTGATTGTTCTGGAGATAAGTGTAACAAAAACATAGGGATAACTTATTCTACCTTGCTTGGGCTTTTGTATTGGCAATATGGCTCACCATAATTCCAATTTCTCTGATGGAATCTGGTATTTGGATCATTCTCACATATTACACCATTGGTTGCACCGGCTGCCAGTAGGTAATACTAAATTTATCTTCTAGTATCAAGCTCCTAATGTTACATTTTTCATGCTTAATGATCCTTTCAATCTGATAGTTTTATAAAGGAAAGCTTTTTATGCTAACGTAATGTCCCCCTGTTCAGGTTTTTTAAACAGTTCTTGGCTTGCCAAAGATAGTTTTATAAAGGAAAGCTTATGCTAGCATAATGTCCCCTTGTTCAGGTTTTTCAAATAGTTATTGGCTTTCTTTGGCATACATCAGATGGCACTCTGCCTCTTTCGTTTCATTGGTTAGTTTTCGAGGTGCCATTCTTGAATTCATGGACTTAGGATGTATAAGATCCTTATTTTGAAGATCCGTCTTTGAGTCTTCAAAATCCAGGGTAATTGCATTTTTTTGCTATCTGCGAGGTGGACATGTGTGGGGTTGCTCTAAGATATGAAGATTTTGGCAACTGAGGGAAAAATAATAGCTTGATTATTGGTACTTGAACTTTGTGGCATGTGGAGTTGTAGTGGCTATTAGTTTTTGGGTTTCTGTCCCCGTAGTGTTTGTTAGTATCATCATGGTTCAAGCTTGTCTATCTCAAGATTTTGTGCTGATGGATTGTCAGCAATGTTGACTCTGGAACATCTTTGTTGGCTGGTCCGACGGTATGTACATTTCTCCCTATGTAGCTGCAAAGATGTGTTATGGATATTGTAACGACTCAAGGACAAACATTAGCCACATCTGTACTTTGACTTCAAAATGACTAGTCAAGGTTGCTCTTAAAGCTCCTTGGATCATTATAAAGCTCAGTTCAACCTAGTAAGGCCTCAATGTGGGACTTGACCCTTATAGAACTCATCTCTCATTCATTCTCCTCTCCCACTCCATGTGGGATTCGGGGTATCACAATCTCTCCCCTTTAAATCATTGACGTCCTCGTCAAGGCCCACCAAGCCCACATTGGTGGTTACCAGGACCGCTCTGATACCATTTGTAACGACTCAAGGACAAACATTAGCCACAACTGTGCTTTGACTTCAAAATAACTAGTCAAGGTTGCTTTTGAAGCCTCTTGGATCATTATAAAGCCCAGTTCAACCTAGTAAGGTCTCAATGTGAGGCTTGACCCTTATAGAACTCATCTTCCATTCATTCTCCTCTCTCACTCCATGTGTGATTCGGGGTATCACAGATATGCAATAATATTTATGCATTCTACGTGCTATTATATGCACTCTAAGTGTTTGTAATTATGCTTGAGGATGAAAATGTTTTAATTACCTGCTAATTAGATTGTTATTTCCAAAAATAAAAAAACATATGAGTTTGTGTGGATTAACAAGACCGCAAACTTGAAATTATGATGGATTATTTTCAGTTTTTATGCTTTGTTAGGTGTTGTCCAGTGCAATAGGTAAACGATTTTGTGTATGTATTATTTTTTTAATAGTGTAATTTGAGACTTTGATGAAAAGTGTTTACGGTTTAAAATGATATTTTTTTGTGAGGCTTAGTCCATAGAGCGGAGGATTTTTTAACTCATTTTGACATGGAGAATTTAGAGTTGCTTATAGCATTATATACAAGTAGATATTTTGTTTACATAAATATTTTGTTTATTTATATTTCTCATGTGGTATTTGTTTTCAATTATAGGAATTCAAGATCGAGGATGTTGATGTGTAAAAGGAAGAAGATTTTAATTGGTACTTACTTATTGTGTTGTATTTGAATATTTTAGTTAGTCATTGCTTATTGTTAGTTTATATTAGAAACTTGTTACTTTAAAAATTACTTGTAGAGATTCTTGTGTTTGTTGTAAATTGTTATTAATCAATGATGAAATATATTTTGTTTTATTATCCTTCTTCTTTAAGTTTTTACATTCAATAAATTATGGTTATTAAAATAAATTTGTATTACCAATTAAAAAAGCATGTATAGGAAAATATAGGAAAAAATTAGTGGTGTTTTAAAAATACTGACACATACCAAATTTTAAAAAAAAATCTGGCACAGACCTTTAGCGATGGTCACAAAAACGCTGCTAAAAGTTTGTACCAGCGTTTCACGAAACGCTGTAAAAAACAAGGTAGAATTGTCTTCGGGGTCTATAGTGGCGGTTGTGACCGCCGCTACCCGATCGTTGCTATAGACCGGTAATCTTCACCATCGGTCGCAAAAATCGTCATTATAGCATACTGCGATGGTCAAATAGTGTCGGTTGCGCTGCTAAAGCTTTAGAGCGATTTTTTGACTTTTAGCAGTTGTTTTCGACCGCCGCTAATGGTTGGTTTTTTATTAGTGTTTGGATAAGTGATATATTCACATGGTTTTTAAAGTTAAGGGATTTCGAGACATGACTTCAAAGTTCACTTTCATTTTCCCTGGATCAAAAAGTAGTAGATTCATATGTATAGTTTGTAAAAATAAAAAATAAAGAAATAAATGTATTGAGTTTGTTATTTTGCAACTAAACTTTTAAAATTTTAAAAAATATATTAGAAAAAATAAAGAATTTTTTTGTGTTGCCAAACATTAGAAAGATTTCCATGTCTGAGGGAAATTTTTTTGTATTGGGAGTAGAGTAGATTCTATTGAGGTTTGTAAAAAAGTTAGGCGGAATTACACCCGTGGCTCTTGAGGTATTCAAAAATTGTAATTGGGCCTCGAGATAACAAATTTTGTCCCCCTCCGTTAACTATAAATGCTTACATGTCAAAGTACTGTCACGTCAATCCAATCAAATTGTGTCATGTGTCCAATCTAAACTTGTCAACCCACAAATGACATGTCAGTGTCGGCCCAATCAGACACTTACGCCACGTTATTGTCACATCAACCAAGCTTACAAAACACAAAAAAAAAACACCTAAGTTTTTCTCCCAACCCATCCCTGCGAACCACCTCTCATATTCTCTCCCTAAAATCTCAAACTCAGTAGAATCCCAATATGTTAGCATTTACCGTTAACGGAGGGAGACAAAGGTAGACATAGGGGCATCTTTTTTCCAAAATTATTACCTCAGGAAGCTAAATGTTTAATTTGTTATCTCAAGGACCCGATTGCAACTTTGGAATACCTCAGGTGTAGTGGGTGTAATTTCGCCAACAAATTAAGAAAAAAATGATTTGATATATTTTTTTTATAAAAAAAGTACAAGAGTTTTGTGAATATTTGGTTGAGTTTGAAAAAAGATTTTGAAGTTAATGAAAAAATAGTTGTAACAAAGTTTTCAAAAAAAAAGGCCTAACCAAACACACTGGTAAAGGAAAAAGAAAGTAGTATTTACTAAAAGGAAAAGATTGCACCTTGAGTAATATCTTTGATTTTGATGATAACAAATTCTATACACTTTGAAGGATTTTAGAACTCCAGTATTGTCAATCCATATTTACTAAAATCGTTTTTCCAAAAGGATTGAATCTCTATCTCTCTAATAGGTCCTAAATAGTCTATAACATCATTTTGTAAGCTAAAGTATTTCTATTATTCATTGTAGGTGTTTAAAATTGTTTTGGAATGGAAATGACATGTTCAAGTTGCTGAAAAATCTCTCCAGCATTGATGGTGTTGACACATATGAAGATAGTGTCGACACATACCACAAACACCCGAGAGCCAAATTTCAGATAAAATGATGGTGTCGACTATGTGTCGACACATGCTGTGATTTTGCAGTTTTTCCTTAAACGACGTCAGCTCATCATTTTTTATTTAAAATGTCTATCACATCTCTCCAACGGTACAACAAAAAAGGAACAAGATGGAGAGAGAAGTGATAATAACTTGTATCATCATTTCTGACTTAGCCTATAAAGAGAAAGAAAGGGCTTGAAGAACAAAGAAACTCAAATCCCAAGAAAGCTACTGCTGCCACCTGCCAAGACTCCAGCTTTCATTCTCTGATATTGTTTTCTTGCTCATTATTGTACCTTGTATTTGCACATCTAGCTTAAAGAGTCATTTTTTATTACTTATTTCACCTATCTATTATAAAACATTTGAGTGTGAGATACACTTGGGCCTACCCATGAGGATATAAGAAATCTCACTTTGAGTTGTTGGGATTTGTAGTAAGAGTTGAAGCGCGACCTAGGAAGAACGCTTATGCGGTTACTTAGCACCCGAGAAGCTAAGGTGTGATTACTATTGGTGAATAGTGGAGAAAGTCCAAGGAAGAAAATAACATTGGGGATGGACGTAGACAAGTCTTGACCGAACCACCGAAAAATACCGGTGTTATCTATCTATCTCTTACTCTCCTTAGTTGCTTTATATTTGCAATTGTAGTGTGCTATTCTAACTTGAATATATCTTGGCTTATCTTTACAGAAAATTTTAATTTTTATTAGAACCTAGTTCACTCCTTCTTGAGTTGTTACCTAAACTCACATCTCTTACTCTCTAGTTTTTTTTTTCTCTTTTTTAGGTGCTCATTTTGATTTAGAGTAAATATTTATATTGTTTTCTTTATTGTTGTTAGGTGATGAACTCCCATATCAATAATTAATAAATAAATAATAATTACTTCCCTTAAATATCAGGGAATTTTTTTTTCTGGATCACATTCAAATTGAATTATAAGAACTAGTTATTTCTACTCTAGAACATAATTTAAGTTATGCTCCTCTGCGACTCCACCCCGAGTCATCAATCCTGACTCGGCCACTAAGGTCCACAAGCGTATAAATGATACTATGGGGTTTTGCAAAGAGTAGGAAAAAAAACCGGTGCCTTTTATGGTTCTGGGTCGGGTCTGCTTTATTCAGCCCTGGGTTTTTATAGCCGACTCCATCCCCGACTTGTGCCAGCGTCATATATAATTTCAACCCAATCCCGATTCCCGACCCAATTATACTGGTCCTGGATTCCTACCCGGTCGGGCCTAGGAGGGTCTGGTTCGGGTTAGAGAGTCGCGGGTTGTTTCAACGTAACACACTCCTCACGAGAAGCCAATCTCAACAGATAATGATTTAAAAAAAAAAAAAAAACTCAACAGATAACGTCCTCTCTTCTGCCTAACCAGACACAGTACACTCCCTAATAATCTTTCTTGCAAAGTTACAAAAGATATTTTGAGTGCATCGGAAGGAGGCCCTGGTTTGCCCAATGGAGACCCTTTCAAGGATCAATTGCTTCACCGCCCCTTCCAAATTCCCGTTTCCAAGAATTTCTCCAATTGCTCCTTCCATGCTTCCCGCAGTCTCAGCCCTAAGAACAAGCCCCCGTTCAGGTTAGTTTAGAACCTTTCTGTTCTTTTAATTAAAATTCAAGTACAAGGTAATTATTTGGGAAGGAAGGCTGCTTTCGATTTCGCTTTCCTTCTATATTCTCTCAGTTCTCTCTGAAAGCAATGTGGAGCCACTGAGTGGAGATTTTGTGGGTTTCTCTCTTTTCTTTATTTTTCGTTTTATCTTTGTAGTATACTGTGAAACTTGCTTCGGGTTTGCTTTGTGGGTATCATTGGCAAATTGGTCTAATAATTACTCCTGCTTGCCTGAGGTTTTACAAAGTTTAAAATGATATGATGAGGCACACAAATTTTTGGGTTCTGGATAACATTTGGAAACTTATATATCGTTGATATTTGGGCTAGTTTACCAGAATGACAAGAATGGCTTGTTGGTCGTCCAAAAATGTGGGCAAGCGATGGAGATTATTTTCTTGTTGCAGACTTGTAGTGAAGGTTTAGCATTAATTTTTCAATGAAAATGTAGGTATTTTAGCTGTATTTGAGTTTCGAGGCCCGTGTTGCAGCTTTGCTACCTAGTAAATAGTCTTCTTTCTCTTATGATTTGTCCTCATTTAGTGTTAATTACAGTGATTTGCATTGCCTTATGTGATCATGGTCGTTAGCTGCATTTCACACCCTCACCAGCTTCTCGTAGTTAATTTCTGTAAGCTAATCTTCTTTGTTATCTTCTTAATCAGCAGTTAGTGGAGTTGCAGAAGACGATGTTTTGCAAACATTCTTTAAGGAAAGAAAATTAAGCGGAGATTTTATATCGAAAGCTTCTGATATATTTTGGGAGAGTGAGGTCAAGCAAGTTGTTGATGCCGATGCTGTTGGTCCTGCTGAAACTCCTCAACAGCCAGAGCAGGTACAATACTTAGATGCATTGCCAGAAAACTGATACTATTCCATCTTCTAATCCTTGATAAGTTTGAGTGCTAGCATTATGTATCTTCGGTTGCCATTTTACTCGATTAATTATCATAAGATTGTGACTCCAGTTTATAAACTCAAATCTGCGTACCTACTTTTGTAGTTATTTGCTCTTGTGTTCTTCTGAAAGTCACTCTATGCAAACTCTTGTTGTATTTTGAAACTATCTTTGCGAATAGGCATATTCATTCACTTCTATGGTGGCTCTAAAATAGGTTACATGGAGTGATAACGATGGTGGGTTTTTGAAACTGTCAAGAACCCATGAATGGGTATCAGGTGACAACTCTGCACCAGCAAATAAGAAAGCCATGGCTAAGGTATGCTTTTAGTTTGTTTTATGCATTGAGTCTGTTGCTTTGAGTCAATATTAAACCCCACAACCCCTCATCCTGCAATCGCTGAAATGAAAAAGGAAAAAGAAAAATGAAGATCATGAAGGGATATAAAACAGTCCTATGATACATTTTTTTCAGCTCTTACTAACCAACATATGAATTGCAGGCATTGCGGGATGATAGTGAAAGAAGGAAGAAACTGAACCTTCTCCAATATGAAGCTGTATGATACTTTTCTCGAGTCAGTATGTTCCTAAATTTTTATGTGAAGTCAATGATTGATTGTTTTTTCAATTTTAGTTTATCAAGACTCTGGATATGAGATTTTTATGTTGCACATGGCATATGTGTGGCTGAACCTTTTCAATTTCTAGTCTTTTCCTTTCTGAGCTGGGGAATGGAGCTGGGGCCACTGCAATTAGAAATAGTTCCTATCAATCCTATATATGTCAAGAAACAGGATAAAAATTCTCAGACATCTTGCTCATCATATATGGCAGACTCTTACGATGAACAGGGCAAAGAGAGACCCATGGGTATGAGTTTTTTACTTGAGTTCAAATGAGGAGATAATGAAGAGGACTGAGGCATTTTTCTATAAAACTGGTGGAAGGTTGTGGATGATGTGGAGAATCACTTTGTTGTGTTGTGTGATTGGGTAGAGTTATAGAGGAAAGAGCAAACTTGATTAGACAGCCTAGCTTCTCTTACATGGTGTTGTGCTATTAAAAGCCAATTCACATTCGATGACAACTCCAATTGCCGTTATATAAGAGTGCATATTGGGAGGAGATGTTGGAAGTGTACACTAATATGAGAATATGTATCCCAAGATGATTGCAAGGAATTGAATGGTCATGTACTGTCAACTTCACCTTTTCTGTCCAGTATCCATTAATGATTAGTTGCAAAAGGTCATGTGTCGACTTATCAGAGTTTCCTGAAGTTTTTTTTTCTAAGCCAGAATTTCCTGAAGTTGAAGGGATATACATGTGGATTTCAATTGTGTGTTCATGTCTATCTGATGTCAATTATTGCGGGATGGCAACTAAAACCGGTTATTAAGATACTTGTAGTTCGGTAGTGAAAATTATTTCATGAGGTATTATTTGTTTTAGGACCAGTTGTCTCTACTTTTCCCCCCTCAAGAATTTCAGAATTATATATAGAGTTGTTGTGAGCTGCAGACTTCCACGTTGAGTTTTTGGTTCCTTCTAATACCTTGGGGTAAAAAGAAAATTTCTCCAAGTTGCTGAGAAAAAAGTCTGTTGATGCAATTTTCTTTTGAATCGAGAAGTTGGTTAAACTTTGTCTCCTCAGAGAAACAGGCATATTATTTGTCTTCTTTGGCATGTCCCATAACATTAACAAAATTGCAATTATATAAAAATTATATGAGGATGCTGATTGTTTTGTGCTTTCTCTTGTAGATCAAAAGGGAGATGATGCTCTTATCTGTTGGTATAGGAACCGCATGCAGTGGATATTGTTTGATAGCTTTTTCAGTCCAGGTAACAATTTTTAACAGGAGGGAAAATGGGTAGCTTTAAAAGTTAGGCAATCCAAGTGCTCTGATTCATGAGAATCAATCAATCTCGGTTTATGCAACAATCTGTAGTCATACCATAATGTTTCTAGCTCATCCAATTTTAAAACTTTCTCCCCTTTTTTTTTGTAGTGATTTTTTGGTGCACGAAATAAGATTTGTAATTTTATACCCATAGAAATTGACAGAAAATTTTAGCAGAGGGTGCAAAGTGTTTTGAAATCAGTAGTTGGTAAGTGCAATGTGACAAAAATAATAATTTGGGGTGCAAAGTGTCAAGACGCTCATAATTGGAGGGTGCAAAATGTATTTATCCTTTCTTTTTTTTTTTAAACAAAAAATCCATTAATGCTGGTTCTTTTTTGTTGCCTATGGATTATTGACTTGTTTCTTCACTTCACAGGCTGCTACTAGTTACGCGGCAGGAGTTCTTCTCAGGTTGTTGCATTTTTATTCAATATGTGAAATTTTTAATAGATTTAATGGCTTCGTAAGCCGTTGACCACCCAGAATTTGAATTTGATTCAAATGAGCCATGTTCCATAAGATACAATGAAATATTTTCTTTTTGGGTAACATGTTAAACCGGGCCATCTCTTCAGAAATTCGCACGTCTTTTCCTTTGGTTGACCTGTTTTGCCAGCAGGCATTTAGTAGTTAAATGTTTTGGGAGCCAGCTATGAACTTTCCATGGACTTTATTCTTGGATTAGAACACGTTTATCCCTGTATTTTAACTGACATCATCCTCAGTGCAGTTGCTTGTACCTTCGACTCTTATACCAATATGCCGACAACATATCCAGAGAAACTGTTCCTCAAGTTTTCAGGCAAAAGAAGTCAAAGAAGTACGATGGTAGTTTTTTTTTTTCCTTTTCTAATCCCTTCATACTCTGTATTGTTGTTTTCTGTGGTCAGACATTTTTATTCCCAATATTGATTAAACTAACGTTTCTCCATTTCAGAATTGGAATTAGAAGTGAGGACATTAAGGATTTGATAGAGAAATCCATCAAGGGTAGTGGAATTGCTATTTCATCTCCGAGGCTTGTGATCCCAGCCGTGATATATGGATTGTGGATCCTCTCTCATAAGTATTTTGCCAATGACATCTTTGATTTCCAGGTAATCATTGAATCGATTTCTAGCCTCATGAAAATTTTCTGGATTCACATAGCTTGGACCAATGATTGAGATGCCCTTCAAGGTTAAATGGGAAGAAGTTTCACTTAAAAGTTGTTTCACATCTATCACAGCTTGTGCCAGCGGTGCTTGGGATGTTTGTCTATAAAGCTGCTGCTCTTGTTCAAGTGTACAGAGATAATGAAGACCTGCAACTTGTCTTTCCAGAAAATTGAGATGGATCGCTTAACTGAAATTCTCAATCTTACAGATTCTTGGGGTATGTCACTGCCATTAAATAATAAGTGTTGGAGAAGAAGAGGTTACTACTTTTTGGAATTAAGGTACCATGCACACTGGTCAGAGGAGGAAAGCAGACTAAAATGACATTGCACTGAAAAATAGTTGGCTCGCCCGGACTACTGTAGTTGTTTCATGCAATTCTACCCTGTGATGAATTCAGCACCAAGATTCGAATGATGAAAATTGAAATGACACATTTTCTGGAGAGCTGCTGCGGGTACAATTGGCTGGTTCATGTATTTGTAAGGCCTAAGTCTGTACTTCTCTGGCAAGACCTGTTCAGTGGGTGTAATACTTCAAAACCAAGTGTTCTCGCCCAAAACCTATGTTCTATCTTCATAAGAATTGTTGCTATCCAAATTTGCTTTGGGGTTCTGCGATATATGATTACTAATTGCAGATATTCTGTCAATGGGGTGAAATAGTTTTTCTCTTATTCATCCACCATAACAAAAGAAAAAAAAATGCTTGTTCTACTAATAGATGAGATCAAATCTCTTAATTTAAGGTCATGTTTGCAAACAATTTTTAAATTTTTTTTCTATATACCAAAATTTACATTAAGCAAACATATCCTCCTGTTTCCACCCAGTTAATATAAAGACAATTTGTGGGGATAAAATATATAACTTTCCAAAAAAAAAAATAGAACGTGGGCCAATTTTTGATTTCTTTAATCAATCTAACTTGTTTGATTAGATTAAAAACCATTTTTCGATAGTATTTTCTTCTGGTGCTTATGCTTCTTCCATTGGCAGGAACATCCCTTAGATATTGGTGCTTTGGCTTCTTCCATTTGGAGGATTGAACCGCATTTAATGCAAGAAATTCACATGGAACGTGTGTAGATTTGTTTTGGGATCCACAAATAAGGACCTGAAATCCTCTGAATTTTAGGGTAAATAGTACATTGTGCATTTAAGGAAAAAGCAGTTGAGTTCCTTCCAAAGTTTCAAGGTCCCACTCATCTGTTTTAATGTATTCAATTATTTGTGATTAGTAGGTATGCAATTAATTTGATACGGATCGATTTGTGCTGGGAATTGGGAAATAGTCCTAGAAACAAACTGCCTAATTGGACCCAAAACCTAACCAAATAGCACGCGTTGTCGATCCAACCCAATCCTTTTTGTTTTTCTAGGGTTTTTTTTTTCTTTTCTTTTTTTGTAGTGAGCAAAAGTTGTTATATTCAGACAAACCTGACAGAAAAAGCATTGCATAGGAGCACAACGACAAACTTCATATACTTAAACTGACCTCACAACCCAAGTATACTTACTAGTAAAGATTGGATTCAAATTTACACATATTATATTTGGTTTGTTCTTTTAACTATTGGGCTATCTATTATCCTTGAGGAATTCTTTGCCCCCTTTTTGTTTCGTGTGTTAAATAGTGAATTTGTATAGACCTTGATATACAAATTTGCTAAGTTTCCTAGAAACACATTTTTAAGGATAAATAATTACATTTTCTTTTGGGGAAAGCTCGGAGTCAGGTCCTCTCCGCCCACAGGAAGTCCAGCTCCCTTGCATTTAAAATAAAAATAAAATAGAGATAAATAAACTGATCACTAATTTACTTGGACCGTTTAATTGAGTACGATTCGAAGAGAGATAGTCTCACAACATTCAATATTGTATGTATTAATTACCGGATAGTACAGACTCAATTATGAGACTCATACACTGTGTCTATCTCTCTTTGATTGGATTATCTAATTCGGACCTCAAAATTACAACTTTACTCTCATAAAATGACTACTGCAAAAAAAAAATTATAGAGAAAAAATTATCATTCACGCACCAATTTTTTTTATTGGTACAATGCGACAAAAATAATAAATAGAGGTATAAAGTATCCAAACCCAGTAATCAATAGGTGAAATGTGTATTTAACACAATCATCTTTCTTATAATTTATTGTCTGGCATGTGTTTTGGTCTCTACCATATATATTTTTTCTTGTTTTGAAGTTCAACTATGATGTTGCTAATATATTTGACTTAAAACTATAGTTGTTGTTGTCATGATTATACCGTTGTTACCCTTAGCATGCTTAGCACTGTGCCTATCTCTTCTTCATCCGAATCATATATGCTGTCTTTTTAGTCGTCTTGGGAGTCGACAATAGATACATACTTCACATTTGTCATTTTTTTTCTCTCTCCTATTTTAGTTCTCGCTCTAGTTTTTAAATTTTTAATGCTAATTTTTGTTTAGATTAATAAATTATCATATTTATGGGTGAAAATTAAAGGACTTTGTATAAGTTTTTATTTTGGGGATGTTTGACACCCAGCAATTCCACTCTCCAACATTTCTACCCCAATAAAATAACTCTCCAAAATTCTATCTCTCCGCATCAAATCATAAATTTTCACTCTAAATAAAATATAAAAATTAATTTAAATAATCTCTCAACTTTTTCACCAACTTCAACACTCCAACATTTTTACACCCAACAATTCCACTCTCCAACATTTCTACACCAATAAAATAACTCTCTAAAATTCTCTCTCTCCGTATCAAATCATCAATTTTCACTCTAAATAAATATAAAAAATTAATTTAAATAATCTTTCAACTTTTTCACCAACTTCAACACCCCAACATTTTTACGATCAAACATCACCTTTATGTGATTGAGTCTCATGTCTTTCTAATTTAATCAATCCACTCCTGATTGTTAGATTCAACGTTACAAAATAGAAAACTAAAACTAGGAAAACTAAAATGTCAAATTCGAGAAAAATAGAATAAAATTTTAGAATAAAATACAAAATTTAAATACAAAATTTAAATACTATTTCTCTTTCTTTGCAAATTTTTTTATTCATGATTTTTTATTTTTGCTAATTTTTCACTGTTTTATTTTAGGATTTTTATTTTTATTTTTTTTATTTATTTTTCAAAATATTTTTTTATGAATAACTACAAAGTCAATTACGTGGTATAAGTGAAAATGAAATAAGGACTAATTTCATATTTTTGTATCACGAGAACTAATTCGATTTTAGTTTATATCACATAAATAGATTTTGTATTTATCTATATTTTTAATCATGTTTTAGGCCATTTATTTATTTTTATTTATAAGTTTTAGTTTTTTTAAAAAATTTTATTTCCGTTTGAGTTCACTAATGTATGTGATAATGTGACGGAAGTAAAATTTATAGTCTTTTAATTTTTATTTATAAAAAGAAATATAACTATTTAATTATTTTATGTTCTTTAGAAATTAAAAAAACTAATAAATTCACGTGGTTTTTTCAAAGTACAAAAAAAATCTAATGATTGGACTCCACCTCTCTCGTTACAAAAATGCAAGATGCAGGGTACCGAACTTCCCGGTGAGAGCAACTCCACTGTAAACAAACTCACCCTCTCTCCCCGACCAGTCCCACACTCGTCTCTCCCGAGTCCGAGACTCTAATCTCTACGTCCCCAGATACTTCTTTTGTATATTTATATATCGCTGCAGGTCCTCTTCCCAGCACCTCGCAATCCCAAAATCCTCAAACCCCAGATCCCCTCCGCTCTCTTCCCACAATGGGCCCGCGGAAAGCTGGGGAGAGCGAAATGCTAGAGTCGGTCTACTCCGTGATCGCCCTCGTCGTCATACTCGTTGCCTGTGTCGAGCTCTGCGACGCCGCCACCGTCGTAGACGTCTACCGTCTCATCCAGTACGATATCTCCGGCGCCCCCTTTGGATCTCGTCTCGCCGTCCTGAACCACCACGCCGGCTCTCTACACTTCTCTCCCGGCGCCGATCTCTCCCGCACCGTCCTTGTCATCCCCGTCCGCGAGCTCAACATGTCATTTGTCAAAGGTAAGTTGCAGTTTTCCAATTATCTTGGGTATCACGCTCACGTAACTTAGCTAACTTAGCTAGGTTTCGTTGGTGTCCTAAGAGGCTTCTTTTTTCATTTTGGTTGCTAGCATATGTGAAAGCTTTCGTTTTGGGAACACTGTATACTTTCTGAATACTTGAGTGATGTATCGCTTTCCATTTGAGCAAGGACTCTCGTTTTCCGCATACGCATATAAGCTTTGAAAAAGAAGTAAACTTTTATAATAGAGAGAGAGAGTGAATTGTCTACTTTGTTAATAAGGTAACGGGAACGAACTTAAAGTACTTCGTAGGGCGCTGCCCTTGATTCGTTTTGGAGTTTAAGTTCATTTTACCATTTTTCTCCTTCTGGCGTGCAGTCGCTTATTCTTTGCTGGAGTATCTGTTGAAGGAAAATGCATGCGAATCTTTAAGTCAAGTCGCTAATCATCCTTTTAGGTTTTATCGGGACAATTGAAGTGCTAGAATTTGAGGGACGATTCGGGTAGTAGGATGGAGGATTTCTGGGTAAACGTGAATATTCACTTGTAATAGCATCTGGTGAACTTTATGATGTCAGTGATGTTAAGCAAAATAACTGCAGAACTCGTGGGATGTCCCCAAGCGTCGGAATTTCAGCAGACCTTGCTTTAGATAGAAGTCGGTGTAACCCTCACTGTGTTTTGTCTTTCACAATTATATTGTCATTTTGTCTTTCACAATTATATTGTCATTTTGTCCTACACTGGAGCACAATATAGGGAATTATCGCTAAGCAACCACTATTACTACCATGCCTCGTGGATATGATACCTGGATTTTAGATCCTGACCTTACCATGTCTCATAGATTCAATTGCAGGCATTTTGATCCACCTTCTGCTGTAAGGGCATTGGTAACCCTCTACTCGGTTAAACAAGAAAAAACCAAAACTTCTTAGGATTTAGAAATGTCAATGCCAAGACACAAGAAGGTCATTGGCTTGCCACATTGTGCTGATGAAGTGTAATCTTGTTGAGCATGCAACCTTAATCATAATACTGGTCAGGAACATAATTACAAGATCTTCAGATCTGCCATTAGAAGAAATATAAAGTCTTTGAAGTGTTTCACTTTTCTGACAATTGACTAGCTTTTCTCTTGTTTCAAGCTGGGTTCTCTTGTGTGTTTTTTATTGTCTTATTTATCCTTTGTTCCTCTAGTATCCTGATCAAGATGGTTTTTTTTGTCTTCTTCTTCTAATTTGTTAATTCTTTGTGACAATCCTGTTGCAGAATATATTGTCCAAAGACAGCCTCTAGGTGGATTGCTGTTTTTACTTCCAAAGATGTTTAATTTGGAAAATAGAGATGAAATGGCAAGTAATCATCAAGATCATGGAAAAGAGCTGGTGAACAACGCGATGGCTGAACTGGAACAGTTGCTTATCCATGGCAACATTCCTGTGAGTGGAATCAACATAAGTTTTTTTGTTCTTTCTTTAAGTATGAGATCACTATTTCTGCTGTTTATTTCTTGCAACTTTCATTTGTTGGTTTGTGATGCTTTTATATTTAAAACACAAGTTTCCTCGTCATAAAAAAAAAAATTTAAAACACAATGATTTAGATATTAGGGATTAGGATCTGGGGGATGTTGGGAAAATGGGTATTTGTTATACATTTATCTCAGTGTGTTATGGGCTGTTTTGAAAAATACAAACCATCAAAACATACCTGCCTACTCATTTTGTGCCATTTTCTAGAAAACTGACCAGCAGCCCTTGCATAAACCAATTGGACTGATCCAGGTAGGAGTGGTGGGTTAGGTGGGTCGAGTGGATTTATGGATCTCTTGAATTTTTTTAAACTGAAGTCATAACCACAAAAGGCAAGCTATTAAAAACCACATGTTACTTTCTATTGGCGGGCATTTTGTGAGGGAGAATAACTGGTCTCATAATATCTTATAGACAGTTCATTTTCCTATTATACGATGGATGCTCAACGATCACACTCTGTTCCCAATATCTTTTTGATGTAATCGTGTTCCGCTAACTTAAATGGATAATAGATGGCCATTAGATACTTAAATTGGCCATGTATGCTCACTGTCTCAGCATATTTGTACATTTACTTGCCATAAATTCTTCATAGTTATTTGCTCATACTTTAGAATTAAAGATTCCAAGGTTGCGTAGAGGTTATTACTCATACTTCGTTTGTATCTACTTTCCTTAACAAATTCATATTAGTACCAGTACTTGGACCATATATTATTTTATCTTTAAGTTCCTGGAA
Source organism: Myrica gale (assembly GCA_963930655.1). NCBI lineage: Eukaryota > Viridiplantae > Streptophyta > Magnoliopsida > Fagales > Myricaceae > Myrica > Myrica gale. Next base: position 5,978,960 of record OZ005602.1, on the reverse strand, counting down.
AGCTGATGCATTCCATTGCACAATCATAGTTGTTTCCTAGTTGGATTTACCCAAAAAAGGACTCGACACAATTGACCACTATCCTTGTGAATTGCAACAGAAGATCTTTGATCCGAAATCTGGTAGAGTTTCATTCTATGATAGCACCTATTTAGGTGATGGAGGTCCAGTGGTTTTAGAGCAGGTTGAAGAAGGCTACACTTATTAAGTCTAAGTAATAGACTAGCCTTAGGCTATCTTATGAGATTCTAGATTCAAATTAGGCATTCAGCTTAACTTTGTAAACAAGCAAGCCTTTATAATTTGTAAACGTGCCTGAACCCACAGAATTGCATCTCTAGGTGGATGATGTACCTTATGTTTATAGTTGCTTTGTACTGCCATGATTTGGGCTCTTGTGATGAGGAGGTTGATACTCAGATCTTTGATGCTCTGGTTGGTAGGAAGGATGGAAATGATAGAATGGATTGTAATTAGAGGAGGAGGAAAACATAGTAACTTTTGATGGGTGTCTGGTGACTTTGTTGGGAGGGATGGAAGCCTGGAAGGGTGAATAAAAAGGCTAAAACAAGTATTTTTAATACAAACGTATAATGTTTTGGACAGGGCTAGGTGATATAATGGATTCACATTGAAAGTGAAGGAGTGACATAGAAGAAAAAAGTATATTATAGGTAACTGCCACTGCCACTACCACTTTAAGGAGTTATTGGCTTGTATTTTTAGAGAAAACTCTATTGTGAAATCACAAAGACCCTTGGACTGAATCCAATTTTAGTTCACACCTAATGCCGATATTCTGGTGACTTAAGATTTGGTGGGTCTGGTAGGATATGTCCTTCCTTCATTCTCCTTTTTCCCCTCTGAGAAAATGGTATGCATTCTCCCTTCTTTCCTCCAATTTCCTTCTTACGCAGTGGATCTTGATTGTTAAACATAATTCTGTACAAGCTTCTTCATAATTAAAGTACTCATTGTTGGTTTATGTTATCTTGCCCTGTCATGTTCTACAAGGGTTGGGGTAGTAGTGTAGATGCCATGTCTTGTTAATCCCCCCCCCCCCAAAAAAAAAAAACTCTTTCTTGTTTCATAAAGTTAAGTTGTGGGAGTGATTGTTCATATATCGATGTGTTTTTGCAGTATCCTGTGTATTTTGCTTTCGAGGATGATGATATAGATGCTGTTTTGGCCGATGTCAAGAGGAATGATGCCATTGGTCAGCCTGCTACTGCAACTAATGGCGGGTATAATTGTTGTCTGTCGTTGAACATTTCAGATTTAAGTGCTGATAGGATTCCAATTGAAAAAAATATATTTGTTGATCTATTTGTGTCCAAAATATCTTTCACTGATTTTCTCAATCTATTATAGGAAATAAAATATTCTGTTTAGATTCTTATACTATAATGACCTATTATGAGCTTTTCAACAAAAACATATTTGTGGAAGTGTGTTTCTAACAAAACATGATGAGTTGTTAACGGGAATCTGCCTGATTTCTGACCTATCAACTTCCATCAACAAGGGAGGAAAGAGACTGGCTGTAGAATCAGCAACTTTTTTTCGATTTTTAATCCCAAAATCCCTATTTAACCATGCCCTCTTCCCATAGATAAGCTTTCCGAATGAAGAGCAACAAAACAAGCTCTTGTTCTTACCTCTGTGTTCTATTTTCCCTCCAGAAGCTTCCCATAGCTTCTACTGACTTAAGTATTGCAGCTTCTCTCATTGAATTAATGATATTTATCTAGTAACATGTTAATAGGATTCCATGTAAAGATTGACGTGCTCAATGCATTTAGATGTAATATGATTATTTGCAAAACCTCTTACAAATACTTTGTCCTAGTTTGTTTCTTATTTTCATTACATGTCTGATCACCTCTTTGCTTGTGAAATATTTCAGATTCAAGCTCGTTGTTACAGCACCAGAACCCAAGAAAATTTCTTCTCCCACCATCACCAACATTCAGGTCCCTATTCGACGTTTTTTTTATTCATCCAATCTGGAATGACTAGAAATCATAGGGGAAGAGAGAAAAGTTTGTTGTTAGCACTCTTGAAATGCAAGTTTGAGGTCCATTAAGTTCTTAGTCCCCTCAGTCAATTATGGCGCGTCTCTCTGCTATAGAAAGTCATATTTCCATGTAAAGTATCTGACGAAGTAAGACCAGATTATCTAGGATGAAATATTACTGAAGTCGGACTTACGTGTGATTGGTCTTAACAGGATTGCGTGCAACTGGGGGTATAACTTAATTTGCAAGTAGACATCGAATATTGAGAATTTATTGTGAAGGTATATTGGGGGTGTAACAGACATCAAAGCATCCCTTCTCATGACGTCGATGCCAAGACTCTCTTAGAGGATCTGCTGGCATTTGCTTTGCTGTTAGCTGCAATCCTAAGAAACAAAGACTATGGTTCCATACCACCTCCATGTTGGTCCAATATGAGTGGTTAGATTTTAATAGATGATCAAAGTTTATTTGGGGGTGTTGTGGAAAGATTTCAGTTTGTTAAATCTACCAATTATATCTTAATTCTCTAGGAGCGGTTGATTGGAATCAATGAAGAATGAAGAGATGGTATACTGTAGAGCTAAATTGAAGGATTACAATGTTGTTACAAGCTGAGTTTTACATAATACTTTATTTGCATTGACAATCATGGTCGCCTGTCTTCTCCCCTATAGAAGAAGCTTTAAAACTTTGGGATCCATTGGACTTGTGTTGTACTAGGTGGGAATGACAGTACTTGTATGCTAAAAAGTTATATATACTGAGAGCTAAATAATTGTCACTAAATTATCTTGTAGTATGTATAATGCTTCGCAGAACAAATAAGCACTATTCAATTGTCCTGCATAGTTAAGTGTTGAAGCCCAACTATGGAAAATGTGGCGGTGGCTTCAGTAGAAATGATCTTATCATAGACCTGAACGAGCTAGAGGTCTGTTTCAAATGTGGGATTATAAATTCATGCTTGATGCAATACTCCGAATCCCCTTTGGAGTGGGAGAGGAAAAGGAACGGGAAATAAGCTCTATAAGAGCCAAGTTCCACATTTATACCTTAGTAGGTGAAACTCGACCTTGTAATGAAGCCGAGGAGCTTCAAAAACAACCTTGGCTAGTCGTTTGAAGCTAAAGTGCAGGTATGACTAGCACTATTTGGGGGCATTACACTTGCCTTCTGCCAATGCGTTCTAACATAAATGACACTTCCCTTCCCCCGTGGGATATGGATGCTGAGATGTGTATTCAAGACCCACTGGATTTATGCATAACTTTCTGTTAAAAATTTGTAAACGCACTCAACTTAGAACTTGCATGTTGCCGATTTGATGATATTCAACCCTTGTCATCTTTTGTTCCCCTCCGCTTACATACCTTTCTTGTCTTGGCCGATATCAAACATGTGCTAGTACTTTGAAATAGTACATGCGCTCTGGCCGATATCAAAAATTTGCAAACATGTGCTAGTACTTTGAAATAGTACATGCGCTCTGGCTCAGTTGATTTTATGAACATTGATTGAACACAGGCAGACTTAACTTATAAATACTAATTCAGGGCCAATATCAAATAGTAACTTGTATTTGTTGTGTTTGCATGAGTTTCCTCCATGTAGTGTAGATACCATCTGAAGTATCTGTTTATTTTCCAAGCTTGCAGATCCGGCAAATGCTGCTTGGTTGCTAAAACTTGTACTTCAATTGAATATTTCTTTGGTTGATGACAGGGATGGTTGCCGGGACTAAAAACAGATGGAGATGCCAGTCAACTACCAACCATTGCTATAGTAGCATCTTATGACACCTTCGGGGCAGCTCCTGTATGTTATTTACTTAGATTTCATCTGTAAAATCAACTTCTGCGAGCTGTATAAAGGTGTGAGAAAATGTATACTTGTAGGCATTGTCGATGGGAAGTGATAGCAATGGAAGTGGCGTCGTGGCACTTCTTGAAATAGCTAGGTTATTCTCTCTTCTTTATTCAAATCCCAAGACAAGAGGAAGGTATAATTTACTTTTTGGGCTAACATCTGGAGGACCTTACAACTACAACGGAACTCAAAAGGTGCTTATTTTCTTTTGGTTGATTATGGTTTTCATGATCCCGAACTCTTGCCATCCTTGTTTCATTTAGCAGTCGATTGATCGGAATATTCTGTCTTTTCTAGTGGCTTCGGAGCTTTGATCAACGTTTGCGTGAGAGTATTGACTATGCTATTTGCTTGAATAGTATTGGTTCATGGGATAACGAGTTATGGATTCATGTTTCTAAGCCTCCAGAAAATGCCTACATAAAGCAAATATTTGAAGTAAGCTAGTTTAGTTTCACGTAATACTCTTTTGAAGCAGTAGCATATTCTTTTTGTGCTGTTTTCTAATTGGATTTTAGTGCAGGGTTTTTCGAGTGTAGCAGAAGAGTTGGGTGTTAAAGTTGGTTTGAAGCACAAGAAGATAAATATTTCAAACCCTCGAGTATGTTGTTACACCTGAAAGCTTGAATGGCTTATATCATCGGTCCCATAGATAAAGTTTTATTCTTGCATTTTGACAGAATCTTCTCCTGATACTGATTTGAGGAAAATCAGACGTTATTGATTACTGGAATAATTGTTGTTGCTGTATTTTTCCATCTATTCTTAGCAATGGTGCTGTCAGTAGTATTTGGGTTTGTGTGTAATTGCAAGGAATAATTATTGTTCATTTACGGCATCGGTACAGGAATAATCGAAAGTAGGCCTTAGGTTGTTGATTGAACCCTTAAACACGGATACGGGGAATTATGCTGTTTTCCTTTTCTTTTAACAGCGTTTTGGCATTTCTACTAGCAAGGTTAGCTGAGAAACGTGCGGGGTGCAGGGCAGAGACGTATGATGTCTGCTATTGTTCTTCACTTGCTTTTATTAGTATATTGGTGTCCTTTTTCTTCCAATGTATGAGGTATTCTATTAACAAAACCTATACTTCACAGAATGCAAAGATTGAAAGAATTCCTCGCAAAAAGTGAACATTGTGATATTCAGATTCTCTTGCACTCTGTAGAAAGCTAGTAGTTTTTCATTTTTGCCATCATCAAGTTCCATGGTTTGTATTGACTGTGTGCTCATCAATCTGGGTGCACTCTTCATTTTGTAAGAAAATTCTTGAATGGCTTTAAGCTCATTGTGTGCTCAGATTTTGCCAGATTCACTGTTGGGACGGGTTATAAAGCTCTTTACGTGCTATAGGTAGCTTGGGAGCATGAACAGTTTTCAAGGCTGAGAGTTACGGCTGCCACCATTTCAGAACTCTTTACAGCTCCTGAACTTTTGGAAAGGACTGGAGGGTTGGCTGATAGCAGGTTCTGTTTTTAACACCAGTGATTCATTGCTAGAGTATCTGTTTTGTTTAGAAGGCAATTTGCTGAGAGCTTCGAATTCTGCAGACATTTTGTGAATGAGACTGCAATTATCAGAAGTGTCAAGTTAGTTGCAGAGAGTCTTGCGGTAAGGTTATATGTCTTGAGATGGTCCATTTACTCGGGAATAAAACTATACCTAGACTTTCTCTTCAAGTTTCATGTTGTTTTTTCATGGGTTACTTGCGTAAATATTAGAATTAGATTTCTCTGCGAAGTTTAAACATAAAGAAAGATAGAAAGATCTGGATTGATTATTTGTACCCATTAATTGCATGGTGGATGCGTTTGGGTGAATTGCTTTTTATTTTTTGTCAATTTCTAAGCATTAGTGAACAAATGGTTGCCTTTGTCTCAGGGACACCATTCTCGCCCTCACTGTCTTGTAAGGATTTATTTTGGTTGACAAAAGATAGGTGTATCAAATAAAATGTGATGGGTCCTTCTAGTTCACTGAGAAAAAAGAGGTATCTTGTCTTAGACTGTGTGATGCAGAGGGTTCCTTAGTCTATTTTGTTATATGACATGCATGCCTACTCCTAGCAACAGAGTTCTAGAACAAAGAGCTAACATTGTACATGACTGAGCTGCATACTTGAATTGTTGTGAATTCCTTTGAGCTGCATAGAACTCTCTCTCTCTCTCTCTCTCACGCGCGCGCACACACATACACACACACTAGCAAATGTTTGACCCATTACAGGAACCTTGACATTCCATTCACATCTTGAAAATAGGTGTTTGACATTAATAACTCTAAAATCCCAGTTGGAGCAATATGGCAGTCATTGAAAGCACTGTCCACACGTGATGAAGAGTATATGTCCTAAATTGGTTTCTTCTTGTCATGCAGCTTCTTGTTGTGCTTTAGTGCCAATGTGTAAAGTTGATCACTTTCAACTTCATTTTTGAATTTGTTGAAATTAGAAAGGGAAAATATTAGTTTGCTATTGCATAGCAGATGAATAAACTTTGTTCGTTTATGTTGCATGGCTATGACAGACAGCTAAATGAAATATGTCATGATAGTGATACTCTTAGTTGGTCATAGCTTTAGGAGTTGTAAATTGCAGAAATTGAATTTAAAATATAGTGGTTCCTATTTCACAAGTGAGGTCAAGGGCGTGTATAGCATTTTGGATTTGATTTGTATATTCCGCTTGTTTATGTGCTATTTATCAAAATCTGTGGCTATCGCTGATTGTAACAACCTGTGTGTTTAGATGCTTGAAATCTACAAGTTTCTGTATGTTCATTTGAGGTCCACACTTTGAGTTTGTCTGATCTCTAATGCAGTCTTTTCCTCTTTTCTGCAGAGGCATATTTATGGCCATCAGGGAAAGAACATCCAAATCTTTGCAGATGACAGTAGTTTGGCTGTCAATCCTTCTTATATAATATCATGGTTGGATCTTTTGTCCCGGAAACCTAGAGTGGCACCATTCCTCCCAAAGAATGACCCATTTATCATGGCATTAAAAAAGGTTTTTAACTATGTTATAATCTTTTGTTTTAGTGCAATTTGGTGTATGCCCTTGATTTGTCTATTAATTCTCTCATGGCAATGGTTTTCACTTGAAGATTACCTTGAATTCCTGGAGTACGTTTTTACATGTATTTCCGGATTAAACTGGACACTGAACCAAAAGTTCCTTCAGCCCTTTTAAGTTTTATAATCATGTTTGTTGCTGAGGCAACTTCTGGCTTAAAACTGGGTGTTGTGCTTGAAAACATCAATTGGTTTTTGTTGTTGGCAATTTCCTGCCTCAACCTAGCAATGAGGGGAATGAAAATGGTGGAGATTTTCCTGCCTAAAGATTTCATGGCAATGCCCATTACACTTCTAGAGATAATACAGCTTTTAGTTGGGAATAACCTAATTGTTAACTTCATTGAATGTTATTATATACTTTTTATTTAACATTTTTGGTACCGTGCAAGCACTTATACTTTCTGAATTAAAATTGTAGAATCTTACAGGAGTTCAGAATTCGTGTGATGATCCCGAGTTATTTTTTTTCATTTCATTTATTATATGGGAAGTACTCATACATTGCTGAGGTCAAATGCCTATGTTTTCAGTGGCATGTAGTACGAAACTGCAGATAGATACTTTTAGGTGAGAGCTGGGCAAAGGAGCTTTTAGTTTGCTTTACTGTCTGGGGTTAAGGGTGGGGTGGGTTGTGGAATTAGTGCTTGCCATTATTTGAGTTGCAATAATATAGGGGTATGGGAAAGTAAAGGAAAATACAAGAACCAACGTTTCCTTGATGGACTTACTGATCGCATTTTGTTGATTTCTGATTCTCTTCTTCCATTTCCATCAGTGCTTGAATTTTATCTATAATTCCCTTATATTTTCTGTCAGGAATTGGAAGATCATACTGATGAGGTGAATGTACAAAATGAAGTTCTCGATGGGTTGTTTACTTTCTATGATTCGACTAAAGCTAGACTTTACATATATCAGGTATTAATTACATGGACTCTGCTTTCCTTTGTGCTGGATATAAATAGTGTTCAAGTCTACTATTGTTTCTGCACTTATACACTGCCACAATTTCGTAGTGCTGAAATAAAATTTGTGTTTTTTCTTGGGGAAGTAACCCTCTTGATGCGTCTGGCCTCAAACATCTTCATGCCTTATATTTTTAGACATACAATCTGTACCACGCTATTGCATTTTTTGCTTGTTTTTGGGTTGATTTTTCTGTTGTTGGAAGTTAGTGTAAAGAAAATGGATCTATCAGAAATGTCTATTTCCCTATGTATTATTTGTTTGTTCAGTTTTCAATGGCTTGCAAAATAATCAGTTTCAAGTGTTATTACAGGTAGCTAGTGTAACATTCGACTTGCTGTTGCTTCTAGTGTTGGGATCGTATCTGATAGTGCTATTCAGTTTTCTTGTAATCACTACTCGGGTATTTGCTCCTCATCTTTTCATTATCAAGCATGAAATTTGATATTTTATGATATTATTTACTTTTCTTTTTAAAATGTGCTTCCTTGTACACTGAGAGGAAAAATGGATATCTGAAGACACTAATATCCCTTACGATGTCATCAACAGGGCCTCGACGATTTAATCAGTATATTTCGACGACCTCCTTCTCGCAAAGTCAAAACAGCTTAGGTGACTGAAGGACAGGATAATGCACGAAGTTTCTTGCTTTTGCTAGGAATGTCTCATGTAGCTTCTTAGATTGGGTTACAATGGGGGTTCGATGGTTTTGAGGAAGATAATTTATCATAGCAAAATGGGAATCATAATTGTGCGAGGAAAATTGTGTGATTATTTTTTTTATCCACGTTGCCGGCTCCTTTTCTAAGGATGGTATGTGTTTGATCCTCTGCGTATGCACATTGTGATAGACTTCGGTGGTGTAACTGGCAAAAGGAAATTTGTTATTCAGCAATTAGATCATCCTAATTTTTGACTTAGCAGAACATTTTGTTCTATTCAGATCACCATGGACCTCGTTGCAGCCAGCATCACTTCTTCAATTGCATCGAGAGCTCAAGCATGAAAACTCTTGGATGTAATAGGGTTGTTTTTTTTTTTATTTGGAGCCAATGATTTTGCTGTTATTAGAGTACACATCAAGGGGTTCATAATACCTGTACCCATTACAAATAACCCTAGGATTTACATGGAGAGGGATTAAACAGAAAAAAATAGTGCATTTGCTGTTCCTTTAGCTAGTAGGTGTGTGCCAGTTTTTTCTGCTGCCAGGAACCCACTTCTATTCCCAATTAGGATGGTTTGTGAAAATTGAGAAAATCTCTTTGGCATCATTTTGCAACAAGACTGTCCTGGAGGAACTTCTGTTCTGTAATACCTCTCCATACCGTGAAAGTCTTCAATATCCAGAGGCCAATAAGATTCCATAGAAGAATCTCTTTTATCTATGCTATGGAGAAGTAATGCTTAAATAACTGATTGTTTGCTCTATTGGAATAGTATTAAAGATGTCTTAACGATTGTTCAAGACGAGTGTGATAATCTGTTCTAACGGGATTGTTCTTGAGCTTTCACGGAGATGGTTCTTTGATCCCCAACCGGGTAGCAGCACTTGTGTTCTTCTGACGGATAAAGAACAAACAACTAAAGTTTACATGGGTCTTCGTGTGGGCAAGTGAGTTTCTTGTGTCTTAGTTGGTAAAACCCATGGCTTAAATACCGGATCAAACAAAGGAATCCAATTAAATAAAACAGTAAGTGTACCCATTGCGGACCTTATTTCTCCAAGTCTTTGGACCTTCTAATTGATATCTGGACTCAATAAGTTGTCTTTCCCTTGGAAAAATGTGTTGTATTTACCTGTGCCGACTATCAATTCGTTTCTTCGAGTACCAGGCATGGACATGTTTACTCCCTCGTAGTTTGGGAAAGGATGCTGCTTTTGAACTGCAAGTGAGGGTTACAAAAGAAGACCTACGAAGTTTGATGCTTTTGCCCTGACTCATACATGTTTTGCTGTGTCTGCATCCCATTCCACAGGATACATATGGACCATCAAATGCTAAAGGGAACTCAATGGAGAAGTTAGTTTTGCTAGGGATGTCTAGAAGTTCAACAGCCAAGGAGAGTTCAAAAGCTTGCTAAAGCAATAAGAGTAAACCAAGCTAAAAATGAAACATCGGACTGTGCACCCATGCGTACAGAAAAGAATTGAAAGGTTACTATCAACTTTCAGATGCTGGCTCTGGGGGTCCTCTTGCAATTGGCGCACCAGAATTGAAATTCCTACCGGGCCTGACATTGTCCACGAAAAGTACACGTCCATCTAGCGGCTGCAAAAGATTCCACTTTTATTTTTGCTAGTTTGCAATTATGACAGCCAGAAAAAAGAGAAAATAAACAGGATAAAAAGAGATAACTTATGTCTTGCCTTCCCATCCATGTCTATCAACGCCTGCTGGGCTTCATCCTCTTTAGCAAAAGTCACATACCCATAACCTTTTGATCTGTTTCTGACTTTATCCATTATTACTTTTGCTGGAAAAGGAGAAGAACCGGATGTCAAAATATTAATACGCGAAAGGATGTTGACGCTTATGATGGCAGGAACAGAAGTTACCTTCAGTTACTTCGCCAAATTTTGAAAATGCTTCTGCTAATCCCTCTTGTGTGGTGGAGAAAGATAGACCTGCAACAAATTCATGAACTTTATCAATACTCTGAGTTGAAAAGCTGCATGTATCAAGGGATGCAACTCCAAGAGTCAAAAGGATTGCGTGGCATCAATTAATGAGTATGCATTCTGTGGTCTAAATATTCAACATACCTGAATTTAATATACACTAGTACATGTACATGTGGGGGCAGACTTTTTTGCGTTCTGATATTTGATCAAGAAATCATAGAAAAGTTCTACCACTGTTCCCAATTCGAGCAATTGAATAGTGTACTTACTTGAGAAATCAGAATTAAGCTCAAAAGGAATTGAATACGGTGATCAGAGGAATACAATTATTAGCAAAGGTGATGGACGCTGGTTATAGTATGGGCTAAATGACTGAATAAACTATAAGCACTATCCAGCTCAGAAATAATCGGCGCTAGCACAGGTTGTTCTCACTATCTACCAAGTTTTAGGGCTTCCTATCACTCAAATGTTACTATCCGAAAAATAATACTGTGCTTAAGCATTCTGATTGAAATTAAACCATTTTAGAGTTCAAGGGTTCCATTTTGGTTCAATTTTCAGCAGATTTGGCAAGGTGTAGTAGTAGTAGTACAACCTCAGCAGATACAAGAACAAAAGTTTGTCGTACAATCACCATTGCTGATAACCAAAGCATACTCCTTCATTCTAAGATTCCAGAAACTTTGTGTTTGATTCTGGTTATGAATCAAATATTGTGTTTTGAATTTTATCAAATAAAACTCTAAACTGGCTTAGACACTGCAATTTATCCGCTCCCTCCACTAGCTTAATGGGTCACCAAGGAAGAGCATATAAAGGCCACAGGAGCAGAAATGGAAGACAACCTGTGAGAAGTATAAGAGACATTGATGCCAATGACATCACAAAATAATATCGTCCTCGGTGAAACTACCTGAGAGAGAAACTAAAGAAATAAATCCAAAGACAGGGAGAGAGAACGAGTGAAGTTGGGGACGTGAACAACCAGAGCAGTATCAGAGGAAGTTGTCTTTTAGTTGACTGTAAGAGGTCCACAACCTGGTCAGACTTCTGGCACATGAACACCAAGCCCCTGAAGCATGCAGTCTTCACCAGGGACCTCCAGTCCCTCCCCTCTAGAGGCAGCACCTTATTCACCACCAGGTTGCCCAAAATCACCAAAACCTTAATCTTCAATTTCCCAAACCAACTCCTCAAACTCCTAGCTAAACTCCTGGATTCCCAGAGCAACCTTTAAAAACATTTCCCAAAGGAACCTTTTCTTTTATTGGATTATAATCAATATAAGTTGAAATTTGACTTGAATTTATCTTCAATCAACAACTGGACAGCATTCATGCTTGATCTGATAGATACGATTTTCCCTTTAAGCATTGAGATGTCCTGTTTTACAAATAAACTATGCACTCCTATTTTAGAAAAGGAATGATCAGACTGATCAACCCTCCTTATTCTTCAATCCATAACGGGAGAGGTTCCATTCCCAATCTGATGGATACGATTTTCACTTCAAGCATTGAGATGTCCTGTTTTACAAATAAACTAAATACTCATGTTTCTGAAAAGGAATAATCACATTGATCAACCAGAGTTATTCTGTATATGATGCCAACTTATCACCCAACCATAATCACAAGCTGGATGAAAAGCAGAATTACCAAAAATACTAAATTGAAATTTGCTAATAAATACACTAGGGATAAAGTGTGCTGGTCAGCAATTCGAACAGACTTCAACTACTGCATCAACACAAACTGAATCCCTTACATGGAGATATTTTCTTCGCAAGGGAATACAACCAGAATCAAGTTAGCCATTCCAATGTCGACACATTTCTAATTCTCAAGTAGTTCAGTGCATTTCATCAAAACCTTCAATGGCTTCATCACTCGGCAACACAAACTGAAACTTTCAAAGAAACGGGCCCCAATATATTTGGCGACAGAAAAGTCCATTTCCATTTATTTTTTTTGGTTACTTTATTTTTCCTAAATTTACAAAGTGATCATAAGAAAGGAGTCGACAGCCAAATATCAACATTTCCAGCTTTTCTGCCAATAACCAAACGGAGTCCAACGCCAAAAACACCTTAACACAGAGATAGAGTAGTACCTTTGACGAAAAGCTGAGAGGCGATTCCTCTGCAGAAGATGAGTTGAGCTGGAGAATTGATAGGATTTGGATGAGCGAGATATCTGTATAGGTTGTGCGATTTTACTCTCAAAGCAGCCATGAGAGAGAATCAGAAAGAGCAAGTAACTGAAACCTCTGTACAAAGATCACTTTGTTTGGAGTTCAAGGTTCTCGTTCTGATATATCAGAGATTGGGAAATTTGTGAGGTTTAGTTCCAGTTAAAAGCGCTTTCAAAACCCTCAAAGGTTGCCGAAGTGATTAGGCCCAATTGGGATTGTGGATAAGGGCATGGTCCAAGTTGGATTTCTCACGGTCAGAGACGGAGCTACTTGGTGGTGTTTGTTTATGAAAATTTCATAGTTATGGAAATGTTGGGTATTGAGATTTATAAAAAAGTACAGATATTTTATAAAATTTGATGAAAAAGTGAAAATAAAAATATTTAATTAAATATTATAATATTATTTTATAATTTGACGAGGAGATATTATTTTATAATTGTGTAAAAATTTTGAGGGTAGAAATTTCAACCCAAAACACCACGGAGTAAGGGAGACGGCATAGCCCCGTGTATACAAAAATTACTATGAAATATGGTCCTTGTTTGTACGGCCAAAATATCTTCTTTTTTTAAATGAAAGTCCGTAGATTTTATTAGAATTTATAAAAAAATTATTAAAGTGCGTAAAAAGGTGTTAAGAGTTTGTATAAAATTGTTAAAGTTCGTGAAAAAAAAATGGGAGTTTGTAAATCACATAAATGTGTGCTACTTGGAAACAAACTTCCTTTTGTTTTTCCTTCTGGGGGGAATAGCTCAGCGTTAATTCGAAATATTGATCTGCACTAGAAAATTTAGTTGAGAAGCCACAACATAGTTAGGACAATATTACAAATATAAGAAGCGTGGTGGGAAACTCAAGATTACCAGCTTCCACCACCATGGAAAACCCACACTAATTACAACATGAATGGGAACTGTATTATGATTAGAAAGGTGATTATAGATAAATGCTATACAATCTCCACCTCACATGCACTCTCAGCTACAAATTAAAAACAAAATAAAAACACGAGAGAACTAGATTGTAAACAAAACTCCAGCATCTGGATTGAAATGCCTCTTCCCTGTGGTTATGAGTGGTGTGCATTCAGAAGAGCTCGATGCACCATGTCAATAAATTGATTGTCCTACCACACATGCAAAATTTATCAGCTACCATTGAGAAAGCAGCTAACAATGTATAGGAAAAAGAGGTTGCGGTCAGAAGTTTATTAGAAACAGGATATGGACTATATGTGCTTTTACCATGCATTTCTAACATTGGTTCTAGATGTCCCCTAGGCACTTGAAAAACAAACTGATCGCACATATGATACAAACCTAATACTTAGGTATGTCCCAGCCATTAAGAACTTTATTTTAGGCATATTTGGTGCATTAATGTTCGCAATTATTATTATTTCATTCAAAAATACAAAACAGAGAGAGAGAGAGAGAGAGAGAGAGAGAGAGCTTGAAGTTCCCTGTACTTTCTTGTTGTTAAATGCATGTAAACTGCTCCTACTCTTTTTAGGAAATACTTTTGTCTTACTCTCTTCAACTTTGCCCTCTAGTACCCCCCTGCAACCCAGTGGTTAGGAAAGTGTCGATCTACACTTGTTTTGCTCCATTTGAAATCTTGTTACAACTAATAAACCATGCGTGTGAAGAACAAAGCCCCAAGAAGGTAATGCAGAAAACCAGTTATATGTAGCACACTTACAAAACAACCCCCAAATTGTGAAAAAAAACAGACAAGAATCTTGGACAAGTATACACCAGTCCAGCCTTAAGTCCAGTTTCTGTGAATCCTGCTATTCTATACAGCCTAACACCCAATCGTCTGCGCACTGTCCTTTATGTAAAAAAAGCAAACGAAGAGTAGGGGAACTTTGTTACAATGAAACAGCTACCAACCAAATTGCTAACCATTTCCAAGGCATATTTCTCTTTCCTGAGAATGTGGCGGGAAATATTACCGAACTAGAAAATAGGTTTCTTTTATCTCTATGTGAATACAATTGACTTCGAACTATTTGATTATCCAATGAAAGCTCAAAGTCATCTGTAAGTGACATGTCCAGAAAGCATTTGAGTAACAATTCATGACCTAGTGGCAATCAATTAGATGTGAAGCTGAGTAAAAATGCATTATACAAACACACACAAAAATTGGTAATCGGATAGTGATATCTTCTCAAAGGAAAATTATAACCACGAACCCCCAGAAGTATGATACATGCAGAACAAGCTTTGAACGTTTTAGTAACCAACCTGAACAAGCACAAGGAGTGCATCTCGGACTCTGTCTCGGCTAATAACCGGTCCATAGTTTGACATTGGAATGGATGCAGGAGTAAGAGACAGTGGAGGACTAGGAGGTGGAAAAGGTTGTAACAATGGAGCACCATATGGGCGTTGTAGACTTGCTGCTGGAGGAAGTGGAGGAGCAGAAGGCATGGATGAAGAGACAGGTGGCATCATTGCAGAGGATGAAGGAGGAGGTACAAAGAATGAAGAGGGCTTTAAGAGATTAGTTGTCCGGTTGCTGTTGGAATCAGTAGTATCGAGGGGCATTAAAGGAGTAGATGATGACAAAGGAGATGGTATTTGCAAGGTTGGCACAGTGGGAGAGGCAACACTGACAGGACGGGAAGGTGGAGGGACAGATGCAGAGGACTGGTAAGGTTGTCCACTCATTGCTGCATTTGAAATGTTCCCGATAGTCATAGCTGCCTGCAATAAGGTAATCAAGAAATTCAGCCATGATCAACTAGGACAAGCTTACTGAAATTATTATTTTGTTTGTGGACAGTAAAACAAAAGTTTTACCTCTAAATCTGTAAAAGTTATCATGTACTGATCAATACAGATATGAAGAATGCAATCTATATAATCATTAAGGCACCCCTTTTGGATAAAGGAGACAAGTTGTTTCTAGAACACAGATATCAGGCCGTAACCGGAAGTGTGATACATCTACATACCTTTAAATAAGAGTTAACTCCTAACAAAAAGATTTAAACTAATAGAAGTCCCTTTTCTAGAATCCATAAAATAAGCCACACAAAGTGATCTACACATCCGATGTCACAGACCAGGAAACTTTGGATGTGATGGACTGAAGCGACATGAGATCGGTGTCCAACCTCTAGCTTAAACTGAAACACTTTTTTACACCAAATGAGGAGACAAGCTTTCCTTATAAAGAGAAGAGATTCTTCACAAAATCCATTGTGATGCCAGTCCATGAAGGATGAAAAAAATATAGGAATTTTAGACAAAAAGTTGAAATGCCTTCCAAAAACACTATATTGATCTTAGAATTTCTTTTTGAAGAGAACGAAGAGATATCATTGCATGATAAGAAGGCTTCAAGTTCTAGGTAAGAAAGCTTAAGACAATGGCATCAAAAGGTTTCCAGAACTAGATAGCACTTTCCACTAGAGTACGATAGATTTCTACGTACACTGAAGAAGTTCACAAAGGAAGGATCATCAGAAACTTCTGTGACATTGGAAGCAATCAACGATGATGGCTCCAGAGGACCGTCCATAACTGCCATAGTTGGGACTGCTTCCAGTTCCTCAAACTCACTGCAATGAAACATAAGTGAAACATTTATTTGTAGAATTTCTATAACCAGATATATACAAGATTATCTAAGATACGCGATGAATGATTGTCAAGGGTGCCAGACAAAGGAAAGACAAAAATAAATACCACTTAAAAAGGAAGGAGATAGAAATTTTCATTGCACTTCTAGGTTAACAGACCATTGATTATTCATTAGGATTTAACATAACAGGGTTCTTTAAGAAATGAGATTCACTGGACCTGCTATTATAATTATGTAGAAAGAAAAACCATTATTTTGAGAGGAAATGTAACTGAAGATTGACAACTATAAAGAAGTAGAACCGCATATGTCGACACTACAACAATCATAAAGATGCAGAGGCAGATACCATAAGGATGAAAAGAGGATAACATGAAAAGGGGGAAAAAACGCAGGAAGCTCAAAAGAGGAAACGCAAGCGATAGAAAGTAAAAGCACAACGATTTCTGTAATTTGCTTTTGGTAACTAGGAAACATAATTGACAAAATCATTCAAAATAAAGGTTCTATATCATAAAAAATCATATTTAAAACACAATCACGCTTTCTGAGTTCACAAGTAATCATATAAAAGACAGTCAAGATTGGAATGACCAACCTTTTTGAAGACACCTTTGACTTTTGAGGCACCTTTGAGTAAGCATTGAGTATCCTGCGACCATAGAAATGAACAAATGAAAAAACGCATAGGTTGAGAACTTTTGTTTTCTAAGAAAAAAAAAAACTCTATGCATCCCAATTTTTGTCAAATGGATAATAAATAGACTTCAGATAAGACCAAGCAAACATGTGTAACAACTACATATGGAGGCCTTATGAATTGCAAAAAATTATCCACGACCATAAGCAAATGGCTTCCTGTAATCAAATTACTCATTTGATAAACCATTCCACAACACATGGACGCAAATACAGAAAACATAAATACATCGATATGATACGACTAAGATAGCACAGGATTAATTACCCAAAAAAAGATACCACAGGATTATGCTTACATAACCGGGTACATTTATTAATTTCCGAGTGTATATGCTTAAGGACAAATACATACATAACCGATGCTCCCAAATATCCCATAACTTGGTTAGAGAGAGAAGCTCTGTCTTCTCTCTAGAACACTCCTTTCCAAACGTTCGTAAGGTTAAAACGATGTCTTTTGTACGTAATTTCCGTGTTGAATCGAAGGAGTTTAAGGTGTCCATTAGCGCTAAAGGAGTGGTCAAGTTTACGGAATGGAGTGTCCAGACCACCACCTCGATTCATATGGAGAAGTTTGGTGTCTTGTGGATGGTGAATATGACGGATAAGCTTTTGACAGCCGGGGAAGCCTCTGATTTTTCGTCCAAGCTTAACGCTGCAGGTCGTGGTTTTTTGGCACAGAGGTGTCGGAATAAAGGAGGTCGCTACGTAGCCATAGTCGAGTATAGTAGAGGCCGGAAGGTGGGGGTGGTGATGGTACCAGAAGGGCGCTATGCCATCGGGTGGCAGATTCTGAACCAAGTCTTCCAAGAGGCGGTGGTACATTTCCGTTCGCAACAGCATCGGAATGTCTCGACACTCCGTCCTAACCTACGGTCAGACATTTCCTACCGTGATGTTGTGAGGGGAGGTCAGGTATTGACCGGTGCAAACAGCAAATCCGAAGCTCGACAGGATGAGAGTCCGGTTGATGGTGGAGGAGTAGCCTCGCCTAGGGGAAAGCAGCTATTGAGAGGCGACAGAAGAAAAGTAGGGGAAGACATTGGGCAGGGTGCGTTTCACGTAAATGGCAACGCAGCCGAATTGCTTTTTGGAGAGCAGGGCTCGCATGCATCATTCGGCGACGACAGTGGCTCAGGTGCTGGGGATGACAGGAGTCGTGCAGTGCAGGCCGAGAGGATGTCTGGAAGTGCCACGTGTCTTATTACGCAGGAGTTCTGGGTCCAATTGGCGGGCTTGCGGAGCCAAATGAGTAGGCTTGAGAACGTATTAGAAAAGTTGGGCGTGGGAGGCCCAGTTGCGCAGGAGATGAAGTGCAACGTTTGTGGGTTCCGTTTGAAAGTTCAACCGACTATGCCGGCCCAGCAGATTGGGCTTGTTCATCAGCAGGCCGAGAATGGTGGGCTGGTGGACGAAAAGGGGATGGATGGCCTTGTGCTTATATCAGGAGGGGTCCAGTCAACTTTGTCGGCCCAGCAGATTGGGCTCCTCAGCAGGTCGAGAAGGGTGGGCTGGTCGACATAGAGGAAATGGACGGCCCTGCGTTTAACTCGGCAGTCGACGAGTTTGGAGCCCCGACAGTGGCAGGGGAAGATACAGTCGACGTGTTTGGGGCCCCGACAGTGGCTGAGGCCCTTACCCACGCCGGTCCGGTGCGGGAGTCCTTGCCGCGGGTCGCAATAGCCTGCCGGGAACCTCCCTCCCTGTCTGAGTTGGGTACCGATACGTCACACGACCACCCAGTAGCTACCATGCGTGTTGTCGTTCCGGCAGGGGACCCGGTGGTGACGCAATGGTCTTCTGAGGTTCACGACGTGCCGGCACCTTTGTGCTCTCCAACGATGGAGCATCCCGGTGAGACTCCTGCTTTGTTTGTAGTATCAGCTAGTAGAAATGATCTGGGTGGGGTTCAGTTGTGTGCTGCCTCGGGTGGCACAGAGGCCCTGCAGGTGGTTAGGTTAGAGGGGGTGATGTGGCTCCTTTAACACACACTGAGGGAGAAGGGGTATTTGCTCTCTCTGTAGATTCGAGTGATACAGAGGCTGGGCAGTTAGTAGCCTTCGAGGATGGTGCTGTGATTCCAACTACTTATCAAGTGGGTGATGGGGTGGTTGGTTCGGGTCTCGAAGGGGGAGGTGGTGAGGGGTCTTCTGAGCTTCTTTGGGCACCCTTGCAGGTTCATTATCCGAAGTCTCAGTGGGTTTTGAAGATGGTGTCATCTTTTCGGAAAATGGTGGGAGTGTCTTGTGCGGGGTATGACGACAAACTGATGGAGTTGTTTGAAGAGTTGGAGCAAAATAGGGTTGACATCAAGGGTAGGATATCTCATTGTCGATCGGGGGGGAAGTTAGTAAGGGAAATGAAAGCTTTGGTGTCCTCCATTAATTACGAAGGAAATCGGGCGGATGCTAGGAGGAGCAGGTCAGGAGGGAGGGCTATTCCGGTTGTTAATGCAGCCTAGAATCCTGAGTTGGAACGTTCGGGGCCTTAATGACTCTGTTAAGTGCTCTAGGATTGGAAATTTAGTTCGTAGTTGGAAGCCGGTTCTTGTGTGTTTACAGGAGACTAAAGTTGAGGATGTTTCGAGGGCTCTGGTGAGACGATCGTGGGGGGTCCTCATGTGAGGTGGAGTAGTTTGCCAGCGGAGGGTGCTTCAGATGGGATCTTAATACTATGGGATTCTCGTGCTTTGGAGTTGGTAAATGTTTGTATGGGGATTTACTCTTTGTCTGTCCTCTTTAAGAATGTGGAGGATGGGTATGCTTGGGCATTCTCTGGGGTGTATGGTCCTAATGATGACTCCCGTCGTAGATTATTATGGGATGAGCTGGCTGGTATTTTCTATTGGTGGAATGCACCGTGGTGTATTGGTGGGGATTTTAATGTCACACGTTTTCCGGGTGAGAGGTCTGGCTTGGGTGGCTTTGGGAGACCGATGACTGAATTTTCAGATTTTATATCTGAGATTGGGTTGGTTGACGTTCCGTTGGTTGGCGGTGTCTTCACATGGTCGAATAATCGTTGTTGGTCCAGGATTGATCGATTCCTTTTTAGTCCAGAGTGGGAGAGTTTGTTCCCGAGGATTATCCAGCGACGTCTGCCTCGTCTGTATTCCGATCACTTTTCAATTATGTTGGAGGGTGTTTCAGTTGGGGGTGGTAAAAAACCTTTCAGATTTGAAAATATGTGGTTAAAGGTGGAGGGGTTCGTGGATCGTATTCAAGAATGGTGGAGCAGTTATGATTTCGCGGGGTCTCCTAGTTTTGTACTCAGTATGAAGTTGAAGGCTCTGAAACGAGATTTAAAAGATTGGAATACAAATGTTTTTGGTGATCTCTCTTTTCGGAAGACGTCTTTGCTGAGGGAGCTATCTTTGCTGGATGATGAGGGTTCTCTGGATATTGGGGGTGCTGCAAGAAAGATGGATATCAGGAGGGAGATGGATCAGTTGCTTGATTTGGAGGAAGTGAGTTGGAGGCAGAAATCTCGGGCTTTGTGGCTCAAGAAGGGGGATAGGTGTACGAAGTTTTTCCATCGAGTTACCAATTCTCATAGAAAAAGTAATGCTATCTCTCGCCTTGAGGTGGATGGGGAGTTGGTGGAAGACCCTGTTGATATTTCTTTGAGGATTGTTAGCTTTTATTCATCTTTGTATACCGAGCCTTATCAGTGGAGGCCTTCTTTGGATGGACTGGCTTTCGATATGATTTCGGGGGAGGAGGCGGGGTGGTTAGAAAGACCTTTCGAGGAAGATGAGGTGTCTGGGGTGGTTAGAGGTTTTAATGGAGATAAAGCTCCCGGGCCAGATGGTTTTTCGCTAGCGTTCTATCAGACTTGTTGGGAGGTGATTAAGGACGATGTTATTTCCGTTTTTAATGAATTTTTCCGGGAGGGTAGGTTTGTCCGAAGTCTGAATTCTACTTTTCTTGTTCTCATCCCGAAAAAACCGAGAGCAGTTGACTTGAAAGATTTTCGTCCCGTCCCATCAGTCTCGTGGGAGGAATCTATAAGATTCTAGCTAAGCTCTTGGCAAACAGATTGAAGTGTATGATGAACAAGATTATTTCACCTACTCAGAGTGCTTTTGTGGAGGGCCGGCAGATTCTGGATTCTGTCTTGATAGCTAACGAGTGTATTGACTCTAGGTTGAAAATGGGAGCCCCGGGCTTATTGTGTAAGTTGGATATTCACAAGGCCTATGACCATGTCAATTGGAGTTTCCTTCTGTATTTATTGCGCGGATGTGGCTTCAGTGATAGGTGGTGCAGCTGGGTTAGTTTTTGCATTTCTTCCGCCCGATTTTCTGTACTGGTGAATGGATCCCCGGAAGGTTTCTGTAGTAGTTCTCGGGGCTTGAGGCAAGGAGACCCTCTCTCACCTTTTTTGTTCGTCATTGTTATGGAGGCTCTTTCTCGTATGATGGCGCAGTGTGTATCGCATGGTGCTATTGATGGTTTTCAGGTTGGTGGTGCGAGTGGTGTGACTCTTAGTGTTTCCCATTTACTTTTTGCGGACGATACGTTGATTCTGTGTGGGGCTGAGGAAGCTCAGTTTCGTAGTATTCGTTGTTTGTTGTTATGTTTTGAAGCGGTTTCGGGGTTGAAGGTGAATCTGACAAAGTCGGAGGTTATTCCTATTGGTCCTGTTGATAATATGCAGAGATTGGCTTCTTTGTTGGGTTGTAGAGTGTCAGCTCTGCCTATGACTTATCTGGGGCTTCCTTTGGGTGCAAGTTACAAAAGTGTGAGGATTTGGGATGACATTTTGGAAATGATGGAAAGGAGGTTGGCGGGTTGGAAGCGTATGTATTTGTCGAAAGGAGGTAGTAGGATCACTTTGATTAAGTCCACTTTATCTAGTCTCCCAACTTACTTTTTATCTCTTTTCCCCATTCCGCGAACTGTGGCGATGAGAATTGAAAAGTTACAAAGGGACTTCTTATGGGGTAGTGAAGACGGGGTTCATAAGTTCCATCTCCTTAGTTGGGAGAAGGTGTGTTCTCCCATTCAGTGGGGTGGATTGGGTCTGAGAAGGATCACTGTGTTCAATAAAACTTTGTTGGGCAAGTGGTTGTGGAGGTTTGGTATTGAGAGGGATAAATTGTGGAGAGGTGTTATTGCTGCAAAATATGGAACTTCGAGTGGGGGGTGGCTCTCTTTGTCTCCCAGCGCTTCTTATGGGGTGAGTCTTTGGAAGCATATCAGTAATGGTTGGGATTCCTTTTCTGAGCATAATCAGTTTATTTTGGGAGATGGTCGGCGCCTGAGGTTTTGGTATGACAAGTGGTGTGATGGGCAAGTTCTAAGCCGGACCTTCCCTTTAGTCTTCTCTTATCCTCTCGTAAGGAAGCTATGGTGGCGGAGTGCATGGAGTTTACTTCTTCGACCCAAGTATGGAATTTGCAGTTCTCTAGACATGTGAATGATTGGGAGCTGGAGGAGGTTGATGCCTTCTTTTCTCTCCTATATAAGCAGAGGGGGCGTCAGGATAATGTGGATGTGATGTGGTGGATGGGTTCGAAGAGTGGAGTTTTCTCGGTTAAATCCTTCAATGATTATCTTTCGGGTTCTGCGAGTTCTATCTCTTTCCCTTGGAAGGGGGTTTGGAGGGTGAAGGTCCCGATGCGAGTGTCTTTCTTTGTCTGGGAGGCTACCCATGGGCGTATTATGACTATTGATATCCTCAGGAGAAGGGGTGGTTATGTCACAGAGTGGTGTTATATGTGTAAGGGAGATGTTGAATCTGTTAATCACTTGTTATTGCATTGTAAGGTCGCTCGAGACCTTTGGATGTCGATCCTTGGCATCGTCAATGTTCATTGGGTCATGCCTGAAAAGGTGGAGGATGTCTTCCGGTGTTGGGGTAGGAAGTTTAAGGATCCTATAGCCAAGGCCATTTGGGGGATGATACCAGCGTGTGTATGGTGGTGCCTTTGGAGGGAGCGGAATAGGAGATGCTTCGAAGATTCTGCCCGTTCCTTTGGAAGCCTGCAGGGGGATGTTTTTCTTTCTCTTTTTTTGTGGGCTAATGCTCTTTTAGGGGGATGTTTTGAGGACTATGTTGATTTCCTTAGTTTCTTTATATGTATGCTTTGAGCGAATTTAGTACAACCTTTGTACTAATTTCACCTCGGTTCTTTTTCCCTTCAATAAAATTCTTCTTACTTATCAAAAAAAAAAATCCCATAACTTGGTTGGATCCTGGAAAGATTGTCCGTACATGCTCCAAAGTGCATGTCATGAACCCCTCCTATGCTCGTTCCTATCCATGTTAAATGTTGCGATTCCACTTTCACATGGATCTGGCATTTATGAGAGCGCCATATTTACGGCATGTAATTTTGCATTGAAAAAGTAAAATGTGAAATACAGACAAGTATACAAATCCCTCATAGCAATATCTGTGAATGTATATGCTACACGCATATCAATGAACTCATTGGAACCTCCTAAATCAAGTCCAATTAGTAATCTACAGTACGTTGTATCTGAGATCCACCGAATAGAACAAATCAAATGTATACAGCACCTTCACACCTAGGACTGAATGCATAGCATTGTCAACCATCTAGATCCTCTAGCCTCCTCCTAGCAATGTTGGATATAGATTTTCATGGAAAGCACAAGGCCAACAGTTACACAAGCGAGTAAAGAAAACTGTTAATAAGAATGAAACTTTAGAAACTTTCTAGCACAGTTTTCTACTAAAAAGTTTCCAAGATGGACTTCACCGATATATTTATCCTTCCACAAAACTAGCAGTTTAATCGTGAAAACCTTAAAAGTATTATCAGTTTTTGTACAACATAGATGTGCCTTAAAAGGATAGGTATAAAATGGTCCGACTTTAGAAGCGTACATCATACCACCTACAAAATTATGATTAATGAAAACCAAATCTTTCTGAAATGCGATGTCCACTTTCCACTCAATCAAACAACCAATGACATTATATTAATAGTCAATTCAGCAAAGGACAAACAAATGAAAGAAATCCCAACAAGCCATGTGATCAGGAAAGTCATCCCATCAATGTAAAAAACCCTTGTTCTTGTCCAGATTTTTTGTATCCCAAGAGACTAACACGTAGAATTGAAAAGGCATGAAATAATGCTTAATCTGTGCCGAAAATTAAACAAACATTGACGAAATGGGTGCAATCAAGCATGTGTGTGTTAACTATCCTAATTTGCTCGCACAAGATGCACAAAGAAAACAAAAAGTCCACATTCACAATACAGGACACACACGCAAGCAAGCACGCGGACTTGCAAGAACAGTTGCAACACAATGTTCAAGCCAATGCGCATCCAACGAAAGTGCAACAGTTCATCCAGACCATAGAATGATAGAGAGAGCCTAAGGTCAGACTCCCAGAAAGGGTTTCATTTAAAGCGATGATTACAGAAAGGTCCAATAAAAATGTTGCACTTCAAAAACAGGCAACTCAATCTACATCAAATAAACAAAGAACTATTGAGATTAAGAATTCTATACGATATGTAACAATGGAGAAACAATTTTACCTGTTGAAAAGATTTGCAACCTCTTCACATTCGCGTGCATTATAAAACCAAATGCCATTCACTTCTTGTGCTGCATTTCGATATAATAAATATGGCACCTGGACTTCATACTCAAAATCCTCCAACAGATTCTCCACCAAATTATCTGATTTAGACCAACATAACAAAATTCTATAGTCCAAACAAAAAGATGAAAAATACAAGTGCAGCACAAAAGGAATTTAATATCTCTGAAATCATTTGCTACAAGCAACATTTTTACCCTACTTGGGAATTAAATGATGCACAATTACCTCCAGGGATTACTTGGAATCCCAACTCAATGCACCTACATTTCTAAATCCTAATACAAGAACAGTACAATTAGCACTCCACTTTTCATGCATGCACTTAAAATCTATATCAGTAAGCTAAACATGGAGTGCCAATATATCTTCTATCAGTTGCTTAATAGATCATTACGTCTAAAGGAAAAATTAGGCAACTCAAACCAAAGAGGAATCAAAGCAAGTAAATAAAACATTGTCGAAATCGTATTAACTTGACGTGTTGCCAAAAACACTAAATGAATCATGCCGGAAAGGACAATCTCCACATAACGATCGGATCTAAAGTTATACAAACGCTGCTACCAACTAATAGGAAATGGAAAGATAATTATGCAATAGAGCTCAAAGAAACACACTAACCCGTATTGCGCCGGTTCATCACAATAAACTGAAACCGAGGTTGCATGTTCCTGAAATGACAGCAAAAAACTCCTCATACAACTGCGCAACTAACATTAATAGAACACCATAAAAAACAACCAAAGATCAAATTCCCAGTTTTCCCCCAAAAACTTGAAAAACAAACAAATTGTGTACAATTTTACATATGTATAAGAGATAAAAGACGACTCACCTCTTAACGACGAAGAGAGATCCTTCAACATCCTTCCGGCTCTGTAAATGAATCAAAGGAAATGGAAACAAAGAAAACAGTCAGAGAAAAGAGAAAAGTAGAGAGCTTGAGAATAGTGAGCGTGTGTCCGTGAGAGAGAGAGAGAGTATGTGTGGCGACCCATTGGCTGAGGTCGATGTTGAACTCATAGAAGGTGACGTGGGCAGCAGTGATGAGGATTTCCTCTACGAAGGGGTCGATTCTCTGGAGAACAGTGAGGTTGAGGAGCTTCGTGTTCTGCTGGTCCAGATTTGGCATCAGCTTCCCGCTCTGTGACATTTTTGCTTCTTTCACTTTCCTTCTTCAATTTTGATAGTCTCGGCCAACACAAGCCCTAGAATTTGGGGAACTTGCAGAGGATTCACGAAGAAGGTGAAAACAGTGTCTACCACCACCATTCAGCTCGTTTCTTAAGCTTCTGTCGATGTGACTAAAATACCCTTCCAACTAAAACCAACGACTTATATTTCAGTCTTCAGATGCAAGCAAACGACGGCGGTTTTTACTTTTTTTTTCGTTTTTTTTTAAAATTGAATAACCTTTTCAAATTTGTAAATATAAATTCAAATTAACAGCATTTGAAAACTAAATATTAAGTGGTTAAAATTTTGTGCGTGAAAGTTAGTGAAAAAATTAAAAAAATTATATGAATGAACAAAAAATAAAAAAAATGAAGAAAGAAATTTTTTTACAATGATAATAAAATTTTGAAAAGTTAAAATGAAATATATAAATTTAAAAAAATAGAAAAAAAATTAAAGCTAAAAAAGGTGCAACAGGGTGGGGGAGGGCCCCACCCGCACCTGGAGAGGACTGAAGAAGGGTTACCTCTGCACCTACACCACTGCTTTGGGTGGAGCCACAACCTGAAACCTGCACACGTCCGGTGCTAGCCTCACCAACCCCGTTTCACTTTTCTTTTTTTTAAAGTATTTTCATTTTTTTTCAATTTTGTGTTTTTTTATTTCTATCTTTTAGTTTTTATCATTTTCTTTTTTACCACTAGAAATGTCACTTTATACAGATGGTGTGCCAAGTCAAAACTTTATCAAGTTTCGGACCGTGTTACAAGGGGCCTTAATTTTTGAAACTTTAATTCTTAATGCCACTTTAATTTTTGAAACTTAAAACTTAATGAGTATTTTACCTATTTGAAATTTTTTTCAACAGTAGGTAGAAATCCCATTAGTCTTTTAGCCTTATGTCTTCCTCTTATAAAAATACAAATATATAGAGATAAATACATTTTGCACTTACTAATTTTGAAGGTCTTGACACTTTACACGATAATCTGTTATTTTTGTCACATTATACTTGATTTTAGACATTATTACAATTTTACCCTTCATAAATGATCATTACAAAAAAAATATGGAGACAATTATCATTTCACACATCAAAAAATCATTTTCAGTCCAAATTAACCAAAAATTTTAAGAATGGTGTAAAATGTCTAAAATCAATAGTTGGTGGGTGCAATGTAACAAAAGTAATAAATTATGGTACAAAGTATCAAGATCTCGTAATTGAAGCATGCAAAGTATATTTAGTCCAAACATTATTAGAAAAAAAGACTTTAAAATTGCGGGTTGACCCCAAGTCGTTATACCCTAAAATCAGTGAGAATCTCTTTTTTTTTATATGATGCAAGAAATATATGGCTTATCAAAAACAAAAATTGGGTTGTGATACCGCCAAAACTTCATTAATTTTTATGATCAAATAGGAGAGAAGAAACTTGTAGGATTCTGATAAAATTGTGAATATTTAGGTGATGTTAAAGTTGTATTGACATGTGCGCAGAAGTTATTAAAAGATATTAATGTTTGTAAAAAAAAAAAAGTAATAAAATGTTGTATTGAAATACATATATTTTGTGATGTTTGACATACAAATATAAAAGTAGAATAAAAATCCTAAATAAAAAAACACTCAACCGAACATGCCCTAAGAGACTAACGACACATCAAAGTCTCATAGTCTGGTAGTGTGACCAACATAGATAGTTACATCTTGGAATATTTTTGCCAAATAATCTATGGTGAGATAAAAGAGAGCTACATAAATAAATGGAAGAATTTGGTTCAAGACTGAGAATTTGCATGAAAATTTTACAAAATAATGGTTTGGATGCTCATAGGTTGTTTTGGGGTGTTCAAATCTCGGGAGTTTTTTTAGACTAAAACCTAATAAAACATAATAATTAAATGTCCCCGTTAAGAATTGGCATCAATAACAATTTGAAATGCAAAATATATTTATCCCCAATAACAAAATTAAACTATTCCACTACAAAATCAACAAAACAAAAGCTTTTCGGTCCACAAGAATTTCGAGACAATCTTTATACAACACCGTGAACCTACCGTGTTCGAATAGTCCGACCGCCGAGGAACAGGCCGGCATTGCTTTTCACTATTTTCCCATACCACAGTTGTACCAAATTAACTAAGGAAACGATTCTAGATTGTGTTATAGACAACTAAAAACTTGTAGATACATCTTATTGATAAAGCCTAGGATACCATAAATAAGGGTGTCACTCACAGGTCTTCAGTTTATAGGAAATGGTTTCTAACTTTCCTTACTCCAATGTTTAAAATATCAGCAAAAAAAAGAAGACGATGCAAATGTCTTAAAGTTTGGAACTCATTCAGTTGCCTTGCCTTTGCGCCTGCTGCCGCTGCTAGTTTCCAACAAGTAGCAAACCATGGAATCGACATCATCCCCAAATATGCTATAGGCCTCGATCGCCTGCAAATAGCTGAAACCCATTGACAGAACTATCTGCATGCTGCTGCTAAGGACAGAATCCTGTAAACCACGCTCTTTCCCACCTTCCAGCTTGGTCGCACTGCCACTGCCTGATGATCATCATACAGTCATCAAAATCACACTAATTATTTACATGACACTGGAGTTAGCAACACAATCTAACTCAAATCTAACAAGTTTTAGCATGGACGTGATGGTTGACAAAAGAGGCAGCAGCGATAATCATTATACCCAAATTGCATACTCCATAGTTTCGGAATCAAAGCCAAAACAGTCAACCAAAAAAGTACAATAGAACAAAGGTAGAAATTGAGGTTCTGAACTCTATGGGACCCAAAACTACCTAGAAACAGAGCTATTCATATACCTATTCAAGGGATTCATAGACTAATTCAATATTTAAGTCTCATCTGGTATTGATAAACTTACAAGCTCCAGAAGATGATGGTTCAGCACCAGAAGTAGAAGATTCTCTATGGCCCAGTTGCTGCTTGTATGAATCATCTGCAAGATACTCAGCCCGAGAAGCTTCCATCACCATGCGCTCAATTTCCTTCTCAGTGAGCTCAAGATCGGAGTAAAAGCGGCCCTCAGCAAGAAGTGCCTGCCAGTACGAAAAATTGGAAGTAAAACTATTATTTGCATACAGTCAAATATTGCAGTAGATAGTATTGCATAAACATCAAGATACTTGCATTATCAATTTGTTGGTCCTGTTGAGCTCTGATGGCAGCCTTGACTTGATCCTTGTCAACATTTCTCTGCAGAGAAAACCATGAGCATGTTGCCATTTGTGAGCCAAGCAACTATTCATACAATGAAGCTCAACAGCGGCTGCTGTTTGCCTCCATGTCCCACTCCAAAACCCAAACAACCACAAACATATAAACAAGCAGTCAAAAAAAAAAAAAAGAACCCCACTTGCTAAAATAATGTGACCAAGAAACAATGTTATGCCCAAAACGTATCCACACCATTCCAAAATATTCTTAAGCACGTCTAACATGAAAAAAGTAGGTATTGATTCTGCATTTGTATGCATGTGGGAGTCTTCCCCCCTTCTTAATCCCAGGTTCAGCTCAAATACAATACTATATGTCATCCATAGTAGGAAAAGGAAAAACGAAGTCACCAAAAACAAAAACAATGCTCAGCACATATACACACCCCACGAAGACTACTGAATCCAAGTCCTGCACCAATTGTCAAACGACGTGGGTCAACAAGAGAGTTGTAATGATTCCCATGATGATAACTCAGTCGTATGGGAGGTGAGTCAGTGTCGTAGCTTCCATGAAATATGTTGATAGGCTCTGCAGAAGCACTTTAACTTAGCAAAATGACAAAACAATGCAAATGGCAGAGGTCACTGAAAGAATGTCAACATAAATATTTCTAGTAAGCAGAGCAACACCTGTACTATAGCTATAAATATGGATAGGCCGATTGTACATTTCACATAAGGCTTGGATCTCCACATTGTTCCCATAGACCTGCCACCCAAGACGAGAATATACAGGTTGGCATTCACAATGGAAAAGAAAGAGCAATCCAATAAGTCCAATCTAAATTGCATTTATCTATCAAAACTCAACATTGAAAGACAAAATTGATTCTAATGTAATAATGTTAAGAAGAGTAATTGGCATGGGATTTTCCCATCCTCTTGCTGTGAACCATTCAGTATATATACCAGGCATCCCATCACAATATAACTATGTACTTGTATTACTCACATGAACAGAAAGGAGCCAACATTGGAATTGAAAGTTCTATATTACTTACTATGTTTTTTGAGTTAAAGAACAAGGCACTTTACAGAAAACGAAGAACAAGGAGCAAGAAACCATTTCAGACTCAAGGTGCACAAGAGCATGATTAATAGATCATATGCAAGAGAAAATTCCCCAAAGATTGAATTTTGTCCTTTAAACTGACAGATTCAAGGAATAGAGCTACTTAATTTCAAGAATATTTATACCTTGTCTCTTCTCTTCCTCTTACAATATGTTGTAAAGCCTTCTGTTATAAATTGAGAAAAGTGATCTCTCTCCCGCTCCTGAATTGAGTAAAAGCTGGTAAGTATTACACTCTGCTTCACGTCCGAAAATGTTTACAATAACCACAAACTCCAATACACAGGAATTATAAACCAAAAAGCACCCCAGGCAGAAAGCAGTACTACAAATTTATGCTGAGCCATGTCTAGAAATACTGAAATAAGTATAGAAACTTATTAAGGTTTAAACCCAACATTTTTTAATCCTGGTACAATAATAGAAACAACTAAATTGGAAAACAGAGACATGTTGTATGTAGTTACTATAATTATTCAGTACATATGCACAACAGGGAAACTTAATATTTCTTTTACCTATCACCAACAATAGCTCCAATATGAAGGTTCTGGCATTGATGTGAGAGCAAATCAATGCAAGAACCCAATTCTCCTCAGTTCAGATAGATAACTAAGAAGCCAGAAGTGAGCTACGTAATACACTAATTCCATCTCCGCAAATTGGATTATACCATAATTTGAGGCATAACCACATTATAGCTTTCCAAACTGTAATACCATATTTTCATCTTTGCAATTTTGGTTCATACCATAATTTCCACAGGAACAGACCTTACTATGGTCATTTCATTATAGCCTCTGGAAATTAAACTAAATTTTGGAGTGCTTTTTTTTTATAAGTAAGTTAGACTTTATTAAGAAAAAGATAGTTGACAGTACAAGAGAATATACTGAAAACACTAGAGCATACAAGCTAAAAAGCTTAGGAAATCCGGAAAACCCTCAAAAGGAAAACCTAAAACCGAATTCGCCCACAGAAAAAGAGTGTACAACATAGAACCCCCCAAACATTCCAAAGACAAGGCCTTGATCGCAAAACATCTCTCGTTCCTTTCCCTCCACAAACACCACCAAATGCAAGCCGGGAACATCTTCCAAATAACCGAGGCTATAGGATTCTTAAACTTCCTCCTCCAACAATACAAAACATCCACCACCTTCCGAGGCATAATAAAAAGGATAACATCCAATTCAATTACACTGCTTGTAGAGAAAATAGAGAGAATTGAAACAGAGACAAAGTGAACTAGGCATGCATGACCCTTAGAACCAAGACAAGAAGTCGCGTACTTTTGAGCCTAAAGATTATTGAAGGCATAAATATAGAAAAAAAAAACAGAAAGTGGGGGAAGGAGGGGAGAGAGAGAAGGGAAACAAAATCATGGAAAGCAAGTTTACCTGAAGAAAGGTTATTTGGGAATTTAAAACACACAAAAGGCAACACGAATTTTATGTTTCTGCCTTTCTAATAAGAAATTTACACCAAAATAATAGCCCTTGCATAAAAGTAATATGTTTATGGTACTGCACATGAATGTAGCAAGGAGAACTGCCTCATCCTCAATCACTCCAATTGCTAGCATGGAAGAAACCTTTGATCCAACTTTAAGTCAGAAAGATGAACAGGCCAACTAGTTGTATGGGGGCAAATGTCCATCACTGAAAGTGCCACCTTCATATTGCTTACCAGACAGAAACGACAAATGCTATGGTACAAATACTAGAAAATACATCTCTCCATGAGCTCCTTTGATAGTAGCCCTGCTCCTTCCTCCCCATTCCCATGCAACAAGTGAAATTACATACCAACTAATGATTATGATACAAGAGACTTGATGCTTTAGTGACCATAATTTTATTTTCTTTTATATCTCTTGCCTAAAAGTTGACGAGAAGTATTCAACTTAATTGCTATCCTTATCATTCTGGGTGCACCATAGGCAACATAGTACTCTCTTTCTCAATTTCTTTTCTTCTCTTTAATCTCTAGTCTTCTCCATTTTCAAGATACCCACAGTATTGTATCTCCCCCAAAGCAGACTGAGAGGAGGTTGAGATGCCTACTAATAGCCTTTCTAATGGCTCAACCAACCAATCAATATTTGAGAATGATAGACAACCAGGACCACATATAATTCTAACTTTACGTGGTCAACTAAGGAAAACAAAACCCTATAACTTATCCTTGTCTTACAAGAAACAAGGCTGCGATCTGGCATTCCCTCAGATAGGACTAAATCATAATACTTTCTTTTATCTATTCTCTTTTGAAATTCCAAACTTGTTTGCTATTTTTGTATTGTCGCACTTAATAACCAGCTACCAGTGAGATATATTGCAGAATGACTACACAGGTTCTGAGTAAGCGTATAAACAACATATTACAACGATGGAAGTTCCTATAAGAATTTGCATCATCATACCATATAATCTATGCACATCTGTCTGATCAAATCATACGCTTCTGAGTCCCCATAAACTTGATCTGCTACAGCGCGAAAGAGACAATTCCCATCCTGCAGCATTCTTCTGACTTCTAGGCCTTTTGCCCTTCTAATGTCAATTTCAAATTGCCGTTCTTTCTCCTGACATAGATGCATATGGAGAGTTAAAAATATTGAATCTGATGCAAACAAGTTAGGTTACATTTCAATGCAGAAAATGCAACCTATTGAGACACACTATCT
Organism: Myrica gale; assembly: GCA_963930655.1. Classification (NCBI taxonomy): domain Eukaryota; kingdom Viridiplantae; phylum Streptophyta; class Magnoliopsida; order Fagales; family Myricaceae; genus Myrica; species Myrica gale. Next base: position 5,946,118 of record OZ005602.1, on the reverse strand, counting down.
AGTTCTCCAAGCAAACTAGAATGATACAACTTAAAAGATGGAGAGTCCCTAAAGCATTTTGTGACAGAAAATTTAGGAATTTAATCATTCTGGATTAAATTTGACTAAGAATTCAAAATGTACATATCAGTAGCTAACATAGAGCTCTACTATCAAGACACCAAGAAGTGCTTTAGTCACAAAAGAGTCGCATAACTTCAGGATTATTAATATGGTCGGTCTGACAAAAACATCATTTAAAGTAGACCAAACTACAAACTGGGTGAAAAATACTCTGATGCACTAGTCTCGCATACACACAAAAAGGCGAAATAAAACTTAAGATATATGTCTTCCTATGGCACCTCATACTACTGTATTTCAAGCCCTTGTTGATTCAATCCAAACAAGAATAAGAGAGATCCAGCAAACAAAAGCAAAGACATGCAACACTTGTTTCCTTAGTAAGACTAACAAAACCAGCAACTTACCATGTCATCATAGGAGGAAACGAAGCAAGGATTCTGTTCGTCAGCACTATTATAACCCTCGCTTTCAACATGTGACCTGGGGGAAGAAGGCCGTGAACAGGTGGGCGAAGTCCTTGTTGAAACAACAGGCCAGGCAACTGCTCTTCTGGATGATCCAATCCGCACAGCGTTTGAATTACCTGAGGCAGATCTCCTAGAGTTTGAGTTTCCTGCTGAAAGTTTCGGAGGTGGGACAGGAGGAGGAGGAGGCTGTGAACTTCCACCGATTGTAGGTGCAGAATTCACACTTGAGCCCTCAGCTTCAACGACAAGCCTCTCTGAAATTCTCAGCCCAGCCATCCCTTTCATCAACTCCCCTGGACCCGCAGTTGCATCGCTACCAGCTTTCTCGCTATCCTTATTTTCATCACTGGAATTCTCATTCTGATCATTGAGAAAGCTTTCCACCAAAAGATCATCACCTTTTGTCACCTTACCATCACTACTCCCGCAAAACTCCAAAAGCTCACCCACTGCAACTTGTTCTTGCACCTCCTCTCCACCTTCCTCATCTCTCACAGCTGAAAGAACCTGAGGAGTAGTAATATGTGGCTCTGCCCGAGTCGAAGAAGACTCAGGCAAGGAAGGATTACGGCTGGGGTTCGAAGAAGATCCACCAGCAGATCCTCGCTGAACCAAAATTCGAGTCATGTTTTATCCTCCTGAACTCAAACCCTAGCCCCAGTCTCCCTCACAAACCCCAAAATTAGAGACTCAAAGCCCCACACATCAGTTTGTCACGCGTTCTGGCCTTGGGCGCAGTCACACCAATCCCTTGGCTGAATGATTTCTTCCAGCCCAGTGCTTTCTGCTCCTCAAGAAACGATCTCTGCATTCCCCTGACAATTCTCATGAGACCCAGACCTCGAACTTTAAAGAACAAAACCCTCAAAGTAGTCGAATTTACCGGGATAATCCCAAACGATTAACCGTCAAAAAGCTCAAGCTGCAATCAACACGACACATCCCAGGAAAATCAACAAAATAATTACATTTTTCTCTTCCAAAACCCTAAAAAAAAAGCATCACTCGCTCTAAGAAATCAAACTGAGATAAACACTGTATAGTTGGATTTCGAGATTACAATGTTCACTATAGTGCACCTAATCCACTATTTCACTTTCGTCCGGTGAGCTTTCGGTTCTATCAAGAAGACAAACAACAGATACACACAACTCAAACATCACTCTCACAATTCCTTTATTAAATTTTCAAACATTTCTCAGCAACCAACCAAAGGCTAACCTAGCACGAGCATTTTAAAATCAAAGTCCAAAAGTTATGATAAAAATGCCGATCAAAGATCGAAAAGACCAAAAGCACAAGAGAACTCGACCAGAATTAGGAAACGATCGTGGAAAACCTAGAGTTGACTCGACAGGAGTTGGGGCGGGGCAACTCACCTGGAGAGAGAGAGAGAGTAAAGACAAACGAAGGCCTCCAGCAAGAGCGCCGGCCAGAGATCTGCAAAAGCTGGGAAACGTTTCGTGTCAATCGGGGCAATAGACGAATTTGACTATAAATAATTTATTTTAGGGTTTTTTTCCCGTAACTTTTTCGCGGAATGAAAGCACCGAAAAGGAGAAAAACTTGAGGACAAAGAAGAGTGGAGTATCCACGAGCGAGAGGGAGAGAGATGTGAGACTGCGTTTTAAATGGTGGATGAGAGAGAGGGGGGACTGAGAGAGAGAAAGAAAGCCAGGTGACGTGGAATTCAGAAGCGAAGGCCAGTTGACGAGAGGCGTACACGTGGAGTATTAAGGACGGTGGATGGCACGGGTGATGTGGGGTTGGGCATATGTGTTGGAGGTGAGCTCAACTGGGCAAAAGTTGATGGAAGCGAAGCGTGTGATTGGTCGGGTGTGCGTGTGATTGAGTCGGCAGTCACTTCCCTCTGTGACTCTGTCAGGGGGACCAGAACGATGCCCTTGGCTTTACTTTACTTACTTCCCACACAAGTTTAATGTTTTGTTCTTTACTTACCCAAAATAAAAATGTTTTGTTATTTAATTACCAAGTTATCCTTCTGTTTCTTTTCTCCGCGCAGTGGATTTCCTTTTCTGCCCGGATCGAAATTGTATATCTCACAGTTTCTTCCTCTCGCTCTCGCCACTCTGATTTTTCTATTCGGAGTTATTACACTTGCATCCATGTAATTTGAAATATTTGTCCATTTTGCTCTAACTATTTAAATTGCCACGATAATACTCTTAGAGTGTGTTCGGTTAGGTATATTGTAAAGATTTTTTTATATTTTGAAAATTTTTAGGTGATGTTAACTTTATTGGTATGCGTGTTGTAGTTATTTTTATGTGAGGTTAGAAATGATGTTTGGTTGTAGGATTTTTGTATTGTGAGAATACAAAAAATCCTGAGAATACTGCATAAACGAACAACCCCTTAATAAGATTCTGATCTCGTACATTGGACTTGTTTGAATCCTAAATAATTAGGGCACTTGTTTGAACCCTCAATTATTTAGGGTTAATATTAAAAAATTCATCAAATAATTTTTTTTTATTATAATATTTATTAAAAATCTTCTCTCTTCACTTTTTCACCAATTCTCATAAAATATCATTATTTTTTCACAAAAAATAATATTTCACAAATCTCAATACCCAAAATTTCCACACTCAAACAACACCATAGATTTTTTACATCTCAATGCAATACCCGCAAAAAAGTCATAGACGCATAACTCAATGCTCTATCTTTCCAGCGAGAGTGCAACCATGATCTTATTATAGGCTACCAAAGTATTCAAACATTGATTACAATATGGAACAGAACTCAAGAGACTGGATCAATAATGACAATAGGAGAGGTTATGGCAAGTAAAAAAACTTTTGGAATGTTTTGAGTTCACAGAAAAATACAGGGGAAGACAATAGACATCAATTACGGGCTTATGATTTTTATTAAGGATGTTATTGTCATAGTAGTTTGAATATTGGGGGAAAATAAACAAATGAGTCATGTGATCTGCAGGTGATGAACATTTTCGTTCATTTTGATGGAAAAGTTAACCTATAGTGCAAATTGACAGGACTATATCTCAAAAATAAAAATATGGGAATGCAAAGTGTCAGACCTCTCAAATCTAGTGGGTGCAAAGTGTAATCACTTTTTTTTTAATGTTGGGTGCAAAATGGGCAAGATAAGCACATAAATGATTGAGATTTAAGTTCGTTTTAACCGAAAAATAAGCGGGAATGTGTAAATTGAAGGAACTCAGAACTACATGAGTGAAATGTCTAAAAAAAGGAATGTAAAGCACGTTCTGTCGCATACGGTTTGATAAATAATTCTAAGTGCTTCAAAAATTATCAAACAAGAACTTGGTTTCCTGATATTTTATATATAGTCATTCTGTCACCTATCAGTAATTAGAAAACTAAGTGTGAGCTCCGTCAAATGTCATTTCTGAGATTTAGATGTTCCTTTTATAAAAAAATTGTAAGATTTTTTATAAAATTGTTGATATTTATGTGGATTGAAGTTTTATAAATTTTTGTTTAAAAGTTGTTGAAAAGTTTTAAAGATATTTAATTTTTATTGAAGTTTGTGAAAAGGTGCAGAGAGAAATGATTTGATATAATTGTTTAATAAAAAAATATTAGAGTTAGGTAAAAAATATAGAGATAATATTTATTAGAATTTTAAAAAATATATATTAGAATTCGTGTGAAAATGTGTTGAAGTTTGTGCAAAATGTATTGACGTTTGTGTAAGATTTTTTGAAATTTTAGATGTTTGTTTTGCAAATTTTGTTAAATACATTGTATTTTAGAATAATTTTACAAACAAACATGCCCTAATCACCATCTGTTGAAAGTCAAGAGGGGTCACTAAACACTATGCACTTACATGTCACACACACATATATATATATATATATATATATATATATATATATATATATATATATATATAAATTTTGAAGGACATGGAGTTATTTGTCTGATACTTAAACTGAGGTGACTAATGGGATGTTTTTTACCAAAATTTTGAGGAATATTCTGAAAATTTTGGGAATTTTTTTAATGTTGAAGTTTTTTGGGATTTGTGAAAAGTTTGAAAAAGATGTATAAAAGTTAGAAATTTTGAAGTATGTTTGTTTAGTTGGAATTTTTGGAGCCTAAATTTTTGGGCAAACAAACATGCCCTTAAATAAGGATTTTACTCTTTAAAATGGGTTACATGGCAATCTTTTACACGGTAATCTCATATGTAAAAAGTTAGAAACTTTGTGTACTTAATGATTTTTGAAGCACATGAAATTATTTTTAAAATGCATAAACCACGTGGATTATAAAGATTTTACCACTTTATTTTAGGTGACATAAATTTTAAGCGTGTGCATTGGTTGGCATGAAATGATTTGAATGAATTTTTTATATTTATTATAATAGTACTAGATAATTTTACTAGACCAAAATTTTGAGTACGTAAATAGCACCCAAATCATTCGATTTAACAACTTTCACAAATTTACATAAAAAAGAAATTTCTCAAAACGACATTGAAATATTAGGGTATAAAATCCTTCACATCTTTTCCACTTCCAAACTCTGCCATATATTATTGCTAATAATAAATAAATTATTCGTTTTTTTGTGTACATTCATATCAAAGTCCACAACCAACACTCCGTGCTTCAAAGAAAATATAATTATACTCTCTTTTTTGGTCCATTGCGCCTCCACATATCTTCAAATTTCATGCTATATAAATTTGTTTCCCTATAATATTTAAGACTTTCAAAAGGAAAAGTAGTTTCACAATATCAGGGTGATGTTCGTGTTGAAGAATTTTGTAGGATTTGAAGAGTTTTGTGAATTTTTAGGTGTTGATAAAGTTGTATTGGTGTTTGTGTAGAGATTGATGATGTGTAAAAAAGTGATGATGATGTTTAAAGTTATTTTTTTATTTATTTCAAATTTATTATATTTTTATTAAAATTTGATTTTTTGAAGGTAAAAAAAAGCAAAAAAGGTTAAAAAGTCGTTGAAGACAAACTGCTGCCATGCTACAGTACGCATGACAGCAGTTTGTCGCCCAACTTTTTAAGGGGACACCTTTAAAAAAACAGAAAACTGCAAAACTAAGCGAAAGACTACAAAAGCCGAAGTGTACGGGCATAGGGACAGGAGTAGGGGTAGGGAGCTGCATGCATGGGAATTCGGATTTTCTTTCGGGTTTTGTCGAACAAGAATGAGTTTTGATTTCAAATCCTGAGTTTTGTCCCAAAACAAACATGCCCCAGTATTTTTAAAAAAAATTAGTTAACTGATACAGATGTACTTAGGTTGTGTTTGAGTGCTAAAATTTTGTAAAATTTTAGGGTATTGGAAATGATGAAAAAGTGAGAAAAGATGATTTGAATAATTTTTTTATATTTTTTAGAGTGAAAAGTAATGATTTGATGAAAAGAGATAAATAATATTGTAATTATTTTATTATGTTAAAATTTTGAAAGAATACAATTTTACAAATCAAACATAACCTTAGTATGACGTATAAAAGACACAAGGATGAGACTTCTTACTTATCGCCTTAATAAAATTTTGAACAACTGCTAAAACTTTTACAGGTCGGGGCACATATATAATACATTATTTCATGATGTCATTCAAAGAAGAATTCTTTGACCTACAACTACGAGAGTATTTGGTGCTCATGTGAAGCATCCACAACGAGGAGAGGACTTAAGTTCTTCAATAGCAGCGGTATGTTCTGCAAATTTTTTAACCATTTTCTGACGTTATCGTTTTAAAGGTTAAGAGTACGTTTGGTAAGCGTTTCTGAAAACTATTTTTTGTTTTCCTGTTAGGCGGCCCACATGAATTACAATTAACCTCTTGACAGCGTATTACTCCCAAAAGGCGCGTAAGAGCACGTTAACCTGCTACTAACGAACATTTGCGTGTCAGAGCACATTTATGTTTTTGTTTGACTATTTGTGCTTCTGAGCTCATGGTTTTTCCTTCGAATCCTTCCAATGCCATTCTGCACTCTAATATTCGTCCCACGTGGTAATTTACGTACTGTTGTAGATGATTGTTGTGGCTTCCATGGATCGGCTATAGATAATACGATGTCTAAAATATTTGAAACAATCAATTCTCAAATACTGTCACAAAGTCATATTAGTCTAAGGAATCGCAACCAAAATAGAAGAGCAAACTAAAAGAAGAAACCAACTTCTTATTATTTGAAAAATGAGATAACACAACTTAGATTGAACCACAGGTACAAACTATGGAGACAGTTGGAGACAAAACTAGGAACACTCTTTTTATGGGTTTGGGTGGGATATGATGGATTGAATGATTTGATAGGTATATATAGGACTTGGGAGAGGTTTTAGATCATTTTCATGTAATCCTAAAAAGATTTATGAAATGTTTCATACAACCGAGAAGGAATTACGAATTTTGACAAAAAGATGGAAAGATAAATGTGTGAGTCCTAGTTTCAGGATTAAGGCAACCCAAGAGAGGGGTGAATTGGTTTTCTAAACTTTTCGGTTAAAACCCTCAAAGTTGTGTTTGCAAGTAAATACTACTTTAGCACAAGTATATAACATGCGAAACAGTAAATAAATGCTAAAGTAAGGAGTAGGGATAAGAGAAGCAAACACAATATTTTTAGGTGGTTCGGCAAACCCGCCTACATCCACCCCTCAAGCTCATTCACCGAGCCTTGAGGTTTTCCACTATTCTCCAATAGTTTTACACACTAGCTTTCGGGTGCTAGTGAACCGTACAAGTGTTTTCTCCCGGACTCAACACTCAAACCCACCCAAGTGGTTTTTTTTGGCTCACCACTCACAACCTCACTAAGCTTGAGATATAAACTCTCAAAGCTTCTTCTTTAGTGAACAACCTCACTAAAGGAAACACCTCTTTTGATAGGTAGATTGAGGAACAAAACTCTCTCAAAGAGTGAATATAAAAATGGAAAGCTCTATCTATTCACACAAAGATAAGGATATGAAAGTGTGTTTTGTGTGAATGCTATGAGAAATATAGAATATGAATGTTTAGAATATTTCTCAAGTAATAGAAATGATATGTGGTCGTTTGGTATCTATTTTAGACGAAATGAAGGAGTATTTATAGGCCACATGTGAAAAATAGTCGTTTATAGTCGTTGAGAGTTTTTGTTAAAACGAGCCGATCGACCGCTACATAAACCGGTCGACTGCTTCAAGTTACCATTACCCAACGGTCATATTGTCAGAAGCTTCAACGACTCTTTTGTCAAAACCAACCAGTCGACCGCTACATGAGGCGATCGAAGTACCGGTCGACCGCTTGAACAACCGGTCGATCTCCTCAACTTAAGCATGATCCTGTTCTTTTAAAAACAAGGTTTTTGACCATTTTTAAACACCCAATTTTGAAGACATATTTTCCATAAGTATATGAAGGTTTGGAGGTTTGATTGAGATGTTTTGAAACCTATAAAAACATTTTAATCTTTCAAATAAAACTTAAAACGGTTTATGCATGTTTTGAAAGATATGCAAGTGCGTGATTCAAATCCTTGTCAAATGTGAAATAAAGAGTTACAAGGATTATACCCTAAGGTCTTGAATCTTCACTTTAAGCTCTTTGCATCTTCTTGTTCTTCTTTCTTCAAGTCTTTGACTCTTTTATCAAGTCGTCTTTGTCTTTGAAGATGTCCACTTTATAAACTTGATCCGTTTATTGAAATCATCAAAATCTTGATTGTCCACAAAAGCCAACAAAATGTGCATGGAAAGATAAAGACTTGCATAGGAGAAGTGAAAGGTTACTTTGAGACTAATAATTAGGTGGAATGGCAAGAGAGAGTGATAAGATTTATCCAACATTAATAAATAGGTCAACACAAAAATACATGAATGTCTCATTACTCAAAAATAACATAAATAAAATTCATTGGAGGAATGTTGGTCATGTATTAATAAAATACATGAATGTCTCATTACTCAAAAATAACATAAATGAAGTGAAAGGTTATTTTTGTGGAAATGTTGGTCATGTTAGATCAAAATGCTATAGATTGATACATCAAACTAAGAATTCTGTTGAGTTGGCTCCCAAACAGGTTCATGTTAGCTTAATCAATCATGTTGGTAACCTTACTAAACAAGTTGAGCTTATCAACAGGAAATTAGATCTTTTGACAAGGATTATTCCTACATCTAAAAAGGTTTGGATTAAAAAAGGTACTAACAATTGCTTTGTTGCTCTTGTAGCTCTCAGAGCAAAAGATGAGTTTGTATGGTATTTAGATAGCGGTTGTTCACGTCACATGTGTGGTGACAAGAAGCTTTTCACATCCTTTGAGGATTATAAGGTAGGATCTGTCACATTTGGTGATGGTGGTAAAGCATCAATCTTAGGCAAAGGTATGATTGATCTTCCTGGTTTTCCTACAATTAAAGATGTTTTATATGTTAAAGGATTGAAAGCAAATCTTTTAAGCATAAGTCAGATATGTGATGCAAATTTTGAAGTAAAATTTGTAAAGAATAAATGTGCTGTGCTTAATTCAAATGGTGATATTATTTTGAATGGTGTAAGAACTGCTGACAACTGTTATGGCATCCTTACAAAGTCTGATATTAAATGTAATAATGTAAAGGATAATTTGACTGAATTGTGGCATCAACGTCTTGGTCATTTGAATTATCATGATCTTGCTAAGCTTTCTAAATTGGTTGAAGGTCTTCCTAAACTTGACAAAATTGATAATAAAGTATGTGGACCGTGTCAACTAGGTAAACAGATTAGAACCAGCCATAAAAAGACGTCTGGAATCCTAACTAAAAGATGTCTGGAATTACTTCACATGGACTTGATGAGTCCTTCTAGAACTGAAAGCCTAGGAGGTAAAAAATATATCATGGTAATAGTTGATGATTTTTCAAGATTCACATGGATAGAATTATTAAGAGAAAAATCAGACACTTTTGAGAAAGCTAAGAGTCTATGCATCACATTACAAAAAGAACGTGAATGCTTTATTTTGAGAATAAGAAGCGATCACGGTAAGGAGTTTGAGAATTCCAGCTTTGAACAATTTTGTGTTGAAGTTGGAATTCATCAAGAATTTTCTGCTCCTATAACACCTCAGCAAAATGGTGTAGTAGAGAGAAAAAACAGAGTTTTACAAGAAATGGCTAGAGTAATGTTACATGGCAAGGATTTAGCTCAAAATTTGTGGGGAGAAGCCATAAACACTTCATGCCACATCATTAATCGAATCTACATTAGACCTGGTACTAAAAAGACTCCATATGAAATATGGAAAGGTAAAAAACCTAACCTTAAGTATTTTAAAGTCTTTGGTAGTAAGTGTTTCATTCTTAGAGATAGAGAACAACTTGCTAAATTCGATTCAAGAAGTGATGAAGGAATTTTTCTTGGTTATTCCTCCACAAGTAGAGCTTATCGTGTCTTTAATTTTAGAACTCATGCAATTATGGAATCTATAAATGTTGTCATAGATGATGTTTTTTCTGATATTAGTGTATCTGATACATCTGATTGTTTGAATGATAAAGATGATATTCTTCCCAATCATGAACCTCATACTTCATCAAATTTAGATTCATCTCCTAGTCTGATTTCATCCCCTATGCAAGAACCATCATCTAGAGTTAAATTACATCATCCTTTAGACAATGTAATTGGAGATGTGAGAGAAGGAATGAGACTACGAAAAAGAGTCTTAAATCATTTAACTTTTCTTGCTATGTTTCATTAACTGAACCAAAGAAAGTTGAAGAAGCTCTTCAAGATGTTAATTGGGTAAATGCTATGCATGAAGAGTTAAATCAGTTTGTTAGAAATGATGTCTGGTATCTTGTACCTAGGCCTAAGGATGTTAATATCATTGACTCATTTAGTTCCTAGATGGTATCAGAGGCATACTTCGTTCCTTGACTCATTTAGTTCCTAGATGGAGAAGTGTCAATCACTCTCTGTGCCTCCTTACTTTGATGGAAGCAACTACTCGTATTGGAAGGTTCGAATGAGAGCCTTTTTGAAGTCAATGGATGAGAGAGTATGAAATTCTTGTGAAAAAGGTTGGACAAGACCTACTGTTTCTCTGGAGGGAGAAATTAAACCAAAAGATATGTCTTATTGGTCCAAGGATGAACTGAATGAGTGTAATTGGAATAGTAGATGTATTCATGCCATTTTTATGGTTATATCTCCTGATGAGTTCAAGAGAGTCTCAATGTGTGAGACGGGTAAAGAAGCATGAGAAATTTTAGAAACAACTCATGAGGGAACAAAAAATGTTAAGTCCTCTAAGCTTCAAATGTTAACAACTAAGTTTGAAGAAATAAGAATGAAAGAGGATGAAACTTTTGATGAGTTCTACGGTAAATTGAATGATATTGTAAACTCTAGTTTTTGTCTTGGAGAAAAGATACCCGAAACTAGAGTTGTTAGAAAAGTCACGAGGTCTTTACCCGAAAGATTTAGACCAAAGGTTACTGCCATAGAGAAAAACAAGGATATTGATCAAGTCAAAATAGAGGAGTTGGTAGGATCTCTACAAACTTATGAACTTACTCTTCCCTTGACTAAAAAGAATAAATCTATTGCTTTCAAATCTAGCAGTGAGGATATCAATGATATTTCTGATAATGACTCTATGGATGATAACGATGTTGCTTTATTTGTGAAAAGGTTTCGTAAAGCTTTCAGGTTTAAGAAAGGAAGCAAATGACCAAATCAGAAACAACCTACAAAATCATTCAGCAACCCTAAGTAGAGCAACAAAGAAAGAAAAGAGAGGAATGATTCTAATGATACAAAAGGCAAGTTGACACAAGAAATTCAGCGTCATGAGTGCAAAGGGTTCGGCCACATCAAAGCCGAATGTCCTAATCACTTGAAGAAGTCCAAAGGTAAAGTATTGAACGTTTCTTTAAGTGATGATGAAACTGACTCTTCAGAAAATAGTGGTGATTCATCTTCAGAAGAGAAGGTAAATTTTATGGCCTTTACTTCTTTAGTTGATAATCTTGATAATTTTGATATTAAGAATGATGATCTATTAGACTCATCACATGAGGATTCAGAGGAAGATGATCTTCAACATCTCTATGACCAATTGTTTGAGGAAAGTTTGAATATTAAAAAGGAGAATAATGGAATTATCAAGAAGTTTAAGTTGCTGGAAATAGAAAAAGAAGAAATGATTATGAAGTTAGATGAGCATGTGAAACTTGTAAATGACTTAGAAAAATGCAAGACATCTCTAGAATCACATGTTAGTTCATTAAAATCAGAACTTGAACATACTAAATCTCAACTACAGAATTTCTCTAGTGGAACAAATAAATTAGACAAAATGTTGAGTTTAGGTGTTTCAGGTAGTGATAAAAGAGGTCTTGGTTTTAAGAATTCTGATGCTCGTACTTCTACTACATGTAAAACTATTTTTGTACCAGCCACTGTTAAAGAAAAGGTCATAGATGTTAAAGTAACTCCAAACTGTGAAAAACAGAAAATGTCTGTAGAAAAACCATCTCATACTAAATCATTTTCCAGATCTGCTCCTATATGCTATTTTTGTGGAAATGTTGGTCATGTTAGATCAAAATGCTATAGATTGATACATCAAACTAAGAATTCTGTTGAGTTGGCTCCCAAACAGGTTCATGTTAGCTTAATCAATCATGTTGGTAACCTTACTAAACAAGTTGAGCTTATCAACAGGAAATTAGATCTTTTGACAAGGATTATTCCTACATCTAAAAAGGTTTGGATTAAAAAAGGTACTAACAATTGCTTTGTTGCTCTTGTAGCTCTCAGAGCAAAAGATGAGTTTGTATGGTATTTAGATAGCGGTTGTTCACGTCACATGTGTGGTGACAAGAAGCTTTTCACATCCTTTGAGGATTATAAGGTAGGATCTGTCACATTTGGTGATGGTGGTAAAACATCAATCTTAGGCAAAGGTATGATTGATCTTCCTGGTTTTCCTACAATTAAAGATGTTTTATATGTTAAAGGATTGAAAGCAAATCTTTTAAGCATAAGTCAGATATGTGATGCAAATTTTGAAGTAAAATTTGTAAAGAATAAATGTGCTGTGCTTAATTCAAATGGTGATATTATTTTGAATGGTGTAAGAACTGCTGACAACTGTTATGGCATCCTTACAAAGTCTGATATTAAATGTAATAATGTAAAGGATAATTTGACTGAATTGTGGCATCAACGTCTTGGTCATTTGAATTATCATGATCTTGCTAAGCTTTCTAAATTGGTTGAAGGTCTTCCTAAACTTGACAAAATTGATAATAAAGTATGTGGACCGTGTCAACTAGGTAAACAGATTAGAACCAGCCATAAAAAGACGTCTGGAATCCTAACTAAAAGATGTCTGGAATTACTTCACATGGACTTGATGGGTCCTTCTAGAACTGAAAGCCTAGGAGGTAAAAAATATATCATGGTAATAGTTGATGATTTTTCAAGATTCACATGGATAGAATTATTAAGAGAAAAATCAGACACTTTTGAGAAAGCTAAGAGTCTATGCATCACATTACAAAAAGAACGTGAATGCTTTATTTTGAGAATAAGAAGCGATCACGGTAAGGAGTTTGAGAATTCCAGCTTTGAACAATTTTGTGTTGAAGTTGGAATTCATCAAGAATTTTCTGCTCCTATAACACCTCAGCAAAATGGTGTAGTAGAGAGAAAAAACAGAGTTTTACAAGAAATGGCTAGAGTAATGTTACATGGCAAGGATTTAGCTCAAAATTTGTGGGGAGAAGCCATAAACACTTCATGCCACATCATTAATCGAATCTACATTAGACCTGGTACTAAAAAGACTCCATATGAAATATGGAAAGGTAAAAAACCTAACCTTAAGTATTTTAAAGTCTTTGGTAGTAAGTGTTTCATTCTTAGAGATAGAGAACAACTTGCTAAATTCGATTCAAGAAGTGATGAAGGAATTTTTCTTGGTTATTCCTCCACAAGTAGAGCTTATCGTGTCTTTAATTTTAGAACTCATGCAATTATGGAATCTATAAATGTTGTCATAGATGATGTTTTTTCTGATATTAGTGTATCTGATACATCTGATTGTTTGAATGATAAAGATGATATTCTTCCCAATCATGAACCTCATACTTCATCAAATTTAGATTCATCTCCTAGTCTGATTTCATCCCCTATGCAAGAACCATCATCTAGAGTTAAATTACATCATCCTTTAGACAATGTAATTGGAGATGTGAGAGAAGGAATGAGACTACGAAAAAGAGTCTTAAATCATTTAACTTTTCTTGCTATGTTTCATTAACTGAACCAAAGAAAGTTGAAGAAGCTCTTCAAGATGTTAATTGGGTAAATGCTATGCATGAAGAGTTAAATCAGTTTGTTAGAAATGATGTCTGGTATCTTGTACCTAGGCCTAAGGATGTTAATATCATTGACTCATTTAGTTCCTAGATGGTATCAGAGGCATACTTCGTTCCTTGACTCATTTAGTTCCTAGATGGAGAAGTGTCAATCACTCTCTGTGCCTCCTTACTTTGATGGAAGCAACTACTCGTATTGGAAGGTTCGAATGAGAGCCTTTTTGAAGTCAATGGATGAGAGAGTATGAAATTCTTGTGAAAAAGGTTGGACAAGACCTACTGTTTCTCTGGAGGGAGAAATTAAACCAAAAGATATGTCTTATTGGTCCAAGGATGAACTGAATGAGTGTAATTGGAATAGTAGATGTATTCATGCCATTTTTATGGTTATATCTCCTGATGAGTTCAAGAGAGTCTCAATGTGTGAGACGGGTAAAGAAGCATGAGAAATTTTAGAAACAACTCATGAGGGAACAAAAAATGTTAAGTCCTCTAAGCTTCAAATGTTAACAACTAAGTTTGAAGAAATAAGAATGAAAGAGGATGAAACTTTTGATGAGTTCTACGGTAAATTGAATGATATTGTAAACTCTAGTTTTTGTCTTGGAGAAAAGATACCCGAAACTAGAGTTGTTAGAAAAGTCACGAGGTCTTTACCCGAAAGATTTAGACCAAAGGTTACTGCCATAGAGAAAAACAAGGATATTGATCAAGTCAAAATAGAGGAGTTGGTAGGATCTCTACAAACTTATGAACTTACTCTTCCCTTGACTAAAAAGAATAAATCTATTGCTTTCAAATCTAGCAGTGAGGATATCAATGATATTTCTGATAATGACTCTATGGATGATAACGATGTTGCTTTATTTGTGAAAAGGTTTCGTAAAGCTTTCAGGTTTAAGAAAGGAAGCAAATGACCAAATCAGAAACAACCTACAAAATCATTCAGCAACCCTAAGTAGAGCAACAAAGAAAGAAAAGAGAGGAATGATTCTAATGATACAAAAGGCAAGTTGACACAAGAAATTCAGCGTCATGAGTGCAAAGGGTTCGGCCACATCAAAGCCGAATGTCCTAATCACTTGAAGAAGTCCAAAGGTAAAGTATTGAACGTTTCTTTAAGTGATGATGAAACTGACTCTTCAGAAAATAGTGGTGATTCATCTTCAGAAGAGAAGGTAAATTTTATGGCCTTTACTTCTTTAGTTGATAATCTTGATAATTTTGATATTAAGAATGATGATCTATTAGACTCATCACATGAGGATTCAGAGGAAGATGATCTTCAACATCTCTATGACCAATTGTTTGAGGAAAGTTTGAATATTAAAAAGGAGAATAATGGAATTATCAAGAAGTTTAAGTTGCTGGAAATAGAAAAAGAAGAAATGATTATGAAGTTAGATGAGCATGTGAAACTTGTAAATGACTTAGAAAAATGCAAGACATCTCTAGAATCACATGTTAGTTCATTAAAATCAGAACTTGAACATACTAAATCTCAACTACAGAATTTCTCTAGTGGAACAAATAAATTAGACAAAATGTTGAGTTTAGGTGTTTCAGGTAGTGATAAAAGAGGTCTTGGTTTTAAGAATTCTGATGCTCGTACTTCTACTACATGTAAAACTATTTTTGTACCAGCCACTGTTAAAGAAAAGGTCATAGATGTTAAAGTAACTCCAAACTGTGAAAAACAGAAAATGTCTGTAGAAAAACCATCTCATACTAAATCATTTTCCAGATCTGCTCCTATATGCTATTTTTGTGGAAATGTTGGTCATGTTAGATCAAAATGCTATAGATTGATACATCAAACTAAGAATTCTGTTGAGTTGGCTCCCAAACAGGTTCATGTTAGCTTAATCAATCATGTTGGTAACCTTACTAAACAAGTTGAGCTTATCAACAGGAAATTAGATCTTTTGACAAGGATTATTCCTACATCTAAAAAGGTTTGGATTAAAAAAGGTACTAACAATTGCTTTGTTGCTCTTGTAGCTCTCAGAGCAAAAGATGAGTTTGTATGGTATTTAGATAGCGGTTGTTCACGTCACATGTGTGGTGACAAGAAGCTTTTCACATCCTTTGAGGATTATAAGGTAGGATCTGTCACATTTGGTGATGGTGGTAAAGCATCAATCTTAGGCAAAGGTATGATTGATCTTCCTGGTTTTCCTACAATTAAAGATGTTTTATATGTTAAAGGATTGAAAGCAAATCTTTTAAGCATAAGTCAGATATGTGATGCAAATTTTGAAGTAAAATTTGTAAAGAATAAATGTGTTGTGCTTAATTCAAATGGTGATATTATTTTGAATGGTGTAAGAACTGCTGACAACTGTTATGGCATCCTTACAAAGTCTGATATTAAATGTAATAATGTAAAGGATAATTTGACTGAATTGTGGCATCAACGTCTTGGTCATTTGAATTATCATGATCTTGCTAAGCTTTCTAAATTGGTTGAAGGTCTTCCTAAACTTGACAAAATTGATAATAAAGTATGTGGACCGTGTCAACTAGGTAAACAGATTAGAACCAGCCATAAAAAGACGTCTGGAATCCTAACTAAAAGATGTCTGGAATTACTTCACATGGACTTGATGAGTCCTTCTAGAACTGAAAGCCTAGGAGGTAAAAAATATATCATGGTAATAGTTGATGATTTTTCAAGATTCACATGGATAGAATTATTAAGAGAAAAATCAGACACTTTTGAGAAAGCTAAGAGTCTATGCATCACATTACAAAAAGAACGTGAATGCTTTATTTTGAGAATAAGAAGCGATCACGGTAAGGAGTTTGAGAATTCCAGCTTTGAACAATTTTGTGTTGAAGTTGGAATTCATCAAGAATTTTCTGCTCCTATAACACCTCAGCAAAATGGTGTAGTAGAGAGAAAAAACAGAGTTTTACAAGAAATGGCTAGAGTAATGTTACATGGCAAGGATTTAGCTCAAAATTTGTGGGGAGAAGCCATAAACACTTCATGCCACATCATTAATCGAATCTACATTAGACCTGGTACTAAAAAGACTCCATATGAAATATGGAAAGGTAAAAAACCTAACCTTAAGTATTTTAAAGTCTTTGGTAGTAAGTGTTTCATTCTTAGAGATAGAGAACAACTTGCTAAATTCGATTCAAGAAGTGATGAAGGAATTTTTCTTGGTTATTCCTCCACAAGTAGAGCTTATCGTGTCTTTAATTTTAGAACTCATGCAATTATGGAATCTATAAATGTTGTCATAGATGATGTTTTTTCTGATATTAGTGTATCTGATACATCTGATTGTTTGAATGATAAAGATGATATTCTTCCCAATCATGAACCTCATACTTCATCAAATTTAGATTCATCTCCTAGTCTGATTTCATCCCCTATGCAAGAACCATCATCTAGAGTTAAATTACATCATCCTTTAGACAATGTAATTGGAGATGTGAGAGAAGGAATGAGACTACGAAAAAGAGTCTTAAATCATTTAACTTTTCTTGCTATGTTTCATTAACTGAACCAAAGAAAGTTGAAGAAGCTCTTCAAGATGTTAATTGGGTAAATGCTATGCATGAAGAGTTAAATCAGTTTGTTAGAAATGATGTCTGGTATCTTGTACCTAGGCCTAAGGATGTTAATATCATTGGTACAAAATGGATTTTTAAAAATAAATCAGATGAAAACGGTGTAGTTGTTCGAAACAAAGCTAGACTTGTTGCACAAGGGTACACCCAAGTAGAAGGAGTAGATTTTGATGAAACATTTGCACCAGTTGCAAGACTTGAGTCTATTCGACTTCTGCTAGCTTTCTCTTGTTGTATGGGTTTCAAATTATATCAAATGGACGTTAAAAGTGCCTTTTTAAACGGTATATTACAAGAGTAAGTTTATGTAGCTCAGCCAAAAGGGTTTGTTGATCCAAAATTTCCGGATCATGTATACAAACTTAAGAAGGCTCTTTATGGTCTTAAACAAGCTCCTAGAGCTTGGTACGATAGATTGACAACCTATCTCTTAGAAAATGATTTCTCAAGAGGTAGTGTTGATCGGACATTATTCATAAAGAAGTCAAATAACAATTTGATTATAGCTCAAGTTTATGTAGATGACATTGTTTTTGGTTCTCCTATTGATTCTTGTGCTCATAAATTTGCAGATGCTATGAAACTAGAATTTGAAATGAGTATGGTAGGTGAACTCACTTACTTTCTTGGTCTACAAATTCAACAATGCAAAGATGGTTTGTTCATAACTCAATCTAAATATGCTAAAAATCTTGTTAAAAGGTTTGGGCTTGATAATAAGAAACATCCTAGAACACCAATGAGTACAAGTGATAAACTAGATATAGATATATCTGGAAAAAGTGTTGATCAAACACTATATAGAAGTATGATAGGGAGTCTCTTGTATCTTACAGCTACTAGACCTGATATATGTTTTAGTGTTGGTGTGTGTGCACGTTTTCAAGCTAAACCTATGGAATCTCACCTTAACGCTGTTAAGCGTATTATAAGGTATGTCAATGGAACTGTTAACCTGTATTTGGTATTCAAAAGATACTAATAGTAATCTTGTTGGATATTCAGACGCTGACTGGGCAGGAAATGCTATTGATAGAAAAAGTACAACAGGTGGATGTTTTTACATTGGAAATAATTTAGTGGCATGGATGAGTAAAAAACAAAATTTTATTTCTCTATCAACTGCTGAAGCTGAATATATAGCATTAGGAAGTTGTTGCACTCAATTACTTTGGATGAAGCAAATGTTATGTGACTATGGTATTAGTCAAGATATCATGACAATTTATTGTGATAATACTAGTGCTATAAATATTTCAAAAAATCCTGTCCAACATTCTCGAACAAAACATATAGATATTAGACATCACTTTATACGTGATTTAGTTGAAACACATGTTATTGGTTTAGAACATATATCAACTGAAAACCAATTGGTTGATATTTTTACCAAACCTTTAGATGGTATAAGGTTTGAGTTCTTAAGAACTGCAATAGGCATTTGTGCTATTCATTAATACATTTTTTTTTACAAATTTTAAAATTCTGTTGTTATATTGTTTCGAAGTGAAATCTAGTCATATTTTGGTTTCCAGTATATTTTTGCTCGACCCTCGCTTGAGTAGCGCTCGAGCGAAATTGTTTTTGTTCAAACAATGAGGTTTCGCTCGATCATCGCCTGTCACCCGCTCGAGCGAAGCTGGATCTTTGTTTTCCAGAAAGGTTTCGCTCGATCTCCGCCTGACACCCGCTCGAGCACAGTTGAATCTTTGTATTCCAGTAAGTTTTCGCTCGATCTCCGCCTGACACCCGCTCGAGCGAAGTTATTTTCTTGTTCCAGTAAGGTTTCGCTCGAGCCTCGCCTGACAAGCGCTCGAGCGAACCCACATGTTTTTTTAAAATTTTGCATAAAACGACGTCTTTGCTGTATATTCCCTTCATTTTTAGGTTTTCCCTTGTCCTTCTTTTTCCCCTCTTCGTGTCTCTTTCGGTCTTGTTTAATTGTACACCCATCTTCACAACACTTTTGGGTATTTTACTCTCATTCTCAATTGATTCCATTTTAAGGTAAGATCTCTTCTTCTTCTTCAGCTCTTTCGTTACAAATCGATGTTCGATATTTTTTTTCTGTCACAATAAGGAAGTTGTCATGTGGATCTTGTTTCTTTGGATTGCTTCTGCTGTTTGTTGAGTGTTATATTGAATGAATATAGGTTACTCTCATATTTCCTCAAGATTTTGAAATCTAGGGTTCATATTTGCTGTTTTTTTCACACTGTGCTGTTATTTGCGTCTATTCAATGTTTCTACACATGTATCTCATATTCTCCGCACTATCTAACTTGTACATGTGTTTTGATTTATTTTTTTCAGATGACTCTTAAACGATCAGCTCACAAGAAAACTAAACGAGTTCCACACTTTGATCCAACTGTTTTTTGTGATGCTAATGCATCATTTATGTTTTCTTCAAGGATTAATCCCAGATCTGTTCGTTTAGAAAGAGAAGTAGCTTTAGAAGAGCTTACAAAGACATCTATTCCAGCTCTTTTTGTGTCACAAAATTGGGAAAATCTCTTAACCAATTTATCTCCTCCTTCAGAGTTACTTGTTAAAGAATTTTATTCTAATATTCACTCTATATCTGAGGCTAACAGTACTTTCTCTGTTTTTATTAGAGGAGAATATTTTCATATCACTCCAGATCTCATTGCAAGTATTATTGGTATTCCAAGAGTGGTTTTCCCTGTTTATCCATATTCTGCTACTACATGCCCTTCCTTGGATGTCATGGCTAGTTTTCTGGCAAAGAAACCACTATCTTATTCTGGAAAAACATTCTATACATCACAATTGAATCTTGATTATATGATGGCCTGTCGTATCTTGAGTACTAATATTCTTCCATCATCTCATATGTCTAAACTCTCTTTAGCTCGTGTGAAATTCCTGTATGCTTTCTTTCATGGTGATTCTATTGATATTGCACAACATATATGTGATCATTTTATCAAAGTTTATCATGCTCTTTTGCTTAATGACTATCAGTTACCTTTTGGGTGTTTAATTCAAAAGATAGTCACATCTAGGAATCTTCCTTTTCCCTCATCCGAACCTAGGCTGCAAGCTGAAACAAAGATTGGTTTTAGCACCTTATCTCAAAGCAAATCTCATAAGAAGATTCTCGTTTCTTCTACTCCTCCTCCTGTTGACCCTCATCCTTGTTCCTCCTCTACCTCATCCATACCCGATCTTACTTTTCTTATGGAACGTATGAACATTCTTCTTGAGCGATCATCTAGTATGATGGCTGATATTGCTCTCATTAAAGCTGAATCTCAGCTTAACAGGGCTGATTGTCTTACTCTTCGTTCTGAGTCTCAACAACATCGGTCTACTTTAGAATCTCTTATCAAGGTTGTTGCTTGGATAAAACATTATCTTAGTCATGAAGAGGCTACTGATGCTGCTGCTGCTCGGGAAGGTGCTGCAGCTGCTGCTGCGACTGATGCCTCTCCCTCCATGGCCAGACCTGGTCCTGCTGTGTATGATGTTGATTCAGAGGATGATCTTTTAGGCTGATCCTTTGTCAATTTCTGCCAAAAAGGGGGAGACATTTAGGGGGAGTAGTGAGTGTTAGTGAGTTTATGACTAGAGTATTACACTTAGGGGGAGTACTCTAGGTGTTATCTTCTGCACTTATTCGTACTTGTGATATGATCTGGATATTGTTTACGTAGATCATTTGCTCTTTTGCTTATGGTATGTATGTATATGATGCTTGATGCTTGTGTTACTTAGATATCTAAAGTTTGGTTTACATGATATAATTGTTACAATTATACTTGGTTGATTATGTGAATACTTGTTCCTTGTAATCATTGTGCATCAAGTGTAATTTCAGGTACCAAAAGACCCAAGACACGTTTCATTGAGTCTTATTGTTTTAGAATAGGTTGTGAACAATTGTAAACTAAATTCTGTTATGGTGATTGACAGAATTTGGTAAGAATTGGTTGATTTTTGGATTTTGTCACGGAATTGCCAAAGGGGGAGTTTGTTAGTTCCTAATGTTAGATGTTGGCTTTATTCCGTGACATGTATGTTGTAAAGAAACGTGTCTTGGATGTGTCTTGGAAGTGGATGGATATGGATGACCAAGTACATATGCTTCAGATGAAAGAATTAAATTGTGAAGAAATCTAGAAGTTGTCAAAGTGAGTTTCAGATGGAATAATTCAGTTATGAAGAATTATGGAAGTTGTTAGAGTAGGTTCCAGAAGAAAGAAGTCAGTTGTAAAGAAGTTTGAAGTTTGTTAAAGCAGTTAACAGAAGATAAAAATCGTTTGTGAAGGATTCTGTTAGTTAAAGGTTTGTTAAAGAGGTTAAGAGCTAGTTGAGCTAGCTTGAGGCGAGCTTGAGGTGAGCCTGAAGAATTCACGTTATAAATTGGAGCGAGCCTGAGGCTCAAGCCCAAACGCGGAGTTTTAATGATTTGTTACACACGTGGATTTACCCAGGGGTTATAAAAAGGAGTTGTGAGTTGCTGGTGAGATACAACTTTTGCGAAATTTTTGAGAAACTGATCTGAAACAGTTTGAAGCCTTCTTGAGAGAGTTTTGTGATGAATTGAAGTAAGATAGTTCTTGAGAAAGTGAAGATTCAAGAGAGTGCCTCCTTCCATGAGCTGTTGAATGAACTAATCACCACCAACGAATTACCACTATGGCAGTGAGAAAACTTCGGAGTTCCGTCGTTTGTTGATTGAAGATTCAATCATCCTGAAGCAAGTTTGTTGTGATAAAGATTCATTGAAGTGAGAGAGATCCAAAGGTTTTGGATTCTACTGCTTGGTGCGGGTTCGAGCGGGTCGTTCGAATTGCTTCTTTCGAGATTTGTTGTGTAGCAAAGCTTTTGTGGTAAACAAAGTCACCGACTGTAAGTGTATCTCTCATTCTAGTGGATTGGTTAACCGGCGGTGAGCCCGAAGTGGTTTTTCTCTTTTGAAAGAGTTCTTTCAAAGAGTTTTCCACTTCGTAAACAATCTCGTGTGTTTTGTGTGATTGTTTGCGTTTCGATTCTTTTTAATAATTGCTAAGAAATTGATTAGCTCAATATAAACTTGAATCTTGATAGCTAGATTGTGATTCTTGGATTAAAAGATTACACCAACGTTTTTCAGCACTCTAAGTGTTTGGGTTATTAACAGAGCAATCTTAGAAGTGTTAGAATTGACTAAACAATATTGATTGTCTGTCATTCATTGCATTGTATGAGATTTTCCAGATCTGGATGATTCAAAAATCTTTATTGTTATAAATTTGTATAAGGTTTTCCGCATAAGGGTGTATCAAGTAGTGATAATTTTTTTTAACTTTCTATTCACCCCCCCTCTAGGTAAGTTTTGGGTCTAAACTGTGTACCTACAAAGATATTGGAGGTCTTGCTATGAAGATTGTTGAGAGTGGCAAGCATATTGTATTTCCATTGGTTTATTGTCTTATTGTTGGTCTTATCGGTTGCGATTGCAACCGTTGAGAGAGTATTTTCTGCAATGAAGATTATTAAGACTGATTTGCGGAATAAGATGAGAAATGAATGGATGAATGATAGCATAGTAGTATACATTGAGAGGGGAATTTTTGACACTATTGAGAATGAAACCATTTTACAACGTTTTCAGAAGATGAAGACCCGTAGGATCCAATTACCATCTCTCAGTATTTACAAATAGATAAGTAAGTGTATTTCATTATTTTTAATGTTTTTAGTTCTTAATTTGCGATATTGTAATTTTAAGACACTTTTTACATTATGTGAATTTTTTTTTTGGTAATTTTACCTTAGAAATTCGATCCTCACTCATTTTATATCCTAGATACGCCAGTGATTACGACCCCCAATACGGTTTGTTCTTTCTTATTTTTGATTGAATACTTGTTAAATTAAAAATCTTTGTTGGTTTGCAATTTTTGAACGACTGGTAAAACTTTTACAAAGAAGAAAAAAAAGGCGCGCAAACTTTTTCTTTAATATAAGATTGATATTATTTGAGAGAAAAACATATATTAAGTTAATTTTACAACATTGTTGCTTTGATTTGTGGCTTCCAAAATGATTAGGAAGTAATTTCGAAGCTCTTTGTTTTTTCTTTAATTAAGAACCATGTGTAATGCTTTGATTAGTTATTAAGAATATATTCATGGACAAATTCAAACTAAGTTCATGACTCGAAAAATCTATGATTTGATTAATTAGTGTCTAGCTACTATGACTTCCAAAAAATGATAAGAAGGCAACAAAGTCAGCGATAAAGCTAGAACCAAAAGAAAATTGCCAAGATCATAGCACAAAGAAATTACCACTGCAAATTAAAATCATTGAAAGCCATATACAAAACATTCACTTCTGCACACAAAGGACAGCGAAACAAGGAGGCAGACAGCCAGCAATGAAGGAAGATCAATGCTGCAATGAAGGAAGCCACCACAGCCTCGCTGGTATGCTGGCTAAAGTGATTGAACTGCTGGCAAATGGCGAGCCAACTGGCGTTCGAGTTCCCATAATGAGCCAAGTAGACGGTGGCAGCTGCTGCCGAAGCTGCGGCAGTGTTAAGAGCAATAAACACATAAAATTACGTTGTGTAGATTTAAAACTATACATAAAATGTCAGCTCATTAATTATCGGACAGGGTAGATTTAAAACTAATATATTGTGTCAATCTCTATTCAAAATTGGACCATTAAATTCGGACAGCAAATTAGAGAGAATCTCTATCATTGGATTTGAGGGAGTTAATAAACACATAAAATTACTACTCTTTTTTTGTGGAGAAACTTCAATGCTATTCCTGCAGAGCTTGAAGCCACAATCTCCTTTTCAAATGCATTTGGTTCCGTGTGAGCTCCAAGCTATATTTGTATACATTTCCCACAAGTCGCATTTTCATATCCTTCGTACTACCGATTCAGTGTGATGGATAAATGCCAGCACAATTCGATTAATAATACAAGAAAAATAAAATTGTTACAAGGAGTACCCATCAAGCATCAAAGTAGGAACGAAAAGGAAAAAAACAGAACAGAATGACACAATCAACCAGAGAAAATCCATTTTCCGTAAAGAAGTGCACTGCATAGATGTAATAAAGAAAAATTATGGCATTGCATAACCCCTTAGATTTACAAAAAATATTGTCCGTGCAACATCTCTCTCTTAACAAAGACCACCCCATCAATAGGGCATTTCAGTATAAGCTGCAAACCACATGCCTGCGCCTCTTCCTATCTTACAAGCCGCAATGATACAGCAAGCCTTTATTCTTACGTGCATCGACCGTGGGGAGAAAGAATCTCAAATTCTATGAATCCTTGTAGCTGTAGCTTCTGTATGTGCCGATGAAGAAATCCAAATTTCCAATCGCCAGACCCTTTTCAAAGAACAATTTGAATACTGTGGTTACAATAACAATTATTGACAGGTTTCCTACAGTCGCAATCTCCATCCCTGCTCTGCAAGTGCTTCAATTACCCGCCTAGCTGCTTCTGTTGTGTCATTAAGAGGTGGATAGCTCCAGGTCTCTGACATCTGAAAATCAATAACAAGAGACCAAGATAACATCAACATAAGGGAAAAAAATTACATTACAGCAACTAACTCCTTAATTGCAAAAAATTTCACCCAATTACATCTCCCATTGCAAGACATTGTGGAGGAACGTTAATGTGGACAATAAGCCCAAGAATGTTGTCAGAAAAACTTCCTATTAAATCGTGAAGGGAAGGAAAAAATAAATAAAATGAGGAGATAATGCAAGTCCTTGTAGTGACTCACTGGTCATCCTGTGAGTAAAAAATTAAACAGAGAGCGCTTCTTTATCAAGTAAGCTGGCATGAGAACCTAACATAATGCACATTAAAGACCATTACAAAGAGGTGAAAATCTGCACACCAATGCGAGGACAACTTACTCTTTCACTACCAGATATATTATTTCTCTTTTTAGTATCCTGCATGGCAGAGATAACTTCCCCTTTGCAGCATCAGATACAACACTTTTCCATAGGGTCCAGGTAAACGATTAAAAAAGTGTAGTTTACAAATTCATCCCATGAGAAATTCTAACAACATAACCATAAGAGGCAACTCTTATGCAATGTTGCGTGATATAGACTCTGAGGAGGAACTAAAAGCATATTTACTCATGCCAATACAAGGCTTCATAGACAGTATATACTACATAGTAGAATTAGCAGCACTACAGGGGATTGGGAACAATTGACAGAACCTTGTTTTATGGGGGTGATGGAAAGAGTGTGGGGGCAGAAGCAAGTGAGAGGAGTCTACTGAAACAGAACAGCCCTACCATGCCTCTCTGAGGATCTAGCTTATAAATATCCGGGCATTCTTAATTCTTAAGAAAGCAAATGTGAATGATCAGCCACCCCAAACCCCACCTTTATCAGCAAATATGCTTCAATGAGAATGGATGAGAATCAGGAGGGAGAGATCCTTCAACAATATTACCCACAGAGTAGCAGAGTCAGAAAGATATCCACTTACGTCCTCAGATCCTGTAAACGGCCGAACCATCCCTCGTTCCATCAAGGATTTATGGAATTCTGTTAATTTCCATCTACAACGCTCAGCTCCTATAACATATACCGGCTTCCTGCAAAATACAATTGGAATTACCCATCATATTTTCAAAACTAGAATTGAAGTAATACATTCTATCATGAATAATAAATGTGAGCCTTCACAAGCATACCCAGTGCTGCAAGCCTCACTGATCAGACTGACTGAATCTGCTGTGACAACAAAAGCATCAGCCCAGGCTAGATGCCCCATCTGCGGGTTTGGTTCTGAAGAAAGCCACACATAAGTGCTGGTTTAATCAGTTAGTGTAAGTAAAATGGAAGCTCAAATAATTACTTACCCTGACCATCCCAGATGTAAACTTTTGGATTATTACCGAGTTCCTTTGCTATTATGTAAGATACCTGCAGAAGGAACACAAATGAATGATGAGTGTCACTCAATATAAAAATATAATTATTATTTTTTCTTCTTCTAGGCAATAGAATTAAAAACTTATTAGTTTCTGCAAGAGTACCTTCTGAGGAGTCCTATCTGAGAAGGATATTCTGACACTCCCACAGCTTACAAGAACACTGAGCAGACAGGTTGTTAACTGCTTTGCAAGGTCCGCACCATATCGACAGTTGCCTATATTTGTAATTGGTATGAAGAATCATGTTAACATAATATTCTCACATACTACATCCATGAGGAAAGCAATGATATTACAATACTAAAAACCATAACAAGTATCAAGCAATGATCCAAACCCAATAGAAGGACTTGAAGTAATTAGTTCATTACCACAGCCATTCTTATAGTATCAGATCGTTCATGATGATTCCAGTTCATTTATGCAGTGAGAAACAGACATCCTTCAACAGACTATATATCAGGTCCTTAGGTAATGAGAAGGAACTATACTGCAACAGTATTATACTACAGCCCCAGATGGCTGGACAAAATAATCCACCGAAGCTTTGTTTGAGTACCACAAAATTCTTTTGAAAATTTTTTCACAAACTCCAATACGTTTCCTCAAACTCCCAACAATTTTTTCACAACTCCAACTTTTTACAAACTCCAATAACTTTCTACAAACTCCAACTTTTTCACAAATCCCAAGAGAATCTACACTACCTCCAATAAAAAAAAAAATCAACAGAAAATTTTTCTGCCCATCCAAACACAGCAGTCACAGTCTGACAGTAGTGTTATCAATCTCACTCCAGCCCTCAATCCTAAATATCTCTGGCCACCAATAACAATAACATCTTTAGTGCTGATACCCTTAATAAGTACTTTTTTTATAATCGAAAGAAACCAAACATTACATATCATTCTCCTCAGCAACTGAAAGTTCTGCCATCAAGTGGATTAAAGGCTCAGAGCAAGTAAGCAAACCAGTACGGTCAATTAAATGCTCAAAGTCCTCAGAGGTGTGAATATTAGAAGAGGCCATCGAAAAAATGGAACCAAAGCCAGAGCAAACTGAATGACACTGACTGACTTAAATAGAGAACTGACATAGCCAAACAAAAGGAACCAATAAAAACACAAGATGTCAACAGATAAAACATGACAAACCAAATACAAAAGGACAAAGACCAGAGCAGAAAGAATAAGAACAAAACCCACAAAAAAGCAAATACCTAGCTCAGTGCAACAAATAAGAAAGACTAAGAATACTAACAAAACATTAACACATGTGGCTACTACTTAATCAAGGTTAATATTTATAAAATAAAAAACAGTTTTTGCATGCAATTTATCATCATGAGGCTTACCACGTGCCTATCAGGTGGTTCGCGTGGAGTTATCCACCTACGAAGAAACCGAGGAACCTGCTCCTGTGCTTGAGGAGTCAAAGGATAATAATCATGATGAGGAGTAATCACTAAGTCAAACCTATTCAAATTTGACCTCGGATGTTGTATCTGCAACAAAATCCAGAATGAATGGCAAAATCAGAAATCTAAATATCACATATAAAAGAAGTACTCAACAAATCCTTACCCACAACAGTTTGCAGAGAGAGACAAAATTAAACCAAGCTAAAAGTGAACGTTTGGCTACTAGACAGACTATATGGGCTAACAGTGCTAACAATAACATCATGCTACTTCTTTCAAATCATGCATACTGATAGCATTCCATCTGAAATTACCACTACGAAAAAGCTAGCAAAATTAACAACAATATAGAAACTCTTGAAACAACTAGAAAGGAAGCAGAAGGAAATAAGAGTGGGAAAAAAATCCTCATAAACCCAGAGTAGGAATCTAAAGAAGTAGCCTCTTCAATCAAGTGCAGAATAATATGAAAAGTAGGTGGCATAAACAAACCTGAACAACAAAAACATTTTGTGAGGCTAAATGTTTTATGGAACTTGCAATAGATATTGTATCTCTGCCACAAGCAACCACCAACAAGGGTCCATCCCTGAAAGAACATTACTTTAAATAAATCTCATATACTGCATTAAGGCACAAGAATCCATATGACTTTAAACCTTGCACTGGCACATACTACATTTCAGAATCTCAAAATTGAAGGAGTTTGTTTTTTCATTTGATAATTTACATCTCTGTGGTTAACAATATCTTTGGAGGATAGCAGTACCGCAAATATATAAATGTACATTCACACAAATCCAGACATGTGTTTCCTTTCAGATATGAAACAAATATCACTCTGTCTGCTTTTTTTCCATTTATTTATTTGATTATTTTTTTCATGACAATTCACATGTATAGAGAACGAGTTATGCAACTATCATAATATCTGTTAGAAACAAATATGCAAATATCTGTTAGAAACAAGAAATCCAGAAAATGAATTGGGACTGTAAGATAAATACACAGCATATTACTAAACCGCATTTGCTTGATCTAACGTAACAATATGCATCTCAAGGAAAGACAACTGTTCTGCTAGTCCCAAAAATGGAAAACTAAGGCAAAGGAAACCACAAAACTTGTGCCTGCCAGGGGACAGAGATGATATGTGTTTAAAAGAATAACAAGTCTATGTGCAATGACAAATGATTGTGATTCATACCAAAGATATTAGAGGATATTAACTCCGACGACAGGCAAAACTATATTAAGTTTCTAGGTAAATTGTAAATAACACCGCTTCTAGAAAATGATTGCAGAAGAAGAACGTACTTTTCATAAGTGTTGCGAGCCATGGCCACAATGCGCTTAACATCAACTTCCAAAACAGATGCCAAGCCTACGGGGTGGCTGCCGTTTTCCAAAGGAAAAGGGGCAAGTTTCCTCCTCCGTGAAGTCAACAAAATTATCTGCTTTATAAGATAATCTAACTTCTTGTGAAGTGAGACCGGCAGCCAATGGAGCCACTCATTTATTCCTCCTCTTGGCCTCGTAACCCGCTGCATGTAAGATCTCCAGCACATAAATATATATCCAATCAGCTTCCAAAAGACACCTTCCCGCTACCATACGATAGTTAAATGAAGTTCTAGAATATACCGATATGCAATCCTATATCTCGATGTTCAGAATGGACGAAACTCCAATTCAGAATTGAAAAATTTTGGGATGGAGGAACTAACTTACGAATAAGAGATGCTGGTCGGCGAGGCCTAGGGCGCGAACCAGGCCCAGGCTCTGATTCTCGGAGGCCGGGAATCCGTTGCCGATGACAACGGCGCGTCTAACGAAGGAGCCGGAGAAGCCGACTTCGAAGATATCAGGCACGCCACGCGTGGTCGGGCTCTGCGGCTCCGGAAGCAGTATCGGCTTCATAGTCCTATGTTTCCGCTACGGACTTGGAACCCTAAGATCGAGTGCACCAATTCAACAGGAAGGAGTAAGAGGGAGTACGAGAAAGTTGAGGAAGGTGAAGGAGTTGACCGGATCAATCAGATTCTGAACATGAAGGAAAAAGATCGGCAGACGTTAAGCGAAATAACTGCTTTGATCTCACTTTGCGCAGGGAAAAGGAAAGAAACGCAGCTAATTGTCTCACGGAAAGTGGGAAAGCTTCTTCAACTTAACTCTTTGCTTCTCTCAATATTTCCTCTTCTGTTTTTTATCAAATGCTATCACCCCCTGGACCTGGACGGAAGAGAGAAGAACGGTGTCTGATGATGCCAAAGATCACGTAGGGCTGGAGACGAATAGGCCTGAAAAGAATAATTAAGGGATGTGGGATGGTAAAGGAACCTCTAATACTAAAAGTTAGAGATCGAAAAGTGTTTAAATCTAGAGAATTAATTAAACATGAAAAGGGATTGGAGGTATAACATGCTTTTATAGGTAGAGAGAATTATAATCCTATTAGGAGTTGAGTTACTCACAGGAGGTTAGGACTCTCAGTCCCTATTGGGAGTCTCCGGGCTCTCGACCACCTATGTGATCGGGAGTCCAAGTTCGTATCGGGGATCTGATACTTCGAGTGGGCCTCCTTGGTGCAAAGGGGCCTGGTTTGATATGGGCCTAACAACATATGGCCCATCAGTATCCATATTAGCAATACCGCGTGGAGCTGCAGAAGCTCAGAGCTAAAAAGAGCTAGCCCATGCATGATATGAATGTAAATTTTGGTTCCGTTTCTAATTTTAATAAATATCAAAATGTAACCGAAATTTTCTGAAATTGAATTCTAAAAATTTTGGTTCTCGTGGGATTTTTTAGTCAACTTTTTTTGGGCCTTAATGGGCCCAAAATTGCTTTTTTTCTCAAAATTTTGGCCAAATATTTTTGTTATACATCATAAATTAACAGTAAATAAAATATAAAATAAACATTCATCGAAATAAAATTACAACATTTTAAAATTATGGTATAAAAAAAACAAAATCCTTTCTTCATTTAAGCTCTGACTTCTTTTCTAAAAAAATATATAATCGAAACTGAAAATTTCGCCGGCAATTTCGGCAAATTCAGATTCCGATTAATGGCCGAAATATTTGTCCACCCCTACCTGTTGTCACTAGAGACCTCATGTTATATATAGAAAAACTTCATTTTTGTAACCCAAATTATCCTATCAATCTCGAAATAATAGTTATAAATTTGCACCTTTTGATATAACCATCAAAATTGTGTCAAATAACTTATTTATTTCAGTAGTAGGATTTAATTAAAGAGTGCATACGAATGATTTTTTATAATTAAAGAGTGTAATATGACTAAATCTATAATTTAGACAGTAAAATGACATTCGTCTTATAGTTTAATGGTGAAGTTGTGTTTGTTTTAGATCTCAAAACGTTTTCAAAAACTTCTTACTCATTTTTTCATCAATTCCAACACTCTTTCACTAATTTCAATACATTTTCACCGATCCCAATAACTTTTTATAAATTTCAACAACTTTTAACACATTTTTCACTAATCTCAATAGAATCTACACTTCTTCC
Source organism: Myrica gale (assembly GCA_963930655.1). Classification (NCBI taxonomy): domain Eukaryota; kingdom Viridiplantae; phylum Streptophyta; class Magnoliopsida; order Fagales; family Myricaceae; genus Myrica; species Myrica gale. The sequence goes on along the minus strand of OZ005602.1, from coordinate 5,914,716 downwards.
AAAAAAACACAAATACAAAAACTGTTTTGAGAGCCCAACCAAACATAGCCGAAGTTCTTCTTCTTTTACTTTTATTTTAGGATAAAGACAATGACAAAAGCAGATATTGTTACTTACTATAAATATTGTCAGATAAACAAAAATATTTTTAATATTGCAAGAGAATATTCGTTTATGGGGCTGAGCTCGAAAGAATTTGTAAGTCCGAATGACATAATCATGCTCATGAGTCTTCAATATATATTGCACATCCTTAATTTTGAGCATTAAATATAGATTTCTACCATCTTTTATATAGAATAAGAGTTCGTAAAACAATGTATTGTTAAGTATATTATGAAAGAAACATATATATCAGTACACTATTAGTCAAATTGAAATAAGATTAATTTTTGAAAAATTGAAAATTTAGTAACTAGGTTTATAACATGCTGACAATTTAGTCACTAGGTTTTATTTTTTGACAATATGGTCACTGAGAATACATAGTTGTAACGATCTGGTATTTCCGTCAAACCTCCATTAATTTTTAACGGAATAAAATGCGGTCGACCGCTACAAATTACCTTTGCCGCAACTGTAAACAAACCGGTCGACCGCTATTCCGGCTAAAAATTTAATGGAGGTTTGACGGAAAGATCAGATCGTTACAACTTTGTATTCTCAGTGACCATATTATCACAAAATAAAACTTAGTGACTAGATTGTTAATTTTCCTTAAATTTTGAATAAGTCTCTAGATTTTAGGTATGTTATTTTTTAGAAACGTATCTAGATTTTTAAGAGTACCCAAAATAATAAGTGTCAATTTGACAATTTTCATCAGCTGCTAGCTTTTATCGACAGGAGAGAAAATCAGCATTATTTTTTTTTTTTAACGAGAATATTTTTGTTCGATAAATCTATTCAGAATGGACTTACCTAACAAAAGCAAACTTCGAAGAGACTAGTGCGGAAACTCACCATTCCAAGTGTCGCACTTACCACAATGCTACTTGGGGGTGGGTCCCAAGAAATGAAATTCTTCTGGAATTAAAGGGAAATCAAAGGAAATTCTTTATCTTAATCATCTCAGCCCGTTGTACTTTTATCTCAAATTTTCTTGTGTTTTTCCTGCATGAAGTTTTCAAGAAATGATAAAAGAAAAGAGAAAAAGAGCAATGCGACACTTGTGTAAACCGACAAACAAACTCTTACACGAGTTGAAAGCCTAGGCAGGAGATCCATACAGCGTCCAAGACTAGCTGACACATGTTGTAACGCTCATGCCATAAGCTGCCAATAACTCCTCCATAAATTCAGCGCAGATCCTGAACACAGCTCCATCAAGCTTTCCTTTTACATGGCCCGTTAGTCTTGCAGGCGAGATCATCTCTGCTTCTTGGATTTAGAAGCATTTTTCAGAAACTTTCCCACTTTAGCCTAAAGTGATGTCGAGAGTTTCAGAGCCTGCATTCTGGTTATGTCTAACTTTGCTGCTACTCGTCTTGCTCAGTGTTTTAGCTGATAGCCGTGTCGTAGCTGAACTTGACAATCACGGAATCACACCACCGGCTTACGGGTCTCCACCACCACCTAGCTATGGAGGTCCCCCGCCATCTCCGCCGGTTGTTTACCCTTCTCCACCGAAGCACAGATACCCGCCAAAAAAGCCACCTTGCGCATCACCACCAACATACAGGCCTCCCAAAACCCCGCCACCTGTTCAAAGACCTCCTACACCGATTTATAAGCCACCACCAACACCATGTCCGATACCCCACAATCCTCCTACTGCACCCCCAAGTCCAACTTATTATCCTCCACCTTCTCCACCACGACCTATACATCCTCCTCCTTGTTCTCCTCCAATAAAGCCACCTCCAACTCCAACTTATCACCCACCTCCATCACCAACTTATCACCCACCGCCAGTTCCCAAACCTTGTCCTCCACCTAGCCCTCCTCCAAGTTATGGACAGCCTCCACCACCATACTAGGCCAATCAACTATTATAAAAGACGTCTATATAAACTACTGTTTTTTTTTCTGTCTGTGTGGCTGTCCTCAATGAAGGCATGCTTGTTGTAGTAAGACTTCCTCAAAATTAAATAAAATCGTGTACGGAAATGCATGGAGTAATATACTACCATATAAAGTCGTTAATTTTTCTAGACTTGATTTCCTTCTAACCTAGGATGGATCTGTTATAATTATCCACCAGCATCAAGCTTCCTTAATCTTTTGAATGTCTAAATCTATCATTACACTTTGTTATTATATAAGGTTCTATAGAGGAAGTATATCAGGATCCTCTCTAATTTACTGTCTGAATTGGACAATTCAAACAGCAAATTGGAGAAGATCATGATCGTGTCTTCTGAAAAAATGGAAAAGGTAGTTGATTGAGCTATAAACGTACGTTAGATGCTTATGGTATATCCCATAATATATTGAATAAACAACATTTTATGCATTACTAGATTGGAAATGATAAAATCTGCATGCTGAAAGTTTCTTGATACTAAATCAATAGCTGCTTAAGCACTGTTGTTTCGATTAGGTTCTAATAAAACTGGACATTTTTACCTTAAACAAATAATTAATAAGGAGAAACTCCAGTTTCCTAGAATTCAACAGTAAATAGTCAAAATACATTATGCAACCTTCCAATCGTTAAAAGGTTTCTACTGCTATGTTACCCCCCATCAATTTTTGCCAAGGGAACAGGATACTTTGTAATAATGTCAAACCTAGACGGATTTGAGGCGCGTCCGAATGGGGATAAGCTTAGCAGAAGAAGCTCTTGGAGACAACCTTGAGGAAAGGAACCCTAGCTAGTGACAAGGATCCAAATCAAAGAAAGCATCAAAGAACCTTCTAGACCCGTTCAGATCAAGCTTCAACAGAGTCTCCACCCCGAAAGAGTAATAAAATTCCCTTGTATGCCTCCTCTCAATTGGCCATAAGCTATTCCACATTCTATGATAAAATTGATGCCCTCTAATCATTCGGGTTGAGCCAAGGCACTCGGCAATGGCATCGGCTAAGTCTTGTGCTAAGGCCATTGTCCGAGCCACCATGTACCCAGTTGAAGGGTGCACAAGCCCGGAAGTCCCACCAATGGCAATCACACTCTGAGGGATTTGAGGCAGAGGGCCTCCCATTGGGATCGAACACTTCTCATCCTCCAATACCCTATTCACTCTTATACCTAAATGCCTTAGCCTAGCAACCATCCTGCTCTTCAACTCCATATAGGACAACACTAGCCGAGAAATCAGAGAAGTCTCTTCTAGGAATATCAAGCTCGAATCAAATGGCATTGCATATAGAAAAGTAGGAAACCTTGAATTGCTAACCCGCAAATAAGGCTCATTTCCCAGATGGGAATCTCTCCAATCCATCATAACCATCTTATCCAAGTCAAAAGGGTGGCCGTCCACTTCAGCTAAAATTCCATGAGCAATCTGGCACCCATGATTCCTTGGCTTATCATATTCTATAAAATTGCTTGCAAAGCCACTCGCATCAACAATCAAGCTTGCCTTCAATTGATTCCCATCATCACATAATATGGAAGACTCAAACTCTTGGTGCTCAATTTTCCAGACCTTGGCCTTGTGGAATTTAACAACTCCATTTAAAACACACTCTTCCATAAGTTTCCTTTTCAGTTTGTTCCTACTAACCCGACCATAGTTTCGGTCCAAATATTTGGTCTTGCTTTCATTGATATAGACACAACTCATGATAGGCCATGTTATGTCAAAGCAATCCTCAAGATCCAAGCTCTCGAACTCATCAATCCAACTACCATAGTTATTAGGCCACATAGAAAGAGGCGAGGGGTCAACACAACATACCTTAATTTCGTAGCTAGACAATTGCTCTACTAGACGAAGGCAGCTGGGCCAGTCCCAATGATGATCACATCAAAGCGAGACCGATCAGAAGCTGGGTCGAACCATGGGAGATCAAAGTTCAAATGCTCTAGTTGTAATTCAGGCTTCAAGTCAAGGAAGTCTCCAAAGTTCCTCCTGATTTGGATCCTATGATGAGTTTTTCTTGATGATAAGTTCTTGCCTCCGTAGGAAGAAACTGAGAAGGCAGACGACATCAAGAACTTGTTAGTATCAAGAAGTGGTGAAAATAGCCTGATAAGGGTCCCACTCTTCATTGTCGTTTGGCCAAAAACATTCATCTGGCGGGTCGGCTGGTCATGTCATTATCTACAACGTCTCGTTGAGCTCCTTCCTTACCAGGCTAGGTTGAAGGGCCTAACACACAAATTTAATTACGGACTCTGCCCTTTTATTCTTTCCACTCCCACTTTAACATCACTATTAGGCCTAATAGTGGGTGAGAAGGGAACGCCACTATTAGCTAGTCAGGTCAGATTATAAAGTTAGTTCCTAAATTTTCAAATAAAACGAGATCTTATGTAATTTTGTATCCAAATTATATGATAAAATTTAGAGAGAGATAGACATAATAAGTGAACCTCATTGTAGGGTCATAATGTTCTAAACTTTATATAAGAAGATATGTGTAGTACTAAATGATGTAAGGTCTGGTCTACTTATTGTGTCTATCCCTCTCTAAATTAAAGAGGATTTTAATCTAAAATTTCAGTATGTCTTAACAAGAATTTTGATGTTGTTAACACATTAATAACTAAAATTGAATTAAAAAATTTATTACTAGCTCAATTATATTGTTTTTCTTTTTCAAGTGCACTATCAATGCATTGATTTATTTTATCTCGAGATAGAATTCATTTAATGTTTTGACGGCGTTAGAATCAGAGCATTCTGTTAGTACTGAAACTTTGGACCGAAACCTTTTTCTCCTGCTAGTCCATTGCGTCAGTCACCTTGGGCCACAAATATGTGCAGAGACACCTCAAAGTGGACAGGACAGCAATGGCGGAGGAAGTGTCTGTGCTTAAAAGAGCATCAGTCCACTTGGAAGCGTAGTCCAAGCCTCATCAATCAGTCTCCCCCCTACGTGCTATTTACAAGACTGCAGTCATTCTGGGTCATCACTATATCTACTCCGAGATCGAGTGCTACAACAGTGGCCTGCCTGCAGATCCAGATCTTATCAACTTGCTTGCTAACTCGAGGAATTTGCTTGTCTTGCCTGAACTTGAAATTCGTTCTCTTTGACTATATTTTGTAAGCGAATCATATATACCTGCTGTAGAACAACTCAGAAGAAACTCCAAGATCAACATTGTCCTTATGCGAGCTATTTCCGCGCTGGAAAACTCATTTGAAAATGCATTTCAGTGCTACCGATTCCCAGAACCCTACAAAAAAAGGTTTGACAACTTTATGGTCTTTCTTTTCTGTTTTTCCGTGGAGTTTGTGGCATATGCTTTTGTGAAAACAAAAGCTACCATTATTTTTGAATTTTTTTTTTCTCGTTTTCTTAATGATTGAGATTATGAGAAAATTATGGTTTCCTCAAAATAAAAGCTAGTAAAATCTTCACTTCTAGTTCCGAACTATCACCTAAATGTCATTAATTGGTTTGAACTACGAATTTCATCACATCTAGCTCTCTAATAAGGTTCTACAAATGTATAGAAAATAGACTAAAAGTTGCACAATATCGAATTATCGATGGTTGAATTTTATGACATAGCGAACATTAATGCATTTTGATAGTTTGACACTAAACATGATGAAATTCATAGTCGGAGTCTAAAAGTGAAAGATTTATCTAAAAGCTACCATTATCCTTTAATAAAAAGTATTTTCTAATTTTCTCTTATAATTGAGAAAAAAAATTGGGTGGTTTTTTAATATGCGAGAATGTCATGGAACCAGTAAGAAAAATGAATTATAATATCAACAGGTCTAAAGTAGAGTCACAAATAGTGCATATTTCTTCTAACAGGCCATCCCCACTTCCGAAGTTAGTTTGGATATTGAGTCTCGGGTTTTATTACCAATGGCTATATATGGACTGTCTGCCATATAATCTTCACCAGTTGGGTAACTATCAATTAGGTTACTACTTCATCAAGTTTATCGTTGGAAAATCAATGGAGCTCCCTTGTGGGGGTGAGCCTCTGATGTTTAAGCCAGTTATTGAGTAGAATGTGAAGTAAGGGAGGAGTTCTTTGAAGAAGAGGGGTGGGTTCCCCTAAAATATGTACCGAGAGAGTTTTCATATGAGAGCTATTTCACATATTTCTGCGTAGGAGAGGCGAATCATGACTCCCTCTTGGTTGCTTGGAACTCTGTTTTCGACGAGTATTGTCTTAATCACAGTGGATCTTGATATTGGTGCTGCATAATGTGTGCAGAGGAATTTCAGAGAAGTTCTTCTGTTCTTGACACTGCGGGTCTTGTAGGGGTGGCAACCTACAACGAGGGTGCTCCAGAGGATTACTGCCCAAATGGGCTCCTCCAGTGGGCTGAATGCTCGTCCAGTTCTCCCAGGCCCTTCAGGTAAAGCCCTAGGTTCCTGTTTTGGACTGGCGAGGTCCATGTCTTTTTCAGGTTTCTTTTGAAAAGGCTTTCCTATTATTCACTACTTCGAATTCGACCAAATGGGCCAATTATTCCTTATCCATCATCCCCTAATCCCAATGTTTGGGCAAGCATGATCAACACGTGGAGGACACAAGCCAAAGGTGGCATTCCAAAGATTATGTTCCTCTGTTGGTTTTTTGAACTTTCATTCATTTCTTCCATATTCTCTTTCCTTATTTCAGCCGCTTTCCCCCAAGGGAGACAACCCACCAAAAAGGGGAAAGGAGAAAGCGAGGAGCAGCTTGTTACACCGACTTCTTTGAACTCCTTTATGCTACTTCCACCTTGAAATCCTCCCTGAAACAAAAGCTCAGTCCAGGCACCAATGCTCTTCTCATATAAGTTATAAGCACTAACTAGCAACATGCGTTTCACTCAACATCCACAAGTTCATTCAAACACAACCAACAGAAGAATAGAAGCAGCCGAGCAGGAAAGCAACACCAAAGAAGCTTTGACCACAAATAAGACAGGACGGGCCGCTCATGTTTCTATCCATAATTAACACAGCCCATGTGATGGACCACGGAGGTGTTGGGACCTATCACCATGCAAATTAAATAACTGGATAGTTGTGTGGAAGAGCAGCTTGAGTTACAAAATCACAAAAAAAAACCCCATCACCCGTTTGTATAATTAATAACTATAAATTGTTACATTTACAAGATACAGAGATGAAGCATAACAATGCAACAGCCCTCATCAGGCTTCCAGAGATAAACATTTGGTTACTCACATCAAGCGCAACAACATCATGAGAAGGTACAGCATAATTCTGGAACCTTCCAGAGACCAAGATTTCAGATTCCCCTAAAAAATGTAGATCATGGAGCTTTTCTAGCCTCCATACCAGAAAACGAACAGACATCATTTCAGATCCATCCGTTGAAAACCTCAGCAGAGCATAACTTTGATACGAGAAAGAAAAATCAAGATCTGCAGGAGGATAGAGTGAGGCCTCCACAGCAAGCAGCAATTATTATGTACAGCAACAGAACAATCAAGAATGTCAACAGTGCCCTGCCATAAATAAAAGAAATCTTGTAAGCAAGAAAAGTGATGTCCAAAGGGAATTAGCAGCAAAAAAAATTACTTGAATCCAGCTTAATGCATACAAATAATATGATGAATCTAATAATAGGTGATAAATGAATTTGCAGTAGGTAAAAGCTGAAAACTTGCGGTTAAACAGAAACAGAAAACCTCTTTCAGATAGCAGCAGATTAAAGAGTTGATCAGGTGGTTTTATATCTAAACTAGTACTTGTGTTATGCCCAACTCTGATGCCTGAATTGATTAGAAAGAGCCGCCACACAGTTACTAAGTTTATGACACAGTCCATATTCATTGGCAATAAAACCTCAGTACTCAAGGTCCAACAAACTTCTGTTTACAAAATAAATATTAATCCCTACACCTGAAAACACAACAACCATCGCCAACTAATAAGATCCAACATTCAGGCAGTTCAATTGCTCGACCTCAGCTGCATCAATGATCTCCTAAATTATGTTTTTCATTAAGGGTCAACGCAAATTTTAACTAAACCTCAACTTCTCCTTTTCCCCTTTTTTTTGCTTGCTTCCCATTGACGAGGAGAGGGGGGAGGGGAGTGGGGGAGCGTTGAAGGGTACCACCAGAAATAATTCTTTTTTTATTTTTTCGGTCACCACCCGAAACAATTCACTCCCTATATTGTCCTTGATTGTAAATTCTCTCAAAATCCTTATTTTAACAAATCTCACCACTTGGACAAGTCATTTAGCACCTCAAGTCATCTACCACCTAGAGTACACAAGGATATATGTTCTAATAGATGACAGCATAACTCCAAGGATAAAGACTGTTAGCATAAATTAAAAATGGAAAAGAGGACTTCCACAAGGCAGATATTCTCTTCAAAACACTCCAAAAGAATCGCTTTAGAAGTGTGACATTCAAAAGGAAGAAGGCCACACGTACAATGTTTCCAAATGAGTTGGCTTTTTACAGTATCTATAGAATGGTTTCCACATTCCATGTACCCATAGAGAAGAAACGTGGAATTACAGGGTTATTCTTGTGTAATTTTTCTGAACTTCCTTGAGATTGATTTCGATACATTTCCATCCCCATAACCCCCCCCCCCCCAGGAAGGGAAAAAAGAGCCGTTGGTCTGGTCTACATTTTTGTTGCCCATTGATCATTACTTGATACCGGGGAGACCCTATTTCTCAACTTTAACTGAAGCTTGACATATTCATACAACGAATGTGGTAAAGGGATGTAGGAAACTCACAAGAGCTTTGCATTTTTCATCCAAAGAGCTCGACGAAGACGTTTGGACTGTTTCTTGAAGTGAAATGCACTGTCTTGCATTGTTGCAGTTTTGTCAACGAGAAGTTCAATCCGGTCACCTCTCTCCAGTATCTTCTCAATGTTTTCTACCATGATAGTATGTATCTGGATATGAAATTTTTGGTGCTTGTGAGAACAAAAAATAAGGACTACAAGTATAATAAACCAACTAAGAAACATGAAACAATTTAAGAAAAAAGTATAGACTGCATAACACATGATCACCAAAGAAATTGCATTCCCAGATTTCTCGAGAATCATACATTAGAAATATGCTTCAAAGTGGTTAGAAACAAAATTTGCTCAAAGGTTTAAGCAAAAGGAAGTGTCTAAGAAGCAGCAGCCAAAACGCTGAACTTCAGAAGAAGAAAAGATAAAACTTGCAAACACAATCTACCAGATGCTTTACAATTGACAGCAGTATAATATTAAAAACTGCCAACAGAGGCTAATGGAAATGGTTAACTCTAAATAATTATTACTGTACACTGAATGAAGTGTAGATGACCAGGAAAAGTACAAAAACTACAAATCATGAAAGGGAACTCTCTTTGCAGGGATAAAGGAGTATATATATATATATTACGTATTTATGTAAAGAAAGAAGAAACAGAAAGCAAATGTACAGCACAAGAGAAGAAACTTGCCTCGCTAACTTCACCTCGTACACGGTTTAGAGTATCTGCACTAGGATTGCTCGAGAAAAATTCCATTTGCTGGTGCAAGACCCTTGAGAACTCATCATTCATTGCATAAGCAGGTGCATAGTTGGCCACTCTGCCATAGTTTTTCATGAACCTCATGTGAATATCCTCCAAGTAAGAAAAAGGGATCCTTCCTGCACCAAGGAATAAATCAGTTGCGTTGTAAAATCTCACCAGTTGTTGAATAAAGAAAATGAAAAGCAGGAAAACATGGGAGACGGGGGAGAGGGGGAGTGGGAATCAGGTTTGTTTTAGGTGGGTGAGGGGTTTTGAAAAACCAAAAAAGAAGTTGATGTATCAATGCCTTGTCAAGCAAACATATTCGTACTTCTGACTTTTAAGTCCTGTTATCCATGAGAAACCTGACATAAAATACCTATTAACTATTGACAACCCAGCCCCCCAAAACTCCGAGTTCCAAACGGGTAATCGGTTGATTACTTTGGACCAAATTTAATGCGTTAAAGGCTTGACAATGAAAAAGAAAAGTGAAAGGCATAACATATGTTTTGATTAAGTAATGTGCATAAGATCAGTTGTGATAAGAGCTCAAACACGGTCCAGTGTCAATTCGGCACGATTTAGTTTTAGGGAATACTACAACCAAAACATTAGTTCGATTTCTTAATTACTAGATATTCATCTTCTTGACCAACACACGTATAGTTGATTTACAAGATCGAGTTGAAACTGAAACCCCATACCGAAATTAGAAGCCTACGTTTAATTGGTTCGACACCGAAGCCAATTAAACTAAGACAAGTTTATTTCTTCGGCTGAATTATGGTCAGATTTTTGCAACATCGAGATATTATCCAATATCATAATCAAAGATAATCATTTCCAAAACAAAAAAACCATTAGACCTAAGCCCACCTCAACATGGGATACCAAGAAGCGAAACATTTGAAAGAGTGAGAGAACGAGAAGAGAAAGAGAGTACGGACTGCCGAAGGTATTGTTGGCCATGCAGAGGAAGGAGATTCCATCGGATCGAAGTATGTGGAAGATGTAGCTGTCCTGGGAAAAGCAGAGCATGGACTCAGCCTCCAGCGGCAGCTTCTCCAGGATCCGCCTTGCCACCGCCCCCGTGTTCCCGGATACCGCGCTGAACTCCGAAAGCACCACCGTCCCCCTAGCCACCACCGCATACAGTATCGCCATCTACGCTCTCCCACCGTGACTCCTGCAGATTCAAGGAGCGATCTCCCTCCCTCCCTCCCTCCCTCTCTCAGTCTATAATCGGTCTCAAAGAAGAGAAATTGAGCTGTATTTCTAATATTTTTAATTTTTGTTGTCAATTAAATTGGTTTTTACAAATTTTCAAACTTTCTTATGTCAAGAAGAAGAGAGTTTAGTTTTTTTTTTCTGCAAAAGGAAGAGGAAGGGAAGTTGAATGTAAAGCCAGGAGGTAACGAACAAATCTGATGTTACCGGCGAGTCCGCGATGGACTAGATTAGCTTTGCTGGTTTCGATCGGTTTACAAGGAGGGCATGGGATCCGCGTGCTACTTGCTAGCTGTGTAGTTTTTATTGGCCTTTTGGGAAATTGTTAGGTGCCGTCTTCGAGACTGAAAATTAGTAAATATATATATTGTTTTTTCTTCTATTATTTTTTTTTTCCTGGGCATTTTTTCTCCTATTCACTCCGATGAGGTTCTTGTATCCTTAAATAACATACTTATATTATCCCAATTGATGATATCGAAAAATCTCCGTCTGCCTAACTATCGATGGGCCTCCAGAATGAAGAGATAAGAGGAAAGGGGGCCTCTTCGAGAGTAGTAGTCTCCTATGCTAAAGTTAGCTCTCGAACTATCAGTGGATGAGAAAATCATCCCGATTTCCGTCGGAATTTCGGGTTCCGGTATCGGTATTTCGATTCCGGTTCCGGTCTTTTCTGATACCGAAATCGGGACTCATTTATAGAAACTTCGAAACCAGAAATTTCGGCTGAAATGCCAGAGTTTTCCGGTTTCGATATTTTTTTTAAAACGTTTAACTGTGGGTTTTTTTTTTAAAAAAAAAAAGACCCAGGTCACAAAGTCACGTGGGGAGGGATTCTTATAGACTTTTCTTCCAGGATTTTGTTTTAACACTTGTAGGTTCCCTTTCCTTTCCGATGTCTCACTCTCGCTTCTCTCTATCTCTCGCAGATCTCTCTCTCGCACTGACCATCCGTGCCACTCGCCAGCGCCCAGGACTTTCCCCACTAAAGCTGCCTCCGTTGAGTGTCGTCGTCCCTCCCTCCCTCCCAAAGTCTCTCTCTCTCAGCTACCTCCCTCCCAAAATCTCTCTCTCTATCTCCGATACAACTCACCAGCGCCCAGCCCCCCTCCCACTGAATCAGGCTATCGATGCGTGTCGTCCTCCCTCCCTCCCAAAGTCTCTATCCAAGGCTGTATTACAACAATGTTTGCTATATCGAAAAATTATTCTGAAGCACAAGTCTTCGACCTTGAGGTATAATTTATTTTCTATAGATAACAATAGGTAGATGGACTTCAGTGTTTGAGGAACTGCTTAGACTATCTAATTGGCAATTTGGCTTGGAGAAGATGCATCTTTACTTTCTTTTTGCATCCATTTCGTAGGAACTGCAGGACAAGATGATGTAATCTACTCCCGATTGATTTTTTTTTGTTTCTGAAAGCATATTTTTGTTTTGGATGCTTCATGTACTAATGCTACATACATGCCTATACTAATGGAACAGGAATTTTCGAATTCCATTTCTGAAAAATTCGGTTCCATTCCGGTAACCGAAATAAAATTTTAAGTTCCAATGAGTACCGGAATCGGAATAGCCCATTCCGGTTCCATCTATTCCGATAGTCACCCTTAAAGGTGAGTATTGAGTTGGGAGAGAACTCACCATTGGTTGATTAAGAATCAATAAAATCAAAATTAATAATGTTAGTTTTTAATATTTGATCCTTTCAATTTTCTTTCTATATATACTAACTACTTAATATTCTTATGATATATATTACAACTTTTAGACATGAAAAATACTTCACAAACTTCTGTACAAAGTACTTAATAATTTTACAGTTAAATCAACTGATCACATAGACTAAATTTATGTTTATCATATCACGAGGATTAAATCGATTTTTGCGTATAGCACAATAAGTGATTTTACATTTTCCAAAAACTTATAACATTGGATGAAAAAGTGTAAATAGAAAATTTAAATCAATACTATAATAAAAAATAATTTAACGAAGAGAAACTATTTTATAATTTATTAATGAGTGGAAATTTGAGGGGTGTAAATTTTCACCCGAACACCCCTAAATAATTTAGGGCGGAAAATAGACCCATCATTCGGTTTTGGGCTCAAACAGTGAACCAAACCGATCTCGAAAACCTAACGGTTTTAAGGAAATCCCACTGGAGAGACGTTAGCCCTCAGGGCGTCGAACGCATGATGAACCTGATTGAAGATTGAAGATGGAGAATTTGGAATAAAATATTCCATCAGATCTCCACTGCCCTATACACCTGAACACCGGTTGGGTCGTCGAAGAACTGGCCACCGAGCTGCAGGTTTTGATTTCTTCCTTTGCTCTGGTAGAAATAACTCTGATCTTTACCAGAAAGGAGGAGATGAATCGTCGACATTGGCAGACTGATGATTTTCACAACAATTACTCAGTTCTATCAGCGAATGGTGGAGACCTACGCTTGAATCGGAAGATGGGAGACATGGAGTTGGAGATTGAGCTGCATGACACGAAAGAGAGGCACCAGAGATGCAACAGAAAGAGAATCTAGATTAGGGGTGGGATTTTTATCCGCCGGTATCCGGAATTCCGGTACCGGCACCGGTTCCGAGATCCGGCCACCGTATACCGGCCGAAACCGGTTCCGGAACCGGTATAGATTTTTAGGAAATACCGGTACCGGACCAGGTATCGGTAATTCCGCCTGTACTGGGCGAAATGCCGGTACCGATTTTTTTATTTTTTATTTTTTTAAAAAATTACAAAACGCACAGCTTTGGACTTGGCCAAAACTGTGCGTTTTGGAAAAGGGTTTTCAAAACCCTTTTAACCCACGATCCCCCCCCGATAGTCGATACCCATTGCCCCTCATTTCTCGCCAGTCGCCCCTGCCCCTCTCCTCTCAGATCTGCCGACTGCCGCTCCCGTACCTCCGATCTCCGGCTCTGACTCTCTCGTTTCTCAAGCGCTCTCTCTCTCTGTCTCTCTGACTTTCGAGCTCTCTCACGGTCTCACTCAACTCTCTGACTCTCGAGCTCTCTCTCACAGACCCACGTTGACTCAACTCTCTGTCTCTCTCTCGGGTCGCCCGTGGCCGCCGTCTCTCGCCTTCGAGTTTGAAGGCCACCGGCCTCCTCTCATTCTCAGCCGAATCTCTCTCTCTCTCTCTCTCTTTCTCTCACGGATCACAGTCACAGAGTCATTTTTTTCATATTGCTTCTTTTTTTTTTGTTCAATTTCATTTTCGTATCATTATAATTTATTCATTATAATTTATCAGTTGTTCAATAACCATTTCTTCATTTTGTTATCTGTTAATACAAAAAAAATTTCTTTGCAGGTTATTACAAAGGTTGTGCCGTGTGGTTACTGGTTAGTGCACTGCCATTGAGGTAAATTCACTAATTTTTCACTTATTTAGTAGTTCATTAGTTAATTTAAAATTTTAGAATGTATATTAGGACCTAGGTTGTGAAACTGAGGAGGATGGGCTTGAATGATTGGAGGATTTGGTTGTTACTTGTTTGTTGTTTGTTTGTTGTAGCCTGTAGGTAATCTGTAGTTCTTTTACTTTTAATGGAATCAGTAGTTGCTTTAGATTTACGTTTTACTCTTTCTTCGTTTATGGATTTTTTTTTAGTTTTGCTGGAATTTGTACCTAGTTCCTTTAGATTTACAATTCTAAACAATTCTTAGGGTTATTTCGGATTAGCTATGGCAATTTCCTTTAGAATGTATTTTTGGCTTTGTAAATATGGTTGTTTTTCTAAATATTATTTTTTTTGTTTTTTGAAGTCACAATCAGTTCCTTACTGTGGAAAAATGAATGCCTTTATCTATAGGATCATCTTGAGCTCTCTTTCAATTTTCTGTTTTGGTTGAGAGCTTTGTCGTGGACATCCATTGTCGATTATGCTTAGAGATTTTGTCAACTGGAGATGTGGGTTCCGCCATTTTCTCTTTGCTCATTTGCAGCTTTTAATCATCCAAAACCTCACTTATTGTTGGTTGTTTTTTCCTTTTTTTTGCTTTAAGAATCTCAATCATCTCACGGACCACACCCCATTGGGCATGTGGTGGAATTGGGTGGTCGATCATCCTCCAATTAAAAAGGCACACAAGGGAGAGAGAGAGAGAAATATGGCACGCTTTCTTAGAAAGATGGCAGGCAAACATGCCCTTAGAATTTATACAAATTAAAAACAGACATGTTGTATTACATATATCCATACTGTTTCTTTCTTGTTTGTTTTTGTTAATATAGTTACAGATATTTTAATCAATTTATGAATTTAATGTTATCCCAAATCAAATCCTAGGTCATATTTTAATAAATATATCAATTTAATATTATCCTTTTTGAAATCCTAGGTCGCTTATTTAAGAATAAAAAAAACTATATCTATATATATATATATATATATATATATATGAACTTATTTTAGACCAGTTACCAAGTGAATACCGTTTGACCGAGCTTTAAGTGCTCAAGTGCGGTGTGAAACGAAGCTTGGCCCTTCACAGGGAGGTCTTCAAAATATTTTATCTGCTTCCTTTCAAGTATTGCTATCTCTCAAAGTTGTCTCTCTTTGTTGAACATTCTTCTATTTATTTTCTCGTTCTTTCTCTCTATAGATTTATTAGAGTATGAGTATTTAATAGGTTTGTTTTTCAAAACTTTTTGTTTTCTCAGATGGATCCGTTTACTTCTTCTAATCCTTCGGTTGACTCACCGACACCACCTCTCCAAGTAGGAGTCAATGCTTCCTCCCCTAGTATTGGTGAGGAGTCGACTCCTCAACTTGGGGGGATAGTGTTGATGTGTCAGTACCACCTCTCCCAAAGAGGAGGAAGATTTCTCAACCCTCTCCCATGTGGGATCACTTCACAAGGGAAAAAATAACTGATCCAGAGAAGCCAATGGCAAAATGTAACTATTGTAATCACCCGGTTGGGGTTCACCACACCCGTCAAGGGACCTCCGGTATGAGGTCTCACTTGAAGGGTTGTTTAGCATATCAACGGAAGCAAAGTAAGTTGGACTTCTCTCAGTCGAAGTTCACTCACGATGTTTCTTCAAAACTTGCGAAGGGGAATGTTGTGGGGGAGATGAAGATAGATACGTATAATGAGAAAAAGGTTAGGAAGGCCATCGCTCGATTCATAATCGTCGATGAGTTGCCATTTAGGGTGGTGAGCAAGGATGGGTTTAAAGATATGATTCATGAACTTGAGCCCCGATTTAGGATGCCCTCTCGATACACAGTGATGAAGGATTGTATGGTCTTTATCTTGATGAGAAGAATAAGTTAAGGAATATCATTTTAGAAACGCGACCTAGGATTTGTAATACAACCGACACTTGGACTTCAGTTCAGAATATGAACTATATGTCTGTAACTGGCCATTTCATTGATTCGAATTTTGTGTTGCACAAAAGGATTCTTGGATTTCGTAGAGTCACGGATCATAGAGGGATTACAATTGCGACAGAATTGGAGGAATGTGGGCATGAGTGGGGGATTGATAAGGTTCTTGCAATCACAGTGGATAATGCATCATCTAATAATGTTGCAGTTACCCCCAAGGGTTTGGTGTGGTGGTAAGGTTTCGGCTTGGGTTCTAACATGTCCCAAGTTCGAGACCCAACACTCCCATTATCGCCCTTGACTTATCTGCTCCCTGGGTTGTGGGGTCGGTCCAGGGGGCCGGGGTTTGTACTTCAGGGTTGGGCCAAAAGGGTCCGGCTTTTAAGGATTTCCTCGTCATCAAAAAAAAATAATGTTGCAGTAGATAATTTTAAAAAGAGACAATTGGCACTTGCTGGTGGTAGGGTGGGGGTTGTTGTTTGTGGGCATGCATTTATTCACATGAGGTGTTGTGCACATATCTTAAACTTGATTGTGCAAGACGGTTTGAAAGAATGGGATGATTCGGTGGTTCGGGTTAGAAATTGTGTGAAGTATGTTAAGTCATCCCCTCAACGGTTGGATTATTTTAGAAGTTGTTTGAGGAAGAGGTCGCTTCCTACCGATGGATTTTTGCAACTTGATGTACCTACGAGATGGAATTCGACGTATATTATGTTAGAGTCTACAATGAAGTATGAAGATGTTTTTAATGATATGTTGGCTTTCGATGAGAGGTTGGGTAATGATTTTTTGGATTTTTTAATTGATGACGGGCATGGGAAGAAGGGGTTGGGGCCTCCAACTAAAGAGGATTGGGTGCGTGTGAAGCATTTTATAAACTTCTTGAAGTTGTTTTATAATGTCACGCTGAGGATATCTGCTTCGAAGACTGTTACTGCAAACCTATTTTGTACTCAATGGCTTTGATTCACAACCAATTGAAGGAGTTTGCTCAAAGTGACGATGATTCGTTGGTGGATATGGCGAAGATGCAATTGAAGTACGATAAATATTGGGGTAATTTGAAAGATGTGAATAGACTACTATTTAATTGGCGAAGATCCCCAATTGAAGTTGGGTTGGTTGCGTTTTTGGTTCTCTATGACATTGGGCAAGGAGGAGGGTCGAGTGATGACTGATTTGGTTAGAGGTACATTGGAACAATTGTTTATGGAGTACAATATTGTTTATGGTAATGATAATACTTCAAGGCGTCAACAGATAGCAAGTGAAGCTGGTGGTTCTAGTTCTACTGCAAGTGGTACAGAAGAACGCATGTGGAACGAATATATGTCTTTTATGGAGGAGGACGATGTTATAGAAACCACATCTGAATTGGATAGATATCTGATGAAGCCTCCTCAGCCTAGGGTCGAGGATTTTGATATTCTGGCTTGGTGGAAAGTGAATCAGTTTAAGTTTCCTATTGTTGCTCGGATTGCTCGAGATGTACTTGTCATCCCTATTACAACCGTGCCATCTGAGTCGGTCTTCAGCACAGGAGGACGTGTACTGGATGCTTTTCGAAGCTCTCTAGCTCCTAGAACAGTGGAGGGTCTTATATGTGCGCAGAATTGGTTGCAATCTGCTTCTATTCATGAAGATACTGAATGTGAACCTGAGATTGGTGGTGGAACAGAATATTTAGAAAGTTATAACGTGGAAAAAGGTAATAACTAATGATTTCGTTGTTTAGAAAAGTTTTTTTTTAATTGTTAAATGTTTTTTAGAATGTTGTGTGCTCTTTCTAAATGCTCTTTGTTTCCAGACATGACTAATAATCCTACACAACTTATGTCTATTATCTCGGACTCCAACAAGGATAGCGTGACACAGACACAGACACTTGACGTGGACGATTAGAGGGAGGTATAAATTATAATGGTATTGTTTTTCATTTTTTCACTTTAAGGAAAATGCTCATAATATTAGATTAATAAATGTTAGACTTATAATCTTTTAGATAATAGGATTGATTGGTAATTAGTAGCTTGAATTTTTGGGTGTGTTGTATTTTATTCTTTTTTTAACTATTTTGTTTTTTTTTTTCATGATGGACATGGTTTTGTGCATATATTTCATAATTTCTATTATTTTGTAAAATTATCGTTTTGATATTGTGATATTTCATTGTTTTGGAAAATGGGAAGTAGGCAATTAGGTGTTATGTTTATTGTTTTGCATTGGTTGAAATTTAAATTAGTTTAGTAATTAGTGAGTCAATGAACAATCTTTTGTAGTTGGTCATTAAATATTATGGGCATAAATAAAAAGGCCATACAAAATTAACACTATCATAACAATATGATAGTGATGTTTTGATTAAATGGCCAATATTTTATTTCATCAATTCAACTATTCAATTTGTAATATTTGTAATTTCTTTTAGATGTAAATTTGTATAATTTGTAGATTTTATGTATATGTGTAACTTGTAAATTTATTTCTATCATTCTTCTTTCATTGATGTATGTATATGATTTATTAATTTAATGCAATTGAAACAACTATAGAATTGTAAATTTGTAATTTTGGAACATGTAAATTATTATTACATTAAAAAAATAGTGGATCCAACATCCTATTAAAATTCTAAATTTGGTATTTTGGATCCAACATCCATATTTAAAAACTTACTTATTAAATCAAGCCCAAAGTTAAAAAACCCGACAAATGCAATAGTAAAATAAGTCCAAGTTAAAAAGCCCGAAAAATGGAATAATCAAATAAGCCCAAGTTAAAAGCCCTAAAAAAATAAGATTTTGGGCCGAAAATGGGCCCAAATTAATTGCCGGAATTCCGGCATCCGGTATAGGGATTCCGGTACCGGGATTGCCGGAATTCCGGCAGTTCCCGGACCGGAACCGGATGCCTAAACAGGCATCTGGTTCTTACCGGTACCCTGCCCTAATCCAGATGGCTCATTTAAAGGGGGAGGGGGGGGGATAGGAAATTCCGGAAGACTTCCAATGCTAGAATTGCACAATATGAGCAAGAGCTGAGGATTGCAAATAAAAAGTACTGCATTTCGGAGGACGAGATCACTAGGCTGAAGAAATATCAGAAAATGTAAGTTATCGGGATACAGTAGTGACCTCCACTATGAGCTGGGATCCTTTACACAGGAAGATGTCAAGATGCAAGACTCTGAGCTGGACTTATAGATGAATCAGGCCTGAGAGATTCACAAACAGGTTTGAGTCATACCCAAATGTTTTAGACCGGGATGGCAAGATTAAAGCTCTGGTGGAAGAGCTGAGAATCAATAAAGGAAAGCTTCAGGACTCGGAGAAAGAAATTGCTCGTTCGAAGCATGAACTTAAGAGTAATAAAACCTCTGAAGAAACCCACCATTTACAGGATCAGCTTGAGCTAGCTCGTAAAGAAAGTTCTACCCGGAAAACAAAACTCCATATTGAAAAAAGCGAGGTGTCAAAGCCACAGGGAAAGGTTCGGCCAATGGTAAGATTCTGGATGGAGAAATGTTATCCAACTCACAGTCAACACTTGACTGTTAGACGAAAATACAAAAGGTTCGGCCAAAGCTAATACGAAGGGACGACGATGTTTCATTTGCTTGGTATTTGATTCAAAATAACATTGCACTGGATTTTGCATCAAAATAAGAATTGGAGACAGATTGTGAACAGAAAAAAATTGTAGCATTAAGCCAAAAGCTCGGAGCATTCAAAAAGCTATACGATCACTGGATGTTAACAAGGTAGGTAAAACTTCAAGACAAAAGTAAAAGCCACGAGTCTTTCAAGTTCAAGCACAACATAAGCGGCCATAGCTTTTCATCTTCCAAGAAATTGAAATTAAAAATTAAAAGGTGCTTATCAAAAAAAAATTTGAAATTAAAAGACCATTCTGAGATCACTGAACCTCAGCACAAAGCTCAATTCAAAACTAACTCACAATGCGGTGATCCTCTAGCCAACTCCGATAACTGTTGGCGAATCCTCGTTTGCTCCTCAAAGTCCCCTGAAATATACTTCAAACCAGTTATGATCATTTTCTCCAATGTCACTGCATTCTTAAGCAAAATCTTCACAGCCAACAGATTCTCCATATATCCCCCATAACTGACAACATGGATGCACTTGAGGTGTGACATGAAACATGGAGGCACTTCATTGTCCCAAAATGAGTTTAAGCCAATAACCTGGAATATCATACAAGTTAATTGTTTTAGCCATAATGGTAAATCTGGCACCAAGATGGGAACTACATTAATCAAGGTACACATTGTATTGCTAGTAAAGTTACCTTAGCAAATGTTAGGGTCCCAAGACATGGAGCATTATGCAACATCCTCAATAGCCAGGCGTCGGAAAGATCTACTTCCGACTCCAAGAAAGCCAAATCCAATAGGTTGTTGAAGACAGGCATATGAGGCAGGAGCTCTGGTGCAGCTATAAGAAACTAACACCCAAGAAATGTATCAAAATTTTGAGATTTCCGTGGAAGAAAGCAAATTCAAATGACAAACGCATCACAAAAGCATGACGGTATAAAGGTGGAGACTTATTTATGATTTTGAGAGGAGCACCGAGAACACCTAGAAATAAAAAAATAAAAAAATAAAAAGAATGAATCAACTTTTATACGAATGGTATAAATCATCATTTGACTGCTTATACCTTTCGAGCACAAGATCTAGTAACCATGGCGAGAGACAATAGAGAAAAAAAAACGAAGGCTGTTTATTTCCACAATTCATAAGGATTGATATAATTGATATTATAAAAAGAGAAGCAATCGTACCTCGACGACCTCATAGGAAAGTGTCAGATATTTCACATTACAGGCCCCTACCAGAAGCTTGTGCAAGCGATAAGAAATTTCTTTTGATATTATATCCCAAGGGATTAGATTTATATCTGCTGTTTCCAGAGAGCGAGAGTTATATAAGCAATAGTCGATTAACAGATGACCGGAATACTCAAATTCTTTGAGACAATCTCCAAAAATCATAATCTGACAATAACTCAAATTTTCCGTCTCTAATTCGCTTATACTCAGAAAATGAAGCCTGGGAGCAGAAACACTCAGAACCTTGATGAACTCCCAGCTGCAGTTCTCTAAATACAATTTCTCGAGGACTGGCAGACCAGAAAAAAGCTTCTGAGTCAAGCCCTCATCCCTAAATACAACGTATCTGATCCTCAACATCTTCAGACTCGAGAAACAAATTGTACGTGGAAGTTCAGCGAGGTGGGGCATCAAGATATTTAAGTTTATTAGTGTCGCGTGATTGAATAGACACTTGGGCCATGAAAACGTTCCATTGTACTTGTAGATGGAAAGAGAAACTTCTTTAACATTTTTCCTCACTGCAGCAGAAAGCCACGAATTAATACGAGGTGCATCACATGGAACTTCACAAGAGAGAGTGAATCTCTCTATGTCGGCGTTGTGAAGACAGAGCACTCTTTCAACAAAATTCATGAAAAGTGTTCCGTTATCAGACAAAGTTAGTTCAAACCATAGATGAGGAAGAGACGTCCATATGTATTCCCACCTTTTCGAGAGTACACTCATTCTTACAGTATCCTTAGTTGGAAGATATGAGAGGATGTGCAGAAGAACCGCATCGGGTAAGCTACCCAAGCATTTGCTGTTCGCATGGATGTCTTGTTCTCCTTTAAGCTTCTGCTTCTCAGGCCGTCGAACAGCGAAACTTTCCTCCATATTTGAGATGGTTCGCCACAGTCTCTGACTAGACGGTCAGACTCTCACCCGAAAATAAGCAAGAAGTAACGAAAGTACTTCGATGTTGTGAAGACGAAGATTCAGTTTTGAACCTTTTCCTAACTGCAGCAGAGACCCATTAACACGATCGGCATTAAATGGAACTGATGGGTCCGGTCACTTTTTTTCCTCTTTCGAGGTGGTGATCAGATAGATACGCCCCGCCCATTGCTTTCCTGTCAATTTTCACGTGGAGCCGTGCGCCGGAAGAAACCAAAAATACGAGTCAAGTCATTTCTATAGCTAAACCGTACGACACAAACCGTGTACTACAGTACAGCTACGAATGAGTGGAACTTTTACGTTGTAGAGAACCGTGTATTAAAAAGCGCCTCGCGTTTCATCGAACCATTACGACTACTTCCTATACTGTGGCGAATTTCTTGTTTCTAAGGGTGGGTTTGTGTGGTAAAATTTTTGGTATTGGGTTTAGTGTTGGTATTAGGTTTAGTGAAAAAGTGAAGAGAGAGGTAATATTTTATAGTTTTTGTAATTTTTTATATTTTTTATGGAAGAGAGAGAGATTATATTGGAGTATTTTATTATGAGAGAGATAAAATTTTTGGTAAAATTTTAGTGACAAACGCAGCCTAAAATCATTTTGCTCCGTACTGTATTATATATATATATATATATAATAGCGAAAACTTAGGGTATGTTCCTTTTCACCATTTTTTCAGGATTCTAAGTATATTCACAATTCTACCACCGAACATATTCATAATTCAAACACAAAAATCAATACATTTTACATAATCTCCAACAACTTTTTAATTTTTTATTCAACATAAATTTTCTCTCTCTATACTTTTTCACATAACTCTAATATTTTTTTATTAAACAATTACATCAAATCATTTCTCTCTCCACTTTACAAAAACACCAATAAAACACTATTCAACATAAAAATTCACAACTTCTCTAAAATCCTACATTTTTTCTCAAAACGAACATCACCCTATATCTCTTACTTAAATAGAATGAGAAGAAGAATCACAACAGACAAGTATTCTAAAAGGAAATTAAAATAGTAAAGGTAAAGGTGTTAATGCAATAATATTTGAAGACCTCGGTGAAAGGAACAAGTTTCGTTAAACCAGCAAGTCGACATTGAAGGTACATATATGCTGGTATCCACTTGAGAATGGTTTGATATGCAAAAGACGATGAATGTATGTATAAATATATGCCTCTGTATGACTCTGACCCCAAATTAGGCTCATGTGTTATCGTCAGAATGAAATAAAGTGAAGAAAAAACTCTGATTACAAATGCTATTATAAAAGATAATGATAATAACCTTATTTATGAGAATATTCAAACAATTCCTGATGTTGTTAATACATTATTATACACTATTACAAAAAATTTCGTTGGTTCTCCAGATATTTATCGTGAAAGAGTTTCTGATTTTCTTTTATATCTTAAATGTCCAACTATGGCTGATTTTCATTGGTATAAAAATGTATTTTTATCTAAAGTTTTATTGCGTACAGATTGTAATCAAATTTATTGGAAAGAAAAACTTATCGCCGGTTTACCTTATTATTTTGCTCAACAAATTCGCATCAATTTGGCTAATGACGAAGGTGTTATTTTATATAATCAATATACTTATGGTGAAATAATAAGCATTATTAATAGAACCGGTTTACTTATTTGCATTGATATAAAAATGAAGAAAACTTTAGATTTTGAAAGAAAACATACTCATAAATAATTAGGGTTATGTTCGTGTTGTGAATTTTTGTAGGATTTGGAGAGTTTTGAAAGTTTTTAGGTGTTGTTAAAATTGTATTGGTGTTTGTGTAGAAATTGATGATGTGTATAAAAGAAATGATGACGTTGAAAGTTTTTTTTTCGAATTTATTAATTTTTTTATTAAAAATTGAATATTTAATAATATTTTTAAAAAGAAAACAAAACAAAAACGCAAAAAAGAAAGCAATTCAACCGAAAAAGTAGGGGGGCGAGAGGCCGGCTTTTGCTGAATGCGCAGGGCCTCAGGGGACAACAAGGGTACAAAATAAAATAAAAAATGTCAGAAGAATCCTAACTTTTTTTAGTGACTCGCCGAACATGAATGTTTTTGAATTCGAATCCTACAAAACTAGACAAAACAAGCATGCCCTAGGTTTCTTCTGTGAACAATATGATTACTCTAACCCTATAGCTCTTTCTAAAAGACAAAAAAAACATTATAGCAATAAACTTTATTATAAATCTAAACGTAAATATAAATATCATAAAAAACAATATAAATCTCAACCTAAATCTTACCATTCTAATAAACAAATCAAAATATAAATCAAAGAAAAAAGATATTACGTGTTGGAAATGTGGAAAAATAGGTCATTTTACTAATAAATGTTATGTTAAAAAATAAATAAAAGAATAATATGTTTCACCTGAAATAAAAAATAAATTGTGTAAATTATTTCTTAATCAACAATCTCCTTCACAATCCTCTCACAATTCTTCTACTTCCTCTTATGATAATTCTTCTTCTGAAAATGATGAAATACAATTGTGTAATTGTTTCGAAGAAAATTGTACTCGTAAAAAAATAAATATTAGTTTTATCTAAATCTGATCAATTATTTTTAAATGTCATTACTAAAAAAAAGGCCCTGAAATACAACAGACTTACCTTTTAAAGATGAAAAATTATAGAGAATCAATCTTCCTCTTCACAAAATACTAGATCTAAACCAGAAACCTATTATGATTATAGTAAAATATTAGCAAGATTTACTTCAACTAATAAACCTGTTACCATAAATGATTTACAAAAAGAAATACAAACTCTTAAACAAGATATAAAACCGTTACAAAATACTCAAATAAATTTAACTAATATTATTGATCATTTGTTAACAGAAATCTGTTTATTAAAATCTCAAAAGGTAGAAAATACACTTAAAATATCAGATATACCTTCTACTTCTGAAATTCCTAATGATTCTCCTTATAACATATCTTCTGAATCATTTATTCAAATGAATGATAAAATTATTTTTCAAAAATGGTATTCTGAAGTTACTATTCGTATTAAAGACTTTTCATTTTCAACTGTTGCTTTAATAGATTCCGGTGCTGATTTGAATTGTATACAAGAAACTTTAATTGATTCTAAATATTTTGAAAAATCTACTAAAAAATTATCTCAAGCTGATGGTAAGAAAATGATAATAAATTATAAAATATCAAATGTTCATATTTGTAATAATGTATTTTGTTTTCAAACTACTTTTGTTAAGGTTAAAAATTTATCTTCTAAAGTTATACTAGGTATCACGTGCCATTGAATTTGCTGATAAATTTGCTGATAAAATATTTGATAAACAACAGCTTCAACGTTTTCTTGGTAGTTTAAATTATACTGGTGAATTTTATAAAGACTTA
The DNA here is from genome assembly GCA_963930655.1 of Myrica gale. Lineage (NCBI taxonomy): Eukaryota > Viridiplantae > Streptophyta > Magnoliopsida > Fagales > Myricaceae > Myrica > Myrica gale. The sequence goes on along the minus strand of OZ005602.1, from coordinate 5,889,349 downwards.
AGAAAATTATGTAAACCTTTATTTGATCGTTTAAAAAAGAAACATTATCCTTGGACTGATACACATACCCAAATAATTCAACAAATAAAAAAGCATGTTAGACATTTACCATGCCTAGGAATAGCATCTCCACATGCATTTAAAATAGTTGAAACTGATTGAAAAATATAGTATTGTTAAGCAAGAAGTTTTAGCAATAGTTATTTGTGTTTCTAAATTCCAAGATGATTTATTAAATCAAAAAATTTTGGTCTGTGTTAATTGTCATTCTGCCAAAGATATTCTGTTAAAAGATGTTATAAATCTTGCTTCTATGTATCTCTTTGCCAGATGGCAAGGAATTTTATCCGCTTTTGATTTTGATATTGAATACATTAAAGGATCTCAAAATTTTATTCCTTATTTCTTAACTCGTGAATTTTTACAGGAAAAATGAGTAAAAAAATCATCTTCTGATCAATCTTCTAATTTTCCTCTTTTACCTCCTTTTGTCTATCAAGGAAATACTAGACCTCCAGGACCTCGACCTGGATCAGTTCCATCTGTTCCATCAAATAATCAATTTACTGTATTAAGTCAAATTCCTCCAATAGCAGGACCACGTGTCCCTACTCCTCTTCCTCCAATGAATGCTACCTTTAGTCAGAAAGTAATATCATCAATATTATCTCCTTCTGCATCTGTATCTTCTGCATCATTACCTCCTTTTCCAAATAATAATCCTTTAATTCTCAAATCATATATCAGACATGTGTGTTTGATTGAAAATCCATATCATACTTTTAGTGATCCCTATCAGGTTGCTTTTCAAATATTACCACCAGGATGAAACTATGTTTCGAAAAATCCTATGTTTACTCAACAGTTTTATGAAAATATTTTGCAGGATACAAAATCAGTTGAATTTGAGCAAACCCCATGTAAATTCAACTCTTCTAAAGTTGGTTTTTCAAAATTTACCATTTATCGAATAATTTATTCAAAAGAATGGGGTCAGCCTTGGACACTCCATGCGTTATCTGAACCTTTTCGCAATATCAAAAATATTTCATATTATGATTACATTGATGCATGGACCTTTACTTTTTTTTTTGAAAATAATAATCATCGGCATACCTGGTTTATTCGTTTTAAACGATTTCAAGGTTCCGAACCTATACCACATTGGTTTATCCAGTGGTGAGATCGTTTTAGACCATATGAAAAGCTTTTCACAGATAATCTTAAACAAGCATTGTTGGCTTTTGTGCACAATCGAGATTTTGATGATTACAATAAATGGATGAGTTTACAAATTGGACATCTTCAAAGACAAAGACAACTTGACGAAAAGAGTCAAACCTTGAAGAAAGAAGAACAAGAAGAACAAGAAGATGCAAGGAGCTAAAAGTGAAGTTTCAAGACCTTAGGGTATAATCCTTGTAACTCTTTATTCCACATTTGACAAGGATTTGAATCACGCACTTGCATATCTTTCAAAACGTCCATAAACCATTTTACCTTTTGTTTGAAAGATTAAAATGTTTTTAAAGGTTTCAAAACACCCCAAATATATTCATAAACCCTTCATATACTTATGAGAATTAAGTCTTTAAAATTGGGTGTCTAAAAGTGGTCAAAAACATGTTTTTAAATGAACTGGTCGATGAAATTTTTGTACCGGTCGATCATTGACAACATTCAAATTTATGACCGTTGGGCAACGGCTACTTGAACCGGTCGACCGGTACAACGGTAAAATTATAAACGGCTAGTTTTTATATGTGGCCTATAAATACACATTCAAAACGTCTAAAATGAAGTACCAACGATCACATATCATTTCTACTACTTGAGAAATATTTTTAACCTTCCTATTTCATATTTCTCATATCATTCACGCAAATTACACTTTCACATCCTTGTTTTTGTGTGAATCAAGAGATAGAGCTTTCCGCTTTTATATCTACTCTTTGAGAGAGTCTTGTTCCTCAATCTACCTATCAAAATAGGTGTTTCCTTTAGTGAGGTTGTTCACTTTGAGAGTGTTTATCTCAAGCTTGGTGAGGTTGTGAATGGTGAGCCAAAAAACCACTTGGGAGGGTTTGAGTGTTAATCCCGGGAAAACGCTTGTACGGTTCACTAGCACACGGAAGCTAGTGTGTAAAAGTTATTGGAAGATAGTGGAAAACCTCAAGGCTCGGTGAAGGAGCTTGAGGGGTGAATGTAGGCGGGTTTGCTGAACCACCTAAGAATCACGTGTTTGATTTCTCTATCCCTACTCTTTACATTTAGCACTTACATACTTGTTATATCATTATACTTGTGCTAAATTAGTATTTACTTTACAAACACGGTTTTGGGGGGTTAATATCGAAAAGTTTAGAAAACCAATTCACCCCCCTCTTGGGTTGCCTTAATCCTGAAATCTAGGACTATCAAGCATATGATCAATGGGCTGCAAACACACATGACACCCTATCCATTGATAGATATTGAGCCATGAAAAACCCTCCATTCAAAGATATACCCATTCTCCTCCGCTTTTTCATACAGTTCAATCTTATTCCTTGGATATTTTGTTGGAAGTTTGTCTTTACCCAAGATAATAATGCCAAAGTCCTTTCTCAGAAATTCTTTGTAAAATGGTGGACCGTTTTCACTACAGATAATATCGTTAATGTCATTTCTAGAGCCAAACACCAAATAGCAACCTTTCCCAAAAAAGTCAATTACAGGCAAAACTTGCTTCTGCCAAGGATAAAGATGATAACAAAAATCAGTTACTTGAAGTTCTTTCTCAATTGTCTCAAGATGATGAAGATACTGCTGCATCAGCATCCAATACCTGTTCTGATCTCAGTCCAATACATCAGCAATATCATGATGCCCAATACCTGTTCTGATCTCAGTCCAATACATCAGCAATATTTATACCTTGCTAGCATTTATATTTCTAAATATCATGGACGGTGCATATTTATTTCAACAATACACTGTTGACAATATCAATCATATCATTGATGAATCATTGTAAGAAGAATACGATTCTGATGTTTCATTTCATTCTGACGATAACACCTGATCTAATTTGATATATATATATGATTATGCAATTTTCGTGGGTGCAGATTTTCCTAAGAAAAGATCTTAAATTCTCGGTCATGTTCGTTTCGACATAATTAGTAGGATTCACATTCAATTTAAAAAATTACCGCCGAACATGATTTGTAGGATTCACAATTTGTCCCCCTTCCCTGCGATACCGTGCTCAATGTGGCCTGCAGCTGCGTCAGGCAAGTCAGGCTGCAATGGCTTTTTTTTTTAATACTTTTCAAATATTTATCTTTTAATAAAAAAATCAAAATAATAATAATATTATAAATATTATTATTATACATTTTATCTTCTTCACTAATCCCAATAAAAATAATCTACAAACAACAACTTTAAAAACCATCATTACTTTTTTACACCTCAACAATTTCTACACAAACACTAATACAACTCCAACATCACCTAAAAATTCTTAAAATACTTCAGACCCTAAAAAAATCCTCAAAATGAACATAACCTTGATTTTTTAAAATTCCATAATATAGTTGCAAAGCCAGGATGGCAAATTTTTTCAAAAACTTCATCGACGTGGGCTCGGGTGTTATCCCATAAATATCTTAAACATAGAATCTTTAGGAGACTCCTAGTAAATCTTCAGACTCAAGGGATGTTAGTTTGGAGTAAAATTGTTGGATTCTAATAAAATTATAAATATTTATGTGATTTTAGAGTGATATTGGTATGCGTGCAAAGTAGTTAAATTGTATTGATGTGTGTAAAAAAGGTAATATTGGGTTTTATTGGAATGCAATGTAAAAAGTATGATGCAAATCCTAAAAAAATGTTAAAAATGAACATGCCCTCGCCTTTTTGGTCTAACATCCTTTGCTCTCAATCGCTACTCACAAAGGGTGCATGCTATCAGATTGCAAACAGAGAGACTGTGGCGAATTTGGCAAGATTCATGGATACCATCCATCACGGATTTTATGTAACGCTCCGACTCAAAAGTCTAAACGGATAGAGTTTTTCAACCATGAAAAAAAATCACAATAATCTTTATTCCATCTTCAATAATCAAAATGTATTCGAACAGTTTACTCATAGCACTACTCTAACAACAATCCTTTAATATTACACTTAACAAAAATCACAATAAACAATTTCTGGAAATAAGCAATAAAATAAATAAAGATAGGAAATAAAACAAAATGAAAGTCTCCATATGACTATTTACTCAATAATCATGCATCTTACAACTAATCTCATCAACTACAACTCCGTTTCTTCTATTTCTCGCTGTCACAAACCTTTAAATTTGAAAGATAAGAAATAAATGGTGAGCTATAACTAGCTCAGTAAGTAGCAAGTCAATGGGATTAGGGAAAAAAACAATTTTATAACAATGAATTGAATTAAAAAATATTGTGAGTCATACCAAAAATCAAAATACAAGTTTAAAATAAAATTATCCAAGGTCGCGCAATATAGGGTAATCAACAATGGTCACAGACCTTTAGGCCTTACAAACCCTCAAATACCACGAGGGGTATCAAATTGGCCACAAAGACTACAAGAAATCTTGGTCATACAGACTACAAAAATACATTGGTCACACAAACCACAGAGATATATGACCAACACATGAATAAAATTTTAAAGTATCGTCACAAATAATTATATTCCAACAACCCAACATTTCAAGTTAGATATTTCAAACAAATTGACGAAATCTAAATCATTTCATCTTTATGAAAAATTTGTACATTTTTCCAATATATTGAATCAAAACCATATAAAAATAGAACACGTTTAAAAAAATATAGTTCACCAATATCAAGAGATTGGTGAAAAACCGTTTAAAAATAGAACACGTTTAATGTAATACCTCCTCCTTAATTTCAACTATAGAACGTGTACGGTTTAAGAATGGTGACGTGAAGGCCTGAGTACCTTGGTAAGGAAGTGGAGACTCGGAGGCCTGTATGCACGGGGTGACCGGGGCCAAGTCCGGAAAGCTCGGCATACCCGGCTGTTCTTCAGGCGCATGCATGTTTGTCCGGGATGACCAGGGACAGGTCTGCAAAGCTCGATATACTCGGCTACTCTCCAGGCCCATGCTTGTATGTGCCGGATGGTCGGGGACAAGCCTGGTCACACAGAAAACTCTCTCAAACCCTTGAGTTTTGTCTCATTTCCTTGTTCATTTAGCATGCATAGTGCAGTGAAATTCAAGGTCAATTGGCATGCTTTGAGTGAGATTATGTAAGATTATCTTTGCAGGTAATGATTACCCTGAAATTGGGGGAGTGTTTCATTTATCTTGCCTCTTGTAGCTCCTTTAGACTAACTTTTGCCACCCATTTGGCCACCCAAGGGGCTTGCTTCTTGCAGCTCCCTTGGACTAAATCTTGACTTGGTTGGGTCTAAAAAAAAAACGACCAAGCCGTGTAGTGCTAGAACTCTAGTGTGTTTTCGATAAAGTGAGCAAAGAGACAAAGGAGAGTGTGCAGTCGGAGTAGGAAAAGAGAATAAGGAGAAAGAAGAAAGGGTAAGAAAGTTAGGAAATGGTTGGTGGGGAGGGGGTTTTCGGCCATGGCTATGAACCCTCCCTTGCCTCATTTTATCTACTATTTTCCCTGACCTATCCATCTTCTTCTTACTTTTTAAACTAAGTTTTCTAACCATAAGTTATATATACTTGCTTTAGGAGATTATGAAGCATATCTACAGCCATCCGAAAATTTCCAATGTAAGGGTTAGGTCTTGGTGCTTTGGTAAGGGGTAGTTTCTTACATTTTGCATTGGGAAATCATGCTCTTATATATTTTTACTTGCTGATTTGATGAATATCATGTCATATACGTTGGATGCAAGAAGGAAATGCATAGGATTAGTTTTCAACATGAGATCATGTGCTAAGTGTATTTGCATGTAAAAAATATTAGGATTTCTTTCGCTATTTTCCAAGAATATTGTGTTGTGTAATATTTGCTTGTGTAAGAAGAAACTTGGTTGCATTTTCAGCCACATCAGTGGCTAAATATTATATTTGGAGGAAGGGAGGGCCACGGTTTGAACTTTGATTTTGGGGGATGATGATGTATGCCTATTTTCATGACTTGTGAAGCACATATCATGTGTTAAGTTTAAAAGTATGCAATATGAAAATTTTGATGATGGCCAAATGGCAAGGATGGATTTTGAGATGTGAATATGGGAAGGCAATGCCTTAAAAGGAAGCCTATGAACTCAAATATAAGTTTGACACTTACAACTTCCAAATGGCAAGAAAATTGTGCTCATGTGTTGATTTATTAAGTGGCTTTATTTTGATCTTGGTTCCTCACTGATATCATGTAATATGTGCTTTGCGATTTTATTAATATGTGTAAAAGTGGTAGATCAATGAAATACAGTATTTAGAAGCAATATCTATAATATGGAACAACACTAGTTGGGTTTAACATAGAAAAAGACTACTGTCCAAAACCACATTTTTAAAAATTCTAAATCGGACCGGACCGCATTTTCGGTTTATAAAATCTGGTCCAGACCGGACCGGATTTAACTTTTAAAGACCACAAAACCGGTCTGATCTGCGGTTCGGTTCTGATAACCCCTACGTTTAACGCGTGGTTGTAGTGGATTGGTGAGCTTAGAAAGTTCTCACTTTTGTACTTAGACCTAAAATTCATTTAAAACAGCAGTCATCTCTTCATCTCAACCTCACACATCTCCAATGTAAATATAATAATAAAATTCCAACAACAAACACACCTGAACTCCACTAACTATAAAAATAAGTTATTTCCACAATTGCGAAATCTCATCAAAACCACATTTTATTACTCTACAGCAACCCAAAAACTAATTTAAAAAATTTAGAAATCTCAAATCTAAAACTCTCTCAAAGATAGAAACTTGGAGAAAAACTCACCCAAATGCGCCAACGAAAATCGTAGAAAAAATTACTTGTTACTTGAAGAACGGCTCTCCAACGTCGTCTATAAAATGACATAAATCAAATCAGTCTAAATAAATATAACTCTTAATCAAAGATTAAATAAAACGTACCTAAAAAATCACCCAACCCACGACAAATCGCGTCTCGAAAGGTGAGAGAAAATGAGTTTCATGATAGAGAAAGAAGAGAGCTTCAAATGAGAGAATATTCCAATATTAGGTGGCAATTTCTGAGAATAATAAAGATCCATACTTTAATATCTCTAAATAGGTTTGAAAAATAACAAAAATTCGTTCAAAATGGCGAAAATTCGTTCAAAATTTGAAGAGAAATCAAATTTTGAATGAAAGATGAGTTCGGCGAGTTCAGTCATTTGAAACTTGTTAAGTTTCGTCAAACTTGCGGAAGGGATAAGTCACTTATCCCTAATGCACCGTTTCATTTTTCAATTTTTTTTTTCAGGTATTACACTTTGGTGGTGTTTGTTCTTAGAAATTTTTGGGTGGTGAAAATGTTGGGGTATTGAGGTTGGTGAAAAAGTAAAGATATTTTGTGGGAGTTGGTGAAAAAGTGAGGAGAGAAAATATTTCAATTAATATTATAATAATAAAGAATGGTTTGATGTAAAAAAATTATTAATTTTTTATAAGGAAACAAACGCTACGTTTTTAAATCGTCTCCTCATTCTCCTTCTGATAGTTTTGCACCCTCAAACTTAAGAGTTAGAGTATGTTCGGTTAGAGTGAATTTTGAGAATTTTTTATGTTTTGAAAATTTTTAGGTGAGGTTAATTTTATTGGTATGCGTGTTGTAGTTATTTGTATGTGATGTTAAAAATGATGTTTGTTTATAAAAAAATTTGTATTTTGAAAATTCTAAAAAATCTTGAGAATTCAAACAAACCGAACACATCCTTAACTCCCTTGTTTTGCAGGTCCATTGAAAGTGGAATATACCATTCATCCGAGACATATTCACCCCAGAAGATGCTTTGGCTATTTCTGACATTCGTTTAAATCAGGAATTACATTAGGACAGATATTTTTTGGTGTAAGACCTCCTCTGGCCAATTTCCAATTAAATCTGCATATGAGCTGCTTATGGAAGCGTGTCTCCTTTGAAGAGTGTTGCATTATGGAAGCTCCCAATATATGAGCGACTAAAGCTTTTAACGTGGAAACTGATCTGGAATTTGCTTCCGGTGAAATCCTGGGTTATATTCGTTTTGAGTAAAAATTTAGGATTTTAGAGAAGTTGTGAATATTTATGTTGAATGGTGTTTTATTAGTGTTTGTGTAAAGTGTAGAGAAAAATGATTTGATGTAATTGTTTAATAAAAAAGAATTGGAGTTATGTGAAAAAGTATAGAGAGAAAAAATTTTGTTGAATAAAAAATTAAAAAATTGTTGGAGATTGTGTAAAATATATTGGTGTTTGTGTTTGAATTCTGAATATGTTCGGTGATAGTTTTGTGAATATACTTAGAATCCTGAAAAAAGTGTGAAAATGAACATATCCCTGATATGTGCACATCAGTGCTATACCAGCGAAAGTTTGGCTGATTTTACTACTACTTGCCACTTGCCTTTATAGGACTGCACAGAATCGGATTTGACCGGATTTGTGGTCTTAGTGGTCCAAATCCGGTCCAGTCCTGTCCGAATTTGAAAAACCTGTTATATCTTGTTCAGACCGGATTTATTAATATAAATAATAAATATTTTTAATAGAAATTTAAAACTTTTAACCTAAAATTATGTGTTTTGAATTCTTTGACCATGACGTTTTAGATCAAACCACTTATAAGAGGTCGGGTCCTATCCTTTAAATTAGGCACAAATAAATCCGATCTTACCGGATTCCGGTCCAAATATCGGACCGAATTTCCAGTTGTGAAGCCCTAGCCCTTTATGTGATAGGTCAGGAAACGTTGGAGCACTTATTCTTATCATATAGAGTGACAAAAATTATTTGGAAATTATCGCCATAGCCAGTTGACATTGAACAACTCTTTGGGGGATCCTGGATTAGAACCTTGATTAATTTTCGGAGGTTGATGGTGGTACCTCTTCGGGAGCGTCATTTTTTCCAATTATATGCACTTAAGGCTCTCGACCTTATTTGGATGACGATGTCAACTAGTGCATGAAGGTAAAACTGTGAACCCTCTCTCTTGGCCTTGAGGAATCAATACAACGGACGGCCATATTACAAACGAGGCCATCCCCAAAAGGAAGTTACCGAGGGAGGAAGAAGGTCGAGACAAAGAAAAAGACCACTGGTGGAGCTCAAGCCTCAAATTATCTTGAAATAGGTAGCCATAAATTATCTTGAAATAGGTAGCCATGCTTTATAATTTTCCAAGAACCAGAAATTTATGGCTTTTCGGATGTAAAATCTCAAGAGGAACCTCCTTATTCCTTTCAAGATGAATACACAATTCTTTGATCCTGTAGGGAGCTCAAACAACTGTTCACCCACTGACTCTGAAGTTGGGTCATCAGGAGACGGAGACCCATAACTTGACTACTGTACAATCACAGGAATATTAGCCTTAGTCAATGCTCTGCCATCATAAGCACCATGAACTCCAGCAAAGCTGTGTTTATCGCCAATTTTTCTATTAGAACAAGGTGTACTTTACATATGCTTATTACCACTAGATAGCTAACTTATCACAACACATCTTTATATGTTTCTTAAATTGATACCTTCACCATTTTTTCCGTTTAATTTGTGAACGAACTCTAGGGTTGACGAAGCAGGGGAAAATAAAAACTTACATCTTGAAAGGTCGATAAGATTGTACTGGATTTTGCATCAAAATAAGAATTCGAAGACAGATTGTGAACAGAAGAAAATGTAGCATAGTCATAAAGCTTGGAGCATTCAAAGCTAACACGATCACCATAGGACAAAATAGATCCTTCGGTAACTGGAAGTTACCAAGGTAGGTGAGGTCAAGACAATAGTAAAAAGCCACGAGTCTTTCGAGATCCAAGCACAACATAAGCGGACATAGCTTCTCATCTTCCAAGAAATTGAAGTTAAAGGCGGTTCGGAGATCAGTGAACCTCTGCACAAGGCTCATTTCAAAACGAACTCACAATACTGTGATCCTCTAGGCAACTCCAATATCTGTTGGCGAATCCTCGTTTGCTCCTCAAAGTCCCCTGAGATATGCTTCAAACCAGTAATGATCATTTTCTCCAATGTCACTACATTCTTAAGCAAAATCTTCACAGCCAACAGATCCCGCTCATGTCCCTCATAACCCAAAACCTTGATGCGCTTGAGGTGTAACATGAAACATGGCGGCACTGGGTCCAGTATGCAATCATCATTGTCCCAAGATGAGTGAAAGCTGATACCCTGGATTCTCATTGCAAGTTAATTGTTTTAGCCATAATGGTAAATCTGGCACCAAGATGGGAATACATTAATCAAGAAACACATTGTTGTGCTAGTAAAGTTACCGCAGAAAATTTCAGGGTCCTAAGGCATGGAGCATTATGCAATATCCTCAATAGTCCGGCGTCTGAAATATCTACTTCCGAATCCGTGAATGCCAAATCCAATAGGTTGTTGAAGGCAGGCGTATGAGGCAGGAGCTCTGGTGCATTCCCAAGAAACTAACACCCATAAAGTAATGTATCAAAATAAAGAGATTTTCATGGCAGAAAGCAAATACAAATGAGAAAAACCGAACTATTTTTTCCACACTACATAACAATTGATATTATAGAAGGGGAACTAATCGATACCTGGACGACCTCATAGGAAACTGTCAGATATTTCACATTACAGACCCCTACCAAAAGCTTGTGCAAGCGATAAGAAATTTCTTTCGATATTATATGGCAAGGGAAAAGATCTATATGTGCCGTTTCCAAGGAGAGAGAGTTAGATAAGTAATAGTCGATCAACAGATATCCTTCGTACACAAATTCTTTGAGACAGTCTCCAAAAATCAAAATCTGACAATAACCCAAATTTTTCGTCTCTAATTCGCTTATGCTCAGAAAATGAAGCCTGGGAGCAGAAATACTCAGAACCTTGATGAACTCCCAGCTGCAATCCTCTAAATACAATTTCTCGAGGACTGGCAGACCAGAAAAAAGCTTTTGAGTCAAACCCTCATTACCAAATATAACTTCTTTTATCGTCAACATCTTCAGACTCGAGAAACAAATTGTATGTGGAAGTTCAGCGAGGTGGAGTATCTCGATATACAAGTTTGTAACTCTCGCATGATTGAATAGACTCTTGGGCCATGAAAATGTTCATTGGTGCTTGACGATGGAAAGAGACAATTCTTTAACATTTTTCTTCACAGCAGCACAGAGCCACGAATTAAAACGAGATACATCACATGGAACTTCACAAGAGAGAGTGAATCTCTCTATATCGGCGTCGTGAAGACAGAGAACTCTTTCAACAAAATTCATGAAAATCGTTCTGTTATCCGACAGAGTTAGTTCAAACCATAGATGAGGAAGATACATCCATAGGTATTCCCACCTTTTCGAGAGTACACTCATTTTTACAGCTTCCTTTGTTGGAAGATATGAGAGGATGTGCAGAAGAACCGCATCGGATAAGCTACCCAAGCATTTGCTGTTTCCATAGATGTCTTGTTCTCCATTAAGCTTCAGCTTCTGATGCCGTTGAACATCTAAAGTTGTGTTTGTGTTGTAAACTTTTAGTGTTGTTAAAATTTTAGGTATTAGGTTTAGTGAAAAAGTGAAGAGAGAGGTAATTTTTTATATTTTTTTGTAGTAAATAGTAATGATTTGATGGGGGAGAGAGAGATTATATTGTAATATTTAATTGTGTTAAAATTTTAGAGGGGATAAAATTTTGGTACACAAACGCACCCTAAATTTTCCTTCATATTTGAGATGGTTTCCCAAAGTCTTGAGTAGACGGCCGGCGTCTCACCAGAAAATAAGCAAAAGAAAGCACTGAAAGTATTTCTTTGGGATCCTATTTCCTCACTCCAGCAGATACCCACCCATTGACACGACTGATATTAAATGTAACTGACGGGTCAGGTCATGTGTCTGGTCACTTTTTTTTCTGTTTCGAGGTGGTGATGAGATAGATACGCCCCCGACCATTGCTTTCATGTCAATTTTCACATGGAGCCGTGTACGAAGGATATCTGTTGAACCGTACGATACAAAACCGTACGATACAAAACCGTGTACTACACAGTTCAGCTACGTATGAGTGGAACTTTTACGTTGTAGAGAACCGTTTATTAAAAAGCGACTTGCGTTTCATCGAACCATTACCGTTCCATTCCCTTCCAAAGATGAAGATTGGGTATGTTCGTTTTCACCGATTTTTTTCAGGATTTTAAGTATATTCATAATTCTACTATAGAACATATTCAGAATTTAAACACAAAAACCAATACATTTTACACAATCTCCAACAACTTTTTAATTTTTTATTCAACATAAATTTTCTCTCTCTATACTTTTTCACATAACTCCAATATTTTTTTATTAAACAATTACATCAAATCATTTCTCTCTCCACTTTACACAAACACCAATAAAACACTATTCAACATAAAAATTCACAACTTCTCTAAAATCCTACATTTTTACTCAAAACGAACATCACCATTGTTTTTGTCCTTTAGTAATTAAGGCCATGTTCGTTAGGTTATTTTGTATTCGCAAGATTTTTTTTAATTTTGATAAAAGTTAGACATATTTTTTAATATCACTTACAAATAAATACAGCACCCATATCAATAAAATTAAGGTAACTTAAAAATTCTTACAATACACACGAACCGAACTTCCTCTAAGGTGATGATTGACGGGTAAAATTTTTTGGATAAATAAAAAAATAAAGTATATTATAATTAAAATAATAATTTCAAAAGAAAATAATTTATAATTTTTTTAATATAATTAATAATAAAAATTTTGAGAATAAAAAAGCCGAACCTTCATAGTTTGGATCACGAATCAGAATCCTTCTATCTCAAAGGTTTGCAAGTGTATTCGGGGGAAAAAATATGCAATTCCACTCAAATTGGTCTTGTGCTGTAAAATTTTTATTTTGTTAAAAATTTAGGTATTGAGTTTAGTGTAAAAGTGAAGAGAGATAATTTTTATATTTTTTATAATAAAAAATTATGATTTGATTGGAAAGAGAAAGATTATATTATAATATTTTATTGTGAGAGAATATAAAATTTTGTGAAATTTTGATCGGCAAATATACTCTTACCCATCTCCACTTCTTTGATAAAAGTTATCTCGACTAGGATAGAAAGGGTTATTTCTCTCTAAAGTCGGCTCATAATAGTAAGGGTAGGCACAAATTTCAATATCGAAATTAGGATTTCGATTTTGGTTCCGATTTGATATGTATCGAAAATAAAATATATTTTTTAAAATCCGAACCGAAATTGAAAATTTAGGTGAAATTAGCAGAATTTTTAATTTCGATTTTTTATTATTTTAATATAAACACGGTTCAAAATTTTATAATTTTGTTTTAGATTAGCTATATTATTAATTAAAAAATATTTATTAACAAATCTTGTATATAAAATTTTGACAAATAATCATGCATCTCTGATAATAAAAATAATACTTAACTAAAATTTATTTATATTTTATATTTTAATATAATAATTTATAATTTATTATAAAATTCCTATTTTTATAGGTTTGCATAGAGTCCCATTTATGTTAAGATGACCTGCCGCCACTAACAATTCATAGGCTTCTTCCGACTTCTTGGGTTACGTTCGTTTTGAGTAAAAGTGTAAGATTTTAGAAAATTTGTGAATATTTATGTTGAATAGTATTTTATTTGTATTTGTGTAAAGTAGAGAGAGAAATGATTTGATGTAATTGTTTAATAAAAAAGTATTGGAGTCATGTGAAAAAGTATAGAGAGAGAAAATTTATGTTGAATAAAAAATTAAAAAATTGTTGGAGATTGTGTAAAATGTATTTGTATTTGTGTTTGAATTCTGAATATGTTCGATGGTAGTATTGTGAATATACTTAAAATTTTGAAAAAAATGTGAAAACGAACATATCCTGATCGTTTCACATGCCTTGGAACAATTGCCTATTACTTCCTAAAATGTAAGCACTCATGCGTCATCAAACATCCTATGTCGTTTAGTTAAAAAGAAAAAAAATGAGAAACTACTCCGTTTACATTATTTAAAAATAAATCAATTAAATAAAAATTCCAGTTTAACCGGTATCCCGAAATCAACACTCGGGTTTCTTCAAAAAGAAACTACTGGCACCTATTAAGGAGATGTTTGTGTTGAAAAATTGTTGGTATTGGGTTTAGTGTTGGTATTGAGTTTAGTGAAAAAGTGAAGAGAGACAATTTTTTATATTTTTTTATGGGAGAGAGAGATTATATTATAGTATTTTATTGTGAGTTGGTGAAATATTTTGTGAAATTTTTGATGCAAACGCACCCTAAGACAGATTCGAAGAATCCGATGCTGCTACGGATGGAATCGAATTTTTCCGGTTGGGCTGAAGATCCCTACTTCTAGAGGATATTCTCATCTTTAGGGTGGGTCGGGGAAGTGATGGTCAAGTATGACCCTCATTTTTGCGTCCATTCTAAAGGAAGCCCATCTCTTCATCTTATTGCACTGTCCAGCCTCTGGGCTAACGACAATTACCTCCCCTTGTTGAACACTATATCTAACTCGTTGGACGTGCATTCAAGAGGAGGCCTCCTTTTGCAAGGAAATGATGCCTTACCTCGATTAGTGTGGTGCTTTACGGAGGTTTGGACTGAGTGGGCCGCAGCATGGCCCTCCCTTTTGGGCTTTACTCTCCTCGGGTGGGCTAGATGCTTTCAACAATAATGGGCTAGGCCTCTCCACTTCTGCCTTCTCCGCAACTTGAGCTTATGGGCTAATGGGCTGTAAAACATAACCCATTACCAATAATTAAATTATAAGTTTGGATTTTGTATATTGAAGGTAAAGAGATTGAAATCCTATTTACACAATAGTTCCTATGGAGCCACTTTAAGGATCCAACATTGTCTGATATATATCAGATGGAAAACTTTGTGTCGAATTAATTAATTTTGTCTACGGATAAAGATTTTCTCTAATTTGTTATATGAATTAGATGATTCAATTCAAATAGAGATATACATAGTATATGGGTACAACGGAGTGCACACTACGCTTATATGGGTACATCGGAGTGCACACAACCCTAATGATACTTTTATTAAAAAAAAAAAAGAATGACCTCATTATAACCTATTCTAGCCCAATCAATATCCACGCTGAGAGTCCCTTCTAAAATCACCCGAAAAATCCAAAGAAGCAAGAATCCATTGAGAGGATCGAATTACAAAAATTTTATTTAATGCAATTTTAACGGGTACTAGGGTTGTACAACCCCGGTGTAGGTGCCGGTTTTGGCCAAAACCGGCACCTACACCGAGTAGGCCGGTTTTTAAATAATTGCCACCTACACCTACACAGTTAAGGGCAAAAATCGGCCCTTAGCGGTGGCGGTTTAGCGGTGACGATTTCCGGTTATCCTATATTCATATTGAGCCATTTTTTTAGCATTTTACGCACTTGGCCCAATGTATTTTTTTCTTTTTTTCTTTTGGTTCATTAATCACATATCAATAAAATCTAAACTAATGAAATCTAAAACAAACTCCTTGACTCCCAATGGGAAGACAGATACAGTTTCCTACTTGAATGAAATAAAGAGCTTGAATGAAATCCAAAACTGGAGTATGAATAGTAGATTATAGAAGAGAACAAGCCACTTGAATGAAATAAAGAGCCTTAATACTTTCAAAATAACAATTACCTTACTGGACCTTGCATGTGCCACAGAAAATTGGGTTTGATCCTTTATAACTGGAAAAGAAGAATCATCAGTACCTTCCTTACACTATCATGAATAAGTTACAGTAAATTAGTTTGTGCAGTAGAGCATAAAATGTAGGCCCTGAATAGGCATAGTGAACAAAGTTGAGGCTTGCCTTTTCATACACATACAAGTTTCCTTCAACATGAGCAACAACAAAAGTGCCATCACCTTTTGGAACCCATGCAATACTGGTACATCGACTGCTGAAAATGACTTATTAGTTTTTACATAATAGTAACTACTTCAGACAAACACACACATATCAATATATAGAACATTGTAAACACTCTGTACCTGAAGGATAATATAATTGAACGCTTGTGAAGGTCTCATTTACTCAAAAACTCAACAGAGCCAACCCAAAGTCTAAACGAACAAAAGAAGATTCTAAAGGCTCTTTGATGAGGATGAGTAGAGAAGGACTTCAAAAATTTATATTTGTTGAAACAAACTGACAAAAGAAGCTCACTTCAACGAATGAGTAGGAGCTCTTTGTTCTGTTGTACACGATTCAGACCAATTTATATTTAAGTGCTACACCAGAATCCCATCAATCAAGATTTTTCGTTGTCCTGGTGAGTATAATTTAAATTAAAAAATCAGAGTATGATATAGTAAGAATCAAATTATAATAATTTGGTGATGGAATTAGTTAGTGGAGATGATAGCAGAGGTGCTAGCTGCAACAGTGGTGGTGCCGGCAACTAAGGGGATGCTGGTAATGGTGATGTGATATAGTACTGATAGCAGTATGAGAATAGAACTATTGAGCATCTCTATCGAATGAAACCTTCTGATATCTAATTTCAAACTGCCCAATTCCCAAAAAATTGGTTCAAGAAAAACCCTGCCTCAGGACCACTCATCCAAACAAAGCATAAAAGCAAAAGATGGTATTGCATCCAAAATTGGAACTTAAAAGGAGTCA
Organism: Myrica gale; assembly: GCA_963930655.1. NCBI lineage: Eukaryota > Viridiplantae > Streptophyta > Magnoliopsida > Fagales > Myricaceae > Myrica > Myrica gale. The sequence continues at coordinate 5,872,500 of OZ005602.1, read as the reverse complement.
TTAAGATTATGACCACAAGTCTAAAACAAAACCAAATAAGGTTTCAGATAGCAGGATCTCAAGTTAATATCATTTCCTCAGGCATTTTGTCGCAAACCCAACGATTACATACCTTTCCTGTCAAAAGAAGACAAAGAAGACCCTGAGGCAAGGGTTCTCCTTCTGACATTTGGGTCAAATCCAAGGGAACCGATTAATACCATATAGGGCTAGCCATATTCAGACCTAGAGTGACACAGTATTAAGTGAGCAAAACAATGGCAGTTTCATCAAAAGGTCATATGAAATAAATACCAAAGCAACTTCCATGTGAAAACGGACATCAAATTAGGCACAGAATGCAGCAATACAGACCTGTCCACGCTGCGATGCTCCAATTCGAGATCAATCTTTCGTCAATCTTTACTTTGCTCTTCAAGCAAAACTTCCCTGGGCTTTGCATCCCCGAAAGGATTCACCTTTGACCTTGGCTTCACCACATTCTCGACACCCTGCTCAGGCCGGGTTGACTGCGCGCTGGAAGGCCTGCTCGAGTGAGCACTCGTTGGTGTACTTGCTTTCTTAGCCTCAATTTCTGAATCCCTTTTCTTCCAATCGAAACTCTTCTCTGCCAAAACCTCCTCTCTAGGTCGTGCTGCGCCAAACGGGTTGGTCTTAGTCGTCTACTCACAATGGGATTGGGGGGGATTTGCTGGAAGATGAAAAAAAAAGGGAAAACCGGTTCCCGGTCCCCCGGGTTCCCGGTGCCGGGGAACCCGGGAACCGGGAATACCCCCGGGTTTCCTCCAAAATGAGGCACCGGCACCTACACCGGTTTCCCGGTCCCCCGGGTTCCCGGTGCCGGTGCCGGGGCCGGTGCCACTGGAATTTTCCGGTGGCACTGAACAGCCCTAACGGGTACTAAAGATAAAATAATTATAAAATTTTAAATTAGAATAAAATAAATTACTAGACAAAGTTTTTAAATTGTAATACAAACTCATCATTGACACCTTAAAATATAAGGAAGAGAAACTAACTACCGCGCAGAAAGTCTGTTAGATGATCACGGGATATGTTCAATAAAAGCTGAACACGTTCCTCCAGTACTATTACTAATGGGCCTTCAATCCTTAGGCCTCATAATGGGCATGCGGGCCTTGTGTACACCTTCTTAGGCCTTTGTGTTTCTCTTGTCGTTCCTTACCTTAGGCTGACATACCTTTTTGAGGTCACCCCTCGTTGCTCCTTTAACTCATGTCCCTTCCCAAAGATGTCGAGCATGCGGCAAACGAAGCCAAAAAACTCGCTAGTCACTGTTCCGAGAAAAAGATTGCAATCATGTGGTACGACGAGTGCATGTTACACTATTCCAACGAATCTATCTTTTCAACCACGACTCTGAGGCCGAGAGTTCCAATGATAAAAATAGAACACCACCCACCTCGTAGGGGTTGTATAACGAGCTAGTTAACACGACAATCAGGAACTTGGCAAAACAGGTCTCGGGTACTCCAATCAGAGCCAAGAAGTTTGGAAATTCGAAAGTGAATTTAGCGTCTCGAACTCTGTATTTAATGGTACAACGCACACCAAACCTGTCCAATAACGATTGCTACTGTTGTCTTCATGCAGCTATATACATGCTTCTTTTGTGTTATGGTGGAAAGAAAGGGTTTGGAATTATGTTTCCTAGTTGTAATTTTTGGTATGAATTTTTCAATTTTTTTTTTCACGAAGCCCGCGTCCTCACCAACGGTTATGCCTCTGCCTCTGGGCTCCGCAATTGGATTAAAGGTAAAATGAAGTAATTATACTTTCAATTTTCGTTGTTATTAACTTATCAGATATATCCAATTATTTTTTGGTGCATGAATGAGTTGTACAATTTAGAGCGAATGATTATTTACGAATTCATCTTTGCCATGTAAATACTCGATCGTTGGTTCATTTTGGGTCTTGTACGAGAAAATTTATGAAATCTTATTGGTAAATTAATTGTAATGAAAAACACTAGCAAAAGGGCAAGGGGTGGACAGAGTAAAAACAATTACTCACATGCGTAAACGGATGATGAGTGAAAAAAAAGTTCTTTTTTCTTTCCCCTCCTTAAAGCCAGTTGTAATACTAGTTATGGATTTTACAGCTATCTACTGCCTCCACCGTCAGGCTCCATGGCTGGATCAAAAGGTGAAGTGGAGCACATTTTTTTACTGTTTTCATTGTTTATTATTAGGCGATCCTATTTATGCCCACAAAAATCTTATATGCTTCAAAAAAATTTATTAAATTACCATACAATAATTATGTATGCTCTGTTTGTTAAATTATGGTATGAATATTTTATACTCTCTCTTGATGCTCGGAAGAATACAAGAAGAGTAACTTCTCTTTCAACGTGTATAAGATAATCACCTCCAAACCGAGAGATTGCCTAAATGAGTGACGATTGTTTTTTTTTTGCCTATAATATTCTTTTTCGCTCGTACTCTCACCTAGAATGTTTAATAAAACTTTTATTCTTTTATTTTCCAAGAGATGATTTATAATCTCCTACCATTGTATTGTTTAGCATTTCTCAAACCATGATGGTCTTTATGCAGGGAAAAGTAAAATCTCAATATCGAGGATAGTCGCTATTGTTGCTCCAGTTACTGTCTCTACGGTGCTTTTCATCATCGGGGGCTACTAATTTTGTATTAGACAACACTATTTATGGTTAAATCTCTTATCATTATTTGTTTGTATTTATATCTGAAAGTGACATTACAAACGTAGAGTTCTCACAATTCGAGTTGCGTGCAATTGAAACTGTCACGAACAATTTCTCCAATAATAACAACCTGGGTGAGGTGGATTTGGTAACTTTTTTAAGAAGGGCATGCGCTCTGATATTGATGATTTTGATTTATTTTCAGAATTAAAAGTTTTAAAAGAAGCTACAAAAACAAAAATTAGTACTTCACTTAAAATACTTAATCTAGTATAGAACTAGATTGTTTTCCAAATTGTTTTATTCTATATATAATACTATTTACCGTTCCTTTTATAGTTGCATCTCAGAGTGAAGATTTTCAAAACTAGGTATATGTTCGGTGAGGAAAAAAATTTCAACTTGCTAAGAAATTTATTTACTACAAAATATCAAAATTTTCATACAAATTCCAACTCCTTTTCGCACCAACTTCATAAAGATTATAACAAATTATTTATTAACAATTTTATCTCAAGACAAATTAAGCAATTTAACAATTTTATGATATATTAAGCGGTTTAGCAATTTTATCTATGAAAACTAATTTATTAGGTAAACTCGAATACAAAAGTTTAATTAGTAATTTTGCATCTAGAAAGACAAGAAACAAATTTATGATCTAATTTTAATTTTTTTAATTAAAAGGCCTCATTTTTATGACTTGTCTAAGGCCCCAAAAAGCTTGAGCCACCCCTGCCTATGAGTTTTCCGTCAAATCTCCCCCTTCAAACGACAAAGTTGCGGGTCGACATGCATGTGCTTCCTCAATGATCCCTCCCCATTCCTAAACACTTCTTCTCTTAAGTGGATGACATCCTTAGTGTCAAGGAAAAACTTTCACTTCCTATGTTTCATGGTTGTAGTTTTTCAAGGAATATATTTTATTATTGAATTATATTCTTTAACACTCTCTCACGCGCAGACCGGACTCTCATTTTAATTGAGAGGTCCAATCCGTGCAACATTTAATTAATTGGGGTAGAGTGTGAAGTCAGGTTTCGAACTCATGATCTTGGTTTTGATACAATGTGAATCTACCACTTATCTCTAAAGTTTAAGTGAATAGGAAGATGAAAATTTTATTATTTGATTATATTCTCTAACAAGTATAACAATACCATTAGCATTGTGACAATGTCAACGGTAGAGATCACATCCTAGATGTCCAGTTTGACCTCTAAATACATTTCATTACAATCCACAAGGTTTTCATTGGTCAATATAATCCCCATAGGGGTATCTTAAACTTTATGGCTGTTAATTTTTTGACAAAAATTAAGTTCACAAAGTTAAGAGCCATACCATTATCAATTTAGATAACTACCTCTCTTGCTATTATGAACCAAAGACCTTTATAAGGCTAAGGCCTATATCTCCCAAAATTGCATTAAACACATAGTGGTCTCTTCGTCTTACCATTTTTTTCCTATCAAACTGAACCTTTTTTTCTCTCTCGCCTTCCAATCTTCTTTTTCCTCCATCTCTAATCGCACCCACTCTCCGTCTTTCAAAAACTCCAAGGTCATCTATAAAGGAAATCTATATCTCATATTCTCATAAAATAACTATTATTCTCTAAGGGCAACAGAAAAAATATATAATTTTCACCCAGAAACTACCATATATTTTTTACTGTACACCTTAAACAACCATGTTTGAGATCTAATATGATATATGACTTTTTTAAGGGCATAAATGACCTTTGGTATTAAAAAAAAGTCAATTTATGTTTATTTTTTAGGGAAAAAATAGAAGGAGGTTGCAATATATTAAGAACGAGTAGTTTTTGAGTGCAATGTCTCAAACGTTATAATTTATGGTGTAAAATGTAAAATACATGGTAATTCGTGGATGAAAAATATATTTTTATATAAAAAAATAAATATCTACTATTTCTAAAGGTGCTTAGCAAATTTAAGCATAACTGAAAATATCTTAAACATATTTCTAATAAAAAAATTACTTTAAAAAATCCAAAAACTCACTTATGGAACTCGAAAATCTTTTTTACGATCTCCCAATCAAAATAGCTGCTTGTGGGCTTCTCAAAATATTTTGGACTAAAAGCAGTTAGACTTTTCTAAGGTATCAAACCAACATCTGAATCCAGGAAATTATAAGAGATCTTGTATAAGATTTTGTTAGCAGTAATGAGTGAAACGAATGTTTTTTTAATTAATCTTAATTTGACATACATAATATGAGAATTAAAACAACATGCACAAAAATATATATTAAAATTTTAAAGAATTTCTAATTAATTTTAAAGGTAGACCTCCTTCTCTTGGTTTGCCCTTTCAGCCGAGCGATCTGGTGCGATTCCCCTTGGCAGATCAATATTGTGGCTTTTAGTAATGTGTCGGTTGGGGATTGGATTAAAAGAAGTTTTCATCCCCACCAGCATATAGAATAGGAATCCCTCTCGAGGCACAACATTTATATTCAATTATATGATGCAAATGCTATTGACATGATTTGGAGTTGCAAGAATCGAAAAGGTGCACGATCAGCAGCCTTGTGAGAGTTCAGTTATGGCAGCTCGTGTCCGCAGATTGAATTTGGAGCATCTATTAGCATGGGAACCTAGGTTATGTTAGTTTTGAGGAAAAATTGTAGGATTTGAGAGAAGTTGTGAATTTTTATGTTGAATAGTATTTTATTGGTGTTTGCGTAAAGTAGAGAGATAAATGATTTGATGTAATTGTTTAATAAAAAAAATATTGGAGTTATGTGAAAAAAATATAGAGAGATAAAATTTATGTTGAATAAAAAATTAAAAAAATGTTGGAGATTGTGTAAAATGTATTGATTTTTGTGTTTGAATTCTGAATATGTTCGGTGATAGATTTGTGAATATACTATGGGTATGTTTGAGGGTGAAAATTTTGGGTATTGGGGTTTGATAAATATTATAAAGTAAATAAATGTTATGAGAGTTGGTGAAAAAGTAAAGAGAGAGAAGATTTTTAATAAATATTATAATAATAAAAAATTATGTGGTGAATTTTTTATGATTAAACCCAAATATTTGGACTCCAAACATCCCCTTAGAATCTTGAAAAAAGTGTGAAAACGAACGTATACCAAAATTGGCAACCACCTCCTCCTTGGGTTTCATGAAAGTTGACGGCAATAATCCGTGATTATCAGGGGCGGCTACAAGGCTTTAAAGTCGCTCGAATTGGGGCTGTTGGGTCGCTGGTGGGGGAGGCAGAGGCGGCAAAGTTAGGGGTGCAGCTTGCTGTCCAACTTGGCTTTACGAACATCATTTTGGAGGGTGATTCCGAGATCGTCATCTTAGCATGACATCAGTATCCCACGATTGGCAAATCCATCCGATTGTTTTGGATATTTTTGACAGTGTGAAGCAGAGTTGCAGTTACAAATTTTGTCATATTCCACGACGTGCGAATTCGGCGGTGCACCGTCACTGTTCTATTGAGCATTTTTCTAATTTTTCTCGATGGTATGTCGGGACCAATATCCTTAAATATATCTTTAGTTGTCTTGAATAAGATGTGATTTTTTTATTTTTAAAAAATAAGATATGATTTTTTTATTAAAAAAAAATCATCTGCCGTATTGAGATCATCTATAATCTCTTAAATAAATTAAATATTTTAAATTTTTAAAAAAGAGTTAATCTCAGTTTTTTTTAATATTACAACATTTAATGTTATAAATATAAATTTTTGAGCAGCTTAAACACTATAAAACATGTATTTTTTTTTCCGAAAGAAACAATTCGAATAAGAGAGGAAATTGAAAATAGAACGACGTTGAATATGGACGGTACATAGACTAATTGCTCTGGTTTTTATTTTTGGAGAAATTACATTTTTACCCTCAAACTACCACGTCTTTTTCACTTTGCATCTCAAAATACAACTTTTGTCAGATTGCACCCTCAAACTACAATCACCCAACAGTTTTCACCATCTGTCCATAATTTCTGTCAATTTAGACAGAAAACGTGTGGTCGACTGCAACATGAACCGGTCGACAGTTGAATGTTACATTTGTAGCAAGTGGCGAATACTCACGTGAGACGCACTTAAATGAGTTTTTCTTCTAAATTGACAGAAATTATGGACGGAGGGTGCAAACTGTTGGGTCATGGTAGTTTGATGGTGCAATGTGACAAAAATGATACTTTGAGGTGCAAAGTGAAAAAAACGTGGTAGTTTGAGGGGAATTTTCCTTATAACGAGTGAACGACTCGTTGACCAGTGGCAAGATGCAAGTTGAAAATTTGTCCATTAACTCTGTAAATTTTCGTTTGCAGTCCTATGCACAATGCACTCGCTGGGAAGCGAAATCTCGTCGTTTGCTTTAAGCTCTCTCCCCGCCCAACTTCTTGAGGTCGCGCAGAACTCGAAGATACCAAGATGGCGACAAGAGATCGAAGGTACGTCTTCATCTTGCAGAAAGTTATGGTATACTTACGATTCTCAACGCATTGGCTCCCAATTTTGTTTCTTACTTCAGTTTCTCTAGTGCTCTTGATTATCGGAATGAGTGAAGGAAAGCGAAACGAAAGTTGCTGCTCAGAAAAATGCATTTGCTTAAAGCCATTTTCTTGTCTTCCTTGATTTTTCTGCATTTTGGCTTGGAAACAAAGGAGAGTAAGAACAAAAAGGGACTTATCGCATTATGAGTAGGTAGTTGGTTAGATGTGTCGTTATTCTTAAACGCTCTGTAAGTTTTCACCTAGTTTGAAAATTTGAAGGGATTTGGTTGTCGAAAGGTCCATAAGATCAGTTGCAGGAAAAGTGATATACGCTGGTGGATTGTTTCCAATGTGTTAAAGAACGTCCTAAACTGAAATGCTCCCTGCTATGGTTGGAACTTTAATACTTGGGCAAGTACCTTAGATGGAGTACAAACTATTGGAAAGGGCAATTGGAATGAAAATGTCTTTGTTGAAAATATTTGCATAATAACCTATGTGTACCCCAGTACTAGGTTGATAAAAAAACATGAATATTTGGTCTGATAAATTTGTTACACCATAAAATGCTTTCTTTGTTAATAGCTCTACCTTTTGAAATAAAAGGTGGCTAAATTCATTGCAAACAAGTGTTATTCTGGAACTGAGGATACCTGTGTGATGGTGGCCCTGCAGAAGAATCTGATAATATTTGTCCAATGTTGAAATTGTAAGGGAATGCATAGTGGCAATGCATGAGTGCTGAGGTGCATGATAAACCAGGCAAATGCAATTGGGTGAATGTATTACTGGCTGGATGGTCCCTAATAATGGAATGTAGAGATGCTCTACTGCATCAACCTGGTGTTGGCTCAGAATAGATGGCACATGCAGGGTTATGATATGTCTAAGGGAACTTCCCAAGCAGCAACTGAACATGAGCGTGAAAAGATTCTAGTATTTAGAATTGCCGGAAGCTGCTATAGCTTAGCGTAGAGAGTGTTGACAGTTTGGTGTTCATAGAGAGGGGACATATAGCATTAGACGGAGAAAGTATCAGGAGCAATTTGATTCTATTGAGAGGTGGGGCATTAGCCTCAGTGATGCGCATGAAATTCCTGGTAGTTTTTCTGTTACAAAATTACTCCAGTAGAATACTGGTAAAGAAGAATAGATAACTATGTAAAAATAGATACCGTACAACATAATGCTAATTATTCTAATTCAATAGGAGTAGTGCACTCATAACAAAACTCCAACCATGAGAGGTGAGTACATACATCATAGATCAGTTAATTAAGGGAGGCTGTATATCCCATTGTTATCCAAGCATCGAAACATTATAGAACCATTTAAAGCAACAAGAAAGAACTAAATGGAAAAATAAATTACAAACTGATTAATATAATCTTTAAATGAAAGCAAGAAACAATATACTCAGCTCAAGGTAAAAATGTTCATCATTTTAAAGAACTGCTAAGCTACGTTTCTTTGATGCTAATGTTTGGAAGTTGGAACTCCCATGATCTCTTTGGGTGCTCCTTTGATAGTCTAGGATTGATTAGTGTCATTGATTGTTTTACATACTTAGTCATTGTAGCACTACCATTTTCGGACTTAGTTTCAACTTAGACTCACGATCGTAAAAATTCAATGAACATCATTGAAAAAGAGTGTGCTGTAACTTTGAGGTGGAAAAGGCTTAGTGCTAACTGTTAGGTGTGTGTTTAGATTTATTAAAGGCCAGTGTATTTACAGGTGACTAATTTTTTGAGCTCTAAATCCTGTTATGAATGACTTACGTTGAGACAAGTCATGGGCCATACCCCTGAAAACTCAACATAGCTTCAACAAAGGATCCACCATAGGCAAGCACTGTATCAACTGTAAATCAGCTGACTGTATAGCTGTTTACTAATACGGGAAGAGGCATCCTGTCCTCGGAGCAATGAATGGGAAAAAAAAATTAATCCATTAGGTGCCACCCGTCAGTAATATACACACTTGTTGCATCAAGAAAGGCATAAGCCATTCTGATATTCTTTTTTGGAATGTAATTACGACATGTAGTTTACCTCTCTTGTATGAATGTATGGTCTTAGGTCTCTTCTGCACAAGAGTTTGCTTCATAGCCATTTGCCAGATTTTATTTTGACCCTAACACACCAGCAATCACCTTCTTGGTTGTCACATCCATTTTGTTGGACCTTGCTGAAGACAATTTTGGCATGATAAAGAATAAGGATTACTGTATGAAGTAGAATTTATTCTCTCCATTTGTTCGACATTGCGCTTCCGCCAAACGGATGTTATTTTGATGCTTGCTGTTTGCCCAAATTGTTATGGGTGGAGATGCCTTGAGATTTTAGACTACCCTGTGTCTCAATGAATTCTCTGTCCCCCTTGCCATCAATTCGTTTAATGGTTTGATTTATTAACTATTTAGCTCTGTCCAAAGCAGCTTGGCTTTGCGACCTCTGCAATTTTAGCTTATGGGATTGTCAATGTCCCCTACGCATGCATATCCTCAGTCAGGGATGAAGCTGGGGGGGGGGGGGGTTCCCAAAAACAGCCAAAAATTGTTTTTGAAGATTTTTTCTTTGTTTTAAATTTTGCTCCCTCCCCCCAACTTCAATTCTAGTGAAATTGGCCCCCCAAGAGTTTCAATCCTAGCTTTCCCTATCTTGAGTGACAAGATTATTAAAACCTTGCATGCACAACCCACTTCGTCTAGTAGAAACTCCGCATGTGAACATAAGAAGATCCAAAGATGTGAGGATGTACCTGTACCGCTGAATCTCCCAGCAGTTGCAGTTTGCAACTTTGTCTGCCATTAGCTCATCTCTGTATGCTTAAGCATGTGCATTGCGTGAAAAACTCATATATAATGTTCCGCTGCTTCTCGAATGAAATTTTTATTTTTATTTAAAATAATCATATTACGTTTTTTGAGAGCCTTTTCCATTTGTAAAAATATTTTTATGTTCTTATTGTTTTTCTGAATAACTCGGTAATGAAAGTGAATTGACTATCAAACAATTCATGCTGTATGTGTTCTAATATTTGGAGATGTAACGGAGCGATGGCAATATTTATACAGTTACATCATAATTCCAATACTTCTGTCATGTCAAATAATAAGCCTGCTGGACCTCAAGTTGATTGCACATACTGTCTGCCGAGTTTTGAATTCTTCAATAAAGAAAAGTGCTTATTGATTTGTATCTTCTCTTCCTCAGTAATCATTAGCTATTTTACTTTCTTCAGAAACAGGGCATCTTTTGGTGTCTTACCCTTTTTTCCAGCAGAAGTTTAATGTGCATACAAGTTGTGGATGTATGTTTTTGGCCAGTTTTCCACTGCTTACTACCCACATATGTCATTTCTAATTATGATGTTATTGTATTGTCACTGATTCTCTCAGCAGACTATTCTGCTGACCCAGTCACACAACCAAGTTGCTTCTATAACTTGGCAGGCCTCCTCTGGGGGCTTATTTTTGCGCACGGAGACTATTGAGTCATCTATTTCATCGCTTGATGTCCTTCTTAATCTTTTGAAAGTTTTAATAGCTTCTGATTTTACCCTACAATCTTGGAAGTCTAAGCATTGCATGCTTGTTCATTTGCCCAATTGTAAGAAATTTGTGAATGTAAAAGTATTTTCTGCTTTTGATGTCCCTTATTTGCAAGAAATTTGCAAAGGTAAAAGTATCTAAGATTAATGCATTTCATGCTTTTGCATTTGCCCACTTGTAATTTCGAAATGACCTAACTGAAGATGTTGACAATTTTCAAATAAGGTATTTGGGGAATTTAAGACGTTGAAGGCAAAAGTTCTTGTGAACTTCATGTAGCGTGACTTTTTGTCTTAAGCTCCTGTGAACTTCATGTTTCTCTGTCAATCTTGGGGCCTATATTTGAACGAGGAACATGTTGGAATTGATATGCCAACTGAAGATGTTGACAATTTTCAAATAAGGTATTTGGGGAATTTAAGACGTTGAAGGCAAAAGTTCCTGTGAACTTCATGTAGCGTGACTTTTTGTCTTAAGCTCCTGTGAACTTCATGTTTCTCTGTCAATCTTGGGGCCTATATTTGAACGAGGAACATGTTGGAATTGATATTTTCTTTGTTTTCACGATAGTGATTTGGAATATATTTTTTGCATATGGCATATATTACATTTGACAGCATTAGATGCCATGTTTCTTTAAATATTAGTACCACACCTTAGTAGACTTTCCCGTTTGACAACTCTTTGTTTATTCCAGGTTTACAAGTTGTGCTTGGGAAGTTCACAGGCATAGTTTCAATGGGACAGAGGAGAAAGTGATATGCCATGTTCCAGCTCAAGTAAAGTTGAAGGCTGTCAACAAGCAGCTTTGAAACTGCTTAGAGCTGAATCTGTTGACGACATACTACACCCAAAATTATCTCGCCTTGGACCTTATTCCTAGCTTCAATTTTTCCAACAAAAATAACTTCTTAAACTTGGAATATCTACATGTATTGACTTGATATTACATACCCCTCTATCACTTCAGGAGTGAAAGATACAAAATAATTTTTTTTTTCAGTACAATCTTGTTTGGCAACACTAAAAGTTCTATCTTTTTAGAGAATTTTCCAAAATTTCTGAACTTTTCAGCCAAACAGCAAAGTAGCTACAAAAAAAATTAGTGCATCTAAAGAAAGCTATTAATGCTAGTTGGGCCTACAAACAGTGGGATTTGCGCTTGTGGAAGCTTGCTGTGGTGTTAGTTCTGCTCAACAGGGCTGCAGGTCTGCGTATGGCTTGACTTAGAGCCAATCCAGTTTTTCCCATTCCCACAGAGGTTGTTCTAAAGCATCATTCATTTCCCAGGCATTACTCCCCAGAATCTCTGGGAAATCAGCATGCTCTCCTCCCGAATAAGAAGTTTCTGACGAGCTTGTTTTCTCCATCATTGCAGGGTTCTGAGAAGATGTTGCAGCCCCGTCGGCGACATGCTGCGTCTTTATCGTCAACACTTCTGGGCGCCGATCAAACGCACGGAAGCTTCCCGAAATCACATACACTCGGCACAGACTGAATTCATGCCTCAACTACGGAATTGTAGCAGTGGAGTAAGTTACAATAGTTAGAAAATGCAGAACTTAATTCTCGACTCTCGTCATTACTTTAAGCATATGTATGCACAAACCTTGGGAACGACGGTGCTGGATGCATTGGTTTCTTCTTCGATGGCTCTGTACTCGTTCATCTTCCATTTGGTTTTCCTTCCCGTCGGAGCCTTTCCGTTGTAGAAAACCATGGTTTTCTTTACTCCAATCACCCTGTTGTCCGATGAATACACGTAGCCAGGAGAGCCAGTTGCTTTCCAGTACCCAGAAACTGTAGTCCTGCAGGGTCTTCCTCCCCTAGCTTCTCTTTCTTGTCTTGGAGCAAAGAAGAACCATTGCTCTGTGTCTCCTTGACACAGCTCTCCTGCAAGCTCTGCAAACACAACAAAACCAAATTAACTTACTTGTAATACTAAAGCTTAAACTTCAAAAAACCCACTTTTAATTACCCAATTGGGTTAAAAACTCCAAAATGATTGATCTAACAGAATAATAACTGAAAACAATGTTGAAGAGTCGGTGGAATAGATATTGTACTTGGAAGGTGCCAAGGTTCTATGTCGTAAATGTTCATGACAGGGATAACCCGGTGCAGTTCTGGTCTCTTTCCTTCTAGCTTGTTGTGTAGGTAGAAGGAAACTAGCTCTTCTTCAGTTGGGTAGAAGCGGAAGCCTCGTGGGAGTTCCTCCATTCTTCAGAGCTTTCAGGTTTTGTCTTTCTTACTCTGTAAATTGTAATTGGCAATATTGGCATCTCCTATATATATAGAGGTGGTAGAAAATGGAAAGGAGAAGTAGAGGGAATGGCCCGTGGAATGAGAAAAGTTGGGAAGTTTTGGATTTGTTGGAAACTTCCACGCGGTTATGCGAGAAAATTGTCCTTGTTGTCTGATAGTGCCTAATAAGAATTGCAAATAATATAAGCCTTTTGAACCGGTCAGCCCTCTCTTTTGGCCTCTCTGTAATTGCTTGCCAATCCTGGGTGTCCTAGTGTTTTGTGGGTCCAAATTATTGTGCGTAATACTGACGTAATTAGTGCCCAATTCGACATCAACTTTCTGAAAGCCCTAAACGACATCATAAGGATTTATAATATAAAATACCAAATATTGGGAAAATGATACTTTGTACTGTTTTCAGTTCTCACCCTAAACTAGTAAATTTTACACATCCCAGCCTACGTTGTTAATTGATTTACACCTTGTATCTTACGTATAATTTGATGGTTAAGATTGTGTCACGTGGTCCATTGTTTATTGATTTTAATTGACAGATAAAAGAAAGTATACAATATTTTAATTTATTCTTTTGGACAACTTTTAAATATCGTAAAGAATTAATATAATCAAAATTAAACTAGAGAGAAATGCTTGTAAGAAGAGTCACAAATTTACAATTTTTGTTTAGAACAAATATGAAAGGAAATCTTCATTTTTAGTCTTAAAATATAGTCCAAATGTTATTTTCCGTTTTGAATTACGAATTTTATCACATTTAACTTTTAAACTATCAAAATGCATTACGGTTCATGTTATATGGGTGCGTTTGACAAAGAAAATTTTACACTTTTTAAAATTTTAATGCAATAAAAAATTACAATATAATCTCTCTCTTCATCGCATCATTACTTTTCACTATAATAAATATTAAAAATACTCTCTCTTCTTTTTTTCACTAAATCCAATATCTCCAAAATTTTAACACTTAAACATAAAATAGTACATTATAGACCGTAAGATTTTATTACAGTGCGAATATTGGTATATTTTTAATAGTTTAAATGATTGAATGTGATGAAATTTGTAGTTGAAAATGGTAAATATTCATGTTTTGAGAATGTGAAGAACATGTGCAAAACAGAGTCAGGATCTTTTCACATAAGCCAAAGTTTTTAAAGCTTGTTGTGAAGGCAGCACTGTCGTGATTTTGATCTGCAACATCACGGGGTACACAAATCTCAATGGCTTTGAAAATCTATTAACACGTTCTTAACGTTACCATCTTAGCTCCGGAATGCATGTTAAAGAACTTTCATGAACTAATTATGCTTGTCGATTAAGACATCATTAACAGAAAATTACAATGGTAATTCCGGAATATTTTGGAATTTGAGATTTCTCTTATCTTTTTTTATATGAATTTTAATGGTAATTAAAGGCATAATGATGTAGAATATTATATGGGTTAAATACAATTTTTCACTTCCAAACTTTATACGTAAAACTTATAAAATTAGTCCTTTGAATTAGGAGAAAACACCAAAACATGAATATATATATATATATATATATATATATATATATAAATCAGACAACTTAAAAAGAAAAAAAGCTCATTTCGTCATTGTACAATATGGTTCATTTTTCATTCAAATTTGTATTTAATTTAACGATTATCATATATAGAATTAGGTGCAAAGTGTTAGTAATTCATAGTTTGAAGGTGAAATATCTCAAAATTAATAATTAAAAGGTGCATAGTGTTAGGTGGTCTTGGGTCTTCTCAACCCTAAAAGTTAGGTGAGGTTTTTCCTCGCAATTAAAACTGATCACCAACCCCTTCCACAATCGATGTGGGACAACATCAACAATCTCTCCCTCATACATCGAGCCTTAGGTTGGATGCAGACAACTCGTCTATCCCATGGACTGTTGGGTCTAAGACTTGTTAGTAAACCTGGGTTCCGATACCAGTGGTAGGTGGTCTTGGGCCTTCTCAACCCCAAAAGCTAACTCAAGAGGTGAGATTTTCTCTCACACTTATAAACTGACCACCAATCCCTTTCACAACCAATGTGGGACAACCCCAACACATAGTTCCAATGACTATAGTTTAAGAGTGAAAAGTATAGTTAAAACTCTATATATTAGGGTGATGTTCGTTTTGAGAAAAAATGTAGGATTTTAGAGAAGTTGTGAATTTTTATGTTAAATAGTGTTTTATTGGTGTTTGTGTAAAGTGAAGAGAGAAATGATTTGATGTAATTGTTTAATAAAAAAATATTAGAGTTATGTGAAAAAATATAGAGAGAGAAAATTTATGTTGAATAAAAAATTAAAAAGTTTTTGGAGATTGTGTAAAATGTATTGGTTTTTGTGTTTGAAGATAATCAAATTAATTGCCAAATTCATCCTATCGTATTATATTCCACGTAATACAGAGGAAAGCAATTCGTCAGAGTTGACTAGATAATAATTACAACCCTTAGAAAAAGAAATGACAACGATAATTGAAATGATTCAATTAATCTTTCCTATCTGTTTTAACATTGTTACTTCTTTTTTTCCTCTTAACGCATGATGAAACATCAATGAAAAGTCCACAGCCTACCTAGCCAGCCCTCTGTCCATGAGGCGTACGTCTTATGTAGTCTTCTTTGTTGTCCCCCTAATTTCCTTTGGCCGAAACAGTTCAAATATTAAAGGAAAAGTTAAACGAAGATAGCACGGAAAAGAATCTCTTGTACTCTAATTAAAGACTTTCGAATCATCTGAATCCAACATGTAATCGAGCTTTCCTACGAATTCCATGACTTGGTCAGGGCTTCCTCTTTGAGGTTTGCAACTAAAAGTCTGTACACTGATGTCAAACACCAATACTTAGGAAATTATAAAGGTTTTGACAAAATACTACTGAGGTGAAAGAGACATGGTGGGAGGAGAACTGAAGTTATCCTCATCCAATACGCAATTTATGAAAACCCACTTTCCCTCCTTTTGACTTCGTCTTTGACACATAAATTCCTATGCTTTACTTAACAAGAAAAGATTATATGCAAAGACATATAATAAAAAATTACGTAAAGTGACTGATTAAAATAAACAAATTTAATATTTTAAAGTTAGCAACATCATTTAATGAGTCAATCCAAGACTGATCACGTTATTTTATCTCTTCGTCTCATTAAATAACGTATTTAGTATTAGAACGTTAAATTTATTTTTTTTAAATCACATCCGTCACTTTACGGGTATGTTTGAGGGTGAAAAATTTGGGTATTGGGGTTTGAGAAATATTATAAAGTAAATAAATGTTATGAGAGTTGGTGAAAAAGTGAAGAGAGAGAAGATTTTTAATAAATATTATAATAATAATAAATTATGTGGTAAATTTTTTAGTAGTAAACCTAAAATTTTGAACCCAATTAATTGAGGCTCAAACATGCATGATATCTTCGGAGGTGGCCAGACTGATATACAGTTAATGAGTTTGAATTTATATAAAATTAAATTTCTCGCTCCGCGGTCAGGAATATTAAACCCATTTTTCACTCCCTCTGGCTGTGTTTGCAACCAAAATTTTACCAAAATTTTATCTATCTCATAATAAAATACTCTAATATAATCTCTCTCTCTCTCATTAAAAAATATAAAAAATTACAAAAAATATAAAATATTACCTCTCTCTTCACTTTTTCATTAAACTCAATACCAACACTAAACCCAATACCAAAAATTTTACAACACAAAGACACTCTCTATCACTCAGGTCGTCCCCTCCACTAGATGGATGGGTTAGCTCAGGTGCATGCATGACGGAAGGGAGGACCCAGTACTCTACACTTTTTTATTTGTTTTATTTTATTTTATTTATTTATTGCTTTTAGGTCCCTTTAATCCTTACATTTTAAAACTATTTTAAAAATAACTTAATAATTTTTCAAATTGAACATAGGTTAGGTGGTTCCCAAATTTTGTCAAATTATAATTACAGACGTATAGGTCCCTTAGTTTGGCATTTACAATTTAACCGATTGACATGTCATGCTAAATAAAATTCGGCCGCATGTCCTATTTACCATATCAGATATGTCACATTAAATAAAAATACAATAATATTATTAAAAATAAAATGTTTAAAAATATAAATCTAAATACAATTTAAAAAAAATTAGAAAAAGAAAGAAAAAATATTGAAAATCAATTGAAACTCCTGGATTTGCCGGGGAAGTTTCTTTTCTTTTTTTCATTCTGTGGTTTTTGTATTTTTAATTGTTTTTATTTTATATATGTTGGTTTTTGTATTATTTATATGATTTTAATTGACTTAATTTATTATGTGAAATTTTATTTTTTTATTGTAGTTAATATTTTTTTTCTTTTTCTATAATTTTTTAAATTAAAAAAAAAACATTTCTGATTTTTTGTTATTTTAATCTGAATTATTTGAATTTATTTATATTGTTTATATGAGGTGGCATATATGATATGAATAATTAATTGGACTGACACAATTGTATTTAGTGTGTGTTTGTGTTGTAAAATTTTAGTGTTGTTAAAATTTTAGGTATTGAGTTTAGTGAAAAAGTGAAGAGATAGGTAATTTTTTATATTTTTTGTAGTGAATAGTAGTGATTTGATGGGGGAGAGAGAGATTATATTGTAATTTTTTTATTGTGTTAAAATTTTAGAGTGTTTAAAATTTTAGGATGCAAACGCATGCGGTGGTTATTCATTAAATTTTTTACTGCAACGTAGCAGCGGGAACGTTTATTTACCGAAATTTTGGAGAATATTTTCGAAATTTTAAGAATCTTTTTAATGTTAAAGTTTATTGAGATTTATACAAAAATTAAAAATTTTAAAATATATTTATTTTGTTAAAAATTTTAAACTACCAACATTTCTGGGCAAACAAACATGTCATTTTTTATAATTTTATAAAAGCGTGAGGTTCGTCCATCTCCATCAAGACCAAGTCTAACAGAGCTTAGTGAGTATGACAAACAAATCTATACCTTAATAGCCATGGAATCTGGCACGCGGCTTCTGGGACCAATTTCCTCCACAATCTTCTTTTGTTTACCTGGTAGTATCCGCGTCCTTATAAAGAGTGTCAAAATATTACAAAGTCTTCAAACTTCAATCATTTCCAGCTGGATGATCGTGATCCTACAAGACCACTGACGTACCTTCTACACCTTTGTCGGGTTCTGAGTCCACGTCATTGGCACCAGACATGGGAACGAGCGGTTGGATATTCTTAGGCTGTGTTTGCATTGTAAAATTTTACACCTCCTAAAATTTTAACACAATAAAATATTACAATATAATCTCTCTCTCTTCCATCAAATCATTACTTTTAACTATAAAAAATATAAAAAATTACATCTCTCTTCACTTTTTCACTAAACCCAATACCTAAAATTTTAACAACACTAAAATTTTACGAAACAAACCCACCCTTACTACAAGAAGAAAAGAACCAGATCTTCGCGATTCATGGCCAGCTGTTGCTTCTCCTTATTCCACTTGACTCGCTATTTGTCCAATTCGTTTTTGAATTTTTTTCCTTAGAAATTAGCAATTTAATAGTTACGATTTAGTCACTGTCAAATCTTTATTAATTTTTAATAAAATAAAAAGCGATTGTCTGTTCCATAAAACTTAAACTTACCATATAAGTAGCATTTTTTTGCACTTTATTCGATGAGATTTGATTCAGAGCTTAGATATGTGCATGCATCATTTAAGTGGAGAGTTTTATTATATCTTTGACTAATAGGGTTCTCGACCAATTCATCCACAGCTAAGAGACTGTGTTTTAAAAGTAAAATTTTAGAGTTGTTAAAATTTTAAGTATTCGGATTGATGAAAAAATAAGGAAAGGAGTGAAAAAGTAAAAAAAAATGTGTGAAAATTGATGAAAAAATGAAAAAAAAAATATATTTTTTAATAATAATAAAATTATGGGTATGTTTGAGGGTGCAAATTTTGGGTATTGGGATTTGAGAAATATTATAAAGTAAAGATATGTTATTGGAGTTGGTGAAAAAGTGAAGAGAGAGAAGATTTTTAATAAATATTATAATAGTAAAAAATTATGTGGTGAATTTTTTATTAATAAACTTAAAATTTTGACCCCAACTAATTGGGACTCAAACAAGCTCGTATAGGTAGCTAAAATTTTGTTACGAAAACAGTATCTAAATAAGAGATATAATAACTGGGGAAACGAATTTCCACCCGGTTGACTGGTGAGGATGACCCCAAACTGCCGCAGTTGATAGGATTGCACGTATCTTGGACGAATCTTGCCAAATCATAAATAGCCCAAAGTGGACGTGATGTAAAACAGCCCTTTATAAATTCTATTGCTCGCCTACTGCCTAGCTTGGCTTACCTTATGCTATGAAATGGAACAATTAACTTTAATTTGCTCATTTAGAAGAAAAAAAAACTTTAATTTGCTCGAAAAGTTTGGAAGCCTATACCGAAAGGAAGAAATTAAAAGAATTATCATAACTTTTTGCAGTGTTTCTTAAGCACTTTCGAATTACCAATTTCCACGTATTTCTCTATTAAATTATAAAACAAAAAAATTACAATGTACAGTAAATATTTACCTTCAAAATTGATGGATTAGATATTTATCGACCCACTTGATCAAGCCCTGGCCCAAAAGAGCAACGTGTGTACCCAGAATAGCCTTATAACGGAGGGTGGGGAAATATTTCGGTGGGTACCGAAATTTCTGGCACCAGTCCGGAACCGAATCGTATATCTGGAGATTTTCAAAACCGAAAATTTCGGTGGAAATGACTGTACCCACTTACCCATGGAGGTCAATTTTCTTAGCAGCATAAAAAATTATATTATATATTCTTTTTTATTATCTATTTTTTCTAATTCTCTATTTTGTATCTACAGGGATGAGCCAATTGGAACTAGTACATACAAGTAAAATCCCAGTTTGCTGTGCCTAATTCAAATCTTCTATCTTTTTACTTTTTTACCAATTCTTATAAAATGATTTTTTAGATACACTCATATTGGTGAGAGTAGTAAATATTTTTTTTGAAGTCTTTCCTTTATCTACACATGGATTAATTTGCTTCATCTGCCTCTGCAGTTAGTTATCTGAAAACCTCTGATCTTAGCCAAAAAAGAAGAAGAATTCACTGCTGACAGCCAACATCCTTCGCAAGTTCGCAGCCTACCTAAGTAACTTCATTGCTCTCTGGTAATTTTTTAATGTTGTTTTCTTCATTATAAAATTTATTATTAGATTATAAAATAAATGTATTGGAGATTGGTTTGCTGAATTGCTAATTGTTTGATCTGTTATATGCTGAATTGGTTTGTTCATTACAGACGAATGTTGATATGTTTATTGCTGAATTATTGAATTGATAATTGGTTGATCAGTATTTTCACGTCTTTGAATTGTTGATTTGTATTTAGCGTCTGTATTTTCACATTTTTATCAAGTAAGGTAGGACAAAGCAGACAAGGTTGAGGCTTGGTTCCACTAGCAAGCTAAGAAATACAAAAAGGTTACAGAGTAAGGTCTTTTTATGAAAATCAGAAGCTTTTGGAGAGCATTAATGGTGGAGGAATAACATAACAAATTATTGTGCATGTTTATTTTTGAATTCTCTTTGACTATTTTGTTTTTCCCACAAATCACATTAAAACACTTCTATTTTTATGTTTGTTTGTTTATGATTCTATGAAAGCCAAATTGATGTTTTTTTTATGTATGTTTGTTAATTGTTTAATATCTTACTTCTAATATTGCACTTAGTTGTTTCTTTTTCTATCTTACTTCTCACTTTTAGGTTCTAACAGAAATTCATTGTCTACACTCTATAGGATGGAAAACATTGCTCCTTTTTAGCAATGAGAATGACATTTTGCTTACTTGTGCTTTCCATATATTCGAATGAGGTTGTTTAATGTAATTTGTTTCATTTGTTAGTTTGCAGAGACTAGAAAGTAACTTAAGGTTATTATTTTTTTATTTTTTATATTTTGTTATTTCTGTTACTTAGAATTTAGAAGCATGCTAATTTAGTTATATACTTATATTCGAATGATTTTTTTTTTCCGATTAGATTATATAATTATATTTGATATATAAATGATTTGATAAAAAATGATTTTTAGCAATACGCTATTTTTGTGCCAACTATTATTTACTGTCGAATTGTGCAATATGTAATTGTATTCTGTCTAATTTTTTTCTTGTATGAAATGGGCCCACGCTAAATAAGGCTGAAATAATAGATTAAAAAAAATCTCATAAAACAGCTTAAAACAGGCCAAACAGTCTTGGCCCAACTCGAAAAAATGGCCCAATTCAAATATCTGAAAAATAAATAAATTAAAGCCCATTAAATAGGCCCAAATCAGGAGTGGCCCAACTCTGAATCCGATTCGAATCTGAACTAAACGACAGGGCCGAATATATGGGCATTTCAGATCGGATTCAGATCCAAAAATTTCAGATTCGGATTGGGCATTTTAGAAATCCGAAATTTTCGATGCCCACCCCTACCCTCTCCGAGCCAATTTACACCTGCTTGAATCACGTTTGACTGTTTTAAAAATAAAATAAGAATTAAATATATTTTTCACCCTCCAATTTTAAGGGTTTTGATACTTTGTATCACAATCTATTATTTTTGTTACATTACAGTCGTTTACTATTAATTTTAGACACTCATCAAATATTGTTTTTGACCTCAAAATTACGATTCTACCCTCATAAAATAGTAACTACCAAAAAAATTATGGGGACAATTTTCATTTTGCACAAAAAAATCATTTTGCAGTCCAAATTAACTACAAGCATTAACAGAGGGTGTAGAAGTGTTTGAAATCAATACTTAGTGAGTGTAATGTGACAAAGATATTAGATTTGAGTGCAAAATGTCAAGACCTCATAGTTGGTGCAAAGCATATTTAACCCTTTTTTTATTACATTGTGATGATGTCACAAACATCACCAGCTTCCAATGCTCGAATAAGTAAAAGAGAATTGTGGTGGCATCAAAAAGGTGCCTCCTATGCTCAAGTCAGGGAGATTATAATGATATGAGAGCTAGTAATCAAAGCATGAGCATTAGAAGTGTGTACCTTAACTTTTTATAGAGCTTGAGAGGTTCAATCATGATAAGATTGAATTGCTCGGGTGGTCAGGACTCTCACTCCTATTAGGAGTATACGAGTATGTTCATCTTATAACATATATAAGTAAGTTATCTTATCTTTATTCAACGATGATAAGTTAAAGACATGATGCCTTTCGAATATATAGGATAGGTAGGACCCCAATATATCTTCTAAATAATAATTGAGGAATCCTACAAAGTTTTATCTCTTTAATGGGCTGTCGGGATGCTTGTGGAGGCCATTGACCGTATTTTACCCTATCATATTGTATCCACCAACTAATGATTTTAGATATTGTGCATCTTCCGTTAAAATATTTTTTTAGATATTGTGCATCTTCCGTTAAAATATTTTTTGAAAGTGATTTTTAGCTCATGAAATGAAAATTTTATCCCCAATTTTTTTTTTTACATTTTTATGAAGGTAAAATCATCATTTTAGAAATTAAAAAATTAATTCCATTAAAATTGATGATTTTTTTTATTAAAAGTCTCAAATATTTAGAGTGCAATATATATTTCTCCCTTAAAAAATAAAATAGCAAGGAGTCTAGCCTAATTTACTCCAAAATCACCGCCTCTTGGACAAAAGACGTCACGAAGGGGCGGGCTTTATTTAACCTTCTTAGGTTAGGTGCATGGAAAGTGATGGCACTTAAATGCACCTTTGAATTTCCCTCTAACCTGGGAGAAGACGCGTACGAACATAAATTGGAATTATTTGACAAAGTTTACATCTTAAAATTGACAAAGCCTTCTCATGCTATTGGAATTATATATTGCCCAATGGCCGACGTCGACCCTTACACAATTTCTAATTTCTTTCCTGAATCTCTGGGAGAAGATTATATAATAATACTTTCCCTACTCAAAAAGTAAGCTCTTAATTTGTAATCCATTAAACCATATAAAACCATTCCAATTTATGTAATTAATAATTAAAATTGAAACATTAGATTAATATATAGGCTTATTGACTCATTATTAATCTAAACAGTCCAATCTAGAGAGTTACTAAAATGGATTTGTTTAATTGAAACATTAGATTAATAGGCTAAGTGACACATTATTAATTAATCTTAACAGTCGGATCTAGAGAGTTACAAAAATATGGATTTGAAATTTTCTGGGGGTGTATTAAAAAAATGACACGTGTATATTACTTGAAAAAAAGTGATGAGAAAAAGATCGAGAAAGAGACTCATGAGAGATATATACGAAGATGAACTTAAAACAAACTGCTCATTTCATACTAATACATTCAAAGCTACCCAGATATATAAAAACATATATAGAGGACAAGAAATAACATATAATATACGTACTCTTCTTCTTCTTCTTCTTCTTCTTCTTCTTCTCTCTCTCTCTTTTTTAAGAGCACATGATACTTCTTCCTTGAATACAAGTAACATACACTATTACAAGGCAACTTCCTTAAAAGAACTAAACATGAAAATTGGAAGAAAAAGATAAAGATCATAAGCTAGAGCTGGTTACAATGTTCACACAATAACACAACACAGATATATATAAACACACATATATAAAAGCATTTTCTCCCCGGCATGCAGAGACTGCATGTAGACTACTAGAAGAGAGAATCAGGGTATGCCAGAGATGATGGGATAGTAAGGAATATAATAGCTAGATGGTGCTAAGCCCCACTCAGGTGGCAGAGGCAGATCCAAGTTCTTGGAAGAAGCAAACTTGTTCGTGGCCCCGCATTTCGCAAACTCTCTGGTAGTAGGGCAAGAGGTGGAAAAGCTGAGAGGAGTGGAGATAGTGTAGGAGCTGGTTGGCTTGTGGGTCTCGATAATTTTGGATACCACATCTTTCCTTGAGACATAGAGCTGGGTCGGACCACCGAGAAGCTTGGCATAGCACTTCACCGAAGACCGGGGGGGAGTTTTTGTAGCTCCGCCCGAAGGAAGCTTCACTTCAAAAGAGCCATCATCTTCTGTAGTGGCCGTAGCCAGCTTTTTCACTCCATCACACTTCACGAGTACCGTAATGCCTGCAACAAAAATATGAAGAGAAAATACATTTTATCTACTTGCATCATGACGGCCTTGAGATAACTGTGCAACCTTAAATTTAATGACTCCAACATACATAAAAAGCTTAAGCTAAAAAGAAACCAACAAAAAAATGTTTTCTTTGAGGACTTTATGCAAGTAAATCATGGGAGAAAGAAAACTGGAGTTACTGGACAAACCCGAGAAGGCATCGTCATTATGCTTGCAGTCGAGGCAAGAGACCTTGCCCTTGACAACATGGCATGTCGAAAGCTGGATTCTCGCAAGAGCTACTGCTGTAAAGAGAACTGCTGTGATCAACTTGGGGAACGCCATGGGAGCGAGCAAAAACAGGCAGGGAGGAATATGAGGTCTGAGTGTATACGATATATAGCATTGTAGCTTATAAATATAGGGTTTCGGAACAACCCCATACTAAATGAAGGGGGCCCATGCTTTAGTTCAGTAGTTGGTTCTTAAAAGAGTGCATTTATATTTTACTTCACAAGCTAGTTAAACTTTTATGATAGCATGAGAAAATCCTCTTCAGGATCAGATGTATTCCCATGACTGGATAATGGATTGACCATAATTGCCTTAAAAAAAGAAATAAAATGACCAGAAAATCAACTAAATTTAAAGCAAGGTTCTTCTCTTAAAATCCTACAGAAAAGAAATACTTGAATATTCGTAGACTCTGCTTTGAGGCTGGTCCCCCAGGAAAAAACAAAAAGTATTAATTAAGGACACGGACTTCACCCTTTTCTGTTCCCTGTTTCTGCGCATGCCATTGAATATCATTGCTATATAGCCTTACTCTATCCTCTCCGTTTGAAATTTATTGGGTGGCAGAATCCGTACTGTTTAGCCAAATTTTTGGGAGTCCCAACCATTCGTTCAAGCAAGATACAGCTCTAAAATTTTTAATTTTTAATTTTTTTACTTTTACATTTTACTTTTTATAAATTATAATAAATCTAAATAAAATAAAAATTCTCAAATTTCAAGAATATTCTTCAAAATTTTGACAAACAAACAATACCTAAATAAGTAGAAAACATCAAGCTAAAATTTATATTTACCCATTGAGTCTTAAATTAATTTTAAAAAAATCACTGAAGTTTAGTTATTAGTATAATAGATCAGTACTCAACCTATCTCCGTTACATTGATTTAGAATTTCTTTTACCTAATTACAACTCACCATATAACACATGACGAGTTGTAATTAGTTAAAAAAAAAAGTTTCTGTATAAATAACTCTTACGAAATTGGGCAGAATGATTCATTGTACTAGCTGCCAAAACTCCTCATTTTAAGATTTTGAGAATTTTATAATTTTGTCACTAAATTTTAATATCGATGATAAAATAGTCACTGAACTTTTTTTTTTTTACTTTTTTGTCACTAAGAATACGTAGTTATGACTTTTTACTCGATTCGTCAAACTTCCGTTAATTTTTAAGATGAATAACGGTTGACCGCTACTGTTCACTCTATCCACCAATGACAATTTGCAGCGATCGATCGCCTTCTATTCCGTTAAAAAATAACGGAGATTTGACGGATAAAGTGAAAAGTCACCACTACATATTCTCATTGATAAAAAAAGGTTTAGTGACCATTTTATCAGTGGTACTAAAATTTAGTGACTAAATTTTAATTTTCTTAAAAAAAATTTGGAACCTAATAATTTTTTAAAAATGGTCTCAATACCATTTCAAATTATCTACTTCTTCGTTTTCTCATTTATATTTTCCCATACGCAACAGAGATTTCTGTTAAATGTGGCTGGAGATGATTTAAATGTATGTGTCAGGTTGAGTAGGGTATAGACCAAAGTCTAGTTGTCTGAGAGGCGGTAAAGATCACCACCGGCAAAATTAAGGAGATTCTGAAGCTCTCGGTTTCAGTTCAGCTTCTGACATGATACATTACTGACATTTATTAGGTTTGACATCTTAGGTAATAGTAGGTACACAATCTATGAAGCGGATACCAGCCACTTAGCTTGGAGTTGGGGGAATCTTCGAGTATGTTGGTCAAATTTCTAAAAACTTTCGAAAACTTGTCGGTTACTTTTTTTTCAATTCTAATACATTTATACCGATCTCAATAATTTTTTCATCAATTTTCATACTTTTCACCGATCTCAATAACTTTTTACAAATTTCAACAAATTTTAATTAACTTTTTATCAGTCCCAAAAAAATTTACACTATTTAAAAAAAACACAAAAATAAAAACAATTTTAAAAAATAAACAAAACATAACCTTCGTTTAGGACAGTTCTCTAGATTTAGGGTATGCTCTTTTTGGAATTTTTAGATTATTTAAAAAAAATAAAGTGGGTATGTTTTAAAGTTAAAAAATATTGTAATATATTTATTTAATTAGAAATTTTCATGTATCGAAATATTAAAAAAACAAACATCACCTTAAATTAGGTTGAGACCTAGGGATATGTTCGTTTTCACATTTTTTTTCAGGATTCTAAGTATATTACAAAACTACCACCAAACATATTCAGAATTCAAATACAAACACCAATACATTTTACACAATCTTAAACAATTTTTTTATTTTTTATTCAACATAAATTTTCTCTCTCTATACTTTTTCACATAACTCCAATACTTTTTTATTAAACAATTATATCAAATCATTTCTCTCTCAACTTTACACAAACACCAATAAAACAGTATTCAACATTAAAATTCACAACTTCTCTAAAATCCTACATTTTTACTCAAAACGAACGTAACCCTAGATCCGTGATAGTTATGTTTCTGACCAAAAATTTCGGATATAATATAAGTATTAAAAGAATATATTTTGATACTGTTAATACAAAATTAAATAATATATTAATGATTAAAATGATATAAGAAGCATTGATTAATTTTATTAACAACATGAAAAAAAAAATTGTCAGCACATGTTATAAATGAAATTTTAAGACATAGTGTTTTACCACTTTAATCGACTTTCCACAGCGAGAGTTTTCTCTGATTATCCAAAAAAAGTTCAGTTTCAAAAGTTTAGTTAAGTTTGTTTGCATCATTTTTTTTAATATTATAATTAATTTATTTAATATTCCTTTATATCTGATAAAATCTCATCACTAAAATTTCGCAAGTTTTGTAACCTCGTATTTGATTATATTTGACTTATTGCAAGATTGCGACATTCGTATTAATTAGATATATTATGTGTATGAAATTTTAAAAAATTTAATTCTTGATTCAATCTTGTACCATAATAAATCACATGTCATATACATTCGTATTAATTAGATGTATTATGAGTACGAAATTATAAAAATTAATTCCACCCATCTTGTACCATAATAAATTAATCACATGTCATTATCAATGGACAAATATTTCTTTCATAACACATGACATTGTCTGATGTCTGTGAACATATCAATACGGAAATTTTACAGGAGGTACACTTTGCCTCTATAAAATTCTACCTCCTGCAAAATTTAATCATCTAATGAAATTCTATATTTTATCGTAATTATAAAAAAAATTCTCTTTTTTTATTTTTTTTTTTAAAATTCTATCAATTTTTATATTGTATTTCTACCAATTTTTTGCTAAAAATTTTAAAATATAAAAAAGTTTGACTTGTCAAACATTACTAAATAAAGAAAAGGTCTTAACTTCCAAGTGATTTAATAAATGAAAGTAGGGCTGTTTAAGGGAATAAAAAAATTCCATTTCTCTTCTATAGGTACCCGCCTTATAATGGTGTTGGTGGCCCAAAATATTTAGGTTATGTTTGTGTTGAAAAATTTTTGGTATTGAGTTTAGTGTTGGTATTGAGTTTAGTGAAAAAACGAAGAAAGATGTAATTTTTTTTATATTTTTTGTAATTTTTTTATGAGAGAGAGAGAGATTATATTGTAATATTTTATTGTGAGTTGGTGAAATATTTTGTGAAATTTTTGGTGCAAACGCACCCTTAGTTGCAGAGATTTCTCCGATTACCGTGATACAGACACTACTTTGGTGGGTACTGTTAAAATAAAATTATTTTAGATTATTAATTTTGGAGTTTAT
Source organism: Myrica gale (assembly GCA_963930655.1). NCBI lineage: Eukaryota > Viridiplantae > Streptophyta > Magnoliopsida > Fagales > Myricaceae > Myrica > Myrica gale. Next base: position 5,844,252 of record OZ005602.1, on the reverse strand, counting down.
TAGATTAAATTTATCATACTTTTATTTAAAATGTCATTTTTTTTTATTTTGTAGTTTATTCTAAAGATATTATTTGACCCAAAATGTTTATTAATTTGGTAATGAACAAGTCCAAAACAAAAAACACTAAAGCAATTTTAGCTAAATTTGTAATAAATATATCATTTTCAAAATGTATTGGGTAGCGTAAAAAGGGCATTACAACTGAGTTTGTACTTAAAAATATTGGGTGAATGGCTAAACAAGTGTTAAAAAAAGGGTCAATTAATGATGACAGTAAAATTTTAGGGTTTGTGAAAAAGTGAGGAGAGAGAATGAAAAAGTGAAAAAGTTAGTAAAAAGTGTAAAAAAATTAGATAAAAAGTAAGGAGAGAATAAAAAAGTAAGTAAAAAAGTAAAAAAGTTGGTAAAAAGTAAAAAATTAAGAGGAAAAAAGTAAGAGAGAGAATGAAGATGTGAAAAAGTTAAAATTTTAGTAAAATTTTGTGTGTAAAGAAACACTATCTAACAAAGATAGGTTACCTCATCTAACAGCTGCGATGATATTTAGAAACCAGCCCACCTTGTGACGCTAACTGCCAATCCTAGATCAAAGGTGTTGAATTTGAATCTCCACATCGGCTTAGTAAGCGAGCTCTTCGTACGTGGACCCTCTCGTTAGAAACTAGTTGCCCTTTTCGCTCATCTTGGAGCAAAAGTCTTCCCTTGCAGTTACAGATATTCCTGGCAGAATAGCTTGGAAGCTTTCAGACTATTTTCAGGTTACAGTCTCGACTTAAATCTCCAAGCTCATATATTTCTACATATCCGGTGATATTGACTGCAATAAACACCGCCTAACCTAAAAATTAGGCTTTCAAAATTTGCCAATTACTAGTTTAATTAATAAGTTGTTCACATGCCACCAGGTCGACCATGCAGTACTTGGAATGACGGATTTCCACTCTTGGATGAACACTATTCCAAAATTAGGCGTGAATCGGAATCTTACCACTTATCAGTAAGTCTTTTTAATTTAAATAATATTTAAGTTGTAGAGTCGTTTCAAAGATTAATTGACAAGAAGTTAGAGAAGGACCACATGAAATAAGTGGATCATGGACTATGGTTTCAGTAAGTTACTTTATTTATCCTTCAATTAAATTGTGATAAGGGGATGTCTATTTGAAAGAAAATTGTAGAATTTTGATAAAATTATGAATATTTAAGTAATATTAAAGTTGTATGATATGTGTGCAGAATTTGTTAAAAATGATCGATGTTTGTAAAAAAGATAATAAAATGTTGTATTGAAATAAATATTTTTTGTGATGTTTAGATTATAAATATAAAAATAATAAAAATTTAGTGTAAACCAACGCAGCTTACGTTAATTAGAAATACTTTTAAAGTTAATTCCTTTTCTCCTTTCCTGAAATAGGAATTTTTCTCTTTAACTATTGGCAGGCAGTAGTCGCAGTCATTAAAAACCCTTTGGCTCAGAGGAAACACCAAAGTCAAGAGATGTGATCAATTGCTGTGACCGAGATTTTAATGATGTTTGTTTGTTAAAATACTGTGCAGTAAAAATGTTATGGTGACGAAGTTTGTAAAAAAAAAAAGAAATATGATTTAAATAATTTTTTATATTTATTTTGAGTAGAAAGTTGATAATTTAATGAGGGATAGAAAATTTTGTGGTATTATTTTAATTTTAGAGGTGTACGGCCGACACATCTTGAAATTATTTTTTGGGTGACGAGGAAAATCTGAGCACTCAATCACGTGCACCGAGCTCGGACGAACCTGACCCAATATACGCATGAGGTGGACTTAACGCCAAGGCAAACCCCGGACCGTGCAACCCTCTCAAACTACACATGTCAGTTAAGTCCAGCTTTGCTAAGGGAGTGACCCCAAAGAGTTGTTTGCAGCTGAGAGGATTCGAACTTGAGACTTCAGGGGGAGCAAACCCCTAGGCCCCAAGCCTTCACCACTCAGGCGAACATAAGAGCAATAACAATCAAATCTCACCTGCTACAAGTAAAACACTCGAAGCCAAGCTAAACATCATAGAAAACTTAAAACAAAACAAAAAAGCCAACCCTGAGAAAGACCTGGATAAATATAATTTGACCGGTTAATTAACTCCCCTTAGTAAGGTAATTAATTACATAATTTCTTTTTCGATATACATTATATAAAAAAAACATCAATTTGAGCGATTAACACCCTTAATTCATCCCAAATATTTTAAAGATATCAATAAGAACAAGATCTTAAGACCAATTAGTGAAACAATACAAGAGAATCTGTGTCTAAAATAACCTAAGAGAATCCAAATCGTTACAAAAAGATGTAATTCATCTAAGGCAGCACTATTTCGAACACCACCCTTGCCACCACAGTTTCCAAGATTATAGAAGAAGCTTTCATCAATATTAAGCTTTTATACCACTTTAGACGGACTAGTCCAAGAGACCGCGAATACCCAACTAAGCTTAAGAAGACAGACAATACACCCAAAGGCTTTTAGAACTAGAAAATCTTTGTACTATAACCTTGCAACTAGTGAAATTTACTTCAAGATATTCATTAGCCAAAAGATGAGCCTGGTGAGAAATTTTAAGGACTGAGAGATAGTTTGTCCAAAGCAAAGGATTAAATAATAATTTCTTTTAATTAAAAAAATAAAAAATTATTTTTTAAAATATGAGAGACTTAATAAAACAAATTGTAATATAAGAGGGATTGATTTTTGCGTATAGATATAGGATGTAATATAATATTTTCTCTTCTATATGTAAAGTTTTTGATAGGTGGCAATCAAAGGATTGCATGACCAGCCTTTTAGGTTTCTCTGATTACCTTATTTTTTAAAATTATAAACTTCAGGAACTTATCTTATATATATTTTTTTTTAAATTCAGATTTTAAATTATATATTTTAAGTTTTTATTTTGTTTTTTGTAAACGATGAGGCCTTTCAGAATATGACAAATTTAGGGTGACTATCATCAATATCATTGATAAGGAGGTTTTTCTCTCTCTTGGATATATTCTTTGGAAATGAGTCTTGCAGTGCTTCCGAATTTATTGTCATTTAGTTTACTTTAATACTTTGCACTGTTAGCTAATTAAATTATTGGAAAATTGATGTATCCAATTAGGCAAAAGAGAGACACAACAAAAATGTTCTACTTAAGAAGTCCAGAACAACTTACCACATTCAAGTTTTATTATATATTATTCTCCCCAAATTAGACCCTATGAAGTCCATAACAACTTACCACATTTTAATCTTTAAAAAATGTAAATAACATAATTGTACTTTTAACAAAATTGATTTCAAGACGAATAATTCTAAATTTTTTGGATTTAAAACCTGAACTCTAACATGCAGAACTTTATAGCATATTTATTTTGCGAGAACAAATCACGTGAAAAAGACAATTTGTGCAAAGTCATTCAAAGAGATGACTATGATTTAAAGAAACAAATATAACGTTCCAAGACCAACCACGTCATTTAACAAGTGAGGAGACAAAATGACTCAATAGTTTGGCTTGACGTAACTAAATGATGTGACCAATCTTGGAATGTTAAATTTGCTTCTTTAAATCATTTTTTTTATAACACAAGAGCTCCTAAGGTCGAGCCACTTCATTCAATGTGACGACATCTTTAAATAATAACCGTCACATTGAATGACTTTGCACAATTTATATTTGCACTAAATCCGTTGTCTAATTTTGCAGACCCTGAACAATATACATATAAATTTTCGAGAAATTACACTATCATCCAAAGTAACTCAATCAGAAATATACCCCCAAACTAACACTTTCGTTCTAACCAAACATTCGTTTACTCTTTGCCCTTAAAACAGGCCAGATGATACAATTAGATCTTCTCTAAGAGAAGCCATTGCAAAGTAATTGATACTTGAAAAGATCTACTGCCCAATAACAATCTAGGAGATATATTGCAAATGAAGCTAAATGTTCTTTTATCCTTTGTCTGATTACTTTATGTCTGTAAACATCTGCACATTCTGCTGGGAAAAAATATCAATATATTTCAATTTCCCCTAACTAAGAAAGAGTGACAATCATAATGTTTACAGAAGTTTACTTTTCTCAAAGAACCCGCTTACCAAGAAGAACAAATTGAGAAGGAAAAAAAAACAAAACAAAATGAAAAAAGTAGAAGAAAATATCTATTTTTCATTATCAGGGTACTAAATCTAGGTTTTGTTTAGATCCCACTAACAAGAGTATAAAGGTGGTGTTCTTCTCCCCGAAATTTCGGAGTATTGAAATTTCCAGCAAAACAAACAAACTCCAAAATTTCCAACTTTTACACACTCCACTTTTCACAAACCCCAATAAATCTCAATAAAGTAAAGATTCCCGAAATTTGGCAAATGAACGCCCCCAAAATATGGCCTTGTCGGGAATGAGAAGGTAGATGAAATCATGACCCTTGTATCCATGCTAGCCTTATCATATCAAAAGTAGTACTTACCAAGCCCCAAACTTGATTAGTTTCGCAGATATATATTATGTAGTCATTTTTAAGAGAATTGGATGCATTCAGAGCTAACACAAGAGGAACACAGAAGGTTTTGAAGAACGGTACTAGCAATGACATGATGCAGCAAAGATGTAGTGGCTTCGCTGCGCCCTACGCTAGACCGAGCGCAAGCACATTGATCAAACAGACTAATTTCTCTAAACTGTTCCCAGTCGAAGACCAATCTTACAAACAGTACAGAAGAATTCCACAAAATAGATTGTGTAATTAGATAATTAATTGTTAACAAATAAGAGGACTGCTGTGATCAGTACTCTCACATTCCAAATGAGAAAAAATCCCGGCAATAAATGAAGACAAGGGTCTCGCTGCTAGAGTTAAAGGTATCAAGAAAAATGAAAATACCCTAAAAAAACACTGAAGGTCTCAGCACCCAAATAAGGCAACAAAAGCTGCAAATTCAGTACTCCTTTTTCTTTTTTTGCTCAAAAAAAGATGATTCCGAGAGAGAATTGAGGGACTAAAAGTTCTTGGCAAAAGGATAATCCAGGGACAACTAGACAATAGACAAGGACCTTGCTGCTAGAGTTAAATTTCAGAACTCAGCTAGGTGCCAAACTCCATGTGATAACCCTACAAAACACTAAAGCATATTTTTAACTTCGCTACTATGTGATTTTACAAACATTAGTAAGACACGCCATATTCAGAAAATATCATGGAGCTTAGAATTATATATCAAGCACCTGTTGAAAGATTCCTTGGCTAGCGGAGCTCTGTACCTAGTGTGCAAGGCCAGCTCTGCAACTGACGACTCATTGCCTATCTCAATCAAAGCTACAGATGAAAACTAAGTATAATGTCAAGCACAAATGATCACTTAACTACGTCAACCAAGGGAAAAGTTTCTATCATGAGCTTCAGTTACTGTCAAATACGGTCATCTGCCATGTAGAAGCTTATATCTTCCAAGACAAAAGGTCATGTTATATCTCATCTATAAAATGACAAGATTCTTAAATCTCTTTTGAGTACAATGGACTAGACCACCAAGTGCAGGAGAGCACAGTTTCTCAACCAATTTAAATCAACAATCTTCCAAAGCACATGATAAAACATTAGTGGAGTACTCGTGATTCTATTGGACACAAGAAAACAGAAAAGCAGGAGAGGACCCGGGGGGGGGGGGGGTTAGAAACAAACTTTTGAATGGTCAAATCTAAAACTGGCCCACATAATTCCTAAACCTTATCACCTAAAACAAAACCATGTTTTCCAATCCAAGATGTGTAACTTATCCATAGTCTGCAGGAACTCACACTTTCTGAAAATACAAGTTTCTCTCTCTTCCTTACAGTAACAGCTTCTGTCTCACATACAAGCTAGTAAAAACTGCTAATGAAATCTAAGTCCAACATATTATGCTATTAATTGAATTCTTAGGTTGACAAATAACAAAATTCATTTCCCATCATCTTGTGCATACCTAGTATGGCACTACACAAAATATTAATCAATATATATTATGTGTTACTCCATGCAAAGTGTTAATCAATATATATATGAGTTGAAGTGTCCATTGTTAACTTAAGCTTAGGCAATATTAGGTATAACGAATACAAATCCGACTTCTGTAAGGTAAAGCTAAGAGCGCCTTTAATATCTGTGATTATTACAAGCCAAAAAATTGACTGGTCCAATGATAGACTTCTATATTTCTTACTTTGATACCACAAATTACCTGATAACCCCGTAAGGAAAAGGATGGAGAAAGTTAATACTAACATCACAATGCTTCCCAAGAGAACTTCAAGAGAAAGAATTGCACATACCTTAATTCAGATTCACCACATTATGCAAAAGCATGACAGACAAAAAGATAAAATCTGTGTAGATTTCATGAAGGAAGTTGACAACTATGCATACAAACATGAAGTCAATACTGAAGATTGATAAACCATAACCATTAATCTTCACCTCGAAGGATGAAAACAGGAGACAAGTAGAAGAGAAATATAAATCTTTCCAAGATATTTGTCTACTTTAACTATAACTCTCAGGAAGAGCATGCTCATCTACTTTATTAAATAAACCAAAGGTATGTTTCTCACATTTGCTTCTGCTTTAATCTCCTAAAATGAATTTAGACAAATATGTCTAGTACGGATCTGTTTTCATCCCAAGTAACTGAAAAATCCAACATTTTGAAAGACTTCTCATTTTCCTTTTCCTTTCTTTTTCCGCCTTACATTTTCTCAGGTTTAGCACCATTGACAACTCGCAGCAACATATACCACAATTCCCCTTAAAATCAAAAACTTGATAATCAATGGAAAAAAAACAGTTCCACTCGCACAAATAATAATTGTCATAGAGGCCAAGAAAAAAATAATAATAATTGTAAGAGACAAAACTAAAAAAGAAAATTCATATTTCCCTGAGAAATGAAGAGAACCTCAATCAAGAAAACCTGTTTGCCGCCACACGGCATTCCTAACCTGGCGAAGATCCCTCCCCTTGAGCGTTCTCCCCGCACCTTCGAGCACCGAGAAAGCGACCATCGGTGAATGCGTTCTCGCGACAATCTCGTGTGGCGGCAGCATCTCGCCATCCCAAGGGTCGTCAGCGTCCTCAATGTCGTCGAATTCGCGGTGACTCCTTATCGCCTTCGGCATGACCGGTACGTTAACCGGCGCCGACTGGTACTTCACCGAAGAAGGAAGCGACATTCGGTCCTGCGGAGGTTTGGGGATCACTGGGATCATACGTGAGGACGACGAGGAGGACGGCGAAAACGAACCCTTCTGGTAGACATGGGAAACGTTTCGCGGGCTCAGGGACGTTTCGTTCTCCGGGAGCGCGGCGAGGATGCCGAAGCTCTCGGACTGAGCGAAGTTCTTGTGCTGGTGGTGATTGAGTTGCTGGTTGTGGTGGTAGCGACTGTGGAGGCCAGGTATGGAGGCTACAGAAGAGGAAGGTGTCGAGTGGTGCTGGTCCGGTTCCGTAAAGTCTCCGGTCCACAGCACGTCGTCTTCGTTGAGCTCGACTCCAGCGTTTGATGAAGGAGCGTCGGAGGAGCTAGAGTTCTCTTGCGGCGACTGGGGGAAAGGGCCGAGGAAGCGGTCGTTGGGGATAGATTTCCTTGGGCGAAACCGGGTCGGACCGTTGAGGTCCATGGTCGGGGTCCGCTTTCAGAAAGAGGTACCGTGTGGTATATCGTAATCGTACCGTCCACGGTGATTGACCCTGAAGTCTGATGGGGAGAGAGAGAGAGGCGCGGTGGACAGCCACAGTGGAAGGAGAGGGTTAAATTCGGTATTAGGAATATATCCTCTGCGACTCACGTAGAAACTGCTGTAAGTGTCCACCGTCCCTATCGTGGAAAAAACGCTGGTCAAAGAAGAAACCGCATAGAAAAAACGGCCATGATTAATCCTGTGATGATCGAGGGGTTAGAGTGAGGTGGCGGCAAAAATGGTGGCTAGGCCGCTAGGGTTGGTGGGCTAGCCAGTGAGATAAACGTGGGACAAGATGGAGGCCTGAGGAAGATCCAGAAAGTCGGTTCCTTTTTTCCAGAGATAGGCCCACTGCGGGTGGGGCCCATGTAAGCATCTGGATCCCCTCCTGTTTCGCAGCGATGACCTAAAAAAAGAATAGGGTGTTCTACATTAATGGAAGCATCTTTCAAGTACAATCATTTGATCTGTTTCTTAAATATATTGGAAACAATTGGAGCACCTTGAACCTACCGATATTAATCAATAAAATATAAAATTTAAATAGTTGTTTACTTTTTTTTAATAGGCAATCATTTACATTCATCACAAACATCCCATATAAATATGAGGGGTGTTTATCTTGATCTATATGTAGAGTGTAAGAACGGATTAATAGAGAAGAACAATAATTATTGGACAAGCAAAGTACCCATTATCTGTGCCAACTCATGCACCATGAATTTGGCACTATGTGAAATTTTTTAAATTTTAGTTTCTTGCGAGTGAGGAAATTTAACAAGAGTGCTGCCATCACTGGGTTTTCTTCGTGGTTCGAAGGGTGCGTTTGCACCCAAAATATTACCAATATTTTTCTCTCTCCTAATAAAATACTACAATATAATATCTCTATCTCCCATGAAAAAATATAAAAAATTACAAAATATAAAAAATTACCTCTCTCTTTACTTTTTCACTAAACTCAATACCAACACAAAACCCAATACCAAAAATATTTCAACACAAACACAACCGAAAACTTCTGGCTTGTTTGAATAGAGCGCACAGTCTCATATTCGATTCTCCACAGGAATCATACCGAAGTCAACATAAGTGAGAGTCGTGAGGTTATGACTCTAGCTCTTTAAGACTTTTTTCTCTATTCAAATTGGGTCAAGTTTGTCCAAGCCCAGTGTGATCTCGTCACTCAAAAATTTAGCAAAGTGCTTTACCAATATCCTCGACGATTGATCCAGTGCATTAATGAGTTCTATAAATTGACCAGATTGAGATATCAAAAAATAAAAAATGAAGCAAAGATGCTAAATCGGAGATGTTTGAGAGCAAAAATTTTCACCACAATAAAATAATTCCCCAAAATTATCTCTCTTTCCATAAAATAATCATTTTCACTCCAAATAAATATAAAAAAATTATTCAAATCATCTCCCTCTTCACTTTTTTAAAAACTCCAACACCCCGAAATTCTTATAATAGTTAACATCTAATAGGCCTAGAAAAAAAAAGAGTTAACATCTAATAGAAGACAAAACACACAATTTTACTAATTGAAGAATTTCATCATATCTGCATCCATCGCAAAGTGTTAAAGGATTGGTCTCACAGGGCATTGAAACTCTTGCTTATTTGCATAGTTCTCCTATTGTACAAAAGATATCTCTTGCAAGGGTAATCTCTAGACCACTTGTAGCTTATTTTCGGCAACTCTTCTAAGCACTCATTGCTGTGAAGGTTATAGGTTTCCAACAAGGCTTCATTGAAGTCTTACTCACAAGACTCGTGAAAGCTGTCAAGATTCATATTTTTTTCCAAAAAAATTATTATAATACTTAAAGTATTTTGACCAATATGCCAATAAACACAATTTATAATATGTATTAGACATTACCACATGAATTGTCTTCTCTAGGGCTGCACAACCCCGGTGTAGGTGCCGGTTTTGGCCAAAACCGGCACCTACACCGGGTAGGCCGATTTTTAAATAATTGTCACCTACACCTACACCGTTAAGGGCAAAAATCGGCCCTTAGCGGTGACAATTTTCGGTAAACCTACAAGAGGTGCAAGTCTGCAAGATGTGCCACAAACTACTCATCTAGTGCTGCTTCAAACAGAAAGAGAAACTTCTTCTATACACGTGAATACTACCTGAGTAATTGTTACTTTATCCCTCAAGAATTGTAGACCAGCAACAAGAACTTCTAAACTGGCTTTAGCATTATCTAAGTTCAATAATCAGAGCCTCCAATGAACAGTCAAACAAGACTCATTCAGCTACCATCGTTAAGTAAATAAACAAGCACTTCAACAGAGCCCAAAAGAGGAGGCTTTGCGTCCTTTTTGCCAACAATAAGAAAAGAGCCAAGCAGCTCCACGACAACTACTTGTAGGAACTCATAATTTCAGACCAGAAAAGAAAAAGAAAAAAAAGACACCCATTCCGTCAGAACTAAAAGAGACAAACCTGCTTACCAAGAATGAGGACCCCAGGTTTCTCAACTTCCACGAGCGCCTTCAAAAGCCTGGCAACTGAGAGCGGGTACAGAGCCCCACTGGACTCCACATGAATGCCCCGATCAGCACCTATGGCGAGGCCTGTTGTGAGAGTGACAACACTCCGTGCTAGACCCGTAGTGACGACCACGACCTCTGAGAAATAAAACACCCTTTTGAATCAAACTTACAGATCACAACAGGAGAAAATAGATGAAAGATGAAAACAAAATAAAGACCATGGTCTGTGTTCGTTTCTTACTTCATCGGATTTAACTCAGATTTTCACAACATAATCGACGACTCACTTTATGGCTACCATTTATCTTCATCCTTGGTCTGGTGGAGAAGTATGGAGGGACTTTCAGGCCGAAGGTAGTAACTAAATTAAGCTAGGACTCGGAGGGCTGGAGGAGACCATCGGGATTTTTTTTTGGGGGGGGGGGGGGGGGGGGGGGCGGGGGAGGGTGGGTCTGTGTGAAACACGAAGAAAATGAAAACTGGGGGAGGGGAGGGGGGTAAGTTTTGTTAAGTATAAAAAAAACAAAGAAAAAAAAAATCCCGGTTCCCGGTGCCGGGTAACCCGAGAACCGGGAATACCACCGGGTTTTATCTAAAACACAAAACCTACAACGGCACCGGTGAAGCATGATACCGGCAATCCGGTGTCGGTTCCGGAACCACTGAAATTTTCTGATGGCACTGAACAACCCTAGTATTCTCCATGTAGACATTTCTATTTGTAAGGATAGATCATTCATGCGCTCAAAAACAGTTTCAAAAAGTCATCTAAAAGTTTTTACCAACTCATCAAATAATAAGCATGCCCCAAAAACTATTTGCTCCTAGTGGTGGTTTGCTCTTGTAAATAATACTTGCAACAGTCTGTAATCCTTCTTAATTTGGTCCTCTATGTAGTATCAATTGATACGTAGCCTCTAAATATTTTGTAATCAACCCTGATACAAGGATCGACAAAGAATATTTTCAATGAATTGAACTGGAACATCCATTTGGACCAGAAGAAAAATTGTTACTTTTGTTCATATTGACTTCCAAAATTAGTCAAAAGACTCCCTATGTCACCATGCTTCAAATTTCAATTATGCCTACTATTCAAGTTTATCCTTCCCCAACTTGATTATATAAATACTAATCAATTAGTTTAGGTATTATGCTTGAGTCTTACACTCAATTGACCTCATCAATTTGTAATTCGTTAATATTTATGTGGGACGTAAACATGTACATATAAACCTATTGGAGCAAGTTTATGGTTATTTTCAAATATTTCAAACTTTTCATTTGGTTGTCATTGGTGTTAGCCCCAAAGTTGCATGATAACCTCAGTTAATTTGATTTTGATGATAACAAACTATTTATTATATTCTCGAGAGATTCTGATCTCTTCTTGCAAGTTTAATTTTATGAAAATATTCTTGATCATTGTGAATCTTGAGGAATCACTCTCAATCGAACGTTATTTTATTGATTTGCCACTATTAATTTGAGTATATATTTATATTAAAGTTATATTTTCAAACTCAAATTAATCCAAAAATCAGAAAGTTCAATCTGTGAAAACTCGCGTTCACATAGTTGACTACAACAACTAAGGAAAAAATACCATAGTTGACTACACCGTCCATATAAGTCGATTGACTACATGCTAAAAAGTTCAAGCCTACAAAATAAAGAATCACCACCTACCATTTGAATCCCAAATATACATTTTTACATATTTTTTTATGATCACTACGTAGCAACATGTAGGTAACATCTCTCTCATCCCACATTTTAGGCAGAAAGCAGGAAATGGAATACGGGAAGACTTGAAGAGCTTCAACCCCAAGCCATCTCTATCAGGCCCTCGTGAAGCTACGATCAAATTTAGGAACAACAAAAATATTTGATTGATCGATAGCCATAGCTGAACAAGAATCAACACCTCGCCTAGTAGCTTTGATGAGTTAACATTTTTTTTTTGTAAGCAAGCATAGGATCCATATAAAAAGTCAGTACACCTGAGGGTGGGGACCCCTACAAACATCTACAAATAATCATTGCACTAAATAGAAAAGAAAACAAAAGAAAAAAGAAAAACAAGCGTTTGGCCATGGTCAGAGATGATAGCCAAGATAGGGCCACCATGAAGGCAATTAACTGAAGAACTCCAAGTGACATTGGAGTCATCCGTACCAATCATAAACTAGAGGCGAGATCACTGCAAGGAAGGGAGCAATGGTAGATCTGGAGGCAGTTGAGCAGAACACCACACTGAAGTCGGTTGACTGAAGAGAAGGAGTACTAGATGGCTTTGAGCAAAAGCCAAAAGAAAATCCAAAAGCAACCGAAATAAGGAGGCGCATGAGATCCACGTGCCACCCTAGACGGTGTGTAAGGAGCACTCACTCGAGGATGAGCCACCGAACAAAATGGAGGTGGAAGATAGGAGAACTAGGAGGAGGTTGGAAGGAGTGCACGATGGTCAGCCACCAAAAGCAGTCACTACAGCAAAAAGTGCCTATAACGACCAGAACAAGGGTCGCTTGAAACCCCTTTCTAGTTGTTACAGTTAAGAGGTGTACTAAATTTAGTGGACAAATGTAGATCATTTTTGCTCAGCCTAATGAAGTTTGTATGGACACAAAATCACAACGTCGGTATTTGCTTTATTTCTCATGAAGACAATGATCACCTAAACAAAATAATCTTTTGCCATTAGACATTTTTTTAGAGCTAATGTCGTCGATATGTGAATAGTTGTCACAACATACATTTGGTCACCCCTAATAACATTCTGTCTAGTCGTCTTACGTGGTCACTCTTACATGTTTTTTTTCTTGTTATTATGTGAATAGTAGCCACTAGAGTTATATGGTCACCACTAACATGATTATGACCATTTATTATTTTATCAAAAAGTTTCATTTGGTTACGAAAATGAAATGGTCGCTGTATGACTCTTGATGACTTACATGTCTAGAGCAATTTGCTTCCTAATATGAATTCCAATAGAAGATGGAAATGAATATTTGTGTCAAATGTAGGTGGTATGAAGGTAAAGGCTAATAGGGATGAGTCTTCACCATATGCGGCCATGCTTGCATCACAGGATGTGGCTCAGAGATGCAAGGTGTACTTCATTTACTTTAAATTTTTGTGTTAAAACGATCAGTACTTGATTTGGATTTGGTGCTTCTAATCGGTGTTTTTGAATGTTGGTACTAAATACTTTGCTAGCTTTGCCAATTGAATTAAATCCCAAACAGGAACTTGGTATCACTGCTCTTCATATCAAGGTCCGTGCTACTGGAGGAAATAAAACCAAGACTCCTGGTCCTGGTGCTCAGTCTGCACTCTGGGCTCTTGCTCGCTCTGGAATGAAAGTTGGTCGCATTGGTAGGCCTCTTACATTTTTAAATGACTGAGGGCATAAACCCCACCTGCCATTTTCTCCTCTTTTGTTACTTATTTATCTGTGTAGGATTGTGGACACTTGAAAGTGTATGTGAAGCATAAAATTTTGCCAAAAGATCATTGCGACGCGGGTCAAATTTCTAAGTTTGTTTTCCAACAAGGCCTTGCTTTTCCAAATCTGCACTAATTTTACAGTTGAGTTTACGGGGTAGGCAACTGCCTGCATTTCAACAATCAGAGATTCCTGGGTTGGACTTAAATATCCATCCCAGTTATGATATTTTTTTTTCTTTAAATGCTAGTCATATAACTTGCAGGGATTAGTATGTGGCGTTGTACCTTACATTTACGGTTGTGTTCCCAGAGGATGTGACTCCAATCCCCAATGACAGCACACGGAGGAAGGGTGGTAGAAGAGATAGAAGACAGTAGGCTGCTTCTCTCATCAAATCGTCCCCATATTCAACTTTGGGGCTGATTACATGTCGGCTTCCCATGTCGTGGGTGGTTTATTAGTTGTTGGAACAATTTTGTAGTCTTTTGGCAATGGTTGGATTTACTTTTATATCAAGCTTAATGTAGAATCAGTAGGGTGTGAGATTTTCTTTTGCCATTTTACGTGAGATAAAAGAATTTTGTTGATGACTTTATTATGCTTGTTGTGAATTTGCTTTCTCCTTGAGGAGTAATCCAGGCTACAGTTACGAGAATTCATGATTATAGACACCTGATGCATATCAAGAGCATGAAAAGCTGAATTCTCTCCTTGATTTATAGCAGACCGTATTAATTCAGGTCAACACCTTCCGCACCCGTTCTACAAATGAGTGCTATCTTGTGTGCTCCGTGCAAAGTATCTGGTTCATAGAACGTGCCCATGTTTTTTTCCCCTGCGTAAATTAAGATGAAGCCTCTATACAATTCCTAGAAAGATTTAACGAATTAGCAGTTGTCGCATAATGCCTCGCATTGTTGTTGTTTCATTTAGCAGGTCAACGAATGTTTTTCATTTTTCGCCCAACCCTCTTCCAGTGTACAATGTCAGTGGTGAACATTGTCTCCATAACCACTTTCTCAAACAATAACCCCTTTTCAAGAACAGCACAATACACTTGTCCTATAAGAATTCATTTTAGGGTGAAATATATTAATTTTATCACATTGCGTCTTCCAACTTTTGAAATTCATTAATTTGAATCTCTTAATGAAGTTTTATATTTGAAATGCGCAAAAAATGGGTTGTGGCATAATCTTGATGATCAAAACTTATTAGAGGATACATATTGATGAATTTTGTAGTTCAGGGATGCAATGTGACGAAATTAGTAGTTTGAACCTCATAATGACATTGGTCCAAGACTTAAAAAACAAAGCTTCCCTTTCTCATGTAATGGGTTTCATTCATGGGTTTCGAATGAAAAATTTTCCATGTGTGAAAAAGGATTAACAATGTAGCTAATTTGATAAACTTGCATGTCCAATATATGTAATAGTTCCATTGTGATAACCAATGGAGTTTTGTTTTTTTTTTTAAATGAGACAACTGGACTTACGTGCACCTCAAATGTGTGTTTTTTGAGCTATATATGATTTGATAAGAAAGAATGGCGGAACCCCAATGAGTTGCCCAAGTGGTTGAAAATTGGGACATGGGGGGTTTGTTCCCTTCAATGTCTCAAGTTTAAAACCTTCTAGATTTTACCAATCCATTTGGGGCCACTCTTAGTCTTAGTACCATTAGTCTGATAATTAATAATTATCCAGTTTGTGTGGAGCGTAAGAACTGCACAAATCTCAGGATTAGTCATGGAATGCATAAACTGATCAGACAACTCGTTATCCACGAAAAATAAGTGGACGTTCCTATCTATTCATTCGATTTCAAGAGCGAGAATTATTGCATAAAGATTTAAGTACCAGAGGATGTTAGAAATATTTCTTTAAGGTGACCTAGTTGACATATGTAAAATCTTTTAAAGTTTTAAAGATTATGATGTCAGTTAAATAAGATTATGGAATCTGTAGCAGATTCAAATTTAGAACTAATTGGATAAAAATTGCAATTTGATTTCTGATTTAAATTGGAATTCAAATTGTAACCAATTAGATAAAGATTGCTATTTGATTTTGAATTTGAATTACCTTGATGGAAGGAACAAATTCAAATCTACAACAGATTGAGGGTCCCTGACCTAGCCTATAAATAAGAGGCCTGTGTATACCATCTAATGCATTCTCTGTAAGGCATAGGCATAGGTTGGAAGAACCTCACTAAATTACAAATTTATAAAGTTACTCTGCAGAGATTCCGAGTTTGAGTGCTGAGCAAGAAGGCTGGAGGTAAAGATCCTGATGTTTTTTTCCACTGCATTCATAATTGTAAAGGTTGATTGTGATTTTACTCTTACAGAGGAGAGATCTTTTTTTGTTACTAATATCTTTGATTAATAAAATGTGGAAATAATTGTCGGATACAAATTAATAAATGGAAAGTTCCTTTTGAAACCCCAAAAGAATTACAGGCAAACAAAGACAAAGTTAAAAACACAAGAAAAAAAAACCAGAGAGAGCGAGAGGTGAAAATGAATCAGATCAATACAAACACGAATCACAAAACGAAGACACCACCAGTATTAGAATTTGTCTTCTTTATCATGATGGGGGGATGTTGGTTGCTCGACAAGATTTCCTTATTTCCCCTTGTGTGCCAGTGAGGACTTGGATTGCTCCCAACTTGACCATGGCTTGGCCGAATTTAGTGGAAAAATCGAAACCGCGGGCAATTGACGTCACTGTGGCACTGGTTTGTGGGTCCAGAGCTAGCTCTTGATCGATTTGGAGAACCCCCCTATGCCCCATGATTTGTCTGTAGTATGAGTTATCAACAGTGGACGAACTCGAAGGGTTCTGGTCAAGATTGACGATGTTGCTGCCTGAGGACGTCTGGGGACACCTTAATCTCAGCATTCTGACTAACCAACGATCCATGGTCGGGTCAGGTCTCCCAGTTTTATTGAAATTGTAAAGGCGATCTTGGAAGAAGAAACAATGTGTAATACTGATGGTATGTCCACCTATATAGCATGAAATATCAATGCAGGTAGTCAGTTGGCATTAAGCAAAACAGAGTAGACTGGTTCTTCTACAATGCCTAAATTACATTTAACATGAAGCCTGAAGGTATATGGAGGCAGGGAAACTGCTTAGTACCCAGAAGATAAACCATGTCAGTAACGTTAAGTCCTTTTCTCTGAAATGCAGCAATGGAATCAGAAACCGATATCTGAGGACCCGGAAGATCGACGTTTTTGGCAAGGGATTCAAAGCCATCT
Source organism: Myrica gale (assembly GCA_963930655.1). Lineage (NCBI taxonomy): Eukaryota > Viridiplantae > Streptophyta > Magnoliopsida > Fagales > Myricaceae > Myrica > Myrica gale. The sequence goes on along the minus strand of OZ005602.1, from coordinate 5,827,256 downwards.
CTTCTCCCCGTTTGTACATTGTATTGCCCTCCTCCACTCTGCATCACAACATATCAAAGGACATTGTCAATATTTGCATCAACTCTGTCTAGATTATGCTGGGGGACTCATGCTGGTAACTAAATTATTGCTATCATAATGCAGCTGCTGTCCCACAGGGTCATGTAATTGATATGTTAAACTAATATCGATCCAAGTGAAGATGTTAATGGGGGAGTATACCAAGAAAATCACGTCCCTGGTAGCCATAGCAATGATATCAGCGCAAGAAACCACACCAGGGCAGACAATCTGAGTCTCCAGTACATCCTTCACTGCATCAATAACATCGAAACCCCTCACGCTTAGATTTGGAGGTGCAGTTTTCTCGCTGGAGGTCCCATCCAGCAGAATCGATGCATCACATCCCTGTTCATGGCAAACAGAGTCTAATTAGTCATTCCTAGAAAAAGGGTAAAAGGAAACTAGAGAGAGAGTCAGAAAAGGAAGACCATGAATTGCGACGGAATATTGGCCATGAAACCAAAATCTTTGAATGTTAAATAAACAAAGAAGAATTGCACGTAGAATCTTTTGAGCTGCTTAAGTCTTCACTGTTAAGGGGAGTACAGATAGGAATGAAGGATAGAAGAGCTCACCTTGAGAAAGCAATCGTGGAATTGCATGCGTATGAGTGCAGCTGCAATTGTAGGGTCGTTCAAAAATTTTTGCTTGACGATACCAGCCACAAGAGTCTCAACATCCAAAATCCCACATTTTCCCTTATAAAATCCTACCTCAAGTGCACCATAACATTGCCCTGGGAAGCTCACAAAGATGAACCCAAGAGCTACTAGAGCTACAACAGCTGCGCTACAGAATTTCATCTTCTCTCCAACTCGGAACTACGTACGAAATATGGACACGAAAACCAACGACATCGTTCTGTCCTATTTATAACGAAGGAGATAGCTACCTATCGTCTACTACAATAACCTGACTGGCTTGCACGACTGCCTTGGGTTTTTATATTATCGCAAATATAACATGCTCTGTTATTGAGTTCTGGGCGCCAGAAAATATTTAATAATGTTGCATATGTTAAATGTTCGGCCTGTACAGTACAGACACGGTTGTATCAATATCCATTACTTTGATCAGAATGAGAATCCTCGAAGTCAAAGGAAATCATGGATGAGGAAAGATCTTGGAAAACGTTGGCAATGCCGGAAGCCAGAAAAGTTTGCATTATCTGACTTGTTCTTCGTAGAAAAACATGATAACAACTTGGCAAGCAGAGGCCGGTCGAATTTCTCATATATGTTTTCTTTTGTAGCACTAAGATGCCACGATTTCATGGGATCCTTAGATTAAACAAACTATATTACCCTTTAATTGAGCAAACTTTTCTGGTCTAAAACTAGGAACAGGGCAATTTCATGTAAATCCATCCTCTGGTTTACGTTAATTTCATGCATATATATAAACTACTCTCTCTACTTATCGATTGGGAATTCCCTTTTATCAAAATACCAACTCTTGATCGACAGTAACAGATTTGGTGCACAGCAGTGGCGAAACCAGGATCAAAATCTATGGGTGTTGAACTTTAAAGGCGAAATGATAAAAAAAAATTCTTTCATAATGCAAAATATTGTCTTAGAGGTAAAATGTCGAAAATTAAGGACAAAAAACATTAAAAATATTGGAATACATGTATCGTAATATGTACTGCGACTGAGAGGTGATAATTGGATCATACGAGTTTACATCTTCCGAAAAAAGTTGCAAAATGATTTCGTTTTCAATATTTTTAAAAACTTATTGATCGATGTACACTAACATGCAATCATTCATCTATTTATCTCTCATATTATTACGCAAATCACTCTTTATGATTTAATCCAAGTTAATTCCCTACTAATTTTAAAACTTTATAACAAATTACAGATGATTATGATGGTTGAGAGCTTTATGTCACTAGGGGTTGTCTTTCTTACATTTTTTTGTTACTACCTAGAAAGTAGAGTCTCTCTTTTTTTCTCTTTTTTTTTTTCCTTTTGACAAAAGGTTACTAGGATGCATTTGTAATTTACTTTCTCTAGGTTCTATGGATTTGGAATTGAAAGATATTCACATTCTCCAAAGCAACTTCCACACAGAGAGCAACAATTGATGACAAACCATGCTCTGAATAATAAAAACAAAATTTTCAGGATAAGCAAGATTTAGTAAAAGAGTTCATTAGATAAACATATCCCAAAAGTGGTCAGAACTTTGTTTTGGCCTATACAAGGATCCTAAACAAACCCAACATTTTTTGAGGTCTTTAATAAAAATGAAGAAACAAATCAACATAGGGAGAAAAAAATGAAGTGGTCTTGATTGTGAAAAAATAGGAGCAAAGAGTAAATAATTTTTTACTAACTTAAATTTAGTAAGATGGCAGGAAGTTACCCCTCGATTAAAGAACTTGTAATCGATGCAAAACAAAAAATTATAATAACTGTATATTTACCTTAATTATTATGTAACACTAAGAACAAAATCAATGTATAGAAAAAAATATTTTAGATCCGATACCCATTAAGTCTATTTGGCCTGAACTTAATGGGTATCGGACTTGGTTAATTTATAAAGAAAAACAAAAAAACAAAAAAATTACATTAAATTTTTTTTTGGCTGGTGCACAGTTATTTGAAATGATAGATACAAATTCAATGTTCTAACACTAATCACGTTGTTGTGTTTGTGAACTAAAATTGTAACTATTCTAAATTTTTTTTAGGCTTAAATGCATCTCATGCCCTTATGGTATGCGCGAATTGCAGATATGCCCTTGAGGTAAACAGAGTCATTTTCATACCTATGAGGTAAACTTCAAAGTCACAATATACCCCTCTGTTGATGTGCTGTTTGAAATCCTAATGGTAAATGCTGATATGGTAAAAATAGACACGTCAACACCAATAAGATGATGTCACGTGTCCTATGACCCCACAAATGCCACATCACATGCCCGGTCATATGCCACGTCATCGCTTCTTAGACACGTCATCATTTTTAATTTTTTTTTATTAAAAAAAACTACACAGGGGCTAAGCTGAAGCATTCCCCTTTCCTCACACGAAATCCCTTCTCCTCCTTCCACCCCCCAGTGGCGGAGCCAGAAACCCAATCAATGGGGGGCAAACTCTTAAGGAAAAATGACAAAAAAAAAATTTTTACGTAAGGCAAAAAAATGTCTTAACACTATAAATATAAAAAATTAAGGACTAAAAATACTAAAACAAATTGAATTACACGTACGGTACTATTTGCTGATACTGAAATGTGACATTAAAGATTAAATTCTTGTTGTTCAAGATACCAATAGAGCACCAACTAATCGCACAAACAAAGTATTTATATATATATTTTTTGTAAAACAAAACACATAAATGAAACAAAGTATTTTCAGCAATATAACTTTTTACTTCCATAAATGAAGTACTTACTTTTGTTGCCAGAAAGGATGTGCCCTATGCTCAAAAGAAAACATAACACATAAATGAGAAAAATAAACGATTATTGTGTTTCTATTATTCTTGAAAGAAACAATAGCAAAACGAAGCATATTGGAAAAAGAAGTCAAAAGATCTAAAGTTCAAAAAGAATCCAAGTTCCAAGGGCATAAAGATACTCCTCCCTCTTCTCCCCCTCTCTGCCTTGATTTGAGTCATATTTTCATATGAAAAATGGAGACATTTTTGTTAACTTATTCATCGAGACTTCCTTTTTGATGTCTCCCCCAGTTCTCCCTTTGTGCAGCTTTACTTAAACTTCTTGACCATGTGCTCATTTGGTGATTTTTGGCCTCGTCAAAGACATATTACAGTAACAAGTCTTGAAAGAATTGGACGTGATTTCTCTTCGATAATGTCAATTATAAATGTCTTTATTTTTTTTCCCGAAACAAAAAGGGTATAAAGAGCGTGATCAGAAGTGACAATACGTAATTCTAGTAGTCGCTATCAATACGTAATTATAATAGTCCCTATCCATCAAGGAGCTATTAAGGCATACAAGACTGATTTCGTTCCGACGCAGGAGACAACGCTCTCGCAAGGACTGTCATAGCCCGACTCTTACCCCACTAATGGTCCAATGAAGATGTATTCACCCCTCTTGGGTGGCTTGCAACACATGTAGAGAGAGGACTTGGAATTGATTTGGATTCCATAAATACCTCTTTCATCCTCTTCTATTAGGTAAGATAAGCTAGTACATTAGTACCCAAAATGAAACAGCAATAGAAATAGATTTATTATTGGGAGAAATTATACTTATCACCCTCAAACTACCATACATTTTTTACTTTACACCTAAAAGTACCACTTTTGTCACATTTCATCCTTAAACTACCATGTCCCAACAGTTTGCACCCTCCGTTTATAATTTCTGTCAAGTGAAACGGAAAATCAATCACGTGCGTCTCACATGACTTTTTCCCATTTGATCTTCCCTTTTTGCCGAAGTAATAATTACAATTATCACCCTCAAACTACCATGATTTTTCACTTTGCACCCTCAAACGAAAGGTTAAAATGGGAAGATCATATGAAAAAGTCACGTGAGATGCACATGATTAGTTTTCCGTTTAAATTGACAGAAATTATGGACGGATAGTGCAAACTATTGTGACATGATAGTTTGAGGGTGAAATGCGACAAAAGTGATACTTTTGAAGTGCAAAGTGAAAAAAACATGGTAGTACGAGGGCAATAAGTGATTTATATTGAATCCAAGCTGGACGAAACCAAAGCATACTTGAGAAAGTTTGGAAGGAAAGATTATTCTACTTGGTCAAGGAGTAATTTCCATGGCAGCTCTAATGGCCACATGTATAAGACTTCTCACACAATGTTTTTGATCTTCGTGAATATATAATTTCTTGAAAATGCTTTTTCTCTTATATCCTATTTTCAAGTTTTATTTCTGAAATTTCTTAGATAAATACCTCAAGCGCTTCACTAGTAAAATTTTGACACTGACACACGTGCAAAATTTTCAAGTAGTATTTCAGCAGTATTTATCTTATATCCTGAAAAAAATTCAAAAAAAAAAAACAAATCGAGGGGCTTGCATTAAGTCTTCTGTAGCTGTCGGAAGAGATAAGGCCGGGAGTTCGATCACCTTCGAGAACACGAGGTTGGAATTTATCTAAGCAGTTAAGACCCCGCCGCTTCACTTCCCAACAAGAAGCATCAAACACCCATAACCGACCTCAAGTTCCACACCACCATTGTCGAAGTACTGCCTACTCAGCTGCCAACACAAAGAAGAGACTGTAGTTTCCTCCTAGCTAATATCATGGACCAAAAACAAAAGGGACAGTGGAGCTGGAGCTCGGCTCTGATGGGAGCGGCCTCGGCTTTTGGAGCGACGGCTCTCATTTCCGCGAAGCCCAAGGACCCAACCTTCGATTTGATATCAATAGACCTCACCTCCTTTAAGCTCAACCTCACCAGCCTCGACATCGAGCTTGTCCTCACCGTCCACGCCGTCAACCCCAACGTCGCCGCCGTCCTGTATAATGGCACCGTGTCCATCTTCTACGACGGCTGCTTGCTTGGGTCGGGGGAGGTGCAAGCTGGCCACCAGGCTCCCCGGTCCTGCAAGATGCTCCGCCTTCCTGTTCGACTCCACGGGCTCGAGTTCGCTCGCCACGCCTCTCGCTTCGTCGCCGACGTGGCCAGACGCCAGATGGTACTCGACGCTGCTGTGGATATCGTTGGGAAGGCGACGTTGTGGTTTTTGGAACACAGATTCAAGCTCCACGTGGACAGTCGCGTGACCGTCGATCCGGTTTTACTTGATGTGATTGAGCAGGAGAATACCTCTGAGCTGGAGGTTCTCGGTGCTTGATATGTTTACCGTTTACGTGTCTACTGTTTTCCAAAAGATGTTTTATAATTGATTTTAACCGCTTTTAGTTAGTTGTCAATAAAGGCATTACTGTCATTCTACATAGCCATCAAAACCCGCAACGAATTCGCAACCCAAATCCCACCCAATCCTCTTGCCTCCAAAGATGATGGACAAAAGGGGAAAATGGAGCTGGAGCTCGGCTCTGATCGGAGCGGCTTCCGCTGCGGGAGTGATGACTGTCATTTCCGCGAAGCCCAAGGACCCAACCTTCGATTTGATCTCAATCAACCCACCTCGTTCAAGCTCAACCTCCCTGTCCTCGACGTCGAGCTCGTTCTCAGCGTCCACGCCGTCAATCCCAACGCCGTCTCCGTTCACTACTACTCCGCCAAAATGTCCATCTTCTACGACGGCTCCTTGCTTGGCTCTGCCGAGGTGCAGGCCGGCTCCCAGGCCCCCCGGTCGTGCGAGATGCTCCGCCTTCCAGCTCGACTATTAGGGTTATTAACAATTTTTCGAATTTTAAGTACTGTTAAGACGTTTTGTATTGGAAATTTGTTTTGCTGGGCTTAGATTCCCTTCGAAAACGTCTTCGAATTAGTTGGGCCTTAGTGTATGGACTTTTCCTGGCCTTTTCTTTACTTGAGCCTCATTTCTGGCACCATCGTCCACCAGCACTAGCAAGGCCCAATTGATTTTCCTCAAGATCAGAATTTTGACTTAAGCAAGCGATTGAGCCATGAACTAGGGGTGAAGATTGATCCCGCGCTTCGGTTTGAACCCCTCACCGACCACCAAATTTAGGTAGTCAGTTTTTGGAAAATAAGGGTCGACCATCGAGTTGAGTTGAGGGCTATTAAGACCGGCTAGACCGACCTCAGTAGGCTTTGATTAGTGTTCAGTCGGTTTGGGCAATGTGAGCGAGAATAACCCAAATCGCAACCTTTGTAGGAAGGCAACCATCGACAAGAGAGAGAGAGAGGTGACCATCAACCAACCAACAACAACCCAAATAGCAAAAATAAGATTCAAAAGACCCAAGTCGTCGTCTCATAGAATCGAAATCTTCTAATTTTTTTATAGAAAAATTATATTTTTTCATCAAATTATATGACAAAATTAATCTTGATCCCTCAATTATCAAAATACAATTTATTTCCTTTTAAAAAATATAAAATGGACTAAATGTTCCACTAAAATAATTTTTTAAAAAAATAATAAAAATTTTACATCAAATTCAATACTTTTTCATTAAAAAAAATACATCCAATCTTCTATCCTTACATTTAAAAAGAATCTTATTATTTGTTTATTAAAAAATTTCATCAAATCTTATTTATCTTTTTTTAACTAAATACAATAAAATTATTATAAATTAAATATTTTTAAATTTTTTCACCAACTTTCTACAAAAGTCAAACACTCAATTTCTTTTTAAAAAAGAACTCAAAATTCTTAAATATTTTGTTTGCGAAACATCAATACCGTGTTTGGGTGGGATTGTACAGTTGTAGGGGTCTTGTCTTTTTTAATAAAAAAACTCAGGAGGTAGTTGTTGAAACTTGGGGTGATCTAATAATGATCTTCGTACTCATTGAAGATGTCGCATGGTGATGTGATGTTCCTCGACAGTGATTATCAAGTTATCAATGTTAGAATACTCTGATTTGGTTCATTTGGCATAATTTTTAATATACTGATTTGATTACTGATTTTATTCTAATTGTATTTATTGTATTTCTTTTGTGCTTTGGTTCTATTCACCTATAAATAGGCTTTTCTTTGTACAATTTATTCACATAGAAATATACAGAATATTTACACACTTCTTCTGTCTTCTCTTTTTCTTCATGGTATCAGAGGTACAGCCTTGTGGTTTGTAAGATCCTTTTGGTGTCTTTTCGACAATTTTTCGGCGTTCTGCCGGTGAATTTTCGATGCTCTTTCTTGTGAAGGTAACAACTGTTTGGAGTTCTTTTCAGCCTTTCTGCAGTCCAATCTGGACTAGTAAGCCCATAAACGATTTGCAAGGTACGAGACTTTCTCTCGTGAAAGAACCTCTGTCGTTCTCTGCCTCACAAACCGCCGCCTCTCTTTGCCTATCTCGACTTCGCACTATTTAGATCGTCGCTTCACCAAGGTACCAGTACCATTCGAAAGATCTTTCAGAGAGGAATTCAGAGCCTTTGAGAAGACCGCCATTTGACCCTACACGCGCCCCCAGAAATATTCTGCCGCGCCGTCCACGTGCCACCACGCGCAGCACCTCGTGTCCTCAGTCCACGTCAGCCCTAGCCACATTAGCGCCACACCAACCCTAGTTACACATCAGCAATAGTCCACTTCAGCGCCACGTCGCCTTGACCGTTCACTTTTTGCTTTGACCGTTGACTTTTGCGCACCAGGTGCTTCCTACACTATTCTTCGTCCTGATTTCATTTTTGCACTCTGTTTTTGCATTTGAAGCTTCAATATGTAACAATCTGCATTGAACCTCGATTCTATTGTTTGTCCTATTGAGGTAATATTAGATTGCTCCAATTATAGTATGTGGGCCCAGAATATGGAAGTTTTCTTGAAAGGTCGTAGATTACGGCATTATGTGACTGGAGCTATACCTAAACCAGTCAAGAAGCCAGATGAGAAAGAAGAGACATTTGCAACTCGTCTGGAAGAATGAGACAGTATTGATTACAAGATATTGTCCTGGTTCATAAACACTTCTATTCCGTCCATCAATAGTCTTCTTCCCAGACTTGGGAATGCTGCAGTTGCGTGGGATTTCCTGGCCAAGAGATATAATTGCACCTATGATGCTTCCTTGGAGTTTCAACTTGAAACTAAATTGTATCAGATGAGGCAAGAACCAGGTCAGTCTATTGCTGATTTCTATTCTCAGACTAATCATATTTGGGAACAGTTGTCTACTGCAGATCCAAAATGGGAATGTTCTAAAGACATTTAAACCTTTGCTGCTTGGCTTGATCGACGAAAGTTTATGCACTTCATTATGGCTCTTCGGGATGATTTTGAATCTACTCGAGCCTCTCTTCTTCACCGTCAGCCACATCCATCTTTGGATGCTGCAGTCTTTGAACTCATATCTGAGGAAACTAGTCGTTCCACTATAAAGCTATAGTCACCTGATATGGTCCTTGGCACTACTTCTCGTGGTACTCCTTCATCAGCCGCCGGGCATTCTTCTTCCAAAACTGGATTTTGCAAGTGGTGTAAACGTAATGGTCACGTCATCGATGAATGCTGCAAGTTCAAGTCCTATAAACATCAACAAGCTTCTCAGACTGCTGCGGTCGCCTCTTCTGCTCCCTCTACACCCGAGTCTCCATCTCAGTCCACTTCTCTCACTGCAGTTGAAGTAAAGGACTTAATTCACCAGGTTTTGTCTCAATCCTCCACTGCCTTTTCCGTCACCCCAGGTAAATCTCAGTGGTTTCTAGACTCTGCTTGCTGCAATCATATGACTTCTTATTCCACCATTTTCTCTCATAAAACAACTCTCTCTCCCAATCCTGCCATATACACAGCCGATGGTTACCATATGCTTGTTAGCCATGTAGGGTTTATCTCTACTTCTACTTTATTTGTTGGTGACACTTACCTGGTGCCTAAATTATCTTTAAATCTCCTTTTTGTTAGACAACTTTGTGAGTTAGGTCTTGCCTTGCGATTCTCTAACACGGGTGTTGATGTAGAGGATTCACAGACGGATCAGCTGCTTGGGACAGACCGTAAAGTTGGACGTCTTTTCGAGCTCACATCTCTGCACCTTCCTTCCTCGCCTACATCTGTGGCTGCTCTCACTGTCACCTCCAGTTTATGGCACTCTCGGTTGGGTCATGCCTCACTTCCCCGTGTCTAGCTCTTGACTTCTCAGGGTCATTTAGGTTCAGTTCATTTTTAGTCTTTTCATTGTGTTTCTTGTCATCTTGGAAAACAGACACATTTATCATTCAATAAAAGTGACTCCTTTTCTTCTGCTCAGGGTCATTTAGGTTCAGTTCATTTTTAGTCTTTTCATTGTGTTTCTTGTCATCTTGGAAAACAGACACATTTATCATTCAATAAAAGTGACTCCTTTTCTTCTGCGCCTTTTGACTTAATCCATTCTGATATTTGAGGTCCTACCCCAATTCCAACTGAAGGGGCATCTTGCTATTTTATGATTTTTGTAGATGATTACAGTCGTTATACTTAGCTTTATCTTCTACAAAAACGTTCTGAACTCACACTTGTCTATCAGAATTTTCACAAAATGGTGCAAACTCAATTTTCTTATACCATCAAGACCTTTCGTTCAGATAATGCAATGGAGTATAAGGACAAGTCATTTATGGACATCTTACAACTCAATGGGACAGTCTCTCACCATTCTTGTCCATACACTTCTCAACAAAATGGTCGAGTCGAACGTAAACATCGTCATATTCTAGACACGGTAAGAGCACTTTTCATCTCTGCTTCTCTTCCAGAACGCTTTTGGGGTGAAGCTGCTCTTACTGCTGTCTATACCATTAATCGTGTTCCCTCACCCACTATATCCAATAAAACTCTGTTTGAGCTTCTCCATGATAAGGTTCCTAACTACTCTTTACTTCGAGTTTTTGGTTGTGTTTGCTTTGTCACTCTTCCTACACATGAACGCACCAAAATTGAACCATGGTCGAGGCTCTGTTGTTTTCTTGGTTATGGACTAACTCAAAAGGGGTATCGTTGCTATGATCCCATAGCCAAATGTCTTCGTATTTCCCATCATGTAGAGTTTTGTGAACATAAGATGTTTACGAGTCTTTCTCCTTTTCCCCGATCCTCTTCCATTTATGCACCTATCTTCACTGACCCATCTATTTCTTTAGTCCCTGAATCTTTTACAGAGATGTCCAGCTCCTCTGACGCTCCTCCTTCGCTTGTTCCTGAGACATCTGACACGACTGCTGATCCTCCTGCTACATCAACTGCACTCGAGCCTGTCGAGACACCTCCACTTCGCCAATCCACTAGAGTAAGAGCCCCTCCTTCTCATCTTCAGGATTACCATTGTTATTATGCCCTTGCTACTCTTCACGAATCTCACAGCTATCGTGAGGCTAGTACTGACCCTCTTTGGCAGAAAGCTATGTCTGAAGAACTCGATGCTCTCACTAAAATTCATACTTGGGACCAGGTCGATTTACCTCCTGGAAAGTCTGCAGTTGGATGTAAATGGGTATACAAAATCAAGACTCGGTTAGATGAATCAGTAGAACGATACAAAGCTCGTCTTGTTGCTAAGGGCTTCTCTCAAGAGTATGGTATTGACTATGAGGAGACCTTTGCTCTTGTGGCTCGCCTTACCTCAGTTCGATCATTGCCTGCAGTAGCTGTTGTGCGTCATTGGCAACTATTCCAAATGGATGTCAAAAACGCCTTTTTGAATGATGATCTTACAGAGGAAGTTTATATGCATCATCCACCTGGTTATGACCATCCTCATATCGTCTTCGACGTGCACTCTATGGCCTCAAACAAGCTCCCCGAGCCTGGTTTGATAAATTCAGTTGTGTTGTTGCTCAGCAGGGCTTTGCCCCTAGTGTCTATTACTCGACTCTTTTTCTTCGGACCACCGATGCCGGTATTATCCTTATCTTTCTTTATGTTGATGATATGATCATTACAGGAGATGACCTATCTGGTATTTGAGAGCTTCAGGATTTCTTGAGTCAAAATTTTGAGATGAAGGACTTAGGGCAGCTTAACTACTTTCTTGGTCTTGAGGTTACATCTAGTTTCGATGGTTACTATCTCTTCCAGGCTAAGTACGCGTCTGACTTGCTTGCCAAAACAGGTTTGACTGACAGCAAGACATGCACCTCTCCACTTGAACCTAGTATTCGGCTACTTGCTACTGATGGTGAATCTCTCCCTGATGCTACCTTGTGTAGACAGCTGGTCGGTAGTCTCATATATCTCACTGTTACTCACCCAGATATTTCCTATGCGGTTCATTTGGTCAACCAATTTATGAGTGCACCTCGCTCTTCTCACTATGTTGCTGTTCTTCGCATCTTGCGGTACGTCAAAGACATTCTGTTTTATGACCTTCATTTTTCTTCGCACTCATCCCTTGAGCTCCGTGCTTACTCTGATGCTGACTGGGCCGGTGATCATACTGATCGACGCTCTACTACGGGCTACTGTTTCTTACTTGACACATCTCTTATTTCCTAGAGTAGTAAGAAGCAGACTGTTGTTGCCCGCTCCAGTACTGAGGCTGAGTATCGTGCCCTTGCTGATACCACAGCTGAACTTCTGTGGTTACGATGGCTTTTGACCGACATGGGTGTTCCCCAGTCGGCCATTTCTCCACTCTATTGTGATAATCGGAGCGCTATCCAGATTGCTCACAATGATGTCTTTCATGAGCGTACCAAGCACATTGAGATTGATTGACACTTCATTCGGCACCACCTCTAGCAAGGCACCTTGCATCTTCGTTCAGTCTCTTCTGAAGATCAACTTGCCGACATATTCACAAAATCTCATCCTCCTGGTCGGTTACGCGATCTTGTTTCCAAACTTCAGTTGACCTCGTCATCTCGAGTTTGAGGGGGATGTTAGAATATTCTGATTTGGTTCATTTGGCATATTCTCTAATATGCTGATTTGATTACTGATTTTATTCTAATTGTATTTATTGTATTCCTTTTGTGCTTTGGTCCTATTCACCTATAAATAGGTCTTTCTTTGTACAGTTTATTCACACAGAAATATACAGAATATTTCCACACTGCTTCTCTCTTCTCTATTTCTTCAATCAACTAAGTGACGCGTTAGTTTGAAACAATTTGATTGTTTCGTGACCAGTTCTATAAAAAAAATATACATAAAAGTAGAATGATTCATTTCAATTCTTCCAATATCTTCCCTAACTTCACAATTTCTGTAGATTCTTCACATGAATTTGTTTCCCTCACACGGGGAATTCCATCCATAAATATTCTACGAAGATAAAAGCATCCTTCAAAATCCAAAATCCAACAGTAACGTTATCTATAGCTTTGTCCAGAAGGAGACCAATTTCCATTCACGAGTTTGCTGTTATGAAGCAATGCATTATTATGAAGATTTGTCTGTCAAGAATTCACGTGTTGTGTTTTGTGTTTTGGTTGACTCGTCGACAATAGAGCTGAAAACAAAAAGCCAATCATTACGAGCCATTTGTAATCATACTGCTCAGATCACCGAAAGAGAAAGCCAAAGTGTTGCAGATTTTCATGGTTAATATCCTCCTGCTTTGCTGCAGCCTGCAAAGGTCCATCAAAATATATACCAACTTCTATGCACAATCAAACAAAACTTGCCCCATTAAAAAAATTAATTAATTAAAAAAAAACAGAAAACATAAAACAGAACTTCCCCCCTCCAACCAACTTTCACGATACATAATTCTCATTTCGTCAATTCCTCTTGAACTCAACAACTCCATTTTTCTTATTATCTTTTTATTTTATTTTATATCTGTTAATGTTAATTTTCTATAAAAAAATATATTTTTCTCCAGAGAGTTCTATTATTTTATACCTCAATTATTACTTTTGTCACATTTCATGTATCTACTAATAAGTTCGAACAATTTAAACGAAATTACTCAAATTGTCCATATCGTTTCACTTTGTTATAAATTGTTACTTGTAGTTCCAACTTCAACGTTTTGGTCCCTGTAATCACCAATATGATGCACGAGGGTCCATATGTTCACACCTTTGTTAATCCTCTGACAGAATACGTTGACATGTCCATTTTTAAACATTTGAACAATACTGACATGTCAACATATTTAGTCAAAGGAACAAAGATGTGGACGGACAGGCTCCGTGCATTATATTGATGACTATATAGACCAAATCGTTGAAATTAAAACTGTATAGACCCGTTTGTAATAAAGTGAAATTAAACTACAAGAATTATTTAAATAATCTTGACATCTAAAACTGAAAATAATTTTTAACCTTTGAAAGAAAGATTTTTCCCTAAATAAAATATAACTGACAAAAAAATTATGGAATTTTCTTCTGTCATTGCTGAAACATGGACAAGGGTACGTCTAAAAGCCGGCAGTCCAATTTGTATGTCTAATCCAAGATGGTAAAACTATAATTATCCTCTCAGAAGTATCATCATCGTACACTCCGTCCCAACATGTCCACTTGATAAACCAGTTAATTAGACTTATTTGACATGGTATGTTGGTCATTGCCACGTACAAAACAAAACATGCATTTTTCCCCTCGCAGGGGGAATCCAGCAAAGGATGACTTACACTTGTTTTTGTTTTCTAATCAAGACGAGTGACCATCTTTTTCATAGCCATGAACAAAATAAAGATAATCCAGTACTTTAAATAAAGATGGATGAATTATGTATATATTACGATTGATGCATGCCTGTATTAATTACCATCAATGTGGAACGTACTTACAACATTTCATGCATGTTATGCCTGACGTGATGGTAATACCAACGCTACCTAACTCCCAGCTGATAGACTCCAATGGAGATCCCAAGTCTTCTCCATCCTTTTCAGTAAAGGTGATCGATCAGCCTGGATTCCTTTTTTGTCGAGTGCCGGTAGAGATACATACTCTCCTTACTCTCCTATATATAATCTATTTGGTTGTTTGGTCAAGTTGGACCAGATCTTGTTAATTGGTCCAATTTTTTTTCTAATTTTAATATTTTTCCTTATTTTTCTTTTTCTTTTTCAGCACTGTCATGACCTATGGTATCTCTGTTGGACTCCTCCTCCTTTGAGCTAATTAGTATTTTAAAATCATGAATTCTGTATCACTGAAAAAAACTAATCAGGTATGATTCGACTTGGAGATTACAACATGCAATCTACTTATTGAGACCTAAAACCACTCATGCACGCTAATCAAAATGTTCAAAAGCTTATAAATCTTAATCAAGAATTGCTTGAATATCGTGTTTTTGAGGAAAGCGTTTGGGACTACATCTCTTGCTTCAATAGTAATTATCCCTTGAGATGTACATGACATATGATATAATCAATAGTAATTTTATTATTTGAATTATATTTTCGTAAGGCTAGAGACTTACGAATATCAGAGTAGTGTTATAAAATATAATTTAAATAATAAAATCACTTCTTTTCAACAGTTTAAACTTTTAGAATAATTAGTAGTTTTATAAAATATCAGAGTTGAAGTTCAGAATTCGAAGCCTGGCTCAACACTCTATTTCATTTCAATTAAATATCACACATATTTGGGTCTGCCAATTAAAAAAGAATCCGACTCATACGAGGAGGTTGTTAAAGAATATAATTCAAATAATAAAATAGTATCATTGATGCCGCATAATCTACCTAATAGAGCTTGAAAAATTGTCCCAAAAAACAAAAGGACAGAAAGAAATAGATCTAGGAAGTTTCTTTTTTGGGGATCTTTCTTTATTTCTAAGTCTCCTCCTCCAAATTCACAATTTCACAATAAGCATTTCTGATTTATATTGGGAAGGGAAGAATTTTATTGATGTTGAAGGGATACCTATATAGTCTATTGCCTTAATTATGATTGCCATGCCTAATAATTAAGCAACGACACTTGCATTTAGCTGGGCCCCCATTCACCTTTTAACGTATTAAACAAACGTAAAGATTGATTTTTTTTTTTGACAATAAAGCATAGATTGAGTCACGCCCAATCTAAAAATTTCGGATCACGCGTCAAATTCCAATGATGTGTTTCTAATCAAGTGGAAATCAAGGATTTTTTTACTACTACTTTTCACCATTATTAATTTATTATTTTCATTTCTATTAAATGAAAAATAATAATCTCTGGATTTGGGTATTAATTGATGAAGTATAAAATCGCTGTTGCCCAACGATTGGGCCACGTGGGTTGATAAGGTTTGAATTAAGAAATTAGAAAATATAAGCAAGCACTAAGCAGGCTAGTTAAGGTTTTAATTAGGAAAAATTAAAGAACAGAAAAAGAGAAAAGTAGACCGAGGTTTCTTTTTATAAAGTTTAATTAGTGCTTTAATTTGGGAAATTGACATGAAATTAAACAACAGGTGGAAAAAACCCAAAAACCCGGTTCCAATCAAGTGGAAGTCTTTCATTTCTATATTTTTGGTGAAAATTTGACTAAAAATATATAAATTCTCTTTATTTGGGTAATTATTAATTGATGAACTCCAAAAAATTGTTATTGCCCAACGATTGGGCACCCGGGGTGGATAATGTTTTAATTAGGAAATTACAAACTAAAATTAAGATCATTCCTAGCAGCGTCTTTATTCTAACATTTTGGTTAGAATAGAGAACCAATTTAACAAAAACGCCTAAAAATACTCTTCAGCAGTTTCTCTATTTTAGCAAGCATATCCGGTTCATCATGTGACACTGGTTCGAGAGGATTTGCATTGCGCTGTTCATAATCGAAGTCCAACGTGTCTTGTTCATCTCGTTCATCTTCAATGATCATAAATGTTAGAGAAAGAAATATGAATGTTATGATAAAACGAATATTCATAAATATAAATGTTAAAGAAAGAATCTTTAAAAAATAATATTTAAATGAAATACTAAAATTAGATGGTTAAAATAGAGAAGGTGTTGAAGATGTTTTTAAAAAGTTGATAGTTAAGATAGATAAATGTGTTTTTTTTGGTTAAAGTAGAAATACAAATTTAAATAATTTGCTAGGAATGTTCAGAGGAGGTTTGCTAAGGTTTTGCTTAAGAAAAAAGAAAAGAAAAATAAAATAAAATAAAAAAGCAGGCGGAGGTTTCTTTTTATAAATATTAATTAGTGCTTAAATTAGGGAAATTGACATGAAAACAACACGTGTCAAAAACCCAGAACTTTTTTTTCAAATACACCAATCTTCGCCAAATGAAATCAACTTATAAGGTTGGAGTCCAATCTGATCATGACATGTATTCGAAAAATGCATTGGGTATTATTAATATAAATCGCAACAATATATATATGGAATTAAGCTGTATGTACGTACGTACTTGGGGTTAAAAAAGACAACTCCTGAGATATAATTTTGCCAAAGCGAAAGTCATGATGGGGTGTTCAATTCCAACCTATAAAATAATAAAAACACCCAAATAATATAATTATTGCTTTTAGTTTTTTCTTTTGGCATTTTTCTTTAGTAGTTGGGAAATAAATTGAAATAGGTTTGACACCAACAACTAGTTTGTAATTTTGAAGTAAAATATTACTAGTAGCTTTTAAATTTATATATTGAAATTTGACGAGAGGATTCATCCCAAGATTAAGGTTGGAGAGGGTTGTTCTCAAGTTTGTGGTGTACAAGTCTTTCCTTTGGCTTAATAGGATTTAGTGGAAATTCTCAAAGCTCACGAAGAAACTTGAAGATGGATGTATTCAAGTTCGTCGTCGAATCACTTAAAAAAATCAAAATATTTAATCTTTCTATCATTTTATCTCCTTTATTTAATTACATGTTTCAGCTCTTACTTTGATTTTCCTGTGAATTATATATTAACGAGTTTATGGTAAGAATCAATTACAATAAATTTCCCAAACAATCTTTCAAATACCAAATACACCCCGAACTTACACACGTTGAGCTATTTGACTTAGCGGCCTTGTGGTTTGAGGGTAACTCAGAGTAGAAAGATGGATTCGTGGGTTGAGTCATCACCGAGTTCTAGTTTAGATGCCCTATTTGATAGGGAGGTGGTAGTTGGTGAAGGATTCTTTTATTTTATTAAATTACACTTTAATTTGTTTAATTTCATTTAATTATATATTTTTCTTATTTTCTTTCTTCCTTCCGGAGTGTATATGGTACGGATATATTTTCTTTAAATATATTATCTACGTATCGATCACTATACGAGTATAAATGAAGGCGCCAAAGGTCAAAAATACTAACTGTGATATGATGAATATATATAAAAAGTAACGGTAAGAGAAATAATAACAATAGAATTAAATAATGAGACAACTAGTCTATGTCATTCATATTTAAGATTTAATATGTTTGAAATATGAAGTATAAAGTTCCACGTGGTTTGGTTTAAGTTACATCATATGCTACTGCTCATTGAAACTTCAAATACCACCATGGTCAATGTGCAATGGGCCTTTGCTCCACCGGTGCCCGATAAATAAAAGAGATAATTACACTTTACATCCTCTAATTATACGAGTCTTGATACTTTACACACCAATCTTATTTCTTTACATTACACCAGTCAATCAATTAATTTTTTTTGATTAATTTGGAGAGAGAATGAATTTTTGGTGTGCAAAATGACAATTTTGTTTCTATAATTTTTTTGCAGTGACTATTTTATGAGGGTAAAATTATAATTTTGAGGCCAAAAAATAAATTTTCATTGAAGCTGACAGAAATTTTTTAATGAGTGACAAAATGTCTGAAATTTATTGTTGGTATGTGCAATATAACAAAAATAATAGACTAATTTTGTACCCTCTAACTACCAATCTTAGACATTTTGCATCGTTTGTCAATTTTTTATATTAAAATAACGATAATGCCCTTGACCAATTTTGTATATATTGAAGATATTGTTGTCAATTGATCATTAATTTTTCAAGGGTATTATTATCAAATGGAGGGGGCTAAAATGTTTAATATTAGTAGTTGGAGGGTGTAATGTGTCAAAGTGAGTAATTTAGGGTGCAAAATGTTTAACATTGGTCGTTTGAGGATGCAATGTGTCAAAAATGATAGTTTAGGGTGCAATGTATCATAGACTTGGTAGTTGATGGGTGAAAAATGTATTTATCTTCCTTGGGGTTCGACATACCAAGTTCGAGTCTCAAGAGTTTGGGATGAATTTTTCTGTTGCTGTGTGAGTTCTTGACTTATCTGCTCTCTGAGTTGTGGAGTCGGTCCAGTGGGTCGTAGTTTGTACTTCAGGATTGGGCCAAATGAATCCAGCTTTGGGGGATTTACACGTTATCAAAAAAAAAAAATGACATTGTTAGGGACTATAAATGATGTTATTTGAAACAAGATATACTGAATGGGTAACGATAATTAGGTATTAAATACAGAAATGTTATCAAGTTCAAGGACTTTTGACCTTCTTGTTCTGTCCTTCCATTTATTAGACAGCCTCATTGTGTGGGCTGAACAAATCAACAGAAAGACGTTACAGAAAGTTTGGATCAGAAATCCAGTCCTTTTTTTTTTTCTGGCCAAAACATTCCCCCTTACCAAACAGATTTTGCAACTGATGTTTACGGTTAACATAAAAAAACATTCAGCTCCAGCTCACCAGATCTTAGCTATTGTCAACAAAGAATGGAAACTACCCAGAAAGAAAACAAGTAAAAGGAACAGAAAGGGAATCCTCTTCTCCCTTCCTTTGACGACTCCTTTTATTGTTTATTGTTTTTTTTCTCACTTTCCCTTTCAATGAAAAGAAAAAAAAGGAAAGAAAGAAATTTTGAATTAAACAATTGGAAAGAAAAACAATGAGATTTGGACAGTAACCTTTTAACTTCCGATGCGACAAGCAGGAGTTGCTTTAAAACAGATGTATTCTTACCATTGCTGAATAGCTGTATTTACAGTTGGAAGAGCCTCTTCAAGTCCTTGGACGTCTTAAACAGTGCTCCAGAAAGATAGGGGAGGAGAGACAGAGAGATGCTTGTGGTATCGGTTATATATCTAAAACCTATCAAACGAGGAGATGTATTAGTTTTCAAGTTTTTTTTTAAATTCAAATTTATTCATACAATTATCACCGAACATTTTAAGAATTCAAACACAAACACTAATACATTTAACACAATCTCCAACAACTTTTTACTTTTTTATTTAACACAATTTTTCTCTCTCTATACTTTTTTCACCTAATTCTAATATTTTTATTAAACAATTACATCAAACCATCTCTCTATCATTTACACAAACATCTATAAAATATTATTTTACATAAATATTTACAATTATACTAAAATCCTATAGTTTTTTACAACACGAACATGCTCTTGGTACTTGGTAGTCCTCTACCTGAAGCCAACGCTGAAAGTTATAATTCTTTTTAGGGAAATTCACTTTTTAGTCCTTAGGTTTTGAACACTTTTTCATTTTACTCCTTCACTTTCAAACTTCAAATTTTTAGTCATTGAGTTTTCTTTGTTTACGAAATGATCCTTCCATCAGTCTGTCATTCATATGTTTAACGGAGGTTGACCGCTCTTGTTCAAAACATATACCCAGTCGACCGCTTCATGTGTTGTTAAGCATATAGACGACAGACTGACGAAATGACCGTTTCGTCTAAAAAAAGCAAATTTAAGAACTAAAAATTTGAAATTTAAAAGTAAAAGAACTAAAATGTGAATTTCCTTTTTTTTTAATTACTCACCGCATAGCTGGACCACTGTATTTTGACAGTTAATTTCCCACCAAATAGCTCTCTCGCTCTCCGCATGTTCAACTCTCCGAAGCTCAAAGCAGGCTACAGAAAGAATATTGAGATAATGATACTCACGTCACGTCCCGCACTGTTCAACCCCTTTGCTTCGATCCAACTCCACGACCCCAAATGCCGTCCGTCGAAAATTTCTCTCATTCATCTAGAAAAAAAAAGAAAATTTCTCTAATTCTCGGAATCTCTTTTAGTATTTGTTTTTTCTTTGCTTCCCAAATCAACAAGCAAATATTTTTCTTTTGTTTTTTATTTTGCACTTCAAGAAAAGGCCGTTTTCATTGCCAGCAATGACCGAGGTCCTCAATCCCAACCGCTCCCCATCTTGTTTTTCTGGTGCTCCTTCCTCCCCTTCAGCTCCTCCAAGAGTTTCTTCCTTATCCCGCTCACCCTCTCAGAATGACGACAATAACGACTGTGACTCTCACTGTTGCTGTGGCTCCCCATCTTCCTCTGTAGCTGAGGACAGGGACTCTATAGGGATAGACTGTGAGTCGGGGGAGGAGGTGGACGGTGGCGGGCAGAGGAGGGATCAGCTGTCTTTACTGGCATTGCTGGTGGCCGTCTTCAAGAAGTCTTTGATTGTTTGCAAGAGTACTGATAGGAGAGAGCTTTGCGCCATGGAGATCGGGTGGCCGACTAATGTGCGCCATGTGGCGCATGTCACCTTTGATAGGTTTAATGGGTTCTTGGGTTTGCCTGTGGAATTTGAACCTGAGGTGCCCAGGATATCTCCCAGTGCTAGGTACATTTCCGCTTTGGTAAATGCTGGTTGTCTCTTAATTTTGGTGTGAATGTCTGAGTTCAGAGTGTGGGTTTGGAACTTTAGATTCGTATGTTGATGTAAAACTAGTGAAATTGTTTCATCGTTATCGAGTGGTTTGAATTTGTTATTTGTTCGTTTGGTCTGCACGATTCTTGGGTTTTGATTTTCTTACTTCATGTCTGATTTTTTTCTGGAAAGGGGGAGGGGGAGAAGTGGTTTGTGTTGGGGTGTATAGGTGTTGTGCAATACAATCTTGAGATTTTGGATTTGGTGTGTCTAAATGGTGGGTATTTTTTTTTGTTATGTTGTATTGGTCCGTGCCATGAATTCTTCAGATGTGAGGTTGTGGTGTTGAATTGCGGGGCTTCTAGTTTACGGATGCCCATTGCCCTGTTGCTCTGTGGCCTATTTCGATTATTGGTTTCTGTTTTCCTCTTTGATTCTGGCAATTGTAACATTGACCCTTGTTTTTCTTTTCACTCTTTACTCATTTAACTTAATTTTTTTGGTGATTGTTTTCAATAAATTCAATATATTTGAACGCAATTTTACTGGGAGATTAGAACATACCAAAAAATAAATCTTCATATCAGAAGTTTATCACCGATGTACATATAGGGGAGTTGCAGAATGTCACTTCTCCTGCTTTGAATACCTAGTTGCACGGCTAAAGGTATATTCATGTTACTGTTTATTGGTCTACGTCACAATAGGATATAGCACTGAGTTTCCCAATTAGCAAAAGAGGTTTATATGAGGTGCTATCCGCTCCTGAGGGCAGCTGAGATTAGCCTTAATTGTATGACTACATTTATATGCGTTATGCTTCTATTAGGTTTTTTCAAAACAAATCCTTTTAATGGAAACTTGTGAATTTCCTCTGCTTCTTTTTAGTCAGCTTTGGCAAACAAAGCGCCTTTTGTGGCTTATCCATCTCTGCTAGATTCTGCATGTTTGGAGTATAATCCAATTTAAGGTTTTTTTATCCTTTTATGAGGATCCCAAGTGACCAGTATTCTCCATTCAATCACACATTTCAGTTTGTTAGATGTCAGATTCTGTGTGGTCGTCACTAATGGGACTAATTGAAATTTGGTTGGATATCAATACTCCACTTATAGTTAGTATCAAAAAGGTTAATCAAAACTCCTCCAAGTTATAGAACCTCCATTAACTCTCTCAGGCTGTCTGTCCCTCTTGATAGTGTAACTTTATTCCTTGAGAGCTATAATGCCCAGCAGTTTTCGCATGTCTTCTAAATAGTATCTGCCTATTTGTGTAACTAGTATGATGTCTCTTATGCTTATGCTTTGATTGGGGTTTTCGTGAATGTAGTACTACTGTCTTTGGAGTTTCCACGGAATCTATGCAGTTGTCATTTGACTCTAGAGGCAACAGTGTGCCAACAATTCTCTTGCTAATGCAGAAACACTTGTATTCTCTTGGAGGCCTGCAGGTATTTTATCTTGTCTTTCTCTTCTCTGTCTATCTTCTTTAATATTGTAATGCCAATTCTTAATTTCTTAGACTGTTGGCACCTTTAGGCAGAAGGGATTTTCAGAATTGCTGCAGAAAACAGTCAAGAGGAGTATGTCAGGGACCAATTAAACAGGGGAGTTGTACCGGAAGGCATTGATGTACACTGCTTGGCAGGACTTATCAAGGTATACCATTTCTGTTTTATCAACTGTGATTAGGTAGGATCATGCTCATTCCGATCCGCTCACTTCCCCATGCTCCTCACAAAGAACTATTTACAAGTTTTGGAAAAATAAGTATTAATGTTTCTATCCTTCATCAGTGTAGTGTATGTTCTCATCGCCCAAGCTAAAGAAAAGGATCATATTGGTCAGGACAACGTTGTCTTCTTGTTACATGTCAACATTATGGTGTAGTATTATAAAAGGAATAAAAATATCTATTCAAATCAGACTCCAGGCGATTTTAGAAACTCCTTTCTAATATATATGACTTTGTAACACACTCGCCTGAGAGACGTTTGATTAGACGTGTTATACTCGTGTGTAGTTGGTCTTGGAATTCTGCTTAATCCGATGCATGTTAAATCAGAGAAAAAACATGTCAAATTGCATTTAATGAGCACTGTGGGAATAGTATTTGGCCTATTCCAGCTCAATTGTAATTGATTAAATGGCTGAGTTCCTAAATGGTTCTATAAGATGATATTTTTTTTTTCTAAGCAGTTCTATAAGATGATATAAAGGAGTAAGAATGGAGCCATATGACTAATACTGTATACTGACTTGATGTACCTTTGATCTTTCAGGCTTGGTTTAGGGAACTTCCAACTGGGGTTCTGGATTCTCTAACACCTGAGCAAGTAATGCAATGCCAGACAGAAGAGGATTATGCTGAACTTGCAAGGTCTCTACCCCCTACAGAATCTGCTCTGCTGGACTGGGCCATCAACCTGATGGCTGATGTTGTCCAAGAGGAACATCTGAACAAGATGGATGCGCGGAATGTCGCTCTGGTTTTTGCACCAAACATGACTCAGGCGAGTTTGAATAATTTTTACACGAAATTGTCAAATGCCTATTTTAAGTGCAGTTTGTAAAGTTTTTTTTTTCTTTCAAAAGAGGTCTCACCTTTCCATTTTTCCATGTTGCTCATGCCCGTCTTCTGTGATAAAATGATATATAACTAGTAAAACGTGTATAGGAGAATTTCCCCTCCCCTCCCCATCTTCTTAGGATTAGTTATTTGTGTCACGATTATTCTGTTTCATCTGTTAGATGTAGAGCTACAGCCTACCCTTACCTCAGCTACAAAGAAGTCCTTCTAACTCTTTTTATTTTACCCCATCCTTGTCAAACGCTCTTCTCTCTCTAACCCAAACGCTCTCCCTTCTCTCTAGTATCTCTTTTTTATTGGCCCGTCTCCTTTGGCGGCGGGAGGCACTCTGGCCCTTCCCGCCTCCTTCCCCTTTCCTGCTTTGCATTTCCGTAGCCGAGTACTCCAATAACCCCCTCTCTCGGCCGTTTGTTGGGGTGTCTTTCCGGTGGAGAGCAAGGGTCGCTTTTGGCTCGTTTGGAGGTCTCTGGCAGCCTCGCCCACCACGGCCGGTCTCTTCCTCATCCGGCGCCCGCTTCTAACCTTCTCCGGAGCTGACCCGTCGGTGCATGAGTCCCCACGCGCTTTCAAGCGCACGAGTGGATCTCACGCGCCCGTTGCGTTTCTCTCCAGATTTGCTCTCCGGTGGTGGTTTTTGGTCTGCACGCAGTGTGTGGTTGGTCTCCGCTCCTCTCGGTGATTCGTTCGGTCTCTGCCCGGCACCGGCTGGATTGTGGGCGGCCACGGGCATTCCTTGATGCGTGTGCCTCTCACTCCCCTGGCCTTTTTCTCTCTTGGCCACTCCCTTTCCTCCGACGACCAGCTCTACCGCCTGTTTCTGCTTTCGGTTTTTATTTTCTGTTTATCATCTAAGCTAGCTGCTTGTTGTGGTTTATCTGCCTCTTGTGGGTCTCTGTATGAACTTTTGGTCACCCTGCTCGTTGATCCGCCAACTCCTTGGAGTGTCTGGTACGCCCTTTAGAGCCTGTTTCTGAGGTTTTTACCCTTCTTAATATTATGAATGAAAGCTGCTATTATGATTAAAAAAAACTTTTTATTTTCACTTTCCACTTAAACTGAAATTATACTATGGGGGAGGTGGGTGGCAGACATGTCCAGTGGTTGGTGGAATGACAGTATATTGACTTCTTTTGTTGCAGATGGCAGATGCTTTGACTGCCTTGATGTATGCAGTGCAAGTCATGAACTTCCTCAAGACCCTAATCTTGAAAACATTGCGAGAGAGAAAAGATTCTGTGGTAGAGTCTTCTTCTGGTAGCCATTTAGAGCCTTCTGATGAGAATGGACACCAGAGCCCCCCACAAACATATGTGGGCGATATTGCCCAAGAGAATGAAGAGATAGAGCAGGCATTCATTGCTGAAGAACATATTTCAGAACTTCACACCGACTCTAACCAAAACACTCATGTTATGGATGGAGAAGCTGGCATTTCATTGACATCTTCTGAGAAACTAAATCGTGAAACCGATGGTTCTTGTGACAATGCTCAAGTTGAACCTCCCAGTACTAAAACAGAAGCTGGAGAAGTCAATGGGACAATAGCTAGTGTTCAAAATAACGCTGGAAAGGGAATGACCGATCAATCATGTAGTTCAAATTACAGAGAGGGAGGAGCAACGAAAGAATATGGTCAGCAGTCACTAGCTCTGGGAACAACATCTGTTGAGAAGAGTATGGGAATCAGCAATCTGAGTCGCATCGATTCAAGGATAGAGCGCATCGAAGCGTGGAGGTGAAGAAATCTTAACAGCAGTTGGACCCCAATTGACTCTATTTACATTTCGAGTGTAAGTTTGTTTGAGTTAGTGAATTTGTTCATGTACGTTGTCTGTGTTGCTGGGTGATTTGCTTAACCTGTTCTGATTTCTTTTCTCCTTTTCTTCGGGTTAGTAACCTTCTGTTTCTGATCTCATGGATGGAACTTATATAGTATCTCACTAACGTTGTTGTTGGAGTTTGATTGGCTTGGTTTCTTGTGTTTTTTGTTCTCCTATCTATCGATCTATCTTTCTATCTATCCATGACCATCTCTTTTTTCCTTCTCCTTTTCCTTGAGTTGAATTCTCCACCACTCCTATTCCTTTCAGATTATGTGTGCACGTCTATACTACAATCCAAATATTAAGGATAAATACAATCTAGATCCTTCAACTATGAGAATCTTAACACTTACACCCTAAACTATTATTTCCTCTAAATTTCACTCACCAACTACTGATTTTAAACAGTTTGTACCATATGTTAAAATTTTCGTGAACTCGAGCAAAAACTGTTTTTTGGCATATGAAATTACGACTTTATCCCATTTTGACATAGGGTGCAAACTGTTTGAAATTAATACATGCAATGTAACAAAAATAACAACTTACAGTGTAAAGTATCAAAAACCTCAATTAAGTGTAAAGTGTATTTATCCAAAATAATATCATGTTAGCTTTTTTTTCGGGGGGTAACAATAGAAATCCGGTGACATACATACACCGAGTTCGGACGGACTTGACACAGTATCCGTATTAGTGTGGTTCAACACAACAACAAATTTCGGAGAGACTAACCGGTTTCATTGTCTTTATTATGTTAGCTTTACAATATATGAAAGTAGGTTTTCAGTGGAGCATAGTACTAAACATGTATTATAAATTGAGCCTTTATTTTGTTTGGGAAAATGCAAGGTTTTTGAATTTGTCATTCAGTGTATTGGGACCACGAAATTTGGACAAGAAACTGAAACCACTGCTTCAGGAAAAGGGAAAAAAAATTGAATACCAGTACCAAACAAAGGTTGAGGATCACGCGGAAAGAGAATCACACAAAAGGGTGTTGGAGAAAATAGCAGTTTGTACAAGTCTGCGTCAGTGCTTGTTTTCAGAGCTCGAATATTCCTCCTGCTTCTGGAAATGAAAGTTACCAGATAGAAAGAGAGAGGATTATGTATGACATAATTGCAGAGACACTTGGCTGCATCTCAATTGATTTATCTAAGCCAACCAACTTGAAAACTACACATCAAAACCGTCCATAGTTTATTAGAAAAGCTTAAAATTTATCCAGGATGCTTTTTAAAAGTATGTTTTCAGGTTCATGCATAATTTGTCTTATATGTTTACCTTTTGAAAAATATATAATTTTCGTGGATTTTATCGTGTAACTTATATACTTTACACCTTCTCAGTTAATTTAGATAAAAATTGATATTTTTTTATTGAAATGATGTTTTTACTCCCACATCATAAAAAATATAAGATTATGTACCTATTTGATCCCGAAATTTTGACCAATTTTAATAAATAGTCATTGAGTTTTTAAATTGATCATAAAAGTTTGAGTTTATGATTTTTATCAAACAAGTCATTTTGTTAAACTTTTATATTTAAAGTTAATGATTCGCACCAAAACTATAATTATGTCTTATAATTTTTTTCCTATTTTTTTATAATTTAAAAAATAAAAAATTAGGATGAAAACTTAAAAAGAATTATAAGTTACATTATTTTAGTTTTAAGTGATACGTGTCAACTTATGATTGAAATTGATGCGTTAACCATTAACTTTGAGAATGAAATATTAAGAAAAAGACTTATTGGACAAATTATAAACTCAGCGCCTCTATCATTAATTTGAAAACATAAAGAAGATTTTGTTAAAAGTGGTCAAAACCTAAGAAGGAAATGAGTACTTAACCCAAAAATATAAGGGCTAAAACAAAGGGTAAAATTGTCATTTCTCCTACCAAAAATATCAATTTTTGTCTAAGCTAAATCTAAGAAATCGACAATTTAGAATATAAAATGTCAAGAATTCAACAATTGATTTACTAAGAGTGTATTTAACTCATACCTTTAATTAGTTTGTCGGCGATTATTATTACATCTAACAATACTTAGAAATCTAAATCTTTAAAGACAATGAAACCTCTAAACCCTTGTTACCCTTTTGAGAAGGCCAATTTACTCAAACATTGTTGACCTATTATGTTAGTAACTATTGCTACCTTAAGATCCTTCTAGCAAAGGTCAATGAATGTGACCCTAGTAAATTTTTGCAGCCAAGATTGTAAAAAAGGCCACAAAAATCAGTCGAAAGGTGCTAAAACGGACTAGAAATTGAAGAGAGAGAGAGAGAATTGATGAGAGAGAAATTGAAGGGTTAAAAATGGCGGCTAGGGCAGAAGAATCGAGATTCTAAAGTTTGGAGAAGAAGAAGATCAAAACACACCGTTTTACTTAAAAATCTAATTCGAACAAAACGTGTTTAAATAAAATAAAGTTTCATTATAAAACATAAGCGCGCACGCGCGCCTTAGTGGTTCAACTGCGTTTTGCCATCCCCCAGCCCTCTTTGTGTTACCAGCAAAGGTCAATGAATGTGACCCTCGTAAATTTTTGCAGCCAAGATTGTAAAAATCAGGGATATTGTCTGTGGAGTTGCTCTCATTGGGTGGACAAATGAAGAGAAGAAAATTGAGGGCTAAGGGTTCCTATTTTCTAACCAATCACATCAGGACAACCTGGACAGCACAATTGCATACTGACATGGCATGACATGATTGGAAGTTGCAAAAAATTTCCCTTATTCAAAAAAAAGACCAAGAAAAGCTATGGCCGATCGAGTTGCCCCTCCCTAGGTAGAAAACAGTATGCATGAAATTATGCACGTTTTAATGGCTTTCTTTCTTCCAACGTTGTACTGTCTCTTCCTTTCTGTCATTAGCCATTGGCGACACTTCTTCTTTTAGATTGCAAAAGCAAATTGCAGCATTTCCATCCTTTAATTCTTCTAGACTCTTTTATAATATTTTTGGACCGAACTTGTACATTCTTACTTAAAAAAAAGAAGATAGTTGTAAAATTAGTCTCTAAGATATAAGTAAAAACTGATTAGTCTCTGTGATAATAAAAACATAAAATTAATCAAGGCCGGTTCAATAAAAATAGAGGCATAAAGCAGAGATTAAAAACAAGGCCTTTTTATTTTTGAATATAATAAAAAATATATTTTAAACAGATATTTACTTTAAAATACTTGTATTGTATTGTATGTAATAAAAATTAAATAAGTTATAACAAAATAGAGCTACCCATCAATTTTGAGCACAAACAATTTTTGAGGCCTTAATACAACAAACTATTTCACAAGACAAAGCTTTATATATGAAATATATTTTTGTACGTTTCACTAAGCCTTTTTTTCTCTCCTAATCAAACAACTTGGGGCCTTACTTGGAGATAGGGGCCTTAGGCAGCCGCCCAAGCTGCCTACCCCTTCCGTCGGCCCTGAAATTAATCATCTTGATATCACAAAAGCATAAAATTCAGTCCAGGGTGGAGGGACCAATGACAAACAAAAGTGGGACTAGAGTGACTAATTTTATGCTTTTATTATCGCAATGACTAATTTAATTTTTGCGTAAGTACTTATTTTGTATTTATCCTAAAAAAATTAACATAAAATTTCGAAATTGTTTGTCCCACCTTTAGATTTTTTTTTTTAAGGAAAGCAATCTTTTTGTAGAATTCTAACATAATTTGTGGCTGTTTTTTTTTATATATTAATGGGCAGAGCTCCACTCAATAGCTTTACACGTGTGGGAACTTCATGTGAGTGTAAACCCACCACCCCATAAATAGTGGGCTAAATCTCTCAGAATTTACTACAAATTAAAGCCACCAAACCTAGAGCTCCCTCCGTAGCCACCCATCCTTGTTCCTCTTCAAATGAAAAGATCCCCAAAATCAGCACCCCTAATTAATAGCACCTACCCATTGATCCTTTCAACCCATCCGAATCTCGTGCTCCCCTTCCTGCCCCTCTCTCTGTCCCTGTTTAGCTTCAAAAAGCTCAAGCAATACCTTTTCTTCTTTCCCTCTTAAGCATCTTACAAAATACCAAACAGATGTCAAAGCCATGGCTGCCTGTGGAAACCTCCAACACATCTTTGAGAACCCAACTCTGCTTGAATCCCTCTATTCATGGAACCAGATTAAACCTGTGAAACCAATTGAACAGTCATCGTTCACAGAGATTTTTGGTGAACTCCATTTCAAAGAGAATTCTGAATCATCCCCATGCCTTATTCCTACTCCTGTGTCACCCTTTTCGTCGGCGTTTTTTATTGATTTAACCCAGCAAACGGTGAACGAAAAGCTTAGCACCAAAGATGGTCCGGCTGAGAAGGATTCTTTCTCAGGCTCCTCGACAACCAAGTACGCCTGTCACCACAAAAGCAGTAACAGCTTCTCGTCAATGAGCTCCGACAGCCTGCAGTTGTGCACTGAAGGTCTTGGGTTTGAAAGCTCCGACGATGTCGAGGATTTGAGGAATGAGATTAACGAGGATTGGCAAAACCAAGAGGATAAACCAAGTATAACAACGAAGCATCATGTGCCATCTGAGAATCAAGGTGGTGAATTCAGGAGGTCGAGGACAAGTGGGGGAGCATTCCCTCCACCTATTTCTTGTATCAGCAAGAGTGGGAAGCCTTGGGTTTGCTTCAAGTCTTACAGGCAAGACGGGAGTTTTGTTCTCAAGGAGATACGGATTCCCACCCAGGAGTTCCTGCATGCATGTAGAGAAGATGGGCGCCTCAAGTTGTACTTTGTTCAGCCAAACGATGAGATTCTAGAAGAAGAAGAAGAAGAAGAGGAGGAGGAGGAGGATGGAGAAGAAGAAGAAGAAGAAAGTGAAGAAAAGGACACTGAAGGTGACGGCAAAAATGGCAAGGAAAACGATGATGGTGAAAGCAATGGAGGAGAAAAAGAGGGAAATAAGGCTGAAGTCAGTACCAGGTGACGTAAGAGGCAATTTCGTAGTAGATAGGAAAGTCTCCTCCTGATGTTAGCGTTCCAGTTCTGTGTTTCTTCCAAAATTTCTTTGCAAATAAACAGAGGAAACAAAGAGATGAATATGGAATTTGGTTTTGCAGAGTATACTTTCTCTTCTTTTCTTCTTTTAGAGGGAAAATTTCCCCCTTTTTTTCTCAGTCGCCGATCACTAACCAGTCATAGCATTCCAGGTTGGTATTTCCCGAACTATGATTCCAATTTGTCCAAAGCTAACAGTTCTTATTCCATGATGTTGGTTATCTCGGACTCATTGGCAGCCACCAAATGAGATCCAGCATAAAACGAAGGTTTGGCCATTATCGAAGGAAATGTAATATAACCCAATGAAAATAAAGGAAATCAAAAATCGAGAATGAATTCCACTTTGAAGAAACACTCATAAACAGGCTGATTTTTTTGAGAGATCTCGTGCAAATTGTTGATATTTTAAGTTCAAACTTTTTTTTTTGAAAGATCTTGTGCAAATTGCTGATATTTGAAGTTAGAGCTTTTAAAGATAAAAAGGAGAAGAAAAAGTAGATATATGGCTGTTGTTACAATTCTTTTCCAGATAAAATGATTATAATACCCTTAATCTTAGTAGTGTTTACAAATTCAAAATACTGGGAAACTTTTTACTCATCTAAGGGTGCCTTTGCACCAAAAATATCACAATATTTATCACCAATTTACAATAAAATATTACAATATAATCTCTTTCTCTTATAAAAAAATATAAAAAATTACAAAAAAATATAAAAAATTACCTCTCGTCACTTTTTCACTAAACCCAATACCAACAAAAAAACTGATACAAAATTTTTTTCAACATAAACACAACCTAAAAACTCCAAAAAGCTGCTCTTTTGGAAGAAAAAACACGGATCGGACTCCTCTGCAATACTTAAGCATGGGGAGCAATTCTTCCTATCCTTACCTTACATTTAAAATTAAAGGGTGAGGATTTTGTCACGTCAATAATTCAGCTCTAAAACATTAAAATAATAGTTGAAAACTTTTAGCTATGTTTGAAGAGAACGTTTGAGGAACGAAATTAAAACTTATTTTCCGTTCTACTTCCCTCCCCTCTTCTTCTGGTCTCTCTTTCGTCTGAACCGAACTCTCCTTCCATTTTCACGGTCGCCTTGCCGAGCCGCTCCTCCCAGAGTACTTTTTTAATCTTTCAAAAGATCTTTTTGTACGATTTTTTTAGGGGTAAGTTTCACTCTCGCTTGAAAAATTGTTCATGTTCGATAAAAATGGTTGTATCGTTCTTGGGTATTCTGCAAACATGACTTGTTCCAGCTAGTCTAAGAGCTTTTTGGTACTCCTTGAGACGAATCAGAATGGTGCAATTTACCCTTCAATTAGATGAACAGAAAGCTCTAAGTTAAGAAGGAACTTAATATGATAAATGACTGCGTAGTGCTCAGCACAACCAAGGTCTGCTCCAACACATTACTCCTTCAACACCACTTCCACGCCTCTTCACCAGCTACACCCAAGGAAGAAACCACAAAGAAATAGGACCAACCAATGGAGAAAAATAAATGTTCTTTCCTCTAAATCCTCTAAAAGGTTTTGAGGTAAAAAAAAACCCATAAAGGGATTCTAACATTGCAAAAAGAAAAGAAAACAAGAACAGAAGCCAAACAGAAAAATTTAAACGACTGCAGAATTTTCGGAAGACTACACTTTTTTTTTGATAAACAAGACAATTTTATTAGAAAAGAGACAACAGTACAAGAGGCTATACCAAAGCCACTAGTTCAAACAAGCAAGAAAACTGAGAAAATCATCAAAATCAACAAAGGGGCCATCTAACCAAACATCAGCCCAACAAAAAAGAGAAAATAACATAAAACCCTGCAACTTGACTAGAGAGAAAGAACGGCTTTCAAAGCATCTATTGTTCCTCTCCCTCCAAAGGCTCCACCAAATACAAGCGGGAATCATCCTCCAAATAGCCTTAGCGAAAGAGTTAGAGAACTTCCTATCCCAACTCCACATCACATTCACCACTGTCTCAGGCATCACCCAACTATAATTAACAATACTGAGAATATGGTCCTATAGTCCTCGCGCCAGGGAGCAATGAAGAAGCAAATGAGCAACTGACTCTCCATCACCCCGACAAAGATAACACCAATCAGCCATATACATTCCCCTTCTCCGTAGATTATCAGTAGTAAGGATCCGCACAAGCGAAGCCTCCCAAACGAAAAAAAGAGACTCTAGAGGGATATCTCGTCCTCCACACACCTTTCCAAGGAAAAAGCAAATCATTACCACCAGCAATACAAGCATACATGGATCTCACCGAAAAAACCCATCCTTAGTCTCCTTCCAACACATAGTGTCATCCACACCTCTCCTAATAACCAACCCATACAAAAGGGAATAAAAAGCTGAAAAGTCCTCCAACTCCCAATCGTTAGCAGATCTAACGAAAACAACACTCCACACCATAAACCCATTGTTCCCCGCCATGCACTCCTCCACCAAAGCCTCCTTGTGACGAGCCAACGAGAAGACAACCGAAAACACACAAGATAACGGTCTATCGCCACACCACACGTCATGCCAAAAGCTAACCTTATCTCCGTGACCCACCACAAATCTGATATGGTTACTAAAAACCTCCCAACCTCTACTAATGAATCGCCACAAACTAACACCATAAGGTCCCCGACAAGGGGGAGTCCTCCAACCGCCCAAAGAACACCCATATTTCGCTTCAATAACCATCCTCTAAAATCTGTCCCGCTCAAGAGCGAAGCGCCAAAGCCACTTGGGCAAGAGAGCCTTGTTGAAAGCAACAATACTCCGAAGCCCCAACCCCCCATGCTGGACAGGAGAACACACTAAATCTCACTTCACAAGATGAAGCTTATGCACACTGCCATCACAACCCCAAAGAAAGTTCCTCTGAATTTTTTCCAACCGATTAGCCACCTCAACTGGAATAGGGAACAGAGAAAGGAAATAAGTAGTGAGACAAGATATAGTAGACTTTATGAGAGTGAGTCTACCCCTTTTAGACAAATATAATCTCTTCCAGCCCGCCAATCTCCTTTCCATCCACTCAAAAATGTCATCCCAAATATGAACACATTTGAAACTAGCGCCCAACGGAAGACCAAGATATTTCATAGGCAACGATGATACACCACACCCCATAATATCAGCAAGCTCTTGAGTGTTAAGAACATTACCAATGGGAAGAACTTCGGACTTAGACAAATTAATCTTAAGTCCAGAGACTGCCTCAAAGCATAAGAGGAGGCATCGAAGAGTCTGAAACTGATTCACATCCGCCCCGCACAAGACCAAGGTGTCATCCGCAAAAAGCAAGTGAGAGATGTTGACACCCCCCCCCCCGGGGCCACCACCCACCACAAAACCCTCCAAACCACCGTGACCCACCACTCTCCCCATCATTCGGCTAAAGGCTTCCATGACAATTACAAACAGGAGGGGAGAAAGAGGATCACCCTGCCGTAACCCACGTGAGCTGCTAAAAAAGCCTTCCGGACAACCATTGACAATCACATAGAATTTCACTGAAGATACACAGAAGAAGATCCACCTGCACCATTTTTCGCCAAATCCACACCTACGCATCAATATACAAAAGAAAATTGCAGTTAACATGATCATAGGTCTTCTGAATGTCCAACTTACACAGCATTCGTGGTACCCCCGACCTGAACCTGGAGTCAATGCACTCATTAGCGATGAGAACCGAATCTAAAATCTACCTGCCTTTGACAAAGGCATTCTGCGAAGGAGAAATAATCTTCCCCAAAAGAGGCCTCAACCTGTTAGCCAACACTTTTGGCCAAGATCTTATACACGCCCCCCACAAGGCTAATGGGACGGAAATCCTTGAGCTCAATAGCCCCCGACTTCTTCGGTATGAGAAAAATAAAAGAGTTAAAGCTCCTCACAAATCTGCCATCCCTAGCAAACTCATGGAACATCGATAAAACATTGCCCTTAATAACCTCCCAACAAGCTTGAAAGAAAGCTATAGATAACCCGTCAGGACTCGGAGCTTTGTCACCATTAAGACTATGCACCACCTCGGTCACCTCCTCCTCCCCAAAAGGACTTTCGAGCCACTCTGCCTCCTCCACCGAAATGCAATCAAACTCAAGCCCAACCAAAGATGGGCGCCACTCAAACAGTTCTGAGTATAAGGAAGAATAGAACTCCACAATCGACTCAGAAATCCCCGAAGGATCCTCCACCAATTCCCCCTCCACCATCAAGCTCGAGATCGAGTTGGCTCTCTTATGAGAATTCGCAATACTGTGAAAAAATTGTGTACATCTATCGCCCTCTTTGAGCCAAAAGGCTCTAGACTTCTGCCTCCAACTGATTTCCTCCAGGTCAATCATATTATTCAGCTCCTTGGAGATCTCCACCCTTCTATCCACACCCTCAGCATCGAGGCAACCCTCCTCATCTAAACCATCCAAAGATGCAAGCTCATTCAAGAGAGTTGATTTTCCGAACGGTCAAATCGCCAAACACTTCCCGATTCCACACTTCAAGATCCAATTTCAACGTCTTTAACTTGGAGAAAAGCACAAAACTGGGAGACCCTCTGAAATGATATCCTTGGCACCACTCCTTAACCTTGCCCACAAACTCGTCCACTTTTAGCCACATATTCTCAAAAGGGAAAGGCTTATTAGGGCCTCCAAAGCGCCCGCTCTCCAACAAGATCAGAAAATGATCAGACAACAATCGGGGAAGACTTTTCTGGATCACCTCCGGATACAATGACTCCCATCTCTAGTTAACGAGAAATCGGTCAATCCGAGACCAAGACTGGAAGGATCTACCACTAGACCAAGTGAAAGCCCCACCAGTCAAAACAAGATCCACTAACTCCACCTAGGATAAGAAGTCCAAAAACTCCTGCATAGCACTCCTCACGCCCCCCCTCCCGAACGCTCACCGGGGAACTGAGTCACATTAAAATCACCACCTACGCACCAAGGAAGATTCCACCAACTATACACCCCAGCCAATTCATCCCACAAGAGCCTTCTACAACCGTCGTCATTGGGGCCATAGAACCCTGAAAATAACCACTGAACCCCATCATCAACATTCTTAAAAACCAGAGAAATGGAGAAAGTCTCAATGCAAGACTCAATCAACTCCATAGACCGAGAATCCCAAAGGCACAACACCCCTCCCGACGCACCATCAGCCTCCAGGCAACACCAACTCACATGAGGCCCACCCCACAAACATCGCTCCAAGGCACGCGACATCACCGCAACCTTCGTCTCCTAGAGGCACACCAGATCAGCCTTCCACCCTCTCAACAAGTTGCCCACCCTTTTGCACTTCCCCCTATCATTCAATCCCCTAACATTCCAGCTAATGATTCTAGGCTTCATAAAGGATTCACAAGCTCTCTCCCCACCTTTCTACTCCTCCTAGAGGAAACGACACTACCATCATAATTAACAGAACATTTAAGAGATTTTAATTCTCTAACCATCTTACCTCCAGATTTCCCCAAATGCCTTTTGTCCGACTCCTTCTTCTCCTTTTTCCAATGCTTCAAAAAGTTCCATCAAAGCCTCCTCATACCCCTCACACGAAACCTCAACTAAATGTCTGAATGAGGAAATCATCTCCAGAACCCAAAAAGATGGAGAGAGCCCTTCCTCAGAAAAATGATTCGGGTACACAATTTGTAGGGGCTCCTTGGAATCCTCCCCTCTCCTGCCTTCGAAACTGACTACCTCCCCACCAGGCATCACCCCCAGAGCTGAACTACCTTCCTGCTGCGCAGAACCCACAGAGCAGATAACAATCATCCCTGAAGAGCATCCAGCCCCGAGCCTCTCAACAGACCCAACTACCTCCTTCTCCGCCAAACTCGCACCGGAGCACAACAGGGCACCCACATAACCACCAGCAACACACGTACCTGACTGTCCCACTTCCAGATCTCCAAATGAAATGCCCCTGACAGAGGCAACCTCGGTCGACAACACCCCACCACGACCCACGACCTCCGCGACCACCATAGCCTACTCGGAAACCTCCCCACCCATCACCGGCGTCAGCCCAGAACAACCCGTAGCCTCCATGGCCACGAGGGCCCTCGCAGAAACCTTCGGTCCCCTCCCCGACTCCATTCCAGCAGAACCCAACCCCTCCCCGGCATTCCCCGTCTCCACAAAGGCAAGCTCTTCCATTGCCGGCAAGGTCAGGTCCACCTCTGAGAGACCCAAGACACGCACGTCAAAAGGCTGGCCGTCAATGCCCAGCCCAGTCCCCAAAGGAGCAGATAAAAGCCCTGTTACACAACCCAAAGCCCATGAAGTAGACGGAATAGAGACCAACGACACTAGTGGGCCCAAAGCCCAACCCGCTTCCCACGCTCTTATCCAACGAAGACCTGGGCGAGCCCAGACCAGAGGAAGCACTCGGGCCATCCTTTCGCAGTTGCTTTTGGGCTTCAAGAGAGAACCCGCACACCACGCAGTGCGTAGGAAGTCGGGGCTCCATCTCCATGCAAGTTAATTTAACCCGCTCCAGCAGACAATTCAGTTCTCCTCTGATACGTAGTAAATGCTCCCATATCACGCCTGCTGACCCAGCCGCCTCTGCAGGAGCCCCTGACAGAACATTGTTGGTGGACAGCGTAAGACACACTCCTTCCTCTGCATGCAGCAGCCTTGGAACTCCAATAGTCGGCTTTGCACGCAAGTCACCGACACCCACCTGAGGAACACGAGGCGCCATAGCAACCTTCACCTTCGAATTCGATGCGGTGGCCTGAACTACCTGAGCGAATGAAGAGCCCTGCCTGATCTCTGAACCACCACGATACACCCTCCTTCGCCTGAGTTCCCCGATGGCATAAATCAGCTCGTCACATGCCGAAGCAAACAACTTCCACCCTCTCTGCAATCTCCCCTCAAGAATGATCACCACCCCGCGTCTACGTCGGTCGCCAAATTCAATCAGGACCAAGTAGCTTCCATGCTTATTACCACAACGTTGGGCTAAAAAAGCACGAGAAGACTCAATGAATTTCTCCGAAAAGTCGCTGACCTCCTTAGAATCCACCAGTTTACCAACCAAGTTGGCCAGCCACACCGCCGCGTATCGACCAAAACAAATCGAGCTCTGAGACCTCCTGCCCTGTTCTGATAGAGTAACAAGACCAGCCGAGCTCACAGAAAACCGAATGGATTTAGCTTCTATCGAAAGACTACGAACAAACGCCATAACCTCTTCTTAATCACGAGAACCAAAACCCTTCGACTCAATTCCACCACCTACTGCTTGCTAATACCTCTTAGCATGCTGAATGTTGCAAGTTTATCGATTAGCTTTTGGCAAGCAACATTCAGTCTCCCATTCATAAAGTATTTCTTCAACTTCATCCAGTAGCCACACACATTATAACCATCGACAAACCTCTTCTGGCATGATCATTTTTCTCATGTAGTTTTCTGAGCAAAAAAACAAAACAAAACAAAACAGTGACAGCAAGCAACACACATCTTCCAAAGTACCACCTTGTAAGACTTTAACCTCTAAGGAATATTTCGGAAGACTACACAAAAGGAAAAAGCACGTTTAGAATGGAACATCTTATGGTTGAGAAATTGCCCAGATGGTCGGAAGATTAAATGGTTGCCGGAAACCGAGCAGTCTTGAAGATGCGACTTCTTGGCAAGATGAACTAGAGGAGGATTTGAGAAAAAGAGGAGAGGAGACGAAGAAGAGAAATTAATGCATTCTTTTAACCCTGTTAGATGTCTGTGTGGTTTTAAAGTTAGATTGCTGATGTGGTACCAATTCAATTTTCTTTGACAAATGACTCGTAATTTCAGGCTATTGCCCTTTTGTTTATCAAATCGGGTATCTTCATTTCATAACATAACAGAGTTCAAACAAAACACCCAGCCAAGTGCTGGCTGCTAAAAAACACGTCTAGTACAGATGTGGGGGGTCAGGCCCTTTTGTTTAAGTTCGTCTGGCATTCAAATCTTACCAGGTATATATTGCACACCAAAAAATGACAAATCTATGAATGAATGACGATTACGATTTGGACATCTTGGCACGGCAATCTGACACGGTCATAATACTAATGAGTAATGAGAGTGACCAAAAAACCATATATTCAATTGTGAGGTTCAAATGGAAGGCCATCAAAGACTTTTACTTGTTTGAAAATTAGAGATATATATCTAGTTCATGTTTTTTCTCCTCCTCTTTGGGGGGGGGGGGGGGGGGCTGCCCCCAAAACTAGTGTGATCTGGGTGAATAATACATACTACTGAAATTGTTAAAGCACTTTTATTTATTACCTCAACAAGAAGGTAGTAACAGGATGATATCACAGGGTAGGATTGTTGCCATCAAAGGTTAGAAGCACCTTGTACAAATCTGGACGCCTATCACGAAAAACTCCCCAACTATGTCTCTTGGATTTGATTTTATCCAGATCAAATTCTGCTACAAGAACAGCTTCCTCTTTATCGTCAGCAGTTGTAACAATTTCACCTGTAGGTCCTGCGGCCAAATTTCAAAAGCTAAATATTCGTGTATATAATATATACATATTGGTACCAGATACACATCCATGCAAAACGTCCAGTTACTTGAACGTGTTCTCATTCGGAATGCAAGAGAGAAGCAAATGGACTACCTGCTATAAAAGAATTCCCATAGAATGTGATCTCGCTTTTCCCATGCTCTGTATGAATTAACTCCTTTCCAACGCGATTTGAAGCTACTAAAGGTACCTGAATTTGTTTAAAACAGTTTAGTCGCCCTTGCATGGAAGTGTTTCGGTAACAAAAGTTCTAACTTCTCTACATGAACCACCACAAATCCTTGACAGAAATCGCCAAAAGATAAATACCAAAGGATGCATTTGCTTTGGAATGCAGAAAATGTCACCAGATCTAGTGTTTAATGGTCTTTATTTTGAGATGATTTTTGGGCCCCAACTACGAAGTCACTGTAACAAGTATCAGACACATAGGCCAGCCTAGATCCAACCACAGTAATTCTATTGTTGATAATTTACAAGTCTAATGAATTACCAAATTTGCCCCTGCATGCCCTTGCATTACCCGCTTCCAGTGATCACGAGAATCAAGTCCTTCATCTTGAGGTTCAGAACCAATAGCAGTAGGATAAAATAATATTTCTGCACCCTGAAGAACCATAGCTCTGGCTGCCTCTGGAAACCACTGATCCCAACAGATTCCTGGCATGGAAAATGCAGTAGGAGCGTTAGTTTTTTCCTACACTCACTTTGGTTGCACAAAACATGATCAATAAAAGTTACAAAAAAAAAAAACATAGATTGCATTTGACACAGTTATAATGCAAATCTGAAGCGTCCAGGAAAACTAATGAAGGTACACCATCAGTACATCATGCAAATGGTTGATCAAGACTTAATTCAAGCATGCCCGAAAAGAATAAAATCAGGACTTAAAAACTTAAGGTAACAAAAACTTCTTACCAACTCCAATCTTTGCAAACTTAGTCTGGAATACCTGTTCAACATAATGATCAGGTTAAAATAGGCCTCTGTAGTTATGAAAAGTGATCACCAGAATGGACCAAGCAGCATTTAAAATCATTTAAGCTCACAACAAGCATCCACCTTAAAACCAGTGTCACCAGGATTAAAGTAGAATTTTTCTTGGTAGCCTGTAGGAGAGATTATTACAAATGTCACCGTCAAAAATATGATTCAAGTGAAGGGAGGATAATCCTGCATCCTTCATACCTGGTCCATCTGGAATATGGGACTTTCTGTAAAGTCCAAGATCTGTCCCATCAGCATCAATTATTGCTATTGTATTATAATGAGCATTATTAGCCTCTTCAAAGAAGCTAACAGGTATTACTACCCCCAGCTCTTTTGCAAGTTTCTGCATCCTACACAGCGCACCAATAACATATAACAACAAATGAACAAAATGAAATTGAATCAAAACATTTAAAGCAAAGGAAAGATAATATGGTGCCAACTGGACATAGAATGAGAGCTTTCAGCCAGCAAAGCAAATAACAGATACTCTTTTCTCATACTATACCTCAGGATTGTTGGGTGGCCCTTATAAGGCTTAGCTCTCTCAAAGAAATCCTCCCTTTGTGCCTGACAGAAGTAGAACCCCTCAAAAAGTTCCTGACAAAACAGCCATGAGGACCAGAGATTATAGTCTATCATTAACAATAAAACTTACAGTCAAAGAATCTATGACAAACACTACCACTTACTCATTTCGTTTTTGCAAGTATTACTTACAAGCAATAGTTGCATCAAACATTCCCCTATTCATGGGGACAGAGTGTAAATGCCAATAGCGAATTCTGTTTTCTACAAGTTTATGCCTAACCTCCTTGTCCACATCTTTGACCCCATCTTATCTAGCAGTCCCTTAAACTCCCAATCCACAAGACTTGTTAACATTATATTTAAAGCTTTTCAAGTATTGTACAGAAACCATTTTTAACTGAATCAGAACTCCAATTCAAGCTTATATTTTTTTTATAAGAAAAGCTTTATTGAAATAAAAAGGTGACAGAACAATACAAGGAGCTATACTGAACCATCTACAGAATACATGCTAGAAAACTGATAAAATCATAGAAGTCTATAAAAGTAGATCCCAGCACAGCATTAGCCCAAAAAAAAAACAAAGTCTGCAACATCTTGCCCTTCAAAAGCTCTAGGGACAACTCCGATTCTTCGAAGCATCTGTCATTCCTCTCCCTCCACAAGCTCCACCAAATGCACAAAGGTATCATTCTCCACACCGCCAAAGCCAAAGGGTTGTCAAATGACCGCTTCCAGTTGTTGGTGTTTTATGTTCTAAATCACTTATAAAGTTTAGAAGACCTACAACCCATCAATTTCCATCTAGGGGATCCTCTCCAAAAACCACTTCAAAACAATGAAGTGTACACAAGATGACTCTCAATGACCAAAGCATGACCTACAATTCATAAGTAGATAATTCACTGCAACTCCATTCCATCTACATGGCTATCCACCACCTTTCTTCCCTTTAGTCTTTCCATAATCCTCCGTCGTAACCCTCTGCCTTACTAGATAGAGTGCATGCATACTTCCCCATACAACTCCTCAGCAGCTCTTTAGTATCAAGAAACTTGTAGAAAAGTGACATTAACCAGGCATTTAGAAGGGTCACTAAATATGTACCACTGAACCCAATTCTTCCATCTGACTCCAAAAACCATGCTCCTAAGAATTTAGATGTACGTAATTCTATGTTTTCCTCGAGTCGACACATTGCATCAATGATTAACCCAAAGGTGTATGAAGGATGCAGAGAAGGAGCTACCCAAATTTAATGCACAAGAAGTTTAAGATGGTAACGAAGCACTATTTTTTACCTAAGAGCTAGGACTTTGGCTTTATATTTGGCATCAGGGAAACTGAATCAGACTCCATTAAGCCATACAATCCTTTTATAGTGACTCCAAGGTACTCCAATCTAATAGCCATCCAGATTTCTTTCTCTTTTTTTGGCAAAAGTTTCTAGAATTGAATGAGAGAGAAAACATTCTGGAGTTGAAGAGTAAAATACATTTTGATAAACATAAATCATAAGAACAAAGAAACCGAAATAATGGTTTAGTTCTGAAGATTCGTGAAACATATAGTTTCTCAAAAGGAATGTTTGTAAGGAGGCCTGCACCGAAAGCTGGATATCACACGTTCCAAGAGTACAAACCTGTATAAGAATGATGTTTGCACCCTTTCCATGAGCAGCTCTAACCAGTCTGCATAAAAGAACGTCTCTTTAGTATCCTAACATATTTTCAATCAAAAAACCCCTTGTGCTTATGGTCTCAAAAGTTGAAGCATGAAGGATTGCAAAAGTATTACCCAAATGCTTAAGAGAGGGGAAGGGAGGAACAAAGCAAGATGGAGTCTTAGGAGTTGTACTTAATAACATAAAGGAAAAAGCTAGCGGGAATTAAGTACTATCATATAAATGGCAGGTGCTGCATCCTGAAGATGCTGTACACATAAAGTTTATAAACACCAGACATTGAATTTCGTATGACATAGAAACAAAGGCATTATAGAGATCAAGTTACAAGAGCTATTGTAAAAACAAACCTAAACACAAACCAATGATTCAAGTTGGTGTCTCAAAAACCAAATCATTCAGCGGCGTATAATTTCTTGAGTGTATACTTTACATTCAAAGATTCAGGTGCCTCAAAATTAGATTCCACGACCCAGAAGATCAATCAAGATGTTAAGATGTTGGAAGTTTTAATCTCATAATCAGGGGGAACTGGCGGTTTGAACCATGCCCTTTCACGACAAAACCGTAAAAGTAACCCTTCGTTTCAACAATAACCAAGTCCAATTTGGTAAAACGTTCTTAACAACCTACAGCAATGTAAATTTAAAAAAAAAAACAGCAAAAAGAATGGAACAAAGGAAAAGCAAAATACCACAAGGATCAAGCGGATTAATACACAGTACAGTACTGGACGGAGATATCCAAATAGCAAAGTAAAACAAATGTCCGTTAATATCCAACATATGGGGAAATAGGAATCTTAAAGATAAAACACCGACAATAAAGGACCCCAGATGTCCGTCAGCTCAAATGGAATGCAAAAAATTCAGGCCCTTTTGAGAAACCCAACAGAACGTACTAGAAAATTTCTGGGAGATGCTCATAAATTAGCGGCAGTGCACATATGAAGTTCAAAATGCGTCCACAAACACAAAAGCAAATAAACTAGAGGGAACTACGACGGTACTCGACAGGGAGGTTGTACACTTGATTTGTTTGTCAGAAGATAGCCAGATCAACAACCAACTAGTGCTTCTAAGACCTTATTTACATTGCTTAAGAAAAAGTACCATATTTTTACATTGGATTGGAGTGGAGTAGAAGAAGCAGAAGATGATAATGATGAAGAGAGACCTTTCTGCAGTGGCAACATTAGTGGAGACGTCATCGGTGCAAGCGAACTGCAGAGCTGAGACCACCACACTTCTGCCCTCTCCCATTCTCTGTCTCTCTCTCTCTCTTCTGGTCACGAAGACTGCGTTAGGAATCCGATTGTTAGTAAAGTGGATGCCCTTCTCGCGTAGGATCACCTTTGGTCGCCTACGAATAAAACTAGAGGATCCAAACAGGGGTCGTCAGGTCAATGTTATAGACTCTTGTTCCTCGTCCGGTCCAAAGAGTGTGTTCCCAAAATATTAAATGCATTTGATTATACCATGCGATAGTCAATTATTCACCCACCTCATACATATCTCGTCTAATGGTACTTCACATATAGTCTAGTATTTCTTCGAAAGAAATTATTTTAAAAAAGATGCGACACAACTCAACCCATGTGTGGTTCTTTCTCTCTCAACTCTGGAAGACTTATTT
Organism: Myrica gale; assembly: GCA_963930655.1. Lineage (NCBI taxonomy): Eukaryota > Viridiplantae > Streptophyta > Magnoliopsida > Fagales > Myricaceae > Myrica > Myrica gale. Next base: position 5,783,253 of record OZ005602.1, on the reverse strand, counting down.
TTTAATAAAGTTTCATTCTTTCCATAAAATTAAGATGGACTCTGAATTAAAGCTGAAAATCGAAAATGCGGTCCGGTTTTCGGACCGTAATGTGTTCCAGACAGCATTTTCGGTCCCCTTATATTAAAGGACCGGACCGAACCACTTATAAGTGGAACCATTTAAAAAAGTGGTCCATACCAGATTTAATTTTTTTAAAAAACTTTTTTTAAAAAATGTATTCGAACAGCGCACAGTGTACTCTGCACTACGCAGAAGGCTCTGCGCAGTGCAAAGCCCTACACTGCGCAAGAATGGTGTTTTTTAATAATTAAAAAAATTATTAAATGCGGTCCGGTCCGGACCGTATATAAGAAATTTATCACCCGGACCGGAACGTATAAATCCGCTTCGGACCGGATCGCTTTTTAAAAATTAGGATCGGACCGCAAATTCGGTCCGATTTTCCGGTCCGCGGCCTTGTTTTGTTCACCCCTACTCCGAATATCACTAGACTAGGATCATTTACAATACCTTACCAGAATTATATCACATCCTAACATGAGGCGCATGCTGTCAAAAACTTTACGATCACATTTTAATGTAAAATTTCCTTAGTGTCTATCTCTTTTGTAAATTGTAGAGTGTAACTCAGATAAAAATATTATAAAGTATCTTGATGGGACATAATATGACTGACCCAGTCCATTAAAATACACCAACTCATTCGTCCAAGGACACAGGCGCCCAAGGCCCCCAGCCTGTGCACATGAGAATTTATTTCTTCATATTTTCCCGCTCAACCATTTAAAAGAGTCATAAGGCTCATATTATTAAGACTTTTCTTAGGACTCTAATCCCTCTATATATAAATAGGCAAGTATTTATCTTCATATTTTCTAAAGTCTCATTCAACATAAGTTGAAAAAGGTGGAAAACCCCAAGGCCAATGACTCCTCCATCCTAGCAAACGTTGGCAGTTCCCCGTTCACAACGAAAGTACTTGCATGTCTGCTACCCTCACTCTTCCGACCACCCCAGATCAACCTATTTGACGGTTCCGGCGACCCCTGCGACCACCTGGAGATATTTTGTCTGCACATGAATGTCCAATCATATGCAGATCACATCATCTGCCGAGCATTCTCATTGATTCTCAAGGGATCGGCACAACGTTAGTTCTCTAGTTTGCCAGCTGGAACCATCGACGATTTTGACACCCTCGACACGCAGTTCCCGAGCCATTTCATATCAAATCAGCGGATCAAAACCAACTTCTTATTTGTTCAGCATCAAGCAGAACCCTAAGGAAAGCCTACGCAGTTACATAACGTGCTTTAATCGTGAGGCCGTCACGGCCTCCCAGGCTACCGATGAGGCCAAACTCATGGCGATAATCATAGCTCTCGTGCCAAGCGACTTCCTCAAAGCCCTCATGAGGAAAGCTCCGACAAATTTTGCAGATGCTATGATGAAAGAATAAAAATACATGGATTTCAAGGACATGTTTGATGCGCGTCTCCATCAACACCTCCCGACCAGCAGGGGACAAAAGGGACCGCGACACTGTTCGTTCTCACTACTGTGATCAACGACGAATTGACAAGGAGCACTCGCCATGACCCATGCGGCGCGATCAACCACCTCCAGAGCTACCAACACTTCCCGACCTTACAACAGGGAACTGAGAAAGTCCTATACGGGTTAAATTTATCCTACTGATAATATCTCTTTATCTAATCTGATAATTTTGTTTGATCTCAACATGATTGTGTATTATCTTATCTAATATGACAACCTTCAGGCACCATGAAGGTACAGTGCCAAGAGCATCATGTTACAGTGCTTTGTACACACTATGTTACAGTGTCAAATGCATCATCATGTTACAGTGACTTGTGCACCCGATGTTACAGTGTCATGCACACCACCTTGTTATAGTATTGTATGTACTCTATGTTACAGTGTCACGCTCATCACCTTGTTACAGTGTTGTACGCACCCTATGTTATAGTACCATACACACCACTTTTTTGCAGTATTGTGTGCACCATAGGTTATAGTGTTGTGTGCACCCTTCATGTTATAGCGTTGTGTGCATCCATGTGTTACAGTGTTATGTGCACCATTATGTTACAGTGTCATAAGCACCCATTGGTCTCAGCGACCCTAGTGAGCACCCCCCTGACAGGAGCACCCCATACAGTTGGTCCAACTCACCCGTGCTACAGACACCCTTTGGTCTCAGCGACCAAGATGTCTTTATTGATAATATCTTTTGATAATTTCGTTTTATTTTATCTAACATAAAGATCTTTTAGTTTTATTTTATCTGATAATTTAGGCACCTGGTCGTTCTTTGCGAATTGGCCTCAACAACCTATTTTTGCGTCAACAAATTGGTCTCGATAACCTGTTGCCCTAAGCCAGCAAATTGTTGATCTCACAGGGCCAAGAACATTACTACACTTGAGAAATAGGTATAACTCCACAACACCAAGGACATCTCCACACTAGATGACTCGTCTGACTCCAGTGTGCCAAGGACACCTCCACACCAGATGGTTGGTCTAATTTGATAAGACCAAAGGTATCCCTTTTATAATAGTGATTGGACTAAAAAAACCTCGGCTGACTTAATTTGGTTTAAATGGGGAACTACTGATGGACCATAATATGACTCGCATAGTCCATTGAAATACACCAGCCCATCCGTCCAAGGCCACAGGCACCCATGGCCCCCAACCCGCCCACATGAGAATTTATTCCTCCATATTTTTTCGCTCAACCATTTAAAAGAGTCATAAGGCTCACATTATTAAGATTATTCTTTGGACTCTAATCTCTCAACCTATAAATAGACAAATATTCCTCTTCTTATTTTCTAAAGTCTCATTACTTCTCTAGACGGAAGCTTCAGTTGTTTTTCTCATTCTCAAATCTTTTTGAGATTTAACTTAGGCATCAGAGTCTCCACATCTGGCGCCGCCCCCTCTTGTTCCTTTTCAGGTCTGATCGGCTCCGGCCCGTGGTGATTTTTGACATCATCATATATTATTCTGAATTATAAGTGAGAGTGTTTTTTTAAAATGGAAGATGCCTATTTCCATATATACCAGGTGATTTGACGCAACAAAAGCTAAAAGATGTCACAATAACCAATCTGCTGCTAAACTTGCATGTGTTACCTTTGAAGAACATAAAAATAAGAATCCATAGACCTACCTTTGTAACTTCTGGTCCATACACCGCAAGTATTGCTAATTATTTCTTCTCCCTCTGTTTCACATCTCGTGGGTGGGATACAAGACCATAATGCTTAAGAAACAAGAGATCAGAAACTCAAGTTTGGACCATGCGATGGGAACCTCTGATTCAATTATTTGTTATGTTGCATGCAGTATTTTTTTTCCCAAGCAAACTTAAAAATATGCATTATAAACAAGCGGCCTCGAGAATTTTGTCAACTTTCTAATAATAAAATAAGCTAAACAAAATGATATCTGATAAAGGCTCTGATTTATCGATCCAAGGGTAGCCTTCTAAGGGGACACAAAAAAAGCAAGGGAGGTAAGTTCAAATCTTTTGGTTTTGGTAATGTCGAGGAAGAGAGATGAGGTTTATTTTTACCATTCGAATAAGATAACTCAGGTTCGACACAAGGAGCTACACTATGAATCTTTGGGTACTTATCATGAGATTTATGAGCACTACCTAATAGCAAGAAGTATATCAAAAAAATGTTTTGTATATACATTCGAACCATTGTCGGACCTGCTCATATGGTACCTAATATTATGACATTTAAGCTCTAAAATTGAAAATATAATAAAAATAAAATTATATAAAAAAGGGGGTTCCCAATTATAGGAATGGAAATCGAGAATTGAATTCATTATAGATAAGCCTTACTCTTTTATAAGATGTCATGTCGCCACTCGGACTCGAACCGAGATGCTATAACATTGCTTCCTAAAGCAGCGTGTCTACCGATTTCACCATTGCGGCACCCGCAAGCAACTGCCCAATCTCGTCTGGCTCCCTCAGTCGATAATAAATCTTTCTAAAAGCATTGAGGTCGATCGAGGGGCAAGCTAAGCAACCGAACCTGGTTCCATCAAATCTATTCTGAGGGCTATTATCTTAAACTTAGCTACAACTTGAAACTAAGCCTGCTTTCATTGACCCTAATAGCTTGAAAAGAACTAGGAGAAAATACACTTTTTATCTACGAAATACTACCTTTTTACACTTTACACTCTAAACTACCATGTTTGAGAGATTGCACCAATAAACTACCAATTCTTGACACACTGCATTATTTTTCCGTCAAATTGGACGAATTTTTTTTTCTTCTTCCAATTGTAGTTTATGGTGCAAAGTGCAAAACTTATAGTAGTTTATAGGTAAAAAGTGTATTTTCTCCAAAGAATTATCAAAACTTACAAAAGTTGAGGACTATAGTCTGTACATATATTCAATGATTAGAAATTGAAGGACCCTCACGATTGTAGTTTATATCCAACTTTATGAATGTCATTTCCTCTATCAATAATCTTGACATAGACGGATAGACTAGCAGGGGAAGAAAAATAGAGAATCTTGATAAAGATAGCAGTGTCCAAATCCTTTCTCAATGATAAGTATCACTGGACATCCCTTGTCATCCATTTTTGACAAATATTAAAACAATTGCTCGGAAAATTCACCGTAGGCAGTGCCCCCATTGTAACATATTCCACAAAAAAAAGGGAAACACTTGCCAAATTCAAGAATTATAAAATAAGTTTATGAAACACAATTAGTAAATTGATGAAACAAAAACAGGGATGGAGCATAGTGTATTCAACATGTTTTTATTAACTCCTAACAAAAATCTAAGTGAAAGTATACTACTCGTCATCATCTTTTTTGACTGTTCATATGGAAGCACATTAAACTCAGTCCTGGACTTCTGGTTTCTTTGCACTAGCTTTATAGTACCATCCAAAAGCCGAGAGGACAATGATATGTGAGTCATAGTTTTCAGGATTAAGGCAACCCAAGAGGAGAGTGAATTGATTTTCTAAACTTTTCACTATTGACCCCAAAAGACGTGTTTGCAAATAACTACTAAATTAGCACACATATATAATATGCAATAAGAGTAAAATATGTGCTAAAAGTAAAGAGTATGGATATAGAAGCAAACACGTGATTTTTAGGTGGTTCGGCAAACCCGCCTACATCCACCCCTCAAGCTCCTTCACCGAGCCTTGAGGTCTTTCCATTATTCTTCAAAATAGCTTACACTCTAGCTTCCGAGTGCTAGAGAATCGTATAAGTGTTTTCTCGGGCACAACACTCAAACTCACCCAAGTGATTTTTCTGGCTCACCACTCACAACCTCACCAAGCTTGAGATATACCATCTCAAAGCTTATTCTTTAGTGAACAACCTCACTAAAGGAAACACCTCTTTTGATATGAAATTGGAAAAAACAAAACTCTCTCAAAGAGTGAATATAAAAGTGGAAGGCTCTGTCGCTTTATTCACACAAAGACAAGGATATGAAAGTGTGTTTTGTGTGAATGATATGAGAAATATAACATATGAATGTTTAAGATATTTCTCAAGCTATACAAAAAATATTTGGTCGTTGATTATTCATTTTAGACGAAATGAAGGTGTATTTATAGGTCATATATGAAAACTAGCCGTTTATAGTCGTTAGAGGTCGATTTGACAATTTTATAGTTGTATCGGTCGACCGCTTCAAGTAGCCGTTGCCCAACGATCATAAAATTTGAATGCCGTCAAATTTTGTCTACACGCCCCATCATCAGCTTCATGTAGCGGTCGACCGCTATAAATCATTTTTCATAGACAGGTTCATTTAAAACCATGTTTTTTACCACTTTTAAACACTCAATTTTAAAGGCTTACTTCTCATAAGTATATGAAAGGTTTGAGAGTTTGTTTGGGGTGTTTTGAAACTTTTAAAAACATTTTAATCTTTCAAACAAAAGGTAAAAAAGTTTATGCAAGTGTGAGTCGTGATCCTTGTAAAAAGTGAAATAAAGAGTTACAAGGTTTATACCCTAAGGTCTTGAATCATCACTTTTGAGCTCATTGTATCTTCTTGATCTTTTAATCTTCTAGTCTTTGGCTCTTTCCTCAAATCGTCTTTGTCTTTGAAGATGTTCATTTTATAAACTTAATCTATTTATTGAAATCATCAAAATCTCGATTGTGCACAAAAGCCAACATGATAGTCCCAGCTAAAACTGCATAGTTCCAGTGCTTATCAGTGATACTTTGTCAGTTGATGGTCCAGATGTTGAGGATGAGCTCGATGGTTTGGCGTCAGTGACTGATCCTTCTGAGCTTGTGGCAGGTGTTTCTTCTGGCTTGGGGCCCTGACAACATTCAACTCACTAAGCATTACTTTATGGGGCAATTGTCTGTTTAAGGATCTCAATTTCATTCCCAGCAAGTGATTGAGACAAATGGCCAGACCCTCATTTTAGAGAATTGGACATAAAAGTTGAGTCAAAATGTTGTTGGAAAATAGAGCCAACTTGGTTACCCAACTCAGAAATAACAGAAAATCCAAATTCACAAGCAGTACATTAGATAACACGTCTGCACATAATCCAACAAAGTTTTGACGTTAAGTTCTCAATCGATCAACCAAACATTGGCACACCAAATAAATCTCCCAAGGTTTGGAACAGTACTTCAGGAAGCAAATTAAATGGCATAGCAATTGAGGTGAGGTGTTGAATGCCAACTATCCCGAGAATGCAAGAGATGGGTTAAAACACAACTCTAGACTCTGTCAACCAGTTGCTTAATAATCTCATATATCTTTTGCTTAAAGTCTCTTATCAAGCAAGATCCAAAGAATCAAAACACTATATGGGAATGATGAAACTTGCTCCAATAATATAATTAAGACATTTTTAAGTTCAGAAAGCAAGATTCAAGCTATTCAATGAAATTGTTCAATGCATGTATGACATAACCCACAAAAGTCTGAACACACACATGCAGAAAACAAAGCATTCTTGTTCATACCTTCCGTGCAAGCTTCTCCAATTTCTCTTGCTCAACTTTCTACAACCACAAAAGATCTATTAGCATAGCAACAAGAGCACTACAGACGTGAAAAACAAGCAAATATTCTGTTGCAATTGAAACATGTATTCAGACAGCTCCTGAAAACAAACAAGTAAGCAGAGAGAATTGTTCTAGAGAAGTCTTATCATGTAGTTATGAGTTCAAATGAGCTTCTGCCCGCTCAGATCACTTTGTCATTTGATGGACAGAAAAAAACATTTATATTTGCCTTTTTTTGCTATGCTAAACATGCAACTATGGAGTTTTGAGCTTCACTGCCTTTTGCTCTCCACGTTTTTTTCTTTCTGGCTCCCAAATATCTCCTCAGTAAAAAGGCTCCACTTTTAGGATTATTGCGCGTGTTGGTCTTACAATTATTATTATTTTTATATATTTTTCGAATATGCAAATTTTTCAATAGATTTTACTCCTCTCATTGACGATCAAAGTTCTGCATTTTGTATCTTATAGCTGACTTGTACGGAAATTTATTCCGAAAACAGTGTAGTGAACTTATGCTTTCTGACGTGGCGAGACTGTCAGGGTTACCACGTCAGCAGTGCTTTCTGATGTGGCGATACCACACTGGTCCTTCCGACGTCTCCCTATAAGGACATGCACTGCTAACATACGCTGGAAATCGTACGCCGTCTAACCTACGCTCTTCATCCCCATTTTCCTCATTTCCCGTTTGGTTCGCGAGAAAAGAACGGGAAAAATACCTACTTACCACTTACCAAAAAAAGAAAAAACAGAGACTGACTGACACTCTCTCGTTCTCGGCTATGGCGGTCAGGGCCACGCTCTCACGATTCCCGATCGACCCGGACGCCCATGAAGGTTCGGGCCTGCCCTGGGGCGTAACGGTGACGCCCTTCGCGGCCAAGGATGAGAACGGTCAACCTCCGGCGTACGGATCGGACGGCCATCTCTTGCCACGGTGCGAGAACTGCTGGGCCTACTTCAACACTTACTGCGAGCTCGATCAGTGGTCCTGGACTTGCGCGCTCTGCGGGACCTTCAATGGGCTCTCTTCGACGGCCATCGCTCGCTACTCTCGCCCCCAGTCTTGCCCCGAGATGATGTCCTCCTTTATAGATCTAGAATTGCCCGGTGAGTTATTTTCTTTGTTTGGCTGCAGAAGAAGTTTTGGGAAAAGGAAAAGACAAATAAGTAAAAATTACAAAGTTCTTGTAAATTTCTCTAGAACCGGAGATTCAAAATTTAGCTGTCTTTGCTCTTTTTGTTTTGCGTTTCGAATAAAAAATTCTTCCTGTTGATAAGTTACTTGACCTCAGCGGCCATCTGAGTGTCGTGGGACGAGGAAGTGACATTTGAACTAGCTCGTTGGCTCATCTCGTTTTCTTTAAATTATTTAAGAACATTTCCTTGGCAGTTAAATTGAGCATTTTTTAGAGTGTTGACCTACATTTTTATGCGGATATATAACCAGTTATGTATTAATGTGATTACTACTGATCATTATATCTATTTTTTCAGCTGAAGAACCAGAGGAGGAAGCGATGCAAGCTCGTCCGGTTTATGTAGCAGCTGTAGATTTGTCATGTAAGATGATTGACTTTATTTTTTATGTTCTTGATTTAACTACAGTTGGTCTATGATTTTCGGTTTAATTGTTGCCTGGTTGAATTACAATGCAGCTTTGCTTTTTTGAATGGCGCTACTCTAGTTTAAATATTAATGTGGACACTGCATTTTCTTTATCTAGATGGGATGGGTGAGCTGTTTGATAAAGTCGAGTTTGTTGACTGTAGCTTATGCCTTCAGTATATTTGTTGATTTTCAATTTTGTTTTTCCTGGATGACGTTGTTAGTTGTTTGAACGAGTTTAGATGTTCTCATTGCTAGTGTAATTGCAGTATTGTGTGAATCAAGGATATTTTATCTGTTATAAGAGATGGGGTTGCAGTGACTTCTATCTTATTGTGTGAAAAAAACTTTCATGTATTAAGAAAGAAGTAGTTGTTATCACTTGCTAATGACAGGTGATTTCTAAATAGTGGTGTAGAATTTCCAGGAAAAAAAAGAAGCTATATGATGAGTAGCATTGGAGGGAGATCACCTGTTGAGACCTCCAGACAAGAAGTTCCACCATGATTTCTTGGAGGTGTTTTTCTAAGTAGTGTTTTTGTGTTCACTTGCCTATGTGTTGTTCTTGCTAAAACGGAAAATTGATATTATATGTGGAGCAAATACATATTGTTGATGAAAGATGGATACCAGACTGTTTGGACAACCGCCGTTCTCTCTTACATTCCTATTTAAGGTCCAACTCGGAGAAGGCTTCCACATTATTAGGCTTCTATGTTGTCCTCTATTGTAAGTTTGCTGCAATTACCATCTGCAGGTTGTCCTTGTTATGACTTCGCCCTGGAAGTTTCAGTGTTTAAGAGTTTATAAGAATGTCAAACTAAGATTCAATTATTTGTTGAAGTTTTGTCAGGAAGAAAGAGAAAACAAGAAACACAACTGAGTCTGGTGGGTATTTTAATGTTAAGTTCTCAGAGGGTAATAGTAGTTGTAGTACGACCTTAGTTTGAGAGGGTTAGGTAGGGTTTTTTTTCCCTCATGGTCCTTATGTATCTAGGCATAAATATGAAAGCTCAGCTCCTGGTTTTGGTTTGATTGCAATAAAAAAAACATATGGAAGCAGTGCGAAGTGTTTCTATTTACATCAGGTTCTTGTTCTACATTCTGTGTTTTTGCACTGGTGAAACCCCCCGTTTTGGTTGTCATATAATGCTCTACCTTAGGAAGGGCAATCACATGACACATGAATAATAGTTTGGATTGAGTATAAAATGGCAAAAAAAGCACATTTTTCCTAGAATCTAGCCTTATATGGAGTTATAGACATTAAAAAGAAAAACCCAGGAAACAAAAGATCATAGCAAAACATGACAACAAGGTTGAAGTTGTTACTAGAAACGTGTGAATTTCTGTGCAAGAGATGCAAGAATAATTCCAGATCTGAAGTTCTTTTATTAGATGGCAAAGCACCATTTCAGAGACCCGTGAAAGACTATGATACTAGGCCTATGATAACCCTATAATTAGAGTCCTTTCTAATACATTTCTTTAACCTTAGCCCTTGAAGTATATAAACTTGCATTCCAGTCTCATGACCTGTTGAAAGATATAAATGACACAAGAGCGTACGACTCACATCAAGCTGATGAGTGATGAAGGTAGCAAGAAACTCCTGGAGAATGAGAATAGAATTGAAAAATTTACTTATAAAAAAAAAAGAGAATAGAATTGAAAAATATCTGAAATCATTGCGTATACTTTGATGTGAGGCCTACTTGGGATCCCGGAAAAAAAACCCTAGTCCACTTTATTTTGGTCTTATCTTTGTCCTGTCTCCGTTAGGAATCTGTTGGTTATTTTTAATCATAATTTTGGTTATTTAAGTAAGTTTTTGCTATACCAAGGGTATTTTGATAATGCTGGCATGGCTGTGCCAGATGTCATTGAGTCCTAGTTGACTCTTTTGGAGTCACCTCTTATTTGTTTTTGTCATTTCCTTCTTAGTCTAGAAGTTCTTTCTCCATTATTTGCGAACCGTAATTGTTGAAGGGAGAAAGACTATACAATATAAGTAGGATTTCATGTTTTCCGTCGAAATTCAGCGATTGAATTTAATAAAATTCCTGCAGCATTGTAAAAGCTATAAGGGTGGGATTGCCTTCTCTTTTCCTACGTGAAATCTGGGTTTAATTGCTTAGAAATCATAGGGCGATTTGCCTAGGCTCTTTCTTTTCTTTTCCCCTTTAATTGACTAGACTTTCCTCAATTAGCCTCAAATTCATTCGAGAATCGTTTTTGTTTTCTGAGGAAAATATGAATCTTATGGATTGGGCTGTTATCAAAAGGCTCCTTGTGGTTGTAAGTTAATCTTATAGCTCCTGTACTATAAGATATTATCAAGTACAACTGTTGTCGGATTTCTTCTATTTTTGTGACAGAATCCTTTAGAAATTATAATAGTGTCTTAAAGAAAACTCTCAAAACAGAAAAAGAGAAAAGTGCTCGGTGTTAATTAGAATGTTAAATGGAAGCTGAATCGCCTAAAGCACACACAAAAGAGCCAATACTGTTTTCTGGAGAGTTAAGAATTGGAAGTTTTTAATAAAAAGCAAGCTCCTAAACTAGTTCCTAAGCTACTTGATAAGTGGAATCAAACATGCTATTGGAGCCAGAGACCTTGAAAGTTTCGTACTGTTATTATCATGGTAGCCCCCGTCATGGATTGTGTGTATTTGAATCCTGAGGGTGTTGTATAGGGATGTGCTGAGTACTACTCAGTACCAGTCTGCCGTTAATATTGTTTCCCCCACCTCGGGTGCGTGATAACCTAACAATTCCTAAGCCCTTAAACATCAACTCCCATCTAAGAAATTCTCAAGAACTTATCAAGACCTTAATCTAGTCCTGTATTTGTAAAGATCCTGGTATTCTAGGTTGCAGGGTGTCCTCTTTGCCTATGAAATATCTTGGGCTCCCATTGGGTGCTACCTTTAAGTGTGTCCATATTTGGGATGAGATTCTTGAGCATATGGAGAGAAGGTTGGCGGGGTGGATGCGCATGTATCTCTCTAAGGGAGGAAGGCTTACTCTTATCAAATCTATTTTTTCATGCCTCCCAATTTATTTTCTATCTTTGTTTCCCATTCCGGCGGCGGTGGCTAAGAGGTTGGAGAAAATCCAAAGAGACTTCCTTTGGGGCAGCGATGAGAGTGTGCACAAATTCCACCTTGTGAAGTGGGACTTGGTTTGCTCCCTTTTTCAAAATGGGGGATTGGGGCTTAAACGTATTATAGTGTTCAATAAGGCTCTTTTGTGCAAATGGCTTTGGCGCTTTGCTTTTGAGAGATAGGCTTTGGAGGGTGGTTATAGCTGCAAAATATGGGTGCTCGTTGGGGGGTTGGAGAACGTCTTTGAATCGGGGGCCGTATGGAGTTGGTCTTTGGAGATTCATTAGCAAAGGGTGGGGCGATTTCAGTAAGCATGTCAGATTTTTGGTGGGAAATAGAGGAGGATTAGTTTTTGGCGTGATATATGGTGTGGTGATAGTCCATTATCTACTGCATTCCCGGTTGTTTACTCTTTGTCTCGTTGCAAGGAGGCCACAGTGGCGGACTGTTTGGTGGGGAATGATGGTCATGCCGTTTGGGATGTTCCGTTTCTTAGAGCGACTAATGATTGGGAGTTAGAGGATTTTTCTGCGTTCTTCACTCTTTTGTATGGGATGGTGATTAGGAGAGGTTCGGAAGACAAGTTGTCTTGGATGGGGTCTAAGGATGAGGTTTTTACGGTGAAGTCTATGTATACTCTCCTTGTGGGTGGGCATAGTTTGGCTTTTCCGTGGAGAGGGGTGTGGAGGTCAAAATGCCCTATGAGAGTCTCTTTCTTTGTGTGGGAGGCTATGCATGAGAGAATTCTTACTACTGATAATCTTCGCAAAAGATGAGTGTTTATTGTTGATTGGTGTTACCTTTGTCGTAGTGATGGGGGGTCCATTGACCACTTGCTCCTTCATTGTCCTGTGGCGCGCTGGCTTTGGAATCATGTTCTTATTATTGTGAATTTTCATTGGGTTATGCCGGAAAAGGTGGCGGATGTGCTATGGAGTTGGGTGAAGAAACTTTCAAACCCTTTCGCTAAGGCTATTTGGAGGTTGATTCCCTCGTGTTTGGTGGTGTCTCTGGAGAGAGCGTAACCATAGATGTTTCGCGGACGGTTCTTTGCCCTTGGCTTTGTTCCATGGATTTTTTATGTTTATTCTTTTTTGTTGGGCTGTTGCGGTGTTAGGTTAACCTTTTGTTGATTTCCTTAGTTTTGTTGCTTGTTTGGACTAAGTGATTTCGATATAGTCCCTTGTACTGCTATCACTTCTTAATAAAATTGTCTTGCTTATCAAAAACAATATTTGTAAAGATCCTGTGTTTGCTAGACTTTATGTCTATTCCCATTCAAGTCATGAGTGTGTAGAGAATGACCTGTTTCTGGATCTAGCTAAAGAAGATTTTTCCATTAATGAAGTCTGTCTGGAATACATTAGCTTTTATACTCACAAACACTTTTATGATTCTTCTCAAAGATGACGTATGATTTATTCTTTTGGATTTACCTGCAGCTTCCGAGGAGTTTCTGGAACTTACTAAAAGTGCACTGCTGGCAGCTTTGGAAGGTTGATAACGCCGAAAAGAGTATAATGGTTCCATTTCGTTCCTCCTCGAGCTCTGACCTTGGAAGGTTGAAACTTTTTTTTTTGTATTGCAGGTCTTGGACCTGGTTCATTGTTTGGGCTTGCTACCTTTAGCCACAAGCTAGGGTTGTATGATGTTCAAGGACCTATACCAGTTGTAAAGAATGTTCTAATTCCACCAGATATGGAGGGCACCTTGCCAATTGAGCTTGAAGATGTCATGCCTTTGCTTCAATTCTTGGCTCCGGTAGGCCTGTAGTGTTTTATCTCTTATATTTTCCTTCTGTCTGTGTGCGCTTATGTGTGTGAAGAATAAATGATTGGCCTCTTATGTACACTGGAGAGCACCCAAAGTATTGTGTATGACAAGAATTTGAAGTTGGTTATGCTCTAAATCTGTGACTTTGCTACAGGTTGAAACTTGTAAGGACCGTATTGCATCTGCTCTTGAAACGCTCAGACCTACAACTTCATGGGAGAGAACCACAGCAGCAGGTCAAGGGATGGATGGTGTTTTCATGGGCGGGCGAGGTTTTGGGGTGGCAATGGAAGCCCTTATCAATTATCTTGGATCAGAATATGGGAGCACATTTGCATTAGGTGTGTTGGATGATATTCAAAGCTCATCTTACCCATCTTTTCTTAGATATTCTGAAACTGAAGGTCTTCCATAAGCACATTTTGTTCTTTCATATATAGCCATAAGTTGTCGTCTTCCTTAAACATAATTGCAGCTAGAATCTTTGCCTTCCTATCTGGCCCACCGGATTATGGAGCTGGGCAGCTGGATACGAGACGGTATGGTGAGCAATATGCTAGTAAAGGAGAGGATGCGGATCGTGCTTTACTACCTGAGCAGACACCTTTCTACAAAGATTTGGTAATGTGGTTTAACTTTTCTTTAGTCTTTCACCCTATATGTTTGGGGAATGTGAGCATTGACGTATTGTTACAGGCTGCTGTTGCTGTTCAAGCAGGTGTTTGTGTGGACATATTTGCTGTCACGAATGAGTATACAGATTTGGCATCCCTGAAGTTTCTTAGTATTGAAAGTGGTGGCTCATTATTTTTGTATTCAAATACTGATGATTCAACTCTTCCTCAGGACATGTGAGTGTCAAATTCTATAAAACTTACTGTTGAGGTTCTTCAAAGGGTGAGAATGGTTCATTCTTATTTCTGTTGTGATGGTAATGTTGGGAAATATTCATTATGCAGGTACCGTATGCTAAGTCGACCATATGCATTTGGTTGTATACTGCGATTGAGGACATCTTCTGAATTCAAACCTGGCAATTCAGTGAGTGTGCCATGTTTTGGGAGTTATGATGACTCTTTCAACATATGGTTAACCTGATATCTTCATTTATTGTTGTTATTATTTCTGTACTTTTTTTTTGCAGTATGGGCATTTCTTCCCAGATCCGCAGTATGAAAATGTTCAGCACATTATTTGTTGTGATTCTTATGCTACGTATGCTTATGACTTTGAGTTTGCCAATAATGTCGGATTTTCAAGGTACATGTATATTTCTGAATTCTATTGTTGATATTCTGTAACCTAAGTGGTATTTCATTTTTGGTTAACTACTTAAGGGATTCCTGATGATCATACAATAATCAGAATGCATAGTTAGAAAATGAAATGGGTGGAAAGTCATATCGATTGTTCTCACTAGGCAAGTTTGATGGTTCCAAGCCAATCGAGGCATGTCAGTTAAAGTAGATTTTAGTGAGTTTTCAATGCTTTTTTGGTGTTACATGGTGTGCTATTATGTAGAACAGCGCGCATGCACGTGCATACATACCCACATACAGCTAGTTGTTTTTACACAATGTGCCTTAAATCCACTTTTCCACCAATAAGAACTTTAAAATCCCAACATCTTGTAAACCTTAGTCCATCAATTAAAGGAGTTGTGGATGGCAATATCCAACCAACCAGTAGTTTCCTACGCCAACTTTCTTTTTTTAATCTCAAAATGCAATTATCCTATTTTATCCAAGATTTATATTCCTTAAAGTTAACTCCATCAAGTTAACTCATGATTTAAATATTTTGTATTGGTTTTAGGGTTATCTTGTTGATGTCTCTAAAGATCTAGGTCTTAAAATCATATATCCCTTTTTGTGAAATGCAATAAATCTCATGGAATGTTATCCCTTTACAGACAACGAAATTTTATGCCAGTCATGTGGTCTCTCTCTCTCTCTCTCTCTCTCTCTCTCTCTCTCTCTCTCTTTCTCTCTTGCTTGGCCGTTTTGATTCTTATGGTGTTTTGTTTTGGGTTCACTGGCACTTTCACCATTGCATGAACTGTCCTCATCAATCATGATTATTGTGCAGACATGGATCAGAAAGTCCTACGTTACAGATAGCATTTCAGTACACTGTTATTGTGCCCCCAGAGGAACTCTTAAACTCAGAATTGAGTCCTGCAACTAGGTATGAGTGATCCCACCAAACAGCTGTTGATAAATTCACATACATGCATGTCTTCTTGTTTAAGTTTACTGAACCAAACTTATAATTCGTATTGGATTTCAATCAATATTGATGCTGTGGCATGAGATAAGTAACTGGATTTCTTACGTGGGGTTGATAACTTTTAAGCCTTATATTTGATAGTGATCCATTTTCTGCCATTGGCTGAACCTCAGTGGCGTTTCTTATAGACCTTGTAGAGTATACCTTTAAGCTGGAGCTTCTTGTCTGATCACCTACGCAAGCCCCTCCCGATCACCGAATTCCAGAACCCTATGGCCATGAGTTAAGCTTTCAATTGGTGTACCAAGAATATTCTGAAATACAGAAGAGGCAAGATATCAGAGCATGTTATTACACATGATCATTCTTCTTAAAGGATCTTCTCCCCCTCGTTTTTTTTCCTTTCTTTTTTTCTTTGACTCTTCTCGTGCAGTACCATCTTGGGACTAGAAGTTGAGATTGATTGCTGGGTAGCTTCAGAAGAGCCTTATAATTTCTCATTGCTGCCCTTAGTGTTAGTAAATAGTGATGATTGCATTACGCTGAAGAAATTATGGTGGCACATGAGGAGATTTTTTATGGATTTGAGGGAAGTGTACTACTTTGCTGGCATTTTCTCCAGTTTGGTATGGTTTATTTTGCAGATTTTGTAACCCTGAATTATTAGTTTGATGTATGAATGCCTTTTAGGGTTATCATATAATGTCTTCTCTGCTTATTCTTGTAGTCATTTCCTCTTTTGCCAAAGTTTCTGCGGCAAGTTTACTTCTAAAAACTTTCTTATTGATATAGCTCTTTGTGACATTCTGGGCTTAGTGTTGTGAAATGAATGTTAATGCAGACCCAAGCATTCCCTTAAACGACGTCTAAGGATTCGAACTTTGCAATATGGAACAGCTCAAAATATCAATGAAATTTACGACACTGTTGACCCTGAAGTAGTTCTATCGTTACTTGTTCACAAGGTAATTTTCTTAACTCACCCCCTCCCTTTGCTTTTATTTTCCCTCAGCCGGCAGCCCAGGGGTTGGGGGAGCAAGAGAGTATGAATTGATGATTTGACCATATGAAAAGTGCTTGTATGTATGAAGTAAAAAAGAAGTATGAACCAGAGGAGGGAAGAAATGGGAAATGCTGTAGTCATTATTTGTCACAAGGGTGAACCCTTTTGAAATGTCTGAACAGTTACAAGAGGTATAACAGAGGGAACCTTTCTATATGGGTTTATTACTTGCTTTGGACACAGGTCATAACACGAAAATCAAATAAAAAACTCCTTTTTTTTCTTTTGCTGGTATGTAAACTTTCCTTGAACCTGTTTGTTGTAGTGCATTATGAATATTTAGAGAATCACTAAGATCGCCTAAGTTCTTTTTTGGTCCTCTTTGTCCCCCGCTGTCTCCATCTTTTCACTTGACATTATCAGCAATTGTTGATTAACACTTATTATTTGCTCTATAGGTTATATTGGCCTCTTTGGAGCAAGGTGTTCGAGAGGGCAGGTTGTTGCTTCATGATTGGCTAGTAATACTCACAGCTCAGTATAATGAGGCGTATAAGCTTGTTCAGTACAAGAATGGGAGTTCAGTAACTGCTCAAATTGATGTTGCATTCTCTCAGTGTCCACAACTACAGCCCTTGCCACGCTTAGTGTTTGCTCTGCTTCGAAATCCTCTTCTCCGCTTCCATGAAGAAGGTGTTCACCCAGACTACCGGATCTACTTGCAATGCCTTTTCAGGTAATTTCTGCTCGTGTTAATATTGGAACAACCATTGTTAACCTCTTTCTTTGAACAATTAGTTAGTGTTCCTATACATCATGCGGAATATGGGAATGTTTGGATGATTGATATTATATTGAACCTAACAAATTCTTGATCCACATTTCACATAGGGAAAGATCAAATATTTGGTCCCACCTTGCCTGTCCTTGTCGTCCACTTAGGCATTGTTGTCATATTATTTAGTGTGACACGATTCTACGTTTAGGTTATAACAATTGTGATTTCTGCCGCATGATCTGTTCTTCTGGTGGATGTTGCAATATCTACCCTTAAGGATTAAAGTTTTCTTTGCTGAGAAATGAGTTGCACAATCAGTTTTCTATCATTTGTGTTGCAGCGCATTGGAACCAAGTTCCCTTCACCGTGCTGTTTATCCGGTGCTTGTGTCATATTCTACTCCTGAAAAACAAGCATATCCACGCCACTCGTTGAATCGAGCTGCACTGATCACCAGTGGTAGTCCAATATTTTTCCTCGATGCATTTACAATTCTTATCGTGTTCTATTCTTCAACAGCAGATCCTTCACTTCCCTTTCCTCCACCTCAAGAATGTAAGCTCATTTTATTTTGCTTGTTGCTTTCCCAGAAAAATAATATCTGCTCTCGGTTGAATGATTGCAGTTATGCTTCACTTTTGTAATGCAAAATCATTTCTCAGGTTTGTTACGGTCTACGATTAACAAATTAAAGCAAGAAAGATGCATCACCCCAAAACTGACATTTATCAGGGGAGGGCAGGATGATGCCACAGTTTTTGAGAACTATCTTATTGAGGAACAGCACGTCGATGGAAGTGGCCTCACAACTGTCATGGGTTTTGTTTCCTTCCTAGAAGATATCACACAGAGCGTATTGGAATACATGAAGTAGGAAATGACCACCAGAACCCAAACACAAGCTACGAGTACAGGAAATAGGTACGGCTTACGAGTCTTCTGGGCCGCCTAAGGCGACAAGGAGTTCGTCGATCTTGATCGGAAGCAGTTCTGGTTCAAACTGTCTTTGGGGAATCTAGACTGAAGTTTTATACTAAATCATGGATGGATACTGGTGGTAGTTGTCATGTAGTCTGTTAATCTGCTGTAAGCTCCCCTGTGCAAAATTTTGCAGCCCATCACAGTTGGCCACATTGTAACTTTTGTAAACCAAAGCGGCAGCATTGAGATTTTTATCCTTGGCTTGTTCAATACCTGAGCATCAGTGGAATCGAACTATAAGCCAAGATCAGCTGCCATGCTTCAGCTGTTTTTTTTTTAAAGTGAATAAAAATAATCAGGCACTTGACACAATCTTATTGGTCTAATTCACAAGAGCAAACCTAGCAGTTAAAGGGTGTAAAAAGTAATTTTTCCTTCTAAATAAATTATAAAATATTTTTTAATAAAATAATTAATTTAGTTTTTTTTTTTCAAAAATAATGAATTCTCTAACCCTTGATTGCTGCGATGAATAAAAAATTATTAAGATAAAACAAAAATTCTAAAATAAACTTAGGAAATAGAACTTATTGATTGGTATAAAAAGTCGATTATATATATATATATATATATCTGAACATGTTTTGATAGCTACAGGCTACATACATTTAACGTAGTAATAAAGAAATTTGATATGAATTCTAAATTCGGACGTCCTGAGTTCAAATCAACATTAGATGTTCTTACTTAAATAGTATCTCTGTCTCGTAGGCGAGTAGCCTGTACTCTCTAACTGCTTCGAAGTTTGTCTTGGATGAGATACAGAGATAGAATACGGGTGTACGGTTTGTTTACATTTAAATTAATAAAGCTTAATTGCATTACAGCTACATATGGTATAATGTTTTTACAAATTCGTTCTCGTGGTATCACTTTGTACAAACAGGTCTATGTGATATAACTTTAGGTAAAATTCAGTCCTTCCGTCCATCAGACGTTAACATACTAACGATGAGCCGGTCGACCGCTATATTAACCACGTTAGAAACGAATGAGATGATGCGGTCAATCGTTACATTATCTGATCGACCTCTATATAAACCGGTCGACTGTCTTTCATTCCGTTAGTGTGTTAACGCCTGATAGACGGAGAGACTAATTTTTATACAAAGTGATACCACATGGACCTATTTGTACAAAATGATACCACATGAACGAATTTGTAAAAACGTTATGCCATAAGGACCTCTAACGCAATTAAGCCAATTAATAATTAATCCGGGTTTGATGCAATTGTTAGCGTGGACATAATTCTCTTCCGAAGTACGAACACAGACCAATTGGGTACACTAAATGGTCAAATTGTAAATAAACGATCAAGGAAGCCCCATTTCGTAATTGAAAATTACAAGCTCTAATTAACTTGATACAATTCTGCTCGTAATTGGGGTAGCTCGAAAAAGGTAATTATTTTTTTGTCAAACGGTGGAGCAGACTTAGCCTGCGGCAGAGGGGTGAATCGACCCCCAGACCTATCCCTCCCCAAAGGGTGGACTTGCCAGCTGAGCTATAGCTCATTGGCAGCTAGAAGGAGGTAATTAGAATGATGTCTCCTTGACTCTAGGGTTTCGAAACCAGCAATAACTCTTCTATTAAAGCGAACAAAAATTTCGGACCACGCAGTTTCCGAGTTGCCCTTTTCTCCTCTTTTCAGACCTTTACGGGAAAGAATCTCCGCAGGTAGCTTTCTTGTACTCTCTCGCTCTAGATTCTCACTTTCTCTTTCTGGAATTCTTAATGTGGTATTCTAGGACAGCCTTGTGAGATACATCAGTCATTTTCGTCTTTATCTTCTTTTGTTTTTTTGCTATTTCTATGATTGAGTAGCGTTAAAGTCACGGTGGCATATTGTGACTGAAATTTAAGGCTAATTAGTAGTGTTTCAGTTTGCATGAGTTGGGTTTTATGCCTATCATCTGGGGTTTCCAAAGCTTAGTACTTTTTTTTTCGTCCCAATATCAGTTTTGGGGGTGGGGCACTGCTACTGCATGAGCTTGGTCAAATGCAAAAACTTGTCTTGTTAACTATGAATATTGATTGATTATGTGATCGTTTGATTTGATTCCTGTTGTTTGTCTGTTTTCATTGACACATAGAGTGTTTACTTGTTGGTTTAGGTTAAATTCATTTTCCCTGCTGTGCTGCTTATTTAAAACATGTCTTTAATGTCCTTACCAAATACCTGACTATAGCTTTTTTATGTAAATCTATGGCAGGAAGGTGCATAAATCGGTATGTGTATTGGAACTGGTATTGTTTTCTGAGATTGGACACTTTTTGTGGCTTTGTTCTCCTTTTTGTTTCAGCACCCTCATTCCTTTTCTGTCTGAATGAGTCTCGAGCAAAAAACCCTCGAATCTTCTTTTAACTTTGTTGTGCACCACCTTTGATTATCGTAAAACATTACTGTTGGCTCCATATTTAGTTCTAATGCCCTTATTTGTCTTCATAATTTTTATTTGCTGCTTCTGATATGCTTGGATTTTACGGGGTTATATAGCCATTTGGAAAGAAGATAGTGAAAGTTGCCTATATGTTTTTCCTTACAGCGGTCTTATTCTGATTCAAGAAATTCAATATTTGATATTTTGCACCACCATCATGATCCTTATAAGTTCACTCAGAAATTTCTTTGACCGGTCTCTGTTAGTACTGCTACTAATATTATCTTTATCCCATTTGTAAAAGTCTACCGCATTGCTATCCCCCTGAGTCTTGCCTGATCATACAGGCTCAGCTGAAATTCTTACTTTGTTTGACCAAAAACAATGAAGTTCATACTCTACTACTCCCTTTGGCCTTTCATATTGTTTCCTCCTTGCCATTTGTGTATACTTCTTCCGATGAATTCTTCTGGCCTCTGTGCCTTCTTCAGAATTGCCTTGCAAGCTTCTTTCATTAGATACATAAGATGCCACGGACAAAGGCCAATGCATTATCAGCTGGTAAGCCAATTGAACCTCTAAAGCCAAACGAACCTGAAAAGCCAGTTGAATATGAAGAGAAGGTTGATCTTGATGAAGATGATCCTGAAGAGGATGAAGAGGTTGAGTATGAAGAAGTAGAGGAGGAGGAGGAAGTGGAAGAAATCGAAGAAGAGGTGGAAGAAGAAGAGGAGGAGGAAGTTGAAGAAGCAGAAGAGGAGGAGTCTAATAATGCTGATGGAGCTGATGTACAGAAGAACTTTAGTGGAGATGAGATGATGGGTGAAGAAGAGGAGGAGAAGAAAAAACATGCTGAACTTCTTGCCCTTCCTCCGCATGGTTCTGAAGTATACATAGGTAGCATTCCACATGATGCTTCAAATGAAGATTTGAGGGTTTTCTGTGAATCAATAGGAGAGGTTACAGAGGTTAGATCCATCTCTATTTATGAAGTGAATTTAAGGTGTGCTTTGTAAGATTTGTACCAATACCACAATGTTCTGTGGAAACAGGTTCGCATTATGAAAGGCAAAGATTCAGGTGAGAACAAGGGCTTTGCATTTGTGACCTTTAGAACTGCGGAATTAGCTTCTAAAGCCATTGATGAGCTGAATAACACTGAATTCAAGGTACCATAGCCTTTTGTGTGTCATTTCTTTTTGGTTTATTCTTTGCACAACCCAAATGATTGAATGGCGACTTGAATATTGAGTCCAACGTAAAATACAACCAGTAAGCTATATTAAGATAAGTTTCTCTGAGACCCCTTTTCTTTCCTATTAGTTATGTATTCTGCAATTGTTAAATGCTTTTCACATGCTGTCTCTCAGGGTAAAAAAGTGAAGTGTTCAACATCCCAAGCAAAGCACCGTTTGTTCATTGGTAATGTTCCTAGAAGCTGGGGAGAGGAGGATCTAAGGAAGGTTGTCACTGAGGTTGGGCCTGGAGTTACTTCTGTGGAACTGGTTAAGGTCAGAAGTAGTTATGCATCGTTATCGTAGTTGTTGCTAATTGTTGAGTCTCTTTCTTTTTCTGTTCATTTTATTTATTCTTTTTTTCCCTTCTGTTTTCCTTTTTATTTTCTAAATTTTCATGCTTTGAAGATTAAAAAAAAAAATCTTATGTTCTACCAGACAGTGACTTGGTGCACAAGTGTCTTGTGTTGATTTTTTTTAAACTCTTGGTTACAGGATGTAAAGAATACAAGCAATAACCGGGGCTTTGCTTTTGTTGACTACCATAACCATGCATGTGCTGAATATTCGAGGCAAAAGATGATGAGCGCAATATTTAAGCTCGGTGATAATGCTCCAACCGTCAGCTGGGCTGACCCAAAAAACGCTGATTCTTCTGCTGCTTCTCAGGTCTGTTTCAGGGTGCACTTAGAAAATGCAGATGTTCTAGTTCATTGGACCTGCAGGAGTTGCATGTGATGAGATAGATGCCATAATAATACACCGTTTGGAAAAGAGAGGAGGTGTTACATGAGAAACAAGTCTTATCAATCAACTGCTCATTCCCCACTTGATTTTTAATAGCCTTGATGATGAATTGCTGGTGACTTTTATGGTTCCCTTCACTAAATTTGTTGCATTATATTACATGGGCCTGGTTCACATTGGTTATCTATTTTTAGTGTTTCATAGTCATCAGGTCTTCTATTTCATTGTGTACTAGTTTTCAGGCCTTCCTCTTTGATAACGTATGCTTGTCTCATTCAGGTGAAGGCTGTGTATGTTAAGAATTTGCCAAAGAATGTAACGCAAGACCAATTAAAGAAGCAATTCGAACATCATGGGAAAATCACAAAAGTGGTTCTACCACCGGCTAAATCAGGACAGGAAAAAAGTAGAATTGGTTTTGTACATTTTTCAGAGAGGTCAAGTGCTATGAAGGCGTTGAAGAATACAGAAAAATACGAACTGGATGGTGATTATTGCTTTAGTTTCTTAGTAGATTTGCTTTTCTGCATACAATCAAATTCGTCATAGTGCTTGGATTTTTTTGACTTTCAGGTCAAGTTTTGGAATGTTCTCTTGCAAAACCACAGGCAGATCAAAAAGCTGGAGGATCAAATTCACAGAAGTCAGGGTTGCTTCCAACTTATCCTCCTCGTGTTGGTTATGGTTTGGTTGATAGTGCCTATGGTGCTCTTGGTGCAGGATATGCTGCTGCAGGCTTTGCACCGGTGAGTAATATTTAGATGTGTTATACCCTACCCATCTGTGCATATTCTTTTTCATTATTGATTTATTTTTTATGAAGTGTATATTTATTTAGCTTGTGGCCTTTGAAACCTTTTGCTTGATTTAGCCTCTTGGAAAGTATGATAATTGCAGCTTTAGGGTGTCGGCCTATTTTCTGAACCAGAGATACCAAGTTAATCCTTTTGTTTATTTCCATTTCCATTTGAATTTGCATTTCTTCTTTTAGGTACATGGTGATGCTTACTCAACACGATAAGAAACTAATTGTTCCCAAACCATTCTAATAAGCCAGTTTGGTTAATATAGAAAATAAAATCTTGATCTTTGCATTTGTTAATTTTATACAATTATGGCTGTGGGCCAGTTCATGTTGGGGTAATTTAGGTGCTGTAGTTCCTCTGGCCTCATCCCAGGCGGTATTTATGCTTTGCTTTTTCTTTGTTTCGACTTTAAGCCTCAGCAAAGGCTCAGAATTGCCTCTGACAACTCAATATGAGAAATTCAAGGAAACTGTGAAGTTCTTACATGCTGCTCCTTTAAATGATGTTTGTTAAAGAAGGGGGTTTCTCTCTGGTGAGGAGCTGTTTCACATGGCAGACTGTTGAATAATCAAAGAAATGCTTTAATGCATCTTTTGAGCAAGTTTAACTTCAGGAATTCCTGGAGTCCGATGTCATTCTCACAGAAAGGAAACATGACTAGTAAATAACTATTTTGTTATTGTAGAAAGCAACCAGTTTAGACATAATGATCATGAAATTCTTGTTTTTCTTTTCTTTGTTTTTGTTTTTACCCCCAACTAAAGAGAAAGAAACAAAGGATCTGACATTCAGAACCGTGAATTGTGGACTTTCCCTAGTGTTGTGTCCAAGCATCCAATGCAACGTGATGAATAATCAAGGCCTGACATGCTTGGGATGTACACAGGCGTGCATTTTCTTGAAATATTTTGCTGGGCCTGGACACAGGTTGTATATTTGGCGGACATGGTGTGGGAGGAGCCTAGACACATCTTAGGCCAGTTTGTAATGTCTTTTATAATTCTTTGTGGAATGTATCGGGTCTTAGGAATGACATGTAGCTTTTGAAAATGATGGTCTTCATGTGAGTTTAGGAAGAAAGAGAATATGAGAATAAGAATTAATATTGACTGGTTAATGGAGATTAAGAGAGAGCTGAGGAAAAAATAAAGGCTGAGGTTTTGATGTTTTCGTTTTGTGTGCTGATTAACAGAATCACATAGCTGGTTCCTCACTATGAATCACAGGGGGCCGGGGTTTGTACTTCAGGGTTGGGCCAAAAGGGTCCGGCTTTGGAGGATTTCCTCGTCATAAAAAAAAAAAAAGAATCACAAGATTCGAGTTTTTGAAACAGTTGCAGTTGAGGAAGTTTTGGTGGTAAAAGTTGTGTGCTGATTAATAGAATCACATAGCTAGGTCCCCCCCCCCCCCCCATGAATCACAAGACACTGGGTTTTTGAAACACTAGAAGTTGAGGGAGTTTGGGTGGATAAATATTTGGCCATCCCATGGGATTTTAAACTTTGTACCCAAGCTAATGAGTGATTTATCTATATGTATGTTATCTGATTAATTGTATTTATTGTGATACCCCGAATCCCACATGGTGTGGGAGAGGATGAGAAATGGTATAAGGCGAAGTCCCACATTGGATGCTTATTGGGTAGCAGTATAATAATTCCAAGGAGCTTCAAAAACAACCTTGATTAGTCCTTTTGAAGTCAAAGGGCAGATATGGTTAGCACTTTCTTGGGTAGTTACACTTGTCAAAAAAAAAAAAACTTTCTTGGGTAGTTACATTTGTAGTGTCAGAACTTTTCTTTGAGTTTTTGGTACTGGGGATCCTCTCTCCCATCCATATTCCACATTACATGTCTTCAAATAGAGCTGTGTAGATTGTATATATGCTTTGCTATAGAATCTACGGCTATGAATTTCATTAATCTGGCTGACTTCTTGCGCTTGTAAGTGATAATTCTAGATCTTTGCTGATATTTAGACGCTCTTATTGTGCAGCCCCTGATCTATGGAAGGGGACCAACTCCTGCGGGATTGGCAATGATGCCAATGCTTCTGCCTGATGGACGAATCGGATATGTTTTGTAAGCACATTTGTACCCCTTTTGGTTCAACTTTAGATTCCATGGAGACTCAGGTCTGAAATTAAAAGCTATGGACTGGTGTAATATTAATTAAGAGTTAAACCTGGTGAAACTTGAGCATGACCCACTTATGTGGCTGATGCATTTTAAGTTGTAAATATATTTTCCAATCCTACTTGCAATATAGTGTATGTTATGACATGGGAATAAACGGAGGAATTTTTGTTGCTTTGAAGTATATCTGAATTCTTTGTGCTAAAGGCCCTTTTTTTGGTTTTGGTTTTGGTTTTTTGTTTTGTCTCTCACCATTGCAGGCAACATCCAGGACTAGGAGCTCAACCGCAGACTCCACCATCACATCAGAGAAGTGGTGTCAGGGGTGTCGGGGGGAGTGGCAGCAAGAATAGTGGCAGTTCAAGTAGGGGAAGGCACAGCAATGATAGTGGCCATGGGCGCAGGTATCGCCCATACTAATTGCCCCTGGTGAACTCTAAACATTGTACATCCGAAAGTGTTTTCATGAATGTCAAGGCCAAATATTTTTTGTATCCGCATCTTAAAAAGTGTCATTTTATGTTATTGAAGCTTTTTGGTATTCTTCTTCCTTGATTAGTAATTATCGCACAAACTATTAGTTACTTGGCCATATTAGCTTCTTTTTTTGTGATCCTAATATATCCGTTTTATCATCCTTCGATTGGAACTTCTTTTTCCGGGAGAATGGGAGGGTTCTGCGGTTTAAGAAGCTTCAAGTGTGAATGTTACCATTCTGTTCGCAGATGTTGTCTTCTTGCCTGTGGAGATAAAAAGGATGGGGGAAATTCTGATGAATTTCATGGTACGTGTACACGATTTTATATCTTCGTGGACCTTTGTAGGGGCAATTCTTTACCTGTAAATTGCTGTGACCTTTTACCCCTAAAAGCCATGGGATTATGGGAAATTCTGCATCATTTGTAAGTCAACATAATTTATAGAAAGCGAAGGTGATAAGTCATGATGCAATGAACTACTGCCGGCAGTCCGGCGTTGACAGTTTAAATTGTCAGGTACCTCTGTTCCAGGACGGAACTTCGGGAAGTTGTCTGAGAAACAGTTAATCGTGAAGAATATTGTGCTCATAAAAAGGAAAAGAACAAACATAAGCCTTATATCGGTCCCCTTGAAAAGGGAGGAAAAAGGATAAGAAAAGTAATTATACACAATGTACTCCTGCTATTTTCTTGAACGAGGAACTTTTGGAAACAAGGTAAGGTCATTACATAATCTGGATCAATCTAAACTTGCAGGACAACTTTACTGTTATTCCTTTCATGAACCCAGTTATCGGACTGTAATGTTATTTTCTCAATAGCTAACCTCGAGGAGTTAGCTTAGTGATTAAAATTTAGATTTTAGTGATATTTTCATTTCTAAGGTCTCAAATTTAAAAATTTATAGGTATTATCAACTCTTAAGGACTACCTCCAAAACCTTTAGCATAATAATTACCTAATTTGTGTAGAACGGAGAGATCTAGTCCGGGCAAACGGTTAGGAAAAAAAAGGAATTGGGAGAATGAATTCCATCATGCGGATTTTAGACGTGTTACAATAGGCTTTGGGAAACCATACACAAACAGGTTATTTTTCTATCTTCCCTGTATATCTTACTCTATTCTACAGAGAGCTTGCTCATTAGAATTGTTATTTACTCATAACACCCCTCCAAGATTTCCTTATGTTCTGAAGTTTTGATCCATCGCTTTTCTTAGCAAAGGACAATGCTTTCTGGTTGAGAATATAGTCGTCACAAGAGACTCAAGGGAGGGCAGAATCAGGTAGTCTGATCCCGTCATATAAAGGCTTTTAGCTAAAAGCATACAACTACAAGTTATCTTTGTTGCATCTTTGATAAGGTAAAGCTCAATATTCTGGCTCAGTCGCCATGAGTGCCATCCTGGTCTTCCTCGTCTTCATCCATTTCGCCGCTTCCACTTTTACGCGGTGCCTCCTCTTCCATTTTCCTCTTTTTCACTTCTTTCTCCTTTGCCGCTCTCGCCTTCTTTCCAGCATTTTTCTGCCTGAACTCTGAAAAGGAAGCCACGAAGAAAAAATAGAACCTGGTCATGGTACGAAAACCTAATTTAAAAGTATCCAGCCACCAATTATCAACTTGACTGAAAATCTTCATACTAACTAAAGCAGAGCACTTGGATATTGTCATTTCCCATTGTTCAATAGATAGAAAATATCATCAAGCAGCTTGGTTGCTGACATTCAGCATCTATTTAGCTGGAGCAAGAAAATAGGACTACACTTAAACGGCTTACAGACCATATATATATATATATATATATATATATGCAAAATCGCAACTTTCAAAAGCATCTGGACAACCAGGACGTGCTATGCAAACATACTTTATATGGTATATTTTGGCGAAATGCAGAGGGAACATTCTACAAATAATTGTTTTCTTGGTAACTATTGCATGCATTCATCTGCATATTGGGTGCGTATTTTGGACAAGAATGTATACTACATTTATACATGTCAAGAAGTCCCGTATACTTTACAGACCTGAATAAGAGACAAACAGATGACCCAAAGATAATTCTAGATATAAGAGCAGCAAATTAAAACAGAGAAGGCACCCTGTTTTATTGACACGGGAAACTGTGTGAAAATGTTAAGGGTGCTTGAAGATCAGACGAAGGAGAGATTGACCATGTTTGTAATGAGGATTAATTTAGATCACTCGAAAGAAAAACTCACCCCCCTTAAATTTGAAAATGGAATCCGACAAATGATACAAATCTCCCATTTTGAGACCAAACAGAAACTCACTGATATCTGTACTCAACTGTTAGCATCCACTAATCCACCTTCAAGTCCGTCCTACTCACTTCACTCCAAACTGAAGAACTAGAATATGTTTCCAAAAAGTACTGCACCTTCCTAACCTGCCTTCTTTTTTTTTTTTGCGGGGAAATGTTTGGAATGTATTTCTTCCCTCCATGTTCCAATACCTGGACTCATTGCAAAATTTGGGTGGTGGAAGGAAGATTCAAGCATTTGTTGCGCTGAAGACTGAGGACTAAAACTGCTGGCAGAAGATTATTATGTTTTTCTGTGCAAGTTTTCAACCAGAACATTATTCTTTTTCACTTGCTCAGCAGCTATTTGTGAACTCCATGGAACTTAATGAAGGTGGACAGGACTGGATTCTTCAACAATCTTTGAAACCATAGGGATGAAGTTGAAGACCAATTGACAGGAATGCATCATAACTAAGTAGAGGTTATTGATATAACAATACTCATATATTTATAACTTCAAGTAAAAGTGGGATATTAGTAATGAGTACTAGTCTTCAAAGCCTTGAGCTTGTGTTGATCTGATATCTTCAAATTTGCACATAAAATGTGAATCCACAAATATCTTTTACCTCATTACTACTTTACAAAGAACGGTTTTTCCTAAAGACATCAAAAGGATTTCTGACAATGGGGTTTATCTCAAATGTCGTGTTTCAATATCCTCTGAATGAAAGAACCATAAATAGATAATGCAGATTCGATCATATAGCATGATATATGGAAATTTGCTAACCAGCAAGAGAGGCTTTAAGCGGCTTCAGAAACTTCGGAAACTCTATTTCTTCAAGCGCTTTCAGTACATCATCTGCATTGATAGTCTGCCTTTTCGATTCCCTACATATATCATTAGCCCTGCAAGCCTCCGATATCAGAAGAAGTCAATCGTAGAGGCGGATGAAAAAAAGAAAAAAAAAGGGTGGCTTTCTTGAGAAGGGTTAGGTCTGGTAAACCATTTGAACCCGGCTAAACTATTAGTTGGTACTCAAAGGGTGGCTGAGAAGGGTTAGGTCTTAATTTTAAGGTTCTAAGAGGTCCTAGTGAGGACTGAGATGTTGTCAACACATTAATTAATAGAATGAAGGGCTGAGATGTGCTTTATCTTTCTATATTTATTAATGTGTTGGCAACATTTCATCTCTCCGTTAGGACCTCTTAGGACTTTAAGATTAATACCCTAACATTTCTCGATTTTTTATCACTCGAACTACTTATTGATATACGTGGGGTAGGATGAGAATAATTATCTCTCTCGACCGGAACAGACCAATCGAAAATGAGGATTAAATCAATATAAGGAACATATAATTATCCAGTAAGAAGTGCCATTTCTTTTCCATGAGTTTCATTTGCTCAGCCATCCGGGTCCACGATGGTTGGCAAGCAATATTCGATGGGCTGGGAGTGAGGCTAGTCAGAGGGAGAGATCCGTTTTAGATTGGTTTAGGAGGAGAGGGAGAGGTCCGTTCTCGTTTATTCTAACTTTATGGGCTTAAAGCAACCCTGTTGGGCCTAGAGGGTGATCCGGTTATGCCTAATCAGTACCCATGCGAATGGTGGTACAAGGATTTCTCCCTCCACAATTTCAACAAATTTCATTAATCTTTGAAAATTCTACACTCTGCTAAGATATGTAAGATATAAGTTCTGAGATGTTTCGTTTGGACTTTGGGTTTTAGTAGAAGTGGGCCGTAAAGATTAGGGAATATGGACCGAGTCCAGCTCATCTCCTGGCCCAAGATGCTCTCCATCGACTACCTCGAAATATTTGTGCAATTTGGATATGACATGTCTTTCGCATTGTCGTAGGGGCTGTTCGGTTGTATAGTATTTTGAGGATTTTTTTGTGTTTTGAGAATTTTTATGTGATGTTAACTTTATTGGTATGCGTGTTGTAGTTATTTTTATGTAGGGTTAAAAATGATGTTTAGTTGTGAATATTTTGTATTCAAAAAAATCTTAAAATTTTTTTGTGGCCGAACAGACTCCTAGAATGATGCTCGGGAGATATATGGTTCTGCTCTCAATTTCACTACTTTAGTTTCTACATTTTTTGCCCCTCCTTACGTTTTTTTTTGTTTAAATTAAATACTAAAATTAGAATAAACGAGATTTTTAGATAATTTCATGTAAGATTTTTTATTTTTTATTTTTTATAATTTTATTTTCTTTTCTTTTACACAAATCAAAGCAGTACTGCATAAATGTGCTGCAGTCTTTGTAATATTAAGAAGTTTTTTTTTTGGGTAAACGACAAGTTTATTCCAAAAGAACCAAACAAAGGGCCCATCCCTTAGATACAAAGAGAGCACCGACCAATGAAGGTCTCAAAACACAGAAAAGAGAAACAAACGCGAAAATAAAGGAAATTCACATTGCCAATTAGAGACAAATATTCCGGTTGCGGGCTAACTTCAAGTTAACAGGGGTGTGGGGAAACCTGCACAAGACAACTCTATTCTTAACATTGCAAACAACGTCAGCAAGCACATCCACCAACATGCGTCTCTTATTGCAATACATCCTCTGATTGCGTTCCTTTCATATTCCATAGACATATTAAGAAGTTACCCAAAAAAAATCTCTAGATAAGAAAAGATACTTAAATCTAAGTCATGTGATCATGTTTCCGTCAAATCTGGATAAGAAAAGAGAACAATAAAGAATCTCTCTTTCATACGCTCTCAATTTGAGATGGTGAACTTGTACAGTTGTACACAACATATGTGAGCAAGATCCCATTATGATATTGGACGAAATTATTGTTTGCTGCTTTTCTTCCCATGACGACAGTGGACGAAATTATTGTGTGCAGCTTTTCTTAGTGCCCGACATACTTTACTACAGAACAATGGATGTATTGGATCACTGTGAAGCATTAAGATTCTCTGAACGCAGAAAAATTCTGAGGCAAAACCAAATTAAAATTTTGCAAATAATTAAAGGGTGGAAGCGGATGTCTGAAATCAGACAAATTTTGATCGAGTCTGTGCTTTTTTTTTCGGCCTACTGATTGGCCACGGAAAACAAAGCAGAGGATTCAGAAATACCCGCAATTAATTAAGTTTGTCCATAGAAAAAGCTTGTGCTCAGGGTTATATTTCTGAGGTTTAATTTCAACAAGAGCTGAGGTTGAGGCAGACCCAAAAAGAAAGGTCTTGCTCTATTGATTCGGCTACGGGCATCCATCACAGCTCTCTCTCACCCTTTTTAAACTTTTGATTTTATGAAATTCTTCTGTCTGCGAATGAAGAATAGAAGTTAAAAAGAAAGAAATATCCTCAGCTATGGGGAGAAAATCGGCACTTCGAAAACTAAGCATATCAAATGCAAAGCAGTGGGAATATTGTCTATTTCGAGAAAGAACAAAGCAGCTTAAAGTTGCAGAATTAAAGAATCCAATGGGATCAGAGATCAGGTCGCAGCTCACCATCTAAACGAGAGACTTGTACCGTCTGAGAATCCAATGACCACAGTGCTTCCTCCGATGTGCAAGTGGCCCAGTGCCAATTAGCCAGGAAATAAAAGTTTTAGATTTCTTTCTGTTCATTTTTGTGGCATTGCTTTGTTTACTCACGTGGTGAGGGTCCAGTCCAGAGCATTTGGCCACATTCAATAATAGAGAGCAGAGAGCAGATCAACAAATAAAGTTAGATTGTTTAACAAAAAATAAAATAAAAGTTAGATTCCACCAATCATATCACTAAAGCAAGAAGATATTTTAGGCAATTGCATATGAGGTGGGGTTCGCTCTCCACTCACTAAAGCAAGAACTAAGAAGATATGTCCATCACTGCCCAGTGCTTGGTAGCTTCGCGTGTGATCAATATAACCCAGCTGTCCAGTTCAGAAGCGAAAGATAGCTTGCAATCTCATTTTGCTCTACTCTTTGCGATCACTATAAACCTGATTCCTTCCACTGCTAAGTAGAAAAAAGATGGCCGAGGTTGCTAGCTTACTTCTCTCTCCCTTCTTCCAAGCGTTTTTTGAAAAGGTGGCCTCTCGCGAGTTCGTTGACTTCTTTCGACGACGGAAACTGGACGAAGCTCTCTTGAAGAAACTGAGGATAGTATTGTTGTCTGTGAACGGAGTGCTCGAAGATGCGGAGGAAAAGCAAGTCAAAAGTCCTACGGTGAAAACATGGCTTGATGAGCTGAAAGATGCTGTTTTTGAGGCGGAGGACATCTTGGACGAGATTGATACTGAAGCCTTGCGGTCCAAGTTGGATGCTGAATTCCAGACCAGTACTGCCAGTAAGGTACGAAAATCCATCTCAACTTCTCTGAATCCTTTTGGCAAGGAGATAGAACCAAAGATAAAAGAGGTACTGGAGAGACTGGAATATTTAGTAAAACAAATAGATGCCATTGGTCTAAAACAAAGCGTCGGAGAGAAGCCATCAGCAAAACATCCCACGACTTCTTTAGTTGATGAATCTGGCATTTTTGGTAGGATTGAGGATAAGGAGGGGATAATTGAGTCGTTGCTCTCAGATGAAGTAAGTGGAAAGGGGTTGTGTGTGATTACTATCGTGGGCATGGGAGGTATTGGCAAGACCACCCTTGCTCAGCTTGTATATGATGATAACAGGATAAAAGAGCATTTCGATCTTAAGGCATGGGTTTGCGTTTCGAACGAGTTTGACGTCTCTGAGATTACAAAAACAATTCTGGAGAGAGTCGGTTCGTCAACTGATAGTAACGGAAGGAATCTAGATTGGCTTCAAGTTACATTGAAAGAGAAAATAATGGGGAAAAAATTTCTGATTGTTTTAGATGATGTTTGGAGTGAGAATTATGCTGATTGGGAGGCTTTAAGCAATCCATTTACATATGGGGCACAAGGGAGTAAGGTCATCGTAACCACACGAGCACAACGTGTTGCAGTAGCCATGCGCAGTACGGAAACTCATTGTCTAAAGCAATTATCTGAAGAAGATTGCTGGTCATTATTTGCAAAACATGCATTTCGTGACGGTGACTCGGAGGCATATCCAAAACTGCAAGCAATAGGTAGAGAAATTGTTAAAAAGTGTCATGGACTACCTTTAGCAGCTAAGGCAATTGGGTCTCTTCTATGGTCTAATCTAGATACTAATGAATGGAATAAGATCTTGAAGAGTGAATTATGGGATTTGCAGAATGACATCGTTATTCCGGCTCTAAGGCTAAGTTATCAATACTTGCCATCCCATCTAAAAAGGTGCTTTGCTTATTGTTCCATATTCCCACAAGATTATCGTTTTGAGAAGGATAAGTTAATTTTATTATGGATGGCAGAAGGTTTCTTGCAGCAATCCGAGGAAAAAACGTTGGAACAAGTTGGTAATGATTATTTTTGTGATCTTGTAGCGAGATCATTGTTGCAACACAATAGTGACTATATGGGGGCTTGTTTTGTAATGCACGATCTTGTGAATGACTTGGCAAGGCTTGTATCTGGAAAATTTGTCTTTCTGTTGGAAGGTGAAAATTATTTTGAAATAGAGAACAAGGCTCGCCACTTCTCAGCTTTCAATAAAAGCTTTGACGATATTAAGAAGTTGGAGACGCTTTACAAGGCTAAGGGGATGCGTACATTCCTCCCAATAAATGTTAATTATGAGAAGCAGATCTTAGCTAAAGCGTTGATGCTTGATTTATTGCCAATGTTAAGATGCTTGCGAGTGCTCTCTTTGAGTCACTTTGAAAATGTCACTGAGTTGCCAGATTCAATCAGCAAAGTCAAACATCTACGATATTTGGATCTTTCCCGCACTTCAATTAGAAAGCTTTCCGACTCTGTATGTAAGTTGTGCAATTTACAGACATTGAAGTTAGAATATTGTCGATTTCTCACTATATTGCCAAGAGAGATGCCCAAACTTGTTAATTTGCGTCATCTTGTTTTTGAGGGAACTCCCATAGAGCAGATGCCAGTAGGATTGGGTCGGCTAAGATCTCTCCAGACTTGGACGAAATTCATCATCAGCAAACGTGGTGGCTCAAGTGTTGGAGAGTTAGGGAAACTTGCAAATCTCAGGGGAAGCCTTTCTATCTCGGGGCTCCAAAATGTTGTATCTGCTGCAGATGCTTTGGATGCAGGCTTAAAGAATATGCAGTACCTTGAGAAGTTGACGTTGGCATGGGATGCTGATAGTGGTGTTGCTGAAAGTCAAATCATTGTCGTATTGGATAGTCTTCAGCCTCATTCAAACTTGAAAAGGCTCACTATCGACAGCTATTGCGGTAGAAGTTTTCCAGATTGGGTGGGACAATCTTCACTCTCTAATATAACGTCTATTTCTCTGTCCATGTGTAAATATTGCTGTGCGTTGCCAGTGTTTGGGCAGCTACCCTCTCTGGAAAATCTAAACATTTGTGGCTTTAATGAAATTACTACAGTGGGCCTGGAGTTCTATGGCAGTGGCTGTTCTTCGATTCAGCCATTTGGAGCCTTGAAATCTCTCATGTTCAAGGATATGCCGGAGTGGGAGAATTGGATCAATTGTTTCGGTGCTAATAGTGAAGATGTAGCTACCCCCAAGGGTTTGGTGTGGTGGTAAGGCTTCGGCTTGGGTTCTAACATGTCCCAAGTTCGAGCCCCAACATCCCCATTATCGCCCTTGACTTATCTGCTCCCTGGGTTGTGGGGTCGGTCCAGTGGGCCGGGGTTTGTACTTCAGGGTTGGGCCAAAAGGGTCCGGCTTTGGGGAATTTCCTCGTCATCAAAAATTTTAAAAAACAAAAATAGTGAAGATGTAGCCATTTTTACTAATCTTGAAAGCCTTGCGATTCTCAATTGTCCAAAGCTAACAGGAGCGTTGCCCATCCATCTTCCTTCTTTACTCGAACTTCGGATCCTAGATTGTCCGCGGCTGGTGGCTTCACTCCCTAGGGCTCCTAGTCTAAGTGAATTGATGCTAGCAAATTGTAACGGCGTTCAGTTACAGGAATTGCCAGCTGGATTGAAGAGTCTCTTCATCGATGGTTATGATGCGCTAGAGTCCTTACCAGAGGGAATAATTGACTCCAACGGCTGTCTTTTATCTACGTTGAATAGTCTTCAGATCGCAAACTGTCGGAAGTTAGAGCTCCCAATGCACTTCAGCTATTCATCCCTTCATTACTTGTTGTTGATTGACAGTTGTGATTCCCTCTCGCGCCTTCACGTGACTGGTAATATCAGAATCAAGGGATGTAGGAATTTGGAGTCTCTCGTACAACAACACGAACACGATTCAGTGGCCAAGTGGATACTCATTGAAGATTGCCCTATGTTTGTATCCTTTCCCCACGGAGGATTGCGTGCCTCGAATCTTACAAATTTTCACATCTGTAATTGTCCGAGTCTGACGTCACTACCAGACAAGGTCCACACGCTGCTTCCCTCTCTACAGTCTTTGTGGTTAATGGATTGTGCAGAAATTGAGTCATTTCCTGAAGGGGGCTTGCCTTCCACTCTCAACCAAGTTCGCATCGTCAATTGTGACAAACTCGTTTCCAACAGGATGAGATGGGGTTTGCAAAAACTCCACTCTCTTAAAGAATTCAAAATTGGAGGCAAATTAGAAGATGTGGAGTCCTTTCCAGAGGAGGGGTTGCTGCCCGACAGTCTGACCCATCTTATCGTCTCTGATTTTCCAAATATGGAATCTCTGGACAAGAAGGGCCTTCGCCACCTCACCTCTTTTAGATGTTTGGAGATCGTTGACTGCCCTAAGTTCAAGTTCCTGCCAGAAAACGGGTTGCCTGCCTCCCTTAGATCTTTGAGCATCGATTTGTGCCCTGAGTTCAAGTTCCTGCCAGAAAACGGGTTGCCTGCCACTCTTGGATCTTTAGAGATCACTAAATGTCCTTCGTTAGAGAAACAGTTGGAAAGGAAAAAGGGAAAAGAATGGAGAAAGATTGCTCATGTCCCTTGCGTTAAGATTAATGACAGCTTAATTTGAAGAGCTCAAAGTCCCCTGCATAGATGGACTGCGGCAACAGTATTTCAGTTTTTACTTTTAGGTATTTATTTCTGTTTTCGTTTTTCTCTTCTCAACTAGCTAGTAATTTCTCAATAAGATTTACCATTTGTTCTTAACATTTGCTTAAAACCATTCTTTAATGAAACAGAATGGCTTGCCCACTCGTTCAATCTTGCTCTACTCGGAAACTACAATTCAAAGACTATTCGGTCTCTGCGATGCTTTGGAGTGTACAGAGCTGGGGATACTCAATTCCTGTATGTTTGTTTCGCTGATATTTATTTTTGCAGGTCTCCATTTCACTATGGTATCCTGAATTCCTTATGCTTTCTTTTTTTTGTTCAATTTTCACTGACAGATTTGGATGTGCTTCGAATCGACTTGTCTCAATCCTGTGAGGATTTCTATCCTATACAGAGTCCTCTCCTGACTTCATTACAGGAGCCCGACTGGCATGGTTAGCTCTCTAGAGTTTGCACTTTTATTGGTACTGAAGGACAAGAAGAAGTAAGTGAATGATTGGCCTCTGAGACTAAATTCTTTACAATATTTATTTGTTGACTAGTAGAATATTTAATTCATGTTTGAGGTGATTTTTAGCATAGTATTTCCAGGTTGCTCTGACCTTTCCTTTGGTTTCTCGAGCAAAGCTAATCGCTTCAAAATTCATTCTTTCCTAACTTAATTTGAAGCATAAAATGATAGTCCTTTTATAACCTCGAAGCCATGATCTTTGTGACTAAGTGACCCAAGAATATCATCTGATGCACTGTTATGCGAAATTTCTATTTCTACTATGCTTATGATGTTATTTCTTTGTGGAGTTAGACATTTTTGTTACCTTTTGATGAATAGCCACTAAAACTTGGTGACAGCCAACAGGACTCGTGTTCTGGTGGCAAATCGTGATCACAGAGAATAGCTGCTGAAATGTACAATTCAAATTTTCATTCATTACCAATCTCTTGAAAACAACCATCGAGGAAGAGGCTATCAATGGCAAAGTAGGATTCTTGTGACTGCTATATAAAGGAAGTCGTGTGCAGTTTGTGATACCCTCAGTAATCATAATTTGGAACAGTGAAACTTAAGCAGGGTTGTAGATAACGATGTTATGTATCAACTAAACACTGCAGGTCTATTTTCAATGGAGCTTCCTTCTTTAGCCTTACCATTTCTTTTGTTTTTTCAGTTCTTTTTTGTATCTTTTTCTGAGTGCAAATGCACAGATGAAACTAGAAAAAAAAAAGATACAGATACTTATCATTTTCAGATTTTTGCAGCTAAAGCCATTGACATGGTCTAGGCAAACAAGAAGGTGTTGGTGCATAAAGGAGTGAAAGAGGGGGCACTAGAAGCAGCAAGGAAGGTCAGCAGAAGTAGCAGGGTGCATGTGGACGCTTGGAAGAAGAAAGCTGAGGAAGCTCAACCCACACCATGAAGACCACAACCACCCCAATTGATTAAAGTAAATTTCGATGCAGCACTAAGTGATGACTACTCGGCAATGGCAGGAGTTGTAAAGAATTCCAATGGTGATGTGTTGCATGTAGCAGTAGAAAAAATATCAAACTCTGATCCAACTAAAGGAGAACCAGAAGCAGCAAGACTGGGAACAATGGAACCAACCAGACAAGGACACAAGAATATAATTTTGGAGGGAGACTTTCAGAAGGTAATAGATGAGCTCAAGAATTTTCCAAGGAGGACCGACTGGAGAATCCATAACATCCTTTATGTGGGGAGCCTTAAATTATGAGTTTCTAAGTAAATGTTATATTTGGGAGTTCTCTTATGGTTTTTGCATATGACATTCAGTATCACTACTTCAGGCTTCTGTAATTTCTGTTTGTCTATTTTAAACTTCATATCAGGGAAAAGCAAGTCAAGCTGAAATTTTGCCCTCATTTGTTGAGGAAGTACGTGACTCACGGCATGAACCACGAAATAAAATCAAGGCTGAAGTTACGTAAGGTTACCTAAATAGAAAAGTCAGCACATCTCCCAAATCTGGCCAGAATTATGTAAATTGATTTTGGAGCGTATAGGTTGATTTGGTATTTAATTATTTGTCGTTCAGCTTTGTATATAAATAGAGGCCGATGAGCTTGTAAATAAATCATCGAATAGAACATAAAAACTTGTTCTTCATTCTTCTTTCTTTCTCCCTCTAATTCTTACTCTGATTTTTGCTTTATTCAGGACCAGCGCTCGATGAAGATGATTGGGATGGGAACTGAGCGCAACGGCCTGTACCACTTTACCAACACCAGGAGTACATGTTGTCAGGTGTCTGTCTCCACTTCCCACACATGGCATTGTCGTTTGGGTCACCTTTCGAATAAAACTGTGTCTTTTCTTTCTAATAAAATCCCTGACATTTGTAGTTCTGATTTGCAATCCTGTTCAATTTGCCCACTGGCTAAACAAACTCGTACATCTTTTCCATCTAGTTCAATATCTACTCTTAGACCTTTTGAACTAATACATGTAGATATTTGGGGGGGGGGGCCTCGCATCCCTTCCACTAATGGTGCACAATAT
This sequence comes from Myrica gale, assembly GCA_963930655.1. Classification (NCBI taxonomy): domain Eukaryota; kingdom Viridiplantae; phylum Streptophyta; class Magnoliopsida; order Fagales; family Myricaceae; genus Myrica; species Myrica gale. Next base: position 5,744,086 of record OZ005602.1, on the reverse strand, counting down.
TTTCTCACCATTGTGGACGACTTTACCCGCAGTACCTGGGTGTACCTCATGGGACACAAATATGATGCTCTCTCCCTTCTAAAATCCTTCGTTCACCTTGTGGAAAATCAATTCTCCACCACTATCAAAATAATACGGAGTGACAATGGGCCTGAATTCGTCATGCCATCCTTCTATACACCCAAAGGTATCATTCATCAAACCAGCTGTGTCTCCACCCCACAACAAAACGGAGTGGTCGAACGTAAACATCGTCATCTCCTCAACGTTGCCAGAGCTCTACTCTTCCAAGCACACATGCCTACACATTTTTGGGGAGATACAGTACTCACAGCCACTTATCTCATCAACCGAACCCCTTCTCCAGTTTTAGGTGGATTGTCTCCCTATGAAAAATTATATGACACTCAACCCACATACCGCCATCTCAGAGTCTTTGGATGCTTATGCTTTGCTTCCACTCACCACCAACACCCTTCCAAATTCGACCCCAGAGCTACTCAATGTGCTTTCCTTGGCTATCCATATGGGAAAAAGGGATATCGTCTATACGACCTTAGTACACAAAAGGTATTTGTTTCTCGTGATGTTATCTTCCATGAAGATTCTTTTCCCTTTGCCTTCACCGCACCCACTCATACAGAACCCACCTTCACTTGCCCTCTCCCTCACCTCGCTCAATCCTCAGATGACATACCTCCATTACCATCTACACCACCCCCTTCTCCTCCTGCACCTCGTCGATCTAGTCGTCCTACGCAACCACCAACATACTTGCAGGACTTTCATGTGGATCAGGTCTTACCGTCTCGGCCCGCTCAATCATCCGACTCTGCAATGGTCCGTTCCTCAGGTACTCCCTATTCTCTCACTAATTTTCTTTCTTATTCCCGTTTATCTCCCTCTCACCGTGCCTTCACCACAGCCTTATCCCTTGCCAAAGAACCACACTCTTTCTTACAGGCCATGACTGATCCTAACTGGCGCACCGCCATGCGTGCTGAAATTGATGCTCTCGAGTTCAACAATACTTGGACACTCACTCCCCTCCCTCCTGGAAAGAAACCCATTGGCTGCAAATGGGTCTACAAGATCAAATATCATCCTGATGGTACCATCGACCGGTACAAAGCTCGCTTGGTTGCGAAGGGGTACAACCAACAAGAGGGAATTGACTACACCGAAACATTTGCTCCCGTTGCTAAGATGACTACCGTTCGGTCCCTCTTGGCCCTTGCTTCTATTCATAACTGGCATCTGCATCAACTAGATGTTAACAACGCCTTCCTTTATGGCGATCTTAAGGAAGAAGTCTATATGGAGCTTCCCCCTGGATTCGGCCAAAAGGGGGAGACTAGAGTCTGCAAGCTCATCAAATCTTTATATGGTCTCAAACAGGCTTCGAGACAATGGTATGCCAAACTCTCATCCACCCTCATTGATGCTGGATATAAACAGTCCAAAGCAGACTACTCTATGTTTGTCCGATCCCATGAAGGGACATTTACTGTCATTCTAGTCTATGTGGATGATATCATTGTTGCAGGAAACAGCTTAGAGCAAATCAATGAGATCAAGAATCATCTAAGCGACCGATTCAAACTCAAGGATCTGGGAACCCTAAAATACTTTCTGGGAATCGAGGTGGCTCGCTCGGCTAAAGGAATTTTTCTATCTCAAAGGAAGTATGCACTCGAGATATTAGAAGACACTGGTTTCCTTGGAGCTAAGCCTAGCAATTTTCCTATGGAGCAAAATCTCGCACTCAGTGAGAATGAGGGTGAACTCATCACAGATCCTTCCTCATACAGAAGACTCGTTGGGATATTGATTTATCTGGCCATCACAAGACCAGACTTAGCCTACTCAGTACATGTGCTAAGTCAATTCATGGAAAAGCCAAGGATACCACACTTGGATGCAGCACATAGAGTTTTACGGTACCTGAAGAAATCTCCAGGCCAAGGAATTTTCTTAGCAGCTTCTAGCAAAGTGCAGCTTCATGCGTATTGTGATGCAGATTGGGCACGCTGCAGAGACACCAAACGATCAGTCACCGGGTACTGTATCCTACTAGGAGATTCGCCAATTTCTTGGAAGACAAAGAAACAGACTACAGTTTCACGCTCTTCAGCCGAAGCAGAGTATAGATCTATGGCTTCTACATGCTGTGAGATTACTTGGCTAAAATCTCTACTCTCAGACCTTGAAGTAATGCATCCTCAACCGGTTAAATTATATTGTGACAACAAGGCTGCTATACACATAGCCTCCAACCCAGTATTTCATGAAAGAACCAAGCATATCGAGATAGACTGCCATGTAGTTCGAGAAAGACTCCAGAATGGGATTATTCAAACAGTCTACATGCATACAAGTCAGCAACCTGCTGATCTTTTTACCAAGGCTCTTGGGCTAACACAATTTGATCATTTACTCAGCAAGTTGGGTGTAATGAATATCCACGCCAACTTGAGGGGGAGTGTTGAGGAAGTACGTGACTCACGGCATGAACCACGGAATAAAATCAAGGCTGAAGTTACGTAAGGTTACCTAAATAGAAAAGTCAGCACATCTCCCAAATCTGGCCAGAATTATGTAAATTGATTTTGGAGCGTATAGGTTGATTTGGTATTTAATTATTTGTCGTTCAGCTTTGTATATAAATAGAGGCCGATGAGCTTGTAAATAAATCATCGAATAGAACATAAAAACTTGTTCTTCATTCTTCTTTCTTTCTCCCTCTAATTCTTACTCTGATTTTCACATCATTCGTCCTCATTATGATTGTGCAGGTGTCCTACGTTTTCTTTTTCCCTTTTCAATGCAAATTCCACATTGCTCTATACACTGGAGGGGTGTTCCAAAGCCTCCACTCACTGACTTTGAAATGAAACGACAATATGTGATGGTTTGGGGCAATGCTGCTGGTATTCAGTTCCACTATTCAGTTTTTGGTTCTTTGTAATCTCCAATTAGGGGAGACATGATAGGTCCCAGTAATTTCTTGAAAGGTCAAAAGGCTTAAAAGTTAGCAGATAGCAGAAGTAGCAGAATCCATGTGACCTAAGCTCTGGTTCTTCAACAAAAGAATTGTGAATACAGATGGGGATTTGGGATTGGGGGATTAGGGAATTGGGGCTTGTGCTTGATCCATCTACCCGATCCCTCCCACAATACTTGGACGAGGTGCACCATCAGCATGTTGACCGGTCATGTCCAATTGGCTTAGTGGACTCGTGTCACCAAATGAGTGGGGTTGACATGTTTAAATATGCCAAGTAGCGTTTTCCTATTGGGAGAAAAGACATAGGAGGTCCGGAGACACCCGTATCAGGCCATATCCGATGTTAGCATTCTGTCGTGGTTCTATTAAAAATTCCCCTCCACTGCAAAATGTTCGGGAGCGATAGTTACTACCCAGAAACGCGGGACCATCACTATAGTCCCACAAGATTGCAGTTGGTTTTAAAGTGAATGTTGGATCCGAAGATGCCCTGCTTGCAGCACACCCGCTCTTGAGTGCTCATATTTTTAGATCCCAAACTAAATTGAGCTCACTTACTTACCAAGATATATATATGACAATAAATTATAAAATTCCAAATGTTCATATTTGCAATAATGGTTTTTGCTTTCAAACTACTTTTGTTATGGTTAAAAATTTAACTTCTAAAGTTATTTTAGGTAATCCTTTTTTATCTTTTTTATATCCTTTTATGGTTACTGAACAAGGGATAACTTCTCGTGTGCTTGGTTATGAAGTTACTTTTAATTTCTATTATCCTCCTTTTTCTCGAGATATTCAAGTTTTAAAAAACATTTCGATATCAAAAGAAATTAATATTTTAAATAAAACAAAAGTTCTTCGTAAACAACAACATTTACAATTTTTACAGAAAGAAATTATGTATAAACAAATCGATGAACAGATTAATAATGAACAGTTACAACAAGCCATTAAAAAATATCAACAAATATTAGAAGATACTATTTGCTCGTCTGTTCCTAATGCTTTTTGGAATAGAAAACAACATATCATTACTCTTCCTTATGAATCTGATTTTTCTGAGAAAAATATACCTACCAAAGCTCGACCCATACAAATGAATAATGAATATTTAGAAATTTGTAAAAAAGAAATACAATCTTTAATTGATAAAAAATTAATTCGCCCTTCTAAGTCTCCTTGGAGTTGTGCTGCTTTTTATGTAATGAATGCTGCTGAAAAAGAACGTGGTGTCCCTCGACTTGTTATTAACTATAAACCTTTAAATAAAGTTTTAAGATGGATAAGATATCAAATCCCTAATAAAAAAGATTTGCTTAACAGATTGCATGATGCTTGTGTTTTTTTCTAAATTTGATATGAAGTCTGGATATTACCAAATACAAATTGCTGAACACGATCGATATAAAACTGCTTTTACAGTTCCTTTCGGTCATTTTGAATGGAATGTTATGCCTTTTGATTTGAAAAATGCCCCTTCTGAATTTCAAAACATTATGAATGATATATTTAATCTCTATTCTTCTTTTGCTTTAGTTTATATTGATGATGTTCTAATCTTTTCTAAATCAATAAAACAAAATTGGTATCATTTGAATAAATTTCAAAAGATCATTGAACAAAATGGTTTAGTTGTATCTGCTCCTAAAATAAAATTATTTCAGTCAAAAATAAGATTTTTAGGTCATACCATATATCAAGGTACTATTACACCAATATCTCGCGCTATTGAATTTGCTGATAAATTTGCTGATAAAAAACTGATAAACAACAATTACAATGATTTCTTGGTAGTTTAAATTATATTGGTGAATTTTATAAAGATTTAAGAAAAATATGCAAACCTTTGTTTGATAGATTAAAGAAAAAACCTTCCCCTTGGACTGATCAACACACAGAAATAATTAAACAAATAAAGAAGCATGTAAAACATTTGCCTGGTCTTGGAATAGCATCACCTCATGCATTTAAAATTGTCGAAACAGATGCATCTAATATAGGTTATGGTGGCATATTAAAACAACGTATGCATCCAGATGACAATGAAAAAAATAGTACGATATCATTCTCATGCATGGAATATCACGCAGCAAAAGTATAGTACTGTAAAGCAAGAAGTTCTGGCAATAGTACTTTGTGTTTCTAAATTTCAAGACGATTTATTAAATCAAGCTTTTTTAATTCGTGTCGATTGTCATTCTGCCAAAGATATTTTGATGAAAGATGTTAAAAATCTTGCTTCTAAACATTTGTTTGCCCGATGGCAAGGTATTTTATCTGTTTTTGATTTTGATATTGAATATATAAAAGGTTCTCAAAATTCTGTTCCTGATTTTCTAACTCGTGAATTTTTACAGGGTAAAATAAAAAATGAGTAACAAATCTTCCTCTGAGCAATCCTCTAATTTTCCTCCTTTGCCTCCTTTTGTTTATCGTGGTAATACTCGTCCACCTGGTCCTCGTCCTCCTGGTCCACGGCCTGGTGCCGTTCCAATTCAAAATCAATTTACTATTTTAGGCCAAATACCTCATATTCCTCCAATATCAAGTCCTTTAGCTTCTGAGCCTCCTCCAATGACTGTCACCTTTAGTCAAAAGGTTTCTTCTTCAATACCATCTACCCCTGTTACTCCAATATCACCTCCTTTACCTGATGTTAACCCTTTAATGCCTAAATCATATATCAGATTAGTGTGTTTCGTGGAAAGCCCATATGACAATGAGTGTGACCCATACAAAGTTGCTGCAAAAATATTACATCCAGAATGGAACTATGTTCCAAAGCATCCTTTATTTACTCAAGCTTTTTATCAACATGTTTTAAAGGATACAAAGTCTGTTGAATTTGAAACCACTCCCTACAAATTTGACTCGTCAAGAGTTGGTTTTTCTAAATTCACAATACGCAGGATAATATCACAAAAAGAGTGGGGTCCACCTTGGACTCTACGTTCTCTTTCTGAATCTTTTAACAATATCAAAACAATTTCATATTACGATTACATTGACGCATGGACATATACTTTATTTTTTGAAAATAATAACCATCGTCATACTTGGTTTATACGTTTTAAAGGATTCCATGGTACGGAACCGATACCCTATTGGTTTCTCCGGTGGTGGGACCGATTCGGTCCAGATGAAAAACTTTTTCCTGAAAGTCTCAAGAAAGCATATGATCAATGGGCTGTCAACCCTCATGATACACCTTCCCTAGACAGATATCCAGCCATGAAAAACCCTCCGTTCAAAAATATACCTGTCCTTCTCCGTTTCTATATACAGTTTAACCTTGTCCCTTGGATTTTCTGTTGGAAGTTTGTTTTTTCTCAAGAAGACCATGTCAAAATATTGGCCCAGAAATTTTTCATTAAATGGTGGAACGTTTACACCACCGATAATATCATTAATTCCATTGCCAAAGCCAAAACCCAAATATCAAACCATCCTCAATTCCTTGCTCAGAGAAGTCAATTACAGGCTAAACTTGCTGCTGCCCAAAATAAAGATGATTATAAAAATCAATTGCTCGAAGTTCTATCCCAGCTGTCACAAGAAGATGAAAATAATGCCACCTCGGCATCCAATTCTGCTCTCAGTTCAATACCACAATATCAAGATGCTCAAGACCCTTTTGATGGATACGAAGTTCATTTATCCGATGAAGAAATAAATGCTATAAATCAACAGTTCCTTTGATGATGCAAGCATGACGTCAATATCAATAATGTCAGTGATGTAATTTTTCAAGCTATCAAGGATAAATATCTGAATATCAAGGTCAAGATAGTCTTTTCAAGATGAAGATTACTGTTCTGCCGACAGTCGCCGACAAAGCACTGTTCAGGATACTATTGCTTTACCTGTTCATCTACTGTTCCCGACAAAAATCACTATTCATCTACAGTACTCTGCCGACAGGTACTGTTTTACTTTCCAAAAATACCTTTCCTATTCAAAAATATCGGAGGACATTTCTCGTCCTTTTCTCTTCTCTCTTTTCTATATAAACGTTCATTTCGTCTCTCATTTCACGAATCGAAAACTCTCAGCCTTTCTTTCTCCGAAATCTCTCAGCCTTCCTTTCTCCGAAATCTCTCAGCCTTCTCTTATCAACCTTCTCCTACCCTCAACTAAATCTCTTCCTTTTCCTTAAAACTTCTACGCCTTCAATCTTCTACATACCATCTATAATTCCTTTCCCTTTATTATTTTTCCAGTTTCTCATATATCAACTCTTCCTGTCAAGTTTGTCAAGTTTCAAATTCCTGTTTTCAAGTCTTCAATATTGTAAGTTTGCTTTTAAGTTTGAATCTTGTAACCTGTAAAACTTTTAATTTTCAATATGAGTCAAGATCTTTCTGTATTAATTGCCATTACTTTATTGCTTAATGATACTATGAATACGCTGCTTAATGTATGTTTGAAGAATATGATAGTGACTGCACATTATATTCAACGGATAGTGATAACTCACAATCTGGTGATAATTTTAACGACTACAACACCTGGGCATAATTTTCATCAGCTTGAGATAAACGTTCAGTTGATTTTTCAAAATATTTGGAATCAATTAATCCTTCTTGAATACAATTTAAATCAGCACCAGAATCAATTAAAGCAACAACAGTGAAGGAAAAATCTTTAATACGAATAGTAACTTCAAAATACCATTTTTGAAAAATAATTCTATCTATTATTTGTAAGAAAGCTTCGGTAGACTGTATTTGCGTATCTATGTCAGGAGGTTCAGAAGATGAGGGTATATCTGATATTGTTAGTTTTTGAGTTTTTAAAAGACAAATTTCGGTTAATAAATGATCGGTGATATTTGTTAAACTTATCTGAGAGTTTTGCAACTGTTTTATTTCTTGCTTAAGAATTTGTATTTCTTTTTGTAAATCTTGTATTGTAGCAGGTTTGTTTGAATTATTAAATCTAGCTAATATTTTACTATAATCATAATGAACTGTGGGTTGTTTATTCGAAAAAGAGGATGAATAAGATTGTATTTCCATATTTTTCATTTTTACGAGAAACTCATGCTGTATATCTTTATCTTGTATTTGAGTGATAGCTTCTAATAAAAGTTGATCAGAATTTGTTAAAACAAAAACTTTTTTACAAGTACAATTATCATCTAAACAATTACATAATTGGACTTCATCATTTTCGGAAGAATAATCATCTTTTAAAGAAGAAGAAGAAGAAGAAGAAAGTGGAATAGGTGATTGATCATTTAAAAATATTTCAAACAGTTTATTTTTTATATCCTCGGGAATTTCTAATTGTTCGATTTTCTTTCTGACATAACATTTATTAGCGAAGTGTCCAGTTTTTCCACATTTCCAACAAACAACATTTTTTCTATCTTTTTGTTTTTTAAATTTCTTAAATGGTTTAGAAGATGGTTTAGGTTTAGAAGAATATTTAGATTTGTTAAACCATTTGTTATACTTGTTATATTTTGACTTTTTAGATTTATAATATTTATTATTATGTTTTCTTCTTTTTGAAGGAGCAATCGGATTGGAATAACCATATTGTTAACAGAAATGACCTAATTCTCTATGAGTATGTTTTCTTTCTAATTCTATTGTTTTCTTTAACTTGATATCATTACAAATAAGTAAACCAGTACGATTGATAATACTAATTATTTCACCATAAGTATAAGAATCATACAAAATAACACCTTCTTCATTGGCTAAATTAATACGAACCTTTTGAGCAAAATAATATGGTAAGCCAACAATAAGTTTTTCTTTCCAATAGGCTTGATTGCAATCAGTCCGTAATAAAACTTTAGACAAAAATACATCTTTATACCAGCGAAAATCAGCCATCGTTGGACATTTTAAATTTAAAAGAAAATCAGAAGCCCTTTCACGATAAACATCAGGAGAACCAACAAAATTTCTTGTAAGAGTATAAAGCAAAGTATTTACAGCATCTGGAATAGTTTGGTTATTTTCATAAATAATATTATTATTCTCATCTTTTTTAACATCATTTGTTACGGCAGTTCGTGCTTCTTCTGTAAGATATTTATCCCACCAATTTTTTAGTTGACCAGTAAATCCAGAAATTAAACAATTAGCAGCTTCTTGTTCGGTTTTGTGACTATTACGTAGTACATTTGCATACATGGCCATTTCATTCATGATATTAAGAATTTCATATTCAGCAATTCCATCAATATTCCATTCATATAAATTATCAGCAGAAAAAACAGAAGTATTTGTTAAATGTCTTTCTTCATATTGTAAATCTGGAGGAATAGGTCTTGGATAATAATTTCGTTGATTTAAATTATAATATTTATTATTATTATTCTTCTTAGTATGATGTATTTTATTGATATTTAAATCTTCTTGAAATTGTTTTTCTAGATCATTAATATCTCGAGTTTCAACAGATTCTTGATCATCATCGGAAGAGTCGTCTGATATTGAAGAAGGATTTGATTGATTTAACACTTGTAATTTAGATGATGAGGGTTTTTTATTATTATCAATCAAAGATAATTTTGCGAGCATTTCATTTATTTTATCTAATTTTTCGGTGTTTGAATCAACAGGTTTCATGGGAGACATTTTGGGTAAAGCATAAGGAATAAACATTGGTTGTTTTGCAGATTCGATTTTTGAGGGGTTACCAGGCTTAATTAATTGTTCAATGGTGGTTAAATGCGTACCAATTTGTTGTAAATAAACATTTGTGTAATTATTCTGTTGAATGATATTATCAAAGTTTTTATCAGTATTATTCATTGCATTGACTTTATAAGGAGAAGCAAAATACTGTTTAGATTGATTATCAATACTAATAGTAGTTCTGGGAGGATAAAATTCATAAACATGTTTACTATCTGTAGTTAACCAAGGAGGATTTTTTGTAAGAACATTTAGAGTAGAATTTAAACTGACAATAGTCTCATCAAACCAAGAAAAGAAAGGAATATTTTGTTGAACTTTGTTCAAATGATCATAATAAGTAGAACGAATAAAAGCTTGTTCAATCTCGTCATAATTTTCCAAAAACCAAAGTTTTTTCTTAATATTAAAAATAGAATCAAAATCTTTATTAAGTGCGTCTTTGTTAATAAAAAATTCAGACTGTAACATGTTTATAGAACGAGAACGTTGTAATGACATAATTTCAGACTGTGTCGGAGAAGTTTTAAAAACTTGTTCATTTTCATAAACTGGATTTTGTACAGAATTATCAGATGATTTTATACCAACAGGAATATGAGGAATATTTTGATGTACATACGTAGGTATGTATGGAGGTATTGAAGAAGTACTAGTTCTGAAAGAATTTAAAGCAGATTTAAAATTTAAATTTCTTGAACTTGACGATGGAGTAAGACTAGAGCTAGTAGAAAATCTATTAGATCTATTTTGAAAAGATAAAGTAACAGACCATCATCATGTTGGGTAAAATATTCAATTTCTTTATTTTCTTTTTTAGGAGGAGGAACAATTAAAGGTAATTTCCAATTATCGGGTAGAAAAACATTATCCCATTTAATCATTTTAGGTATAGTAATATTCGAATGTTCATTACTAATGGTTAAAAGCAATGTTTCGCCAGAATGAGGACTAACCTTAGATCTAGGATCCAAAGTTGTCTTCATTAACTTATAATGAAGTCGGTAGACGATAGCAAGATATTGAGCACCTTGCATCATATCCTGACCCATGACTTTAATATTTAATATTAAAGTATGGAAAATAGTATTGCAATTGACAATACCTTATCATCTGCATCCAATATCAACACTGATGAATATCACATTTCATTAGGCATCAATAAACCATTAAATAATTGGGTAATACCTAAAGTAAAAGACTCTCAATTATATAAAAAATCAACCTTTGCTTTTAATACAGATTATGCTATTAAAACAATAGAACAATTAATACCATTGTATATATTTTATATGTATATTCATGTATATCTTTTATATGTATATATTTCTTTTACATATACGTGTTTAATGGTTGTCATTATGTCAGCTTTTTTTTTTTGGACGAGGAAGTCTCAAATTCATATTTTTTTGGGTAACCCGTAATTATATAATATTTAGAATATAAAAATGGGCAACGCCCTACACAATGCAAGAGTGCAGTGGCACCAATGATACAGGCTGCGTTTGCACCAAATATTTCACAAAATATTTCACCAATTCCCAATAAAATACTACAATATAATCTCTCTCTCCTATAAAAAAATATAAAAAATTACTTCTATCTTCACTTTTTCACTAAACCCAATACCAACACTAAACCCAATACCAAAAATTTTACAACACAAACATAACCACAGACAACTAAATGCTAGTATCGAACCACGTCATTACAAAAATATGAAAAAAAAAACTTAATTATGATCTACGTAGAATTTACTTTTAACAAATTAATCATTGAAGTACAACTTTGAGCCGATGGTCCATGTGGTCTGTTTTTTTAGATATATAAGTTTTTCATCTATCAAAAGTTAGTCCACTAATAGGGATAAGTTCCAGGATAGACTATTCGACCCTGTAAATGGATATCTCGATATCTAACGTATGTCGATTTCTGTTAATTGGTTAACTTTTGATAAATAAAAGGACCTATATGTATGAAAAATAGATCACAAGAACCGTTTTGTTCAAAGATGAACTCTAGAGACAGATTTATTAAAAGTCAATATCACATTGAATGTAACAGTAATGAAGCCAAAAAAAAATTCAACACACTCGTCTAACAAGTAACTCGTCTCTCTTTATGTTTAGAAAAAAAAAGGAATGTCATAGCTCGCTCCATAATTATAAGGCAAAATCAATCTTACATCCTCAACTATAAGAACACTATTTAAGTCCTTTAACTTTTGAAAATTTTCAATGTACTTCTCTAAGACAAATTTTTAAAAAAGAAATAAAAATTCAAGAAATAAATAGATTATTAAAATAATGTTTCAATAATTTTATTTAATGATTTTTTTAATTTTTATAATAATTTTATTTTGGAAGCATTTTTGTCATTTTGAAATTTTTTCAGGACTTAATCTTTGGTTTGGACAAGAGACTTACATTGAAAACTTTCAAAAGTTAAGGACTTAAACTGCTTTTTGGATAATTGGGGAGTAGAGATTGATATTGCACTCTAGTTAACGGACTAACTATGACTTTTCAAAAAAAAAATTCCTGCTTTGTTTCCACCTAACATCAGTCTCCCTTGGAAGAAAAACACGGACTTCTATGCCACCACTTCACAGCCTCTACAAACGCCGCCCAGGTCCTTTTTCACAGCCTGTTTTCCTCGTGCTTCCGCCGTGCCAATGATGTTTGGGCATTTTGATATTGAAATATCAACAAAGCTTTCAAAACTGGGTTCAGATCTGTGCATTCACGCCTTTCCTCACAACATTTGTTCGATATTACTGCGAGGAGTGAAGAAGTTTACACAACCAGGAGTAAAACTTGAACTATTGAACGATGCTGCTGTAAACGTAAGAAAGAGACTACGTATAGCCGTATAGGAATGCAAGTGTGAAACAATGCAATTCACTTTAGCGTCAAAGACTACAACCTAAACAAGTGACAGCAAGTTTCAATCTATATTCGATCCATTCTCCCTTTATGTTGACGAACAAAAATATTAGATAGGCCTTGAAACGAAAGGGATTTTAAATCCAACCGATGTGATCTTCTCTCTTCTGCAGATCAAATCCTCAATTCCTCTGGTAATGAGGATAAGAGGAGCAAAACAAGCTCGAGAAAGGGTCTGGATTCAGTCCAGACCGTACGGGTCCAGACTGATCCAGACCCACGGTCTGGATTACATCCAGACCCAATCGACGGCAGGGAGGGCTGCCACCTCATTTAATGAGTTATCCCTGCCGTCGGCTCGGCTTGGCTCCTCACACACGCGTGTTTTTGGCTCCAGATCTATAGTGGTCGGACCACTATAGTTTAGGTCTGACCACACCTGCGACCACTACAGCCCGAACCTTCAAAATCCCTTCACAATTGAAAAATCTCCTCCGATGTTTCACCGAGCTTTGCACCCACCTCATTCCCAAATCCCTCGGATCCCTTAACTTCTTTACCCACAAAATCTCCCCCACTTTGAAATCCCTCAAATCTCTTAACTTCTTCACCCACAAAATCTCTCTCAGTTTGAAATCCCTCCTATTTTGAAAGGCCTTTCAACAAATTCATAAGATGCTTGTACGTGCTATTCATTTAGCCCATCCTCTAGTCCCTTTTCTTTTCTTTTTTGGTTTCCCATATTCTGTTGTTAAATGTATTGAAAGTTTCGCTTCCTATTATTTCCAGGTGCGTGAAGAACTGAGCTTAGATGCGGCTCGGAGCTTTATAAACTTGTCAAAAGGCTCTGCAAAATAGTTTCATGTATACTTTTAAACATGCTTTCTCTCTGTCCTGTCTCTTAAAGGACTACATGATCTTTCATATTGGAACAGACATTGCCCTCCCAGTAGTATTTGGGTTATATTGTTGAGTATTTTCCTGTTGCCCATGCCCACATATCATTCCAGAAAATACAAAAGGTACAATTTTAAAGGACCAAAGCTTAAATAGGCTACTAAGAAATCCATCAATCGGCAGGAAACTAATCACTGGTGAAACATTACAGGGTTGTCTTTTCAACTCCTGATGTTTTTTTTTATTTATTTAAGGACAACAAAACGGGGATGTCCAGTGTTACAGAAGTTACAAAATACACAGCAGTACAATAGTCTGCAGTGCTGGGACAAGAAGGTCTATTTTCTCCAGTATCATGTACTGCCTCACTCAGCCGAATAAAGATCCAAACACAATGTCCATGTAGCGCTACGATAAGTCCTGAAGAATTCCCAAAATATCCTCATTTCTATACAGATGATACCTGGAATGAAGTTCACGGAAAACAGGTTAGGGGCAGTAAAGACTATTTTCTCTCAAAATGTTATGGAAGAGATAGAGGGGAATGTGAATATGCTTGCGCCTGTTGCAAGAGTGCGGGAAGAAGAGTTTTCAGAACACCTACAGAATAGCTGTGAAAAATGGTTTCTAAACAATTTCCTATACATGCCGGTTAAGGGCTAAAAGCATGTTTGAATATAAAAAATAGGGCAAATACTTCGACACAAATACATCTTCTTCATCATCCAAATCCAAAAGAAATCTAAGAGCATCCCAATTATTTTCCTCACGCCTATTTTTTTCCCCATACACTTCCCTTTTTCTAAAAAAGACGTCAAATGCAATATCAACCTTTTCTGTATATATAATCAAATCTACTTTAAAATACCGTTAGCACTCCACAATACATGTAATTAAAATTTCTTCAAATTTTCATCCTCCTTTTAGTTCTCCATTTTCCCTTAAAATTACATACATCCAAATTTCTTCATCTTTTATTTTCCTTAATCAGAAAAAAAAACATTAGAATCCTAAAGCCATAGGACCACCACCGATAGCTTTACACTGAATTCATTTCTAATTTTCCTTGAAAATCAATAAATTTGCTAATGTTTGCACGTACGTTAAACTGAATGAAAAAACGAATATGCATGGAAAAACGAAAATGACTTATGGGGATTCACAGCACCAATGGGGATGATACATAATATACCCTATCTTCTTATCAAAAAAATAAATCACCTTTACACCTTAAAATGACATAAAGTAGAGAGATTACCAGCAATATAGCAGTGAGTTGAGGGAGAGAGCCGCCGTGGATAGTCAAAAGTGACTGAGAGCTTTCGAAATGGGAGGGAGGATTTGAGGCATTTCGAAATAGAGAGATTTGAGGGATTTCAGAATGAGAGAGATTTTGTGGGTGAAGAAGTTAAGGGATTTGAGGGATTTCAAAATAATCAAAATAAAGGAGATTTTGTAGGTGAAAAAGTTAAGAGATTTGAGGGATTTGGAAAAGAAGATGAGTGAAAATCTCTCTGGAACGTCGAAGAGGAAAAAGAAGGAGATTGTTTGGTCTGAACTCTGAAGGGGATTTTGAATAGTTCGGGGAGTAGTGGTTGCAGTAGTGGTCCGACCACTACAGATCTGGAGCAAAAAACACGCGTATTAGAATAGTCGGGGAGTAGTGGTCGCAGTTGTGGTCGGACCTAAACTATAGTGGTCCGACCACTATAGATCTGGAGCCAAAAACACGCGTGTGCGAGGAGCCAAGTCGAGCCGACGGCAGGGATGACTCATTAAATGAGGTGGCAGCCCTCCCTGCCGTCGATTGGGTCTAGATGTAACTCAGACCGTGGGTCTGGATCAGTCTGGACCCGTATGGTCTGGACTGAATCCAGACCCCTCGAGAAAGCGGCATTGGGCAACGACGTCAAAATGCTAAATCCGGTAACAACTTCTGGTCCGGGGCGTCAGTGTGTCACCATTAAATAAATAAGTACGACAATCTTCCAGCATTCGTCCAGCGACCATCTTGCATAAGTCTGGCAATCATTCGGCATTTATCCGGCGACCTCCCCGCATCAGATCGACGACCACCCGGCTTCAGATCGGAGACCTTCCGGAATTTTTCCGGCGTTATCTGTTTCCATTGAATTATTTTTGTAACTCCCACCTTGAGTTTACGGGGTGGACTATTGTATTCAATGACTTATAAATAAAGCCTTTATGTAACCTCATCAAATATAAGTGAGAAAAACAATAAGCCTAATTTGGGCATTTTCCATAGTGGATGTCCCACTTATCAGTATAAATAAATTTTTCTTTAGTTAAATTTTTTATTTCTAATATGGTATCGGAGCAAGGTTTTCGGCATTAGTCCATTATCAGTATAAATAATTTTTTCTTTAGTTAAATTTTTTTATTTCTAACATGGTATCGTAGCAAGGTTTTCAGCATTAGTCCGGTGATCTTCTGGCACTTCTCGGCATTAGATCGGCGACCTTCCGACTTCAGTCCGGCGACCTCCCAGCATCAGTCTGACGTTATTTTTTTTCCTTGAATTATTTTTGTAAATCCAAACTCAACGTGTGTCCACCTTGAGTTTGCGGAGAGTATTAAAGTTAGAGTCTCACATTGCTAAAGCAATGTGGGCTATTTTATTCAATGACTTATAAATAAAACATCATGTAATCTTATCAAATATAAGTGAGAAAACCAATAAGTTCAATTGGACATTCTCATAGTGGATGTCTCACTAATCAGTATAAATAATTTTTCTTTACTTCAAATTTTTATTTCTAACAACAGTAGATCAACTTCTTGCCAGGTGAGTCCTGGCGGCCAGAACTTAAGAGTCAGAATGTAGCATTTCATATTCCAAGGTTGTTGGTCAAACACTCTATCACAACAGTCTTTAGAACTAAATTCGAGTAGTTAAAATTTGGGAGTTTTTTTTTTTCTAGCCAAAGGTTGATTTCATTGCTAATGAAGAGAAAATACAAGCACCGAATTCACAACCCGCAGACGATCATATGGGGCACAAAGACCCATTAAATCAAATTTAAAGGCCCAAAGGGCCATACACCAACAGGCCTTAAAGGCCAATAAACTACAGTCCAGAAGGGCATATACAAACTGGGTCAATATACCCACAACAACAACTCGGGTCCACAAACCCGGGACACAACACCACCTCGCCAAGAAAGGCAGAAACCGCTGCTGGAGAAGGAACGAAGCCAGCACCTGCAACAAAAATACCCACAAAGGAGACACTCGACCAAAAGGAAGGCAACCACCGTTGGGCGTGTCAGATCCACGCGCCTCAAGAGTGGCGCGTGGGAGAATAAGACCCATAGGAATGCTGCTGGACAGGGACATTGTTGAAGCACCGAAACTGCTGAAACCGAGCATGGGCTGAGAGCTCGTCAGAGCCTATCCTATGGGCGCCAAGAAACCTCCATCGGGGCAAGACCCATAACAAGAAACCCACATAGTTATTAAGCGCAGAAAAAAAACATTGAAAATCACCTCCAGTCTGATGGAAGGCCAACCAGGAGGGGAGTAGACGGGAAGAGGAGCACAATCTCCTGTAGCCCGCAAAAGGAAAGAGGGCGTGAAAGGGTGTTTCAGAAGAAAGGGGAGGGGGAGAGTATAGAGAGAAGGAGGACCCTCTCTCTCTAGACTTTTCAAAAGGGTAGGTTAAAAATTGGGAGTTAATTCACCAATCTGAACCTGCGGATCAAAGCCCAAGCTTTCAGAAGAGTACCTCTAACGACATGAGTTGGAAATATTTTGTGAGTAATAATGCGTCCCACCAACACCAGCTCGGAGACCTCTTCCGCTCCTTCTTCCATTTGCACTTCTATCGTCCGATGAGGACTCCAACTTAAAGTTGTTCTCGGCGTGATCTGCTCCATCTCCAAATCCAGGGGCATGTTTGTTTTCGGAGAAAACACAGGATTCGAGTTCAAAACTCGATCTTGTTCGGCAAAAGCCGAATTCAAATCCAAAAAAGTTGGGCGACAAAAGCCCTGCACGTCGGCTTTTGCAGCATTTTTTTTTAAATGTATCCCCTTAAAAAGTTGGGCGACAAACATGCTGTCATGCGTATTGTAGCATGGCAGCAGTTTGTCGCCCAACGACTTTTTAGTTTTTTTGCGTTTTTTTACCTTCAAAAAATCAAATTTTAATAAAAATATTATAAATTCGAAATAAATAAAAAAATAACTTTAAACATCATCATTACTTTTTTACACCTCAACAACATTTACACAAACACCAATACAACTTTATCATCACCTAAAAATTCACAAAATTATCCAAATCCTACAAAAACATTCAAAACGAACATCACCCAGATTCTCCAAAAGCACAAGACGAGGATGCAAAGAAGGGTATATGAGTCTTTGATTGAAGAATTTTTTTGAATTTGAAAATTGCATATGATTGTGTTTTGTTGGATGAGATTTTATTTTTTATGGAGAGTAATTATTTATTTTATAGCATGTATTAAATTTTGTATGCAAATACTTAAATCATTAAGTGTGTCAAGCATCAAGCAAACACTAAAAAATGAATTACTTTCCTGAAAATGTTTCAATGAATGTATTTTTTTTGGTGAAATGTGAAGATAAATAAATCAGAATAGATCTTCAATACAGAAATAGCAGGGAAATACACCTACAAAAACAACCAAAAGAGAAAAAAAATACAACAGAGCAGACGCTCACAATAACAGCTTATCAGAACATAGAACTATAGTAAGCACTAGGGCTGTCCACCAACCCGGACCAAAATCGGATCGGTTTTGGCCATATCCGGACCGAGATCGGTATCTTCTGGTATTTGGAGGTCTTTGTGGCCTAGAGGTCTGTGTGGCCTAATATTTTGAGGTCTTTGTGGCCGGATATTTGGAGGTCTTTGTGGCCTGAAGGTCTGTGTGACCATTGGTGATTTCCCTATATTGCGCGGCCTTGGATATTTTTATTACAAACTGATGTATTTTGGATTCGGTATGGCTCACAATGTTTTATTCTGGATTTCGGCTATTGTGATAAAATTGTCTTTTCTCCAACCCTCATTGACTTACTACTTACTGAGCTAGTCGTAGCTCACCCCTTATTTTCATATTTTCCAGAGTTGGCGGAATTAGAGAAGTTCGCGGAGCTTCAGAGATATTTGTGTTTCGAAGGCGTGTTTTCAAGAGTACATTTGAAGATTAATGTCGGGGAATTCGATATTGTATTATGTTGGGAGATCTTCATCGATATTGGAAATATCGGATATGCTAATGTAAATTTTAGTGCTCGGATTGATATTTTTGGGCTTTTTACGGTTTATGAATATTTTGCTGAGGTTGTACAAAATTAGTTTTGAAATATTGAGGCCTAGATAAATGATTATCCATGGTGAAAAATCTTTATTTTATACGGAAATCTATCCGTTTGAAGTTTGGGCCCGGGGCGTTACATTCTGTGTTTTACAAACGCACACCCAAAGCAGGACTGAAACCACAGAGTTCAAAAATAATTCCCCAGAGACAACTCACTGAGAGCAATTCAAACTTGCATTGCAGGCACCTACGTGGCTCGACCAACCCACTTGCTCAAAGTACAGAAGAATCTCAATTCTCCTCCTAAACCCAGCCAGAAAACCAGTTTACTATAAGTTAGGAAACACTGGGGTTTGGCAGCAAAGTTCCAACATATTCCTCTGAACTCTTTACCCATAATTGGTGGTTGCAGCAATTATCTCTACTATCAAAATATTAACTCAGTTCAAACCTCCAAAGTTTTTTGGTAGACCTTATTTACAATAAAACCAGGCTGAAATTTTGAACCACTTTCAAATAGTTCAAAAGAAGTTTCCTTCTTTCAAGTATCTATACAAGCATTTTTTTTCAAAAATAAACAACAAAACACTTTCCCCCAGGGCCAGAAGTGATTTTGAATTTGATACCTGTCACATCCTTCATATATTGAAATCAATAAATGAATAAAGAAAGAGAACTATATCTAGCTCATTAGAGAAACAAGAAAAAACCATTAGGAAATTCATCCAGAAGCTCTATAATATATCAAATAGGACGATTGATCTTACTAAGAATTACCCACCAAACAAAGACGAATCCACTGTTGGGAAAAAAGGCTTCTTGGTGGGAACTCTTATGTTGCAAACCTTCCTGAAGGAAGACAAATTGACTTGGGATTTATATCTCCTTGAAAATTCTCATACTTATATAGGAAGGCAAGAAATCATTTGTCTCTCTTCTTGGCAAAAATATGCTTTGCTCCCTTCAAGTTAATGATTGTTGTCAATTTTGTCGCTCTGTTCTAACGTGGGCAATTTTGTCCCAAAAGTTTCAAATGAATGGCAATGTAGCTATTCTGTCCAACTTCATTAGCTAACCATCATGTAAGTGGAAAATGAATTTCATTTGACATCATCATGACAACATTTTCGTGAAATTTTGTAAAGGAACAAGATGAGAGAAGAACTAACAAAACAAAGAAAAACAAAAGAAATAAGATGAGATTCAGCAACCTCATAAACTGAATAAAACGTATGTGTATATATATTCTAGCTAATTTCTTTCTCAAGAAAAAGAAAATGAAAAAGAAAACAATAACACATTATAAGAACGGGAAAAACTGATCTGCTTCTCCTTCCATATAGTGTTTTTAAGATTTGCTAGCATCTCAAAGAGAGCAATCAAAACCTATTCAATATTATTCTCCAACATCCCTAGTTTGGTGCCAACTAAACATAGACCCACAAAACCAAACATTCCTTTTCCCCACATCCATCCAGCAGCACAAGCTGCAGCAACAAGTCCCTCATCTACATTGACCTCATAGGGGATCTGCTCTTCAACGGTAACCAGGTGCGCTGTTTATGAATTAGGTAGGATGGTGGACATCAATATCACTGGAGATGGTGGACATGTTCATGTAACAAATATGGTTGTTCGATAAGTTAAATCCTTCACATTTCAAAAGTTGGGCTGGCCACAAGGACTCTTTAGCTCCAAATATGGCTTGAGAAAAGAAGGGATTGGTCCAGTCCTAATCCACAAAGCCAAAGAGAAATCACTGGACACGCGGAACCGTGTGAAAATGTTAAGGGTGCTCGAAGATCAGAGAAAGGAGAGATTGACCATGTTTGTAATGAGGATTAATTTAGATCACTCAAAAGAAAAACTCACCCCACTTGAAATTGGAAAATGGAATCCGACAAATGATACAAATCCCCCATTTTGAGACCAAACAGAAACGCACTGATATCTGTTCTCAACTGTTAGCGTCCAGTAATCCACCTTCAAGTCCATCCTACTCACTTCACTCCAAACTGAAGAACTTAAATATGTTTCCAAAAAGTTCTGCACCTTCCTAACCTGCCTTCATTTTTTTTGCGGGGAAATGTTAGGAATGTACTTCTTCCCTCGATGTTCCAATACCTGGACTCATTGCAAAATTTGGGTGGTGGAAGGAAGGTTCAAGCACTTGTTGCGCTGACGAACGAGGACTAAAAATGCTGGCAGAAGATTATTATTTTTTTCTGTGCAAGTTTTCAACCAGAACATTATTCTTTTCACTTGCTCAGCAGCTATTTGTGAACTCCACGGAACTTAATAAAGTTGGACAGAAGGACTGGGTTCTTCAACAATCTTTGAAACCATAGGGATGAAATTGAGGACCAATTGACAGGAATGCATCATAACTAAGTAGAGGTCATTGATATAACCATACTCAAATATTTATAACTTCAAGTAAAAGTGGGATATTAGTCATGAGTACTAGCCTTCAAAGCTTTGAGCTTGTGTTGATCTGATATCTTCAATTTTGCACATAAAATGTGAATCCACAAATATCTTTTACCTCATTGCTACTTTACAAAGAACGGTTTTTCCTAAAGACATCAAAAGAATTTCTTACAATGGGGTTTATCTCAAATGTCATATTTCAATACCCGTGTAAATAGGACTGGCCGAGAATATAGAATGGTACTCTTGATTCTAATTTGCCAGGAGATAGAATATGATGATACCCCCTCTGAATGAAAGAACCATAAATAGATAATGCAGATTTGATCATATAGCATGATAATGGAAATTTGCTAACCATCAAGAGAGGCTTTAAGCGGCTTCAGAAACTCCGTTAACTCTATTTCTTCAAGCGCTTTCAGTACATCATCTGCATTGATTGTCTGCCTTTTCGATTCCCTACATATATCATTAGCCCTGCACGCCTCCGCTATCAGAAGACGTCAATCGTAGAAGCGGATGGAAAAAAGAAAAAAGAAAAGGAAACTCAGAAGAAGAAGAAAGTCATAGCCATTACTCATAGAGGCGCAGACCTCCAACGCAAACAAATTATGGGGTTTCGGGTTGACAAATTTTTAGGCTTTAAGCACAGGAAGATCGAATCCCTAAACTCATTTTTCCACGAGCAAGAAATTATCATATAAGCGATAGGCTCTCTAATAACTCTTGGGTGTGGGCTCGAGTTACTGTGTGAGTGACTGAAGCTGTGAGTGGTGAGATTACACGGCTGTGATCAAATGGGGCTCATCTGACGGTCAGGAAAAGTCCAGCGCATTAATGAGTTACTGACCCGAACGACCCGAACGAATACCCCGAACCCGCACCTACGCCTTCGTCTTCGCTCCTCCTCCCATTCCGAAATACCTCGAGCCCTAGCAGTCCCCCTCCAAATACTCTGACTTTCGTGTGCTCCTGCTCGCGCCTTCGCCTTCGAGCCCTAGCAGAGTCCCCCTCCAAATCGTTGTGACGGAGAAGTTTGGTTTTTCGTTGGTTCTGGAAGCAATATGCGGCTGTAACGATAAAGGGTCGCGGTAAACATTTTGAATTTCTTAAAGGATTTTCGGAATACGCAGGAGTGTTTAGATGGTTGTGGGACACAGCTATATTTGATGGTTGTGGACAAAAATCGAACTTTTTTGAAATTGAAGTTATTGAATTTAATAATTTTGGCGCTAATTTCTTATTTGAGACCTCAATTGTTTATCAATGTCGATAATCTATTGTCTCTTATTTTCATGTCTTGCGTAGGACTGCCTATCATGAGTAGGACCTATTCGCTTAACTAATTGTCTGTTACAAAGGTTGAATGAGACAGTGGCTTAAATGAAATCCTAACAATAGAATTGTGTATCTCTTATCTTGTTTTCTTTCCCTTCTATGAAAAATCTACAATTTGTAACGTATCTTACTGGTTTTTCTGTTGTTCTGTGTTCCAGTTGATTTGTCGTCCTGGTTCTCTTCATTGTCTATAAGCTTGAACTCAGATGTAGAGCTTGTAAGTATGCTTATGAAGTTCAAAGAATTGATAGTGTTTTGTCCTCCAGCATCTGCTTGATAGCTAACTCCTGGATATGAGTTTGTTCTGTTACTTAAATTTAGTTTTGTCAACTACTTCTTTGGTACTCCTATTGTATATATACCTTCTCCTCGAATAGGGAACAAAACTTGTCTGATAGCTGGGAACCATATAAGGCAGATTATTGTCTGTTCACAAGATCAAAATCAATTTTATTTGGGATACCGAACAGTTCTCTTGTTTAATGTGCTCTCTAATTCCTGCTCGAAGTTTATATCTGAAAATTAAGTTGTCTTCAACCTTTTTCTTCCTAAATTTCAGTACGGGAATATCATGGTGTCAGAATAATATTCACCCGAATAATTATGATATATTTCATTGAGCTCTTGACAATCTGCTTTCATTCTTCTTCAGTCACTGACATGTGCAAATATTGTTATATTTGGAAGTAAAAAGTATAGGTACTCTGTAATTGCAGATTGTCCGAGGTCCAGCATATTCTTTTAGCGCCAACATAACTGTGGAAGGATGTACAACCTTAACGATGTGGGGACAGTACTGCAATCAGACAGTTGAACCACTCTCATGTATTCCGTTAGAGGCTTTTGGCCAAGCATGATCTGATCAGGGCTTTTCAGTTTGAAGAATTTTGATTTTCTGACGGTGAGGATCGTGTGGGCTTCATCGAACGGCTTGTAGCTCGCCAGCGCATTAATGAGGCGACCCGATTGTTGACCCGGACGAAACCCGCGACCCGGCTCCAAATCTCGACTCCTCCCCGCATCCCCCCCAAATCTCAACCTTTTCCCCCCCAAAATTCGAGCTGAAGCGAGCCCTAGCCTTCAGCCTTCGAGTTCCCACTTCGACTCCACTTCGCTTCAGGCTTCAGCCTTCGAGCTCCTGTGGAAGAAAAAACTTCGCTTCAGCCTTCAGCCTTCGAGCTCCTGTGGAAGGTACAGGCTTTGGTTCCGTTGTCCTTTTTTCAAATATGGGTGGATTCACAATGATTTGAAATTGTAGTGTGTAGATTCACTAAGATTCATTAGTTTATCAAATATGGGTGGATTCACAACTTGGTTTGAAAAGTGTAGCAAAATCCATTGTAGCAAAAGCCATCTAGATTGAAAAGTGTTGAGGTGGCTTTTCTCGGTTTCTTTTGTTTGAACTTGGTCTTAGCTGTTGTACTCTTCCAGTTCCATCAGTAATAGACAGCTAAATTTTGATGCACATGATATGTTTGTTAAAATGGCCGATACATTGTAGGGACCCATGCCTAGATTTCTGAATCTTTTATGTGGTCATCTTTATTCAGGAACTTCTAGGTGAACGATTGAATTGGTCATGTGACTAGTTTTTGTCTTTGGATTATGAATTTATAATTGTTTGTGCCACCTTTGTTTTTCTTTTGAGGTATATTTGTTGCTTAGAAATCTATGTTTTTGATTGTGTAACTTCATTTCTGTGTGAAATCGTAGACGAAGTGTGTGACTATATTTTAGTAAAGAACAGATACAATATGCACGTAGAACCTGTAGAGAAATCTTATGTGATTTCTTAGGTAATATTGTATCTGTTTTTTTTTCCTGTTTGTTTATTGGGAAAATGCAGGATGTGGTAAACAAGGTAGTGATAGGATGGCCTGACTGGCTGAGCTAAAATTTAAACCCAACCCAAACCAACCTATGGTATTCTATGCATTGCACTTCCTTTTCCGGCTACTGATGGTGTGGTTCAGTGGCATTTCTGGCTACCTACACCGTCCTGTCAGTCATTGGAATCTGCCGAGAACTGAGCAATCAGTTTGGTGGTCATCCCTAGTTGGGGTGTAGGCGTAAGGTTTTGCAGTATTAGTAGACAGCTTTAATGTGTGTTATTTTTCCTTTAATATTTGAAGTTCTGTATATCAGCTAAGTCACTAGTTTTTTAATATTTGAAGTTTTTTAAAGTTTAAAGTCTGTGGAAGCTTGAAACCATATTACATGGCTTCTTTCTTTCTTTCTTTATGGGCCATATTATCATGTACCATCACCCTTGACGCTAAAAGTGATTTATGTTATCTTATTCCTTAATTCGTAGATCTTAACCATGTCTCCCTTCATCAATTGCAGTTGGTACCTTTGGTTATTTGTGGTCATTTTCTTGCTTCTGAATGTCCCTGGTAAGCGCTCTCTCTCCCACAGATTGCTGTAGCATTCTTGTTCATAAAAGACTCATTAGGTTCTGTGCACGTTATTGAATATATGGCCATTGGGCCTTATTGAGTGCCACCTTTTACTAGCAAAGCAAATTGTTATTTCGTACTGCAATTTGGACCATGGAACAGCAAGTGACATGCTTAATTACATTCATAAGATGGTTCTACCCCTGGCTCCAAAAGTGTAGTAGAAAGTTTAGTGGCAGAGGTCCCCAGTTCTCATCCATTTTGATGCACATTTTTCTATCACGTCAGTATTGACAAGAAGGTATCGTTCTTGGAGGTGTTCAAACTATAATGCAATAGTCTTATCTCTATTCTAAGCTCTGATACATGAATATCATCTTCTCTTAACTTCAAAACATTGCATGTTTTGATTTTCTTTCAGGTTGGCATGCCTACTTTTGGATTGTATTCATTCCTTTCATTGTAAGTGAATATTTGATACTCCCCTGTGATGAGAATGTCTTCTGTTTTATAATAGAAAGTAACATCAGCCATAGACTTTACACCCCTTTTACAAGGGTAACAAATGAGTCGATGCCTTTCAGCGTTTTCATTTAGTGCACAACATTGGATTGAAGCTGGGACCAGCATAATTTTCTTCCATCTATTTGCAGGCTGCTGCTGCAGATACCCTTTCGAAATTTTATTACCCACCAGTTGCAGTTGTTGCCACCAGCAAGATGTGAGCCTCCGGGGTTCATTGAGTCACTTCGGGCCATGCCAATGGAAGCCCTTATTGAGGAATTACGGGAAAACCATTCAATGGAAGCCCTTCTCAAATACCACGCTCGCCACTCACTCAACTGAACTAGAAAATTTCGATGGAAGCCCTTATTGAGGAATTACGGGAAAACCATTTATCCAGTTCCATTAGTAATAGACAGCTAAATTTTGATGGTCTAGGTGATGCGGATTGTCCTTTTTAAGTTTTACTTGTTCAGGTGCACAAATTAGATCTAAGATATGTGGCATTTGTATATCTCTATATTTCGGTATATAGATAGATGAGCATAGGTGTGTATGCTTTTTTAGGCGTTGCAATGTTTTTGCCGGCAGTGAAGGTCTAAATGAACTGGTGTTGTACATGTGGAGCATATCAATCCCATTTTCTATTTGAAAGTCTATGGATTGGTTTGTTCACCAGAAACTACACCTTAGTCCTCTCAATCAGTTCGAGGGTTACAGACGAGTTTGTACTCTTTTTGGGCAAGTTTGTATGTAGACGCACTTTGGCATTCTTTTCCAAGTCATTTCCTTGGGTTTTCTTGAATTAAGAATCTCAATTCGGTCTTATTGCCTTGGGCAATCAAATGGAATCTCCACGACAAGTATAACCATATCTAACACAAGAACAACTCATACTGCACTGAGTTAATTAATGATACCATCCAACCACCCATATGCTGGTCAAGGATGACAAATAGAAGAGAGTAAGAAATAACTTCAAGTGTTTAATTCAAATATCTCCATACTCCCACAATCAACTCAAGTTCAAGATTAGATAAACCATAACAGAAAATCAAAATTCTTCAAACTGAAAAGCTCTGATCAGATCATGCTTGGCCAAAAGCCTCTGACGGAATACATGAGAGTGGTTCAACTGTCTGATTGCAGTACTGTCCCCACATCGTTAAGGTTGTACATCCTTCCACAGTTATGTTGGCGCTAAAAGAATATGCTGGACCTCGGACAATCTGCAATTACAGAGTACCTATACTTTTTACTTCCAAATATAACAATATTTGCACATGTCAGTGACAGAAGAAGAATGAAAGCAGATTGTCAAGAGCTCAATGAAATATATCATAATTATTCGGGTGAATATTATTCTGACACCATGATATTCCCGTACTGAAATTTAGGAAGAAAAAGGTTGAAGACAGCTTAATTTTCAGATATAAACTTCGAGCAGGAATTAGAGAGCACATTAAACAAGAGAACTGTTCGGTATCCCAAATAAAATTGATTTTGATCTTGTGAACAGACAATAATCTGCCTTATATGGTTCCCAGCTATCAGACAAGTTTTGTTCCCTATTCGAGGAGAAGGTATATATACAATAGGAGTACCAAAGAAGTAGTTGACAAAACTAAATTTAAGTAACAGAACAAACTCATATCCAGGATTTAGCTATCAAGCAGATGCTGGAGGACAAAACACTATCAATTCTTTGAACTTTATAAGCATACTTACAAGCTCTACATCTGAGTTCAAGCTTATAGACAATGAAGAGAACCAGGACGGCAAATCAACTGGAACACATAACAACAGAAAAACCAGTAAGATACGTTACAAATTGTAGATTTTTCATAGAAGGGAAAGAAAACAAGATAAGAGATACACAATTCTATTGTTAGGATTTCATTTAAGCCACTGTCTCATTCAACCTTTGTAACAGACAATTAGTTAAGCGAATAGGTCCTACTCATGATAGGCAGTCCTACGCAAGACATGAAAATAAGAGACAATAGATTATCGACATTGATAAACAATTGAGGTCTCAAATAAGAAATTAGCGCCAAAATTATTAAATTCAATAACTTCAATTTCAAAAAAGTTCGATTTTTGTCCACAACCATCAAATATAGCTGTGTCCCACAACCATCTAAACACTCCTGCGTATTCCGAAAATCCTTTAAGAAATTCAGAATGTTTACCGCGACCCTTTATCGTTACAGCCGCATATTGCTTCCAGAACCAACGAAAAACCAAACTTCTCCGTCACAACGATTTGGAGGGGGACTCTGCTAGGGCTCGAAGGCGAAGGCGCGAGCGGGAGCACACGAAAGTCAGAGTATTTGGAGGGGGACTGCTAGGGCTCGAGGTATTTCGGAATGGGAGGAGGAGCGAAGACGAAGGCGTAGGTGCGGGTTCGGGGTATTCGTTCGGGTCGTTCGGGTCAGTAACTCATTAATGCGCTGGACTTTTCCTGACCGTCAGATGAGCCCCATTTGATCACAGCCGTGTAATCTCACCACTCACAGCTTCAGTCACTCACACAGTAACTCGAGCCCACACCCAAGAGTTATTAGAGAGCCTATCGCTTATATGATAATTTCTTGCTCGTGGAAAAATGAGTTTAGGGATTCGATCTTCCTCCGC
Source organism: Myrica gale (assembly GCA_963930655.1). Lineage (NCBI taxonomy): Eukaryota > Viridiplantae > Streptophyta > Magnoliopsida > Fagales > Myricaceae > Myrica > Myrica gale. The sequence continues at coordinate 5,716,019 of OZ005602.1, read as the reverse complement.
ATCCGAAACCACTTTCTCCATCTCTGTTTCTCTTTCGCTATCTCCGTGTTCGCCTTATGTCTAATTTTTCAGTTTCCCTCCCGCCGTTGGTACGATATTTCCTGTTTGTATATTTTTTGTTTGTTTATTATTATTTTTTTAAGCAAAAGGGATAGAGAGGACAACAAGCCTATTAACCTTCTGCAGCGTGACCATTTTCGCTGTAAAATATAAATTTGAACTACAGTTATTGTCCATCAAGCGAGCCCATCATTACGACGCCTGCAAGACCGCCGGTCAGTACCCATGTGAAAGGTGGGAGAAGGATTTCTCCCTTACAATTTCAACAAATTTCATTAATCTGTGAAAATTCTACGCTTTGCTAAATGCTAAGATAGGCTGTGTTTAGATGGATCTCAAAGGGTGCGTTTATACAAAATATTTCACCATCTCTTAATAAAATACTACAATATAATTTTTCTCTCTCATCAAAAAATATAAAAAATTACCTCTCTTCACTTTTTTCACTAAACCCAATACAACACTGAACCCAATACCAAAAATTTTACAACACAAACATAACCAAAATCGTTTCAAAGCATCTTTACGGTCAATTTTTTCATCAATTTCAATATTTTTCACCTATTCCAATAACTTTTTATAAATTCCAACAACTTTCAATACATTTTTCACCAATTCCAATAGAATTTATATTACTTCTAAAAAAAACAAACACAAAAAATTATTTTGAGATCTAAACTAAACATAGTCATAAGATCTGAGATGTTTCGGTTGGGTTTTAGTTGAAGTGGGCCGTAAAGCTTAATGAATACTGACCGAGTCCAGCCCATCTCCTGGGCCAAGATGCTCTCCATCGACTCCCTCAAAATATTTGTGCAATTTGGATATATGAGATGTCTTTCTTTGTCGCATTGTCCTAAAATGATGCTTGGGAGTTATATGGTACTGCTCTCAATTTGACTACTTTAGTTTCTACATCTGCCCCTTCTTACGCTTTTTTTTAAAAAAAAAAAAAAATTAAATACTAAAGTTAGAATAAACTAGATTTTTAGATAATTTCAAGTAGGATTTTCGATGTTCTGATTCTTGTATTTTCTTTTCTTTTCCTTTACACAAATCAAAGCAGTACTGCATAAATGTGCCTGCAGTCTCTGTAATATTAAAAATTTATTAAAAAAACCTCATAAAAAATACTTAAATCTAAGTCATGCGGTCATGTTTCCATTAAAATCTGATCTCAATGTGTCTCCATCTCTTCAATAAGGATAAATCTGTCCGCCTGATCAAGTGAAATTAGAGAACAATAAAGAATCTCTCTTCCATCTCTTTGGATCCGAATTTCCAAACAGGACCCCATGATGATAGTGGACGAAATTATTGTGTGCTGCTTTTTTTCCCATGACTACAGTGGACGAAATTATTGTGTGCAGCTTTTCTTAGTGCCCGACATACTTTAATACGGAACAATGGATGTATTGGATCACTGTGAAGCCTTAAGGTTCTCTGAACGCAGAAAAATTCTGAGGCAAAACCTAATTAAAATTTTGCAAATAATTTAAGGGTGGAAACGGTTGTCTGAAATCAGACAAATTTTGATCAAGTTTGTGCTTTTTTTTTTGGCCTACTGATTGACAACGGAAAACAAAGCAGAGGATTCAGAAATACCCGCAATTAATTAAGTTTGTCCATAGAAAAAGCTTGCGCTCAGATTATATTTCTGGAAGTTTAATTTCAACAAGAGCTGAGCTTGAGGCAGACCCAAAAAGAAAGGCCTTGCTCCATTGATACGGCTACTGGCATCCATCACAGCTCTCTCTCACCATGTTTAACGTCTGATTTTATGGAATTCTTCTGTCTGCGAATGAAGAATAGAAGTTAAAAAGAAAGAAATATCCTCAGCTCCGGGGAGAAAATCGGATCTTCGAAAACTAAGAATATCAATTGCAAAGCAGTGGGAATATTGTCTATTTCGAGAAAGACTAAAGCAGCTTAAAGTTGCATAATTAAAGAAGCCAATGAGGATCAGAGATCACGTCGAAGCTCACCATCTAAACGAGAGACTTTGTACCGTCCATAATCCAATGACCACAGTGCTTCCTCCTATGTGCAAGTGGCCCAGTGCCGATTCACGAATAGCCATTCGACAGAGACGTGTGGATATTTTCGGGTCATGTGATTAGGAAGTCAAGTTTGGTAGGCTGGAAAAATGAAAAAGCAGAGAACTTGCCAGGAAAGAAAAGTTAGATTTCTTTCTGTTCATTTTGTTGGCATTCCTTTGTTTTACTCACGTGGTGAGGGTCCAGTCCAGAGCATTTGGCCACATTCAATAACAGAGAGCAGGTCAACAAATAGATTCCTTGCTTAGAAAAAAAAAAAAAAAATAGAGTTAGATTCCTCCAATCATATCACTAAAGCAAGAAGATATTTTAGGCATATTCCATATGAGGTGGGGTTCGCTCTCCACTCACACTACGCGTCCCTTCCTCATCCGTGTAGGTCCATCACGGATGATAGCTTCCCGTGCTCGGCAGCTTCCCGTGTGATCAACATAACCCAGCCGTCCAGTGCAGAAGCGAAAGATAGCTTGCAATCTCATTTTGCTCTACTCTTCTGCGATCACCGTAAACCTGATTCCTTCCAGTGCTGAGTAGAAAAAAAGATGGCTGAGGTTGCTAGCTTACTTCTCTCTCCCTTCCTCCAAGCGTTTTTTGAGAAGGTGGCCTCTCGCGAGTTCGTTGACTTCTTTCGACGACGGAAACTGGACGAAGGTCTCTTGAAGAAAATGAAGATATCATTGTTGTCCCTGAACAAGGTGCTCGAAGATGCAGAGAAAAAGCAAGTCAAAAGTCCTACGGTGAAAACATGGCTTGATGAGCTCAAAGATGTTGTTTATGAGGCGGAGGACATCTTGGACGAGATTGATACTGAAGCTTTGCGGTCCAAGTTGGATGTTGAATTCCAGACCAGTCCTGTCAGTAAGGTACGGAAATCCTTCTCGACTTCTCTTAATGCTTTTGCCAAGGAGATAGAACCAAAAACAAAAGATGTACTAGAGAGACTGGAATATTTAGTACAACAAATAGGCGCCATTGGTCTAGAACAAGGCGTTGGAGAGAAGTCATCAGAAAAACGGCCCACGACTTCTTTGGTTAATGAATCTGGCATTTTCGGTAGGATTGAGGATAAGGAGGGGATAATTGAGTCGTTGCTCTCAGATGAAGTAAGTGGCAAGGGGTTGTGTGTGATTACTATTGTGGGCATGGGAGGTATTGGCAAGACCACCCTTGCTCAGCTTGTATATGATGATAACAGGATAAAAGAGCATTTCGATCTTAAGGCATGGGTTTGCGTTTCGAACGAGTTTGACGTCTCTGAGATTACAAAAACAATTCTGGAGAGAGTCGGTTCGTCAACTGATAGTAACGGAAAGAATCTAGATTGGCTTCAAGTTACATTGAAAGAGAAAATAATGGGGAAAAAATTTCTGATTGTTTTAGATGATGTTTGGAGTGAGAATTATGCTGATTGGGAGGCTTTAAGCAATCCATTTACATATGGGGCACAAGGGAGTAAGGTCATCGTAACCACACGAGCACAACGTGTTGCAGTAGCCATGCGCAGTACGGAAACTCATTGTCTAAAGCAATTATCTGAAGAAGATTGCTGGTCATTATTTGCAAAACATGCATTTCGTGACGGTGACTCGGAGGCATATCCAAAACTGCAAGCAATAGGTAGAGAAATTGTTAAAAAGTGTCATGGACTACCTTTAGCAGCTAAGGCAATTGGGTCTCTTTCTATGGTCTAATCTAGATACTAATGAATGGAATAAGATCTTGAAGAGTGAATTATGGGATTTGCAGAATGACATCGTTATTCCGGCTCTAAGGCTAAGTTATCAATACTTGCCATCCCATCTAAAAAGGTGCTTTGCTTATTGTTCCATATTCTCACAAGATCATGTATTTGAAAAGGAGGAGTTAATTTTATTATGGATGGCAGAAAGTTTCTTGCAGCAATCTAAAGACAAAACGTTGGAACAAGTTGGTGATGATTATTTTTGTGATCTTGTAGCGAGATCGTTGTTGCAACACAAAAGTGGGTATCCGATTAATTTTTTTGTAATGCACGATCTTGTGAATGACTTGGCAAGACTTGTATCCGGACAATTCGTCTTTAGGTTGGAAGGTGACAATTATTTTGAAATGGATAGTAAGGCTCGCCACTTCTCAACTTTCAAGAAAAGCTTTGACGATGTTAAGAAGTTGGAGACGCTTTACAAGGCTAAGGGGGTGCGTACATTCCTCCCAAAAAATGGTTATGAGAAGCAGATCTTATCTAAAGCGCTGATGCTTGATTTATTGCCAATGTTAAGATGCCTGCGAGTGCTCTCCTTGAATCTCTTTGAAAATGTGACCGAGTTGCCAGATTCAATCAGCAAAGTTAAACATCAACGGTATTTGGACCTTTCTTCCACTTCAATTAGAAAGCTTCCTGACTCTGTATGTAAGTTGTGCAATTTACAGACATTGAAGTTAGCATTTTGTCCATATCTCACTATATTGCCAAGAGAGATGCCCAAACTCGTTAATTTGCGTCATCTTGTTTTTGTGGGAACTCCCATAGAGCAGATGCCAGTAGGATTGGGTCGGCTAAGATCTCTCCAGACTTTGACGAAATTCATCGTCAGCAAACGTGGTGGCTCAAATGTTGGAGAGTTAGGGAAACTTGCAAATCTCAGGGGAAGCCTTTCAATCTCGGGGCTCCAAAATGTTGTATCTGCTGCAGATGCTTTGGATGCAGGCTTAAAGAATATGCAGTACGTTGAGGCGTTGAAGTTGGAATGGGACGCTGATAGTGGTATTGCTGAAAGTCAAAGCTTTGTCGTATTGGATAGTCTTCAGCCCCATTCAAACTTGAAAGATCTCACTATCAGCGGCTTTAGCGGCAGAAGTTTTCCAGATTGGGTGGGACAATCTTCACTCTCTAATATAACGTATATTTCTCTGTCCATGTGTAAATATTGTTGTGCGTTGCCAGTGTTTGGGCAGCTACCCTCTCTGGAATATCTAAAGATTTGTGGCTTTAATGAAATTACTACAGTGGGCCTGGAGTTCTATGGCAGTGGCTGTTCTTCGATTCAGCCATTTGGAGCCTTGAAATCTCTCTTGTTCGAGGATATGCCGGAGTGGGAGAATTGGATCAATTGTTTCGGTGCTAATAGTGAAGATGTAGCCATTTTTACTAATCTTGAAAGCCTTACGATTCTCAATTGTCCAAAGCTAACAGGAGCGTTGCCCATCCATCTTCCTTCTTTACTCGGACTTCGGATCGAAGGTTGTCCGCGGCTGGTGGCTTCACTCCCTAGGGCTCCTGGTCTAAGTTACTTGAAGCTAAGAAATTGTAACGGCGTTCAGTTACAGGAATTGCCAGCTGGATTGACGAGTCTCGTCATCGATGGTTATGATGCGCTAGAGTCCTTACCAGAGGGAATAATTGACTCCAACGGCTGTCTTTTATCTACGTTGAATGGGCTTGAGATCTCAAACTGTCCGAAGTTAGAGCTCCCAATGCACTTCAGCTATTCATCCCTTCATTACTTGGCCTTGATGTTGATTGACAGTTGTGATTCCCTCGCGCGCCTTCACGTGGTGACTGGTAATATCAAAATCAAGGGATGTAGGAATTTGGAGTCTCTCGTACAACAACACGAACACGATTCAATGGCCGCGTGGATATACATTGAAGATTGCCCTAAGTTTGTATCCTTTCCCCACGGAGGATTGCGTGCCCCGAATCTTGCAAGTTTTCGCATCTGTAATTGTCCGAGTCTGACGTCACTACCAGACAAGGTCCACACGCTGCTTCCCTCTCTACAGTCTTTGTGGTTAACGGATTGTGCAGAAATTGAGTCCTTTCCTGAAGGGGGCTTGCCTTCCACTCTCATCCATGTTCGCATCGTCAATTGTGATAAACTCGTTTCCAACAGGATGAGATGGGGTTTGCAAAAACTCCACTCTCTTAAAGAATTCAAAATTGGAGGCAAATTAGAAGATGTGGAGTCCTTTCCAGAGGAGGGGTTGCTGCCCGACAGTCTGACCTGTCTTATCGTCTCTGATTTTCCAAATATGGAATCTGTGGACAAGAAGGGCCTTCGCCACCTCACCTCTCTTAGATATTTGGAGATCGTTGACTGCCCTAAGTTCAATTTCCTGCCAGAAGAGGGGCTGCCTGCCTCCCTCGGATCTTTGAGCATCTCTGTCTCCCCTGAGTTCAGGTTCCTGCCAGAAAACGGGTTGCCTGCCACTCTTGGATCTTTAAAGATCAAAGAATGTCCTTCGTTAGAGAAACAGTTGGAAAGGAAAAAGGGAAAAGAATGGAGAAAGATTGCTCATGTCCCTTGCGTTAAGATTAATGACAGAGTAATTTGAAGAGCTCAAAGTCCCCTGCATAGATGGACTGCGGCAACAGTATTTCAGCTTTTACTTTTAGGTATTTATTTCTGTTTTCGTTTTTCTCTTCTCAACTAGCTAGTAATTTCTCAATAAGATTTACCATTTCTTCTTAACATTTGCTTAAAACCATTCTTTAATGAAACAGAATGGCTTGCCCACTCGTTTAATCTTGCTCTACTCGGAAACTACAATTCAAAGACTATTCGGTCTCTGCGATGCTTTGGAGTGTACAGAGCTGGGGATACTCAATTCCTGTATGTTTGTTTCGCTGATATTTATTTTTGCAGGTCTCCATTTCACTATGGTATCCTGAATTCCTTATGCTTTCTTTTTTTTGTTCAATTTTCACTGACAGATTTGGATTTGCTTCGAATCGACTTGTCTCAATCCTGTGAGGATTTCTATCCTATACAGAGTCCTCTCCTGACTTCATTACAGGAGCCCGACTGGCATGGTTAGCTCTCTAGAGTTTGCACTTTTATTGGTACTGAAGGACAACAAGAAGTAAGTGAATGATTGGCCTCTGAGACTAAATTCTTTACAATATTTATTTGTTGACTAGTAGATTATTTAATTCATGTTTGAGGTGATTTTTAGCATAGTATTTCCAGGTTGCTCTGACCTTTCCTTTGGTTTCTCGAGCAAAGCTAATCGCTTCAAAATTCATTCTTTCCTAACTTAATTTGAAGCATAAAATCATAGTCCTTTTATAACCTCGAAGCCATGATCTTTGTGACTAAGTGACCCAAGAATATCATCTGATGCACTGTTATGCGAAATTTCTATTTCTACTATCCTTATGATGTTATTTCTTTGTGGAGTTAGACATTTTTGTTACCTTTTGATGAATAGCCACTAAAACTTGGTGACAACCAGCAGGACTCGTGTTCTGGTGGCAAATCGTGATCACAGAGAATAGCTGCTGAAATGTACAATTCAAATTTTCATTCATTACCAATCTCTTGAAAACAGCCATCGAGGAAGAGGCTATCAATGGCAAAGTAGGATTCTTGTGACTGCTATATAAAGGAAGTCGTGTGCAGTTTGTGATACCTTCAGTAATCATAATTTGGAACAGTGAAACTTAAGCAGGGTTGTAGATAACGATGTTATGTATCAACTAAACACTGCAGGTCTATTTTCAATGGAGCTTCCTTCTTTAGCCTTACCATTTCTTTTGTTTTTTCAGTTCTTTTTTGTATCTTTTTCTGAGTGCAAATGCACAGATGAAACTAGAAAAAAAAAAGATACAGATACTTATCATTTTCAGATTTTTGCAGCTAAAGCCATTGACATGGTCTAGGCAAACAGGAAGGTGTTGGTGCATAAAGGAGTGAAAGGACCTGTAAATAGATATCTCAATGTCTAACGTATGTCGATTTCTGTTAATTGGTTAACTTTTGATAAATAAAAGGACCTATATGTATGAAAAATAGACCACAAGAACTGTTTTCTTCAAAGAGAACTCTAGAAACAGATTTGTTAAAAATCAATATCACATTGAATGTACAGTAATGAAGCCAAAAAAAAAATCAACACACTCGTGTAACAAGTAACTCGTCTCTCTTTATGTTTAGAAAAAAAAAAGAATGTCAGCTCGCTCCATAATTATAAGGCAAAATCAATCTTACATCCTCAACTATAAGAACACTATTTAAGTCCTTTAACTTTTGAAAATCTTCAATGTACTTCTCTAAGACAAATTTTTAAAAAAGAAATAAAAATTCAAGAAATAAATAGATTATTAAAATAATATTTCAATAATTTTATTTAATGATTTTTTTAATTTTTATAATAATTTTACTTTGGAAGCATTTTGGTCATTTTATAATTTTTTCAGGACTTAATCTTTGGTTTGGACAAGAGACTTACATTGAAAACTTTCAAAAGTTAAGGACTTGCACTGCTTTTTGGATAACTGGGGAGTAGAGATTGATATTGCACTATAGTTAACGGACTAACATCAGTCTCCCTTGGATGAAAAACACGGACTTCTATGCCACCACTTCACAGCCTCTACAAACGCCGCCCAGGTCCTTTTTCACAGCCTGTTTTCCTCGTGCTTCCGCCGTGCCAATGATGTTTGGGCATTTTGATATTGAAATATCAACAAAGCTTTCAAAACTGGGTTCAGATCTGTGCATTCACGCCTTTCCTCACAACATTTGTTCGATATTACTGCGAGGAGTGAAGAAGTTTACACAACCAGGAGTAAAACTTGAACTATTGAACGATGCTGCTGTAAACGTAAGAAAGAGACTGCGTATAGGAATGCAAGTGTGAAACAATGCAATTCACTTTAGCGTCAAAGACTACAACCTAAACAAGTGACAGCAAGTTTCAATCTATATTCGATCCATTCTCCCTTTATGTTGACGAACAAAAATATTAGATAGGCCTTGAAACGAAAGGGATTTTAAATCCAACCGATGTGATCTTCTCTCTTCTGCAGATCAAATCCCCAATTCCTCTGGTAATGAGGATAAGAGGAGCAAAACAAGCTCGAGAAAGCGGCATTGGGCAGCGACGTCAAAATGTTAAATCCGGTAACAACTTCTGGTCCGGGGCGTCAATGTGTCACCATTAAATAAATAAGTACGGCAATCTTCCAGCATTCGTCCAGCGACCATCTTGCATAAGTCCGGCAATCATTCGGCATTTATCCGTCGACCTCCCCGCATCAGATCGGCGACCACCCGGCTTCAGATCGGCGACCTTCCGGAATTTTTCCGGCGTTATCTGTTTCCTTTGAATTATTTTTGTAACTCCCACCTTGAGTTTACGGGGTGGACTATTGTATTCAATGACTTATAAATAAAGTCTTTATGTAACCTCATCAAATATAAGTGAAAAATAATAAGCCTAATTTGGGCATTTCCCATAGTGGATGTCCCACTTATCAGTATAAATAAATTTTTCTTTAGTTAAATTTTTTATTTCTAATATGGTATCGGAGCAAGGTTTTCGGCATTAGTCCATTATCAGTATAAATAATTTTTTCTTTAGTTAATTTTTTTTTATTTCTAACATGGTATCGGAGCAAGGTTTTCGGCATTAGTCCGGTGATCTTCTGGCACTTCTCGGCATTAGATCGACGACCTTCCGACTTCAGTCCGGCGACCTCCCAACATCAGTCTGACGTTATTTTTTTTCCTTGAATTATTTTTGTAAATCCAAACTCAACGTGTGTCCACCTTGAGTTTGCGGGAGAGTATTAAAGTTAGAGTCTCACATTGCTAAAGCAATGTGAGCTATTGTATTCAATGACTTATAAATAAAACATCATGTAATCTTATCAAATATAAGTGAGAAAACCAATAAGTTCAATTGGACATTCTCATAGTGGATGTCTCACTAATCAGTATAAATAATTTTTCTTTAATTCAAATTTTTATTTCTAACAACAGTAGATCAACTTCTTGCCAGGTGAGTCCTGGCGGCCAGAACTTAAGAATAAGAATGTAGCATTTCATATTCCAAGGTTGTTAGTCAAACACTCTATCACAACAGTCTTTAGAACTAAATTCGAGTAGTTAAAATTTGGGAGTTTTTTTTTTGGTTAATTACAATTTCCCCCCACAAACTTACACCGTATTCTCAATATCTCCCCTAAACAATAAATCGTGACAACCCGCCCCCATTATTTACGTTTTCTGTTTCAACCCCGTTTGGGACCCCGATTCGGCGTTAAGTCTTACGTTATCCGTCACACGTGACCCCCATATGTTGCGAAAAGACTTTAATGCCCCAATGAATAGTCCCGTTAGATTTTTGTTTAATTTTCCCCCCAATTCTAAAACGACATCGCATAGGAGAAAGGCTCGAGCTTTTCCCCCAAAACACTAACTTATTCCAGTACGTCTGGTCTTCCCCCAATCTTTCCCCAAATCACGAACCCATTCCAGTGCCTTAAACGTTTATAGCGTTGCTTGATTGCATTTCGGCATAGTGAAGATCATCATTTTAGTTTTTACGTCGAAGGTAAGCTTTTTGGTCTTCAAATGCCACTGTTTCTATTTGTACGCCGCTTTTCGTTTTGTTCCCTAAATCTGATTTATGGGTTGTTGTTGATTGGGTTAGCTGCTAATGGGGTGGTAGGCGTACATATTGTTGTATGAAAGGGTACTTTGTTAGCTTTTCTCGTGCCCTAAACGATTCCTATGATTTACTTCGAGGTTCTTTGAACTCCCGAAATTTGTAAGGTAATGCTCATAAACAGCAAAACACGAGTTCATCTTTACTTACATGTTCTTTGTAGTTTTCATAAATCCACTTGTTACTTACCGAAGGTGACTTGGGAATGCAATTATCGAATAGCTCTCCCTCATTGATACTTTTCTTGACCAAAATATTTTCAAACTCGAACCCGTGTGTATATTATTAGCCACAAATACGAAAGAAAATTGCATGAGCTTGACAATGCCATGGGTAAATGGTTGCTGTTTATATTCTGCAGTTTTTACCTTGCCTTGCAATTAATGCGTGGGTTAAATGCTTTGTGTGTATATTATGCAGCTTAGTCTTCTTCGTATTATCTGGTTATGTCTACTTCCAATGCTAGTTCAAGTTCCTGGGCTAAAGAAGGTGGGGCAAGCTCAGGGGGATATCAATGTTACTGTGGTATCTCTACGTACATGAAGACATCGTACACTGAGCAAAATTTTGGACGTCGATTCTTCAGTTGTCCCAACTATAAGTTCAAGCGTGCTTGTGAGTTTTTTGCTTGGGTTGATCCTCCAATGTGTGAACACGGGAAAATGGTGCTGAGACTTATGCGAGAAAGACAAGAACGGTTAAATGTCGAAAGCCTAAATGTAGACACGTTCAAAGGGGAGATCGAAAAACATCGCAATCTCGAGAAGAAGTACAAGCTTGCATTGTGATTGTTGTTAATGGTAGTAGTAGTCCTTTTATCTATTTTGTGTTGTTTGGCCAAATTTTCATGAATCTAGATGATGTGTTGTGTCTAGGATGAATTATGAATGTAAATTATCAGTTTGTAAGGATAATTGAATGTATCATTTTGTAAGTTTTTACTTCAATAAATGGATGGGTTAAGTGATGTCAATGAATGTGTTGTCATTCAACTTCAATAGTTGTGTCAAATTGTGAAATTCTGCAGACTTGTAAGGATAGAATTACAAAATCGGTGCATTCAAAAACCATTTTCTCATCATATACTGTAGTTTCAATCCTGGGAGGGGTACTGAACATAATCTGACAACAGGAATTGACACATGGCCACCACCTGATTAACTTAGATCAATCATATTGCCATAGAACAATGAACTTTCATGATAGAGTATAGATGACTCTTTCTGAAGGCTCCAGAATCAGCCTGCCCATTTCAATTTGATTTTTGACAGATTCAAAGCATGCAAACAAGTTTTCTGTCCCTTATCATGTCAACGCATGCAAACAACTCAACTCTCTGTTGTTTACCACATCAATTTGAAAACAACCTAGTTTGAAAGATCAACAAATCCCTAGCCCCAGCAACCTCTTAAAACGATGACAGACTGAGAAGAAGGTATTAGCCTTCTTACTATGCAAAGGTGACACTTTTACTCCGAGCATACTGTCTTTCAGCAACATAGCCACTGTGTACTCAATACTGAGCCATCTCTATTGCATTCAAAACATGACAAACTTTGATCTCATTAAACTTTCTGTTTTCATTGTTTATAGAAGATCTTATAAAAATGTAGCATATAGCCCTAACAGAAGATCTTTCATCAACAATGTAGCAACCAAAATAACATAACCTTTTCACCAAAAATAACCCAACCTTTCACAATTCACCAACCTGCTACAATAACCCTAAAAAAAACACAAGTTCACAACCAAAATCCCAGATAAGTACATCACAAACAAAATCAATGTGGATGGTCCTTTTTCTTTTTCGTCTTCCTCAACCCGCTTGTGCTCTCATCCGTGGGGCTCTTCTTCTTTTTTCTCTTCCTCAGCCCGTCATTTTCATCTTCCTTTTGCTTTTCACTCGCCTTCTGACTTGCTTGGGTGGTTGGTTGGGTAGCTGGATCAACTTGTGACCCCACAACAGGTTCAGTGAGGTCAATGAATAATTGACGAGGATTCCTCGACCCCCTAGCAATCCCTTGTAGTCGATCTGAGCTCCGGGTTCGCGATGCTACACCCCCACCAGTCTGTGACTTCATTGCAGTGGATCCTTTCGTTTTTCTTGATGAAGAGGGTGCGTCTGATGGGCTGCTCCTTCCCAAGCTAGAGGGCAGCGAACCTGTTGGGCTCCTTCCCCAGCTAGGGGGCAGCATAATTCCAGTAAAATTGGGTGGATCCTACAAAGTTTTTGCAAAACTTAGTTCTCAAGTAATAAGTCACTACATAGTCTACTTTATAGTCACTGCACAAGTTGATTACAATCTATGATTATTAGATCATTGAAAAAATTATAGCATTGTTTATTTTCTTAGGCTTAATTTAGATTCGAAAGTATGCTTGCAGAGGTAAAACCATAAGCAGATCCAAAGTCAGATCCAAAATTATAGCATTGTTTATTTTCTTAGGCTTAATTTACGGCCAATGTGTGCAAGCTTACATTACTGGCCGTCAGCCCAAAAGCAACAACAGCCGATGATCCAGCTTGAGAGGAAAGAACCTGTATCAACATTTGCAGAGAAGTTAGCAAGTCGTAATCTATAATCATGTAAGTTAATTTCAAATTCAGTTTAGGGAGTTACCTCCGGTGGATTGGCACATGGCTGGTCATTAGGTGTTTTCTGTTTCTTCTTACATGATCTGGCATTATGCCCAACTGTGCTACATTTAGAGCATCTAATCTCGGTGCCAACCTTGCTGATTCTAACTCGGGATTTTGGTTCATTAGTACATATTCTCCTCAACTTCTTTGGCCTTCCAGGTTGCACTCTTGCGACTGGAGGTAAAACCGGTGCTTGAGTTGTATGTTCCCATTGTTCTTCACTTGGCATCGGGTGAATCATTGGTCTGTAAGCCTTCATGTAAGTATCAACAGTGTAGCATTCATCTACGTAGTCTTCGGGCTTCCCTCCATCAAACAAAATTGCTGACATTGCATGAGGACACGGTATACCCGTGAGCTCCCATCGCCGACAACCACAAGTTCGCTCTTTTAAGTTGACAACGTATTGCTTTCGCTTGTGCTCCACCTCAAACAATCCATTCCTAGCATACGTCGATATGCACTCAAAGGATTCTAAACCATTTCTGTCAACCTTGTTCATTATCGCCGGTACTAGTTTACCCTCCATCTTTTGCATCCCGTCTCTCTTTACTTGGTACCGCCGCATCAATTTCTTTCGGATGGTCTCCATCATAGTGATTATGGGCTTATCACGTGCATCCAATATGTAAGCATTGAAGCACTCTGACAAATTATTTACAAGGAGATCTTACCTCGAATAAGATGGAAAATGAGACCTCGACCACAGTACTGGGTCAACGAGAGCAAGATATGCATTTGCCTTTGGACTTAAGGCTTTCAACGTCATCATCTCAGCTTGAAATTCTGCCTTTGTGTATGCTGATGCTGCTGCCCAAAGACGGTCCTTCAATAACTGACCTCGGTTGCCGTCATCTCTAAAATTTGAGTACAAGTGTCGTACACAAATTCGATGATCAGTGGTTGGGAGGATTTCCTCGAAGCTTGGGATGAGGCCCTGGAAGTATTTAGTGACATTATCAGAAAAATAAACAAGTGAACTTAATGATCAGCAACCATCAAAATACGGTGCAGGAAAGAGTATACATTTTGTCTATTTGAGATGAATGTCCATCCATGTGGAAGGTTGGGCCCAAGATCAGATACCAAAATACGTAGGAACCATGATCAACTTTCCTTGAGCTCCGCCTCCACAGCAGCAAAGGCAATGGGGTAAATATTTTCGTTCCCATCCCTCCCAATAGCACACAGAAGTTGGCCTTTGTAAGGGCCCTTCAAAAAACATCCATCCACACCAATAAGTGGTCTACAGCCAGCTTTGAAACCATCTCGCATGGCTGCCATAGAAAAATACATCCGCTGGAAAACATGTTCACTTCCCTTTAATGGCCGTTGAATCCTCAGAATAACTGTAGATCCTGGGTTAGTACGCCTCAAAGTTGCACAATAAGCCCATAGTCGTGCATATTGCTCTTTGTATGTCCCCCATATCTGTTCAGTTGCCTTCTTTTTCGCCCTATACAGCTTGCAGCGACTGACATCCACCTTCCAAGATCTTTTCATCTCCTCTTTCAGTGCCTCAACAGGCCAATTGGGGTTATGTCTGAACTGCTCCAAGTATTTCTTTGATATCCAGCTAGATGACACTTGCGTGTTTTTGTAGCTCCGAGTGCATTGGTGGTTACCCGAATATGAAATAATTTGGAATGTCAGTTCGTTCTTCACATTGCGAGCATAAACTCGATATTGGCACCTTTCTCGCTTGCACTGCACAATGACCCTATTCCGGTCATTCTTTGCCCAATGCAAATCCTTCCCAATGTGTATATTAGCCTCTCGGATTGCCCTTCCAAATACTTCAACAGATGGAAATTTCATCCCCAATTCCAACTGTGGGCTGTCCATATGCTTCTCCTTAAATACTGGAAATTTAAGGCATTGTATATCTTCACTATCATCAACATCCTTCTCCAATTCCAACTCTGAAAGTATATCTTCACTATCATCAACATCCTTCTCCAATTCTGCAGCCTCATCTATATCAATGTTTTCACCCAAATCCACACTGCGAGGTTGATAACTGCTAGTGGCACCATCCCCCCTTGGTTCTCAAAAATATCTTCCTCCCCACTCACAACTTCATCCCAAAAAGAATCATGTGGTGGACTCCCTTGTGGTGGACTCTCAAGAGGTTCTTCTTCCTCTTCTTCTTGTTCGATAATCTTCTTCTTCCCTTTCACTTTGTCTGGAGTTGCTTTCTTCTTTATAACCAGCTTATATCTTTTTTTCTTTGGAGATTGTACATTCTCTGCTTCTTCTCCAACCACGTAGAGAATTATTGTATTATGTCCAATATAGTCCAAAACCATACCCAATACGTCAATGTCTGATCCAATCAGGGTTAGCCCTTCGTCAAGTGACTTGCCTGGGTGCACGCAATAAATTAGGTCCCCAGCTTTGTATCCTTACTCCTTGCATATTCCTTCGATCTCAAAATAAGACAAACAATCTATATCCCATGGTTCTGGATGCAAAATTGTCTTCCCTCCAACGTATTCAGTACGGGGGGCCCTTACAAACTTTCCCCCATAATTCACCTCGAACAGCACAAATGAATTGATCATTTTCTATAAACCTGACAATTAAACAATTAAACAAATGAAGCACATGTCAGATTTATTACGAGTACTATGTCAGATTTATCAATATAAACAAATGAAGCACATGTCACATGTTTTAAAAAGGCACGACAACTTTAAATATAGTTCACATACTTTTGGAGAACAACAATCAGAGCCCACAATGCTTTACAAAGTTAGTTGCTTAATGGCCAGGACAATAGGGGACCACAACAGCACATGTTTTCGGAGAACAACAAATACTGGTAGATACAATAGGGGACCACAACAACACATGCTTTCGGGACCACAAATACTGGTAGAGAGAACAACCACTTGAGGACGGGAACCACTTGAGGAAAGTGGACAACTCGAGGAAAGGGGACATGAAACAAAGACTAAACATACTATAATCAACATTCCACTTTCCAAAACTAACAAAGTACCCTTTCATCCAACAATAGGTACGCCTACCACCCCATTAGCAGCCAACCCAATCAACAACAACCCATAAATCAGATTTAGGGAACAAAACGAAAAGCGGCGTACAAATAGAAACAGTGGCATTTGAAGACCAAAAAGCTTACCTTCGACGTAAAAACTAAAATGATGATCTTCACTATGCCGAAATGCAATCAAGCAACGCTATAAACGTTTAAGGCACTGGAATGAGTTCGTGATTTGGGGAAAGATTGGGGGAAAACGTAACGTACTGGAATAGGTTAGTGTTTTGGGGGAAAAAGCTCGAGCCTTTCTCCTATTCGAGCTTTGTTTTGAAAAACCTAAGTTCGAGCCTTTCTCCTATGCGATGTCGTTTTGGAATTGGGGGGAAAATTAAACAAAAATCTAACGGGACTATTCATTGGGGCATTAAAGTCTTTTCGCAACATATGGGGGTCACGTGATGGTCACGTGTGACGGATAACGTGAGACTTAACGCCGAATTGGGGTCCCAAACGGGGTTGAAACAGAAAACATAAATAATAGGGGCGGGTTGTCTCGATTTATTGTTTAGGGGGGCTATTGAGAATACGGTGTAAGTTTGTGGGAGGAAATTGTAATTAACCTTTTTTTTTCTAACCAAAGGTTGATTTCATTGCTAATGAAGAGAAAATACAAGCACCGAATTCACAACCCGCAGACGATCATATGGGGCACAAAGACCCATTAAATCAAGTTTAAAGGCCCAAAGGGCCATACACCAACAGGCCTTAAAGGCCAATAAACTACAGGCCAGAAGGGCCTATACAAACTGGGTCAACATACCCACAACACCAACTCGGGTCCACAAACCCGGGACACAACACCACCTCGCCATGAACGGCAGAAACCGCTGCCGGAGAAGGAACGAAGCCAGCACCTGCAACAAAAATACCCACAAAGGAGACACTCGGCCAAAAGGAATGCAACCACCGTTGGGCGTGTCAGATCCACGCGCCTCAAGAGTGGCGCGTGGGAGAATAAGACCCATAGGTATGCTGCTGGACATGGACATCGTTGAAGCACCGAAGCTGCTGAAACCGAGCATGGGCCGAGAGCTCGTCGGAGCCTATCCTATGGGTGCCAAGAAACCTCCATCGAGGCAAGACCCATAACAAGAAACCCACATAGTTTAAGCGCAGAAAAAAACATCGGAAAGCACCTCCTGTCTGATGGAAGGCCAACCAGGAGGGGAGTAGATGGGAAGAGGAGCACAATCTCCTGTAGCCCGCAAAAGGAGAGAGGGCGTGAAAGGGTGTTTCAGAAGAAAGGGGAGGGGGAGAGTCTAGAGAGAAGGAGAACCCTCTCTCTCTAGACTTTTCAAAAGGGTAGGTTAAAAATTGGGAGTTAATTCACCAATCTAAACCTGGGGATCAAAGCCCAAGCTTTCAGAAGAGTACCTCTAACGACATGAGTTGGAAATATTTTGTGAGTAATAATGCGTCCCACCAACACCAGCTCGGAGACCTCTTCCGCTCCTTCTTCCATTTGCACTTCTATCGTCCGATGAGGACTCCAACTTAAAGTTGTTCTCGGCGTGATCTGCTCCATCTCCAAATCCAGATTCTCCAAAAGCACAAGACGAGGATGCAAAGAAGGGTATATGAGTCTTTGATTGAAGAATTTTTTTGAATTTGAAAATTGCATGTGATTGTGTTTTGTTGGATGAGATTTTATTTTTTTTATGGAGAGTAATTATTTATTTTATAGCATGTATTAAATTTTGTATGCAAATACTTAAATCATTAAGTGTGTCAAGCATCAAGCAAACACTAAAAAATGAATTACTTTCCTGAAAATGTTTCAATGAAGGTATTTTTTTGGTGAAATGTGAAGATAAATAAATCAGAATAGATCTTCAATACAGAAATAACAGGGAAATACACCTACAAAAACAACCAAAAGAGAAAAAAAAAATACAACAGAGCAGACGCTCACAATAACAGCTTATCAGAACATAGAACTATAGTAAGCGCTAGGGCTGTCCACCAACCCGGACCAAAATCGGATCGGTTTTGGCCATATCCGGACCGAGATCGGTATCTTCTGGTATTTGGAGGTCTTTGTGGCCTAGAGGTCTGTGTGGCCTAATATTTTGAGGTCTTTGTGGCCGGATATTTGGAGGTCTTTGTGGCCTGAAGGTCTGTGTGACCATTGGTGATTTCCCTATATTGCGCGGCCTTGGATATTTTTATTACAAACTGATGTATTTTGGATTCGGTATGGCTCACAATGTTTTATTCTGGATTTCGGCTATTGTGATAAAATTGTCTTTTCCCCAACCCTCATTGACTTACTACTTACTGAGCTAGTCGTAGCTCACCCCTTATTTTCATATTTTCTAGAGTTGGCGGAATTAGAGAAGTTCGCGGAGCTTCAGAGATATTTGTGTTTCGAAGGCGTGTTTTCAAGAGTACATTTGAAGATTTATGTCGGGGAATTCGATATTGTATTATGTTGGGAGATCTTCATCGATATTGGAAATATCGGATATGCTAATGTAAATTTTAGTGCTCGGATTGATATTTTTGGGCTTTTTACGGTTTATGAATATTTTGCTGAGGTTGTACAAAATTAGTTTTGAAATATTGGGGCCTAGATAAATGATTATCCATGGTGAAAAATCTTTATTTTATACGGAAATCTATCGGTTCGGAGTTTGGGCCCGGGGCGTTACATTCTGTGTTTTACAAACGCACACCCAAAGCAGGACTGAAACCACAGAGTTCAAAAATAATTCCCCAGAGACAACTCACTGAGAGCAATTCAAACTTGCATTGCAGGCACCTACGTGGCTCGACCAACCCACTTGCTCAAAGTACAGAAGAATCTCAATTCTCCTCCTAAACCCAGCCAGAAAACCAGTTTACTATAAGTTAGGAAACACTGGGGTTTGGCAGCAAAGTTCCAACATATTCCTCTGAACTCTTTACCCATAATTGGTGGTTGCAGCAATTATCTCTACTATCAAAATATTAACTCAGTTCAAACCTTCAAAGTTTCTTGGTAGACCTTATTTACAATAAAACCAGGCTGAAATTTTGAACCACTTTCAAATAGTTCAAAAGAAGTTTCCTTCTTTCAAGTATCTATACAAGCATTTTTTTTTCAAAAATAAACAACAAAACACTTTCCCCCAGGGCCATAAGTGATTTTGAATTTGATACCTGTCACATCCTTCATATATTGAAATCAATAAATGAATAAAGAAAGAGAACTATATCTAGCTCATTAGAGAAACAAGAAAAAACCATTAGGAAATTCATCCAGAAAGCTCTATAATATATCAAATAGGACGATTGATCTTACTAAGAATTACCCACCAAACAAAGACGAATCCACTGTTGGGAAAAAAGGCTTCTTGGTGGGAACTCTTATGTTGCAAACCTTCCTGAAGGAAGACAAATTGACTTGGGATATATATATATATATATCTCCTTGAAAATTCTCATACTTATATAGGAAGGCAAGAAATCATTTGTTTCTCTTCTTGGCAAAAATATGCTTTGCTCCCTTCAAGTTAATGATTGTTGTCAATTTTGTCGCTCTGTTCTAACGTGGGCAATTTTGTCCCAAAAGTTTCAAATGAATGGCAATGTAGCTATTCTGTCCAACTTCATTAGCTAACCATCATGTAAGTGGAAAATGAATTTCATTTGAAATCATCATGACAACATTTTCGTGAAATTTTGTAAAGGAACAAGATGAGAGAAGAACTAACAAAACAAAGAAAAACAAAAGAAATAAGATGAGATTCAGCAATCTCATAAACTGAATAAAACGTATGTGTATATATATTCTAGCTAATTTCTTTCTCAAGAAAAAGAAAAAGAAAAAGAAAACAATAACACATTATAAGAACGGGAAAAACTGATCTGCTTCTCCTTCCATATAGTGTTTTTAAGATTTGCTAGCATCTCAAAGAGAGCAATCAAAACCTATTCAATATTATTCTCCAACATCCCTAGCTTGGTGCCAACTAAACATAGACCCACAAAACCAAACATTCCCTTTCCCCACATCCATCCAGCAGCACAAGCTGCAGCAACAAGTCCCTCATCTACATTGACCTCATAGGGGATCTGCTCTTCAACGGTAACCAGGTGCGCTGTTTATGAATTAGGTAGGATGGTGGACATCAATATCACTGGAGATGGTGGACATGTTCATGTAACAAATATGGTTGTTCGATAAGTTAAATCCTTCACATTTCAAAAGTTGGGCTGGCCACAAGAACTCTTTATCTCCAAATATGGCTTGAGAAAAGAAGGGAAAGGTCCAGTCCTAATCCACAAAGCCAAAGAGAAATCATTGGACACGCGGAACCGTGTGAAAATGTTAAGGGTGCTCGAAGATCAGACAAAGGAGAGATTGACCATGTTTGTAATGAGGATTAATTTAGATCACTCAAAAGAAAAACTCACCCCACTTGAAATTGGAAAATGGAATCCGACAAATGATACAAATCCCCATTTTGAGACCAAACAGAAACTCACTGATATCTGTTCTCAACTGTTAGCGTCCAGTAATCCACCTTCAAGTCCATCCTACTCACTTCACTCCAAACTGAAGAACTTAAATATGTTTCCAAAAAGTTCTGCACCTTCCTAACCTGCCTTCATTTTTTTTGCGGGGAAATGTTAGGAATGTACTTCTTCCCTCGATGTTCCAATACCTGGACTCATTGCAAAATTTGGGTGGTGGAAGGAAGGTTCAAGCACTTGTTGCGCTGACGAACGAGGACTAAAAATGCTGGCAGAAGATTATTATTTTTTTCTGTGCAAGTTTTCAACCAGAACATTATTCTTTTCACTTGCTCAGCAGCTATTTGTGAACTCCACGGAACTTAATAAAGTTGGACAGAAGGACTGGATTCTTCAACAATCTTTGAAACCATAGGGATGAAATTGAAGACCAATTGACAGGAATGCATCATAACTAAGTAGAGGTCATTGATATAACCATACTCAAATATTTATAACTTCAAGTAAAAGTGGGATATTAGTCATGAGTACTAGACTTCAAAGCTTTGAGCTTGTGTTGATCTGATATCTTCAAATTTGCACATAAAATGTGAATCCACAAATATCTTTTACCTCATTGCTACTTTACAAAGAGCTAGCGGTTTTTCCTAAAGACATCAAAAGAATTTCTGACAATGGGGTTTATCTCAAATGTCATATTTCAATACCAGTGTAAATAGGACTGGCCGAGAATATAGAATGGTACTCTTGATTCTAATTTGCCAGGAGATAGAATATGATGATACCCCCTCTGAATGAAAGAACCATAAATAGATAATGCAGATTCGATCATATAGCATGATAATGGAAATTTGCTAACCATCAAGAGAGGCTTTAAGCGGCTTCAGAAACTCCGTTAACTCTATTTCTTCAAGCGCTTTCAGTACATCATCTGCATTGATTGTCTGCATTTTCGATTCCCTACATATATCATTAGCCCTGCACGCCTCCGCTATCAGAAGAAGTCAATCGTAGAAGCGGATGGAAAAAAAGAAAAAAGAAAAGGAAACTCAGAAGAAGAAGAAAGTCATAGCCTTTACTCATAGAGGCGCAGACCTCCAACGCAAACAAATTATGGGGTTTCGGGTTGACAAATTTTTAGGCTTAAGCACAGGAAGATCGAATCCCTAAACTCATTTTTCCACGAGCAAGAAATTATCATATAAGCAATAGGCTCTCTAATAACTCTTGGGTGTGTATGAGCTTACGTTATTAGACATATTGTTATGATAGTTAGCTTATTGTTACGATAGTTAACTCAGTTAGTTATTTAGTTAACAGAGTTGCTAGTTTCTTTACTTGTATATAAGGTCTCCTCTGTATTCAATATCAACTTACGTATTTTCAAAATACACAAGAGTTCATTTCTTCAAATCCAATATACGTGGCGGAGAGATAGTGGATGAAGATGCGAGCGCTTTCGGAGAAAGCGAGGAGGGCGCCTTTGTGGAGGGACAAGTCGCCGTCGTGGGAGCAATGGGAGAGCTTATCCTTCACGACACGGCGCACGATTGACCTGGGCAGCTCCTCCGCATCCGACACCACTTTCTCCATCTCTGTTTCTCTTTCGCTATCTCCGTGTTCGCCTTCTGTCTAATTTTTCAGTTTCCCTCCCGCCGTTGGTACGATATTTCCTGTTTGTATATTTTTTGTTTGTTTATTATTATTTTTTTAAGCAAAAGGGATAGAGAGGACAACAAGCCTATTAACCTTCTGCAGCGTGACCATTTTCGCTGTAAAATATAAATTTGAACTACAGTTATTGTCCATAAAGCGAGTTCATCATTACGACACCTGCAAGACCGCCGGTCAGTACCCATGTGAAAGGTGGGACAAGGATTTCTCCCTTACAATTTCAACAAATTTCATTAATCTGTGAAAATTCTACGCTTTGCTAAATGCTAAGATATATAGGCTGTGTTTAGATGGATCTCAAAGGTGCGTTTCTACGTAATATTTCACAAAATATTTCACCAAATTTTAATAAAATACTATAATATAATTTTTCTCTCTCATCAAAAAATATAAAAAATTACCTCTTCACTTTTTCACTAAACTCAATACCAAAATTTTTACAACATAAACATAACCAAAATCGTTTCAAAGCATCTTTACAGTCAATTTTTTCATCAATTTCAATATTTTTCACCTATTCCAATAACTTTTTATAAATTTCAGCAACTTTTAATATATTTTTTACCAATTCCAATAAAATTTATATTACTTCTACAAAAATAAATACAAAAAATTATTTTGAGATCTAAACTAAACATAGGGTATGTTCGTTTTCACCATTTTTTCAGGATTCTAAGTATATTCACAATTCTACCACCGAACATATTCAGAATTCAAACACAAAAACCAATACATTTTACACAATCTCCAACAACTTTTTAATTTTTTATTCAACATAAATTTTCTCTCTCTATACTTTTTCACATAACTCCAATACTTTTTTATTAAACAATTACATCAAATCATTTCTCTCTCCACTTTACACAAATACCAATAAAACACTATTCAACATAAAAATTCACAACTTCTCTAAAATCCTACATTTTTTCTCAAAACGAACATCACCTATAGTCATGAGATGTTTCGGTTGGGTTTTAGTTGAAGTGGGCCGTAAAGCTGAATGAATACTGACCGAGTCCAGCCCATCTCCTGGGCCAAGATGCTCTCCATCGACTCCCTCAAAATATTTGTGCAATTTGGATATATGAGATGTCTTTCTTTGTCGCATTGTCCTAAAATGATGCTTGGGAGTTATATGGTACTGCTCTCAATTTGACTACTTTAGTTTCTACATCTGCCCCTTCTTACGCTTTTTAAAAAAAAAAAAAAAATTAAATACTAAAGTTAGAATAAACTAGATTTTTAGATAATTTCAAGTAGGATTTTCGATGTTCTGATTCTTGTATTTTCTTTTCTTTTCCTTTACACAAATCAAAGCAGTACTGCATAAATGTGCCTGCAGTCTCTGTAATATTAAAAATTTATTAAAAAAACCTCATAAAAAAATACTTAAATCTAAGTCATGCGGTCATGTTTCCATTAAAATCTGATCTCAATGTGTCTCCATCTCTTCAATAAGGATAAATCTGTCCGCGTGATCAAGTGAAATTAGAGAACAATAAAGAATCTCTCTTCCATCTCTTTGGATCCGAATTTCCAAACAGGACCCCATGATGATAGTGGACGAAATTACTGTGTGCAGCTTTTCTTAGTGCCCGACATACTTTAATACAGAACAATGGATGTATTGGATCACTGTGAAGCCTTAAGGTTCTCTGAACGCAGAAAAATTCTGAGGCAAAACCAAATTAAAATTTTGCAAATAATTTAAGGGTGGAAACGGTTGTCTGAAATCAGACAAATTTTGATCAAGTTTGTGCTTTTTTTTTGGCCTACTGATTGACAACGGAAAACAAAGCAGAGGATTCAGAAATACCCGCAATTAATTAAGTTTGTCCATAGAAAAAGCTTGCGCTCAGATTATATTTCTGGAAGTTTAATTTCAACAAGAGCTGAGCTTGAGGCAGACCCAAAAAGAAAGGCCTTACTCCATTGATACGGCTACTGGCATCCATCACAGCTCTCTCTCACCATGTTTAACGTCTGATTTTATGGAATTCTTCTCTCTGCGAATGAAGAATAGAAGTTAAAAAGAAAGAAATATCCTCAGCTCCGGGGAGAAAATCGGATCTTCGAAAACTAAGAATATCAATTGCAAAGCAGTGGGAATATTGTCTATTTCGAGAAAGAACAAAGCAGCTTAAAGTTGCATAATTAAAGAAGCCAATGAGGACCAGAGATCACGTCGAAGCTCACCATCTAAACGAGAGAATTGTACCGTCTGAGAATCCAATGACCACAGTGCTTCCTCCTATGTGCAAGTAGCCCAGTGCCAATTCAGGAATAGAGCCATTCGACAGAGACGTGTGGATGTTTTCGGGTCATGTGATTAGGAAGTCAAGTTTGGTAGGCTGGAAAAATGAAAAAGCAGAGAACTTGCCAGGAAAGAAAAGTTAGATTTCTTTCTGTTCATTTTGTTGGCATTCCTTTGTTTTACTCACGTGGTGAGGGTCCAGTCCAGAGCATCTGGCCACATTCAATAACAGAGAGCAGGTCAACAAATAAAGTTAGATTCCTCCAATCATATCACTAAAGCAAGAAGATATTTTAGGCATATTCCATATGAGGTGGGGTTTGCTCTCCACTCACACTACGCGTCCCGTCCTCATCCGTGTAGGTCGCAGCCAACCTGGGGAGGTGCTGCGAAGAGGGATGCCCAGGGCAAGCAATCTTTATTTGTCAATACGCACAAATCTCTCTGGTGATTTGGAAAGAAATAGAGCGCAATAAGCACAATTTTTTCCTTAAAACTTGTACCACAATTGATTACTTGATTAATAATTGATTCAATTTCTCAAAAAAATTAAATTCTCATAACGTAATTTTTATAATCAATTAAGTAAATTTATGATTTAATTTTGAATTTACTTATTTATGGTTTTAATTTTTAGATTAAAATGCTTAATTTTTATGTCTTCACTATATGTTGAGCCACCACTAGTTGGCCCTAGAATATTTTTGAGATTATTTTCTTTACTAGTTGCATAATTAATAAGGCCCTTCAAAAAATAAAGCTAAGAGTACCGGATGGTCCGGATCTTCTCCTATGTCACAGTCCATGATGGTTGGCAAACTCTATCCCAATTAGAAAGATTGCTCCTGACTTCTTTGGTTGATGAATCTGACATTTTTGGTAGGATTGACGAGTTCCATGGATTGCAGTCCAACAGAGGTGCTTTTTTTTTTTTTAAATCGTCTAATAGAGGTGCTTAATAGACTGTGCATGATCAAACCTAAAACTCAGTGACCTTTTTGGAATCCTCCCAAAAATCAAGTGACCAAAATAGTATTTAATCTTTAATACTATTAAACTGTGCACAATGCATTCTAAATTACTAACAATATTGCACTTTACATTAAACATTCCGATTTAATCACTATCATTGAGTCACATTTATTGCTTTCTCATGATTTTAAGAAAAATATTAAGTTTTTTTTTATAATATTATAAAATAATTTCAAGTGAATTTTGTTTTATAAAGTATTCTAGTTTCTAATGTTTAGTTGGTAATTTAAAACATGTTTCCTAAAAATACATTTCAATATTTAAAAAATAATGGACTACGAAACATATAAATAAAAAAACTCTCCACATATTGGAGCTCCCTAGTGCAAAAACCATAAGAAAATCATGAGATATATATATTTTGTAATTTTGTATGATTAATAAATTTGATTCTTGATATCATTGAATTCAAAATAAGATATGTAAAAATAAAGTACCACGGAGACATATCTACAGCTAAGTTATACCATATCGAGTGAATTTAAGTTAAATATTTATATGTTCATCTAGAAGCATATCTACAGCTAAGTTATACCATATCGAGTGCATTTAAGTTAGGGTTAATGACTTTTTTCGTCCTTAGGTTTTGACCCCTTTACCAATTTCGTCCTTGGGTTTTCTCATTTATCACACGTAGTCCTTGGGTTTCATGGTTTTGTCAAAATGCTCCTTCCGTCCTCTTCCGTCAACGAATTACCCAGTCAATTAACGGCCTACGAGTCATCACCAATCAGCCAGTGACACGTGTCCTTTTTAAATGTCACGTCACTTTTTTTGCCACACCAGAAAAATTAAAAATTAAAAAAAAATCGTCAAACTTAAAAAAAAAAAAAAAACCAAAACCCTCCCTAGAAGGGGTGACCGGAGCCACCAGCCTCCCTTTGCTGGGTGGCTCCCGACCACCCCTTCTAGGGGGGACTGGTGGCTCATCGAGAATTATTGATTCAGTTCCACCAAATATCGTTGCTTGCAGAAGCATAAGTTCCCGAAAGTACGTTTACTACGCAGTGGCGGAACCAGGAATGAAAACCAACCCGGCGAACTTTTAAAGCAAAATGACTGATTTTTTTATACGTAATGTAAAAAATTGTTTTAGAGTTACAATATCAAAACATTAAAGACTAAAAACATTAAAAATATTGAATTACACATACCGTACTATGTACTACGAGATATTTCAATGGCAAACAAGATATTTCAATAATAAAAAGGTGTTGGCACCAAATCTCAACATTTGAACAATTAAGAATAATAGCAAACAATATTGGGCTCAACTAAGGTTGTCCTAGGCTCAACAACATCACAATCCAACCTAAAAACTACTACACAAATAACATTTCTTCCTCCGGTTTCCTTCACAATCCAGCCTAGAGTTAAGCAAGAAATGAAAAACAAGTTTTAAAGAAAGGAGATTACATACCGCAAATGTCCTTCCAGCAATTAAGCAAGTATATTGACAAAGTTCAAATGTGCTTCCAGCAATGGATTTTGATCTTCACTACACAAATCCACATAAAGAACAATAAGTTAACAAAAAAATCGTGCAATTGACTAGTATAATCCAAACCAGCCCAATTATAAGGTTTTACAAGCAAAGGTTACAAATGTAGGTAAGTTTAATGGGATGAAAAATCCTGTACAATAGAACTTGCCAAATGGACTATTGTGTAAGCATGTATATTTATCTACTTGTAATACAAATGCACAAAAAAGAAATAACTGATGGAATGCAAAACGGCACATAAATGGCAAGAGATCATATATCAGACCAACTTATCATCAACCACGAGCACATGAAAAATATCAAATCTTGGCCAACAACGAAAAGATAATTAATCTCGGCTGACAAACAAAAAGAGGATTCAAAATATAAGCCAACAACATCTGATTCAATCTGAATATTTATAAAAATTTGCTACTAACATCTGGAAGATACCATACCTGAAAATGTTTATTTAACAACTTCTCCCTGAAACTAACTTCCCACAAATAAAAGTCTCCGATAGCAGTTTCAAATTTTCAATTCAATGTATATGGCCTACAAATAGGGCCAGAAATTTTTACGAGTGTCATACAACAAACACCACAATAACTAGAGCTGCTTAACTGCTTTGACAGTACCATCAGGTAATTGACCCTGCAACCACCATTTATTGAATGAGCAGGAAAAAACCCATACTCGAAAGGAATAAGTTATGTAAGGGTTAGTTATATTGCCTTGTACACAGGACCAAAACCACCTTCTCCAATTTTGTTGGCAGAATCAAAGTCGTCTGTAGCAGCTTTTATTTGCTTTAAGGTAAAAGTTCCTGTCTGCGAATCAATTCCTTGTACATATCTGTCCAAGGAGGCACATGAGAACCAGTATGCCAATAAATTAAGTTTTCTTTGCAATTACTTGCTGGAGTAACACTTCAAGAAGGATTATAGGCTCATAAGAAAACTGTATGCATAACAACCACAGGGAGTATGTCTATAAACAGTGGTATTATTTTAAACATCGTGCCTTCTATAAATGGTCTATAACACACAAGAATTATCCTTAAGGAGCAATACTTCTTGCATTAGGAACTCTCTGAACTACACGAGGTGTTGATCTCACCAACAGCAACCAGATATCTATAGGTACACATACAAGGGAACATCTATATGTTGCATGGTAAAAATGACAATGTGCCCAAGTCTGTCTACAAAACAAAATCCCAACAACGTCTTTAGTTTATACAATTTGGTTCCCCAAGGAGACACAATGCTCCTAGTTTAAGCCGTATTGTTTCTTAGCAGATTGATATTTACGACAAATGTAAAACTTATTGCAACATCCTCATTCAAACTACTTTCAAGATCTTGTGGTCTTTTACGCCCTGTTTCAACAAGCTTTCAATTATCACTTAAACAATTAAGTTGACCAATAAAACGTAATTTTAAATACTCATATATGCATGAAAGCGGTCTATTACCTGGAAGCTTTCAATGATCGTAAAAATACATATATATTTTCTGAAGATATTTCCAAATTTTCAGTTTAAGAAAAACAACACCATTGAAAACAGTATTTGTTAGTTTTATTCTTAGTCTCCGTGAATATTTTTTATGAATATTTTTTCTGGACACAACCAATAGGCCTTCAGAATCCTATCACTCCTAAGAAATTTCAAATCAAGCAACATAAATTGAATCACAGAAAGGCCTATATTGTTCTCAACTTTCCTGCATCGGCCCAAGTTCTATGCACTGAATGGACAAAGTGCATTTTTGGGTTTAAGAGCACTTCTATTCCTGAGCTGGGTTAATTTTTACAAGTAACAATAACCCTTAGAAGTAATCTGCCCCTACTTTTTTCTTTTTTGTTGCAATAAAAGCATGTTTGCTACTTTGCTTTTAGATGTTCAAAAACCATCCAAATAAAAGGCATATACACACATGCATATATACATGTGCGTGGGAGGGTGGGTGCGTGCTACAATCATTACAAGCTAAGGAATGCAATGCTACAACCCATCAGATGCTTTGCTTACAACATCTCTAGATTCTTCATTGTCCAGATGTATGCAGGGATCTCGCCGGAAATCTTACAGTTTCTCAAAACCCTAAAATACATAACTGAATTGTATCAAAAAAACCATCATCAAGAGACAAAACTGTTGATATACCGAATTAAACTTAAAATTCAAAAGAAAAAATCCCGAATATCGTAACTAGAGCGTGAGAGGGACGTACCTCGAGAGACCGAAGGCGCCGGCCGCCGGCGGTGAGCTGAAGGCTGAAGAGTGAAGAGAGAGAGCTTGAGGGCTGAGAGGGAAGAACGAGGAGGGCTGAGACTGAGAGGGGAGAACGGAGAATTCGAAGGCCGAAGGGGAAGGAAGGTTATTTTGGTTCAAAACACAGGCCCCCTTGTGTTTTGAACCAAAATAAAATGCGGCTTGGGCCTGAGGATCAGGCCCAGTCCACATTTCAATCGGGCAGGCTAGGCTTATGTTGGCCTGGGCCAACCAGGGCGGCCCAGGCCAACTTATTTTAAAAAAAAATTATATGAAATTTTTTTTTTCAGGGACGGACCCCGGGCGGCCGCCCCTGTTACTACGGCTAAACATAACTATGTGGCGGTATGTTATGATGAATTTCTTCATCAATGTTAGTCTATTGAGAAATGAAAGAGAAATGGAAACAAGCAGACAGAAATGACAACACACGACTGATTTATCACAGTCCATAAGAACAGAACATATCACACTTTGTTCTATAACAAAAACTGTAACACCGAAGAAACAAAAAGAGGCTGATTTTCTGCAGAATAGACGAGGAGTCCGACAGCGTGCAGTTCTTGCGGAGCTCCTCGGTTACATATTCCTTGAAGCGCCTCTTGCTGTCTTCGTTGGGAATGTGCTTCTTCACAGCTTTGAGAAGCTGCCGATACACATTTGCAGCTCGCAATGCTTCAGAGCTCATCTCCAGCCGGCCTCCCCGCGAGGCTGGTGGCTCCGGTCACCCCTTACAGGGAGGGTTTTGGTTTTGGTTTTTTTTTTTTTTTTTTAAGTTTGACGATTTTTTTTTTGATATGGCAAAAAAAGTGACGTGACATTTAAAAAGGACACGTGTCACTGGCTGATTGATGATGACGTGTAGGCCGTTAGTTGACTGGATAATTCGTTGACGGAAGGACCATTTTGACAAAACCATGAAACTCAAGGACTACGTGTGATAAATGAGAAAAGACAAGGACGAAATTGATAAAAGGGTCAAAAACGAAGGACGAAAAAAGTCATTAACCCTTCAAGTTAAATGTTTATCAAAAAGCGGGCTATTTTGTTGGGTTGGGTTTGGTCAAGCTGGGCCCACTTTTTTAATAAATTCAGTTTATTTTCTTTTATTTTCTTAGTTTATTATTATTATTATTTTAGCCAGTTTATTTTCGATTTATTTTCTTAGTTTATTATTATTATTATTATTATTATTTTAGCCAGTTTATTTTCGTTATTTAGTCCGTGAGTCCCCTCCAGACTCCAGTTACGCTGAGCGGTGGAGTAGATTACAAAAGTGGCCCTAAGTTTAGGTGTCCGGTAAAAGGTCATGTTTCGCGTTGAGAAAAGTGGAGTCAATATTTTATTATCGTCTTTCAACTGTGATTATGGGAAGAGAGGAATGATTGCTGTTTTTTCAGTTTCTTTTGAAAAAGATTTAATGGTTTATATCCTGAACCCGTTGAATTCTTTTTAAAGAATCTGGGAAGAATAAGTATAATATCCCTCGAAGATACCAGAATTCTACTTACAGTTTTCCTCCACAGAAAATCGATTCCACAATGGCAAGAGGGGTGCCCTTCCCTGAAGTACTCAAGGCCCTTGTTGTTCTTGCCCTTGTCCATCAAACCTACACTGTCGAGGATCCTCGTCACTATGCTCCTTCTTCCTGTGGCAGTATCCGCAACATAAGCTACCCGTTTCGTTTAACAAGCGATCCAGCAGACTGCGGCGACCGAAGGTACAGCTTGTCATGTGAGAACAATCAGACCGTGCTGTATTTATATGCTGGAAGATACTACGTACAGGAAATCAACTACAGTAACTACACGATCCGGATTGTTGACGCGGGTGTTATGAAGGATAATCATTCCTTCATCCCTCGCTACTTTCTGGACCGCAATAATTTCAGCAGTGGGGATCCGTATCACCCACTTTTCCCCATTAGCCCATTTAGTTCACTAATTCTTCCAGGGAATGTGGTTTTCGTGAAATGTGAAAAGCCAGTGAATTCTTCCGAGTATTTGGACATTTCTACATGCTTTAAGGATGGAGTAGATTCTTCCAACTCCTCTTCATCCCCTTCCAAGAGGTATAGATACGTTCTGTTTCTCGAGCCGGCAGTAGGGGATATTGAGGATTCGTGTCAAGGAGAACAAATGTCTCTGACTTCGAGGAAAGGTCCATACGAGGACCCAGAAAAAGTTTCCTGTACGGACGTCCACGATGGGTTGGAGTATGGTTTTCTGCTTTCATGGCTACGCGTTAAATGTGGGAACAGCTGCGGCAGACGTGATACTTGCTACCTCGATGGGGCGAATAATATCCGTTGCTACACTATCAACAGTATGTTAGGAAACAGAAAGAAAACGTTACACTTTCAATTTCTAACTTGATTGATAATTTAAAGTTTTCCAAGGCTTATATTACTCTTTCTTTGTCATTTTTCAGGGTTCCTTGACAGACTATACGACGTGTACTTAGGTATGCTTCTATCTCAACAAGTTGTTTGAAAGATGAATGATAGAATGACACAATGAAATGGAATTGCATGATTTGTGGCTGATTATGACACAAGCAGACAAATAACTCATTTTGTGGGTATTTGTCGTTAACAAACTTTTAGGCTTAGTTTGGGTCTAAAAAAATCAGGAAAATGCATGCAAAGAAAAATATCAAAATTGCCTAGGATTTGGCCTCGAATAAAATCTATACTTTCTCTTTCGTCCTCCATTTTTCAGCTGATACTAAAGCCCATTAGTCATGCATGGAAGTCTGCAGACTGATTGATTATAACCGTACTGAAACCTTGTTTATCAGACAAGCAGACAAATGCTATTGAGAAAGCCAAAAATTGGCAATCCAATTGAAAGCCCCCATATGGGAAGTCTACAGGTTTAGAGAGTTGTTTATGTTCCTTGTTAAGCATGACCCATTATTGAAATCACCTTTTGGTTAATTAATTGATTTGTCCTTTTTCTGTTGCAGATGTCCAGGACAAATTAGTATCGATGATCATCAGTAAGAACATTTATCTCTCCTTTGATTTTTCTCTATTTATGTTCTTCCTCAGCAATCCATTCTTTCAACTATAAAGCACAAAATGTTGTCAATATGTGGACAAGATCATGTATGAGTTACATTTATATGGAGAACAATACAAATATTGAGCTTGTTGCTGGAATTAGGAAGTCATTGTAAATCGTAATTCTACTTTCACCTTAAGAAAACTCTGAGTTTTAATTATGTTTATAAATGCTGATATTATCCATTTTTTTGTCAAAGCAGGAACCAGATTTACTGATCAGATGCTACAGGCTCTGGTATATAACAAAGGTGAGGTTTGCATTCCAGAAAAGGTGGTTTGAAGGATATTATTCTAAGAAAGGCACAATGACATAGAATTGGAAGAGTTGCGCCCATGATGATACACGTAGAGGAGTAGGCACGTGCCTGGTTAATGGTTGAGCTCAAATATGTAGTCTTTTTTTCTTATAGTCTCAGAAACAGTGAGGAAAAAGAAAAATTTAGTAAGATATTTGCTGCTTCTGAACACAGACTTTCTGTTGCCCGATCGTTTCCTTCTGTAAGATTGAAAGAGTAAGTATTTGATTCAATCCTCTTCTCATCTGATTAGAACCTCGTTTACAAACCTCAATACCCAAACAATTTACCAACAGCTACAGCAAGGTGCAATCTTGTTGAGAAGGCATATAATGGAGCTCAACCAAATTTTAAGGTCTAGAGGTTCATACTGTTTTTTTACTTCTTCTTAAGCATGTCCCAGTTGGAGAGTTCTTTATGTACTTTGATTCGGCCTTCAACTATTCAAGTCCCTTTCTTTATTTTTATTTTTTTATAAGCCCCTTTCTGTATTAATTAATCAACTATCTTTTCTTGTTTCTTGCAGATCCTCCAATTGGGCTACTAGCAATCATGGTCATAAATGCTGGTAAGAACCTCCATCTCTCCATTGGTGTTCAGTAATTTTTTTTTTTTTTTCCTGATTCAGCAGATCATTCTCTAAACTAGGAAGCATGAAACTAGTTTAAACATATGGATAACTCATTAACAAAATTACATGAAGCAGATAATAAATAATGCGCTTCATTACCAGGATCTAGAAAGAGAATATATACACACATATAGATACATAAAGATAGGAAACACTTTTGATACCCGTGCAATAACCTAGTTTGCATATATTTATTGCAATGATGTTCTTTTGTAGGGCAATACGTTGCAGCAAAAGCTGCATTCGGGGCTCCATTTGTAATTGCATTCTTGATACATAAATGGCGTAGGAGGCATTTATCAATGTATAATGATATTGAAGAATTTCTGGAAAGTCACAATGATCTTATGCCAATAAGGTACTTTTACTCCGAAATTCGGAAGATGACCAATAATTTTAGTGATAAACTGGGTGAAGGAGGCTATGGAACTGTGTTTAAAGGAACACTTCGAAGTGGACGTCTTGTAGCTATAAAAGTGTTAGGCAAGTCCAAAGGTAGTGGACAAGATTTTATTAGTGAAGTTGCAACAATTGGAAGAATTCACCATGTTAATGTCGTGCAACTTATTGGTTATTGCGTGGAAGGATCAAAGACCGCACTTGTTTATGAGTTTATGCCTAGAGGGTCTCTCAATAAATACATCTTTTTGCAAGAAGGAAGTGTCTCATTAAGCTATAAGGTAATGCATGATATCGCTCTAGGAGTAGCTCGTGGGATTGAATATTTACACCAAGGGTGTGACATGCAAATTTTGCATTTTGACATCAAGCCACACAATATTCTTCTGGATGAGAATTTTACACCTAAGGTTTCTGACTTTGGCTTGGCCAAACTATACACACTAGAGCAAAGTAGTGTTTCTTTGACAGCTGTGAGAGGCACATTAGGATATATGGCTCCTGAGTTGTTCTACAGGAACATTGGAGGTGTCTCATATAAAGCTGATGTTTATAGTTTTGGAATGTTATTGCTGGAAATGGCTAGCAGAAGGAAGAACTTCAGTGAGTTAGAAAATCATTCAAGCCAAGTTTACTTCCCAACTTGGATCTATGTTCAATTGCACGATGGAAAAGACTTAGTAATAGAAGATGCAACCCAAGAGGAAATAGAAATAGCCAAGAAGATTATTATAGTTGCATTATGGTGTATACAAATGAAGCCCAGTGATCGTCCTTCAATGAACAAAGTCGTAGAAATGCTTGAAGGAGAAGTTGAACACTTACAAATGCCTTTGAAGCCTTTCTTATCATCACTAGATCAGGGACCAACAGAAGATATCGAAGACAGTACAAGTGAAACTTACTCATCAATTCAATTAAGCTGTGAAGTAAGTCAATCTGCTCACTCATAGATGCAAATTAATAATTATGTTTGGTCGTCTTTGCTCAAGATGGCAATAAGCTAGTTTTCTCTTCCCCTTTTACCTTCTGGATTCTATTCGCCTAGACTTAACTAAAGAACTAAACTTTAATTTTCATGTGTAATTTTTTCTTTATTAGTTATCCTCCGGCCACTAGCTTGTTGAATTTGGTATATAATATTGTATAATGGCATTTTTAGATAGTATTATTCATCGTGAGAATTCAAAGCTTTGTGTTTAAATGTGAGGGCAATCAAGCAAGGAGCTCTACTGTAATGGTGCTGAGTAAGTACTTCTAAGCTAATTAGATTTGTTATGTCCGATTAATTTTGCCAAGGCAAGTGGTCCTGTTTGAAACACTGTGTGTTCCATATATATATACCTTCCACTTGACCTCATAGGACCACCCCAATACAGCAGTACAACATATTTTTTTCCAGGAAAAAAAAGAACTGTTTTATTAGCATTTTTAAATTTTTACATTTTGGCCCTCCAAATTGTGTTTTAATTCAATTGACACCCTTAATTTCTAATCCTAAGTTACTCCCTAGCACTATTACTGCTTATACATGCTAAAAGTAATACACAAATAAATATAATTAAATATCCAGTAAAACAAATATGGGAGAGATGGAAATCTTGAAGGGCATAAGAATATAGATCAAAAGGGTCAGAATCTTTTCTAAGGGTACATTTGTTTTGTTGTAGAATAAATTTTGTGATTTGTTTTACTTATTTTCATGTATTTGGGTATTTGTCAACCATTTAAAAATGAGGTCAAAGTAAAAAGTTTTCCAGTTAACAGTAAAAGCTTTATTATTTTTCAGAAAAAAATTAAGCTTTAAATTTTTGTAAATCAAATTTTGTTTAGAGTACATAATTGCAGGCCCTATATCTATAGGAAAAAATCAATAGACCCCTCAAGTTTTCAAATATTTTATTTCGCCTCAAATGTTTAAAAACAAAATCATTGCCTTAATTTGATTTGGCTTTTAAAACATATCTAAAATACTCCCTCCAAGATAAAATTACTATAAATATTAACAAAATAATTAAAAATATATATAAATAACTAAAGAAATATTTTTTAAATAAAAATATTGAACCTCTATTTCATTCATCTATTTATTCTATTTTTTTAAAAAAATTGTCTTATTCACATCACTCTCCGTATGATTTAACGACCAAATCAAACAGAAGTCAAAATCAAATTTCACAGACACAGAAATTCAAAGTCGAAGAAAATGTTGACTACATATCCAATATGAGTCTTTGATTGAAGAATTTTTTTGAATTTGAAAGGTCATATGATTGTTTTATATTGAGTTTTGATGGCTAAGATTTTATTTTTTATAGTCTAATTATATAACTCATAACATGTATTAAATTGTTTTTATGCAAATACTTAAATCACTAAGTGCGTCAAATAATCACAATATATATATATTTTAAAAGAACAACCAAACACTAAAAAATGATTTATTTTCTTGAAATGTTTTAATGAAGAAAATTTTACATAAAATAATAGTTTTACAGGCAAATAAATAAACCCTAAATTATTGTTCAAACTAAATGGTTCAATTTTAATTTTTTTTAAAAAAAAATTCAAAAGAACTAGGGAGCCGCGTGGCCTCCCTAGTTTCACCGCCACCCCGCAAAGGATCTGGGCTCCCCTGTGAGGGGTGGCTCTCGCTGCCATGAAGGGGTGGCAACGAGCCACCCCGCAACTCTGGTTTTGAGGTGGCCGCGAGACACCCCTCAACTAGGGAGGATGAGGGGTGGCTCGCGGCCACCCCGCGACCCGCGCAAGAGCCACCCTTCCTCCTTGGTTGCGAGGTGGCAACGAGAGCCACCTCTCGCAAGGGGAGCCCAAATTCTCTGCGTGGTGGCTCACCGCCACCCCAAAAACTGGGCTCCCCAGTCTGCGTGGTGGCTCACCGCCACCCCAAAAACTAAGGAGGCCACGTGGCTCCCTAATTCTTTTAAAATGCATTCAGTCGATTCACATAATTTTTCGTACGACTTAACGACCAAATCAAACAGAAGTCAAAATTAAATTTCACAAAAATAGAAAGTTAAAGTTAAGGTTGGAGAAAATGTTACTTTTTTTTTTGAAATTTTTTTTAATTGTTATTTAATTTTTTAAAATTTTGTTTATTTTACTAATGTGACTTATCCTGAAAGTTATTAATATATTAAAAAATTTAAATGACGGAGATTATATTAAATAATTATATTAATTAATGATCATTAATATATTAATAATATCATGATTTACTGTAGCGTCAGCACCTTTCTCCCTGCCGAAAAATATTCAACGGGGTCAAGGACATTGCGCTTGGACTTTTGCCGTCTTATAAGTCATCATCATGCATATTGCAGTCAACACCGTGTTGGATTTCTTTTCGTCGTCAAGCAGGGTCTATAATTAGAGGTGGTTAACGGTAATAGAGGTGGTTAACGGTAGTGTAGGTGACGATTTGGTGAAAATTGTTACTGTTACTGCAATTGACGGAATCACATATTTGATACCGTCACCGCACCGCTAAGACACAATAACCGTCTTTACCGGTGACGGTATTAACGGTAACGGTTATACGATAATCGCTTAAACTGTATAACCGTTGTGCAAAAAAAAAAAAGTTTTCTCCTTGAGCTTTTTCATTTTTTTACTGTTTTAGGCTGTTTAAATTTTCAACATAATATCATAATCAATAATCATATCAAATGGACAAATATCATAACATATTCAAATATAATATCATAATCATTAAGTTAACAATCATAACAAATATAAAGTTGTTTAAAAGTATAACATAATATCATATTCAAACATAAAGACTAAAGTCTAATAAGTGTCCAACAATGTGACATAAACCAACTAACATATTCCAACAAAAGTATGTCACATAATCAATAATCATCTCAAGTCTCAACTAGGAGTGGTT
This sequence comes from Myrica gale, assembly GCA_963930655.1. Taxonomy (NCBI): domain Eukaryota; kingdom Viridiplantae; phylum Streptophyta; class Magnoliopsida; order Fagales; family Myricaceae; genus Myrica; species Myrica gale. The sequence continues at coordinate 5,678,282 of OZ005602.1, read as the reverse complement.
AACGGTAGTGTAGGTGACAGTTTGACGAAAACCGTCACCGTCACCGCAATTGACGGAATCACATATTTGACACCGTCACCGCACCGCTAAAGCACAATAACCACCTTTACCGGTAGCGATAGCGGTTTTAACGGTTAAAACGGTAACCGCCGGTGCAAATGAACACCCCTATCTACAATGATATGTACTAGATAGACTGATTACGTGGTCAAAAGTGTGCACCAAATTAATAAAATGTATAATTAGTCACCTCTTTAGACTTTTTGTATACTACTTTTGTCATTTATCTATGATAATTACTTTTATGGGAGAACGTCTATTGACAAATTACAAAAATGGCCAACCTACCCAAATAGACAATTTCTTGATTTTACATTAGCTATATATAATTTGGGTCGCACACAATGTTTGAATCTTATATATGTTGTCTGGTCATATTGCCTGCAATTGATGTCAACTAAACTGCGTTTAGAAGTCTAGCTCTAAGGAAAGTGACGACTGTATATGAATCTTCATTAGGACTACGTACCCAATTTATAGACCTATTTCTCTCCAATTTAAAAGTACCATCTTTTACATGTGTTGGGAAGAATACCTAAATCAACTTTTTAGTACCGCAGTGGTCTTAGTTGTGGACTTTGACCTTTCCAAGTTCTTTTTTTTTAAGAAAGACAGCACAAAGAGCAACTTTTGTTCTTATTTTATGAAGGTTTTCAATAGTCTAGTCAAACATAAGTGATGGGGTCATAACAATTACAGAGTTATAGCTCAAATTAATATCTATCGGGTCACAAGCCCTGGGGTGACCCTAAAAAATTGGTACTATCTTAGAGGTTTTGAATTTGAGACAGTGAAGTACGTAAATCCCCAAGTCTTACCTTTAGGATCCTGTATAAATAAATTGTTACGGATTATTCAATCATTTTTTTAAATTAATACAGCCTAATTGGCTTTGTTTTCACAATGGGAAAGAGCGAATGTGATTCTTTGAAATATACAGGCCTTCTCAAAATCCATCCAGCCTACTTGGTAACGAAAGCCTCCAGATCGAGTGTATACTCTTTTGAAAAAGTATAAATGATAATGGAGTTTGTTAAAAATTAAGGAAAGAGATGATTTGATATAGTTTATTTTTTAATGAAAAATATTGAAGTTGGTATGAAAAGGTATTGGCATTTGTATGAAAATTTTGATGTTTGGGTTAAAAATTTTGACTTTTTTTAAAAAAATTCTTAGAAGGTTAGAATTTTTTTCTAAACCGTCACCTAAGCTAGCACACATTTTTTTTTTTGATAATCAGTTAGCACACAATCTTATTAATTATACCACGTTATGCCCAAAATGCATGCAGAATCTGAAGAGGCTTAAATTGATTGGCAAGCCAAAAGCATGTCATCCCTGAACAACCTAATTTAGACCCAAATGTGCGGAAAATACCTAGAGGGGGGGTGAATAGGTATACTGAAAATTTTATCCAACAACAAAAAACTTTTTCAAAACACAACCTATTCACAGAAAGATAATCACAATTAATCTTTATCAAGAATCTACAATCTTATTACAAATCAGATAAGAACAAAGACTAGATAAACAGTAGCTATACAAATCTGAAAAACAAAGATATCCGAATATACCTCAAGTGACTCCGAAGAGACTATACTGGACAGAATCAATAATTTTTTTTCAAGATTAATCTTGTACAACCGAAACACAATCAGTAGCTTATCTAAACTTTGAATCAGTAAACCACAATGTATTCTTACCAACCGAATCAGTGAGGATATATACCAAATATCACAGTGAAATCCTCACAACACAGAAAACCAATTGGTTAGTAAACTAGCAATTTATCAAAGCAAGAAAAACAATGATAAAGATGTAACACAAGAAATGGTTACGAAGAGAAAACTCCCTAAGGAACTTCCTTAAGGAGAAAAACTCTCCGGGCCCTTAGGCCGATCGAATCCACTAAGTTCCAAAGGTTACAAGGTGATCTATACAAGACTAACCTAGCCTAATCAACCTACCCTTGAACCAATCTCAGTTTACCAAACCGAAACACACTTCAAACATAGAACCTCTATGTTGAAAATGGAAGTCACGATCTCGAAACGGCAACAGATCTTCAAGCACAAACCTTGTGCAATCTTGGGCCAAGGCTGAAACCTTCAGCCTTTATGATTCAGAACTTCTGAATCTCTGATCTTCACAAAATCGGATTTGGGGGAAAAACACCGGTGATCTTTATCTCTTTGATATTCCAATCAATCAACACATTGAAATCTCCATGAAATCAGATCTTCATCATCATGTGGAAGGCTTTACAAATCAGCACAAGAAATCTACGAATCTTCAATATCACCGAATCTTGGAAACAAGAAAGATGGAAAGCTCTCTTCGAAACACCCAAAAACAACTCTCTGTTATGCGAACTGATTTCCACCCGTAAGATGCAGATAAGCTTTAAGCCTCCTTTCACAAGTCTTCTAGAAGCGTAGACAATGTCATAATTGCCCTTAATGAGGCCTTTATCACAACCCACGGTGCAGCACATCTATTCCTACTTCTAGAAACTTTACAAATTACAAAGATACCCTTTTACAATGAGTCACGTGATGCCAATTAAAATTGCCGTAACAATCTCCCCCTTTGGCATCCTACGTGACAAAACTATACTAGCCTAGAACCAAAATCATAATGAATCCTGTTGATCACCAACACAGGACACATTTTACAAAGGGACTCATCCTAATGATTTTAGAACTAGAAAATAGCTAAAAAGTACCTGCACAAAACTTATCACAAACACAACTCTAAACATCTATTAGAAATCATGTTAGTGAACAGAAAAACATTATAGCAAAAGCAGGAAAAACATATAAAAGAAGTTATGTCTCCCCCTGAGACACATCCCCACAATCAACATTAGCAAGAAGAAACTCCCCCTAACATTTACTCAATCATAACATAATATCATAAGTAATAAGAAGAGTCAACATGCTAAAAAGTAAAGCATAATATTGTAGCAACATAAACATAACAGACAGCACCAAAAATGTCCAGCAGTGAACAAGATAACAACTTCACAAGTAAATAAACAAGCAGAAAATGTCCAGCAGAAAATAAACAAGCACAATTCAATCCCAGAATTCAAATCCATCATGCAGAACCACCCAACCTTGCAGCAGCAACACAAATCCATCATGCAGAACCACCCAACCTTGCAGCAGCAACACAACAACTAATCATCAAATTCTCCCCCTTTTTGAAACGAAGGAGGCCAAAATGAGCTACTCAGAAGCATCAGAAGCATCCATAGCAGCCGAGGCAGATTCAGATCCAGAGCCACCAACATCAGAAGCAGATGGAGCAGCAGAGGGCTGAAGAACTTTCATCTCAGCTCTGACTTGAGACAATTCGAGGCGAAGAACAGCCACATCGGACTGAAGAGTAGTTAGTGCAGATTGGATGGACGAAGAACGATCTAGTAGGAGTTTAAGTGCATCAGGAAGGGCTGGAACATCTGTTGGAAAGCTAAGAGTGGGATGACGTTTATGGGATAATGATTTCTTGAGAGTCTGGATACCAATGGTTTTGAGTGGACCAAGACGACTCTCAGATACAGGAATGCTTATACCAACAGCAGTTAACAATCGCATTATTAAGCACCCATATCGAAGTTTCAAACTTCCAGAATTACTTTGGAAGATCTCAATCATGTGGTCACAGATGTTAGTAGCTAAGTCTATGGAATCATTGTTCAAAAAAGCATACAAGAATCTAATCCTCTCAAAGGAAAATGCAGAGAGATGAATATTAGGATAGATATTTGTAAAGAGAATCCTGGCCGGAAGAATATGATCTTTAGCAAGGAACTTGCCAGGAAATTCCTTTCTAGAAAATCCTTTGATTGTCCTCTGCATTAGAAAACTAACGACAGTAGACAATGGAGGACAAAGAGAAGCTTTATATGGATACAAAGGATTTTCAATAAACGGAATTCCTATTTTTTCAGCCAAGAACTTAGGAGAAAGTTCAATGATTTGACCACGAATATAAGTAGAAAAGCAAGAGCCCTGAATATTAAAAATATTGGAGTAGAATTCTTTTACCAGAGATTCAGAGGGAGGAGTTAAATGGTAGAGAAGTGGACTCCAACCTCGTGAATTGAATTCTCCAAACTTAGGAAGAGTCCTAAGTTCCTCAACGAGGACTTCCTTTTCCAATTCAATGTTTTTCAAACTGAATTTGGTGTGGAAAAGCGCCTCAGCTGCAGGATTGTAAAACAGGGCATCGTTGAAATCATCAAGAATAATCGGTTCTTTATCTCTCTGTGATTTCTGCTTCTTTGAAGAAGAAGCAACATCAGCTTTTCTTTTCCTCGTCATACGAGGAGGTGGAGGAGGAGGATCAACCCTCTTGGCTGGCAGTTTAACCCTTACCATCTAAAACAAACAAACATATTAGATATAGTTATACACAGTACAAGACATGTTCATTATGTAACAACAAATAGTCTGACCAATGTAAAGACTATACTAACATATGAGAGAGCAATCACGTATGTATAATACAAACACAGCAGCAGATGGTTTGACAATTTCACAACCAGCACACAAGCATTATGAGAATGAAACTCTTAACAATATTTTATAAAAGAAACATGGTATAAGGTCAAAGATTCGGCAGCAGTAATCTATATACCATACCCATTTTCAAATTTCAACAAAATCACCTTATACTCTATGGATCTACATGGATAAGTATATGAACAACCAAATCTAACACTAACTAAATAGATCCACAAATTTATTTCAAACTCAATCAGGTAATAGTTGAATGTGCAGTAGTTACAAAAACGGGTTTTTTAGAAAAATTCCTACAATACCGTGAAATTTTTGAAGTCAAAATTAAGAGTTAAAGTACAAACACAGTGTAACAGATATGAACTTTGAAAGCCCATAAGAAAAGATGTTTAAAAAAAATAATGTGAGAAAATGCATTTCAACTCACATGGATTCAACCCGTGAGCATTCATGGGTTTTCCGAAACCCATACTTAACTAATAAGATATCTTTGTTTTTTAATGATAGATCTATGATTAGAACCATGAATAACAAAGAATATATGATGGGTAAGAAGATTTAGGCAAAGTATCAACACATAATGAAGTAAAAATCAATACCCATTCATCAACAACACCTACGGGTTCAACCCGTGAGTTACACAGCATATTTTTTTAAAAAAAATGAGTTAATAATTCCAAGTGTATGAACTACTAACCTTGAATCTTTAAGCAAGCACGTGATTGTGATGAGTATTGCAACAAAAATGCAAGAGAAGAAGGAGCACTAGAGATAGGCGACAATATGGGTTTCGGCGGCAAGAGAGAGGTTTCGTGTGTGAGTGAAGAGAATAGTGAGGTAAAAGAGAAAGGGTAAAGTTAAAAACCCTAAGATAAAAACTCAGAAAGACAAATTTGCCCCCCATAATACACGCCTCCTTTAAAGATACCAAACACTTAGTCAAATTTCTTTAGTTACAATAAAGCTTCAATTAAAAAATAGCACAACATAGTTTATGACTTATATGACCTCATCACTGTCAAATTCCATAGCTACACCTGCAGATTATTAAGAGACTAAAACAAAAATGAACTAACTGCAAATATGTAAAAGAGCCCAGATATACATCCAAAATTTAGAATAAATCAAACATGCATTACAGTAAGTGATACATACATTTAAAAACAATATTCTAAAAATTATTAGACACAAACACATGATCACTAGATTTGGCAAACACCTACAGCTTGTCTTAGAGATTCAAATCTTGAAATATCAAGTGGCTTAGTAAATAAATCAGCTAATTGATTTTCAGATGAGACATGTTCAATGTTAATTATTTTGTTTTCAACTAAATCTCTAATAAAATGATGTCTAATGTCTATGTGTTTTGTTCTAGAATGTTGTACAGGATTTTTAGAAATATTAATTGCACTTGTATTATCACAATACACAGTCATTATGTCTTGATTTAAACCATAATCTAACAACATTTGTTTCATCCATATAAGCTGTGTACAGCAGCTTCCCATAGCCATATACTCCGCTTCAGCTGTAGATAATGAAATAGAACTCTGCTTTTTGCTGAGCCAGGCAACTAAGTTTGAACCCATATAAAAGCAACCACCAGAGGTGCTTTTACGATCATCACAATTACCTGCCCAATCAGCATCAGTAAAACCTGCAAGATGAGTATTAGAATTTTTCGAATAATATATTCCAAAATTAACAGTTCCATTTACATAACGGATAATCTTCTTAACAGCTTCTAGATGTGATTCTTTCGGATCAGATTGAAACCTAGCACAAATTCCAACACTAAAAGAAAGATCTGGTCTACTTGCTGTTAAGTACAAAAGGCTACCTATCATACTTCGATACACAGTGTGATCAACACTTTTGCCAGCTGAATCTATATTTAATTTAACCGATGTACTCATAGGGATTTTGGTATGCCTTTTATTATCAAGATCAAATTTCTTGACAAGTTCTTTTGCATACTTAGACTGAGATATAAATAACCCATCACTGCACTTTTTGATTTGCAAACCTAAAAAGAAATTTAATTCTCCTACCATACTCATTTCAAACTCATTCTTCATGAGTTCAGCAAATTCAAGAGCATACTTTTCTATAGGAGAACCAAATATGATATCATCTACATAAATTTGTGCGATGATTAAGCATTTATCAAGCTTCTTAGTAAACATGGTACGATCTACTCCACCTCTTGAAAAACCCTTTTTTAAGAGATAAGATGTGAGTCTATCATACCATGCTCTAGGAGCTTGTTTTAAACCATAAAGGGCTTTCTTTAGACGATAAACATAATCAGGATGTTTTGGATTGATGAAGCCTTTTGGTTGTTCTACATAAGCTTCTTCAAGCAAAATACCATTCAAGAAAGCGCTTTTTACATCCATTTGATGTAATTTAAAACCCATAGAGCATGCATAGGCTAAAAGCATTCGAATAGATTCTAATCTGGCTACAGGTGCGAAGGTTTCATCGAAGTCTATCCCTTCAACTTGGGTATAGCCTTGAGCTACTAGTCTAGCTTTGTTTTTAACAATTACTCCGTTTTCATCAGACTTGTTTTTGAAAATCCACTTAGTTCCTATGACATTGCATTTAGCAGGTCTAGGAACTAAGTACCATACATCATTTCGAATAAATTGATTTAATTCATCATGCATGGCATTAGTCCAACATTCATCTTTCAAAGCTTCCTCAACCTTTTGTGGCTCAATTAAAGAAACATAACTTGAAAAAGCAATTTGATTCAAAATTCTTCTTCTTAGTCTCATCCCTTCATTTATATCTCCTATAATGTTGTCCTTAGGATGATTTAATTTAACTCTAGAAGAAGGTTCCTTATCAGCAGCTGAGTTTGGTTCCTCAGAACCATCTGACTCTAAAGAAACTATACTGGGTGATTCTAAATGAGCTCTAGGTTCATTAACCACATTCAAATATGGTTTCTTATGAGGTTCAGACTCCGAACTCACTGTACTGGGCAGATCAGTAGGAATATGTGATTCAGCAGTGGGAAATACAATATTTTCAATATTAACACTATTATGGATATCATCATCAACTACAACATTTATGGACTCCATTACACAATGAGTTCTCAAGTTAAACACACGATATGCTCTACTATTAGAAGAATACCCGAGGAAAATGCCTTCATCACTACGAGAATCAAATTTAGCTAACATTTCTCTATCTCGTAGGATGAAAACATTTACTACCGAAGGTTTTAAAGTATTTAACAGTAGGTCGTTTGTTATTCCATATCTCATAAGGACTTTTAGTAGTGCCTGGTCTAAGATATACTCTATTAATAATATGGCAAGCCGTATTAATAGCTTCACCCCAAAAATGTGTAGAAACATCTTTGGCATGAATCATTACTCTAGCCATTTCTTGAAGAACTCTATTTTTCCGTTCAACTACTCCATTTTGTTGTGGAGTGATTGGAGCGGAGAATTCTTGGTGAATTCCTTCTTCAAGACAAAATAATTCAAAACTAGTATTCTCAAACTCTTTTCCATGATCACTACGAATTCTCTTGATCTTAATATTCTTTTGATTTTGAATAATTTTACATAAACCTTTAGCTTTATCAAAAGCTTCAGATTTTTCTCTAATTAATAAAATCCAAGAATATCTGGAAAAATCATCAACTATGACCAAAATATATTTTTTTCCACCAAGAGATTCAGTCCTCGAGGGACCCATTAAATCCATATGAATAAGATCTAGACATGCAGAAGTTAAAATCCCAGAAGTTCTTTTATGACTAGATCTAATTTGCTTTCCCAATTGGCATGGACCACATACTTGATTATCTATTCTTTCTAGCTTAGGTAAGCCTTCAACAACTTTAGTCATTTTAGAAAGATCTCGATAATTCATATGACCTAAACGTTGATGCCATAAATGCGTCTTATCAATACGAACATTATTACATATAGTTTCATTGTTAAGAACAATACCATAACAATTATCAGAAGTTCTAATGCCTTGAAACACAATTTTACCACAGTCATTAATAACAGCACAAGCATCTTTAGTAAACTTAACACTCAAGTCAGAATCACATATTTGGCTAATACTTAACAAATTTGCTTTAAGACCATCAACATATAAAACATCATTGAATGTAGGACAACCAGGCAATGTAATAGAACCTTTTCCTACTACAGTTGCCCTGCCACCATCACCAAAAGTAACTGCACCAGCATTATAATTTTTGAGAGTGGTAAATAAATGTTTGTCACCACACATGTGTTTTGAACATCCGCTGTCCAAATACCAAACAAAATCATTTTTAGCCTTAAAAGCTAGATGAGCTACATTACAAGAGATCATATCCTTTTTCCTCCAAACTTGTTTTGACTTAGAAGATGTAAGTAAATTTTTAGACATTATATCAACTTGTTGAGCAAGTTTACTTACTTGAGATGTTAACATGTTGAAATCAGATCTAGATATACCATTTGAAGTAGATCTAACATTCCTAAAATTCTCATTTGACAAATTATAGCACCTTGGTTTAATATGTCCTATTTTACCACAATGGTGACATGTTGGAATGAACTTAGATCTATTATAATTAAAAGACTTCATAGGGTTAGAGTTTACCACCGTATGAGATTTCTTTTGTAGAACTGAAGCTTGAGGTGGTTTCTCCTTAAGCACAGCAGGAACAAACACCGTTTTATTGGCATTCTTAGAGTCTTTTTCAGCTGAAAATCCCAAGCCTCTTTTGTCTCCAGCTGCTAATCCACTATTTAGCATTTTGTCAAGCTTCGAGGTTCCACTTGTGAACTTGTTCAGCTTTATATTAGCTTGCTCCAGCTCAAGTTTCAGCTCTTTCACCTTAGCTTCCAGATCTGTATTTTTCACATTCAACAAAGCAAGTTCAGATGTTAGTTGATCTTTTTCTAATTTAACAACACTAAGCTCTTTAGAAATTAAAATATCATTTTTCTTCAACTTCAAGCTCTCTTTATACAACTCATCATAAGCCATACGAAGAGACTCTTCATCGTCAGAATTTGAATCCAAGAGGTCATCACCTTCAAAATCAAATTCATTAGTACTCACAATGGAAGATGAAAAAGCAAGATAATTAACTTTATCATGTAATGAAGTTTCTTTACTGGAAGAAGAAATATCAGAATCGGAATCAGAAAGAGATGCATTCATGGCAGGTTTTCTTTGTGCCTTTAAGTAAGTAGGACATTCTACTTTCATATGACCGAAACCTTTACAACCATGACATTGAATACTAACATCTTCTTTCTTCTTTTGTTCTCCTATATCTTTCTTATCAGATTTCTTCCAATTTGTTTTGTTGAAGGATTTCGTGTGTCCCTTCTTTTCTTTCCAATTATTACCCTTTTTGAATCGGAAAGCCTTACGAAACCTCTTAACAAAAAAAGCCAAGTCTTCATCATCTCCATAATCACTGTTAGAGGAAGAATTTTCTTCCTCTTTTACTGCTTTAAAAGCAATAGACTTACCCTTTTTAGTTGAAGGAAAAGTCAGTTCATATGTTTGTAATGATCCAACTAACTCATCAATTTTGATTTCATCTAACACTTTACTCTCTTCTATGGCAGTGACTTTTGGTCTAAACCTTTCAGAAAGAGATCTTAGCACTTTCCTTACTACCTTAGATTCTGGAATTTTCTCTCCAAGACTAAAACTCCCATTAACTATGGCTGTAAGTTTTCCATAGAATTCATCAAAAGTCTCATCTTCTCTCATTCGAATCTCTTCGAATTTTGAGACATTCAATTGTAATTTAGAATCCCTCACAGCCTTAGTACCTTCATGTGTAAGGGCTAAGATATCCCAAGCTTCCTTAGAGGACTCACACTTGGATATTCTCATGAATTCATCCGAGGATACACTCATGAATATAGCATTAATGCCTTTACTATTCCAGCTAGCAGATTCCCTTTCCTCTCCGGTCCATTTGCTAGGTTCTTTAATAGAAATAACCCCATCTATTGAACCTTCAGGCATGGTCCAGCCTTTATCCACGGCTGTCCATACCCTCTCATCTATAGATTTTAAAAAGGCCCTCATTCTCACTTTCCAATATGCATAATTAGAACCGTCAAAGAATGGGGGAACATTAAGGGATTGACTCCTATCCATTTTAAAATCTATTTGGGTCAAGGAACGACTTATGGCTCTGATACCAATTGAACAACCTAATTTAGACCCAAATGTGCGGAAAATACCTAGAGGGGGGGTGAATAGGTATACTGAAAATTTTATCCAACAACAAAAAACTTTTTCAAAACACAACCTATTCACAGAAAGATAATCACAATTAATCTTTATCAAGAATCTACAATCTTATTACAAATCAGATAAGAACAAAGACTAGATAAACAGTAGCTATACAAATCTGAAAAACAAAGATATCCGAATATACCTCAAGTGACTCCGAAGAGACTATACTGGACAGAATCAATAATTTTTTTTCAAGATTAATCTTGTACAACCGAAACACAATCAGTAGCTTATCTAAACTTTGAATCAGTAAACCACAATGTATTCTTACCAACCGAATCAGTGAGGATATATACCAAATATCACAGTGAAATCCTCACAACACAGAAAACCAATTGGTTAGTAAACTAGCAATTTATCAAAGCAAGAAAAACAATGATAAAGATGTAACACAAGAAATGGTTACGAAGAGAAAACTCCCTAAGGAACTTCCTTAAGGAGAAAAACTCTCCGGGCCCTTAGGCCGATCGAATCCACTAACTTCCAAAGGTTACAAGGTGATCTATACAAGACTAACCTAGCCTAATCAACCTACCCTTGAACCAATCTCAGTTTACCAAACCGAAACACACTTCAAACATAGAACCTCTATGTTGAAAATGGAAGTCACGATCTCGAAACGGCAACAGATCTTCAAGCACAAACCTTGTGCAATCTTGGGCCAAGGCTGAAACCTTCAGCCTTTATGATTCAGAACTTCTGAATCTCTGATCTTCACAAAATCGGATTTGGGGGAAAAACACCGGTGATCTTTATCTCTTTGATATTCCAATCAATCAACACATTGAAATCTCCATGAAATCAGATCTTCATCATCATGTGGAAGGCTTTACAAATCAGCACAAGAAATCTATGAATCTTCAATATCACCGAATCTTGGAAACAAGAAAGATGGAAAGCTCTCTTCGAAACACCCAAAAAAAACTCTCTGTTATGCGAACTGATTTCCACCCGTAAGATGCAGATAAGCTTTAAGCCTCCTTTCACAAGTCTTCTAGAAGCGTAGACAATGTCATAATTGCCCTTAATGAGGCCTTTATCACAACCCACGGTGCAGCACATCTATTCCTACTTCTAGAAACTTTACAAATTACAAAGATACCCTTTTACAATGAGTCACGTGATGCCAATTAAAATTGCCGTAACAATCCCCTTTCACAAGAAAATGTATAAGAATCCGCCTATATATACAGATTTGGGTGGGAGGAATCGAAAAAGCTATCATCACTAAGGGGAAGGAAACAATACGAAAAACTATCAAATGAAAGCCCCCATTACCCTAATATGATCATAGTATCTTCACAATATTCGGTGGAACCCATGTTTACTCTCATTCTGGGATGATTTCTAACTCTTGGTTCAGAGGCCTTGCAGGTGTACTTGCATTGATTCTTGCAGGACCTGTAGAGGCAAAGGGATTAGGAGGCATGGTTAATTTATCTCCTTCTCCATCCAACAATTGAACAACAACTTTCATGGAAGGACGATCCATTGGATGCCATTGGATGCACCAGAGTCCCACAATTGCAAGTTTCTTTGCTATTTGTGCGTCTCCATCACTCTCAATGAAGACTCGTAAGTCTTCTTTTTGTTCTAAGAGATTGTAGATCCATTCTGGAAAATAGACCTGACTAGTATTCTCTACCGTAACATCGACTGTTTTCCTTCCTCCCACCATCTCAAGAAGCAACATTCCAAAACTATATACATCTGCTTTGTAAGATACATTCCCAAAATTTCTAGAGAATACTTCAGGTGCAATATAACCCATTGTCCCCCTTGCTGCCGTCATGGAAACTGCACTCTGATCTTTGGAACATAACTTGGCAAGACCAAAATCAGAAATCTTTGGATTAAAATGTTGGTCTAGCAAAACATTACGAGGTTTGATATCAAAGTGGAGGATTCGTTGTTCACACCCTTGGTGAAGATATTCGATTCCTTTTGCAATGCCGAGAGCAATATCTTGCAATTTCTCCCAACCAAGGAAATGACTCTTGGCGTCTGCTGAAGAGATGTACTTCGCTAGTGAATCATTGGGTAAGAACTCATAAACTATCGCCCGTCTAAACCCATCAGCGCAAAAACCAACCAAGCGAACCACATTAATGTGGTGAATCCTACCTATTGTCTTCACCTCATTCACAAATTCTTCCCCATTTCCATTGGAAATCTTTAGGATCTTTACAGCGACGTGAGTTTCATTGGAAAGCTTTCCTCTAAACACTGTTCCATAGGCTCCTTCACCCAACTTATGAGTAAACTGATTTGTAATTCTCTTGATATCAGCATACGAGTATCTTGTAGGCTTAAAATTTCTATAATCCTCCAAAAACTTTTCAATCCTCTCTTGATATTGTTTTTCCGTTTTATCTCGGATATAGACACGGTAGGTTGCAAAGATCACTAATACCAATATAACTGAACCTAAGACGGCACCTGCATGGTAAAACAATCGTGGGTCAAGAACTTTTATATCTCCATCAATAATAATGTGGAGGAAAATCACTTTTTTCGTTCCAAAATTATGAGGTCAATGTCATTTTGATATTAAATTCGTTATATTGAGCCCTCGAACTGCTAAATTTCATTAATGTGCACTCTCTTGTATGATCCGACCGTCAATACTGCTCCACTTTGCTCATTTTTTTGTACATCTAATTAACCATAGGATCAATATTGCGCCAAGTGGCTCATATTTTAAACATATTAATGGTAGGATCTTATTGGAGAACTTGCATTGATAAATTTCAGTAGTTCGAGGGCTCAGCGTGATGAATTTAGTAGTCTAGACTCCAAAACGACCATAACCACATAAGTCGGGGAGAAATGTGAGGGTTACCATAAATTCTAAATAATTTCAAATGGTCAATGAGCAACTCACCTGTAGCCATTAATGTTGTGCCTGTAAAAATGTGAACATGATTAGCTTCTCATTTACTAATGATTAGAGTTCCCTAGCTAAACAAATAATCTATATGTAAATGCAATAATAGTTCCCTAGCTACTATGTTTACTCCTCGTCTGTGTAAGCAAATTTAATTTATTTTGAATGCGCCCTTGCTTAAGTTCCAAAACTTGGTTAAAGTTGTCCAGCAAAGAGCATTAACATGGGATCTAATAGTGCAATTCTACAATGGATGGGGATCCTATACAATTCTTTGTCCGAATTACAAGGTACAATTCAGAGAAAGACAGACACAAGAAATGGTCTCCATTAATGTAGGACCCATACTGTGCGAAATTTTTTATGAACAGTATTAAATGGTGTGGGGTCCACTTCTTGTGTTTGTCTCTTTTCGAATTGCACAGAGAAATGAATTACAGAGGATCCTGATCCCTCTACAATTGGTGAGCTACCAGACTAAACTAAAGGTTTTTCCGTGATTTCCCATAATTTGGGGTCTGAACCAAGTGTTTGGTTCTAAAATTTGCTCACAACGGACTGGAGCTAGCTTGCCTTTACAAGACCAGCTCAGTCATCTTAACCAAACATTAACCAGATTAATCTAAACTTACATGATATCATAGTCAAGTCAGATCTAGAAATTAGGAAAATCTTCCGACACTTCAAGCCCAGAGACTCATTCATGGCCGCCGGAATGAAATTTTGTTATTTTTAAAAGAGCTAACCGGCAGTGACAAGACTTTCAATTGTTTTTTCGCTTATTGAGGTGAATGAATCAAAGGGCAAGTTGCCTGTCTTGAGTAAAAATCTTAGGATGTTTTACTTGATCTTTCCTTCATTTTCAGTACCGAAGCTAAGATTTCGTGGATGTGCAGAAAATCCCAGAAGAGCATAACTGAATCAATATTGGTAATCATGAAAGCTGAGAAGAAATTGAGAACAAAAGATAAAAGACAAATACCTTTGTTTTTCTTAGTTGGTCTTGGGAAGCACTCAGTTTCTGATCTTGTTCTATTTTTCAGCAATCTGCAATTCATTCCTTTCACTTCGCAGTGTCTGCACGCTGGTTCGTCCCACTTCAATTGAAGGAACTTATCATCATTGTACACTATACCATATGGAATCGATAGAACATTATACACCTTCGTACAAGATAATATGATCGAGTTGGAGCTGGGGCCGCCTCCGTTATAATATAAGGCATAAACTTGGTAGGTAAGGCCACTAAGACAAGAGATCGGATGTTCATCAGGGACTTTAATCGGGGAACAATTAAATAAGCCAAAATCATCAATGGATTTTCCTTCTTTGAATCGGAAACGCGAAGAAGACAAGTTGAGTCCCCGAAGTTGTCTTAGGAAGCAATGATCTTTGTCATACAGTTCAATAACCTGAGATCTGTAGTCAATCTTTTTGACAGAGAGCTTTACTGAAATTGGCAGCTCGAGCACTGTATCTCCGGATTCAGTGCAGGATAGATCGAACCCAGGAAAGCCACAGTGAGCAGGCTGCCTGTCTTGGAGTCGGAAAGGGAATCGGATGGCAGGGCCGTGGCCTCCACACCATGATTCACCACACTCATTTTCCCCTTCTCCGTGGTCTAATATGAGCATAAGCAGAAACAAGACCAAGTATGGCTTTGCCATTTCTAAGCAACTTAAAAAGCTACCTCTTTTATCTCTCTCCAGGCAAATAAATAAACACAAAAGCAATTGAGTTCCAACTTTTGATGTAGCGGGTACTGTCAATTTTTACAGTACATATTTTATAATTATAATTTTATTTTAATTATAATTTTTATCATTTATTTACCCACTCTAATATTATCTCACTCTAATACTAATATAAAAATTTAAATAAAATTTAAAAAACAAAGAGACTATTTATGTGGCACACAGTCACAATATACTATATATTATTATATTATTAATTTAACAACTTTTTGCTACTAATTATCACTGACTGCATTTTATACCCTAGGTCAACTTTTCTGACATATGCGATGGAAATTGGTGCACTTGTCAAGCCGTGAGTCTAACTTTTTTTCTTTCCCGTTATACCCTTAGTAGTGTTACGAAATGATTGGACTACCCTTTGCTGAGTTACTGAACACACATGACATTCACGTGACATTTCAGACCTGATTTTACAAAAAAAGAAATAACCCCGGGACCATCTGAGTAAAAGTGAGATGAGTTGTCAAATTTTTCACTTCGAATCTTTCTTCCCTTTCTCCCATGCACATAGAAGAGCATGGCAAGAGGACTCGAGGAGTGAGCTTCCCTGCAGGACTCAGGGCCCTTATCGTTCTTGTGCTAGTCCATGAAACCTGCAGTGTCGGGGATACTCGTCACTGTGCTCCTTCTTCCTGTGGCAGTTTACACAACATAAGCTACTTTTTTTTTCTTTTAGGCAATGCAGGCCAAGCCTGCCGGGGGATGGGGGTGGGGGGATTCGAACCCAGTTCAGGACCCTCCATGTTGGAGGACATGCCACACAACATAAGCTACCCGTTTCGTTTAAAAGGCGATCCAGCAGACTGCGGCGACGGCAGGTACAGCCTATCACGTGAGAACAACCAGACAGTGCTATACTTATATGCTGGAAGGTACTACGTACAGGAAATCAATTACACTGAATTCACGATTCGAATTGTGGACTCGGGTATTCAGAAGGATAATTATTCATCTATCCCTCATTATTTTCTAGACGAAAGTAATTTCAGTTCGGGGGATCCGTAAAGTTTATATCTTCAAGTTACTCCAACTGGTTCTTCAGGTCTTTCATTTGAAGTGGTTTTCTTGAAGTGTGAAAAGCCAGTGAATTCTTCCGCGTATTTGGACATTTCTACTTGCTTCGAGAGTGGAACGGTTTCTTCCAACTCTTCTTCATCCGATTCCAAGAGGTATAGATATGTTCTCTTTCCGATCGGCCTGAAGGCAGTGTTAACAGAGTAAAAGTAGAAGAGATACCGTATCGTGGTGTTAACCAACTTTACTTTATTATTCTGCTATTACCTCTATTTATATACAAAGTATTCGAGCGGTAAAACTAACTATATAACCAAATAACAGAGTGCTAACAGTTGTATGTAAAACGGTTTGTACATGAAGAAGCTTCTTCGAGGTTCTTGAGTCTTCTAGAATATTGGAGAATATTGGAGTATGCTGGAACAAACTGATTGTTATATTCATCACCCCCCTTCAAGATGGAGTGTAAAGATCGTGTACACCCATCTTGGCAAGAAGATTACGAAACTAGGTAATTCCAAGCTGCTTGGTAAAAACGTCACTGAGCTGGTGAGTGGTAGAAATATGTAACGGGTGGATGAGCTTACTATAAATCTTTTCATGGACAAAGTGACAGTCTAAGTCAATGTGCTTGGTCCTCTCATGAAATGTGGGATTAGCAGCTATGTGGAGAGCTGTTTTGTTATCACAGAACAACAGAGTTGGCTTAGTATGTGGAATGCGAAAATCAGCTAAGAGATAAACCAACCATTGAAGTTCACAACAAGTGGAAGCCATAGCACGATACTCTGAAAAACAAGTGGTATTTTGTTTCTTACATCGCCAGGAAATGAGAGAGGGACCAAGAAAAACACAAAAACCAGTGAGGGACCTGCGAGTATCTGGGCAGCCTGCCCAATCCGAATCACAAAAAGCCTTAAGTTGTAAATCAGATGTAGAAAAGTAGAACAACCCTTGGCCTGGACTTGATTTCAAATAACGTAGGACACGATGACAAGCAGCAAGATGAGAGCTTCATGGTTTGTCCATAAACTGAGTGAGAATGTGGACATAATGAGAGAGATCAGGGCGAGTAAGAGTAAGGTAAAGTAATTTACCAACCAATCTGCGATAAGAGCTGGCATCAGACAATAAATCACCACTGTCAAGGGAAAATTTCTGATGTTGCTCAAGTGGTGTAGGAGCTGATTTACAACCAAGAAACCTTGTTTCCTCAAGGAGATCTAGCACATATTTACGTTGACAAATGGAAATCCCTTTTGAAGATCTAGCAATATCTATGCCAAGGAAAAACTTAAGAGTTCCAAGATCCTTGATCTTGAACTGGTGATGTAGCAGGTCCTTAATAGTAGTGATAGAAGAGGAATCAGTGCTAGCAATCAAGATATCATCAACATAAATCAATAAAGCCATAAACTGAGAATCACGAACTTTAATGAAAAGAGAATAATCTGATCGACACTGCTCAAAGACATGTGAAACCAGAAATGATGACAACTTGGAAAACCACTGTCTAGAGGCTTGCTTCAAGCCATATAGTGATTTTTGGAGTTTGCAAACCCGTGAAGAGGCAGCTGGAGAGTAACCAGGTGAAAGCTGCATATAGACCTCTTCAGGAAGGTCACCGTGTAAAAATGCATTGTTGATGTCTAATTGGGATAAAAACCAGGAATTAGCAGCAGCCAAGGCAAGCAATACATGTACTGATGTCAACTTGGCAACCGGAGAAAATGTGTCAACATAATCAAGGCCCTCAATTTGTGTATAACCCTTTGCTACAAGCCTAGCTTTGTACCTTTCAACACTCCCATCTGCCTTGTACTTAATTCAGTAAACCCATTTACAACCAATAGCATCTTTCCCGGGTGGTAGATCAACCAAGGACCAAGTGTGAGTGTCCTCTAGAGCTTTTAATTCAGCTTGCATAGCATCACACCACTTAGGATCTTTGGAAGCTTGAAGATAAGTTGTGGGTTCAGATTTAGTGGAAATAGAAAGAATGAAATGTTTGTGCAGAGGTGATAGATTGTCATAGGACAGAACATTAGAGATGGAACGGGGAGTGGCAGATTGATGTGGAAAGGGATGGGAAGAAAGGAGATTACAATGGTAATCATGGAGATAAGCAGGAGGTCTTTTTGGTCTAGTGGAAGTACAAGGCTGTGAGTGTTGGGAAAGGGGAGAAGAAATGTCAATAGAGACATTATCTGTAAGAGGTAAAGGTAAAGATATATCAGAGAGTTTTGGAGAAGCCGAAGGCTGAGAAGTTTGGGAGGAAAATTCAGGAGGCAGAGAAATAGGAACAGGTAAAGGAGTAGAATTGGAAGAAGAAGGAAGAGTTTTATAGGGAAAAATAGTTTCATAGAACACAACATCTCTAGAATAAAAGAGGCTGTGGGAAGTGAGATCATAAAGCTTGTAAGCTTTGACCCCAAAAGGATAGCCTGAAAAGAGACATTGCTGAGCTCTGGAGTCAAATTTTTGTCTGTTATGTGCAAGTGTAGATGCATAACATAAACAACCAAAAATCTTGAAATGAGAGTAGGAAAGAATTGTGTTGAAAAGACACTCAAAAGGAGATTTATTTTTAAGGAGAGGTGTAGGAATTCGATTGAGAATGTATGTGGCAGTGAGGACACATTCTCCCCAAAATTTCAAGGGAAGATTGGATTGAAACCGTAAGGCTTTAGCTACATTGAGAATGTGCCTATGCTTGCGTTCAACAACTCCATTTTGTTGGAGAGTTGCAACGCAGCTGCTTTGATGTATAATGCCTTTGGAAGAATAAAAGGAAGGCATAGAAAACTCAGCACCATTGTCAGAACGTATGGTCTTGACTTTGGTGTTAAAATGAGTTTTAACATACTGAATGAAAGAACTAATAAGGGATCTGGTTTCGGATTTTTGTTTCATCAAATAGATCCAGGTGCACTTGGAATGGTCATCGACTATTGTTAAGAAATATTGACAACCAGTTAAAGATTTTGTAGAAACAGAACCCCAAATGTCAATATGAAGAAGATCAAAATTATTAGCTGAGCAGGTGGTGCTAAGAGAAAAAGGTAACCTATGTTGCTTTGCATAGTGACAAGAACTGCAATGAATTTTATTAGATTAGATAAAAGGAAACATACTATGCAAAATGTTGATTCGATCTACAGAAGCATGTCCTAAACGACAATGCCACAGATCGATATCAGTAGATTTATGAAAATTGAAAGCTGAATTGCAGATAGCAGATTTGAAAGAAAGGACATGAGAATTGATAGATTGTAAAGAAGCATGATAAGGAGGTTGCACAAAATAGTACAAGCCTTGTCTTGTTTCACACAATCCAATCATCTTCAATGAGGACCGGTCCTGAATAAGACAAAATTCAGAAATCATGAGAAGGCAGTAGGCATTGGATCGAGTTAATTGACTGACAGATATTAAATTGAACTGAAATGTAGGAACACAAAGAACTCGGGTTAACAAAAGGGAATTTGACAGTTGAACTGAACCTATATGAGTGACTAGAACAGAATTTCCAGTAGGTAATTTTACTTGAGTATTGATAACAGATATATCAGATGTAAAGAAAGATGGTGAGCAAACAATATGGTCTGTTGCTCCTGAATCAAGAATCCAAGAACCAGAAGATAATTTGGAGGATAAAGTGGTACAAGTGATGTGAATACCTGCTGAGCTCAAAAAAGAATCAGTAGAAGGAACATTCACGACATTGGCTTGATGTATGGTAGACTGATTTCCTTGTGATTGAAGAAGAAGAATCATTTGATCACACTGCTCCCGTGAGAAAGGAAATTGAGAATGTGGTACTAGAAGATCATCTTCAGTGGTTGAAGAAGATTCTGGAAAATGACCAGAGACTTGATGTGTTGCTGGTTCAGATTGAATCTTTCCATGCTTATATCCAGGAGGATACCCGTGGAGTTTATAACATTTGTCAACAGTGTGTCCAGTCATTCCACAATGACTGCAAATCGGTTTGTCCCTCTTCTGATATTGTTGTTGATTTCCACGGTATTGTGGAGCATGATAAGATCGGCTCACCATTGCTGAAGGCTCAATCTCTACTTCAGCTGGCAATGATAAGAGGCCTTTCTGTCTCTCTTGAGTGTGCACCATTGCATACACTTTATTGAGAGGAGGCAGAGGATCGATTAGAAGAATTTGCTCCCGTGTTGCAGAATAGGAGTCATTAAGTCCACTGAGAAACTGAATCACTTGCTCCTGATGGTGGTAATCCATTAAGGATTTAATCACTCCACAGTTGCATGCGGGATCACATTTACAGATAGGCTGTGGTTTGAAATTCATAAGTTCATCCCACAAGCTCTTCAATTTTATGAAATAGGTACTGACATTCAATTGACCTTGGTTCAATGAAGAAATTGATCTTTGCAACTGAAAGATTCTAGGTCCATTACTCTCAGAATACCTATCTTTTAATTCATCCCAAAGTTCTTTGGCCGAATCGATGTAAAGAACAGAACTGGCGATATCTTTGGATAAAGAATTACTTAACCAGGATAATACCATCATATTACATATGTTCCAGTGAACGAACATTGCATTCGAAGGTAACGGTTTGTGCATCACGGCAGTAACAAAGTCCAGCTTGTTCTTCACGTTTAATGCAATTGTCATTGCTCTTTTCCATGCATTATAATTCTCTCCAATCAGTGGTTGAGATACTAAAATACTGGATGAGCTATCGCCATGATGCATATAGTAAGGATTGATAGGATCATCAATGATTCGAGTGTTGGTCATTTGATACGAATTTAGAGATGCAGAGATAGAGGTGCGGAAATGGTTTTATTCCTCTGATACCATGTTAACAGAGTAAAAGTAGAAGAGATACCGTATTGTGGTGTTAACCAACTTTACTTTATTATTATGCTATTACCTCGATTTATATACAAAGTATTCGAGCGGTAAAACTAACTATATAACCAAATAACAGAGTGCTAAACAGTTGTATGTAAAACGGTTTGTATGTAAAGAAGCTTCTTCGAGGTTCTTGAGTCTTCTAGAATATTGGAGAATATTGTATTATATGCTGTAACAAACTGATTGTTATATTCATCAGGCAGGGCCAAGGAGAGCAGCTATCTCTGGCATCGCCGTTGGAAGCTCCAATTGATGACCCAAAAAGTAATTCCTGTAGATACTTCCACAGTATGATGCTGAATGGTTTTCTGCTATCATGGCAACGCGCCTTATGTGCAAGCTCCAGCAGACGTGACGAGTGCTACCTAGATGGCGGGAGTAATTTTCATTGCCAACCCAAAAACGGTATGTCCAAAAATGAATGCGAGGGGAAAAACAAAGGACAGAGACGCGTAACACTTTCAATTTGTTGCTTGATTTTTTTATTTTATTTTATTTCAAGCTTTTAAACGCTGGTGTTATTCTGTTCTTTGTCAAAAAAAGCAGGATTCCTCGACAGACAGTCTGGGGTATACGACGGGAAGTTTCTTATCTCAAAAAGTTGTTTGAAAGGTGTATGGTAGAATGATGCATTGGAATAGAATGGCATGGATTATTGCTCATGACCATCCTAGTCGACTGTATTGTTGCCTGTTGGGTATTGGTTGATCTGAAACGTTTGGGCTGTGTTTGGATCTCGCTAGCAATGAGGAAAAGGCAGGAAACTTTTCTTTTTCGTGCCCTGTTCATGTGATAACAGAGGTCATTAGTACTGCATGCAATCTGCAGATTTAAGTTATAACCTTCTTGGAAACCTCGTTTACAAGATTCAATGGCCAAGTCATTTACCCCTACCTATATCTTAGCTAAAGCCCCTTGAGAGGGCATAGAATTGGCAATAACCCAATGGAAAACCCAGATAGCTGAAGTACTACATGTATAGAGAGGGGTTATGTTCTTGTTAAGCATGAACGGAGGGGGAAGTTTTTTATGCAGTTTTGTTATGCGCCCATAGGCTTCTAAACCATGTAATCACCTTTTTGATTAGTTAATACATTTTTCTATGTTTCTATTTTTGTCAACCATTTACCTTTTCTTTTCATCTGCTACAGATGTTGTCCACGATTTAATACCAACGATGTTGATCAGTAAGAACCTACTTCTTTCCTCAGACTTTCTTTATTTTCTCTTCCTTAGCTATTCTTTGTTTTTTCTTTGATCTCCTTACCTATTAATCTTTGTACAGTAAAGCATAAAATGGTTTCAACTTGCAGACAAGATGAAATATTAGTGACATGCATTTACATGGAAAGTACCAAAACATATTGTGCTTAATGACCATATTTTCAACTTGGAAAATTCTGAGTTACTAATTAATTAATCTGTTTCTAAAGCCAGATGTTATTCTTTTCTTCGTCAAAGCAGGAGGCAGATTCAGAGATCAGATTCTGATGTCTACGGTATATTATGAAGGTGAGGTTTCCATCTTAAAGAGTTGTTTGAGGAATAGTTTCTTAAGAACGGCAAAGCCAAATAAAATTGGAAGAGTTGTGCCTGATGATGACGCAAGTAGAGGAAAACCAGGCGGTTGCATGGGCAGTGGCTTATCTCAAGCTTTTAGTTTTATTTTTTTTTATTTTTGGCTTAATTACACCACAGGTCCTTGTAGTATTAGCTTGTGACAAAATAGTCCTTGAGGTACGAGTTTTGACATACAGGTTCTTGTGGTGACTAATCCATGACAAATAGGTCCTTCCATTCCTCAATAGTTAATTACATAACAGAAAATGCTGATGTGGCACTACGTTACCACAATCAGACTATGACACGTGTATTAAATCCTGTCAGCAAATGCTACATCATTTAAAAAGCTCAAGTCAGCGTACACGTCAATAAAAACAGCTGAGTCAGCCTCCACATGGAAATAAACAAAAATATTCAAACCAATCCAACAGGGGATTCTAGCATGAAGCCCGATCCCCACTCCCTAAGCAGTCGATTTCTCCAAATTTCCTAGAATCCGAAAACCTTCAATTCCCACAAGCAGAAGCATCTGTGGGTTTCTGATCTAAGTTTCTTTGTCTGCTTTCTTTGGGTGAACTTTCATTTGCTTGGAAATTTTGTTCAGCTTTTTGGAAAGTTCCAAGATGGGACAAGATTAAGAATAGATGCATCTGTGCAAGCTCTTCAATTCCCATTGTTTGTTTTCATAAGTAAAAAAGAATCATAATTCTAATATAGTCTCTTTTGTTTTGGCTTAATTTCCCATTCAATCCCTGTGGTATTGACTTTTAACAAATCAGTCACTAGGGTACAATTTTGAATAAGTCGGTTCCTGTTGTCCATTTTTCAGAGATGTGGGTTGTTTTGTCCATCAAAAATTAGCCGACTAACGAGGACAAGATCCTAGATAGGGTATCTGACTCCATGGGTACCCTTACGTTAGTCAACTCACTCTGTTGCTAACTAACTGATCAACTCATCTTTTCTTGTTTCTTCCAGATCCTCCAGTTGGGCTACTGACAATAATTATGATTAATGCTGGTAAGCTTTTCAAAGATTCTTTAAACTATCAAGGAAAAGAACAGTGAAGTTAAAGTCAAGTAATCTTCTTCACAATATACACAACGTGACACTATAAGGTGGTACAAGTAATTACCAAACAAAATTTTATTAATATAGACACCGAAACAAAAGGGTGGCAACAAAAATTTGGTTGGTTTTACAAGATTCATGTTGCTAAATCTGGGGGGATCTAGAGATTCGTTTAACTTTGTTTTCTATGTACATGTGAATGATTTTCTACAGCAGTGCTATGACATATGTGTTCTATATGATTTATTTTGATGTTGTTCCTACATAGGACAATACCTTGTAGCAAAAATTGTAGTGGGGACGCCCTTTGTGATTGCATTCTTGATATAAAAATGGCGTAGAAGGCATTTATCAATGTATGGCGAGGTGGAATAATTTCTGCAGAGCCACAACAACCTTTCGCCAATAAGGTACTCTTACTCGGAAATTAGGAAGATGACCAATAATTTTAAGGACAAATTGGGTGAAGGAGGTTACGGCACTGTATTTAGAGGAACACTACAGAGTGGTCCACTTGTAGCTGTGAAATGTTAGGCAAGTCAAAAGGTAATGGACAAGATTTTATTAGCGAAGTTGCAACCATTGGAAGAATTCACCATGTAAATATTGTTAACTTATTGTTTATTGCGTTGAAGGATCAAAGAATGCTCTTGTTTATGAGTTCATGTCTAAAGGATCTCTCAATAAATATATATTTTCACAATAAGGAAGTGTCTCATTAAGTTACAAGCAAATGCATGAAATTGCTCTAGGAGTGGCTCGTGGGATTGAATATTTGCATCAAGGTTGTGACATGCAGATTTTGCATTTTGACATCAAGCCGCACAATATTCTTCTGGATGAGAATTTTACACCCAAGATTTCTGACTTTGGCTTGGCCAAACTATGCGCACTAGAGGAAAGTAGTGTTTCTTTGACAGCCGTGAGGGGCACATTAGGATATATGGCTCCTGAGTTGTTCTACAGAAACATTGGAGGTATCTCATATAAAGCTGATGTTTATAGTTTTGGAATGTTATTGTTGGAAATGGCTAGCAAAGGAAGAACTTTAACGAGTTAGAGCATCATTCAAGCCAAGTTTACTTCCCAACTTGGATCTATAATCAATTGCACGATGGAAAAGATTTAGTAATACAAGATGCAACACAAGAGGAAAAAGAAATAGTCAAGAAGATGATTATAGTTGCATTATGGTGTATACAAATGAAGCCCAGTGATCGTCCTTCAATGAACAAAGTTGTAGAAATGCTTGAAGGAGAAGTTGAACACTTACAAATGCCTTTGAAGCCTTTCTTATCATCACTGGATCAGGGACCCACCAGAAGATATCGAAGACAGTACAAGTGAAACTTTCTCATCAATTCAATCAAACAGTGAAGTAAGTCAATCTGCGCACGCATAGATGCAAATTAATAGATAGTTTTAGTCGTCTTTGCTCAAGATGGCACTAAGCTAGTTTTCTCTTCACCCTTAACCTTGTGCATTCTATATGCCTAGACTTAACTAAAGAATTAAACTTTAATTTTCATGTGTAATTTTTTTTCTTTATTAGTCATCCTCCGGCCACCAGCTTATTGAATTTGGTATATTGTATAATGGCATTTTTAGATATATATATATATATATATATATATATATATATATATATATATATATATATATTATTCCTCGTCAGAATTCAAAGCTTTATGTTTAAATGTGAGGGCAATCAAGCAAGGAGCTATACTGTAATGGTCATGATCATGAGTAAGTATTTCTAAGCTAATTAGATTTGTTATATCCGATGAATTTTGCCAAGGCAAGTGGTCCTGTTTGAAACACTGCGTGTTCCATATATATACCTTCCACTTGACCATATAGGACCACCCCAAATACAGCAGTACAACATATGTTTTCCAGGAAAAAAAAATGTTTTATTAGCATTTTTAAATTTTTACTTTTTGGCCCTTCAAATTTTGTTTTAATTAAATTGACACCCTTAATCTCTAATCCTAAGTTACTCCCAAGCACTATTACTGCTCATACATGCTAAAAGTAATACACCCATAAATATAATTAAATAGGCAGTAAAACAAATATGGTAGTGATGGAACTCTTGAAGGGCATTCGATATAGATCAAAAGGGTCAGAATCTTCTCTAAGGGTCAATTTGTTTGGTTGTAGAATAAATTTTATAATTTGTTTTACCTGTTTTTAGGTATTTGAGTATTTGACAAGCACTTGAAAATGTGGTTAAAGTAAAAAAAAATTCAATTAACAATAAGCTCTATTATTTTTCAAAAACAAACTAAGCTTAAAATTTTTGTAAATCAAATTTTTGTTTGGGGTACATAATTGCAGGCCTTATATCTATGGGCAAAAATCAATAAGCCCCTTTAATTTCTAAAATGTTTTATTCTGCCTTATGCTTATAAAACAATCAATCATCGCCTTGAGTTTGATTTGGCCTTTAAACCACATCCAAAATACTCCTCTAAGACAACATTACTATAAGTATTAAAAAATATAAATGATACATAATTAAAAAGTAATGTTTTTTTAAATAAAAATATTAAACCTCTAATTCATTCATCTATTTATTTTTAATTAATTTATTATTTTTTTAAAATTTTCTCTCGATAGAGCATTTCGATCAATTTACATCACTCTTCGTATGACTTAACAATCAAATCAAATATAAGTCAAAATCAAATCTCATGCGGAAAGTCAAATTATATTGAGTTTTGATGGGTGAGATTTTTATTTTTTATGGAGCCTAATTATTTAATCCATAGCATGTATTAATTTTTTTTATGTAAATATATAAATAAATCATTAAACATGTCAACCATTACAAAATATTTTTTTTAAAAAAATAAAAAGAATAACCAAACACTGAAAAATGAATTGTTTTCCTGAAAATATTTCAATGAAGAAAATTTTAATTAAAATAATAATTTTACCTGCAAGGAAATGGAGCCTAAATTATTATTCAAACTAAGTGGTTCAATTTTTAAAAAGAAAGACACAACATTATTGAATGATGCTGCTTAACACATCTCAAAAAGTAATAAGGATAATAAATATTTCACATATTATGTATATATTTTTCGAATTTGATTGAGAATAAATTGAAGAAGATGGGATCAAATTAAAATGATTAAAAACTAAGTACCTTGGAAAATAGCTGCAAGGAAAAAAATTAGTCGTCAAAAACCACTTTTCTTTACAAGATTTGACTTCCTTCAGTATAAAGCTATTAAGGTAAAAACTCTGCTCTGGGGAAATTTGTATCAGCCATGCTTAACACTCCGGTTTCAATTTTTTTAAATAAATGCTCTTCTCAAAATCCTTTACGGCTCTGGTACCGACATATATCTAAACAATAAAATAGAAGCAGTCGAGCGGGGATCCACAGTTCCACCTTCGGACGCGAGACGATTCTAGTTCTGCCGACTTCAACACACGCTTTTGCGGTACTTTACGTCACCAATTGCCACTTTTTTTGGCCTACCGGCTAAATGACCAGACCTGAACGGAAATCAATTGGATAACCACGTCTCTCTTTTCTCAAAGCTTTCTCGCAATCTGAAAACTTAAAATCCTAGATGTCACCTCCCCCGCTTCAGGTGTTTCTTTTTGCCATCAAGCTTCCTAGTATTTTGACCCAACATCCTTCTTCTGCAGCAAACCTGCATTTGGGAGAGCCACAGGATATCAATGTCTTTCTTTGGCAGACACAAAATTCAGTCTTCTGCTCCTCATGGACACAGTGGGTCATATGGGTACTCAGAGTTTCCACGTCCAGGGACGCACGCGGATGTGATAAGGAGCTTTCAGATGGTTGATAGGGATGGGAGTGGTTTTATCGATGAGAACGAGTTGCAGCAAGCTCTTTCTTCTACCTACCAGAGGTTTAGTCTCAAGACTATCCGGCTGCTTATGTTTCTCTTCAAGAATCCCCGTGACCCACTAAGAATCGGTGAGTTTTTCAATTTGATTGTGGTTATGAATTTTCTTGGGTTTTGACGAGTATTCGGAAGAAAATGAATGAACATATTAGGAGTTCATGATTGTATCATCGTTTCTTTTGCCGAGTTTCTCAGCCACGAAACTGGCCTGGTATTGACGCCAGTAATTGGTGGGATGTTGATCCTAGTCTGAACATAGGATTAATCACGTTTTGCTTCGAATTACATGTGTGGTAGTTAGATTTGCAAAATGTTTGTAATTCAAATACAAAGGTTAATTTGTAATGGGTTATGCCTAACCTCCACATAGTCGACATGCGTGAATGATTTTGTGTCGTGTTGGATTTGACTGGCTTCCTTTATCACATTGGATTCCCAGTTGCCTGTTTCCTTTGACCAGTTGCTATTGTCTTCCTGCTTTTCTATTTATTTCCCTTTTTCAATAACCGAAACCAAAAAGGAAAAAATGGGAGAGAAATGGTGAACTCTTTTGGGGTTAGGTTGCACGTTTTATTTATTTGTGTTGGGTAAGTAAGGTTTCACTTTCAATTGGTTTCAATTATTGCACTTATTTGACGTGGTGGAACAAACGCTGTTGCAGGGCCCAAAGAGTTCGCTGCAATTTGGAGTTGTCTTGGCCAATGGCGCGTGAGTAATCTTATCTCCATTGTCTGATTTATGCAAAAGTTTGAGAGAATTCAATATTGGTCTTGTAATATTAACCTATTAGTTCCGCCTTGATTTATGAAAATAGTTGGGAAAGGAAAGGGAAACGCCTCGGCTCTGTGTAGAACTTTGAGCTTTTCTCTCTTTTCCTTCATGCTTTTGGATGATCCAAAAGATGTGGTAGTGCAGCTAATCAGTTTCTTCAATTTTTTTGTCAACCGAGTCATATGACACAGAGAATCAATTGGCCTATAAAGAAAGAAAAAAAAAGGGCTAGCATTGTTATTGGTACCGTCCCTGCAATTCGTTCAATCTAATGTCTGTGTGATATTCTTTGCAACTGAAAATAATTCACCCAGAACATGCCAATAGGTGCTACATATAATAGACAAGTTTACACGTGTAATATTGAAATTTTCTTGTTACAGTGTGGATAACTGACACAAATGTCTTGTTTGATGGGTTCTAATGACTTCTGTGTAGCCTAGAGTATCCTGTGATCAATTTCACCCACACCAAGGTCTCTGCTCTTAGAACAGATTTGTAAAAAACTCCTCCATTAAGATTGATCACCGCAATGCCAATTAAACTGTCACAATTCATTGTCAAGCCAGTTTTTTTTTACTGTTTAGTTCAAGATTTTCTGAACTTAGAAAGTTTACCATGCATAGCATTCCTCAGAACTCATCTGATTGAAGTATTCTACTGACGATTGCAGACCATATTTGAGAGATAATAAAGACAGGAGTGGCAAGATTGACTTATTTGAAATGAGAGATGCTCCCTATGGTATTGGCTATGCTGTCCCCGCCTCTGTTCTCAAACTTCTGCTTTCCATGTATGACAATGAAAGTGGCAGGAAGGTCGAACTTACTTTCGACAGTTTTGTTGAGTAAGTCTTCTAACCGGTATATTATAACATGAATCATCATCGATACTTTACGTGGCATGATCCTGATATTGTGTTGTTGTTGGATATGCAGATGTGGAATGATTGTGAAGGTGAGAATACAAATTCCTTTTTGAGGCCTAAACTCTCACCTGCACTTTATGCCTTCACTTCCTCTATCAAACTAACCATCTTGCAAGATATAATCACAAACCAAAAGTTGTTCAATGGGATTTTCAGTGTATAACGTTAATACCGACTATTATGTTTCTTTATCAGACTTATGTATCACGTTTCTGCTCCTCCCTCAATATTTCATGTTTATCCATCTAACATTTTCTTATGTCACTGGGATTTCAGGGTTTGACAGAAAAGTTCAAGGAGAAGGACCCAAAGTA
The DNA here is from genome assembly GCA_963930655.1 of Myrica gale. Classification (NCBI taxonomy): domain Eukaryota; kingdom Viridiplantae; phylum Streptophyta; class Magnoliopsida; order Fagales; family Myricaceae; genus Myrica; species Myrica gale. The sequence goes on along the minus strand of OZ005602.1, from coordinate 5,648,305 downwards.
TGGTGGTTCAGCGACGCTTTCATATGATACATTCATGACTATGGTCCTTCCATTTATTGTATCTAACGATTAACTCATATCTATACTCTTGGTTTATTTGACCGTTCGGATTCAGTTCTTTGATTTAGCCCAGATCTTGTAAATGAGAAATGAGTTGTGTGAGCGTTTTATTGCACCTATACATTGTTGTTTCTCTTTCCCTTTTTCTCTTCCCCTTCAGTAATAAAAAAATTTGTTGTGATTATTAGCTTTTTTCTTTATCTTCTTATACACCCGGATTATATGCAGTACCCATAAACTGCACAAGTCAGAAAGCAGTTGAAAATAAGACTGCTATCAACCAAGGAACGACCGCTGTTGTGAGTGGATCAGCTTGGGGAATTGCAGACACTGCAGCTACTGCTAAAACTTGTTTATTTGCAGCTAGATTTAGGAAACTTACTTGTTGCTGTTTCTGCAAACCACAACAAGGTAGGATTGTGTTGAGATCCAACATGGCTTAAGAGAATCTAATAAGTGAGAGATTTAATAATAAAGTTTGAATAACTCTAACTTTAAGGCGCATCTTTTGGTCTAAAGTCAAGGTCTTGTGGTCCATGTAGGTCTTTCTTGGGCTGTGCAGCGGTTTGCATGAACATTTCTTCAACCCTATGGATCTGGATATGGGTCAGGTAGACCCAAGTCCGGTGAAGCCCCATATAGAGGCTACGTGGGAGACGAGGACGTCGGTTTTCAAAGGATGAGAGAATATTGAGATCCTATATTGCTTAGGAGAACTTAAGTGGAAGACGTAATAAGAGGGTTTAGATAACTCTAACTTTAAGGCGTTAGAAATCCGATTCCGACTCCAACCACTGAATCTTACACCAAGAGAGTCTGTAGTTTCAACTTTGTCGTAATATATAACAAGAGCAGTCTCCCGTTGTCATTTTGTCCACCTTAGATTTAGATGGTGATAGCCCTACATATAATTGTCCAACATCCAAAAATTACGAGTACCTAATCCGTTTATGTTTAATTTATTTGTCTATATTTAAATACATAAACAATATTTTGGTTGAAATTTTAAATAACATGACCTCGAGAAATAATTGACGTCCTTCTAATTTTTAATGTCTATAGCGATTAATATCAGGGTAATGTTTGTTTTCAAGTTTTTTATAGGATTCAAATCCATTCACAAAACTATCACCGAACATCTTAAGAATTCAAACACAAACACCAATACATTTAACACAATCTACAACTTTTTACTTTTTTATTTAACACAAATTTTCCATCTATACTTTTTCACATAACTTCAATATTTTTTTATTAAAAAATTACATCAAATCATTTTTCTCTTCACTTTACACAAACACCTATAAAATACTATTCAATATAAATATTCACAAATTTTCTAAAATCCTACATTTTTCCCAACACGAACACCAGGATTTGTCATTATTGGTGTAGAAAATATTAAGAATAAATAATGAAGCAAAGAGGGAGTGGAAGAGAGAATAATTTAAGTGGTTTGGTCTAGAAAGACTTATATCCACTTTAAGTCCAACAGACTACATTTTTACTTTTTAAAGTGCATTAAACTTGTATATAGAATGATCTATTTATAAGACTCAAATAAAAAAGAACCCATATCACAGGCTACATATGTGATAAAGTAGTCCCACTAAGCTGAATTTCACAAAAAAAAACCGACTAAAGGCCATAAGAAAGCTCTGATACCATGCAGAAAATATAAATATTTAACATGTTGGATATCAGTCTAGAGAGACCTACGTCCACCATAGAGTTGCCTTGTGCAGGTTTCCTCACACCCTTGTTAACTTGCAGTTAGCCCACAACTGGAATATTTGTCTCTAATTGGCAATGTGCCTTTGATGTATTTTCGCGTCTGTTACTCTGTTTCTGTGTTTTGAGACCTTCCTTGGTCGGTGCTCTCTTTATATCTAAGGGCTGGACCCTTTGTTTGGTTCTTTTGGAATAAACTTACCGTTTACGCAAAAAAAAAACTTTGTACATAGAAGGATCTATTTATAAGACCCAAATCATAAAGAATCTACATTCCAATTAATTCAATGTGGAACTAACATAATTTAGATTTTATCAACGGCTTGTAGCTTTGACCCCAAGAAAGAGTAAAAGAGTTTTGGCAATGATAATTTTCCCCTCAACACTCCAACTTGATATGACCGAAAGTACAGCATTAATGGACTATTATAAGAGAGAAATGTGAACACTCTTGATACTTTTGGTCATTTAAGTAGTGCAATTGACCGTTTTAAGAGTTTTTAATTAGTGATAAACAAACTTTTCAACCATGAACTAGAAAAGATATGACATGTTACTCCCTGAATTACAAGTTTTGACATTTTGTATCCTCTGACTACTAATTTTAGACACTTTGCACCATCCATCAAATTTTTAATTAAAATGATGTTAATATTCTTGACCCTCTTTAGGTATGTCAAGGATATTGTTGTCAATTTATTAAGTCATTAGAGATATTATTATCAATAGGAGGGTGTATAATGTTTAAGATTGATAATTGTAAGGTGTAATGTGTTTTTAATATTGGTAATAGAAGAGTACAATGTCTCCAAGCTGAAAAAAACTTAGGGTTCAATATATCAAACCCCTATACAATTGATGAGTGAATAATGTATTTATACTTTTTAATTATTATAGTCACACTAGATATGGTATTCATATCAACTTGGGCAATTGCTTTTCTCAATGTTTCTAAATAATCACTTTTAATTGAAACAAGTTATCCAAAATAGATTGTTAAAAAATCAAGCAATCAATATATATATATAAAAAAAAAAGTCTTCTCTGTTTGAATGCTGATTGGCACCTTCTCACTTTTTAATCACTGAAATTTGGGTTTCTTCAGCATGATGGTTAATTTAGAGCATTCTAGGTGGTATCTGCAATGCTGTGGGATGCTGCGGTAATGGGGGAGAGCCTTCTAACCCGATAAAGTGGCCGATTTGGTAGCGGAAAGAGATGGTTAATGCCTTTCAATGTACCTTAAGTTTCGCCCACAATCATTTCGCTTCCTGCTTCTTATACATATTTTAATTGCTTGCAGATTCCGCTCAATACTCGAAGTTCATCACGATTCCCTTTAGACTCCTCTAACAGCTTCTTTTTTTTTCGAAGGTGCTTACTATGATGAAACCCAAACCCAGGAGTAGACCATATTTGCTTTTGGGTAATTAGTAGTGAACATAAAATTCGCTTACACAAGTAGGCGTATATCATTTCTAACACAACAGTTTGCTTCCATAACCAATCTGACTGTCTATCATTAGGCCTTTCAATAAACCTCCAATTAGAAGAGGGAAAAAAAAGTTCGTTCCCATTTATGCATTCTGAAATGGTAGAAGAGGTCAAGCACAAGCATGAATTAAGAGCCCGGGTACCTATGTTGAAGTCGTTCGTGTAATGGAGTTGTCTAACCCGTCGTGTAATTTTGTTAAATTTTTGTGCCAAGCTAACTCCAATGTTAATTACTTGGCTAAGTGGGTAGCGAATAGGGTGAAGCGGATCGGGTGATTGAGTTATTCTCTCGTCTCTGTTTCTGGTATTGGGAACTCTTCTCTGCTTGTTGAGGGAGCTCCAAGTACCTCTGTTGAAGTCATTGGTGGAATGGCGTTGTCTAACCCATCGTGGAATTTTGTTAAAATTTCGTGCCAAGCTAACTTCAATGCGGATTACTTGGCTAAGTGGTAGCGGATAGGAGGTTTTATGGACTTATCCCTTTTGATTCTATTCCAGGTTTTCTGCTTCGTCATAATTTGTATTTTGAACCTCCTTGAGTAGTGATTTTCGGAAACATGCATGAAGAGCCCAAAAGAAAAGAAAACAGAGGATCGGCAATCATACAGTATATTAAGATGAATTATTATTGACACAAAATAGAGGGAGAGAGAGTACACCTAACAAGATTTCGATTCAGAGAATCTCCTAAGCTACTCTTCTCTGAAATCTTAACTGAGTTCACCCTTTGCAAATTATTTGTTTCTATCTGTAAGGAATCCGTATAAATTATTAAAGCTCTACGAGAAAGTTTATCTCCTCCCTTCTGATTTATTGGTATGATTTTCGATGAATAACATAACTGTCTATGATATTGACTTCCTAATGTATAAGTGGACTGTCTCAAATGATTGATCTACTTTATGGTCGATCTTCTTTGCAGGTTCTGAGCAAAAGTTATGATCCATCGCCGCTCGAATAACTATGACGTTTGATATAAAAGCTTCCCCCTGCTTTTGTCTCCCTGCACATATGCAAGAATATCTACATCATATGAACAGAAATAAACCAGACCCACCAAACTTTGAATATATACTTGCATAATTATGGATTTGTGACTCATGAACTATTTGGATGGTTCTCAAGTGGATCCGTTCACTATATATGAGTTGAATTTACAAGTGGATCCGTTCAAATATCTACCACTCTTATCCTCTTTGGGCCATGCTGATATTGTATGCTAGAATCTTTTGGTGCAACCAGCATGGGCCATGATGTTGACAGCCACCATCCTACCTTGTGGATCAAGCATCCTTTGTGATGTTACAAATGCAGAACTTTCAACATAATTTTCAACCGCAAAGAAAAAAGCAGGAATTCTCTTGCTGATTCCTAATCAGGATCAATTTTTTTAACACGATTTTCACGGGTTGATAGAAATTGCTGCCAACTGCCCGTGTAGATTGTTTCTCTTTAGACCAAAAGCACCAACCAGCAAATGCTACGGACATATTTTAAAGATGTTTTTAGCAGGCAGATTGACCAGGGTTTGATTAACAGAGTCGTTTGATATTTGTTAGGAAAGACCCACCAGAAAATCACGTGTATACTGTTGATGTCATAGGATAAAATCCAAATGGGATTTTCTCCAACTAAGGCCTGAGATGCTAGAAATTCCGTTCCGGGAATAGAGAGGAGTAAGTACAGACAAGACAGAGAGGTAGCCACTTTGAGGTAGTGTTCACGATCAAAAACAACTGGCGAGATTTCAGTTTTGGTGGAGTCGGGGAAAAAAATAAGCAGAAAGAGCTGCCGAAAGATGGGACTTTAATGGCTTCTTTTCAGATAGAAACCCATTTGGACTTTTGTGTAGCTGAAGAAAGGAGGAATTTTGTTGCCAGCAAGATTTGACATGCATCATTGCTAGTGGGAGATATGGAGGATGGAGACCCACGACCGTATCTTCAATAGAAAATGCTTAAAAAAGGAGATTGTATTCATGAATTTGAAGGTTGATATAACTCCCCCCGCTACCATAACATTTCATATCAAGGGTGTATCTGGTGTATGCATAAAGTGGGCAGCAAATGGACAGGTTCTACCTTATACAGATTCCGCGCCGTAAAACCTTTATCACAAAGAAAAGATTCCAAATTTTCCCATCATATGATTTGAAGCTTTTACTAATAAATTCTGGTCTATGAAGGAAAGTCTAGGAGAATATGAGAATAATATTTCGCAATAAAAAGTTGGAAGGAAAAAAGCAAAACTTTGTTCCTGGACTGATCTGTCTCCACTCCTAATCCCCTGACTGTGTGGACACCAGTGAGATTTAGGGAGTTGGGGCAGTCAGCAGGGATATTTAGCATGTTGTTGGAGTGAAAGTAATTGAATTCTCACCTATAGTAACTCATATTGCATTTGTATGGTCTCCATGATTCCTGTTCCTCCCTTTTTCTTTCATGCCCTTTGACACTTTCTCAAGTCCTCAAGCACAGATCAGGCATGCCACAAGAGAGACCAGAAAGCTGAAGACAGACACAACCTGGACATTATGGGAGAAAAAGGTAATTTTGGCATTAGAAGAAGAATTTTACTCAACTAACTCACCAACTACAGACTACTGCGAGTCGATGTCTTACCTTCTTATTGGACGCTGAAACATTAAACCCTGGCAGTGGCCCTGGCACTGGCAGTGGCCCTGGCACTTGTAGTGGCCCTGGCACTGACAGATTACCCTGTAACTGGAATCCAATATTGTAAACTGGGGTACCATTAGGATAGTAGAGGCCATAGTTCCTCTCTGATGTTGGTCCGGGCTTTTGATTCTCATTGAAAAGTGCAAACACGTAGATGTCAATTGGAGTTGAAGGTTTTGCTGGAGTACCTTGCTTCTCCACTATTCTCTGCAACAGATTAGCATTATATAGTTCTGCATTCTCTGGTGTAGCTCCTACCTCATCCGAATCCCCCTTAGATGGCCAACCTGTCTCCGAAATTCTAACCTCGATATCTGTATGACCCATTGCTTTAATTGCCGCATAGACAGCATCAACTTGAGCATACAACATGTTATCATAGTGCAAATTTGTAGCAGGATCAGTCGTCCCTTGGTTAGGCTGAAACAGGACATACTCTAAAGATATCTGGTCCGGGCTACCCTTGTATGCAAAATAAGGATATGCGTTTATCAAGAATGGAGACTTGATCTGAGAATGAAAATCTAGCAGGGGTTGGATAAACACAGCAAGATCTTGGCTAAAAATTCCAGCTGAAGGAGGGTAGGAGCTACCTAAAATGGCGAGAGAATGCGCTGTTGTAACACTAACTTGTTTATCTAGTCCAACATTAACAAGAGCTTGATAGACCGCTTTCATTGCCGGAAGGAGAGACGACATTAATTGAATGTCATTGCCAGCGAATACCTCATTTCCCACGAGGATGCAATTAATCTTGGTTTGAGGAAAGTGGGTTATAACATTCTCTTCTATCCAAGCCTGGGCCTTAAGGGGGTCACTCATACTCTGAAGATACCCGTTTCCTAGGCCAACAATGAATTCAACGCTCGAGTTGGAGAAAGCGAGCAGAACATTCGGATCGGCATCATAGAGTTTTACTCTGCTAATGTTGAGAGATCCAAGCAGGACGGAAACTTTTGAGGGAGTCGGAAGATTGTCGGCGATCTGTCCATAGTTAATTCCAACTCCGACGCTGAAAATTTGGACAAATGAAGCTGAAACGGTTTAAGAAAAGAGTGTTAGAAAAGGTATGAACAGATACAAAACGACAGGCGGATAATTAAGAAAAGGAAATCCTAAACTACAAATGAGGTGTTATCGCACTGTTTGACCATTAGTTTTGATTTTTCAAATCTCAAGATGCACATTCTAACTTGATATTCGAGTCCCACAACCAAATTGAAAACGGTCTAGCAGTCAAAATTTCGAAGAAACAATATTATTAAGATATGTTCATATCGAAATCAAAACCTTTTCCCGATGTAATTCCATTCCCAATTAATGTTCAGTTGCTGAAATGACTTAAGTCCTACGCACTCAAATGAACTTCGGTGCAGAACAAAACGTAAGGCCCATTAAAATGAGAAAGCTTTCTGGTAACCTTCAGTAGAAGCAATCCCTCATCAGATCACTCAAACGAACCGAAAGACAGAACCAGAACTCGACCCAAATGACAGAAACTCAAACGAGAATGTGTAACCAAGTATATAAGCTCCCCTTTCTCCAGAAAAGAAAGAAGAACAAGTACGCTTGCTGAGAAAACAGAGACAAATAATGAATGCCGGATAACTCATCCTGGTTTCTTCGAAACCAAGAACAATGAAAAAAGAGAAATGACCGAAGCCAGAAAGAAGAGTTGTATCATATTTAGAAGAGCAGAGTATTTTTACCAGAGAAACATCAAGACTAGTAACATATATAAAAACTATCTCTTTGAGTTTTCCCACTTTATCTGATTTTCCCTCCGCATTTCCTTGTCAACCAAACGGACTAATAAGAAGCTAGTGGGAAAAATGAGATACCAACATGCCTGAAAGAGTGGAAAACAGCAAAAGCGCTTGAAAGGTAGAGCAGCTTGGGCTTGCCATTACTGATCCGACCTTGGCTTTTCAGCAAACGAAGACCACGGCCACCAACCTCGCGCACAAACAATGATATCCCTAGGCTGCTTCGACGACGTATGGTTTTGACACCTTATAGCGTTGGCTCATTTATATATATATAGGGGTTGGGTTGAAGTAGGAGCTCTGTTCGGGTGTGATCGCAACATGGGTATGTGAAAGCAGGCTCAAGTCCACCTATGCAGGGGCGGCTGAAAGATAGGTGAGGCAATTGGCTACGCATTCTACTTAGAAAGATCCCTATTATCAAGGTTTTATATTATAGTAAAATTAATTTTTTTTAATTATAAAAATCCTATATTATAAAAAAAATTAAAATTAAGACTAAGAAAAAAAACATAAAATTTTTCAAATAAAACTTAATGAAAGGCCTACAAAATAAGAATATTTAAAATTTAATTTTATAAAAATAAAATTAAAAATAAAAAACAAATCCTTAAACTAGTACTATCAACGTCTTTATTCAAAATAATAACACTATCAAGGTAAATTTTCAAAAAATAAGCATCATTAATCATAATAAATTATGGGCTCCTAAACCTAGAACTACAATTGTCTATCACAACTACTTTATTGCTAATTAAGTTATTAAAAAATTAAATTATAACTAAATTTTTTTAACTATATATTGGCATACCAATGTCTAATTAGATTATTATAAAATATTAGCATCATTTAAAATTGATTATTTTTATTGCATTTTAGATCAATCAATATCTTCATTGCATGATAGATTTGAATTATTTTTAAAGTATAATAACATATTCGACTTTTTGTTTGGTTTCCAAAGATTAAGATCTTTTGATGATGAGCTTTAAAAAAAATATACATCTTGAAAATTTTCTTAAACATGATATGCACTTTGATATTGATGGTTTGAATTTATTTTCAGAATTAAAAGATTTAAAAAAAGTTACAAAAATATAAATTAATGCTCCACTTGAAATACTTAATCTAATATAAGAATTATATTGTCAGAGACAAAATTTTCAAAATCATAGATTATAAAAATTATTTATTAAAAATTATATCTCGAAATAAATTAAAAAATTTATTATATCATCTTTCTCCTGTCGTGGTTAAATCTATTTTCGATTTTATTCTATTGATAATTATCTTAATAAAAAAGAAAGATTATTTTATAATTATTTTATTAAATTTAAATTTAAATAAATATTTGAGACGTAGACGCGTAAAATTCCCCGCGGACGGTCTCTGTAGATAAGACACTTTCGCGCTAGCGCGCTAAGCATCGACTACCGAGATTAGATTTCTTTTCTGTAGAGAATTTGACCGATTCAGAATGTTTCCATTATGAACCGAACACGTGGAAATTTGAACAGATATTAGTCAGAGAATCTTTTACACGTGTCAAAAACAATTGAAGCAACTTTTCAGAATCCGAAAGTGATTGCTACCAAATTCATATAATATCTACGCGCACAAGTTTTCACTTCCTCAGTTACTCTCAGCCGTCTTCCTCTGTCTGTCCAGAAATGTCGGCTCAGCAGCCGCACGCGTCACGTTCCTTCTGAAACAAATAGAAGCAACGGTGGGGGTGTTTGTATGTGAAAATTTTAGGCAGTAGAAATATTGGTGTATTTGGATTTTATAAAAAAAAATAACGATATTTTGTGGAAGTTGATGGAAAGGCATAGAAGAGAAAGATTTGAGTGAATATTAAATAATAAAGAATTAACTGATATAAAAAATTATTAATTTATAATTTTTTTATAATATATCTGAAATGTTGGATACCCAACATTTCAAGAAACAAACGCTTATTATATATTTTTCGCCTCTAATTATTGCCCTTATTATATTTTAAATAATTTTCACCTCTAATTATTGTCCTTATAACATTTAAATTCAACAGTTTTACACTTTACATCTTGAACCGGTAATTTAGATTAAAATTATTATTTTAGTTTAGTTAAATGACTTTTATTTTATATTTTTTTATAATTATATTTTGTATGAAGCAAATTCGTTATTTCACTAAATCAAAATAAAAAATTTCATCCAAATTAACTGTTGATGTAAAGTATAAACGGTTGATAGTTTTGGGTACAAAGTATCAAAATTCTAATATTTAATGATGAAAAATGTATTTTTTCTAAGAAATTAATTAGGATACAATTTATTTATCTCATAAATTAAAGTAGAAACATTAATTTTAACCCTGAAACTATAGAGTTAATATCATTTAAGAGTCCAATCTATTAGGATTGGATCTATTTTTTTTTCAAAAAAATATTAATAATAAAAAAATCGTTTGTCAATATTATCCTACATCACAAATTCTTTACTAATTTGGAAAGTAGATCATCTTAAACGCCCAAAAATGATTTTTTTTTTATAGCTATGGAAGGTAATATGACAAAATTAATATTTTTTAATCACGTTTGCTTAGAGCTTGAAAGCGAAAATATAGGTTATGTTCGGTTTGAGAATTTTTAGGTGGTGTTAGAGTTGTATTGGTGTTTGTGTAGAGATTGATGATGTGTAAAAAAATAATGATGATGTTTAAATTTTGAATTTATTATTATTTTATTAATATTTGAATATTTAAAGGTAAAAAAAACAAAAAGATCGTAAAACGACAAATTGCTGCCATGCTACAGTACAACATTACAGCAGTTTGAATGCAATAAACGCAGCATGCTGCACAGGGGACAAAGGCACTGTGAAAGCTGCTATGCTACAGTGCAGAATCCGGAAAAAAACCCACTTCGCCGAACATGAAGTGCTACGAAATTCGAATCCAACTTTTATCTTCAAACCGAACATCTCCATAGTTTTCCCTAATAGAAGTTATAGGAGAAAAATACATTTTTCGTGCTTCGATTATAAGGGTAATGATATTTTGCATCCCAAACTATCAATTTCATTATATTTCGGTCATCAATTATTTATACTTTGCACCTCCTACTATTAATTTTGACATAAATTGATATTTTTATTGAATAAAATGACAAATTTATCCCTACAAAAATATAATTATAAAAAAATTATTAGGATAAAACGTCATTTAATTAAATTAAAATAGTAATTTGAGGCGAAATTAGCTGTATGAGTGCAAAGCGTAAATTATTAATAATTAAGAAGTGAAATATAACGAAAATGGAAAGATTGAGATACAAAATATTAAATCAAAAGTCGAACACGAAAAATATATTTAACCAAGTTATAAGTAGACATAGTTAATGTTGGAAGTCTCACATTGTTAGAGAAATTAGTCGACGTGCTCCTTATAAGGTTGTGATATCCTTAACTCCTCAAAGCGTGTTTTGGAGTTGAGTTAGACCCACCTTTCACATATTATGTAAATTCTAATATAGTATCAGAGCCAGGTTACTAGTTTGTGGTCCACCGTCACTCGTTTCCAGTATTAGCTTGGATGTCCTCTCGCTACACATGAGGGGGCATGTTAGAAGTATCACATTGCTAGAGAAATTAGTCAATGTACTCCTTATAAGGTTGTGACATCTCTCGCTCATCAAGACGTCTTTTGAAGTTGAGTTAGAGTCATCTTTCACATATTGTGTAAATTGTAATAGTTAACATAAAAATATTTTAGATTTTCTTAATCGAATAATTCTTTATCATTTGATCTGTTGAGAAATTTTATTATTATTTTATTATTGTTTTTCTCACAACCGTCAAGTTATCTTCTCAATAAAATATCACGATGGCGGCTGTTTTGCTGAACTCATCCGGAAAAGTTTTGCTTTAGAAAACGTCTTGATCCAACCGTAGAGAAAGACAAAGCTCTTGATCAAATCAAAATCAGCATAGGGTGATATCAGCAAATATCTTACGTTATCTTATTTATTTTAAAATGCATTAAAACCTGGCCCACAGAACCTTTCGGTAAAACCTGAAATCTTATGTTTGACTCTAAAACTTGAGTTTACAAATTTAAGTTTAATCATACAAAATTTATCACATAATTTTTTATTATTATAATATTTATTAAAATATTCTTTTATTTTTTATTTTTTCACCAACTCTCGTAACATATCTTTACTATATAATATTTTCTAAATTCTAATACCCGAAATTTCCACCCACAAACGCAATCTCAGACTCAACCCCACCAGGCACCACAATTATGGTGCATGTATCTGACTATAATTTACGCATTATTATTTATGGTCGTGCAATTAATTAATTTGTTAGATGTCGTTGTAGCAATTATTATTTTTATCTTTACTTGAATAGGACGAAAATAATAATACCACTACGATAATGGTGCCAATAGGGTAATGATAACATTGATGGCCAATTAGATATGGTACATCATCTTCTCCATCTACTTATTGTCTTCATTCAATTTTGTCGACCCAGAAATGGCTAATTGTGTTCTAGAGCTCCAATTTAAATGTTCTACTAAAAATTAAAAAAAAAAGGACCAAGTGGTCATGGGTTTTCATATTTCTACCGAAAGCTCTATGATATATATATTTTTTTTTTTAATTTGAACAAATATATCATTTTATCAAATTAGGATCGATCCTCTTTAACTTTACGGTTCGAATTTACAATCTATGCTTGTGTATATAGTATCATACATTGAGTTTATTTGTTAAATTTAAAAAATAGGTAATATCATAGTAAGCATCGTAATTATAGGTAAAAATCAATTATTTCTTTTAAATTTTAAAATATTTTATTACACTCCGATATGTTTAAAAATAAAAAGTCCTTTCATTTCTTTTGATTTGACTGTTAAGTCATACATAAGTTATATAAATTGATTGAAATACTCTTTTAAGATAAATTTTTTAAAAATAAAAAATAAATAAAATTTTTACAAAATAAATTAAAAGTAAATAAGTTAATGAAATAGAATTTCAATATTTTTATTTAAAACACATTTCTTTCTATTTTATGTTTTATTTTAAATCATTTTTCAAATATTTTTAGTAGTATGTCTGAAACATAAGGGGTGAACATTTTGAAACTTGAGAGGATAACTACGGGACATTATGATATTACCCCTTTTAAAAAACTGTGGGAGCCTTCTTCTAAAAGTGAAAAACACATAGAGCTATCACTGAAGGTGGCGTCTTAGTGGTGCTGGGCTTTGGTTATGACTCAAGGGTGATGCCCGACGAAGCATCAAACCTTGGCAAGCTCATTCTGCCCTGATGGTCTCTATGTCATGTAGACTCTCAGGTTTAAGTGGTGGAGGCTTCTCTCGATGATAGTTCACCACTGACGAGTCTTTTTTTTTAAGAAAAAAAGAAAAAACATTTGTTTGGGTTTCTCGTATAACCTTTGGCTGATCTGTTTTTTTTTTTGTCTTTTAAAAGGAATATTATTTTTAAGCTGAAATTACAAACGAACATTTATTCCACGTATTTTTTACAATATTTTCAATTTCAAGGTCGACTGATTTGACTGATTTGCAAGAAAGTCGCCAAGAAAAAAAAGTGAGCTGAGAAAATTTCTGACTGAAGGTTGCGTGTAAAAGTAAAGGAAATCATATAATAAGACTTTGATTCACGTCTACGCGTTGTAAGTTCAAGGCACATGCGATGCTTTTAAGAGCATTTTCAAGAGTGTGCGTTTTCTTTTCTTCTATTTTCTTTTTGTTTTTCTTGAAGTGAAAACGGAATGGGGAGCCGTGTGTGTCTCTCCAAGACCAATTTTCTTCGCCCAATTAATCCATCGCCTTACAAAGTAGACAAAGTAGACTGGCCATTGATTGGATTTATATTTGTAGCTAGGGACGTTCATTGAATTCTGATCTCACAATTAGAACACGCATAAAGGGAATTGGATAAGGAGATTCCTCGATTAGGCATTTAATCAGCATCCATGTCCCACTGAAGTAGCTACATGGGAAAGCAAATGCAAGGAACAGGAGAATATCAAGTGCCCAAAATGATCATTCAATTGCTTTCATTATATTATGTTTCATTCCTATTGTGATTGAATGAAAGCACTCTAGTCTCTAGTGCTGGATTAAATTTATTTATAGGGTCGATATAATATGCCTGAATTAAACATGTGCACGGCCACTAGCTTTTATAAAAATACGAGGAAAGACCCATTTGCAGTCGTAAAATAGAGAAAAGATTCTGTTGCAAGACGCTAAATTCTAAGTTATTATAAGTACCGATTATAATTTAAAGAAATAAAATTCAACGGTTCAAAATTGGTCACATCATTTAATGAGAATGAATCATCACCAATCTAGGTCAAGTTAAGCCGACTTTATCTCACCTTATTTATCTTGATAGGTACCTATAAGAATTCAGAATATATAACCCAGGACTAAATCTTTTTCCCGGAAAATATACATATCAGGCATTCTCCAAGCTTCTAATCATTGATATTACCTATAAGACTGTCACTTAACCTAAAAGTGAACCAAAGGAAGGAAATGATTCGAGGGTGTTCTGATAATAGTATGACTATCTTGGGGTACTTAATTTGTCAACATATACAATCAGTTCTGAAGATAAGGAACTGACATATATATGTGAAATGGTACTATATATTATCTTCCGCTTGGTCTAGATCATAAACACGATGAGATAATATTTTCAGGAAAATGCCAGACAAACTTTTGAGAACAGGAGGGGTCAATAATGTTCCAAGTCCAAACAATAACAACAGCATATCCACAACCGACCACAACATTGCTCAAGACGGAAATGTACATGCTGGCCGGGAGACCCAAAATAAGTCAATCTTCCCAAATTACTTTCCTGCAGGCGTTTCTAGATCGTTTGCCTTTTCTATCCTCGAGCTTTGTTATAGCCTATAGGCAAGGAGAGGCCGCGGCCAGCCAGACAGCAAATTTGAGAACGTGCATATATACTGTACTTGTTGATCTTTTTCAATTGCCATGCAGAGGGCTTTTTTCCTCTTTCCAACATCTTCTCGACGCAGGCGGCTGAAAGGTAGGCAGATGAGGTTCCAACATCTTCTCGATGTAGGGCGGTTGAAAGGGATAGACAGTTGAGGCAATCGCGACTCTAATTAAGAAAGCTTTATTATCAAGGTTCTATATTATAAAAAAATTAAAATTTTTAATTATGAAAGTCCTATATTATAGCAAAATTAAAATTAAGACTAAGAAAAAATCTAAATTTTTTCATATAAAACTTAATGAAAGGTCTACAAAATAGAAATATTTAAAAACTAATTTATAAAATTAAAATTGAAAATAAAAAACACATCCATAAAATTAGTACTATCATCAAGGTGATGATTTTTTTAAGCATACATTGGCACACCAAATTTCTAATTAGATTATTATAAAATAATAGCATCATTCACAATTGATTGTTTTTATTATATTGTAGATCAAGCAATATCTTCTGAATTATTTTCAAAGTATGACGACATATTCGACTTTTTATTTGATCTTAAAAATTAAGATTTTTTGATGATTATACTATAGAAAAAAAAGTCTTCATCTTGAAAAATTTCTTAAGCATGCATGACATGCACTCTGATATTGATGGTTTAAATTTATTTTCAGAATTAAAATTTTTAAAAGAAGTTACAAAATTAAAAATTAATGCTCCACTTGAAATACTTAATCTAATAAATGACCTATAGTGTCAGAAAGAAAATTTTCAAAATTAAACATTATAAAAAAAATAAATACTAACAATTATGTCTCAAGATAAATTAAAATGTTTAGCAATTTTATCTATATTTAATAGACGTGGAAAAGCTTCCTGTGGGGATTTAGACATTGTAATTACACATCCTGATGGGAAGAGATACATAATTCGTTCTTCTCTTAGTGTGTCGTGCACTTTAATTATGTATTTGTTTCTTTCGGGATGTTTTTTTTTACTCGATGGTAGAGGAGATCAGATGGCTGTAGGTCAATTGTTTGCATTTTCCTCCCCTGAAAGAATGAGATATAAATGAAAATGGTAGGAGTAGTAATTTACTTGCATTAAAGAAAAATAGACAAGATGGTAGGAGAAATTTTATGGTCGATTACTAAGACAGCTCTTAAGACATTTTTCCGTGGTCCTTATTTGCTTTTGGTTATCAACTGTATATCTGGCCAATCTCGGTACCGACGAGAATGGCTTGTATTCTTGTAGACATACTCAATTCTAGAGGGAATATTTCTTAATACCTGGGAAAAAAAGAAAATTGCAAGGACCTTTACTGCAGTATTGTGTTCCAATATATTAACATTCTTTTTATTTGGGTGGACATTATTTGTTGGGGACATGTCTCTTTGGTTTTTCTTTTTTCGTTTTCTTTCCTGTCACCTCTGTACGGTTGTACATTTTTTTTCTACGTGTACGGTTGTACATTCCTTTGCTAAATTTGTCTTCCCGCTTTCTAACATCATGTCTGTGGTAATGTTTCCGAAATACTAGTTAAATTGTTCTGTATTCCAGTCATAGAGCCTTGGAATCAAAATTTGTAAAGCACTAAAAGGATACGAAGTTCTTAAGGGGATGTTCGTTTGCTAAAATTTTGAGGGATATTCTCGAAATTTTGGGAATTTTTACTTTATTGAGATTTATTGGAGTTTATGAAAAATAGTGTGTATGTGTAAAAGTTAAAAATTTTGGAGTGTGTTTGTTTGCTGAAAATATTGGGACCCCAATTGTTGGGCAAACAAACATGTCCTAAGAGAGGTCTGGTTTTCAGTACTCACAGTGAGGAGGTAATATTTCGTTTCTATCTGTTTGATTGTTGCTTTGTACAAGTTTCTCATTTCTTGTATACTTGGTTGCATAAATAAGGACAATAGTCATTGTAAGTTTAATGAGGGCCCACTTTGTTTCTTTTTCTTCTTTTATAATTTCACCTTGTGTTAGATTACAAGAACCATTCTTTTTTTAATGAAATAGGGGAACATTACTACCTATTAGTTCCTTTCTGCAAATAGGATTCACTGCAATTACAGGAGATGACATTCTAGTGACGGTCGGTACGTTTTGATGGTTGCACCTGATTTTGAGTCAACATTTAGTATTTTTCACCCAACTTGAATTCACAATATTTAAAAAAGGTCTGTTGGCAGCTTGGAATCATCGTTGGGCTGAATTCCAATAGGCTTGAGTTTGAGGATGATTGGTTCTTCGACATGGTATCAGAGCTGGTCTTCCATATATATATGGAAATCTCTTGTTTTTTGAGTCCTAGGGATCTTGTTTGTTTTGTTTGAAGTTTGTGTCAGCGTGATATACATTGTTGGACCCTTGTAAGCGTCTATGCTTTTGTGTTTTGGACAGTTGGACTTTCTGAGATATGCCCCATTAATCTTCTTTACACCATAATATGCACAGGGTACTGATTCTGGTGTCGACACATACTTTGGTCTTTTCACCTATCCTGGACGTGGAATATGCTCCATTAATCTTCTTTAAGCATTTCTCATTGTCATATTCTGTATTGCTTCAAATACACTAATGTGATTTTTTTGGGTATATGCTAGCAAGAGGACGTGCTAATGTCCTTCCTTATTGTGTTGTGGAGTTTTAGTTTCATTTTTGGTTCTCTCCAATATCTCAATGGGATGCACCAAACTTAAACATGACTTTCTTTTCGACACGACAACATTTTGTCAAGCTTTATGGTTGTATTTGTAACAATTTCTTGGTATGATAAAAGATCACAAGAAATTTACTTTCCTACTGTTTAATATGTAACTGCTAAGAGTCATGCCAAATAGGATCTATATGTTTTGTAGCTTTGGCTTCCACACCAATACGTACGTATTATCCAAACATATAAAATAAAGTCGACCCGAAAAAAGCAGATGGGCAACAGACAAATTATTCATACGATCCCACAACCATATAGAGTAAATTAATTATTATTTAATTTGTTAATTGTTAGCAGTGAAACCAAGTGTTCTCTTTCATTCTCAAGGCAGACTGTAGACGAAGAGCTAGCAACCTGGTGTACTGTCGATTAATAAAAGTGTATTTTTAATTACATACTAATCAAATTAATTAGGAAGAATTTGTGGATCACTCCAATAATATTGGTTTTTAATTAGGACAGACAAAATCATCCCAAACAAGAACTTTCATCCCCAACGCCTTTTCGTTTTTGTCCTTCTGCATGAGTACTAACTCCTGCATGAGTACAATAGGATATGCCCCATCAAGAGAACGTTGATGTGTCAAAGGGGGAAGATTTTAATTAGTCCATCCTTATTGTGTTGTATTTGAATATTTTAGTTGATATTTGCTTATTGATATTTTATGTTAGAAATTTGTTACTTTTTAGATTACTTGTAGAGATTCTTTTGTTTGTTGTAAAATATTATTAATCAATGATAAAATATATTTTGTTTTATTATCCTTGTTATTTAAGTTTTTACATCCAATGAATTATGATTGTTAAAATAAATTTGTATTACCAATTAAAAAAGCATGTATAGGTGAAATATATTTTGTTTTATTATCCTTGTTATTTAAGTTTTTACATCCAATGAATTATGATTGTTAAAATAAATTTGTATTACCAATTAAAAAAACATGTATAGGACAATAAAGGAAAAAATTAGTGGCGTTTTAAAACTGCCGGCACATACCAAAAAAAAACTGAGCAGACCTATAACATCCTTTTTAAAAACGCTTCTAAAAACATGTATCACTGTTTCTTGAAACGCTGCAAAAAAAGTCACAATTGCGGTTCGGTCGAGACCGTTGCTAAAAGACCGTTGATATAGATCTAGTATTCATCTGCGGTCGCGCAAACCGTTGCTATAGATCCGTCGCAATAGATCTATAACGACGGTTTGCGCGCTGCTAAAGCTATAGGAGCGGTTTTTTGACCTTTAACAGTGGTTTCCGACCGTTGCTAAAGGCCGTTTTTTTTTGTAGTGCCCTGAGCTAAAACTCTATTACATTATATGCCCCTCCGTCCATTTGCCATTTGAAAATGTAACGATAAGTGATGATGTGACAAAAAAAAAATACGTTAGCACCAATCAGATGATGCCATGTGTTCTTTGGACCCACAAATGCCAAATCACTTGCACATTCATATGTCACGTTATTGTCTATTAGACACGTCATCACTTTAAAAAAAAAGAGAAACTTCAATTGATGCTAAGCTAGCCCACAACGAGAGACTTAGATAATTTTTGGCAATTTCAGTAGGCGTTAGCCTTGATGTAAATGTCGTAGTTCCCAAAGTGAACAAACTGTTTTAGACCCAAATAACCTAGAGGGGGGTGAATAGGTATTTTAAAATAAAGTGCAGTAATTAAAAGGATAACTGAAACACAACAAAAATCACTCTATAGCATACAATCAAATCTGTACTCTTCTACAACTTTGTAAGAATAATATTCAAGTTTGAACCATGTTCTTAGACAAATATTATGCTGTAAAAACTTAGGCTAACATACTGTAAATTTCTTCAAATTCCAGCAATAGTCTATTCACAACAGATTCAATATAACCTAACGTATTACGATTTTCACACTTTAACAACAGCAGAATATCTTCTAAGAATTAGCACACGATCCAGATCAGATCGTTACCTGAACTCTTCTTGCACAATGGTAAAGATAACATTTGACAATTAATCTTGAGACACTTTCACACAAGATTAGTTAGCAAATAACAACGTAAAAGACAAATGACATAATAATAAACGATAATCACACACACAAGACACCGATTTGTTGACGAAGAGAAACTCTCAAATAGAAACCTATTTGAGAGAAAAACTCTCCGGGACCTCGTCCAGAACGAAACTTCACTAGGGATACGACCTCGGTTACAATGTGATCTTATAGATCTAACAAACCAGTTAATCTACAGTGCACACAACCTTACTCAAGAAACCTTCTTGAATCTGCCTCTGCAGGGGATGGAGACCATCGATCCCAGCCACTCCCAAGTTACTCTTTGCAGCAATCCACTTGAGCCACTCAAGCTACCACGATTCTGTCCAAGAACGCTCAACCGTCTGGTGTGTTCGAAATTCCTCAATCACAAATGAGAACAAGTGATCAACAACCAATGATTCTTCAGATCTGGAAGTATTCTTCAAGATGAATCCTCACAACAACAGATCAAAGGCTAGAAGTATCAAGATGTAGGGTTTTTCCCTCTTGGATATCCTTTACGCAAATCTTGATTTATTTTCTCTTTTGTTTCTCTAGCCTCTGTTAGTCAGGTACGTACAACCTCTTATATCCACTTTTTCCCTTTTTCCCGAGCCTCCAAGCCCTTTCTTTTGTTTTACACGTGAGACGCCTTTTCATTTAAAATAGACTTGCTGTTTCTGCGCTCCAGGTAAACTACCTCAGACTACAGGTAAACTCTGAAGCAGACTACTCATTTAAGAAGCTTCTCCTTTGACCTTTCTTCCCCATGTTCTCAAGATATTTACAAGTAAACCTTTGTCACAAAAACATGCCAATTCAAAATGGTTCCTTCACAAAGTCATACCCTTCCGGCGTTGGGTTCTGGCAGAACACACGGTGTAAGTTTTGTCTGAGTGCAACGAGGTAAGGGGTGTTGGGGAGGGAGAAAGAGACATTATTCATGGACCAGCGGAAGTAACCATTTATGGTATTTTGAGTATTCAGGAAAACGATGACTATATCTGAGGTCGGGGGAGGGGTGTGGATGAAACCTTGGAAAGCTTTAATAGCTTGACTTTGAGCCAATCGGGGCTCAGTGCTATTCCAAATAGGGCCTGCAGGTGGAAGTGTCGAAGGTGATCGCCGCGGATGGTTCGGATAGTAATTGAGAATGGCTATGCCATCCGTGGTATTAGGACGCCTACTGACCACATTCGTGCTCATCCAATAGTTTCTTTGATGGGTCTTGATCAGCTTTAATAAGGACAGAGTATGTCTCTCCCGAGTAAATGAACAAGTTGTTCACTACAAATGGCTCAACATAGTGCCCATCTGCCTCCACCACAGTCATATTATGGCTCTGCTCGAGAAGAAAAGGACAGGCATATCATTAATGGCTCACACTAGAGTACTATTCGGAGTTGACAGTGGTCATGAATCATGAAAGTTACCTCTACTTGAAAACTAAGACCTGATAGAGCAGTCAATCAAGCGACCCTCAACCGATATGTCTTTCCAGGGACTACGGTTAGTACATAGGGAGAGCATTCAGGATTTGATGCACTACAGACCCCGGATGGAGCAGGTACACTCGAGCAGTCGAATTTTCCTTTTCCTTGAATCAGAAGTGACTGAGAGTTCAACAAAGTGACTTGCTGCGATTCAACAAAGCATTCAAGTGATGATTGCGATTTCTTTCTAGGGCTGCAATTTCTTTCTTGAACGCCTACTGAAATTGGGCAAAAATTATCTGAGTCTTTCGTTGTGGTCTAAGAATTGAAGATTCTAGTTTTTTAAAGTGATTACGTGTCTAAGAGGCAATGACGTGGTATATGATTTGACAAATTATTAGACATTTGAGGGTCTAGAGGACACGTGACATCATCTGATTAGTGCTGACATGTTTGTTTTTGCCACGTACCGTTAGATTTTCAAACAGCAAATGTACGAAAGGGTATATAATGGAGTAGAGTTTTACCTCAGGAGTATCAAAAAGACTTTGTCTACCAAAAGGGCATATCCGCAATTCGCGCATATCACAAGGGCATTGAGTGCATTTAAGCCTATTTTTTAATAAACATGTTTATAAGTTACCGTCTCGTGGAGAATTTTACACAGGTAAAAAAGAAGAAGATATAGGGTCTAAATTCATACATAGTTTACTCAATTACAATTAACTCCACCAAGTATATATTGATGTACTTTTCTCTTTCATACGCTTGATAAACATGAGTCTTCCTAGGTATTAATTGTAATACCCCACTAATTAATTAGCCCTTTTTATACTTATAATTAATGAAGATTTTGGTATTTTAATACGTTAATAATTTTTCCATTCTTATCCAAATATATATTTATTATAAATATGAATATTTAAGATTTGATGTTCAACCCTTGAATTGGAAAAAGTTCTTTTATAAACTTCATTTATGAATTGTTATTTTCTTTGGAATTTTAAAAAGGGGAAATTCTCCTTCTAATTAATACGTGTTTGCATAACAAATTGTTGGCTTTGGTTTATGCTTGAAGAATTTCCTTTCTCTTGCTTCATCTTTTTTCTCCTTGTGCTAACCTACGGACCTTAAAAATTTAAGTGAAATAATATGATTATCTCTCTTGAATGTTATATTGAGCTTCATTGAATTGGTTTGGGGTTTTGATGGGCCGGTTGGTGACCCATTTTATTTGGACCCTAGGATAACTTTGGATGGGCTTGGATAATGGGAGTGTAGGCTTATCTTTGGACTTGGCAAGCCCATAAGGCCCATTAGTGTGGCGGGCTACCAAGGGCTTTTTGTCCTTGATGAAATGTCCATCATGAACCATCAATGGTGGGCTTGGACACTTGGATTGAGCTGCCCAAGCCAACCCATCCGGCCATTCCCCAAGCTTGCTTCTCTAGATAACTAATAGTCAATGATTAATAACCTAAACTAGCTTTAACCCTATTCTCATTTAGCTCTCCAGCCCAAACCGTACGTGAACTGAGAGAGAGAGAGCTTTGCTGAGAAGAAGGAGAAGGTGAAGTTCCTCTCTCCATTTCCTTCTCATCTCTTTACCTTCAATCTTCACTAACTCCATCTTGTTTTGTTTAGGAAGAACCAGGTGACTCAAGGGGATAAGCCAAGAGGTAAGGGCAGCGTTAAGTTGATTCATTGCAAGGGTTAATGGCTTAGCCGAGTAGTTACTATTTTTGTGGTTTATGATATGAAATGTTGAGTTGTAATATGAACTTTGTGATGAATTATGTTTATGTTAGAGTATTTTGAAGGATCCTTGCGAAAAATCCACGTGCATGGTTGATTTTTGGGTGTAAGAGACCTATATATGTAGTTATGGCTTCTATGAGGACTTGTGTAGATATTTTTCCTTAGGTCGTTTATAATATCCGATTTTTGCAAATCTACATGTTTGAGTGAAGGAAATTAAGTGTTGCATGGCAAGATCTCATGTTGCGTGTTAAAAAAAAAGTTATGTATGTGTAATATTAGGGCTCAGGGGTTGGGTAGTGAGAATGGAAAAATGTTGCAGTGCTTGGATGTTTGATTTGGTGATGTGTTTTTGGAGAAGTCTATGAGATTAGAGGCTGTTTTAATGCCATTGATAAATCTGGAAAATGTTTATGCATGCATATGGCCAGTTACAAGCATAATATGACCTAATTTGATAAGATTTGATGCTTAATGGAGAAGTGTTGCAAATGTGAATGGATGTCAATATTGTTGCTGAAAGTGGAGTGAGACGTTTGAGTCAAATTTTGTACATGTACTATCCGATTCTTTAACCGTTTTTTGTCACAAATATTGTTTGTCGGTGTGCATGTAAGTTAATAATGTTTAAATTAGAATTTTAATTTTTTCCAATTTCTGTTGTTTAGAGTTCTTTAATGCCTTAAACACCTATCTTATGAAGCTAAATGGTATTGTAATCATATTGGAAATTAGGTGCCAAAGAAAGGACCCCAAAAAGACTATGCTTTGGAGCACTCGGGTGCTGTACTTTGGAAGGGCAGATTTGCTCCTTAATGATTTTCCCAAATTATTTTTAGCACTAATTTGGAGGCAACGGTTCCCTTGGAAGAAGGGGTGACTTTTCCTGAGGTTAATTGCTGGAAATATTGGGAATTTTAAAAGATTAATTTAAACTCGCAAGCAAAACTTATATAAGTTCGACTCGGCTCATTTGAGCTTATTTAAAAGCTCGGTACACTTGTATGTATTATAAGTTTCTTATTTATTTGTTGGTTTATATTTAATAGTCACATATTAGTAAAATATGCATTTGATTATATTGATATATAAATGGATGAATATTATCCATAAGGATTTGTTATGTCCTCTATATATTAAATATATGTCGTAGGTCATTTTTGCCAATTAACATAAGTTATATATGAATCTAAATATTTTATAAAATAAAGTTTGCACTAATGTCAAGTGTTTATGATATGCTGTGTATAATATACTATGACACCATACTTCGAGGCTTAAATTGAGTTTTGTTTGTGATATCTATATTTTCTAACACTACAACAAAATGGGTTTTGGGTGTCAAATATTTTTGTCACTTAAAATCAAAATTTTGTCAGCAAAAGTTGGTGTCAAAAAAAATTTGACACCCGGTTTGATAGGAGAACCTTGTCACCCTTGTTTTTGGGTTACAATTTTTTAGGTTCGTAATGAAATAGCGTTCGGACGCCAAAATATAAGGTTCAGACGGTTTTCATTTCGTGTGACAAATATAAAAACATCACTGTGTCAAAATATAATTTTGTAAGCAGATTCATCGTTCGCACGATAACAAACAACGTGCACACGCTTATTATTTTTATATTAAGAAAAATAAATTGCCACGAATAAACTGTGTGAACGACGACAAAACGTGTAAAAGATACTAAAATAAGGACACGAGGACGGTAGAGTTGAGTTCGGATGTTTGCAATGGTAACATGTGCTGATATTTATTTAGTGTGTGCGAACGTGTAACATATCAGCGGACGTCCGAACGTTATTAATGCATCCGGAATACTCTTAATTATAAGATACAATACTCAAATTCAATTTATTTAATTATGTATTTAATATTAAAACACTATTAAATATAAGATAAAATTAATAATGGTCTAAAAATTATATCTAACTGACATAATAATAAGCAAAATACATAATCAAAATCAAATACATAATATAAAATAACTGTTCGTAGAATTACTAAACGAGAAATATAATTATAAAGTCTATTACAAGTAGGAGATTAACAAACTATAATTAAATAATAACTAAAAACATAAACTAAAGACTAGTTTGAATCACGACGACGAACTAGCTCGTCGAGATCTAGTCCGACAGCGTCGCGAACGTGCTCTAACTTCTCTAACGTGCTCCACCCGTTTGATGAGTGTCCGGATCTGTATCGGAATAGAATGGAGAGACAGGTACAACTGGGACATGTGATCTCTCACAGCAAATAGTTCCATCCATATAGCATTCAACTCCTTCATCACAGTCCTGTTCGACAAAGTAAACTTAGTTTCCAGATTGGCCAAGCGTGTATGAAAATCCTTGCATAACATATGCGTCGGTAAACTATCATCTGTATACTCTCCTTCAGCTCAACTTTTAGCTCTTCTGCCCAAGCAGGTCGCTCAGTCTGTGCCCCGACATTGGTGATACTTTTCTTAGAGAGATCCATGGCCAACCTAACAAAAACCATTCAGATATCAACAAAAACTGATCAATGACCAGATCAATATTTATGCACATTACGGATAGTCTAATCCCAAATTGTCTATAGCTTGGACAATTCTGGAATTAACAAAAAAAATATTAAATAATCTTTACACAAAACTGTTCGGAAGGATTAACAGCCGTCCGCACAACAATGAATGAAATGATGTCGTTTCGTGAAGAAACGTCTGCACCCCATGCAGGATGTCCGAACATAAATAATTGTCACAAAACCGTTTGGACGTCAACAGTAAACTTCCGGAATGCGATTGTCGAAGAATAGACCCTTCAGTAATCAGACGCCCATCGACCAGTTTAATGACAAAAATATCAGTTTTACATCACCATTTTCACACCTAATCAACACCAAACATGTTTCTAAGCTACCAAAAGAATTAAATAATCAACAATCAAGCAAAATAACGTAAAACACCATACATCTCTATGCCTGCCCCAACTCCTCAAAGATTCAAATGATTCTCCAAGGAGAAATATGAGCTAAGACGAATTGGAGAGGGGTTTTATTAGTTTTCGTGAGAGTTGCGAAATGAACGTATTATTTTTTTGTTTCGGCCTTTTAACTCCTTGAAACTACATCTGGAAGGTAATAAGTTATATCCGGATAGAATTACCAGAAAAATTTGTCGTGAAATTTACCGCCAAGAATTCCGTGGCTGTTTGGACGCGTTTCAAATTAAATTCAATAAATTGTTTATACATGCCAACGACATCGTTTTACATCCAATCCCACGACGTCGTATTAGAAAATGAATGTCCAGACGCCTCATTTAGAATGCAAGAAACATTTTTGTTAAAGAAACGGCAACATAAAACGTCCGAACGGTACCTTGATAAGTAAATAAATTAATTATGTATTACAAATTTTGATATTATATTTATTAATATGTATTTTTTATACTACATTTATTAACTTTGAAACAAAGCAAAACTTCACAAAACGTCAAGCTTACAAGCTTTTCATTCCATTCCGCATAGAATGAGAGAGGATCATATTGAATAAATGTGTATTAATTTAAATATTTTATTAGATTCATTTATTAATTATTCATTTATGATAAATTAATAGGTTCTTGCCGCAGGGCTTTTGTACATGCTGATGTAACATATTACGAACAGAGTATTGAGTTTCGGCACATAAATTTTAATTTTCAATAGTTTGGAAATTTAATTTTCATTCCTCACATTTTACTCTCTTTTGTTAAATAGTCATTAAAATTAAGTGATTAAAATTTTAATTTTTTAATTTTTAATCTCTTGAAAATTTATTCTAGACTTTTACGAATTAGATACAATAAATGACAATCAAGTAAGAAAAACATATTAAAACTTTTGAAATAAAGTAAGACTTCACAAAACATCAAGCTTACATGCTTTCCATTTCGCAGAGAATGAGGAATGATTATCTTGAAGAAATGTGTATTTTTAATATTTTATTAGATTCATCATAAATAATTATGTATATATACTTCAGTAGTTTTGATACTACATTGATTAATTATTCATTTCTTATAAATTAATTACTTATGTATTTTGTCATAAATTTTAACATAAGATTCTAAGTGTGACAGTTAATAACAATCTAAGTAATAGATCATGAACATTACATTTGAAGTATTAACATATCCAAATCGTCAAAGGTAAATATTAAACAATAATAATAATAAGATAAATAATAGCTATCATGAAACAAAATTAACGTAAATATCCAAAATACAAACCTGAAATAAAATATTCAAAATAAAATAAAATATGATAATAAATGTCCAAAAATAATAACGTGAGTGAAAAATTAAAAGAAAGTCATAATTATGCTATGGACCGCGCTGACTGGATCCCTCCCCCGTGAATTCACTCATCTTCTCGAGCTGATCTTTAATGGCACTTAACCTTCTTTACAACACACGCAAGGTGCCCGAAATGGTACTGAGGAATGGCTGCAATACCGCCATCTGAGTCTCCATAGAGGAGACACAGGTCCCCAAGTCGACGCACAACTAATGCTTCGGCGAAATAGCAATCTCTACCATCTGCTTGAGGTCTAACCATCGGCCCAGGCAGGTCGCTCTTGATCATGTGTACGGCGAGGGGGCTCCTCCACTTCTTGCTACCGTATGGTAGCAGAAGCCCGCTGTTGCTACCTAAGCTGCGCTTCGGAATGGCTTAAAGTAGTATGACAGATGGGACCGATAGACACATTCTTTTCCTTGTCCAGAGTAGACTGTACAGAATTGCACATGAAGAAGTGATCTTCGCCTCAGACCAAAGACACAGGAAGATGTACAGGGGAAGATCTACAACACATCCTCTAGCCACGGCCAGTATTAGCTCGCGTCTCGTAATAGGGCACTCTGTCATGTGAGCCCTTGGCTCAATGTCGTAGGCGAAGATGAGGTGCAAAATATGCTAGAGGGGGAGCATGGCCTATGAAAGTATGGAAGATGTCTTCCGCATCTCGCTTGTTCGCCATCTCCACTGTAGGGTATGCTATAATTGGCCTCTGCCGCCCCATTAATGCCACTAGGATTTCTGGCGAAAACTGAAAGGCTACCCCGTGTACAATGAGGGTCCATAGCATTGCTTCAAAATCCTCAACGTCCAACAGTGCAACATAAAATTTCCAAACCAGGGTTATGTTCATTTTGAGTAAAAATTTAGGATTTTAGAGAAGTTGTGAATATTTATGTTGAATAGTATTTTATTGGTGTTTTTGTAAAGTAGAGAGAAATGATTTGATGTAATTGTTTAATAAAAAAGTATTGGAGTTATGTGAAAAAATATAGAGAGAGAAAATTTATGTTGAATAAAAAATTAAAAAGTTGTTGGAGATTGTGTAAAATGTATTGATGTTTGTGTTTGAATTATGAATATGTTCGGTGATAGTAGTGTGAATATACTTAGAATCCTGAAAAAGTGTGAAAACGAACATATCCCAGATCTACAGAGGTTGTCACCCTCTCATCAAATACTCAATACAACCCTGATCATCCATAATGTCGCCGATAATTCGACCCATATACTTTAGCTTCGTCAACAATGGATACCGCACGTTCTACAATAACTGATCGACTGAGCATCTCAATCCGCTGTTGCTCCAACTGCTCCTCTCGGGTCATGTAATCCTCCAGACTCTCAGGATCTTGCTGCGTAGAGGTCTTAGCAAATGAGGAAGACAACGAACGATGGCGTTTATATATTTTTTAATCTATGAAATAAGGCAAAAACAAATAAAACGTCAATTAAAACCGTCCATAAGGTCGTACATAGCACCCGCACAACCATCAAAACGACTCCGTCTAATTCACATATAAGGAGTCCGAACGTCTGGATGCATATATAGGGAGTCTGAATGTCTGATGAAATGACCTAGATTTAAGGACTAGACGTGCGCACAGTAAGAAAACCGTCAATAACAAAATACTCATAAAAAATTAAATTTTTAACATGTGTATATCTACTAGCAAAAACGACAGAGTATAACGAACAAACGTCCACACACATAAATAACCTGTCTGAGTGGGTAATAAAATGACATATTTTTAAGAAACAAGTGTGTGTACGTTTATACAACCGTCCGAAACAAATAACTTAAAAACTTTTATTTTTAAAATGTGTGTATATATACTGAGTAAAATGACAGCGTATAATAGAAAGACATCCGCACGCAGAAACAAACCGTCCAAACGTCAAACAAAACAACCCTAGTTTAATGAATAGACGTCCGAACGCTAGGAATTACATCAATTATTTGACACTTAAAGTTTTTGGGAGAAATGTTTTATTACAGTGTTTCATGTTAATCAATCGTATGAAAGAGGAAGTACATCAATATATCCTTTATGGAGTCAATATACCAGAAGCGAAAGCAGATCACCAGTCCAATACAGAGCAAATTGGGCATCACTACAAGAAAACTGGTCTCCCTCGACGGTAGACTCCGTAGACAAAACATGGGAAACCCGTCGAGGATGGTCGTCAGCCACGAGATTTCGTTGTCGAGCGCTGGTCGAGGTTGCCGCGTCTAGACTGCCCTTCCTTGACCACCCTTCTCCTCCGTCGGCAATGGATTCTCAACGTCGACCCCAGCTAGCCGTCACAAGAGCATCGTCCCCTTCCTTGACCATCATTCTCCCGTTGGCAATGGATTGACATCATCGACCCCAGCGAGCCGTAGCAAGAACATTGTGGTGACCACCAGCTCTTTCGTCGCCTTTGAGATTTACCAACGAACAAATGTCGTCGGAGCTTCACAGGTTACCCTGCTACAGACTCTGTTTCTATTCTGTTTTTTCTTGCGATGATTTTTTTGGTTGTGTTTCTTTTACCTCACACCTTGCTGCTTAGCTAAGACAAGTATTGCATAAGAAAAATCTTCTCAAAAAGTTGTAGAATTTTATATCTTTTTTCTATGAATACCCACGTCGACAAATATACATAGTAAATGTCTATACTGAAATCAGCTGCACAATGCTTACATAAACATTCAATTCTTGCACAAACAACTCAAAAATCACAAGTCTGGAGCACCAGCCACCAAACCAGAAATTCTTCAATTTGTTTCACTCACGAGCAAGTCAAGATGAACTCAACAACTTTCAGCGCTCCACCAAATATCCAGCAAGTCAAGATGATTACAAGCTTTGTGGGCTCTTTGTGAATTGTACTCTGAATATTCCTTTTTGTACCTATTCCAAATTATTCAATTGTATTAAAACGATTATAATTGTAATAAGGAAAAGTTGAGAATCACAACTTCCCTCAACAAACTTTGTATTGTATAAATGCACACCAAGTGAATGAGAATATGTGAGAGAGACAATTCCTTTATTAATTGTGTTTCAATAACAACCAACTCCAACGAGCACTACACATTATGACAAAAACCAACTAAACAATATTGTCCATCCCGTTAGTAGATTTTGAAGTACATTGAAATTAAAAGGACTTTTTTCTCACTTTTCATGTGCACATATATTTTCATGGTTACCACTAGCAGCTACATATGACAAAGGAGAGCAGACAAGATAATCAAAGTAAAAGATACACTATCAAAACCATGCCAAGACACAAAAGACTAATAAATCAGATGTCGAATCACCTGATGGTATAGGATGCCCAAAAGATCAAATCAAAATTTCCCACAATCCCCTACCACCTATCACAGAGCACAACAAACATTAAACAACACTTTCAAGAGAAAATGAATTCATCTACCAACAAATTAGAATATCAGCGAACGTATCCCAAACACTTGGTCATATGAATTCATCTACCAACCAGAAAAGACAAATTCCTTACCGCTAGCTGTTCAAACATTAAAGTTGGTCATATTAGAAGACATCAAACTAATTCATATGTTACCCTGCACTTTCCTAACCTAAAACAGAGAAAAATCGGTAAAAGCTGAAACAACATGTCATGGAAATTTAATATGAACTCACAGGACCTTGTGGTGTTCAAAACCATTGTTTCGAAATTTAATATAAGAGAGGAAGAGATTGGAAACAAAGCCATGAGAGGCTTTTAGCAATCATCACATAATATTATGGGATTATAAATTTGTCCATTTAACAATTCATTTAACTAGAAAAAGACATAAAAACACCGAGAACAAATCAAAAGCAAGTTCAGGAATTGAATTTTGTAAATAAATCACGAAACATCAAAATAAATCATAAAATAAGAGAACACCTGATTCAAAAATTAATTGCAGAAATGTGAATCATACTCGTGTGCATTTATGGGAGATATTTTCGTCAAGTTCTAGCACTTCAGGTGTAGTTGAGAGTATGGACGGTGACGGCAGGGACTAGGGATACATTCATGCTATTAGAATGGCTAAGTTCGGGTGAGAAAAGAAAAACTGAGGGGAGGTGGCGAACTGCCAAGAGAGAAAACGAGAGGAAGGAGAGAAATGATCGTTTGAGCAAATAGCACTTCCAAAAAGTGATGGGCGCCAGCCCTTCCCGCCCATTTTTGCTTATGAGCTTAATGAAATATTTTGAAATTCATTTGTTCTTTTTCAACTAGTGCTAAACAGGTATAACGACGGCAAACCACCATTCGTCTTACCCTTTGATTTTAGCAACGACGCCATGGAGGTCGACATCTCACTCTAAAGTCGACGAGATTTTATTGTGGTGGCTAATAATTCTCCATTCAGTTTTGGCGACCTTTAATGGCGTCAGTAGTGATATCGACTCCCGTTGTTAATATGTTTGAATTTTGTGGAGCTTACGTGGCGACAGTAAGTAGCCTACAATGTTTTTCGTTTGAAAAGGAGTTTTAGGCGACGTTTTTTACTTTATCGTTGGCAATGTATTGGTTCTGTCGACAAAATTTTCTCCGTGTATATTAGTTTCGTCGTTATACTGACATTTTCTTGTAGTGCATGTAGATAGACACAAAATGTTCATTCTCCTAAGATTTGTTTAGATTTC
This sequence comes from Myrica gale, assembly GCA_963930655.1. Classification (NCBI taxonomy): domain Eukaryota; kingdom Viridiplantae; phylum Streptophyta; class Magnoliopsida; order Fagales; family Myricaceae; genus Myrica; species Myrica gale. Next base: position 5,616,667 of record OZ005602.1, on the reverse strand, counting down.
TATCAACATTAGCTAATGATCATCTGATATTAAATAATAGATTGAGGTACAAAGTGTCAAGACCTCCATAGTTGGAGGGTACAAAATATATTTAACGTCCCTGAATAAAAAGATACAAGCTTTTTTTGTTCACCAATAATGCAACATAGCATAGCTATCCAGTCTAATCTCAAACTAACCCAGGTACATATAGGACCCTCCCTTAGATATTTACGGTCAAATAAAAAGGTTAATCTTCATTGACCTCTTGTTAACTATCATCCATCTCTGAATCGATCGCCAAATCACAGAACAAAAGGGTGACAGCCCCATTAAAGAAAATCTTCCTTGCTGAATTAATCAAGGAGTTGTTCTTCAACTCAGTTGCTGCCCACCTGAGCATTTCATCCCATTGGCTACATTTCTTTAACCTAAAAATTCTAGAATTTTATTAATTAGAGGATTAAAGATCTCAGTTACATACTCATGACCATACATATACCCAAACAGACGGAGAGTCTAGATGACACATAACGGGGGGACAATTTGGAATCAGGAGAAAAGAAAACTGGACGGTGGATTAGAGTACAGAGGCAGCGGCGGCAGCTAGAGGAAACGTGTTACCTGGCCAAGCAAAATGGTCGTACATTTCGCGCGCACGTGGACCCCCTTAGCTACGCCCTTCAAGAAAATCTTCGTTGCTGAATTAATCAAGCACTTTTAAGTACTGTTTGCAAATCCAATACTTCAATTCAGCTTCAGCTAGACCAGAGCACTCTTAAGTGCTGGCAAATCCAAATATTGGAAAAAAAAACTTATCCATCCAAAATGAAGAATGCAAACATAATTAACTCGAAATTTTGGTTATAAAAATAAAAATTCAAAATCATTTTTTCTCTCTATCAAATCATCTCTTTCTATTATAATAAATATAAAAAAATATTCACTTATAAATCATATTCTCTCTTTTCACCTTTTCACTCACTTCTACAAAATTCTATTTTTAAATATATTTTCTCAAAATTCAATAAAACTATAATCTACCTCAATTTTCACAATATTCCCAAAATTTTCAAAAAATCTTGGTTTACAACACAACCTTGAGTAGATAAAATTCTAACAAAACAAATTAGTTGCCACTTGCCATGACATGTCAAAGTTGAAGGTCTTGAGAGAATGAACCCCTCTTATGAATGTTTGGGGATTTGGCATATAATTTGGATGGTTAATAGTACTTCCATATTAATTATAAACCCCAAATGCCAAATAGATATTTATTTAAAGAGTCAAAGACAATATACCGCGCGTCTCCTTGTGTTGTAAAAGTTTATCAATTATGTTTGAATGTTAAAATTTTGGGGTATGAGGTTGGTGAAAAAGTGAAGAAAAAGAAGATTTGAATGAATATTATAATGAAAAAGAATTATTCAATGGGGAGAGATAGATTATTTTGTAATTTTTTTAATAGGCCCATAATTGTGGGGTGCCAAAATATTGACAATCAACAAAATGTGCTATAACCGAGATAGATCAAAGGATGAGTCTTAGAAAACTCAATTATTTAATATAAAATAATTGATCAAATATAAGAAATTTAGCGTTGTGGAATATCCATTAAGATTAATTCCTAATTCATAGAACAATAAATTAAAATGAAAGATGATCTTCCCCTAATTTAGTATAAGGCGAGACACAACTCCAAAAAGTGGTTAAGGGAATTGAACTTGAAATTAAAAAAGAGTAGAGATCAGAGAGAAGAACAGGCTTCATTAATTGTTATGTATGATCAGAAGAGAGAGATCTTAATTATTTTATAAGAGTCTAAAAGGAAAAAAAAAACTCTACAAATTAATAATTTCCTAATTTTTTGGGATTTTGAGAATGACACAGTAAAATATAAATACAATACAATCACCAATAGAACTCGTACACAATTAATTATTTTTTTATTTAATATAATAACAATACATATAAATTTAGTTTATTTCTAGGTAGTCAGAAAATGTTTTGGATTTTTCCTATTTAAGTGTTTATCCTTTTAATTTTAGCAGGCCTTCTAATATTTTCCTGGTAAATTAATGAATATTGTAACTCATATACAGTTATGATCAGGTTCTAACGTGTGGAATTCGATCTGGACCATCTAATTAAAAATAAGAGTAATTAGGAAACATGAAATTTTAATTGTGATCATATGAAATTAGATGAAAGAGATCAGGGAGAGAGAGCTGTCCCTAGATGACTACCTAGTTTTAGCGTCCAACCAATTAGATGCTTTCTATTCGCACGCACGCACGAAAGAAAAGAAAATCCTAAAGAATATTAAGAATAATTGAATAGAGTTATCAATAAATAAATAAAAATCGTCTCCCTTCTTTGTACTTGAGAGATTTGGGGTATAGCTTTCAATGGGAAATACATATTTGAGGGGATATAAAAAAAGAGTAACAAAAAACCATTTAAATCCCACATAATATATGAAGCCGTTTCATAGATTTAGAAAGGAAAAAACAATGCTCCATAGCTAGAATGACCTCGTACCTAGTTTTGGACCTCACTAAGAATGTCACTCACGGAATAAAACTTCCCTATAGCTATCTAGTATTGGGTAGGTATTAACATACCCTTCCTTTATTTATAAGAGAGCAAAGGGAACCCAATTAGATCATAACATTCTCTGCTTTTGTACAAGAGCTTCTCAATTATCCTGTGCAATCTTTTTGTTCACTTCTCTTCTCCTAAAATGGGGCCGTCATCTTTATCTTTATCTTGGGTCCTCAAGCTAATTTTGTTCTCATTCTTTGTCCTGCTTGGTTATTCTTCAACCTGTTTTGCTCAATCGTTACATCCTATTGCTGCCACGTCTTTTCTTGAGCATTACAATCACACCACTATATCGGACTTTCGTGTGGTAAACAGGAGAAAGTTGCTCACATGTCCTGATCCCAATCCTTATCTCGAAATTACTGCGAGTCCAAACTCCATGTCCAATTCACAGTACCTCACAGTTACCGTTACTGGAGTCCTGCAACCTGACAGTAGTGATTGGGTTGCCATGATTTCACCTTCTACTACTGAGTAAGAAACTCATTTTCATGAAAACAAACTATTATCTGATTTTTTTTTCTAATCCATAACTTTTTTGTTGTACCAGACTTTGTTTATGTACTTGTTCTTTATTGTCTCAATGCAGTGTAACAGATTGTCCATCAAGTGGGGCTTATTATTTACAGACTGGCGACACTAGTGATCTTCCTCTGCTATGCCAATACCCTGTTAAGGTGAATATTACTAGACATGCCAAATGAGAAATCAATGTTAATTGCTACATATTTTGAAAAGGAATCCGCTTCATATGTGAGATTATTCATTACTGCACAATTGTTTAGAAAAGAAATATAATAGTTACACGGAAGATATACTATATATATGGGTGTAAATCGAGTATAAAAAAAAGTTGCTTAAAAAGAAAAGATTAATGAGTAAAATATTTAGAAAGGTCAGATGATACTAGCTATTATATGTCATTATATATTGAAGTAGTTATAAAATGAATTAATATTTTTACAGGAGGAATATTGAGTAGACACCAATATAAGAAAATAAAAGCAGCCCATACCATATACTCGGGCATATTGTAAAGGGACAGCATATATCATTTCGCCCTTGAAATTACATTATTCCCTATAGTCTTTTGAAAGTCGAAGCCCAAATCATTTACAATCGACGTCTGAAGTATGACATATATATTGCCATATATATATATATATATGAAAAAAATTGCAGGCACAGTACCTGAGCAACGATCCCAACTATCTGAGTTGCGCGAACACGCAATGCCAGGATGACGCATGCCTCGTTGTCACTTGCATCGGCACCTTGACATTTCACACTGTAAACATAAGAACCGATGTTGAATTTTTGTTCTTCACTGGTGGATTCGACACACCTTGCATCCTTTGTAGGTCAAGTCCTCTGACTTTTGCTAATCCAAACATGCCACTATATGGACATCTCTCAAGTGTAGATTCATCTGGGACTTCAGTAAGTTGCAGAATTTTGCTGTTATTATTTCTTCGCATCAAGATCCAGCTACTGATCACTAGGTCTTATTATAAGAAAAATTAGCAGCAAAAGGGTTTCTGTTTTGCACGCTTACTCGTGAGTTGCGGTGCAGATGAGATTAACATGGGTTAGCGGGGATCAGACACCCCAACAAGTGAATTATGCAAGTGGCATGTCACAAACTTCAGTTGTTACTACGTTTACACAGGCGGATATGTGCACCAGTTAGTAATTCTTTTACGTCATAATTAATTTTGTACTGCTACGTACTCTTAAGACTGATCAATGTGTAATGCCAAACTAATTTCATTAATTCTCTATTATGCTTTTTGCCTACAATACTTGTCGATTATCTTAGTTTTGATTTTTTGTTATGTTCATCAAATTGATTATAGCTTCAGATGTTCCGAGTCCAGCCGTAGACTTCGGATGGCATGATCCAGGATTTATTCATACAACAGTGATGACTGGACTTCAGCCTTCAAGCACTTTCTCCTACATTTATGGAAGGTGTAGCATCTAGTTTTTTTTATAAGACTATTCATGTGGTCCACAACAAAATTTGACCTAATTGTATATGTTTATTCGCTGAATTTTAGTGACGCGATGTTACATTATTGTAATACAGTGATTCTGTCGGGTGGAGTAATCAAATTCAATTCCAGACTCCACCTGCTGGAGGATCAGATGCAGTGTATTTCATCGCATATGGTGATATGGGAAAGGCTCCTCTTGATGCTTCAGTTGAACACTACATTCAGGTAGGATGTCATTATAACAAAGGCTCAAATAGTATGTTAACATGTGGAAGTGACCCATATTAAAGAAAATACAAATTGTATTATTGATGCTTTGTTACTAACTATATATAATATTTTTTTCTCATTTTGTTGCTTATATAGCCGGGATCTATCTCAGTGATTAATGCCGTAGCTGAAGAAGTGAATTCTGGAAATGTGAACTCCATCTTTCATATTGGAGACATTAGCTACGCAACAGGTTTCTTAGCAGAATGGGAATTTTTCCTTGATCTTATCAATCCCGTGGCTTCCAAAGTTCCTTACATGACAGCGATTGGAAACCATGAGAGGTAACTTCCTCAAACCTACTCCAAATCTCAAATTGGTTATAGAGCAGATATGCCCAAAGAATATATATATATAAGTTGATCCTCTAGAAAAGAGAAGTCGAAGATATGATTATTTTTTAATTTGTGGTTCAGGGACTATATAAGCTCTGGATCAGTGTATGTAACTCCGGATTCAGGTGGGGAATGTGGAGTTGCTTATGAAACTTACTTCCAAATGCCGACCTCTGCGAAGGATAGCCCATGGTATTCTATACAACAAGGAAGCGTTCACTTCACAGTAATTTCAACCGAACATGATTGGTCAGTGGGTTCTGTGCAGGTACTTAACTCAAGAAGATTGTCTCTCGAGTTATTTTCTTACAATATTCTTTAATGACTCCTTTGTTGTTTGATTATAATTGACATTTCCTAATCTTATGCTACGGGCATATTGGACACCTATAGTATAATTGGATGGTAGCAGACATGGCTTCAGTTGATCGATCAGTAACTCCATGGTTGATTTTTATGGGGTAAGTATACTTCGTATTTATACGTCTAAAAATAGAAGGGTCACTACCATATATACCACATATATGTACGTTCACTCGTTTATAATGCTGAAAATAATACTTTTTGCCAATTGCAGGCACAGACCCATGTACACTTCTTCAAATGCAGACACTAGTGTTGATTCAAGCTTTGTTGATGCGGTAGAACCATTACTACTTCAATACCAAGTAAAGTCAAAGTCTTCTTGTTTAATTACCTAATCAGATGATTTTATGACTTCTAATTATATGCATCCTAATATCTAATGTTCGAAACATGAATTAGGTCGATCTGGCTTTGTTTGGGCATGTTCATAATTACGAGAGAACTTGTGCTGTTTACCAAGGACAATGCTTGGCAATGCCTACAAAAGATGCAAATGGGGTTGATACTTACGATAATAGCAATTACAATGCCCCTGTTCAAGTAGTCATTGGCATGGCTGGCTTTGCCTTGGATGACTTCACAACTGATGTAAGCTGCAGCTTCTTCCTTACCTCCCTCTCCTAAAAGATGCACTGGTGATTTCTTTTTGAGCAAACGTACATGGAATTTACCTTCTTCTTTTTTTGTTCAACAACAGTCAAATAGCTGGAGCTTAGTGAGGATTTCTGAATTTGGTTATGTCAGAGTGAGCGCAACAACTAATGATCTATCTTTCGAGGTTCGTGTGCTCCTTTTTAAAGTTTTGAGTACAAATTCATGTCACTTGTGTTTTACTTAATTATGTGGTGGTTGTAGAACTATATACCCGGAAAGTGTTTTCATGGGATGGGAGAGTTATCACCCATAAAACTCCTTCACAATCCATCTTTTTAATGTTGAACTAGACAAATTTGGAATTAAAGACAATAAACTCTACGAGTTTGATCTTTCGCATGTGTATGTGCATTTTTGTCTCAAACTACTTTCTCTCTATTTTTGCAGTTTGTGGACTCTAGCACGAGAAATGTTGAGGATAGCTTTCACATCACCAAATAGCTAAAGCCTTTCTACAGATAGAGGGAGAGGGAGAAGAAGGGAGACGTCGTAGCTCATCCTCCCTAGCTAAGAACCTCCCTAAGATCTTTTTTGCAAATAAAACCTTCGTCTCTTCTGTCGAAAAAATAATACGAGCTTCAGACATTTTGTTTTTTTTATTACAAGAGTACCATCTTTTCAATGGTACAAGTCTTGATTTAAAGTTTTGGAGCCTATTGTGTCTCGTCTCTTCTGTCGAAAAAATAATACGAGCTTCAGACATTTTGTGTAACCTATTGTGCATTCCATCAATGAATTAGAAAGCAATATCAATGTTGAGTAGATTGAATCTTTCCAATATATCTGATCAAGAGCAATTTCGAATTTTAAAACAACCCAACCCAAAAATATTAATCAAATTAATTATTATACGGACTATTTCCTTCAAACTAATAAAATTTTTATATATATATGCGGCTAGGAATCTACTATCTTCAAATGTATTTGAATTCTATTGCCGAGGATTCGAATATTCTAAATCATATTCTAGTTAACTGTTATTTTTTAAACATATTGAGAGAGATTCCTTTTATTATTTCCTCTTCAATTTTTTTACTGTATTTATGATGGGAAACATGTGGATCAATGTCATCAATTGGTGAGGCTAATTACAAAACATCATCATCTCAATGCACAACGAGTTTACAAGGCAAATCTTTGTCAAATAGGTACCAAATACTCACCGGAATATCGTAACATCTGCATCGATTTCTTAGTCGATGTGGGACTGTAAGTCTTCTTTCATAACAGTTTTTTATTTTCAATAAACTGGATACTTGTAAATAAATAAGGATGATTGACAAGATATATGGCGGTTGAGAAAACATTTTCTAAAAGACGATATCCCACAATCACATAAACCAACAAGAAGATGCATATGTACATATAGGGTTGTATTCAAGCCGAGTCGAACTGAGTATTGGTTGTTCAAATTCGGCTCATTAGACATATATGCGAGTTCCAACTTGAATCGAGCTTTTGCAGGGGTGTTTGAACTCGGCACGTTTAAAATTTTTCATGTTCGAACGAGTTCGAGCTCGATTAAAAATATATACACGATTCGAGTTTGAGCTTATTCGAGCTGAGCACAAACTCAACCCAACCAAGAAAATATGAGCTTAGAAAATACAGATATCACAAACAAAACTCAAATCAAGCCTCGACATATGATGTCATAGTACATTTTACATGACATATCATAAACACTTGACATTTATGCGAACTTTATTTTAGAAAATATTTAGATTCATATATAACATATGTTAATTAGCAAAAATGACCTACAACATATATTTAATATATAGACGACATAACAAATTCTTATTGATAATACTCATCCATTCATATATCAATATAATCAAATGTACATTTTACTAATATGTGACTTTTAAAAATAAACCAACAAATAAATAAGAAACTTATAATATATATAAGTGTACCGAGCTTTTATATGAACTCAAATGAGCCGAGTCGAGCTTATATAAGTTTTGTTTGCGAGCATAAATCGAGTCGATATGAGTTTAACCAACTTTGACTCGTTTAGTATTCAAGTTATAAATGATGTTCGAACTCGACACGTTTATTAAACGAACCAAGCTCGAGTCGAACTTATACAAGCCAAGTTTGAGTTGTTCATGAACAATTCGATTTATTTACGACCCTATGTATATATTAGTGAGCAGCTATAGAATGTAGGCATAACTCATACAGTTATTGGTCATACCTCTCTTCTTTCTTTATCTTTTTTTTTGGTAAAAAATATAAAGATAAAACAGATATCACGAAAAAGTGAGAAACGATAGATCTTAAAACCTTTTCAAAAATTTCTCACTCATTTTTTTTATCAATTCCAATAACTTTTCACCAATCTCAATACATTTTTCATCAATTTCAATACTTTTTCACCAATCTCAATGACTTTTTACAAATTCTAACAACTTTTAACACACTTTTCACCAATCTCAAGAGAATCTACACTACTTCTAAAAAAACACAGACATAAAAATGTGTTTTGAGATCTAAACCAAACATACCCGAAGAGTTTGGCAAGTGCGGAGAACAACGCTTCTGTTATTCTTTTTGGCTAAACCATTGCTTCTGTTATTCGGTCCCGATGAAACGGTTCGTTTACGAGGACGTCAAAAGCTGCATCTGCGATGATGACAGCCAAACGGTGAGTTTCGGTAGTACGTTTCACTGAATTTTTAGAATCGGATTCGGGGGGTTCTGCAAAGTTGATCGACTCGGGTTCTGTTTGGTTGTGGCGAAAATCTGGCATTTTATTGGGAAAACCTCTGAGGAAGAACCAATGGCTAATGGAGCAGAAGAAGGACAAGAAGATGATGGAGGAGGAAGAGAAAATGCAGCACAATCAAAACGGTGTGTTTGTTGGAGGAAATGAGCCGGAAGGAGAAGAGAAAGGCGAAGAGGAAGATGAAGAGGAAGCAGATGAGGAAGGATATGGCAGAGAAGGAGCGCGAGGAAGATGAAGCAAGACTGAACAATCCGGAGGATCAGAGGAGGCTGAGAATGATGGAGGAGGAGGAGAAGGAGAGGGTGGAGAGGGAAAGGAAGGAGTTCGAGGAGCAAGAGAGGGCGTGGATCGAAGCCATGGAGAGGAAGAGGAAAGAGGAGGAAGAGAAGGAAGAAGAGAAGCTAAGGAAGGCTCTGGTAGAAGAAGAGTCGAATAGACTACAGGTTCGTGAACTCCTATTACGACAATTTTTGTTTGGCTGCTACGTGTGGGAAGGAAGAAAACCAAATAAATTATTGAAGTTTTTCTCTTTCTATGGCAGGTTGAGAATGTGGATGAGCTTAACGAAGGTGATCACTGGGAATATGTTGAAGAAGGCCCTGCAGAGATTATCTTGCAGGGAAATGAAATAATCGTCAAGAAGAAAAGGATTAGGGTTCCAAAGAAGGACGCCAAGCAACGAAGTAGTGGAGAGGTATCCCAGCTCAATTACTTAAATCGTTTAGCGGTTGTCCTTTGTTTTTTGGATGTGAAGATTTTCAATCATATAGTTTGTTCTTTTACTTTGCAAAATGCCGAGATGCCTACTTCAAATCCTCTTCCTCCACAGTCTGAAGCTTATGCCGATTATAAGCATGCATCCGTACTATCAGCAGAACAGAGCATCGAGAACGTCGGTCAACAAGTGCCAAACTTTGGAACCGAACAGGTAAGTCATATGTACCTATGGCTTGATATATGTCGTGATAGCTTGATGAATCTCGTGATAGTTGGGAGTTTCTTATGTTTTATCCCTTTAACATGTGCACATATTGGGTATTAACAATCATAGCCTCTGGTCTTTTGACTGGTACTTATATTTTTGGCAGGATAAAGCCCATTGTCCTTTCCATTTGAAAACTGGGGCTTGTCGGTTTGGTCTTCGTTGCAGCAGAGTTCATTTCCAACCTCATAAATCATGCACACTGCTTATCAGGAACATGTACAATGGCCCTAGCCTTGCTTGGGAGCAAGATGAAGGGCTTGAGGTCTGTAAATGTCGCCTTCATGTGATTCGTGTATCCTGATAATAACTGTGGAAGCTTCTACACTCACTTAACAATGCAAGGTTTCCCTTGTGAAGCGTAATGCAGAAACACGATGTTCCTTTAGTAATCCAAAGTTAATATCCTTTAGAATTTTTTCACTTGCACCAGTCTTTCCGTTGTTGATTTTTTTGTGATGAATGGGTCTTAGGCCAGCAATTCAGATTTAGAATTATTAATGCTGTTCTTTGACTTCAAAATCAGAAAGTCATCTCAAGATTCACTGCGCTGAAGGTTTTCGCCTTGGTTGGTTGGAGTTAAAGAAATTAGCAATCCGGTATCCTACTTGCTGGTTTGATGGTTATTATCTCAGACTATTATTGTACTCTTTTATTCTGTAATTGTTCATTAGATCGATTGTTGTTATCTCCCCCCCCCCCCGGGCGAGGGGGCTTTGTTTAACTTTCTTTACCAACTCATTTCTTTCTATGTTTCTTAGATCTTTCACTTTTAACTTGTGATATAAATGCAATTGTCATGCCAATAATTCAGAACTGCACGTGGTTATGATTATTACCGGAAGAAACATTTTTTTTATAATGGTGATTCAGTCATATGTTTTTTTTTTGATAAGTAACCAATTTCATTAATAAAAGCGATAACAGTACAAAGACTATACCGATATCACTTAGTCTAAACAAGATACAAAACTAAGGAAATCATCAAAATCAACAAAAGGGCAGTCAAGCACCGCATTTGCTCAACTAAACAAAGAGAGTAACAAACATCCTTGCAACTTCACCAAAGACAAGGAGCAATCCTCAAAACATCTATTATTCCGTTCCTTCCAAATACACGAAGGAATCATTCTCCAAATAGCCTTGGCAATCGGATTCGAGAACCTCCGAGTCCAACTCCACAACACTCCCGTCATCTTCTCCGGCATCACCCACTGGAAATTCATAATATCAAGCACGTGATTCCAAATCCCCCGTGTGAACGGACAATGTAGAAGCACATGGTCAATCGACTCCCCATCTTCCCGACAAAGATAGCACCAATCCGCAATGTATATTCCTTTCCTTCGCAGATTATCTGAATTAAGAATTTTTCCATGCATAGCCTCCCACACAAAGAAAGAGACTTTTTAAAGGGCACTTCGACCGCCACACTCTTTTCCAAGGAAAGGACAATCTTCTCCTACTAGCAACAGAAGAGTACATGGACTTAACCGAGAACAAACCATTCTGAGAAGAAGTCCAAAGGATCGTATCTTCCTCCCCTCTCCTATGCACTGACCCATATAGCACGGAGAAAAACGCGGAGAATTCCTCCAAGTCCCAATCATTAGCCGCCCTGACAAAGGAAACATTCCACACAACATGACCATCATTCCCCTCCAGACAATCTGCCACCATAGTCTCCTTATTACGAGCCAAAGAATAAGCTACCGGAAAAGACAAAGACAAAGGATTATCACCACACCACACAATGTGCCATAAACTAACCCTTTCACCACTCCCCACCATAAATCTAATATGCTGACTGAAGAAATCCCACCCTTTGCAAATATATCGCCACAGGCTAACTCCATAAGGTCCCGAAATAGAACGAGATCGCCAATCACCCCCATAACTCCCATATTTTGCAGTAATGACAAGCCTCCAAAGCTTATCTCTCTCATGAGCAAACTGTCACAACCACTTACTCAAAAGAGCCCTATTAAACATAGATAATCTCCGGATCCCCAAACCCCCACTATGAGGAGGAGAACACATCATCTCCCACTTCACAAGATGGAATTTATGCACATTCTCATCGCTGCCCCAAAGGAAATCCTTCTGAATCTTTTCCAACCTCTCAGCCACTGCAACAGGAATTGGGAATAGAGAGAGGAAATAAGTTGGAAGGCACGAAAGAATAGATTTAATAAGAGTAAGCCTACCCCCTTAGAAAGATACATTCTCTTCCACCCTGCTAGCCTCCTCTCCATCCGTTCGATAATCCCATCCCATATGTGTGTACACTTGAAACTAGCCCCCAACGGAAGGCCCAAATATCTCAATGGAAGCGAAGACAGCCCATACTCCAAAATACCTGCCAATTCCTGAATATTGTCAACTCTGCCAATAGGAATAATCTCATATTTTGACAAATTAATAAGAAGGCCCGAAACCACCTCAAAACACAAAAGAAGGCATCTGAGACTCCTAAATTGACTCGCATCCGCTCCACACAACACCAAAGTATCATCCGCGAAGAGCAAATGAGAAATGTTCACGCAACCCCGTGATCCACTGCCAACCATGAACCCCTCTAATCTCCCACGTTCAACCACTCTCCCCAACATACGGCAGTAGTGTTCTTTTCAAAGAATCGTAAAGGTGGAAGCTGTAGTCATTGGTTGCAAATGGGTTTACAAAACCAAAAGGGACGTTTTCGGTAAAGTTGAACGATATAAAGCCAGACTTGTAGTCAAGGGTTTCACTCAAAAGGAAGGCATAGATTATCATGAAACCTTCTCTCCAGTATCAAAGAAGGATTCGTTTAGGATAATCATGGCATTAGTAGTTCACTTTGACTTAGAGCTACAATAGATGGACGTGAAAACAGCCTTTCTAAATGGGGATCTTGAGGATGAGGTATATATGAGACAACCTAAGGGGTTTGATGATAACAGTCAGAAAATATGTAAATTAAAGAAATCTATATATGGACTCAAACAAGCCTCCCGTCAATGGTATATTAAATTTCACAAGGTTATTATCTCATTCGGATTTATTGAGAACCTTGTGGATCAATGTATATACCTTAAGGTCAGTGGGAGTAAAGTAATCTTTCTAGTCCTTTATGTAGACGATATTTTACTTGCAACAAATGATTTGGGTTTGCTATATAAAACTAAACAGTTTCTGTCTAAACACTTTGAAATGAAGGATTTGGGTGAAACCTCTTATGTCATTGGCATAGAGATTCATAGAGACAGAAAACAGAAAATATTACAACTGTCTCAGAAGGCCTACATTGAAAAAGTTTTAGAGAGTTATGATATGAGCAAATGTGCTCCTAGTGTAGCACCTATCAGTAAAGGGGATAAATTCTGTTAGGATCAATGTCCCAATAGTGAATTGGAACAAGAACAATTGAAAGGTTTACCATATGCATCTGCAATTGGCAGTTTGATGTATGCTTAGGTCTGTACTAGACCTGATATTGTATTAGCAGTTGGTATACTGGGAATATACGTGCTATGAAGCCACTACACAAACATTATGGTTAAGTGGTCTCAAAATTGTTGAGTCTGTTGAGAGACTAGTTAAGATTTTATGTGACAATTCTGCAGTAGTATTCTTTTCAAAGAATCATAAAAGTGGAAGCAGAAGTAAACACATAGATATCAAGTATCTTAGTGTGAGAGAAAACATCAAGAGACGTGTTGTTTCTATAGAGCATATAAGTACTAAGTTGATGCTTGCTGATCTCATGACTAAACGTTTACCGGTAAAACAGTTTAAAGGTCATGTGGACCATATGAGGCTTGCTAATTCGTTTTGTACTTAGTTTCTCTCAATTTTTTGATTTACAGACATGAAGTTATTGAAATAAAGATTTATTGCGCAAATTCTTTATTATTTATTGTTATCTATGGAGATAAATAAAATAGGACCTGAATGACTTATAGGAAGTTCATTCATAAAGTTTTGATTCCCATAAAGTACTCATATAATGAGTATTGTGCTGGTAATACATGGAAGGGACGACCGATTATGTTACGGTTTTACCGCCATGATTCGTATGTAGCATTCATTATATGGGTCGGAGGATTCCATAAACAGTTGACCATACTAAAGAACTCAAGACACCATTAAGACATATGTCGTCAAGGTCAAGTGGAAGAATGTTAGAATATTTCCTTTAAGGAGACCTAATTGACATATGTAAATAATCTTTTAAAGTTTTAAAGATTAATGTTCAGTTAAATAAGATTATGAAATTTGTAGCAGATTCAAATTTAGAATTAATTGGATAAAGATTGCAATTTCATTTTTGATTTAAATTGGAACTCAAATTGTAACCGATTAGATAAAGATTGCTATTTGATTTTTGATTTGAATTTCCTTGATGGAATGAACAAATCAAAATCTACAACAGATTGAGGGTCCCTGACCTAGCCTATAAATAGAGGCATGTATATATCATCTATGACATACTCTGTAAGGCATAGACACAGGTTGGAAGAGCCTGACTAAAATACTTTAGATTTACAAAGTTACTCTGTAGAGCTTCCGTTCGAGTGCTGAGCAAGATGGCTTGAGGTAAATTTTCTGCTATATTTTATTCCGCTGCGTTCACAATCAAATTGATTGATTGTAATTTTAATCTTACAGTATGGTCCAGCGCCCCTCCGATTGTACATGACCTTCACACACCTCCCTTTTCCGGTTGGTCTCTGTCGTGGTTTCTCGGCTGCCACGTTTTGGATCGCTGCTTCTTTCCCAGTTGTGGTAGTTTAGTTTGTTTATGCCCGAGGGGGCTTTCTTGGCCACATGGTAGCTTTTTTACCCTCTTTGTGAGCTTTGTTGTGTTTCTCTAGATTGTCTGTGTCCTTAACTCTAGTGCCAGCTCCTATTTGGTTCCGGTAGCTACCAATTTAGTTTCCCGCCACCCACTCTCTCTGCCCGAAATGAAGCATGTGTGGTTTATTGATCCTTTTGGATCCCGCTAGCCTTTTTTGTAACCTAGTCGCGTTTGGATCTTTTGTTTCTTGATCTTTATGCAGACAGTTCCGAATCTTTTGGCACTGGCTTTCCGCTCTTCATATATACTTTCTCTTTGACGTTTTACGTCTGTATATCAGATGATCATTAGCTAATATTGATAGAAATCTAAACAGATCTTAGGAGAATGAGCATTTTGTGTCTATCTGCATGCCCAATTTGCTCTGTATTGGACTGGTGATCTGCTTTCGCTTCTGGTATATTGACTCCATAAAGGATATATTGATGTACTTCCTCTTTCATACGATCGATTAACATGAAACACTGTAATAAAACATTTCTCCCAAAAACTTTAAGTGTGCAAATAATTTAGTGGGGACGAGATACTCCGTCCCAAAAAATAACGTACTGGCTTTTGGGACGCATTTGGACGGTCTCAAATAAAAATTATGGTCTTTGGGGACGACTTATGCCAATCCCAAATTAAATGTTATCTTGAACTAAAGTTATTGTTATTCGAACCAATTCCTAACTGTATGTAATGTTTCTGTTTCCTTCATTTTCTCGTTTTCGTTTCTTTTTTCAATTTCTTTCTTAGAACTCGATCGGTGGAGTACTTTATTTTTAAATACTTGGATAATACGTCTTGGTGGGCAAGCCAAACATACAAAACATATAGATCGTAGTTGGCATGACTCTGAGCAGCAGTTACGTGTGAAACAATAGCTAGGAAAGTAAATTTCATGTGATCATTTGTCATACCATTTTTGTGTTTTTGGTCAATATATAAACAACAAATTATTACAATTAATAAAATCATAAAGCTTGACAAAATGTGGTGTGTTTTCGTTTGGTGCGTGCTATTGAGATATTGGAGAGAACCAAAAATGAAATTTACTTAAAACTTTCTATCTATTGTCCACAAACACCACCAAGCGTATCATTACTTATATTTAATTGGAGTTTTATGTCTCTTCAAAATAACAGCAATGAGTACTTCAGTTTCCAAGCTTCCAAGTCTCCAAAGTGACACATTGCAGGGCCACCAATTTGCTTCAAGACTCTAGCACAAAAGTATTTAAAGCCAACCACTGCAGTCTCATCAAGCTCCAACACTCCAGCTCCAAAATTCACGAATCGAAATGAGGGAGGAAAATCAACTAAAGCTCCAGTTCCATCCCAATCGACGCCACAATTTATTTAGAATTTCTGCCTCTATGTTTCTTATCTAGGTTCAGTATGTTCTTTGTTTGCATTCTCATGAATGGCAACATAGAGTATGACACTTTTAATATAACAAGCAACCGGCTTATAATGTTTGTTTTACTGAAAATAGACAAAATAAAGAAAAAAATGGAAGAAAGTATCTATAATTCAAGATAGTCAATCTCCAAACATTTGTACCATGAAATTCATCAGAATCTATTTACTTCTTGGACTAATTCTCTATCAGCTTTACATCCAAGCCAATTAGTTTATACATCAGTTTCTAACTTCATTTGCCCATATAATTGTGTCGTCCAGACTCACCATCTCTTATTCCTGATCCAGTGGGCTTTTGACATTTGGCATTTGGCATTTGCCTTAACTTTCCTCAAATTCCCTTCAACTTCTCTTTATTTTGTGAACCCACTTGTTTCTATTTTGCAGAAACATTAGAATGAATATTCCTTCACTGTTGTTTTGGTTAAAAATTCTTTTACTTAATTTGTTACTTGTTGGAGTAGTGACTTGATAAGATTATCTTCTTTGCATATGTAGTCATAGCAGAAAATTTACTTTAATGATCCAAATGTAAGAGTTCTAATAATTATTTATAAATGGAAAAAATAAAATTAATTAGTTTACGAAATGGTTTTTGTAATATAAGAATATAAAAAAATAAATTTGATAATTTGCCGGGCATGCACTACTTCAAATATTATGAAGCATTGCGTGTGAAATTTGAGTGTGAGATCAGAAGCATTGTGCCAAGTTGGAAAATAAATAGAACGTTTAGTAATTTTAGAGTGAATCGTGGACGTACATCAGAAGATTTAAAAAATTTCGTTTCCCCAAGGATGGAAAGAGAAGCGAAGACATGGGTTCGAAACTAACTTGAAATATATATACTCTAGATAAGCATGGGAATCAGTTAAAATATGCCATTTTTATATTAGGATCGAGATTAAATGGGAGGAATCAGAAGTTGTGCACAATCATCTGAATTAACGAGGGGAAACAAAACGAAAACATAAAATTAAATTAAGCTTAAATGGCGAAAATGTGCCAGTTGTCACTGAGGGTGAGACCAAAACGCTGTCGAGGTTCGACCCCATGGTTTTGTAGAAAAACATGCGTCTCTATCTATTTCGGTACGACAGCAATGTAGAACCTGTCCGATCGGTACGATGAGAAGAAAAAAAATATATGAGTCGGATGCACTAGACCAAGTCCGAGACGAGCTAAGTCGAGCAGCGAGTCAGTTCTCATTAATTAATTGAGGTGGCAGAATGCGAGTACAACAAATTTTAGTTTTTGGCAAGGAAAATATATTCAGTCCAAAGAGTACCCATTTGAGACAGATATATTTCAACTTCGAACGCTATATCCAAGAGAGAGGCATATTACCGAAGCAAAAATTTGAGCACAAGGAATTTGAGGGGTTCGGCGGAAAGCTTGCTATAGGAAAAACCCTTTAGAGAAAGCCTATCGACGATCAACAACAACCAGATTCACAATGTGAGACAAAGACACAGATCTGCCTACAAGTTGTCGCTGAAGGGATTGCAGTGTCGGTGAAGACTTAGCTCTGTCGGCAATTCTGTATTCTCAACGACGGCTGATGGAGATGAATATTTCGAAGGATTCCAACTATGTCGACGAACATACCAACAATTGTCGACAGCTTTGATCGTTGACAATTCGAAGTTACTTTCTGGTCGCTGTTGCGAAGGTTTCGCCGATGGGAATGGAGCCACACCCAAGAATTTCGTCGTTAAAGCCCAACTTGCAACGACAGCTAATGGAGTGGTGGATATTTCGAAGGAATCCAAATGTGTTGACGAAGAGACCGAAAATTTACAACAACTTTGGTCGTTGACAATTCGAAGATGCGCTCTCTTTTATCGCCGGCGAGAGTTACGTTCTAGTCGTTGTTGCGATTGTTTCATCGATGGGAATGGAGCCACACCCAAGATTAAGTGTATTAAATTAAATCAAAAGATTAATTATATTTTGCACATATATGGTTTGAGAGTAACATTTTGCAGCTCCTTTTATTTTTGATACATTGCACTCCTCAATTATTGATTTCAAATACTTTGCATCTGTTAAAAATTTTGGTTAATTTGAACATAAAATAAATTTTTTGGTGTGCTAAAATGACAATTTTGTCTCTATAATTTTTTTGGCAGTGACCATTGTATGAAGATAAAATCATAAATTTGAGACCAAAAAATAAAATTATGGAAAATTTTAACGGAGGGTGTAAAATGTTTGAAATTGATAGTTGATGAATGCAATGAGGCTAAAATAATAAATTGAGTTGCATAGTGTCAAGACCTCTATAGTTTAAGGGTGCAAAGTGTATTAACGTCCCTGAATAAAAAGATACAAGCTTTTTTTGTTCACCAATAAAGCAACATAGCATAGCTATCCAGTCTAATCTCAAACTAACCCAGGTACAGATAGGAGCCTCCCTTAGATGTTTACGGTTAAATAAAAAGGTTAATCTTCATTGACCTCTTGTAACTCTCATCCATCTCTAAATCGATCGCCAAATCACAGAACAAAAGGGTGACAGCCCCATTAAAGAAAATCTTCCTTGCTGAATTAATCAAGGAGTTGTTCTTCAACTCAGTTGCTGCCCACCTGAGCATTTCATCCCATTGGCTACATTTCTTTAACAAAAAAATTCTAGAATTTTATTAATTAGAGGATTAAAGATCTCAGTTAAGATACTCTATCGACCATACATATACCCAAACAGACGGAGAGTCTAAATGACACATAACGGGGGACAAGTTGGAATCAGGAGAAAACGAAACTGGACGGTGGATTAGAGCACAGAGGCGGCGACGACAGCTATAGGAAACGTGTTAGCTGGCCATGCAAAATGGTCGTGCATTTCGCACGCACGTGGACCCCCTTAGCTACGCCTTCAAGAAAATCTTCATTGCTAAATTAATCAAGCACTCTTAAGTGTTTGCAAATCCAATACTTCAATTCAGCTTCAGCTAGACCCGAGCCTAGTAGTTATTATAAAATTTTAGTTCCCAAGCACTCTTAAGTGAGCAAAATTTATTGTGTGAGTGGACGGTATTAGAAGTTGAGAAATCTAATGGCTGAAAAAATGTCACGTCATTTAATGAACCCGACCCGCAAAACCGATCCGGTTTCATTAAATGACGTGACATTTTTTCAGCCATTAGACTTCTCAACTTCTAATCACACCCGTGCATACACTCACACAATAACCGGGGCCCTCTTAAGTGTTGGCAAATCCAAATATTGGAAAAAAAAACTTATCCATCCAAAATGAAGAATGCAAACATAACTAACTTGAAATTTTGGTTATAAAAATAAGGGATAAATACAAAATTAATCAATGTGATATACGCAAAAATCGAATTAGTCCTCATGATAAGAAAACTTAAAATTAATCCCTGTGATTTCGGAAAGGGATAAAATCAGTCCCTGATAGAGGACTAATGACAAACGAAAATGGAATCACAGGGACTAATTTTATGTTTTTCTTGTCATGAGGACTAATTCAATTTTTGCGTATATCACAGAGACTGATTTTGTATTTATCCCTAAAAATAAAAATTCAAATTATTTTTTTCTCACCATCAAATCATCTCTTTCTATTACAATAAATATAAAAAATATTCACTTAAATCATATTCTCTTTTCATTTTTTCACTCACTTCTACAAAATTTTATTTTTAAATATATTTTCTCAAAATTCAATAAAACTATAATCTACCTCAATTTTCAAATATTCCCAAAATTTTCAAAAAATCTTGGTTTAAAACACAACCTCGAGTAGATAAAATTCTAACAAAACCAATTAGTTGCCACTTGCCATGACATGTCAAAGTTGAAGGTCTTGAGATAATGAACCCCTCTTATGAACTTTTGGGGATTTGGCATATAATTTGGATGGTTAATAGTACTTTCATAGTTAATCATAAACCCCAAATGCCAAAAAGATAATTATTTAAAGAGGCAAAGACAATATACCGCGCGTCTCCTTGTGTTGTAAAAGTTTATCAATTCTGTTTGAATGTTAAAATTTTGGGGTATAAAGTTGGTGAAAAGTGAAGAAAAAGAAGATTTGAATGAATATTATAATGAAAAAGAATTATTCAATGGGGAGAGATAGATTATTTTGTAATTTTTTTAATAGGCCCATAATTGTGGGGTGCCAAAATATTGGCAATCAACAAAATGTGCTATAACCGAGATAGATCAAAGGGTGAGTCTCAGAAAACTCAATTATTTAAAATAAAATAATTGATCAAATATAAGAAATTTAGCATTGTGGAATATCCATTGAGATTAATTCCTAATTCATAGAACAATAAATTAAAATGAAAGATGATCTTCCCCTAGTTTAGTATAAGGCGAGACACATCTCCAAAAAGTGGTTAAGGGAATTGAACTTGAAATTAAAAAATAATAGAGATCAGAGAGAAGAACAGGCTTCATTAAGTGTTATGTATGATCAGAAGAGAGAGATTTTAATTATTTTACAAGAGTCTAAAAGGAAAAAAAAACTCTACAAATTAATAATTTCCTAATTTTTTGGGATTTTGAGAATGACACAGTAAAATATAAATACAATACAATCACCAATAGAACTCGTACACAATTAAATTTTTTTATATTTAATATAATAACAATACATATAAATTTAGTTTATTTCTAGGTAGTCAGAAAATGTTTTGGATTTTTTCTATTTAAGTGTTTATCCTTTTAATTTTAGCAGGCCTTCTAATATTTTCCTGGTAAATTAATGAATATTGTAACTCATATACAGTTATGATCAGGTTCTAACGTGTGGAATTCGATCTGGACCATCTAATTAAAAATAAGAGTAATTAGGAAACTCGAAATTTTAATTGTGATCATATGAAATTAGATGAAAGAGATCAGGGAGAGAGAGCTGTCCCTAGATGACTACCTAGTTTTAGCGTCCAACCAATTATATGCTTTCTATTCGCACCCACGCACGAAAGAAAAGAAAATCCTAAAGAATATTAAGAATAATTGAATAGAGTTATCAATAAATAAACAAGTAAAAATCCTCTCCCTTCTTTGTACTTGAGAGATTTGGGGTATAGCTTTCAATGGGAAATACATATTTGAGGGGATATAAAAAAAAAGTAACAAAAAACCATTTAAATCCCACATAATATATCAAGCCGTTTCATAGATTTAAAAAGGAAAAAACAATGCTCCATAGCAAGAATGACCTCGTACCTAGTTTTGGACCTCACTAAGAATGTCACTCACGGAATAAAACTTCCCTATAGCTATCTAGTATTGGGTAGGTATTAACATACCCTTCCTTTATATATAAGAGAGCAAAGGAACCCAATTAGATCATAACATTCTCTGCTGTTGTACAAGAGCTTCTCAATTATCCTGTGCAATCTTTTTGTTCACTTCTCTTCTCCTAAAATGGGGCCGTCATCTTTATCTTTATCTTGGGTCCTCAAGCTAATTTTGTTCTCATTCTTTGTCCTGCTTGGTTATTCCTCAACCTGTTTTGCTCAATCGTTACATCCTATTGCTGCCACGTCTTTTCTTGAGCATTACAATCACACCACTATATCGGACTTTCGTGTGGTAAACAGGAGAAAGTTGCTCACATGTCCTGATCCCAATCCTTATCTCGAAATTACTGCGAGTCCAAACTCCATGTCCAATTCACAGTACCTCACAGTTACCGTTACTGGAGTCCTGCAACCTGACAGTAGTGATTGGGTTGCCATGATTTCACCTTCTACTACTGAGTAAGAAACTCATTTTCATGAAAACAAACTATTATCTGATTTTTTTTCTAATTCATAACTTTTGGTGTACCATACTTTGTTTATGTACGTGTTCTTTACTGTCTCAATGCAGTGTAACAGATTGTCCATCAAGTGGGGCTTATTATTTACAGACTGGCGACACTAGTGATCTTCCTCTGCTATGCCAATACCCTGTTAAGGTGAATATTACTAGACATGCCAAATGAGAAATCAATGTTAATTGCTACATATTTTGAAAAGGAATCCGCTTCATATGTGAGATTATTCATTACTGCACAATTGTTTAGAAAAGAAATATAATAGTTACACGGAAGATATACTATATATATGGGTGTAAATCTAGTATAAAAAAAAAGTTGCTTAAAAAGAAAAGCTTAATGAGTAAAATATTTAGAAAGGTCAGATGATACTAGCTATTATATGTCATTATATATTGAAGTAGTTATAAAATGAATTAATATTTTTACAGGAGGAATATTGAGTAGACACCAATATAAGAAAATAAAAGCAGCCCATACCATATACTCGGGCATATTGTAAAGGGACAGCATATATCATTTCGCCCTTGAAATTACATCATTCCCTATAGTCTTTCGAAAGTCGAAGCCCAAATCATTTACAATCGACGTCTGAATTATGACATATATATTGCCATATATATATATGAAAAAAATTGCAGGCACAGTACCTGAGCAACGATCCCAACTATCTGAGTTGCGCGAACACGCAATGCCAGGATGACGCATGCCTCGTTGTCACTTGCATCGGCACCTTGACATTTCACACTGTAAACATAAGAACCGATGTTGAATTTGTGTTCTTCACTGGTGGATTCGACACACCTTGCATCCTTTGTAGGTCAAGTCCTCTGACTTTTGCTAATCCAAACATGCCACTATATGGACATCTCTCAAGTGTAGATTCATCTGGGACTTCAGTAAGTGGCAGAATTTTGCTGTTATTATTTCTTCGCATCAAGATCCAGCTACTGATCACTAGGTCTTATTATAAGAAAAATTAGCAGCAAAAGGGTTTCTGTTTTGCACGCTTACTCGTGAGTTGTGGTGCAGATGAGATTAACATGGGTTAGCGGGGATCAGACACCCCAACAAGTGAATTATGCAAGTGGCATGTCACAAACTTCAGTTGTTACTACATTTACACAGGCGGATATGTGCACCAGTTAGTAATTCTTTTATGTCATAATTAATTTTGTACTGCTACGTACTCTTAAGACTGATCAATGTGTAATGCCAAACTAATTTCATTAATTCTCTATTATGCTTTTTGCCTACAATACTTGTCGATTATCTTAGTT
Source organism: Myrica gale (assembly GCA_963930655.1). NCBI lineage: Eukaryota > Viridiplantae > Streptophyta > Magnoliopsida > Fagales > Myricaceae > Myrica > Myrica gale. Next base: position 5,593,423 of record OZ005602.1, on the reverse strand, counting down.
TTGATTTTTTGTTATGTTCATCAAATTGATTATAGCTTCAGATGTTCCGAGTCCAGCCGTAGACTTCGGATGGCATGATCCAGGATTTATTCATACAGCAGTGATGACTGGACTTCAGCCTTCAAGCACTTTCTCCTACATTTATGGAAGGTGTAGCATCTAGTTTTTTTATAAGACTATTCATGTGGTCCACAACAAAATTTGACCTAACTGTATATGTTTATTTGCTGAATTTTATTGACGCGATGTTACATTATTGTAATACAGTGATTCTGTCGGGTGGAGTAATCAAATTCAATTCCAGACTCCACCTGCTGGAGGATCAGATGCAGTGTATTTCATCGCATATGGTGATATGGGAAAGGCTCCTCTTGATGCTTCAGCTGAACACTACATTCAGGTAGGATGTCATTATAACAAAGGCTCAAATAGTATGTTAACATGTGGAAGTGACCCATATTAAAGAAAATACAAATTGTATTATTGATGCTTTGTTACTAACTATATATAATTGTTTTTCTCATTCTGTTGCTTATATAGCCGGGATCTATCTCAGTGATTAATGTCGTAGCTGATGAAGTGAATTCTGGAAATGTGAACTCCATCTTTCATATTGGAGACATTAGCTACGCAACAGGTTTCTTAGCAGAATGGGAATTTTTCCTTGATCTTATCAATCCCGTGGCTTCCAAAGTTCCTTACATGACAGCGATTGGAAACCATGAGAGGTAACTTCCTCAAACCTACTCCAAATCTCAAATTGGTTATAGAGCAGATATGCCCAAAGAATATATATATAAGTTGATCCTCTAGAAAAGAGAAGTCGAAGATATGATTATTTTTTAATTTGTCGTTCAGGGACTATATAAGCTCTGGATCAGTGTATGTAACTCCGGATTCAGGTGGGGAATGTGGAGTTGCTTATGAAACTTACTTCCAAATGCCGACCTCTGCGAAAGATAGCCCATGGTATTCTATACAACAAGGAAGCGTTCACTTCACAGTAATTTCAACCGAACATGATTGGTCAGTGGGTTCTGTGCAGGTACTAATTAACTCAAGAAGATTGTCTCTCGAGTTATTTTCTTACAATATTCTTTAATGACTCCTTTGTTGTTTGATTATAATTGACATTTCCTAATCTTATGCTACGGGCATATTGGACACCTATAGTATAATTGGATGGCAGCAAACATGGCTTCAGTTGATCGATCAGTAACTCCATGGTTGATTTTTATGGGGTAAGTACACTTCATATTTATACGTCTAAAAATAGAAGGGTCACTATCATATATACCACCGCTATTAGGACATAAATGTACGTTCGTTCGTTTATAATGCTCAAAATAATATTATTTGCCAATTGCAGGCACAGACCCATGTACACATCTTCAAATGCAGACACTAGTGTTGATTCAAGCTTTGTTGATGTCGTAGAACCATTACTACTTCAATACCAAGTAAAGTCAAAGTCCTCTTGTTTAGTTACCAAATCAGATGATTTTATGACTTCTAATTATATGCCTCCTAATATCTAATGTTCGAAACATGAATTAGGTCGATCTGGCTTTGTTTGGGCATGTTCATAATTACGAGAGAACTTGTGCTGTTTACCAAGGACAATGCTTGGCAATGCCTACAAAAGATGCAAATGGGGTTGATACTTACGATAATAGCAATTACAATGCCCCTGTTCAAGTAGTCATTGGCATGGCTGGCTTTGCCTTGGATGACTTCACAACTGATGTAAGCTGCAGCTTCTTCCTTACCTCCCTCTCCTAAAAGATGCACTGGTGATTTCTTTTTGAGCAAACGTACATGGAATTTACCTTCTTTTTTTGTTCAACAACAGTCAAATAGCTGGAGCTTAGTGAGGATTTCTGAATTTGGTTATGTCAGAGTGAGCGCAACAACTAATGATCTATCTTTCGAGGTTCGTGTGCTCCTTTTTAAAGTTTTGAGTACAAATTCATGTCACTTGTGTTTTACTTAATTATGTGGTGGTTGTAGTACTATATACCCGGAAAATGTTTTCATGGGATGGGAGAGTTATCACCCATAAAAGTCCTTCACAATCCATCTTTTTAATGTTGAACTAGACATATTTGGAATTAAAGACAATAAACTCTACGAGTTTGATCTTTCACATGTGTATGTGCATATTTGTCTCAAACTACTTTATCTCTATTTTTGCAGTTTGTGGACTCTAGCACGAGAAATGTTGAGGATAGCTTTCACATCACCAAATAGCTAAAACCTTTCTACAGATAGAGGGAGAGGGAGAAGAAGGGAGACGTCGTAGCTCATCCTCCCTAGCTAAGAACCTCCCTAAGATCTTTTTTGCAAATAAAACCTTCGTCTCTTCTGTCGAAAAAATAATACAAGCTTCAGACATTTTGTTTTTTTACTACAAGAGTACCATCTTTTCAATGGTACAAATTTTGATTTAAAGTTCAACCAAAATAATTCATGGAAGAGAGTACTAGTTTTGGAGCGGGAAGGGACGTTACTCCCACTGTGTAACCTATTGTGCATTCCTTCAATGAATTAGAAAGCAATATCAATGTTGAGTAAATTGAATCTTTCCTTCGCAGATTATCTGAAGTACGAATTTTTAATGCATAGCCTCCCACACAAAGAAAGAGACTTTCAAAGGGCACTTCGACCGCCACACTCCTTTCCAAGGAAAGGTCAATCTTCTCCTACTAGCAATGGAAGAGTACATGGACTTAACCGAGAACAAACCATTTTGAGAAGAAGTCTAAAGGATCGTATCTTCCTCCCCTCTCCTAAGCACTGACCCATATAGCACGGAGAAAAACGCGGAGAATTCCTCCAACTCCCAATCATTAGCCGCCCTGACAAAGGAAACATTCCACACAACACGATCATCATTCCCCTCCAGACAATCTGCCACCATAGTCTCCTTATTACGAGCCAAAGAATAAGCTACCGGAAAAGACAAAGACAAAAGATTATCACCACACCACACATCGTGCCATAAACTAACCCTTTCACCACTCCCCACCACAAATCTAATATGCTGACTGAAGAAATCCCACCCTTTGCAAATATATCGCCACAAGCTAACTCCATAAGGTCCCGGAATACAACGAGATCGCCAATAACCCCCACAACTCCCATATTTTGCAGCAATGACAAGCCTCCAAAGCTTATCCCTCTCATGAGCAAATTGCCACAACCACCTACTCAAAAGAGCCCTATTAAACATAGATAATCTCCGGATCCCCAAACCCCCACTATGAGGAGGAGAACACACCATCTCCCACTTCACAAGATGGAATTTATGCACATTCTCATCGCTGCCCCAAAGGAAATCCCTCTGAATCTTTTCCAACCTCTTAGCCACTGCAACCGGAATTGGGAATAGAGAGAGGAAATAAGTTGGAAGGCACGAAAGAATAGATTTAATAAGAGTATGTTTATCCCCCTTAGAAAGATACATTCTCTTCCACCCTGCTAGCCTCCTCTCCATCAGTTCGATAATCCCATCCCATATGTGTGCACACTTGAAACTAGCCCCCAACAGAAGGCCCAAATATCTCAATGGAAGCGAAGACAGCCCACACTCCAAAATACCTGCCAATTCCTGAACATTGTCAACCCTGCCAATAGGAATAATCTCAGATTTTGACAAATAAATACGAAGGCCCGAAACCGCCTCAAAACACAAAAGAAGGCATCTGAGACTCCTAAACTGACTCGCATCAGCTCCACACAACACCGAAGTATCATCCGCGAAGAGCAAATGAGAAATGCTCAGGCAACCCCGTGATCCACTGCCAACCATGAACCCCTCTAATCTCCCACGTTCAACCATTCTCCCCAACATACGGCTAAAGGCTTCCATGACAATCACGAACAAAAGGGGATAAAGAGGATCCCCTTGCCGTAAGCCACATGAGCTTCCAAAAAATCCTTCCGGGCAACCATTAACAAGCACATAAAATTTCACCGACAAAATGCAGAACGAGATCCACCTACACCATTTTTCACCGAAGCCACATCTCCGTAGAAGGTACAAAAGAAACTTCCAGTTCACATGATCATAGGCTTTCTGAACATCCAACTTGCAAAACATTCCCGGCACCCCAAATCTCATCCTCGAATCGATGCACTCATTAGCAATGAGCACCGAGTCCATAATTTGTCACCCTCTGACAAAAGCGCTTTGATAAGGTGAAATAATATTATCAAGAACAAGCTTCAGCCTATTAGCCAGCACCTTGCCTAAAATCTTATAAACGCCTCCAACCAAACAAATAAGACGAAAATCCTTAAAATCAACCGCCCCATGCTTCTTGGGAATTAGGACAATGAAAGAAGAGTTCAGACTACAAACAAACCTCCCGTCCAGAGCAAACTCATTAAACATCGCAATAACATCCATCTTAATAATTCCCCAACAAGCTTGGTAAAAGGCTAAGGAAAAACCATACGAACCCGGCGCCTTATCACCATTGAGACTACGAACCACTCCCGTCACCTCCTCCACATCAAAAGGCCTCTCAAGCCACTCCGCATCATCTCCTGAAATACTCTCAAACTCCACCCCATCCAAAGTGGGGCGCCAAGCAAAAGGCTCTTCAAATAAAGAAGAGTAAAAGTCCACAATCTCCCTAGAAATCTCCACTGGATCCTCCACAATACCTCCAATCTCGAAATCAAGTTCGCCCTCTTATTAGAATTGGCCACCCTATGAAAGAACTTAGTACACCGATCTCCCTCCTTAAGCCACAGAGCCCTAGACTTCTGCCTCCAGCACGTCTCCTCCATAGAAATCAAATTTTCCAACTCCCTATAGACCTCCAACCTCCTCTCCCTTCTTGCCTCATCAATCATACCCCCCTCATCCAAACCATCAAGATTCGCAAGCTCAACCATGAGATCTGACTTTCTAACACCTAAGTCTCCAAACACCTCTCGATTCCACATCCTAAGATTCTGTTTCAAGGACTTCAATTTCGAATGAGGAACAAAGCTCGGAGAACCCTTAAAAATAAAACCCTCCCACCATTCCTTAATCAACTCCACAAACCCATCCACCTTAAGCCACATTTTTTCAAAGCGGAACGGCTTCCTCGAGCCCCCAAATCTGCCACTTTCCAACACGATCAGGAAGTGGTCCGAGAACATACGTGGCAACCTTTTTTGTACAAGATCTGGGTACACCGAGTCCCATCCCGAGCTAACAAGGAAATGGTCAAGCTTAGACCAAGACTGAGACGATCTACCATTAGACCAAGTATACAAACCTCCAACCAACTCTATATCCATGAGCCCAAGATCACCAATAAAATTCGAAAACTCCAACATAACACTCCTATAACCCCCACCCCCGACCGCTCACTAGGATAGCGAGTCACATTAAGATCTCCCCCAATGCACCAAGGTAAATTCCACCAACTCTGAACCCCCACCAACTCATCCCACAAAATCCTCCTACTACAATCCGCGTTAGGACCGTAAACACCTGAAAATATCTATTGCACCCCATCCTCGATGTTTTGGAAAATCAACGATAAGGAGTACAAGCCAACACAAGACTCAACCACCTCCAAAATACGGGAATCCCAAAGACACAATATACCACCCGACGCACCATCAGCCTCCAAACAGCACCATTTAACGTGGGGCCCTCTCCACAACCTTCTCACCAAATCCTGGGACACCTCAACAATTTTAGTTTCTTGAAGACACACTAAATCTCCTTTCCACTCTCTTAACAAATTACCAATATTCAAACATTTATTCCTATCATTCAATCCCCTCACATTCCAACAAATGATTCTTGGCATCATAGAGAAATCACAACGGCCCTCCTCTCCTTCCTTTTCCTTCTTGAACCAGAAGCACCCCTATCATAATTTACAGAGCACTCCAAAGCTTTCAACTCCCTACCCATCTTGCTTCCCAACATGCCCGAAGACCTACTGTCATTACCCCTCTCCATCTTCAAGGCAGCAAATAAATTCATTAATTCAGACTCATACCCAACACACAAGACCCCGACCAGATGCCGAAAGGACGAAACCATCTCCAAGACCCATTTCGAAGGTTCACTCACCCCCTCACCCTCAACTCTATCTGCCACAGGGTAAACAACACTCACAGGTTCATCACACCCCTCATTAACCCCTTCCTCAAAACAAACCATTTCTCCTCCAGAAGACAGACCCAACTCCGATAATGCATTAGAAAAGGAATCAGGGGGATTCAAAAACTCTACCTCTGTTATGGTAGGAGAACCCATACCCGAAGGCAGCACCAGATCGTCCTCCGCAACAGCAACCGAAAGCTCACCCCCCACACCAGAGCCAGCTGAAGGAACCAAAGCTCCACACATCCCCTTCACCAAAATATCACTGGACCCATTATCGGTAGACCCCAAAGTGGCATGAGGCACCCCACTTCCACCACAACCCATGTCAACTGCACCAAGAGGCTCGAGATCCATAAGTCTCCTTGCCGGTGACCCAACGACCAGAACCGAGGCCTCCGGAGCCGCCACCGCCGTCACAAGGCACGCGGGATTCGCCTCCCTCTTCGCCTGCGATGCGTCGACCAGAACAGGGACCACCGGAACCTCCAGTGCCCCCACTGAGCCCTCGGGAGTAGCCTCCCCCTTCGCCGGCGCCGGCTGGTCCTCCTCCGAGATGCCCACGACAGAGTCGGCAGGAAACTTACCAACGAAACCAGGCCCGGTCGATGAAGGAAAGTCATCGACAAGGCGAGCCATGTCGCGTGGGAATGATGGACTAATGGCTGAACGAGGAGGAATGGGCCCAGAGCCCATACCGTGCATATCCAATCCCCCCTCTAAATTTGATGATCTCAACCCATGAGGATACGGGCCATTGACGTCAACTAAAAGTTGTTGGGCTTGTGTCGGTTTGTCATGGAGATTGAAGCCACAAAATAAGCAGGCAATGGGGGCCTTGAGTCCACCTTCGCATTATTAAAGCTCGCCAGCTCGATAATACGATTGAGCTCACTTTTCATTCGCATTAAATGCGCCCAAAACAGGCTTGCAGACCCAGCCGACACATCAGGCGCCCCTAGCTCATTATTACTATTAGAAGACGTGATTCTTCTGCCCGAGACTGCATGCGGCAACATAGGCACTGCAACAGTCGGCCGCGAGATCTTGTTGCCAGTGCCCGCCTTGCAACCGCTAGACTCCCTAGCTTCCACCGTCCTCATCTCCGGAGCACCACCCTGAGCCACATGAGCTAAGGAAATGCCCTTCCTTAATGCCGATCCACCAGAGCCCACCCTCCTACGATTAAGCATGCCTAGAACTGAGATCAGTTCTTCACACACCAGGGCAAACGCCTTCCACCCCCCTCTCTTTCTTCCTTCTGGAATGATCACCGCCCCACGTCTACGTCTACGTCGATCTCCAAACTCTGCAAGAACGACGTAGCTGCCATTCTTGTTAGAGCAGCATTGAGCCAAGAATGCCCGTGTAGCCTCATTGAATTTCTCGGAAAAATCTCTAACTTTCGTTGAATCCGCCAGATTACCAAACAAATTAGCCAACCACACAATCCCGTATCTACCAAAGCGAATCGAGCTCTGAGCCTTCCTACTCCGCTCCGAGAGAGTAACGGTACCAGCCGAACTAACCGAAAACTGAAGAGACTTAGCTTCAATCGATAACCTACGCACAAACGCCATTTGCTAATTAAAACTCTTCTTCTTCTTAAATCAAAGAAACCACTATCAATACATCAAAGAGCCAACTCCCTGATCTCATCACCTACTGCTTCATTTGGATGAAGGCACCCACACCGACATACATATTAATGGTACTATTTGGAGAATGCATGGACATATCTTCACCCATGTAAAGATGTTGCAAATGAATTTCTTGTGATTCAGTTATATGTATCTCATGCATTTACCTCTAAAGACAACTGTCATAATCAATTTGGTTTCATATTTGAGAAGAAGTATGCTGGGGAAACTTTTTTGATAGTTGTTTACTCCACAAGTTGTCCCGTAAGTTACTGTTCCTTAACAAGTAGGAGTTTTTGTGTCCCTGGAGAATTAGAGCTCTCTGCTGATAATGGCAGTACCTTGCAAGGTTTGAGACTGCAGGCAACGATATCTATAAACGGATTCATTTGTCCTTAGTCTATTATCAAGCAGTGAAAATACGAGAAATCTAAGTAGGCCATTAAAGCTTAATATTCACTCATGTCTACAATTTTGTTATGGAGCCTAATGGTGTCAGGACGTTATACAAAACTCATCATGATTTGCTCTTGGTTTAGGCATTAGGAACCTACAGAGTTATCAAGAAAGCTTTTTTAGTTAATTAATATTTTCAGGCTTAAGAGAATATACAATTCCACTTAATTTAAGCGGGTGATGCTTTGGAGTATTCCAATCTATTGCTCTCTGTTCTGTTCTAGCCTTACTCTAACTAGACCATATCAGCTACGAAGTCTTCCTGTCTATCAGTTCAATAGCCGTGTTCTAAGCCTTAGCTGTTGACAATGCTGGTTAAAGCTTAACCTTTCTACTAGTAAATCAACTATATGCAAACTCCTCTAGCCCAAGTCTCCTGCATTATTGTAGGTGTAACCTCCTCAAGTCTCTTGCATTGCAGGGAGATGCAACCTTCTCTTGTTTGTTATTTCTTTAATGTGTTCGCCTAGACACTCAGAGAGAGGGCAGATGGTATCTGGGTGCACGAATGTGCTTGCTCGTGTCTTTTGGTCTGCCTGGGTTCTTTAATTTGCTAATTGAAGGCTCACCTATTTGTATGTTCTAGTTGCTGAATTTATGGACTTCTTTTGATAGCTGGAATTGTTTGACTTACTGTTCAGGGATTTTAATATGATTTCAACTTGCATATCTTATCATGCAAGAGTTTTTCCTCCTAAACTATGAATTTATTATTTCCTTCGAAAATGTTACTGAACTTGCTGATTACAGCCAAATTTTGCACCAGCTCTAGTTAGGGTGCCTCAAGAGCTGCTTGATTTGTATTTTATCAAATAGTCATGAATCAGTAGCCAAAGTTAGGACCGTAAGAGTGACTTGTGGAGATTGTAGGGCTCATCTATTTGGATTAAGGGAAATTGCAGTTCCAGGATCCATCTTGTGAGCTGCTTTTTTATGTTGAAATCAGTTAGCTATGGCTATATCCTATATCTGATGAATTATACTGGTTTTTCGTTTCCTTTTTTTTCAGTACACAGATGAAGAGGTTGAACATTGTTATGACGAATTTTACGAGGATGTGCACACAGAGTTCTTGAAGTTTGGAGAAATTGTGAATTTTAAGGTAATTGACTGCTGTGGATGTGTTGTTTTACAAAACTATGTCTATAAAATCTTCTCACCTCATCTTGGGATGCTGTGTTTTGGACTATGGAGGAAAATAACAGCTTTCTGTCTGTTGAACAATTTGTTATGGACAATAAATATGATTTTTTTTGTGCTAAATGCTGGAAAGTATGGTTTTCACGGTGTTCTAATATAGTTGCATATGTACATATATCTATTTAGGTCTGCCAGAGTGAAGTATACCTGGAAGAATCAGCAGCCTTTTAGCCATGTAGGATAGTGGACTCTAATTGTGGATGTTGGAAGTTATATTCACATTACGAAATTATTTGTCTGTACTCTCTCTCTCTCTCTCTCTGTGACAGCGCGCACACGCGCACACACACACATATTTTATGTGTCCATGTGAAAATGTTCCTGGAAAGTACAAGAAAACCCTTCTCAAAGGCTTTTGCTATTCTTTTGGAGTATGCCTAAGCTTTTCTCCTATCCTCAGAAGGAAAGCTTAGGGTCTATTGTTTGGAATAATCTGGGCCTGAAGCTTGCCTTTTCTGAGTTGTTTCATGGTTTTTGATCTTAGAGTAACAAAGGTCACATTTTTTTCAGGTGTGTAGAAATGGTTCATTCCACTTGCAGGGAAATGTCTATGTACAGTATAAGTCATTGGATTCTGCGGTTCTTACGTTTAATTCTATCAATGGTCGTTACTTTGCTGGCAAACAGGTATTTTATTGGCTTCAAGTGTGATTCTCTTCAATACGGATACCTTATGCATGTATGCTGTCTTCATGAGTCTATTTATGTCCTTAAAACAGGCCCCACCAGCCTGGTACATGAAGCTCAGCCACTTTCTTCTTCAAGATTTAGGGGACATGATATTTATTGTTTCCACCCTACAAACTCTGCATGGCGTTTCTTCTTTCCTTCCCTCTGTCTGTACGGATTTGTGTTTCTGGGTACCTTTGACCACAAAACTGTTTTGCGTTTGACAGATGAGTATCTGGCGTAATTTGAATAACATTGGAATCTAACTTTTGGAGTATTGTTTTTGCGTGCATAATGTGCAGTGTCTTCCATGTTTACTTGTATTTATCATAAGATCTATGTGCTTTTAGTAAGTCTATGGCGTTACATATAAGCATGGACAGCTCTTGACCATCTAATTAGTTCTTGGCCCAATGCAAATGTTCTTATGTGTGTTTGCACATGTATTTTTTCAGTTGTAGTCTCTTGTGGAATGGTTTCTTGATCTTTGTCTCAATTTTGGCAGGTAAGATGTGAATTTGTCAATGTGACCAGATGGAAGGTTGCCATCTGTGGGACTATATGAAGTCAAGGTTCAAGGTACCTCAAGCCCCTCATTTCTCTTCTTTCTGTTTTGGCATTATCATACTCTTTATTAGTTTTCATTGGTTCCATTATGCTTTTTCTTTTTGATTGGAGATGTTCTGAAATTTTTTCTGGTAGATAATGAAAGGACATACCTTTCTTGTTATATCTTTGCAGACTTGTTCTCATGGAACTGCTTGCAATTTTATCCACTGTTTCCGCAATCCTGGTGGTGATTACGAATGGGCTGATTGTGATAAAACACCCCCAAAATATTGGTTGAGAAAGATGGCTGCTTTATTTGGTTGTTCTGATGAAGATGGATACGAGAAACACGTGGAGCAAGAAAACTTGAAGAAGTTAAGGTTATGTTTGTTTAATATCTCAAAAACTTCTCACTCACTTTTTCATCAATTTCAATACATTTTCACCAATCTCAATAATTTTTTCATCAATTCCAATACCTTTTCACCAATCCTAATAACTTTTTACAAATTTCAACAACCTTTAACTAACATGGACAGGTGTGCTTTTGGTTTTAGCAATAGATTTTTTTTTTGTTTGATAGATGAAGTTGCAGTAACTGGTTTTTGTGAAATCTTTTATTTTGAACGACCTTCTGAGATTCAACTTTTTAGTACTCCCCATAGTTTATTCCACACTTCCAACTAAATGGACCAGAATAAGTAAATTTTTTTCAACCATTGGAAACATCTTTTGTTTTTTCCGACTTTGTCATTCAAAGTTAAATATGATCTAGTATACCATTCCTAAAAACCTGCCAGACCATTGGATTGATTAAGAGGTTCTAAGATTGGGAGACAGGACAATAAGCTATAGCTCAAATGGCACCTCCCCACTATTAGAAGTGAAGTCTAAGTGGTGGTTCAAAGACCACAGGTTGCATGGATTAGTGTTAATTACCAATAGAAGAGAATCGGAAGAAAGGGACTGATCCTGTTAGATCTCATCGTTATTTCCTAGAAGAAATAGCCGGTAGAAGGCTGCACTTTTGGTTGGCTAGTTTGTACATGTAGGTTCATATAATGTTCAGAAATAACAGCCCTAGACTATGGATACAAAAAATTTATCCTTATGCACGTAAGAAATCAAATTGGTTGGTAGAAAACAGTAGCTGATGATAATTTTGGTCTGTAAACTCTATAACAAAATATTCAAGTCTGTGGCATCTTTTCCTGGTGTTGGAATATATTGGTTTTGTTTATTCGGCCTATGATTGTGAAGTCCTTTGGGTCATTACTTTTTCTCCATTTAAAATGAAATCCAAGTCCTTTAGGCAAAGATTGTCTTCCAGCTTTGGTGCTATTAATGTTGACTAGTAAATGGTACAATTCTTGATATGAACTTCCTGTTCATTTTTGTCAGCCAACTCTGCTGTATCACACGCATAGCAAGTCAGTCTATCCATTGAGAGTTTGCATATCCAGTCATTTAGGGTTATTCCATCTTTTAATATTTTCCTGAATATGCACAGCAGATATCGCTCAAGAAGACCAAAATCCAAAGAGACGGACTGCTTGAAGACCAGAACTCGTGATGCTGATCCTGATGGTGAATTGTTGGATAAGGATGGAGGTAGAGGCAGATGCAGAGATGGGCATTTTGGAAGTGCGAGGAAATACTCAAGAGAGCAGAACAGGGATTTCAAGCACAGAACACGTGAAGTTGAATCAGAGGGAGATTGGTCAGACGGAAATGGAGATAGAGAAACTTACAGAGGTCACTCTAGGAAAGGCTTAAGACACAGCAGAAAAGCTAAATACCTGAATGATGATCGTGAAGACCAAGAAAGAGTGGTTGAAGATTGGTCAGATAGGGATGGAGACAGAGAAACATGTGATGCTGGCATGACCAGAAGTTCGATTTGCCAGAGGACAGTGGATCATGGGAATGGTGAGAATGCGACTCATGATAGTGATGGAGAGTGGTCACATAGGGACAGAGACACAGACAGGCACCATAGGAGGAGGAAAAGGTCGAGAAACCAGAGCAAAGAGGAACATCATGATGATCATGGAGAAAGCAAGAACAAGAATTTCGATCCTGGAGAGTGGTCAGATAGAGACAACAATCGAGTCAGACACCGTAGTAGAAGGCGAAGAAGCTCAGGACAGGACAGAAAAGTTTCAGAAGTCTCAGGTGGTCGTGGGAACAGCCCAAGCAGAGCTGATGATAGTGGTTGTATATATGATTCGTCTGGCAGTGATCGAAGAAAACACCATAGTCAAGCAAGCAAACATGGCAGGCCTAGGAATGAAGTGTCAGATTTCTCATATGACGAAGGGAAACCGACAAAAGAATTGCAAGGTAAAGTTGCCAATGGGGAACCCAGTGTAGAAAAATCTGGTCTAGAAAGAGTCTTCATGCATTGGAGTCCTGAGTCCAGCAGTTCGGGTCAGTTTGCTGGGAGATACGAACCATGTGGTCTTGATTTAGTAGACAAATCTGGCAAATATGTTGATAAGCGGGACCGTTGGGAACCTGATCAAGTTTCACTTTGAATTACTAGAAACTTTAGAAGAAAGGCCACAAATGCTGAGAGTTTTGGGATAGGTTGATAGTCTTAATCTTATGTTGCATATAATTTTCTTGTGATTTTTCAACATGTTCCTTGCATCTTCTCCAATTCAGAGTTTTCCAGGGTCAACATCCTCAGGTTCATTTTAAGGAGTTACAGTCCACCTATATAGCTTAATTCTCACCTCTTCCTTTACTAGCATTGAATGAGCTTCCACAGAAAATACACATAATGACCCATTGGTAATCTAGATGACGATTAGCACTCTGGATTACACGAGGAATGACTGTATGTGCAATTGATTACTCTGTCTGTGGTCTTGTTTTCAAAATTTGTATGAAAACAAGTAAAAAGAGCAGAAGCAACAGAGAAGAAAGAGATTGCACAATTTTCTGTATGTGCAATTGATTGAAGTACGGAAATACAACCTGAGAAGGCACGAAAATACAAGCCAGCCAAATAATACACGTAAGAATAGACAAAGCAAAAGAGAGATAAAAAAAAGATGAGTCGTTGGTGACTCAGCAGCCATGATCCTGTAGGGACGAAGACGACTTTGCATGTCGTAATACCCACGGCAAGCTGGAGAATAGATATTCCATATGCCCAGCTTGGAAAGATGCGAGAAAAGAAAAGCAGAAGACAAGGCATTGGTGAATATATCGGCCAGCTGTGATAAGATGCCAACGTGAAATGGTTGAAGGAGTCCAACGTGGATCTGATCGCATAGAAGATGACAGTCAAGTTCGATGTGTTTCGTCCGTTCGTGAAACAAAAGATTGAAGATTGGCTGCTATATGGAGAGCAGTCTGGTTATCGCAGTAAAGAGCAACGGCGTGAGGATGTGGAACCTGAAAATTGGTGAGGAGGAACCGTAGCCAGGTGAACTCACAACTAGTGCTTGACATGTCCTGATACTCTGCTGCTCGGATGAGCTCACAGCTGGTGTTTGTCATGACCTGATACTCTGCTTCAGCAAAGGATCGGGAAAACAATGCTTTGTTTATTAGTGTCATGAGATGAGCGATTGGTCAAGAAGAATATCGAGTAGTGTGAATCAGGGCAGAGGCCCAGTGAGAATCACAGTAGGCTCGAAGGGAGAGAGAAGAAAAAGGTGAAAATGAAGAGGTGAGAGAGATAGTAACAAGAGACAAGAGATTTTAAGTGGTTCGGTCTAGAAGACCCACATCCAATGTGAAAGTCCTCTATGGCTGTATTTTGTATTATGAATCTATGTAGATTACAATTGAAGATCGAGATAATACAAAAAACATAATAGGAGAATATATTATATATTTAAATTTGAATATCTACATTTGAATTTGAATCTTCATAACAATATCAAATATCAAATTTTTATCTGAAGGTGATTTTGCTCCCTTGCTGATTTTTGCTCCTTTGCTAAACAAATTTTTTTTTTTTGAATTTGATCAGACCTTAAAATCATATTATAGGCACACGACCTTAAATACAGGCTGAAAGTGATCGGACCTTGAAATCATAAGCACACGACACTTGCCAAACATATCTCTGTACTGTCTTTTTTTCTCTCTTTCACTTACCTATTTTTTTCTCTCAAATGGAGATTTGCTGTAAGTATAGCAGAGGTGAAATTCACCAACTTTTAAGGATGCGGAATTTTGTTGCTTTGATACATGCATCGATTCATATTGGATGATCTGTGCACGTAGCAAAAGCAAATAACAAAATAAGTTTTGCATTGGCACAATCTCTTATAAGATTCCTCTGTAATCCTAATGCTGTCGATTTCTAGGTCCTTTGGATTCAAGATCCAACGTTTCAATACTTAGTAGAACCCGACATGCCGTTGTTATGGGGTTTGGTTTGTGAAAGACAATTTACATATATATAGACAAGAAAGATTCATCGATCAGGATGTTCTGCGCTTTAAGTTCATGCAATAGAAATATCTCGATGCCACTATGAATAGGAGGAGAAGAACAAATTCAAGGACCTTCGGGAGACAAATAAAAGCACGAGTATGTAATTATAGCATCATTGACCCTATAAGATGTGTAGATCCATTTCTCCTTCCCCAAATTAACCAAGAAAAAAGAGTGTGTGTGTTATAGCATGAGTTGAATTTTCTCTTCT
This sequence comes from Myrica gale, assembly GCA_963930655.1. Classification (NCBI taxonomy): domain Eukaryota; kingdom Viridiplantae; phylum Streptophyta; class Magnoliopsida; order Fagales; family Myricaceae; genus Myrica; species Myrica gale. The sequence goes on along the minus strand of OZ005602.1, from coordinate 5,578,119 downwards.
CCCGCGTTGCATTGACATATATAGTTGTCCTAAAGGTTGAAACAAATTGAAATAAGCATATGGGGTTGGAGACTAGCAGGCGCCATATAGAAATAAGTGGATATGATATCTGTTGTTCCCTTTCTTTTTATTTTTGGCTGTTGATTCTATTTTCTTCTGGTACCATACAGTCTTTCCAAAGATGCCCAGCTTCGGAGCTAATGAAATCAATATGTTTTTTTCACATATGTGATATGATTCTTTCTAATTTGTTGTCTAAATTAAATGGTTCGATGTGAATATAAAAAATATATAAATTTGTGAATGTTTAAAATTAAATTTATTGATGAATTTTATTTTATTTTGTTTTGTTTAAATAAGGGATAGTAAGTACGTGTATTTTAATATTTTTAATACTTTTACTCTTTAATTTTTGATATTTTAATTCTAAGATACTTTTTACATTACATAAAGAATATGAGTCGAAGTAATAACGAGAATCTTTCTAATGGAACGTCTTTCACAATCATTAGAGTGATAGTTCACTGATAGACAGAGAGATAAGTAATTCAACTCAGAATTTGTATAAAAAATGTTAAAATTTATATTAAAAAAATTTGTTAGAGTTAGTAAAAAATTGTTGAAATTTGTGAAAAAATCGATCTGAAAATATGTAAAGTGTGTTGGGTAAACCATGGCGACTTTATAATTTATGGAATTGAACCACTAATCATGCCAAATTTATAGAATTGAACCGCTAATCATATCAACTAAGGTTATGTTTGTGTTGTAAAATTTTTGGTATTGGATTTAGTGTTAGTATTGAGTTTAGTGAAAAAGTGAAGAGAGAGTTAATTTTGTTTATTTTTTGTAGTGAATAGTTATGATTTAATGGAAGAGAGAGAGATTATATTTGTGTATTTTATTGTGAATTGGTGAAATATTTTATAAATTTTTTTGAACAAACGCAACCTAAGACAGAAAACTTGGAAAGGGGGTTATTTATTTTATCGTACAGCCTTGAAAGCGAAGTTTTTTATTTTATTGTACGGAGGGGCCCTCCTGAAATCGTGTTGAAGACAACATATGGTTTGATCGCCCTTTTCCGTGAACCAATTATGTCCAAATGATCTTGTCTGGTTAGCAATGGAGTTTTGTTTCAACAAACTCTTAAAGAGTCTTATCATTGCACTAGAACCGATGGACACTTAAAAGAAAACCAAAATAAATGGCATTCAATCAAGAACAGGAGAACACTGGAAAGAGCCCCCGAAGAAGTCCAAGAAAAACATGATAGAAAACAAGATTTCGCAACCCTACTCAAATGCTGACAGCACAATCACTCAGTAAAGTTCACTTTCCTTGTGTGTGTGAATCACAGAGTCCGCGGTCGGGTAGGAGACACAAGTCAGCACGTAACCTGCTTTCATTTGATTGTCATCAAGGAAAGAACCATCAGACTGATCCACCGAGCCTGACTCCATCTTCCCGGCACAAGTAGAGCAAGCCCCAGCCCTGCATGAATAAGGAAGTTCAACTCCTGCACTCTCGGCTGAATCTAGGATGTACTCATCATCGGGCGCCTCAAACTCATTCTCTTCACCATTTGGCCCTATTAGCTTAATCTTGTATGCTGCCATGGCGGATGCTCTGAAAGAGGGAGATGCTTTCAAGCCAAAAGCTTTGGAAACGCTTTTTACAGATCCCAGAGAGAATGGGCGGCTGATAATGGTACTGGTCAAACGGTTCTGAGGTGCAGTTCTAAACACGCAACTTGAAGGTAGTTTCACAGCTGACATGATTACCCTGAATCCACAGAGCAATTGTCAGCTGGTTTAATAACTAACTGCCCACCCAGTACTGGAACTTCAAATAATGCCAAAAAAAACCATATTACAATCTATATTAATTGCATTACCACGAGAACAAACGGAATAATATATACAACCTACCAATCAAAAGAAACTGACTGGAAAAGAATTAGCAAGTATGAATTGCTCAAGCAATATAAGGAGGGCTAACTATAAGCAATACATGGATCCTAATTGCATTCCTACACCTGTCAAAGAGCTAATCCATTACACGCAAAGTATACGACTGTACATATTACAAATCCAAGATACAAGGAAAAACTCATACTTCATCAAAAAAAGTGAGAAAATAATAGGCAGATCACAAAGTCAACCCCTTTCCATGAGGATAGAAAGGGAGCAATTGCTTTTCAATCTTGAACTATGTTTCCAAGAACAATCGTAATGCAAATGGGTGAACATCCTCGAAGACAAGGGGAGATATTTTGTATGCCTCTTAAAAACTCACAACAAAATGGAACCAAACTTTCCATTGTGTAAGAAAAGGGCAGTTGATGTCTGGAGCACTATGAGAAGAAGCAAGCTAAAGGCTCTCCGCTCTTCACTCGAGGCTCCATTTTGTAACCTTCTGATAGAAACAGTCAACCTATGTAACCAACACCTATGTGCCATCTGAAACTAGACTAAACTCACAACAAAATGGAACCGAACTTCCCATTGTGTAAGAAAAGGGCAGATGATGTCTGGAGCACTATGAGAAGAAGCAAGCTAAAGGCTCTCCGCTCTTCACTCGAGGCTCCATTTTGTAACCTTCTGATAGAAACAGTCAACCTATGTAACCAACACCTATGTGTCATCTGAAACTACACCAAACTCACAACAAAATGGAACCGAACACCAATCTTGAAATATGTTTCCAAGAACAATCCTAATGCAAATGGGTGAACATCCTCGAAGACAAGGGGAGATATTTTGTATGCCTCTTAAAAACTCACAACAAAATGGAACCAAACTTTCCATTGTGTAAGAAAAGGGCAGTTGATGTCTGAAGCACTATGAGAAGAAGCAAGCTAAAGGCTCTCCGCTCTTCACTCGAGGCTCCATTTCGTAGCCTTCTGATAGAAACAGTCAACCTATGTAACCAACACCTATGTGCCATCTGAAACTAGACTAAACTCACAACAAAATGGAACCGAACTTCCCATTGTGTAAGAAAAGGGCAGATGATGTCTGGAGCACTATGAGAAGAAGCAAGCTAAAGGCTCTCCGCTCTTCACTCGAGGCTCCATTTTGTAACCTTCTGATAGAAACAGTCAACCTATGTAACCAACACCTATGTGCCATCTGAAACTACACCAAACTCACAACAAAATGGAACCGAACACCAATCTTGAAATATGTTTCCAAGAACAATCCTAATGCAAATGGGTGAACATCCTCGAAGACAAGGGGAGATATTTTGTATGCCTCTTAAAAACTCACAACAAAATGGAACCAAACTTTCCATTGTGTAAGAAAAGGGCAGTTGATGTCTGGAGCACTATGAGAAGAAGCAAGCTAAAGGCTCTCCGCTCTTCACTCGAGGCTCCATTTTGTAACCTTCTGATAGAAACAGTCAACCTATGTAACCAACACCTATGTGCCACCTGAAACTAGACTAAACTCACAAGAAAATGGAACCGAACTTCCCATTGTGTAAGAAAAGGGCAGTTGATGTCTGGAGCACTATGAGAAGAAACAAGCTAAAGGCTCTCCGCTCTTCACTCGAGGCTCCATTTTGTAACCTTCTGATAGAAACAGTCTACCTATGTGACCAACACCTATCTGAAATCTAAAAATAGACTGTCTGCTGAGTCAAAGTCCTCAGCATTGGCTCTAACGCACATAAGACTCTTTTCCCCAAGGATAATACAGATAAAACAAAGGTAACCAATTATTGTACAGAAAGCAGCAAACATTTGACTGACGCACACAGGCAGCTGTGACCATGTACCATGGCGCATGGCATATAATATCCTAGATTTCTTCTTATATATGATCTTTTTTTATTCCATGATGGCCAGTACAGAATTGCACCAATAAGTTCACACCATAAGGCCACAGTAAAATGGTTCAGATGTATCATCTAAACCTGCAGCCTTCTTATATATGATCTTTTTTTATTCCATGATGGCCAGTACAGAATTGCACCAATAAGTTCACACCATAAGGCCACAGTAAAATGGTTCAGATGTATCATCTAAACCTGCAGCCTACAATATGTTTGCCAATTGGTAACATAGTTACTAATGGCTACCTTTCAGTATGCCGCACCATGTAGAACACCCATAGTTTTTCCTTGGCCCCCCAAAAAAAAAGTATGTTTTCCATCGGGTTAAGATCAATTAGTTGCCAAGTGCGAACTAATATCAACACCTTGTCTTTATCTGAAGTAAATAGCCTCCTCTAATTCAAAATGATGGTCATCTCACTCTCAAATGATCAAAATATGATACCCAACGATTTATAGAGGCCATGCAAGGCTATTTGCGATTAACAATGGTTGCACTTGAATCTGTAAGGATTCAAATTAGGGGCATTTAAAAAGTAATTGCTAGTGAAAATTGTTGACATGAAGTTTAACATATGAGGTCGCACTTAAGGATTTCGACCCAACCTGAAAGGACAAAATGAGCTCCTCATCCTTTATCCAATCCTCTAAAAAGAAAAACTAAAGTCCAGACTCTATTATTCAGTTACTTCCATTCCAAATGAACAATGTGATTTAAAGCAAGACTCGAGTAATGATCATAATGAGAGCCTAGCTCAATGAAAAGAGAGAAAATATATTGGCTGAAAAATTAGAGGGTATAATGCTTCATGCGAACAGACATTATTACGATTTCGTCACTCAAAAGACATTGGGTGACCATCATAGGGACCGGGTTTCCTCTCCAAAATGAACACGGTGAAGATTCAGAAGGCATTCACGTGGGCTTTAAATCCACATGACTATTAAATGGTTCCGGTACATCTCGATTACTGACTACATAGGCCATGTGACCATCAAACGACGGTTTGGACTAAAAGCACACGTGAAAGACTTCTGCATTTCCACTACAGATCCTGTTTGGAGGAAAATCCTGCTCCGTTATAGTATCTAAATGCAACATTTTCGCCTAAGACGGCCAAGACCAACTCCCAAAAACATTCTACAGGCATCCCTGTATATGGTCTTAGGTCTTCACTTCTCCTTATGGTAAGTGATCAAACGACTAATATTAAAGTTGACAATGTCAACAACTATAATGGTCCGCATCATCTTTCTGGATTTTAGCTCTTTTTCTTACGAAATTTCAAACTATTCCCAACAAAATCAGATGATTTACCAACAAAAACAGACAATTCCACAGGAAGTTTTAAACTTTAGCACCCACTGTGATATAGGTCCGCTTTCTGCAGTGCTCTGGCAGGTCTCTTATAAATGCCGGCATACAAAAAAAAAGTATCCCACAAAATCTAAACCATGAGATTGTCATCATCTAATATTTATAAGCTATGAAACACAAATTATCAACTCCTAGTTTCAAACAAAAGATCATCTTCGTGAGAAAGAGAGAACAATACTTCTGACTTTTTTGAAATAGGTATCGAAAAATGGCGCTAACTCAGAAAAAAAAAAACCCTTTTAGGAACATGTCATCAGTGATTGCGGTACCTTGACCAGAGCAGGGTTTAAAAAATAGAAAACAACATGGAAAGCGAAATCACGTTTTCCTAACTATTTTCATCAGAAGCTGAACCAAACACAACCTGAAATCCAAAATTGTTTCTTTAGACCATTGGGTTTAGCTTCACCGAGAAACCCGCAGGGAGAATAACCTGATCTTGTAGGAGATAAAACTTTTCAAATGTAATAAAAAGAAAACGTAATCTTGCATACAAGACAAACCAAGAAAGGGGCGTGAAAAGCAACCACAAAGACAGCAAACATTAAGAGATGAGAGAGAGAGAGCTTACTGAGATGCGGACCCGAGTGGAGCCAAAAGGGAGAGAAAGAGAGAGCTTTCGGCGAGGTGCGTAGAGAATGAGAGGGCAGTGTCAAGAGTGACTCCGACTTTCTTATTTATATACAAATATTTACAGATAGAGAGAGAGAGAGAGAGAGAGAGGGCTGTAGGGTGTGCGTGCGTGACAGCGTGTCGCGCGTGGGGGGATAGGGAGAGAAACTGACGGCCTTTGGCATCTGTTGAGAGACGGAGAGCGAGTTGCCAAAGGCCATAACCTTCTTACCTACTTAGTCCCCCGGTTTCCCTTCTTTCTCTAACGACAGTGACCACAGATTCTCTCAAACCACTGCCCAGGAAAAACCACTGCCCAGGAAAATCTTATAGGCAATTTTGTAATTTTTTATTAAAATTAGGATTATACATGCATAATTAAGGGGTTGTTCGGTTTGTTTGTATTCTCAAGATTTTTTGAATCCTAAGAATACACAAACCGAATATGTTTTCTAACATCACCTAAAAATAATTACAGCACGTATACCAATAAAGTTAATATCACCTAAAAATTCTCAAAACAGAAAAAATTCTCAAAAAACTACCAAACCGAACAGCTCCTAAGTGAAGAAAATTTAAAATGAGACTCCGGTAAGACCTTTGACATATTGAGGCAGTCTGTTTGGGTATCTAAAATTTTGATACTAATAAAATAATTATACAAAATTATTTTTATATCCACCCAATCATCAATTTTTATTCTAAATAAATATAAAAAATTCATTTAAATTATCTCTTCATTTTTTTCAACAACTCTAATACTTTAAAATTTTAACAATCAAATATCAATTTAAGTACGTACAAAATATTTACTCATCAAACTCGTGTCACATATATTATAAATGAACTTGGACATGTTTGACATTAAAATAACAGTGGCATGTTTAACATTTAAATAAGCATGTTTAGCATCACAACAATTTTGGGTATAAGTTAATCAAATCAAGCTTCGAACAGACTGCTTAGGACCAATTTTTAAAATGGTTTTCTTTATTTTGTCGTTTAGTCAAGTAGCAATATGGAAGAAGGATCCGCGTCTTCCGTTCTGGTTGAAGGCTGGAGCTATGAAATAGAAGGAAACACGCATATAGTGGAAGGGCGGATCAACTAACAACCAGGGCACACGTAACCCACCCCACATGCAACTCAGAAAATTTATATGCATTCCAGAATCTTCTATTCTAGGCTGGACACTGTAGCGTGCACCGAATATTCTTCTCAAGTTCTCGTGAGGCATTCATTTTTTCTAACGCCAAAATATGACCAAGATGCTGCATTTTAATGACAGAAGAAAAAGAAGAACGAGTGTGATTTGGGGCCGGCGGCTATAAAAGCTGTGTAGATCTTGCACTGAATATCCCTAGTAAGCAAGGGCGGATTTAGGCCCTCCCGCCCCCAAAAATGCCCCAGATGAAATTTTTTTATTTTCAAATATTTTTAAGGTGAAAAATATTATCACATCCCAATTTTACACCTTCAAATATCATTTTACCCTAAAGATTTTGAAAAAAAATCACTTTTGCAAGGTCAAAAATACTGTGACACCCCGAGTTGTTTGATTTATTTACATATTATTTCTTTATGATATTTGTTATTAAAGGATTCGTCATATGTATTATTTTTCAGCTTATTACCGAATATTAAGTACGAGATTATAATTTTGAATATTTTTCCATCATCCTTTCTTGTTTTCTCATATACATTTCTAATCAGAGTTTTCTTGTTTATATCGTTTAAATTATCTTCCTTTTATTATTGTGTGAAGACTCTTTTATAATGACCGGTAGTACCCAACCAGAACGTGCAAAGTATAAGACAGGGGAGACAAGGATATATGGGTCTGATAGGGCAGATACTTGAGTGCCCGGGAGAAAATAATCTCAGGGTATGAGGGAACCAAAGACCTGGGGTGCCTGGGAACTAACTTCCCGGGCTGGCTGAGAGCAGCACACCCGGGGGCACTGAGACCTGAGGTCGGGGGAGACCTGAGAACAGGTCAGAACTAACTGGGTAGGCTGGTCTGGATGAAGTTCTCGGTCTGTCTGCGTGTTGATTTCCCGGGGTGTCTGGATGTTAAATGGACCCCGGGTAAGCTGAGACCTGGATACCCGAGATGTCTGGGGTGATGCCCAGGTCTGGACGACAAGATCCCGCGAGTCGGAACCCTAGAGCCTGAGAGTACTGAGCCGGGATGCCTGGGGACAGACCTAGCAGGTGAGCCCGGGAATTTTGTGACTTAGGCGCTCTTTTATGCAGATGACGTACTTGTTTTTTTTTATCTTTTTCTAAGTGTCATATCCATGTGGTGAGCATTCAATACATTCTTATCTGGACGTCAAAGTGGAGCTTGGTTATTGGCTCATCCATTAAATTACTCTTTAACAAAGATACGTGATATATGGGCAGATTTGGTGGCTCTTTCCGATTGGGTACAAAGTTATTTGCTAATGATTTACCTAGACTAGAGTAGATTGTGTAGACTGGCCAAGGAGAGTTCATCATTAGTTAGTTAGTTAGTTAGTTAGTTAGTTAGTTTTGCGTATGTGCTTTTGTCATCAGCCAACTAAGAGAATATAAGAGAGAAGGACGTGAACCTAGTACTCTAATCATAAAGAAATCAAGCACTTTCACCTACCTGATAGAGAACGATAGTGACGTGAGAGAATCCAGATGACCGAAGCAAGAGAGAAAGGAAAATACCAAAGGAAAAAGGAAGAAACTGAGGTAGATTCGGCCTGCTCTTTTTCCTCCCCATCAACGTTTGTTTTGTCTTTTTCCTAACTAAGTGCTTTGTTGTTTAGGTGTTTTTCTCCCCAGGAAATCAGATAAAACTCGTCTAAGGTAAGGGTGATAGGTACTCATTAACCTGGGGAAGTGGGATATTTAGTTGTGATGATGAAAAAATATCTTGGGGGCCACGAGTTGTAAAGGAGCTAGTTTTACATTACAAAGGGAGGGTAGAACCCGGGAAGATTTCTTCATATGACCGCCTGGAGGGGCAGAGCATGACCGGGCAACGCAAAGCCGCAGGAAAATGTCGTGCACACCGAAAAGCACCAGAGAGACTGGGATCTAGCCTCCAAAACGAAGAGAAAAACCAAGCCGAAGAACCAAAAAACGTCGGGCACCAGAAGCGTGGCCGAAGGAAAGAAAAGGAGGAGGAGGAGGAGTCGGAGCTCCCCCTAGACCAGGAGAGAGGAAGTGAGGGTTTTTCCAGGCAAGGGGAAGGGGGATTCTAGAGAGAGGGAAGAGACTCTCTAGAACGCGATATGCACCTTAAAACAACACAAGTTGTAAATTTTGGATTAGTACAACCCCTTTAAACAACACAGGTTGCAAATTTGGACTGGTACAGTCCCTTTAAACAACACATGTCAAGTCAGTTTGGCTTCGTCAATAAAATGGACACACGAAATTGTTTTCACTTAAAAGGAATTCGAATCTAAAACCTCAATGAGAGCAGACTTCTAAGTTTTATTTTGACCACCCAAAGCAACCCTCTAGGTTACAGTCAAGCTAGTTTCTCTAGCATGCAATACACAATTTAATAGTATAATGTTGTTGTATTAAATTTTGGGTAGTGTAAGTCCCGCCACATTTAAAAGGTTCATTGTCCGCAGAATAGACTTATTACTTATTAGACTATAGGCAGCCGGCTACTTAAAGATCCCTAAATTTTATATTTCTCTCAATATATAGGCCATATTTTTTAAAATGTCAAATGTTACTAAAAGACTAAAAAATTTAACTTAAAAACCTATTTAGTTATCGATTTATGTGAAGTTTTAATTAGCTTTTTATTCCAAAATATTATGTGAAGGTTTATTTAACTATTTAAGTTACATGCACACAACAAACCATCCTTGGAAGTTGGAAGGACTTAACCTGACTTGTCAACTATTTATTTGTTCATGATAAAATTTAATTTGAATTAAAATTTTTGGATGACGACGTAAGAAAGATTAAATCAACCATTATATTATCAATTAATAATGATATATCAATCATACAAATTTTAATAAGAATTTTTTTCATTTAAAAAAGTTAGAAGAATAATTTTAACTAAAATTATTTATATTCTATATTCTATATCTAAACATAATATTTTCCAATAAAACTTCATTTTAGGGTGGTCTCGCCTAAGGCCCAACTAACCGAATAATTTAAACTAAAATTTATTTGTATTTAATAGCTAAATATAATATTATATCACTTATAATATATAAGGTCTCATTTTACAATCTCACATAATCTAAGGCCCAAACTCTACAGAGCCACAGATCCGTTACTCTGAACCACTTAGGTTGTGTTTGAGTGTTAAAATTTTGGAGAGGTTAAAATTTTAAAGTTGGATTTGGTGAAAAAATAAAGAGAAATATAATTTTTAATGTTTATTATAGTGAAAAATAATAATGTGATGGAGAGAGAGATTATATTATAATTTTTTATTGTGTTAAAATTTTAGGAAGTGTAAAATTTTCTTTGTCAAACGAACGCTTAGTTATTCTCCCATCGTGACTGTAGCCAACAAAACATATATTCATCCGAATAGACATGATTGTATAATTATTTGCCTCCGATTTATCTTCTTTTGCGGAATTGAAGTTGCACACCTTAACCATTCGAAATAAAATAAAGTTTGAAATTTATTTCGTTTCTTGAAAAAATATTGAAAAAAATAAATTTTATAAGAATTAATAAAAAAGTGAAAAAAATAAAATAAAATTTTATAAAGATTGGTAAAGAAAAATAATTTGCATATTTTTTTATATTTATTGTTATGAAAAGAGAAAATTTAATAGAAGAGAGAATTTATTTTATTTATAAAAAAATAAATAAATTATATGAAATTTTAGTAAAATTTTTAATTTATAAAGTCAATGTATTTAAGAGCTCAATCTAATTTATGGTCACAATAATTGGAAAAAAAAAAAAGAAGTTAAAATCATCTTGCTCCTCTAATCACATAATCTATTTTTATTACAATAAACATAAAAAAATACAATCAAATTATATCTCCTCATTTTTTCACTAACTAATAAAATAGTATTTTGTACTATGTTTTTTTTTAAAAAAAAATCAATAAAACTCTAATCTGCCTCAATTTTTCACAACATTCCCAAAATTTTCAAGAAATCTTGATTTGCAAACATGGCACAATTAGGGCTGCACAATGCCACCGGGAAATTCCGGTGGCACCGGCACCGAGTTTTCGGTTTTCGGTCTAACTGCTGTCGGTGTAGGTTTGATTTTTTGAAAAAACCAGAATTTGTTTTTTAGTTTAGTTTCTACTCAATAGTTCCAACTTTAGTTTCACCTCAAGACGTAGTATTCTAGAAGCATGACAATGTTTACTCAATAGTTTAGGTTCACCTAAATATTTGAGATTTGTTGTTGGTTTTGTCTAATCAAATGCTTACATTCAAGTTACCAAGAAGCTTGCTAGGTGAATGAACTAGTTATTTAGAATTTTGGTAGAAAAAATTACAAATTTATTGTATTTAGAAGGGTATATATGAAGCCATTGGAATCATAATTAAAGAGTTTAATGTCAAATTTTGGTAAGTACATCGCATAATATAAGTTAAGAGGTCGAGATTCTACCACAAAAATTTTAAATCAATGTATTAGTTTAAGAGTTTTTATGAAATGTTAACAAATTATCTAAATTTCTAAAATTGACAAATCACTATTAAATGTATATCATGCTTGCAAAATCAGTCACTCAATTACATTTTAGTTCAAATTTCTAATACATTTTAGTTCAAAAATTCGGATAGAGTCATCACATTTGACCAGCGTTTGACAAGCGCTCGAGCACCCTTTGAAAAAATTCAGACAGAGTCATCACGTTTGACTAGCGTTAGACAAGCGATCGAGCGCTCAGAGCAAATTTTAGACAGAAACATAAGCGCTCGACAAGCGTTTGACCCGCGCTCGAGCGCCTTAAAAATTTGCTGAATTTTTCGATTTTCCTTGTGAAACCAAGGGAAACCCTACTAGGTTTTTAACATGTTTTAAAATTGTTATTAATTTGTTAATTAGAGGGAAAAACACATATTCTTCCCTCTAAGTGTTGTTAGGGTCTAAACGAATTTTTCAAAAGATAATAGTTTCTACTTACAATGACGTCTCTATTACTTTGGACTTTAAATTCTCATCTTGTCTTTTAAGATGATCTTTAATTTTATTGATTTTGGAATTTGGATTTCATTAGTTTAGATTTTATTGATATGTGATTAATGGACCAAAAGAAAAAAGAAAAAATACATTGGGTCAAGTGCGTAAAATGCTAAAAAAAAATGGCTCAATATTAATGTAGGATAACCGGAAACCGCCACTGCTAAACCGCCACCGTTAAGGGCCGATTTTTGCCCTTAACGGTGTAGGTGTAAGTGGCAATTTTTTCAAAATCGGCCTACCCGGTGTAGGTGCCGGTTATGGCCAAAACCGACACCTACACCGGGGTTGTGCAGCCCTAGGTACAATTATAACAAATCAAGAAGAGGCTCATGCATACCAATTATCTGGGAAGAGTTGTGCATGTTCATGTCCAAACTAACCAGAGCAAGAAGAAAAGCAAAAAAAGACGCCGCATATGAGTCCTAAAATATAGGACTTCGTATTGAACAATGTATAGCAGCTCAAGTGACAATGAAAACTAAAAACTAAAGTGATGTTCGTTTTGAGAATTTTTATAGGATTTTGAGTGTTTTGTGAGTTTTTATGTGATATTAGAGTTGTATTGGTGTAGAGATTGATGATGTGTAAAAAAAATAATGAAAATGTTTAAAGTTTTTTTTCAAATTTATTAAATTTTAATTAATATTTAAATATTTAAAAGTACAAAAAAGTCAACAAAAGCAACTACTGACATTCGGTTAAAACAAAAAGAGAAGAATTATGAAAGTAAAAAATACAAAACGATAACAAAAAGTCAACAAAAGCAGCTGCAGGCTACTGACATGCGGTTAAAACAAAAAGAAATAAAAAAAGAAGAAAGCAAAAAATATGCGATATGTTCCTTATTTTTTGCTTTCTTTCTTATTTCTTTTTTGTTTTAACCGCATGTCAGTAGTCTGCAACTGCTTTTGTAGACCTTTTGTTATCGTTTTGTATTTTTTACTTTCATATTTCTTCTCTTTTTGTTTTAACCGAATGTCAATAGTTGCTTTTGTTGACTTCTTTTTTATTCGTTTCGTACTTTTTACTTTTTTTTACTTTTTACTTTTAACTATTTAAATATTAATTAACATTTAATAAATTCGAAAAAAAACTTTAAACATCATCATTATTTCTTTATACATCATCAATCTCTACACAAACACCAATACAACTCTAATATCACCTATAAATTCACAAAACACTCAAAATCCTACAAAATTCTCAAAACGAACATCACATAAGTAACGCTCTCCAACAAAAACGTTTGTAACCATAAATCTACGCATCCAGGAGCAGCTTAAGGGAAAACAGCCAACCCAAATTAAATATATGTCACCTAGCATCACCTTGCCCTGCCAAGATCCTCAGTATATACGCACCGGCTTCCCCATGGTAGTCTTAAGCGACAAGCTCCTAACCTGAAGTCAAAAATGGTAAAAAGTTAAAAAAACACAATCATAGGTGATACTCAGGAGATTAAAAAAAATAGACTCTTAGATCTCACAAGAATGAAAAATCAGAATACAATGAGTTACCAACGAGCAATAAGCTACATCTAAGGGGTAGATGATAGAATATGTTAAACAATTCACAAACAAAATGATTGTCCAATGCCAAAATATCAGCTTTCCCAAGAGGCATTAGAGAAAAATGTTGATAAACAATAATCACCCCTTTTAAAAAATTGGGTAAAGTACATATACAATCCCTATGGTTTCACGTTTGGACAAATTGGTCCTTGTGGTTTCAACTTGAACACATTAGTCCCTAGGATAAGCATCATCTAACAAAAAGGTCCTCCCGTTAGATTTCCGTCAACCCACTTAACGGCACCGGGAGGACCTTTTTGTTACATGATGCATACCTCAGGGACCAATTTGTTAAAAGGTGATACCACATGGACCTCCCGGAAGTTTTGACCGTTAAGTGGGTTGACGGAGGGACTGCATCGCAACAACTTGCTGACCACAGGGACTAATGCGTTCAACTTGAAACCACAGGGACTATTTTGTCAAAACGTGAAACCACATGGACTGTTTCAGTACTTTTCCCTAAAAAATAAAAGGTTCAGAGCCACATTCTACTGCAAAAATGTTGTGTCAAATCTTCTGAGCTAAAAGTATTTTGGACTCCATTCTGTTCTGTTTTTGTGGATGTGAATGGGTGAAGAGTATCTATTTTACAAGTATTCCCAAAGCCATTTACAATGAACCACTCAGACACAAGGACCAGAAGAATGTAGCTCCCAAAGAAACGCCACCTAGCATATTTGGTTTGAGTTTTTTTTTTGCCTATATCCAAAGGGGAAGTGAAAATACAAAAATTCAAACAGGAAAGTAGCCTGAAAAAGTAAAATGGGACCTAACAATAGTGCATATGGGCAAAAACAGACAAAAATTTTGCAATATGCTTGAAGAGAGTGCTAAATACCCACGCTAATTGTACCTTAAGACATTTAAACAATCAAGGCACAGAGGAGGGAGCTCACGTTTTGCCAGTTCTTCTTCAAGAGGGAGACAAGGAAATTAATACTCATTTGAACATTTTGGAAGGCCTGCTTCTCCTCCATAGCAACATTCCCTACAGCAACTCCCATGCAAAGCACCTTCTTCAATTGGAACTTGAACATAGCCTTTGTTTCATTAACTTTTGACACAATGGATTCTTGATGAGTAATGAGAGTCGAGAACTTCCCTATTTAACATATCAAATGGGTCAATAACAATACAAACTCGCCCTCCATAGGCCCCACTAAGAATGCTACCTAAAAAGGAAGAGAACCATTCACAAAGGTTCTACATAATATCAATGCAGCATACATCTTAAACTTAACTAAACCTCCTAAAAAACTACTCTCTCAAAAGATACAAAACAGATGGTACAGTACATCTACCATTATCAGCAAAAAAATCAAATAAAAAACTCAGAAAGAAGCGAGGCAAATGGTAGAAAGAACAAATTATTTAGTCTATACTGTGTAAGATGTGTCCCGTAAACCATCAAAGAATGCAAACAACAAAAAGAGATACAAAGGACATGGTTGAAACACAAGATAATTGTTCTTCATTTATGAGATGCTCTCCAAAGAAAGCCACGTAGCTTGACTAATACAACAAAAAAGGAAATTAGGTGTAATTTGTCTATATAAATACTTGCCTGCCTTGTTGAGTCCAGGGCCCAAAAGACGGGGGATCTGCTTAATGACAGCCTCTGATGCTAAAAAGGCATGGTATTTCTTGGCAAGTTTTTTAACTAATTTCTTTTTTTGTTAAGCTTTTTTAATGCTTCAACATCCATATAATCCAAGCCAATCTTCTCTGCCTGCTTTACATATTGGTCAATTAAAAAAATGATTAATGACACAAAAGGACACTGCTGGACTCTTGCTCTACTTTGCTGAACTATCTACTGGAATCAATATGAATCCATGCCACAATAAACGAGAAGAGTATTGAACAGTGGACACAAACCTAGTAATCAATGAAAACCTGTTTTAAGTCAATTGGATAAAAGATGCTTGTACAAAGACTGAAACTTGGGGTTTGGCAGAGATAATCGCCTAATAAGCATTCCAGAGAGCAGTATATTCAAACATGAAAAGAGACCACCACAAACTCATCAACTGTAATGCTCATCATCGCCTTATGAGCAGTTGGAATCTGTATGACCTCAGTTACATGGTGCTCATATTTGGCAGCTACGTACCTCTCCAGTGGCAAAAATAGATTGACCATCCCATGTCTAAAATATCCTGCATCCAGAAGGGTCTCACTTGGTAAAGAGAGACTTTCAGGCGGCAGTTGGGCTAGACTTCGGTTGGGTAATGGTAAGCATGCTTGGCCTTGCCAGATTCCTCAGAGATGCATGTCATAATATATCAATTCACAAAGTTTCTTGACCAGCTCAAAGTAGTAGGGTACATTCAGTATGAAGGATAAAAAGGATTTCTCTCCCTATTCAACTGCCCATCCAAGAGCATTTGGCCTCATAATACTTTTGTAATTTCTCTTTATGGACTGTTTAGACCTTATGTTCCAGCCCAACCCTTGAAGACACATCTGCCTTTCTCACTTTAATAGGAAGTCAATGGTAAAGAGAACATGTCAGATTGCCCACTTGAAGCAATTACAAAGCGTAGCATTTAAAGGTAGCTATGATAACCATCCCCACATCAAATTCTATACTCTATGAAGCAAATAAAAGTTTGCTTCTTTGGCATATTTAGTTCCTGAATACCTGGCCATATTTCACAGTTATATGTCACAACACATAACTTGGAGTAAGAGGTAAGAGTCCACTTGAGAGAAAACATCACCATTACCCCACCAAACAAATCAAAAGATCACAGACAACATCACCGTTACCCCATCAAACAATTCAAAATATTACACACTCTAATCTACAAGCTCTCAGGAAACACAAAAGTGCAACAGGAACATTACCTCTTCAACATGTTGAGCATCTCCAAGCATGCACACTTTCATTTTTGGACGTGGGATGTGTGGCAACTTAACAGAACCACTGAATCGCTTATCCTTCTGGGGGTCATAATTTTTCAGCCCAATCTGGAGTTCAATGGTCTCATTGAAATTCCGCTTCTGGTCTTGGGATCCAGAAAAGAGAGTTGAGATTGCCTCTCTTAAAGTATCACTCTGAAGCTTACTGTGAACACAAAGATTAGGGAAGTGCAATCAGATTAATTGATAGCATCACCAGGACTTATCGGATAGCATCACTCCAAAAATCTCTCTTTCATCCTGACAGAGGAAGTTCTAATAGCCAAAGGCATAGTAACGGAACACTCTAGGAGACAAAAAAAAAAGTGAAAAGACACTAGTTTTCAGAGTCCAGACTATAAGCAGTACTTGCGTGAGAACAGAATAATGTAGAACGCCACCTACGGCTTCAATAAAAAGGAGCGGGATAATATTGATCGCAAAACAACTAGCCTACAGCCATTCGTGAGTAATCAATAGTAAGGTCCAACTTCAAGCATGCCAACTTCCTACTTGTTGCATGAATAGTAGTAAAGTGACCTTTGGTCGGCAGCGGACAAAGTATGCTACCAGAAAAGCCCCATATATAGACTACCTTTCCACCAATAATTTGAGGAACGACTGTCAAAGAAGTTATTTGAAAACAAATGCATACAATGGAAAGACAACGACAAATGAGGTACAATCTTAATAATATTAGATTAACACAGATTAATCCAAATTACAACAGTTAATGACTACGTATTGAGAGCATACACCTTCAACCAAAAGTACCATTGCTAATAATCCTCGAAAATCAACAATAATTATTTCCCAACACTCCAAAAACAAAAACATCATAGCATGACTCTGTACAAGGCGGGTAAAAAAAAGCAACCACTAGCTGAGATTTCAAATACCTCATTTTTAAAAGTCTGTTTTCTCCACAAACAAACAGCTTTGACTTCTGCAAACAAAAAACCACAATCACGCATACCTATTAGAAATGCTAGTTTGTTCTTTAAACCACTGGAACGTTTAAGGCATTAAAAACCTATTTAGTTTCCAGGACGCGCATAAGCCTACAATGAGAAATCAAAACTTGGCACCCAGTGTGGAAATCTAAAATTCACTAGCTGTTTTCCGGTGTTTTCTCGCGAAACAAATGCGGGTTACAGATCCAGAAAATGATGCCACAAATTACATTGAAATCAAGAGAGAAATATTGAGATTGAACGAGAGAAAACTCATCCCAAAGAGAGAGCATACCCGGAGGAAGAGACGGAACCCTGTCTAGGGTTCTTGGCGGCTAAGCGACAAGGTAATATATTCCAAGCGCAGGAATTGATGACTGGATAAAACCCAAATTTAACGTAGCCTTTGCTAAACACAAATTTTACAGACACATTTTAAATTTTTATTTTTATTTTTATCTATTATTCATCAATTTTAAGGAGAATTTTAGTGCTGGACATTGGGCCGGTGGACTGGACTGGAACGAATTTAGCAAATTCCGATGTAGGGCCTAAATTTGGTTATGGGCTTAAGACTTTCTTCTATGACCCACTTGATTGGCAATTATGGGTTTTAGACCCAAACACCCCCTCCGCTCACTCCCAAAACTCAACAAACAAGTATAAACAAATCACGGGTATAATCTATAACACATTTACAATCTGTAGTCTAGATATATATTTGCTTAGATAGCATGTTCCCCCGCTTATAGGACCCGTGGCCCATCTCCCTCCAATGTTCTCATGCCCCCCTCTTCGGCCCGTTTCCTTCCCTTTTTACAATAACTTTACCCTCCTTAGAAATCTGCATCCAATAAGCCCATCACCCCGGGGCTTCTCCACCACATCCACTTGTGGATAATACTTTTAGTTAAAAGACCTAAGAAGTCTCTTTTGCCATCTCTCTTCCCTGCGATCCTTAAGATATCATGGTCACCAAAGCTTTCATACGACATTTAGCTTTTGTGGAAGATCTTTGTCATACCATTGTTGATCCTTATCAGACAGCAATCCAGATATTACTTCTTGGTTGGAACTTTATTCCCAAAAACTCTATTTTTTTCAGGCTTTTTACCAATATATCCTGCATGATACGAAGTCCGTTGAATTCGAGCAAACTCTTGTAAGTATGATCATTCTCGAATTGGGTTTTTTAAATTTACCATAAGGAAAGTTATTTCTTCAAAAGAATTGGGACAGTCATGGACTCTTAGAGCCCTTTTTGTACCTTATAAAAATTTGAAAAAAATATTTTATTATGATTATATTGACGTATGAAGTTTTGCATTACTTTTTGGAAATACCCTTCATCGTCATACTTGGTTTATTTATTGTTCTGACCCAATGCCAAAATGATTTCTCCAATGGTGGGATCATTTTGGCTCTGATATTTCCTTTTATTTGCTCCCCTTAAGCAAGCCTTTGACCAATAGTCCCTTTGTCCTCATGATATCCCTTCTGTTCATAAATATCCGGCTATGAAAAATCCCTCCATCAAATATATGCATCACCTTTCGTTTCTTTATTCAGTTCAACCTTCTTCCATAGATCTTTAGTTGAAAGTTTGTTTTTACCCATCAAGATAACTCCAAGATATTATCCCAAAGGTTTTTTGTTAAATGGTGGACTGTTTTTACCTTTGATAACATAATTTCTGCCCTTTTCAAAGCCAAAACAACCCAAGAAACTCATCCTCATTTTCTTGCCCAAAAAAGTCAGATACAGGCCAAACTAGCTACGAACAAATCTTGAGAGGATTACAAAAAATAATTAATGGATGTTCTCTTATAGCTTTCTAAAGATGATGATATTAATAAGCATGAAAATTCTGACAAACTCTTTCATTCATCGAGCAAAGAAGACTATTACATTCCCACTTTTGAAGATGCCTAAGATCTATATGCTGATTATGACCTGATCTTTCTCCTGAAAATATTATACAAGGTAGACAGATTGCTGACGAATAACTATTGAAGATATCCTTCTAGAAGGCTTATAAAGAATTCAAATACCCTTGTGGACACTCTGGAAAAAACAATTTTCCCCCTTGACAAAAATACCCTTACCTTTGGATACTGTTCAAGGATAAAACTTGTCTTTCTCCTTTTTCCCTCCTTTTTAAATACCAAGCTCCTCAGTTTGAAGGACTCAGATCAGAATACCCCCTCTCTCCCTCTCTCTCAAAACTTCAGAGCTTCTCTCTCTAAACCCCCATTCTTTGCCCTCAGACGACCTTTGCTCTCTAACCTCTCTCCTCTCCTCACTTATCCTAGAAAACCTCACTTCTCTTATATTTCCAGATATTTCTCTGTCCTATAATCCTGTAATTTCCTTTCCTTTCCTTCCTTACAGTCTCTTGTTCCCGTGTTCTTCAATTTTTCTCTTGTAATTTTAGTTTTCTGCTTTCCTACTTGTATTGTTTGTTTCAATAAATCTGTGATTTCAACAATATTTGTTTTAATTACTGCTATCGCCTACATGGATGGTTCTATTTGCTTTATGTTCATATTTACATTTTGATCTTATATCATTCATTACAATATATCATTCATTTCAATCGATCTGGTTCACAATTGGTATCAGAGTCACACATTTACATTTTTATCCCTAGATATATATTAATCATCCATTTCTATATCTAAACATATTTATAATTTTTTTACTCATTTGTTTAAGCTATTGTTTATCTTTAAAACGTTAGAATTCATCTGGAATCGTTGGATTAGCTGTAAAAGTCGTGTGGGCATTTGGCTGGATCCGATTGGTGTGACCCATTTTAAGATAAATAATATCTCTAAACAATAATTTAAACGACATGTTTAAACGATCAACTAGTAAGTTTAGTATGGTTGGTAGTATATATGGATCACTGCATCGATAACAATACATCATCTTCATCTTCATCTCCATCTCCAATACTGATAATTATCATATTTCTTTAAGAGATAACAAGCCCTTGAATAATTATGTTATACCCAAAGTCAAGGACTCACATTTATTTATGAAATCAAAACTATTGAACAATTGATACATGTTGGCAAACAAATATGAATCATTACATCTCATAAATACCGACATGATAAAAAAAGCATCATGCCTAAGTTTTAAATATATGCATATGAGTTTATTTCAAATACCTGCTACACCTCTAACTCGCCAAGGTTTGAATGCATTCGTTCTTCTCTGTTCATGAGATGGACGACATAACCAATTTCAAAGCTCTTCATTTAAAATTGTCGAGTCCTCTCGTTATCAAGGACTCATATATTCTAATTATTATCCTTGTTTACCTTTTTTTATCTAACATAACTATTTTGCATTCCTTAATTTTAAAAATTAAGTCTTCGGTCTATGATATGATGGAAGGTGTTCAATACCTTGCTATCGTATATCGACTCCATTACAAAGTTATGAAAACCATCCTTGACCCACGATCTAAGGTTCGTCCCCTAAATGGTGAAACTATACTTTTAAATACCAACACTAAATTTTCAAATATCATTACCCCTTGAATGATAAAATGGGATGAAATTATTCTTCCTGACCAAAGGAAACTCCCTTTAGTTGTTCTTCCTCCTAAAAAAGAAAATAAACAAATTGAATACTTTGCTCAACACAACGATGGTTCCGTTACACTTTCCTTTCTTAATAACAGAAAAAACACAAATTTTCGTTCATCTGTCGATTCCATAACTTCTAGTTAAAGAATTTTAGATCTACCTTTAATACTTTCTCTCCGAGTATTTCTACTTTTCCTTCTAGTATTCCACGAAGTATAAAAATTCTTGAGATAATTAGTACTAGAACTAAAAAACCAATTCAATTACCCCTTTATGAAACTTCGCATGAACCTCCTCTCATTCCTGATAAAAAAAAACTTCTCATACTCAATCTGAAGCTTTTTATCTTCAACATTCTCATTTCATTCATGTTTTACAAACTAATTTTGTATTAAATAAAGATATACTCATAAGAGATTTTCAATCATATGAGAATAATGAAAAAAAGAAAATGGTTTTTAGATACTTATATTAATTCTGATGAGCAATCTACTATTCGAACTAACTATTATAATCATATGACGACTATCCAACAACATATCCCTTTCTTTCTTTGGTTTGAAAAAAAAATCTTTTTTTATAAATGTTTTGACTAAAGATATTCCTTGAATCGCCTGTGATCACAAAAAGATTTTTGAATTCTATCATCCTTCCAAAACTATTACTTTTAAAGATAGATCTAAAGATTATTGGCTACTCCTTTCAAAACTAATAGTTTGTCTAATACTAATAAAAATCTTGATAACATTATTCAACAAAATAAATATACCAATACTTTTTACAACAAGTCGGAACTCATCTTTGTAAAATTGGAAATTTAATAACACCTTCTACGATGGCAAGTTCTGCGACAAAAAAATACTCCTCTTTTTATTCCTCATGAACTCCCTAAGATGACCCTTTTTTTTTCTAAAAACAATCCTTTTGAAAACACTGATACTGTGAAGACATAATTTTCAAATTATCTATTAATGAAACTAAGGATAAATATATTCATGTCCTCAATAACTTTGAATTTTTCTCTCATATTTCTGATAATAGCATTTCTGATTTAGAAAAACAATTTCAAGATTTAACTACTAACAAAATAGTAAAATCCTCTACTAAAATACCTCACAAATACTCTCAAGGTTCCTCCCGCAACTATTATCCTCGTCTCACACCTGCTGATATTCAATTTGAAGAACGACATCTCACTTCTACAGCTGCTTTTGCCCCAGATCTTCTTTATGAATGGGACATAGATGGCATTTTCGAATATGAAATCCTCAATATCCTTCATGAAATGACCATGTATTCTAATGTTTTAAAAATTTCTAATAGAACTGATACTCAAGTCATTAATTGCCTGATAATTGGTTTCATAGGACAACTAAAACACTGGTGGGATCATTACTTATCCTAAGAAGACAAGAATAGAATAACTATTGTAGTAAAATTAGATGTTAATGGAGATACTATCATGCACAATAATCAGCCCATTTATGATGTTGTTAATTCTCTCCTTACCATTATAAAAAAATTTATTGGTGATCTTTCTTCTTAGTTCATACAAAGATAGAACTTCTGATTTTCTTGTTAATTTTAAATGTCTCATTCTTTCTGATTTCTGTTGGTATAAAGATGTTTTTCTCTCCAAATTTTTACATCGAGATGATTGTAACCAAGCTTATTGGAAGAAAAAATTTATTGCTAGTTTTCCTTATTATTTTGCCCAAAATGTTCGGATACATCTTGCCAACACTGATGGTCTTATTTATTACGATAATCTTACTTAGAGTGATATTATTAATATCATCAATAAGACAAGATTATTGATATGTAATTACTTACTTTAAAAAAAACCTTTAAGAGTTTGATAAGAAAAACTCCCGAGGAGAGTTGAGATCCTTTTCTAAACAATATGGCTATCCTTCTCTTATTCCTCCTTTTAAAAAAAGGCGTTTTGACAAATACTCTCATAAATATAAACATTCTTCTCGAAAATATTATAAGAAGAAAAATTCTTCTTACAAACCCTCTAAACCTTTTCTACTAAAAAAACCTGTCAAATCATCTTCACAATATGCTATTATATAAAAGCCATCCAACGTATGTAAATAGGAGCCAGGCCCATTGCATCCTCAGAGCTGCCAAATCTCATGGCTACCTTTAAGCATTCAACCTCTTCTCACTTATTCACCCTTTTCATTCTGCAGGCATTCATGGCATCAGTGTTACTCAGAGCTCTATCATATACTGCTGCTGATACAAAGGGCTTAGTCCCACCGTTTGGTCCGAGCCTGCATGAGTAGAACAAGTTCATCAAAACAACCAATTATGCGAAGGTTAGCCTGTCTATGACATACGATCCAACTGGT
This sequence comes from Myrica gale, assembly GCA_963930655.1. Lineage (NCBI taxonomy): Eukaryota > Viridiplantae > Streptophyta > Magnoliopsida > Fagales > Myricaceae > Myrica > Myrica gale. The sequence continues at coordinate 5,554,716 of OZ005602.1, read as the reverse complement.
GGAAGCAACAAGCAGTTAGATCGAACTAATAGGAATATCTGTTAGCGCATTTTTGTATTGGCAAAATTCCGTGTCAAAATATGTCTTGATCGAGTTGTAATTGGTCCCCACATTTGTTCAAGAGTTAGAGTTGATAGTTTTTCCAAAATCTTCATCATGTTCAACCAGTGTTCAACAGGCGCTCGAGCGGCCTTGGAAAAATTCATACAGAGTCATCACGTTCAACCAACGTTAGACAAGCGCTCGAGCGACCATTGAAAAAATGCAGACAGAGTCACAGAGTTAGACCAGCGTTAGACAAGCGCTCGAGCGCTCGGTGCAAATTTTAGACAGCAACATAAGCGTTTGACCAGCGCTCGAGCGACTTCCGGGGAATTTCCAAAATTACTCAAATTTTGGACTTTCCTAGTGAAACCAAGGGAAACCTTACTAGGTTTCGTGGGAGGCCGTCCTAAACCTTATTGAGGCTTCCATTGAGTAGATTTGTGCCTCATTCCTTGAGAGAAAACCCCCAGAAGAGTTATGCTTCAAGATTGACGAGTTTTCTCTATTCTTTGATCAAATATCTTTGTAACCTTCATGGTGTTGAAGGCGTGCTGAAAAACAAGAGTGTTCGGTGAAGAATCCATAAGAAGATCCTCAAAGGTTTGAGGGGAGTGCCTTACGGAGCGGGTCTAAGCAATGAGGCTTAGATTATTACATTAGGGTTGTCAGAGTCAAGCAACAGGGGTTGCCAGTGTCTGAATCACTGTATGTAAAGTTTTCTTCTTAGTGAATTCTAGGTGGCTGCTAGCCCGAAGTAGTTTTTCCTTTGAATGATATTTCAAAGGTTTTCCACTTCGTCACCAAATTCTTGTCTCTTTGTGTGATTGAAGTTTATTTAATTTTTCGCTGCCTATTTGTTGACTGAGTTGATTATTATGCATATATAGGCTGAAAATTTTTAGAACATGTTTTAAAATTGTTATTGATTTGTTAATTAGAGGTAAAACACATATTTTCCACCTCTAAGTGTTGTTAGGGTCTAAACTAGATTTTTCAATTGGTATCAGATGCTAATCTCGGTCCTTGACCCTTAGTCTAGATGGAAAATATTCAGTCATTGTTCGTGCCTCCATATTTTGATGGAAGCAATTATGCTTACTGGAAAGTTCGCATGAGAGCCTTTCTGAAATCTCTGGATGAACGTGTCTGGAGGTCTTGTGTTAAAGGGTGGTCTGCACCTATATCTGAGGTTGAAGGTATTAAAACACCAAAAGATATTAGTGTTTGGACTATAAATGACATCAGTGAATGTAATTGGAATAGCAAAGGTTTACATTCTATTTTTATGGTTGTGTCTGCTGATGAGTTTAAAAGAATTTCTATGTGTGAAACTTCTAAGGAAACTTGAGAGATTTTAGAGACTACTCATGAAGGTGCCAAGATCGTTAAAAACTCGAAGCTTCAGATGTTGACCACAAAGTTTGAAGAAATTCGAATGAAGGTAGATGAGACATTTGATGAGTTCTATGCAAAGCTGAATGACATAGTCAATTCAAGCTATAATCTGGGTGAAAAGATTCCAGAACATCGAGTAGTCAGGAAAGTTATGAGATCTTTACCTGAAAGATTCAGATCCAAAGCCACTGCTATTGAGGAAAGCTAGGATCTTGACACTGTAAAGATTGAAGAATTGGTAGACTCTTTGCAGATTTATGATGTATCATTGCCTCTGCCTAAGAAGAACAAGTTTATTGCCTTGAGATCTAGTAAAGAAGAAGTTTGTTCTGAGTCAGATGAATCTCTAGATGATGAAAACTTCAGCAGTCTAGTCAAAAAATTTAGAAAGTTTTTGAGATCAAAGGATGATCAAGGAAGATTTAATAAAGGTGCTGAAAAGAATCATGGTAGCTCCAGTGGGTTCAAAAAGGAGAAGCGAGATAAGAACATTGCTAATGAATCCAAGAATAAAAAATTGATTTGCTTTAAGTGTCAAGGGTTTGGTCATGTCAGATGAGAGTGTCCAACATATCTCAAGTGGAAAGGAAAATCGATGATTGCTTCACTGAGTGACGACGAATCAAATTCCAGCAGTGATGAAGAACAAGTAAATTTTATGGCTTTTATTGTTAGGTGGTCTTAGGCCTTCTCAACCCCAAAAGCTAGCTCGAGAGATGAGATTTTTCCCTCACACTTCTAAACTAACCACCAACCCCTTCCACAACCGATGTGGGACAACCCCAACAATCTCCCCCTCACACATCGGGCCCTGGGTTGGATGCAGACAGCCCGTTTCTCACATGGACTGTTGGGTCTGAGACTTGTTGGTAAACCTGGGCTCCGATACCAGTGTTAGGTGGTCTTGGGCCTTCTCAACCCCAAAAGCTAGCTCGAGAGGTGAGGTTTTTCTCTCACACTTATAAACTGACCATCAACCCCTTCCACAACCGATGTGGGACAACCCCAACATTTATGTGTAGTACTGATAATCGTGATTCGCAGGAAATTGACTCTGAAATGGAGACATCTGATGATGCATCTGATGATGAAGAAAGCTTTCAAGATGTGTATGATAAACTCTTTAGGGAAAGCTTGAAACTGCATAAGGTAAATAAAAGGACCCTAGAGAAACTTCATGAGTGTCAAATTGGAAGGGATAACCTCACTGTCAAGCTTAAGAATACATCAAGTTGTCTGATGACTTGAAACTGAAGAACTTGGCCCTTGAAGTTGAAGTCAAAGACTTAGAGTGCAAACTAGAGAAATCTAATGTTCAACTTCAGCAATTCTCTAGTGGGTCTAAAAAGCTCGACCACATGTTAAGCCTGGGAGCAACACCTGGAAATAGGAAAGGATTGGGGTACAACAAGTCGAGTGGTGCATCAACTTCAACGACTGTCTTCGTTCCAGCGTCATTGCCAATCAAACAAGCAGAAGTTAAAGCTCCTCAGAGAAAGGTAAGTGCTGGTAAGAAGACTAACTCTCAGTCCATGATTACATTCTTATATTGTTCCACCTAAATCACACACTTCACATCGGTTTGTTCTTACTTGTCATTTTTGTGGGAAAATAGGTCACATCAGACCTAATTGTTTTAAATTGAAAAGACAAGAGAATGCATTTGATTTGTCTGCATACAATAACAATCACATGAACCTTGCTCATCAAACCAAATTTCTAGCTGAGCATACCATGTTAGTAAATGAGAAGTTCCAGAACTTGACCAAACAATCAACATTTGTCAAGAAGATATGGGTGAAAAAGGATGAAAACCGATTAGCCAACATGAAGGCTATTGGTACGTGTTCTTCTTCCTGAGTTTTTGTTTGCTTGCTTTAGCATAGGTTGCATTTATATTTCATTTTTATATTAATGTTCGTGAGTGTTTGTTTATCTTATGAGTTTATGTGTTTTATTTCCCTGTTTCATTTTTAAAAAAATATATAAAAAAAATGATGATTGTTGTGTGCCTTTTGTCAGCACATTTGGTCATTGGCCTGTTTGACATACTTGAGATTTTCAAGCATAATCTTTTAATACTTTTCTCAATTTATGTCTGGATTATAATATGATTTGAGAGTCATGTCTATTGTCTCTTTTTGGTATTAACTGACATGATTTTCAAATGTATATTTGTCATAACCAATCACAATGCACATTGAATATAGTTAGATGAGGCTTGACCGCATGTGTGAGTTTTGAGTCTGCAACCACAAGTGAAAGAGATCATATTCATGAGACTGAATTGACATTTGACTAGCTGACCTTATTTATTTCCCCTCTTAGAGTCAAAGGCTCAAAAAGAGTATCTTCACTTCAAAAGAAGTTGTTACTATTCTAGAAAAGAAAAGAAAAACAAACTCAAAAGCAACAACAAAAGCAAAAGATGCAAAATATTTAGGGGGAGAAAAACAAGCAACAAAGTTGCATACTCAGGTCCTAGTGGCATTGCGTTTGACTTTCATCTGGTGTGATGTCTCTCTTTTCACTCATGGTTTCATTTGGCTAGCTTTGATCTCCCTCACAAAATTAAGGTTTTAAGCCTCTCTGGTTGTGTTTCGTATTTCACACACGTATGTCGTTCACATTTTTAATTACTGATGTTAAAACCGTTTAGAGACGTGTGGCATAAAATCAATTACTATTATTTTCCATGATTATACAATGAGCTTGTATTGATTTTCCATGCTCTTGAGAATTTTGTTTATGTCTCTTAGTTCCATGAATTTTGTGTTGATTTTTGGCATTTGCTCATTTGCTCTTTTCAATAATTATTCCTTATCTCAGTATCACATTGTGTGTTGCCTTTCTTATTCGCATCTTCATTTGTGATTTGTTGTCGGTTTTGATTGATTGGGCCTTGGTTATGCCCTTATTTTATCTTATTTGTGAAATGCAATTCTTATGTCGGTTGGTGCTCAGTTTCATGTTTGCATGCATTTTATTTCCTCTTTGAGCGGTTGCATTTGTTTCCCTTTGTCTATTCGTGAAAAAAAGGGGGAGAAAAGTTTTGTAATGCATAATTGGCTAAGGGGGAGCAAATGCTTTGTTACTGTAGTTTGTTTGTTATTGGTCTAACTTCAATTCTATATACGTGTTTGTTCTCTATGCTTTCACTTGGTCTTTGAGATTGTGTTTTTCAGGTAACCAATTCAAAGACTCTTGAACATGGTTTTTAGGTCATAGGGTTGATATTTGTGTATTTAGATCATTGCTGTGGTGATTGACAAAGATCTATGTTTTGTCTATTTTATATATGTGGGTTTTGTCACGAAATTGCCAAAGGGGGAGTTTGTTAGCGCATTTTTGTACTGGCAAAATTCCGTGTCAAAATATGTCTTGATCGAGTTATAATTTTGGTCCCCACATTTGTTCAAGAGTTAGAGTTGATGGTTTGTCCAAAGTCTTCATCACGTTCAACCAGCATTCAACAGGCGCTCGAGCGGCCTTGGAAAAATTCATACAGAGTCATCACATTCAACCAGTGTTAGACATGCGCTCGAGCGACCATTGAAAAATGCAGACAGAGTCACAGAGTTAGACCAGCGTTAGACAAGCGCTCGAGCGCTCGGTGCAAATTTCAGACATAAACATAAGCGTTTGACCAGCGCTCGAGCGACTTCCGGGGAATTTCCAAAATTACTCAAATTTTAGACTTTCCTTGTGAAACCAAGGGAAACCCTACTAGGTTTCGTGGGAGGCCATCCTAAACCTTATTAAGGCTTCCATTGAGTAGATTTGTGCCTCATTCCTTGAGAGAAAACCCCCAGAAGAGTTGTGCTTCAAGATTGACGAGTTTTCTATATTCTTTGATCAAATATCTTTGTAACCTTCATGGTGTTGAAGGCGTGCTGAAGAACAAGAGTGCTCGGTAAAGAATCCATAAGAAGATCCTCAAAGGTTTGAAGGGAGTGCCGCACGGAGTGAGTCTAAGCAATGAGGCTTAGATTATTACATCAGGGTTGTAAGAGTCAAGCAACAGGGGTTGCCCATGTCTGAATCACTGTTTGTAAGGTTTTCTTCTTAGTGGATTCTAGGTGGTTGCTAGCCCGGAGTCATTTTTCCTTTGAATGATATTTCAAAGGTTTTCCACTTTGTCACCAAATTCTTGTCTCTTTGTGTGATTGAAGTTTATTTAATTTTTCGCTGGCTATTTGTTGACTGAGTTGATTATTTTGCATATCTAGTTGTTATTGATTTGTTAATTAGAGGTAAAACACATATTTTCTACCTCTAAATGTTGTTAGAGTCTAAACTAGATTTTTCAATATCTTCCCTCCACCTTCTGGTCCAAGCCATGGGCAAAACGATGTCGGTCCTCCAACTAATGGGAAAAGGTCGTCGTCCCCACCAGCTTCTGCTCCGAACCTTGCAGGTAAAAAGTTGTCCAACTGACTTACAAGAGGAACTAACCCTCTACTTATGGAGTCGGACGATGGTCATAAGATTTGTAGCAGAAAAAACATGATCAGAGCAAAACTTATCGCATTAGGTCTATCTATGAAAATAAACTTGCTACGAACAGGTTATGCTTCCTAAGAATTACTCCATTATTGTATGTTATGTGCTTATAAACTATGTTTTCGAAGAAAATAGGTCTCAAAATATTACATATATATATTCCACATATACGTACGTTAGGTTGTTTCCTTTTATGGGTATTTGATGAACTTCTGTAATTGCGAGCTTATGTGCACGAGAGAGAGGGAGAACAGAGGAAGGTCGCGAGTACTGGAATCAGCTTTGAAACCCCGCTGCCTGTGTGCATCTTATAAGAAAAAGTGGTTGATTTGGAAAATTGATGTTTCCGCATAGCTAATTGGTCGATGAGCCTCCCAAAGAAGTTCCCGTGCTTGGCAAGACATCGACGTACGCATCCTCCAGGGTTCACAGTCATGACGAAGTGCTTTTTCCTCTCCAAATAGATTATTTTTCCTCTCCAAATAACTTTATAGTTTCTCGAATTGAGCTTCGGTTTCACTTATCACTCCACTCCGTGGGTTTGAGGTGTCACTTGTTGGTACATCTCCCTTATTTTCCATTTTTTTTTTGTTTTAAATTCGGTCTTAACAATTACTCTCATTCATTCAAAGAGTTCAAAAACCTCACTTGCATTCTCTAAAACAATAGTCATACCCTCTCAGGAGGCAACGGGCCAACAAACGGTGTGGTAGATGGCGTCATGCAAACCCAAATGAGCGGGAAGCTGAGATGACTAGTAAAAGAGCATTTTATTAGCAGGTTCTATTCTAGTTTTTTAGCTAGAATAGAGAACCAAAATAGTCAAAATGATTAAAAATATGTGTTTTGCAAAAAAAATTATCAAATGTTGTTCATTTCTTTATATTAAAATAATAATAAAATTTCTCTTTTGTTTTTTTATCTTTCTCACTCACGTTCTCTTTCTCCCTCTCTGGTTTCCGACTTTCCATCTCCGTTCTCTCTCTCCCTCTTCTCTCAACTCTCCCTTTCTGGTTCCGACGCTCCATCTCTGGTCTCCATCCAAGCTCTCTCTCTGGTCTCCACTTGACAAGGTAATCTCCCAACTCTCACTCACTCTCTCTCTCTCTCTAGTCTCCAGATCTGATTTTGTCTCTCTGGTGCGTCTCTCTCTCTCATGCGTTTTGGGGGCTGAAATTGCTGTAAGGTATTATTAGGTGAACCAACTAAGAGGAATTCAATCTCTGATTTTCCAAAATTAGGATGGTTGCCGAAACAAAGAGTGGAAACAACTCAAGCCATCCCCGGTGGCTTAAGAGTTTATTCTTCTTTTGTTTCCCTAAGCAAATCATTACATTAATTACTGTCTATTTAGCACTTATTTGTTTCTGTTAGACCAATACAATTCAGAACTCTGTTGTGGTTAGTTTCGAATATTCACAGTGGTTATGCAAGCAGAGGTATTGGGTCCCAAATTAATGCCAGCTACCTCTCTGTTAAGGTGGTGCAAATTTAGTTCAGTTTTTGTTACCCAGCCATTGTGCTGGAGCAAAATTATCTGGAGCAATATTCTGGCATAATCATTCAGAGCGAAGTTTGGCTACAATTATGACACATTCTAGACTATATGGAAATTGAGAGTGCCCTTTAATTTCTTTATTGGAGGTGTTACTTCCTTTCTTGGAAATATTATGGCTAACCGATTTCGTGGCTTTCCAACCGATTTCGCATGATGTACCTACGACGTTGGGTACCACCACGGTGCGATGATGATCCTTCTTCCATAGCAAATAAGGAAAATATGTATTTTGGGAAGAAAAGATCGACTCTTGAAGAAAAAACGAGCCATAAGAGAAAAAATAGAGGTAGGATGAAAATAAATCTTGGGTGAGGTGACTGACTATTGGAGAGCAAATTGTCTTATTTATATTGAAAGCATGAAGACATTTTTAAAAAAATATTACCGTTGGGAAAATGACAAATTTCAAATAATATGACCATTAGAATAAGACAAAGTTTTAAAAATATGATCGTTGGAATAAGACAAAATTTTTTAAAAAAATATGACTGTTAGAAAAGACAATTTAAAAAATTCGATTTTTTAGGCTAAGACAAATATTCAAAAATATGACCATTACGATAATACGAATATTCAAAAATATAAATGTTAAAGAAAGAATAGAGAAATCTTTGAAAAATAATATTTTAATAAAATAGTAAAAGTAGATGGTTAAAATAGAGAAGCTGCTGGGGATGTTTTTAAAAAGTTAGTAGTTAAAATAGAGAATTATACTTTTTGGTTAAAGTAGAGATTCAAATATAGAGAAGTTGCTAATAATGCTCTAAAGAGTGGAAAACTAGAAAAACTAAAGGAAATGAAAAGGTAACGGTGGAGGAAGGTAGTAAAATCAAACGGTGGAAGAGCTAGCGCGACTCAAGGTGAAAAACGTTGGGTGAGTGGGATGCAAGCGTAGGTTGGTTGGCGCTAGATTGGTACCCATTAAAGCGAAGGAAGGTGCGGAGGCTAGTCATAAGGCGCGACTTTCGAAGATGTCCACTAGAGCTCAGATCTAGCATGAAAATTGTCGGACACTCGGGGAATGTTTGTTTGCCAAAATTTTGGGGAATATTCTCGAAATTTTGGGAATCTTTACTTTATTGAGATTTATTGGGGTTTGTGAAAGGTGAAGTGTGTAGGTATAAAAGTTAAAAATTTTGGAGTTTGTTTGGTTTGTCCGATTTGTTGAGACCCCAAATATTTGGGGTCTCAAACATGCCCTTGAGATCCACGAACTAGTACGGGCTTGCCTCATTGTTCCAGGCTTGATTTGTTTTAGTCATGTGCTTTTTTGTTGCTTATTTCTTATTTTTAGGCATATTAGCTTGCGGTCATTTGTAGCTTTTCTGGTCTCTGTGACTTCTCTGTCCCTTTTGGGAATTTATAGGACCTTTGGGTCCGTCTGATAGTTAGTCCGCCGACTCTTCGGAGTGTTTGGTACGCCCTTTAGAGCTATATGAGGTTTTTAAACCTTTTTGATCCTTTAATCTATACATATGCTATTTATGTAAAAAAAAAAAAAGTTAACTAACAAGGAAAAAAATTAAAAAAAAGAAAACAAAATATCTCATGATTTCTGATGTTTTTTTGCACTAGAGAGCTTCATCACTTTAGAAGTCAAAACACTAATTTGTCATTTTATACCTTTGAACTACCAAAATTTATCAACATGCACACTCAAAGACAAGACGGAGGCTCAAAACTCATCTATGGCTCATGTGGCATGATTTTAACTTTCGAATTTTATTTGAAGGTGCATCATTGATGAATCTTAGTTATCTAAAATTAGTAGTTCGGACTCCCAAAATGATATTAACTCCATAATTCGGAACACAAAATGATTTTCCCCATTTTTAAGTTAATGGACACATGTGGAGGCTCGAGGGCAATGATTGCGATTTTAACTAAATCTAAGATCCAACCTTGACATTTAAGAACTACAACAGTACCAAAGAAGCAAAGACATGATCAACACCTCTGGAGATTAGATTTTGTTAAATACGCGCCCATTTAATTATCTACTTGTCTATTGATTTCTATTTTGTCAAAGCAAGGTGAAGAAGTTTTTTCTTCTAGCTTTTTTTTTGTCCAAGTTTTTTCTTTTAGCTGTAATTGTGCCAAAAGTTTCTCATATGGGGGGAAAGCTGTGTTCCTAACTCCATAACCACAACCACCCAATCATCAACCTGAATTTCGCCAGGCGTAAAATGATGGTCCCAAAATTTCTTTTTGGACAATAATTTTCTTCATGGTTTTGATCTCTCCAATTAGAAGGGATTTCATAGATGTTGCAAGCACAACTTCCTGCGTAGATGTGTGTTTGTCTTTCAGGGGGTTGGAACAAGAGAAAGATGAAGCATTATAAGTATGGCATCTCTGAAACACATGAGCATATATAATTCATTCGCTTTTAACAGCATCGTATATATGGCGAACAAACATCAAGGAAGCCCGAAAGCTGACCGTACTGAGAATCAGGAAGAATGCATAGCACATGCAAGCATTGTATCCAACAAAGAAGGATAGTTGCAAGAAACTGCTCATGTATGACCTGGCATAGAAGTAGATGCAATAACCAAACATAAAAATGGCTGTCGAGCCCCCGGTGAACGCCGATCTGTACCAGACAAACAAAGAACATAATCAATATGCAATAGTTGAATGCGAAGAAGGAAAAGCATAAGATCGTGCAAGTCTTTTCCTTTGATGAGGTAGCAATGACAAACACATGGATTATGCATGTGACCTAATTTGAGCCTCTTGACATTGTGTATAGGTCTCATGCTTTTTATGCGATGGATATAGAAGGAAGCGTCCAAAGTTTCAAAAACATCACAAAATTGTTCTGACTGCTGATGAGAAATAGGCACTGTAAAGCAATATGAAGATTATGCAACAAAATTCCAGAATGGCAAATAGAAACATGACCGTTGCTCTTTATATGCAATCTACCAAATATAGCCTACAGTAAACTGGACTGAGTCTTCCCTTCAGCTTCAAATGAAGTATTTGAGAGCAAACACTAGATATGGCATTGCCAGAATAGTTTTCATTGTCGTTTATTCAGACATGGTCTATTTGTTAAAGTTCAAAAGTCAAATACTCATTGATTCTCCCTCAACCCATTCACAATCTCGAGCTATAATTCATAATAGTTAGCATCACATATCCGTATTGTTGAAGATTCAATATCAACCCAAGCTCAAGAACACAAAGGAAAAAAAGACTATCAGCAACTGAAACAAAAAGTATACTCATGCGAAAAAACCGACATATGAGCCTCTATGATGAGTATGTGCAAGAGAACATACCTCCACCACCACTCATGGTCTTCTGCAGAAAGCTGAATATATGTCAAACTGACACTTAGCATTGAATTTAGAATGAGGAGGATGATAAAGGTGATAAGTAGTATGCTGGGAAGAGTGTATATTTTGTAGCCCCACAAGCTTGCATATAAATGGTGTAACTCCAGCACAATTGCACTGAAAGATACTAGACCGGCAACAAACATTTGCCAAGGTGTTTTCCGGTACCAGGCTAAAGGTGGAATCTCTCTGTGGTAACGCTTTGTAGCACAAGGTGCTTGAAATTCAGACCTCCAACGGTGTCCGATCACCCCACCCAAGGCAAGCAATGGAATAGCAACCAACGTACATACAAGAAGAATCACCATAATGGTGTTAAAAGGAAGTGCAGCTGTGGCCCCATAAGACACGGCAACTGTATTAAGTATAGACACCATCACAAATAACGGGCCCAGGTACAGAAACCCAGCAAGACGAACACTCCCTTCCTGGAATTCAAAATTGTTTATGTAACAATGATAACAAGCGAAAATGGAAACAGCACATAAATAACAAAATTGAAGAAATAAACCAATTACCCATCCAGAGTCAGCAAACTGATTGTGGAAAGAAGCAGCAGTGTAGCCTGCAACTGCAGATGTAATTGAATACACAAAGACAAGAGCCCCAAACAGTGCTCCCCGATTATAAGGACATAGGACACCAAGAAACGCCAGTAAAAATAAGACAAACACCCTGAATGGAAAATGGAGGTACAATTCAAAAGAAATGTTAATTTTCATGCTGATAAGTCAAAATATGGAAATTAGTTACTCTGAGGCACATAAAAATCGCATCTGCAAATGCCTAGCTGTATATTTAAAAGCTGAAGCACCACTTTTAAGTGTGATTTAATAGTTTATGGCCTCCCTAGTGTGCAACACCATACAATATCCTATTACTTAAAAACCTCAACAATGTAGCTGTGAATTTTAGAACTTTCACACACAAGCAAATATTCATATAGAAATGTATTTTGTAGACAGAGATCGAAAGAGAGAGAGAGTGAGAGAGACAGAGAAGACAGAGTAGCTCAACCAACTTTCATTAACAAATTAACAGTCCATGATGCAGAATCCAAAGGTACAACAGATTGGAGTGTCACTAGCAGAAGATGACATCCACTAGCAGGATTGCCAGCCGATTGTACATGCAAAAAATCTGATAACCAAGGTCTGCAAAATTATCAGACAATAGAACACCCAACATCACAATAACCGCCACAGGGAACAAGTTTTTAGGGGCAAAGATAAATTAGTTGGGTACTGCTTTTGGCATTACTCAGAGGCGTGGATTTGTGGCTCCTATGGCATCTATAAGAAAAAAAGGCTGCCAAGTAATACCTAATATGGTGTCCCCTGTCAGATAAAAGCCATGATGATGCTACTGAGAGAATTCATTGAAATGGTAGTGTTGTGACATGCATATATTGAATAACAGAACAGTTTTAAGGTATCTTACAGAATCAGCAGCTGTGTACCCGTGCCCAAGACAGCACAAAACAAGGACAAGTGAGGAGGACATCTAAATACATCGCCGTGAATGTATTTCCAACCAACCTCCTTATCTTCTTCTTCATCCCCATTAGCACACCTGAAATACACGAATAAGTTTAGGCTGATAGAGAGAAAGATAGTAGCCCAAAAATTCCACCCAAAAACAGAGAACAATAGGCAGCACAATTACTTCCTCATATCATTCTTGAGACGTCGCATAAAAAGCAAGGCAAGCAATCCCATCAAGAGTACAATAATCACAATTGAGTTGATGAACGAGAACCAATGAATTTGCTGGCGGATGGGTACTACCGAAGCCCTCGTATATCTGTCCATCCTGTTCTCAAATTTAGCAGAGCTCTCATTCCAGATAACTGAATAAGTAAAAGTAACATCGATTTCTACATCTTCCGTAATATCCACAACATGTGTAGGATCACCAAAAGCACGTATTTCAACAACTCGGTCTCTATTGAAAAGAGCATCAAACTGAACATGTCTAAAGAGATAATACTTGGCGCCCTTCTCGCCAAGAATGTCACCCTCCTCTTCGACTTTCCCAATGAACCCCCACAATGGAAGGTCATCAAAATACATCTGGAAGTAAAAATCATCAATGACAGCATCCCTAAATTTTGAAACTTCAGAAACTTTAAGCTTCTTCTTGCAAAGGGTCTCCCCAGTTTTGTGCTCCCGGAATTTCAACTCATATAGAGCATTGGACAAACGGTCACCGTTCAAAACTTCACCGAAGGATTCCTTCTTCCGGATTACTGGATCTGCAAACCAGAACCCAAAAGGAGAAACTCAACTCCTACTGCCTAAAAGTAGAAATATATACCCCCCATGAAACTCAAATCGTACTGTTTGTCAGAGGGCAATATGTCGGAGGCCACCCTTCGCGCGAGGGAGCCCAGATCTGGGCTCCCGCTCGTCGGTGGCCAGACGGGGAGCCCAGATCTGGGCTCCCCGTCGCTCGGTGGTGGCCAGGGAGGCCACCCCTCGCGCGAACGGGGGTGGCCAGACGGGGAGCCCCCTGCCACCACCGTCGACGGGTGGCCAGACGGGGAGCCCAGATCTGGGCTCCCCGTCGCCGGGGTGAGTGCCCCCGGCCACCCCCGTCGACGGGGAGCCCAACTCTGGGCTCCCCGTTCGGTGGTGGCCACGGGGTATCTCCCTTCTTTTGGTTTTTTTTTTTTTTTAACATGTGGAAATTGTTTTTTTTTAAAAAAAAAAAATAGTACACGTGACAATATTCTATTGGGTGTGACGTGTCACGCCGTTAGCTGACTGGGCTCGGGAGTGACGGAATTGGACGGAAGGACGAAAAAGACAAACGTAAATAACCTAGGGACTGTTTTGAACAAAAATAAAACCTAGGGACTAAAAAGAACACCGCCCCAAAACATAGGGACTAAAAAGGACATTAACCCTAATATTTAAAGTGAATGCATGCAAAAAAAATCGGTTAAAAATTAAAAGGAAAGGGGTATTTGATGTAAGGAAGATTCAAAAAATGCTTAAATTATGAATTTCATGTAAGATGCGTTGACCAGTAAAATATAAAAATACAAATGTATTGATTCCATATGTCTAGTGAGGGGCTTAACTGCCACCTCATGAACCAGTCCAAAATGTAAAAAAGAGATATACTTTTATCATGATGTTTTTATAGCATAATACTCATATTCAATACGAATGGGAATAACGTTTCTCAATTGTCTTTATAGCATAATCGAAAAGGAATAGAAATGTTGAATGCTCGTAAATCTTAGATAAATTTTACCTTGGTATGTGTCCAGTCTGTTATTTATCTTTCTAAATCTAAGTTTTTAATTGTAGGAAAAACTTCACCTTGCACCCTTACGCGACTATATCAATGTTGTCTGAATATACCAAGTTCTTTAAATTGAACTATTGAACTATCAAATTTCATCAATGTGCGCCGTCAAATAAAATCTGACCGCAAAATCATGCTACATGACTCGTTATAATATGTGGTACGATTTTGACCATCAAATCTTTTTTTAGAACCCCAAATAATGAATTGTAGTAATTCGAGCGTTTAATATGACTAATTTATTAATTTAAACTCTTAAAATGACATTAATCCCATAGTTTGTGGTTACTGAGCAACTTTTCCCCTTAACTATATATATCTAATGTTCCCTTAACTATATATATATATATATATATAATGTGCAATCCACATATACTTTTATCTAGGAGGAAACAAAATCAATTAATCATTACATTCTTCAATTTAGGTCCAATTGTAATGTAACCATTTAGCTTTTAATTGTTCTTGGGCATTTTTAAGAAGAGAATGTGGAGGGTTTTCTCCTCTAACCACACCAAAATTTATTGTAGGAAATCTAAAAGTGAAGTAATTACGCGGTATTGAACAAACTGTTTTAGACCCAAATAACCTAGAGGGGGTGAATAGGTATTTTAAAATAAAGTGCAGTAATTAAAAGGATAACTGAAACACAACAAAAATCACTCTATAGCATACAATCAAATCTGTACTCTTCTACAACTTTGTAAGAATAATATTCAAGTTTGAACCATGTTCTTAGACAAATATTATGCTGTAAAAACTTAGGCTAACATGCTGTAAATTTCTTCACAGTCCAGCAATAGTCTATTCACAATATAACCTAACGTATTACGATTTTCACACTTTAACAACAGCAGAATATCTTCTAAGAATTAGCACAAGATCTAGATCAGATCGTTACCTGAACTCTTTTTGCACAATGGTAAAGATAACATTTGACAATTAATCTTGAGACACTTTCACACAAGATTAGTTAGCAAATAACAACGTAATAGACAAATCACAGAATAATAAACGATAATCACACACACAAGACACCGATTTGTTGACGAAGAGAAACTCTCAAATAGAAACCTAATTTGAGAGAAAAACTTTCCGGGACCTCGTCCAGAACGAAACTTCACTAGGGGTACGACCTCGGTTACAACGTGATCTTATAGATCTAACAAACCAGTTAATCTACAGTGCACGCAACCTTACTCAAGAAACCTTATTGAATCTGCCTGTGCAGGGGATGAAGACCATCGATCTCAGCCACTCCCAAGTTACTATTCACAGCAATCCACTTGAGCCACTCAAGCTATCACGATTCCGTCCAAGAACGCTCAACCGTCCGGTGTTCAAAATTCCTCAAACACAAATGAGGACAAGTGATCAACAACCAAAGATTCTTCAGATTTGGAAGTATTCTTCAAGATGAATCCTCACAACAACAGATCAAAGGCTAGAAGTATCAAGATCTAGGGTTTTTCCCTCTTGGATATCCTTTACGCAAATCTTGATTTATTTTCTCTTTTGTTTTTCTAGCCCCTTTTGTCAGGTACGTACTACCTCTTTTATCACCTTTTTCTTCTTTTTCACGAGCCTCCAAGTCTCTCTCTCTTCTGTTACACGTGGGGCGCCTTTTCATTTAAAATGAACTTGCTGTTTCCGCGCTCCAGGCTTACTACCATAGACTACAGGTAAACTCTGAAGCAGACTACAGGTGAACTTCTGAAGCAGACTACTAAATTAAGAAGCTTCTCCTTTGACCTTTCTTCCCCATGTTCCCAAGATATTTACAAGTAAACCTTTGTCACAAAAACATGCCAATCCAAAATGGTTCCTTCATGTATGGAAGGTTGTAAAAAAAAAAAGACTAGAGTAAAATCTAATCCATCTGTCAATCATCTTATCATTCAATAATGGTAAATCTAGATGGAAAAGCGTAGATTCATTGTTCTTCTCCTATTTATCTTGCGTACGGTATAAATTTTTCGTTATCAAAAGAGACAAGAATGAAGGGATGAATCAGACTTCAACGAAAACAGGATTACATGAATCCAGATAAATCTTTTCTTACAAATAATGTTTTTCAACTTTTTAATGCCACATATAATGGATCCCGATAGTTCGGCTGCCCGAATTGCAGTGCAAGTCTGAGAGAGGAGTGTGAGTCCCGTCTCTGAATTGCAGGTGGTCCTGGTCTATATATAACGCTGGTTTAATTATGGCAAGAGTGGATGAAAAGACAATCAACAAAAAGCTACAAACAAAAATTAAGCAATTGTCTCATGGAAGTAATGGATCCCGAATCTTGTTGCCTTCGTTTAAAAAAACAAAAAAAAAACTTTTTGCCTTCTAATCTTTGCCAATCATGAAATTCTTTCTAACTTTCTATTTATATTTCCGTAATTAGTAGATAAAAATAAGATCAATTTCATCTCTTATTTTACGTTTGTTATATTTTATTTTTTCTCATTTTTTTTACAAAATATTCCTATAAATTTTAACTCGTTACAACTCACCTCACAAACTATATTTTTGATTGCAATTTCATCTCTAACCTACTGAAATTGTTATATAGACTATTTTTTTTATCTCAAGTAAACGACACATAAACTTCTCCTTGCTTAAAAAGACAAATTTAACCAGCTTAATTCTAAGTAAGTCATTTTGTTTAATAAAAAAAATCAGCTAAGTACAAATTATTTTTTTACTCTACAATTGCTATTATCATTGTAGAAGGATATAGTAGACTCAAACGAAGATAAAATTATCTTTTCAAGTAAGGAGAATGTTACATGTTAGTTACTTAGGATAAAAATCGTTCGACATAATGACTTGAGTCGATTAAGGAATAAAATTACAATAAAAAATATAGTTTATGAAAATGAGTCGTAATGAGTTAAAATTTATAAGATATTTAAGAATTGAGTCATAATTTTTTAGAAAAATTTGAAATTAACCCAAACTTTTAACCAAAAAGTGAAAAAGAAAAACAATTTCAGTTTGGGCTTCCCCTCTACAAAACGACACGCTGCTCCATATTCTCCTTGGTTTGGGGTGGGCAGTGTATTTCGAATCCTCCAATTCATGACTACTCTTTGATACTCTGTTTCGGGGGCTCTTCGTTTGCAAACTCTCTGCAGGGTGGCGGATCTCTCTCCCACACGGTCACTCCGCCTGCGAGCCTCCTCTTGATTGTCGATTCACCCGTTCTCTATCAAATGCCCATCTTCTACAACTCCCGCCCCGTTACGTTTGTTAATGAACTCTTTCTTCGTTATCCATACTTCTTTTCTCCTTTTCAGGTAATCACTTTGATTCTGGGTTTTTGTTTTTTGCTTATCATAGATGCTTACTGAATTTGCCGGTTTTTGTCTTCCGGAATAGTGTCAGAGAACTGTCGGAGTAGGGTCGTTGGTTTGTTAGCATTTTAATGACGTTTCTCAATTTCCTTAGAAGAAGTGATGTATCTCATTTGATCTTGAAAGAATCGATTTCCTTGATTCTATTAGGATACCAATATGCTGATTTTTCAGTATGGGTCTTTTGGATAGTTTGTTGAGTTTTATTTGGTTCAAATTTGGTTAGAGCGTACGCCTTTTGAATCTTCTAGGTAGATTCCGTATGGTCATTACTTCTCTTTTTGATTTTGGTTTCAGGGCCTCATCAAATTTGGTGGATCAGTTGATTGTTTTCTCTATTGGGTGGCTTTTCTGTTAGTAGAGATCGGATACCTTCTGTCATTGCGGGGGCAATGAAGATATATGCAGTAGTTTCAGAGGTTTTTGGTTTTTTGTGAAGAGTTCGACAGATTGCTTCTAGCAAATTAACCAATTTCCACTTGTTTGATCTTTTGTGGGAAAGCTCAAGGGTATATTCGTTCACTACATATTTACTTATTGGATGCTTTCGAGTTATGGACGATCTTCCTGTTGAGGTTGTTGGGAACATACTATCTATGCTTGGAGCGGCCCGAGATGTGGTCATAGCATCCGCAACTTGTTCTAAATGGCGAGACGCTTACTGCAAACACCTTCACACTCTTTCTTTCAATTCCAATGATTGGCCTGTTTATCATGAGTTGAAACCTAGTCGACTGGAAATCTTGATAACTAAAGCGATATTTCAAACCACAGGACTAAAAAGTTTATCTATTCTGATGGATGATGTTGATGAGTTCTCGGCATCCACTGTCATTGCTTGGCTTATGTATACTAGGGGAACATTGCGACATTTGACTTACAATGTTCGAACTTCTCCAAATGTTAACATTCTCGAAATATGTGGCAGACAGAAGTTGGAAATGTTGGTCCTGGCCCATAATTCCATTAGTGGGGTGGAACCCAATTTCCAACGATTTCCTTGTTTGAAATCCCTATCTTTGCGTTATGTCAGTATTTCAGCATTGGATCTGAGTCTTCTGCTCACTGCCTGCCAAAATATTGAAACCTTGGAACTTGTCAGTCTGGAGATTGCAATGTCAGATGCACAAGTGACGGTTGAGCTGAGCAGTCCCACATTGAAGAGTATTTATGTTGAAGCAATCAGTTTGGACAAGTTTATATTGGAGGCAGATAATATTGAGTGTTTATACTTGAAAGACTGTGCCCTTGAGGTTTTCGAACTAGTTGGAAAGGGGACGTTGAAGCACTTCAAGATTGATGATGTTAGCGTGTTACATATTGATATTGGTGAAACTGTAGATGATCTTGAGATTGTAGATATCAGCAACTTCACACTTATGTGGCCAAAGTTCTACCAGATGATCTCAAGATCATCAAAAATACGAAGGCTTCGCCTTTGGGATATGGTGTTTGATGAAGAGGATGAGATTTTGGATTTGGAAACAATTGCTGTTTGTTTCCCGCAGCTGACTCACCTTTCATTGAGTTATGATTTAAGAGATGGAGTTCTTCAGTATGGTCTTCAAGGGTCTTCTTCCTTGGTGAATGTGACCGCGTTGAACCTTGGTTGGAGTGTAATCAATGACCTCTTCTCACATTGGGTAGAGGCACTTCTAGGACGGTGCCCAAATCTTAAGAAGTTGGTCATACATGGGGTTGTTTCTGAGGCGAAAACACATGCAGAATGCCAGATGCTGGCCAATTTCACATCCTCCATGGTTCAGCTCATGAGAAAATATACGAATGTAGAGGTGCGGTTTGAATATGAGTAGAAATCTGCAAAATTCTATAATTGAAACTCCATTTTGGGCTTCAGATCTGTTCTGTACAGGGACAATAGGCGCATATACAGGAACAGTTTACATCATATAGAGCCTAAGCATCTATGATGCCTTAGAATTGATACTTCCCAACTCTCGTTTGATTGAGTTAGTAGATTCTTCAACAAAGGATCATGTTTTATATTCTCTTTCTTTTTAATTGCTATGGACAACCTTCTCTCTCTCTCTCTCTCTCTCTCTCTCTCTCTCTCTCTCTCTCCCCTTCCCCCCAAGACTCTCTTGTGAGTAAAAATGCAGTTTGACTTATTCGTAGTCCCGTCCAAATTTCACCCTGAATGGTCTAATTGATGAATTGGTTACAGTTCACCGCATACACTGTCAAGTGTTTCCTAGATATTTATTGGATATAATTCATAGGTTTTTCTCAAAGGACTGAGTTTCATTTCTTTGTGCAAAGTTGCAATCAAGAATTAAATGCGACATCAAGGTAAGACGCAAATATATTTGTCAACACGTGCCAAATGTGATGATGATGGTGAATACTCTGCCTCGGAAGTATATATGCTAGATTTATTAGGATATCATACTCTGAACCCCTTTTTATATTTGGGGATCCTAATTGACACTCATACAAGCAGGGAAGATGTGTAGCTCCTGAGTTGGAATTTCTGATGCTCCCACAATACTCATAAGATTTTTCCCTGAAGTCGCTTGACTTTGTATGTCTTCACTATCAACTTGTTTTGCCTCTCCTTTCCAGTCTCATGTCGCCAGCAACTTCTTTGAGGAACTTATATCTGTCTTCTTTTTTTTATTTGAGAAGCTATTATACTAAAACATATTGCCGTCACCAAACTTGCAAGTTTGCAACTGTAATTCCAGTGAACCTTGCTAGAAAGTTGAAAGCTGTTTGGATATTTATGTGTTCCCTGCTCTTAGGATATAGTTCATGGTGGAATACGAAAGAGCTAACCTCTTTCCTGATATATGATAGGAGTAAGGCCAGTAATGGTTGTTAAATATGAATTTTCCTTCCTGTTCTGCTGTTGTGGTAAATATGCAGTTCTGCTGAATAATGTGAGCTGAGATTTTTGGATTTGATATTGTTCCGTTGTCCTATTCCTCTATTTTTCTTCTGCTGTCTTATTACATTCCAGAAGATAACTGTTTAGGAGCAGTGCCAGGATACAATTTGCTCCTCTGTTTGAAAGGAATGTAAACTTCTCCCTTATAGATTTGAAAAGTAGTGTTCAACATTAGTAATTGGGTGTTCAGTGTGTAGCTTACTGGCGAAGCCATTCCAAAGTCTTGTTGCTGAGAGCCTACCTTGTATGTTTAAACATATCTGTGACTCTTGTTATAGCCAATCTAACTTGTAAGCCATAAATCTGCTTAACTGAGGAGTGAGGGGCATCGAGTGACCTCTTAAGTGGTTTCCTCTACTTCTTGTCTCAAGTAGTTGGATATGGGGAATTTCTTTTTTTCCATTGCGTTATGAGGCATTGTTCTCTAACCTTCAAATGTCACATTTTGTTATGGAGACCATAAACAGGAATAGTTGCCATTTTTGCTGCTGCTGTGAATCTGTGTTGTAACTGTTTAAGGTATGGCTAGTCAAGTACAATATCTGATATGAGGTAGGAAACACCTAGTTTGTTGCAGAGAGCATGAAGCTTACAACTGAGCAAAATTTAGCAACACCTCCCAACCTGTCTGACCTCTCACCTACTGCCCGAGGGCTATCGTTTAGTAACCAACAGCAGGTCAGTATCTTGACCACAGACTCCAGTTCCCATCCAAGAAGAACTTCTTCCGTGCCATCAAGGCATGCTTCTAATGCAATAGGGTGCATGGAAGCGACTACAGCGTGCAGGTCAGTTCCATTGATCATTCTGATTGGTGATTCACATTGAGCAATTTTGGCTGTGGCAGTGTGGTTGGGTGGTTGGAGTTGTTTGGGTCTTTGAAGAAGAAGCTAAGCTAACCACCACTGACCAGCAAAATTGCAACTGATCAACCCTTGTCTGTTTAGCAACCCAGTCGGTTTGGCTGTTGGAATCCAGCAAGCACTACCTGAGGATGTTGGTGTACATCCTTAACTGTTGCATAGGATACAAGAGGATAGATTTTTTGGGGTTGATTGGTAGAATTTAGGTAAAAGATGGGCTTTTGATGCAAAAGGAAACAGTTATTTTCTATTTGCTTGGAAAAAGGTTGAATCTCGAGTACCTTTTAGTTGCTTGAAATCAAAATTGAAGACGTAGAATTTTTGGAAGCTGTTTACGGGAAATCTGGGAAGTAGCTGTTGTATGTATTAGGAACAGAAAATTGTTAGGAGGTTCACAGTAAGCCGGAAAGAGGAGAATTGGAGGCCTCAGTCCGCTTCCCTCCCACCCAAACTACAGAAATAAAAAAAGTAAAGAAAAGGAAAAAAAGGGGGAGAATTTTAGTATTGTTCTGTTATTGTGGACGCTAGGCCTGGAAACTATTTGGGGAATTCATTCTTATCATTGGGATAAATAGTTTGCAATGCACTCATTTTCTTTTTGTTCTTTTCTGGTGTTAAGGGAGCTTATTATCTGTGCATGTGTGCACATAGGCTGGGGAAGAAGAGGGGCATAAGCATATTATTTTTCATATTGTTTTGTGAGCGAGCATATGTGAATGTGTGATCACAGAGAAAGAGTTGGAGTTTATGGTTTTTCCTGCCTATACATCTAGGTTAATCTGGAATACTGCCTGAACCAAAGTGGCAGACGTTCCAACATGAATGATTTTCTGACTTAGGGTTCAGTCCTCCGGAAGGAAATATTGACATAGTGCATCCAGAAAGTTCAATCCCATGACCCATCACTGTACATAATAGTTCTTTGTTCTCAGGTCGTGTGAATTACTTGTTTCCTGTGTATCATGCATGAATCATTACAAAGAAAATGGAATATCCTACAGATATGCTGAAGGTTATTAACAGGTTCCAGATGGTTGACTTGTGACCCAGCTGGTATCTAGAGATAATATTCTAATTTTCTGTGGTAGACAGCAATCTTGCTTTTTTTTAATGTGTGCAAGTTCTTGCTTCTGAAGGTAATGGAATAGATCATGATCATGGAGTTCTATTGGAGTGAATGAGGGACAAATATTGCAGTTCTTACTTTCATGCCAGTTCTTCTCCGCTTCAATGCAGTGATCCGTGGCGGTCTTTTTAATTGTTCATCAAATCTTGTGGGATTGTCCTGCAAAATTGTTTTATATGCCCCCTCAAGAAGAGTACAACTAAAGCATTGGCATAGCAGCATGACTTTACCCTTGAAAGGATTTGATCTGGAGTTCAACCTCTCGCCGCCACATGCCTTGAAATATGCATTTCATAAAAAAAATAAAAATAAACTCCCCAATAAAAAGGAAAAAAATAAATCAAAATCAAAATCAAAATCAAAATCGTTGGCCTTTTGGGTTACCAAATTATAAACCAATATTCTTCTTCCCATTGGAAGACAAAGGGTTATGCGCTTGCACTGCTCGTATCGGCTGTTGGTGATGTATTAAACAAAGTGCAAGTTTTCTGGTGGAGGGGTTTACTTTAGCATTTGATACCCTTAACAACCGGGGGCCTGTACCCCAGAGACCATTTTTGCTGAGAGGAAAAATTCTAGCATTTGACCTCTCCTTCAGAAGTCAGAATTTAGTAGAAAACCTACATATCTTTGTTTTTTTTAATTGCGTTTTAAGGTCAAATTATGCCTCAGCCGACTAGAAGGACTGCAAATCTTCAAATTGTGGCGCATTTAAGAATTCGAGTTTTTATGTGCTTGAAATTGTCAGCAAGTGCGTTCGTGCAGGCCTCCTATGGAGAGAGAAAAGATTCTGCCATTTTTGAACAATATGTTCTCTGAACTAGGTATAAATGAACCTAATTTAATGGACCGACAACGTTAGAGGTTAGGGAATCATTTGGCACCTGAAATTTTGAAGTGTTTTGCACCATGCCGTGACAGATTTGGTTGCTTTTCTTTATAGGGTGTTCAGAACCGACCTAATCCACCATGTGAATAATTCAGGAAATGACTAAATTGCATGGAATTGACTCTGGACTCCATTACTTGTTGAAAAATTATGATGATTGATTTTGATGCAGAGTTAGCAGTTGGGCTACTTGTCACGTTTTTTTTTAGACAGGAGGACTAAAAAGAAGAAGAAGAAGCTTGTCTGGATATTATTGGAGTCTTGATCAATCATAATTTCTCAGACATTTTGGGGTCCATTGCTAATCATTGAGTACCGAGATCTTCACCTTAAATTTCTACTTTTCTTCTTGGCATCTCAGCTAAAATTTGCCAATGTCATTTGCCTTTTAAGGAGCAGAATTTTGATACTTTCAGACTTAAACACGAGGTTTTATAGGGATTAATAAAAATTTACAAAAAAAAAGCAAGTTAGTGTTATATTTAAGCAAATATATTATTAAAAATGTCAGTTCCTTGCTTATTAAAAGACTTAATCTTAAAGAGCATAATTATTACTTGGATTTGATCCAGACCAATCATCTTTCCACAGACAAAAGTTGGAAAGGAGGTCATGAAGAACCACAAATTTGATGGGGGGTGGTGCAAGATTTCCTTGAATACTGCAATCTAGGGTGTCCCTAAATATCTGTCATAAGAACATGCTGTAAGGTTTATTGGGAACAAAAGTTTGCAGACCTTAAACAAACAGTTTTACCTAATCCATGAACATTTCTCTATTTAAACCAAACCCTTTTTTTTAGGCCAATCATTGGTATCATGAAGGAATAATTGGTAGAAGGCATATTACCTACAAAGGTAGTAGATGAGTACAACATTAATATTTCCATCCACCACTTGATGAAGAATATCATGAGTCCATTACTTTAAACTCTCTCTCTCTCTCTGTTTTGTATATATAAATGGTTCCTCAATAATGTTGGTTCTGGATATTTAAAATATTTAACTGGTTTTAAAATAAAGTACTTAAATCTCTCCATCACTGTCTACACCCTTTACTTTTTTAAACAGCAAATTAGTAAAGACTTTTATTGAGTAAGTATGTAATTTAAAAGACAATTCATGGGGTTTCTTATTCAGGGAAACAATGTTTAGAAGATGGGAAACAATTAGAAATTCAAATCCAGACCTGGTGCAGGAATTACAAGCAGAGCAAGAAAACAGGGTGAAATCAATACTCTGCCATAAAACCTGCACTCAACGGGTCTAAGAGGGACAAATTTCCATTTAAGGGAAAGGAATTTGAATGTGGCATGGTATTAGGTGATGACAGGGAATGGATGTTGACCCATCAATGAAGGGGATAATACCAACCAAAATACATTTTCAAATAGGCAGGGGGTTATATTATACAAATGGGTTTTGGCTTGTGGATTATTTTTCTAATTTTTATGGTTGAAATGGTGCGAGCAGAACCTTCAAATGGCAAAAGAATAAGAACTCTCTCTGTCTCGTTGCCAAAATAAACTCAATCCCTCTTTGGGGGGGTGTAAAAAGATCAAAGAAAACACCTTTAAAGGTTTTGGTTTGCCCTTCTTCTTTTACCATCTTTAATGAAAGTCAAGAACCCTAAGCCTGTCTTATCTCCTATTCAATGTTGAATTTATTGTTGAAAATGTATATTTCTCCCTGCAAGTACTTGCAGCCCTGAAAAGCCCCATAAAACCAATCACAAAGCACAGGCGGTTAGAAGAGAGAGTGTGGAGTAGGAGTCAGTGATTCTAGTGGGTTCCTGCCAAAGACCCCACCCTTGCATTTGGTTTTGGTTTTGGTTTTGTTTGTTTCTTTTCAGATGTTAATTTTACTGGATTATTAATTCTTTTTTCCTTTGGTTTTTCAAAGCAGCCGCCCCCCAAAACAAGGCCTGGCCTGAGACAGAGCCGCAAGGACAAGATTTTCTGTACCGTGTGATGAGTTTCAAAATCTGATAAGAGTATTTACGACTACAGTGGGTGATAAAGCGGCCTAGACAGACTAATCACCCAGGTTTCTTCACAGAGAAGGAGAAAATAAATAGATAGGGACACCCCGCATGAAAGATCAAAATGACAAAAGGTGCAAAAGAGAGAGATGTATATCTGAGAAAAAGACTGGACCCTCTTGAGGCTACTTAAATATACTTTGACAAGATATCTTTGATCCTTTGCTGGTCTCTTCCCCCCCCCCCCCTTCTCTCTCTCTCTCGCTCGCTCAGTTGGCTTTTGCTGCAAATAAGAATTCCTCTTAGAACTCCAAAGAAAACTAAGGTAAAAACAGAGGTGAATTCTTGGAAATAGCTTTCCTCTGCTTTTGTTCTTATGGTTTCTGTTTCCCCAACATGTTCCCTCTCAGTTCCTTGTTGGTGGAAAATGAGAATGGTCTGAGGAGGTCTTGCATGGCGAGTCATAGAATTCGGGAGACTGGTTTATCAGATTCAGGACCTTCAAATCACCATGTCCCTTACGCAGTTTTTCATGGAATAAGTGCTCCTGCAAGTTTCCTGTATGTGAGACAATTTTGCAATTTTCTTCATTGTTCCATCAGAATTTTCGTTAGTAATGCAAATTCTAAAATAATTTGCTACAGGGTTTCTTTCCTTCTCCTTTTCAAATTAATTTGTGGCTTTGTTTGCTTCTCGTGTCATGCCTGACATGGGCCATTTAATTGTTTGCTTCCTTAGAAATCAAGAAGGATCTGCTTTCGATTTTGGAGAACTAGAAGAAGCAATTGTGCTCCAAGGAGTTAAGATAAGAAATGATGAAGCTAAAGCACGTATGTTCCTCACTCTATCTATCATTTCTCCTTTTGTGACGTATAAGAGGCATAACAAACTCCTAAAAGCAGAGAAAGGGAGAGGTTTGAATATGTCTACAGAAGGCACAGTGGGGGTAGCCATTTCCAATACTGTAATGATTCTGAGACAAGGGACTCGAGTGGCGTGAGGCTACAAACTTAGAAACCTGGCCTCCCAGCATGATTTACTGACTCCATAACTGCTGAAAAGGAGGATTAGGTTCCTCACCTTTTGAAAGTTTGAAAATCTTGGAGTCTTTATTTTGGTGATCCTCTGAAGATTTGGCTTTTGTGATTCTTGCAGCTTTATTCACAGGCAGGCCTGCAGCTACACTGGAAATGTTCCCTTCATGGCCAATGAGATTCCAGACCACCCCAAGAGTAGTAGTATCTATCTTTCTCCTTCTTTGACCATCTATAGTCATATGGCTTCCAGATAAATATGCTTAAAAATTGAAGCGCATTAGAACATGCCAACCGGTTCATTTGAAAAGCTGAAAAACTTTTCAGTTTGATTTCTTTGTGTTTGGGATGATTCCTCGATAAAACTGTATATTTTGGGGGGATTGACTCGATAGCCGTTTGAACAATTCTTTTGTTGTATCTCCTACTACAGGGCAGTTCAAAATCAGGAGGGGAGAGCACTGACTCAGGATCAGCTGTGAACACTCTTTCAAGCAAAGGAGAGGCGCAGTTCGAACCGGAATCTCCTATCAGTAAAAAGACATCTCCAGCAGATCATCAGGCTTTTGATCAGCTGCAGCTTCAACAGCAGCAACAACGACAGATACAGCAGGGGATGGCAAATGATATCTCAAAAACAGGACCTTCACAGAATCAATCAGGTGTCAAAGCACACCATGAAAAGGTTCTTAACTACCGCGCTTAACTGTTAACCTTCCAGTGTTCTCTCTTCCCATATCCCAGAACTCAGGAAAAAAGGTGGTATCTTTATTGTTATTATGACTGTTTTCATCTCTCTCCTTAGCATATCTTCGCATACAACAGCACAGATCCCAACAACCCTCAGAAAATCAAAGAAGTGCAGAGTTTCCCTGATTTCTGAACGATTTTCTGATGGATCTCTGACATGGAGAGAGAGAGTACTGTGTCACAGAAAAAAGCACAAGGGAGAATCTTCACAGTAGTTACCACTGTTTCTTATTATTACTGTGACCCGCTATATATGCTCAGTCCTACAACTCAAACAAAAGCTTCTTGTTTTTAGCCCGGCATCGTTTTTGGTATTAGAATCCCGAATCACAAAGAAACACCAAACTCAAACAGAGACATCCTTGACCTTTTTAAGCCTCGCATCAGTTTTGGAATTAGAATCACGAAGCACCCCAAACACAAATGGCAGATAATGATGTCTTTTGCTACCCTTATTATGTCGATGATTACCTGCCTCAAGGGCAGTGCTCAAATGTGTATCAGAATTCAGAAATGCTTCCAACAAAATTCTGTGAGCTCTCTCAGTACTATATTCTGTGGGTTTGAGGACTAAGATACAACTAGCTATAAACTTTCCTCAACCTCTCTTCCTTTTCTCTCCTAACAGTTAAGGCTTGCTATGGAACTGTATTAACTTAGTTAAGTTGCTTTTAAGATTGTCTTGCTTTCATCTGTCCTCTCTCTCCTTTTTTAATCATTTGCAATATATGGGTAATTTCGGATCATGTTGAATTATCTCTGTTCTTTTGATCTTTCTTTCCTTAGATGTTTTTTCTTGAATATTTGCAGAGGAAGGGAGCTGGTTCAACGTCAGAGAAGCAACTCGATGCTAAGGTCATGAAATAAACCCTTTTCTTAAAAACAAATCTATTTCCACCATAACATTTACTGTTGAAAATTTGAGCTGAAATCCGCCGCATTGCTTTCAGACATTGAGACGTCTAGCTCAAAACAGAGAAGCCGCAAGGAAAAGCCGCCTCAGGAAAAAGGTATCTGTAGCATTAACACTACCTGCTTGACTCCGTCAACTTTCAGGTTCCCATATCCACTGATCTCTCTCTCTCTCTCTCTCAAAACAGGCATACGTGCAACAGCTAGAGTCAAGTAGGATAAAGCTAACTCAGTTCGAACAAGAACTTCAAAGAGCGCGCGTACAGGTTAGAGTACAACTTCACAAATGGTTTCAGAATTTCTCTTAAAATATATATATAGTGTTTCTGAATTATTGACATATTAATTAATTAAGCTAATTATTTTTCTGGGTTATCTTATAGGGGCTATTCTTAGGTGGTTGTGGTAGTGCTGGTGGAAATCTCAGCTCTGGTGAGTTATCTCTTAAAAGACACGTATTAGTTATGCTCGTATCGTATGACAAGGAAGTCACCTTTAATTTACGAAGATATTTTAATTTCCCCCACTTTTTAAAAAAAAAAAACAAGGAAAATACAAAGAAGCAATACCCTTTCTGTCCTATATATTTGCTGTCAAAGGAACACCTGGCGGCTAGTGATTAGGTATATAAGAGGATTGCGGGTAAAAGAATGCAACATAAAGTAAAATTTGACAAACACCACCGGTTAGTATTGGCCAACTTGTTGATAAGTTTTTTAATTGCTTTTTTAAAATCGACATTTGTATGTGAAAGCTACCCAATGAATTTTGATTTGGCAGACTTTTTCTAAATTCGAGTAGAATTCTTTCCAGAGGCTCTTTCTGATGATCCAATATTTCCTTTTCCGGAGGCTCTTTCTGATGATCCAATATTTCCTTTTCATGTTTCTGAGCAATATTGCTCATTAATGGAGGGGTCAGGCAACGGTAGAAGGACCCAGATAGGTCAAATATTAATTCTCAAGAGCTTGGTTGGCCTTTTCCAAACATATAAAGCCACTCTTATCTTGCTTAACTTTTGTGAATTATTGAACCTTGGTGACAACTTTTTCACTTTTAGTAGCATAACCAAGGTCTTTAATATATAATAAATGTTAATTGAAAATTCTTCCCAGCATAATATGATTGCCAACTTATAGATCCAACATGTTACATATATATATATATATCATATAATTCCGTACCATATTATATTAGAATATTATATGATAATGATTATCATTGTAGCTATGGTACTTTCTGTTATTATACTGGTTTATTATATTTTAATATTGTATAGGAGCTGCAATATTTGACATGGAATATGCAAAATGGCTAGAAGACGATCACCAGCTAATGTCGGAGCTTCGGACGGGGTTACATGCGCGTTTGTCGGACGGCGATCTTAGGCTCATCGTCGATGGATATATTTCGCACTACGACGAGATATTCCGGGTAAAGGGAGTGGCTGCAAAATCTGATGTATTCCACCTCATAA
Organism: Myrica gale; assembly: GCA_963930655.1. Lineage (NCBI taxonomy): Eukaryota > Viridiplantae > Streptophyta > Magnoliopsida > Fagales > Myricaceae > Myrica > Myrica gale. The sequence continues at coordinate 5,525,264 of OZ005602.1, read as the reverse complement.
ATGGGACGTGGATGACTCCGGCCGAGCGTTGCTTCCTGTGGATCGGCGGTTTCAAGCCCTCTGATCTCATCAAGGTCTGGATTTTCCATAAGCAACATAATTATGTACGAAAAGAGTTTAGGACGTTAATTAATTACTTTAAATTAATGAAATGGCCACATTGCCATTTGCCCCCACAAGCTCCTTCACTACCAGCTTCTTAACTTTCTTTTTGCTGTTTATTTGGGTCGTAAATCAGATGTTAATAGGTCAGTTAGACCCATTGACAGAACAGCAAGTCATGGGGATTTACCGCCTCCAACATTCCTCACAGCAGGCTGAGGAAGCTCTGTCCCAGGGACAGGAACAGCTCCAACAGTCTCTTATCGACACCTTAGCTGCTGGCCAGGTGGTCGATGGCATGCAACAGATGGCCGTTGCCTTGGGCAAGCTGGCCAATCTTGAAGGGTTCGTCCGGCAGGTAATTATTTGTCTTTGTCTCGTACGATTTTAATTGGTCCTCTTTACCATACGTATAAGATATCGCAGAATCGTTCGCTGATATAAACCGTGGAAGTAACCTGTTAGGAACATTTGCATGCATCATGCATATCGTACACGTGCACTTTATGTCAAATAAATTATTTTCTTTTTGAAGTCGACAATTTATTCTTTTAACTCATCCTAATTAGCTTTAAATCTTCTTTATTCCCTATCTATAAATTTTGAAAAAGATTATATCTGCATATATGATCTCTTGCTTCTCCAAAACCTTTATGATTTATATATATATATATGTGCTTATTTACCGCAAAAATGATACTAAATAATTTATATAATTATATAGATATATATCCACTTTGTTTGCATTTGTTTGGAATTGTTTGTGATCCGCCCGGCCCTTAATTACCTATCTTAGAAAAAAATTCTAAATTTTGAGGGTTTATCTATTATATCCCTTTTAAGGGCTGAAGTATATCTTATTAAATTATTGGGAATATGAAGCAAAAAAAAAAATTCAGAAAATTTGGGAGGCCATGGCCTCCTTTGATGTCTGCGTGGCTCTAGGCGGTGACACGCCCCTTGCCGACCTCGAAAAGGAACATAAAATCAAAGTGCCAAAAGCAGAACCTTCTAAATGGAGATGACATCATCCATACGTGTCAAAGAGTTGTATATATGAGAACGATTTTTCATGAGTAACTAACGACTTGGAGTCCGGGTTGAAAATAAGCCAGGTTTAGGTAATTTCTTGAAGCTTCAGAACTTCTTAGTTTCATACTCGGAAACCAAGGGACGTCGTAAAACCCGGGAAGTTTGACCGGGTTTAACTTGGAAAACATATGTTGGTATGGACCAATCTAATCTACTATTAGATCTCTACTAATAACTTCGTCAAATGGGGCTCCATGTTAGTCATGGGAAAACGTATAGAAATGCTGCGGTATGGACCAATCTACTATTAGATCTCACCTAACATCGATCTGCTTTCCCATGACGAACATGGAGCCCCATTTGACCGGGTTTAAGATGTTGGTATCTGGGTATGTGTGCTGCAGCACAATGAATTCTGAGGCTTGGGTTGGTTAACTAGTTGTTAAAATGTTTCCTTCGTAGCTATAGACTTCCAGTTCATGTTCACGTTCATTGTACACCTTGTTTGGCTCCTTGGTTTGCGCCGCAATTCAAACTTAGACAGCTTACACCCTGATGACCACAAAGGTTAAAAACTGCCCCCTTTGAACTTTATGAGTACCTTTGGTTGATCTAACATTTTGATGTCAGTAATTGACCTTTCAGCTAAAAAAACAGAAACCCATTATAATAAAAAGAAAGAACAGGATGCTGATCCAACCGTCCATTGTTATCCAGTATTAATTTATGGTCTTCATGATCATCAATATCCCAGATGACCATGAACAGGAGTATCACCATCGTGCTTTGGTCAACTTGGAGACATTATATTATGCGAGTTTTGCAATTTCCAGGGGTTGATCATCTGCACTACAGTTTGCTGCCATGTGTCTGGTGGATTGTCGATTTCTGAGGGAAATTTATATTGCTTAATTTGCTGCTAAGAAGTCCACCAAGATGTTGACTGCTAGGGTTTTGATGTGGTATTTTCATCTTATAAGCTTCCTTTCACAAGTTGGTTCGAAAGTGATTCCTGTTGAAATAAAAACCCTAGCTACACCTATCAACAGAAACTTTTAAAAATATTTTTAAGAATATATTTACTGACAAGCTAAGCGATAATTTCATTGGTTTTCTTATTAGTAATTGTAGATCTTGGAATAAGTCCAAATCCATATTATACAAGACATTTTCATATATAGATTTCAACCTCATTGAACAGTCCATGTGCCCTGCAGTAGGGTCATATTTCAGCTCTATATGGTTGTTATGCTTATATATAAACATATATAGTTGTTGAACTGGTTCCTGTTTAATTTCTTTGATCCGTGATACATAATTATTCCTATATATATAAATTCGTTCATTTATTTGTATATACTTGAACTCAGGCTGATAACTTGAGACAGCAAACTCTCCATCAATTGCGTCAGATACTGACCGTCCGACAGGCGGCACGATGTTTTCTTGTAATTGGCGAGTACTATGGCCGACTTCGAGCCCTTAGCTCCCTCTGGGCATCTCGACCACGAGAGTAAGATGAATTAACACACAATCATAGCTAGCTGCTAGATTCAAATAGCTCTTCTAATATGGCTATATTTTAAAATAAAATTCAAAGGTTTTGCCATTTTCTTTCTTTTTCTTCTTTTGTCTGCTTCCATGCCTTTAGTCAAAAGAATTGTCAAATATAATTTGTCATGGGTGCATGTTTTTCAACATAAATTATTCTCCTTGGGTTTCCATTGTTGATGGATATAACTTCATACCTAAAGCAAAAAGGTGGCAGTGACTGCTCTTTATATATATATATATAAAGCTTATACTGTTACAATTGTATACATCCTTCTTGAGGTTTCTTAGCCTGCACTTCAAGAAATTTCATTTTACACGTTTTGCTACAGAAAAAAACAAGTATATACTTGCAGCTTTTACAAAAGCATGCATAAAAGGAATTTGGGTTCTCCTGTTTCATCTCTCTTTTTGTCTTCTCACTGTAGTCAACTACCGTACGATCACCAATCTTGGTTTTATCGCTTTATCTGCAGGACCTTGATCAGTGAAGATAACTCGTGCCAAACAGCCCCGGATTTGCATCATGTTCAGCCTTCGCAGAATCATTTCGCCTCCTTTTGAACGAGAGATCCCATTAGCCAAAGTATAGATGACAGGCCGCCCGATTGATGACGAAAAATCCTTATCTTCTTGCTTTCATGGCGCTAGCTGTTGGGTTTCTTCAAGACACTTTAGAGGAGATAGGACATTTCTTCTTTTTAACCTCTTTTTATCTTGTGCTTTTTTAGTGTCTTTACATCCCTACTATATATGTTGTCTTGTACATATAAATTAATTTGATATGCATCAGGAAGCTTCTACTTTGGTTAAAAAGAAAGAGAAAAGAAATGAATTGGCGGTATACACAACTGTAAATTCAGCATTTTGCAACTTCTAGTTCTTTTCCTCCTTTCTGTGTCTTTTTTTTTTTATTTGAACTAACTTCTTCGATGCAATGGCTCTTGATTGATATAGAGGGTCAGAAACACTAAAGGGAGAGAGAGAGAGAGAGGGGGGTTCATTTATTAGAAGTGGTTGTGAGGACGAGTATTCTAATAAGAATAAGTAGTTCGTTGAAGGAATATAAACATAAAACCTAGTCTTTTCTTGATGGTTGTTGTACAACAATTGTGGTAGAGGAAAAAGAGAGAAGTTAAGTTGTTGAACTTCATTCATATCAACTGGTCGCAAATGCCTTATTCCAATGCAAAAAAGACAAGATTGGGAGAGAGCTCCTTACATATTTTAATTGTTTTAAAGGAACAACTTGAAAGAGAGGGCCAAAGTTTGATGTAGATGCATGCATGTTACGAGGTCATGAGTAATATAGTAGACGCAACAAGAACTTCCACTTTTCGATGCATTTTTTTTGGGGAAGATGTTGTGCTGTAATTCTTCGCTTTTAGTTCTTTGTTGCAAGAAATATATATGTATATTATATTGAGATGTGTTTAATTTAATTTGTTAAAAATTCATGACTAAAAAAATTCTTTCTGTTTCTTGGATTTTAGAAAGTCTTTGTTATATCAATTCCAGTGAGAGGCCAGCAGGGTTGTAGCCTAGTTGGTATCACTCATGATTTACTAGCTTCAAGGATAAGAGTTCTGAGTGCGGATATAAGTTGAATCACTTGCGAAAGTAAAACCTAACCTTTGGGCCTAGTACTGGATGTTGTGACTGGTTCGCCCATTGGGAAGTAGCTATGACTCAAACCGAACATTCTGTAGAGGGAGTACTCCTATGGTCACGACCAAGAAGGGAGTTGAAATCGCTTGTAAAAGTCAAGTCTAACCTTTAGGCCTAGTGGACGAGCTTGCGACTCTCTAGTGGTCTTGCAAGTGCTGTGGTGACTGGCTCGCTCATTGGGCAGTAGCTATGGATCAAACCAAACATTTTGTAGCGGGGGGGGGGGGTGCTCCTATGGTCAGGTTGCTACGTTGGTCGCCCCCTCCCCCTTTTTGCCTAGCAAAAAAAGAAATTCTAGTTAGAGATGTGTAATTGTTTATCTACGAGATAAAAGATCCATTTTTAGAAAGAGATTTGATTCAAAGCCATTGATGTCTTCAACAAACAGCTACGACTTCACTTCAATTCTTATCCCTAACTAGGGTAGATCATTTCCACCGCAGCACCGGCACGGGCAAACTGACACTAGCACCGGCATTAAATTTTTCAATTTACCCGTGATGACTTTTTAAAAAAAAAACGAGATAAAGAGTGATGTCATTTCTAGCCTTCAGAGTTAGTGTTTTAAACTTTAACCCTAACCCTAGAGCTCTTTTTAAAAAATAAAAGCAAAAATGACATCGTTCTCTACTTAAAGAGAATGGCCCCATTTGGGTTTGGGTTATTAAACCTGGTTGAGCAATTGAGAATTCAAAAATTTCCAATTGCTCAGTCTCTCTCAGACTCTCTCTACCCCACCCCATTTGCCTTTTGGCCCTCTTTCTACTCACTCACTCTCCTCTGTCTTCAAGCCTCTCTCCTCTGTCTTCGTCCCCGTCTCCCACCCTTGATCAGTTGAGCCGCCCTTTTAAAGATGGTGTTCCTTCATTGCTTTTAAAGAGTTTTTTTAGTTCATTTCTTTTTTTTTTCTTTTCGTGGATATTTTCTGTGATGATTTGTGAATCTGGTGTTTCTTCATTGTGAAATGCGGGTTTTGGCCAAACCAGCACTTACATCATTGTTACTCAACCCTATCCCTAATACTCTATTTCCCTCACTACACGATTAAGATAATGACATTGCATGCTAGCCCCCATAATGTGACATCTCGTGGTTACATTAAGGCTCAAGAATGAGTGCATCGTTGTATGTCTGACAAACTAGGATTCTCTACTCAAATTGCATAGTGCCTTTATGGCCGGCAAAGAGGAAGCTAAACCGGTCTATTAAGCAGCTAAGCTAATAGGCGTTGGAGAAAGTGAGATGTTGGAGGTAAGCTTTATTCAGCTCGGAGCATTGATTCCCCATAACAAATAGGCTAGCTCTCTCTCTCAATTGCCTAAGTTGTGCTTGAGAAGATCCCTCAGTTTCTTGCGACATCACCTAGAGGTACATTTGGCGTTTGTGTGCCAAAATTTTGGCAACCTAATAAAATAACTACAAAATAATTCCTCTCTCCATCAAATGATCCATTTTCATTATAATTAATATAAAAAATTCATTCAAAACATCTCTCTTCATTTTTTCACCAATTTTCATACTCAACATTTTAGCACACAAACACCACTAGTTGTCTTAAAAGAGGCTCAAGATATTCTTCACTCTACGGCATGGCACCTTTCGCTCATCCATTCTGCCCACCTGCCAAGATACAACACCCTTTTTAATTATCATTTACCGCCATTTCTTTCCTCTCGGCTATTCGCGCATGAAGATCGTTGTATGTATGCTTGCCTCGGCCCTATCTCCAAAGGGGCTTTTGGGGATTTTCAGTAAGGGTGGCCGCCATGGCACCACAAGATATCCAATTTTTGCTCTAGCAAGGCCGGAGGCGGTACCCATTTTTAGACAATTGCCCATAGTGGTGCCAATGCCGGTTTTAGATAAACCATCTAAAACCACCACCACCGTTTTTGCACAATTCTAATCCAAATATTTCTATTTTTGTCCTTGATCATTTCAACAATAGCCCACAGGCCACACTGGCACGTGTACGACACCACTTTGAATATTAGTGTTTGAGATTAATTAAGATAAGCATTGCAAGAAGTCTGGCTAAACATTAGATACGAATAAATTAAAGGAGATAGATTATTAATGTATACAATATAACTTTTTCTGAGTAGAATTTCACAGATTAATGATACCTGTGTTAGGTAACAAAAGCCAAGCAACAAATGTCAGTTAGTAAACTGCCCTAACCCATTGCTTAACATGCAATTTTCCCTCGTGGGGCGCGACTTTATTTGTCCAATCAGAGACACCAGCATGATCCACGCTAGCTGCATTGCTTGCCGTTTGGTAACTTTCCCGGAAAATTAAGATGATCAGAAACTGATCCACTGATAGAAGAAAAGGGAACTAAAATGCTTTCATATCCTCAAAGTAGATCATTAAAAGATGCCTCCCAAAGATCATTTCCAAACTATATATTAAATATCAGTCAATTTATCTGGATATATGCGTTTATCAAAGTTATTTTTATGTTATATATATACTTTCTCTTGCTAGCTAGAAGTTTTCAAATTGATTTCCTCCTATTTAAACCGCAATAATATTAATATTATTTAATTAAGCTACTCAGAACGCATGTTCGCATGATCAATTTATTTATGAGAGAGACCGATCAGTGCATATAATATGCATGATTATACATGCTCTATGCTTTTTGTTCGTTCGTATAACATGCGTGTTTCATGTGTCCCCGACCCAATGTTTGCCCCTTTCAGCGCCCAACAGTCGTACCTACCCAGCCTGAGACAAGGACAACCAGAAGATGCCCTTCGAAGCATTGGAAGCAGTAGATAGAGGACGTTGGAGCGGCTCATGAAGTAGAAATTATTAAAATTTCACTTGGTGCGATGGACTTTTTGAATAATATCAAACCCGCCCTTGAGTTCCGGAAACCAAAAACGGCGAAAGCTCCCTCTTTACTATTAGAATTATTAGGATCAGTAGGAAGTACGTACGTAGCTTATAGCGTCTTTGGGTTTCTTTCTTTTCCAATGAACTGGCGGCAATATCGTGAATAAATTCGAAGCAGCATGAACATGTAGGGTTTATATGTGGTTGAATTAGTGTTGGAGGCTTTCATGTAATTCGAAAAGATGACAAAATGTCAGAACAATGCAGATTAGCACTCCACCCTGTGAAATAGACATGCAAGATCAAGCTCCAGGCTTGTCCGAGCGCGACATGGGAGAGCTAGCTCTCCCCTAACCAATGGCCTAAAGGCCCTAAACCTTACTTAAAGTTTGAATATCAACACCAATGAGCATCATTTGTAGCCAAACTGGATTACAGAATTCCTATGTTACTGGATCATATGAAGACAAGAAAGTAACATGTTCCACTCCAAGATTCTCACCTACTTTCTGGTCTATTATACTACCAGGAAAGGCTATAGCTTCTGCAATTTGATCGTGAAGGAGGACTATGACAGCAATTTATACTAGTGGATCACCAACTGTGTTCTATTGGCCGCACAACAAATATTGGCTGTAAACCATATATATCTTTGGAGGCTTACTGCAAATCATCAGCATATACCGACAAGCTTAATTCTTCTATATTCCTCTATAAAGATATTATAGCCTAGGCGATCTATGACTAGAAGAAGTGGACGTCAAATACCTGACCCTTCATTGTCGGATTGTTAATATTTGTTGGAAATTTGTGCACTGTTTTCCTTTTTGACCTCTCTACTTTTGGCTCCATTACGAGATGACATTATCTTTACTTTAATGCATACTAACACCTTTTCAGGTTAGGTTTCATTTATCAGAGAATTAAGGAGCTTTCCTACGTCACAACTTTTGATCAGTAAAATTAGTACTATATATATAACATGCTTTTAATATAGATTTATGCTGCATCAGAAGTCAAGAAAAAATGATAGTGCATGTTTTAATCAACCTCACTAACATCATTGATTATTATATAATATTTCATAAAGGCACCTTGAGTTTAGGTTTTAGGATCTCAGCAAATCCTAATTACGTACCTGGTCTTTTTCACTTTTGTACAAGTGGCCCTCACTGGGGCCATTTTGGTTTAGGAGAAAAATATGAGAAATCATTTCAAAATATTTTCGGAACGTGGACACAGGTGGTGCATGACTGTCGTCAGCTGACAGAGGAAGATTATAAGTGTATCAATTTTTTTAAAATTTTTATTGGAGATTAGGAATAGATGGACTCTGTATAGGACCTATTTTGCTAACAGAATTTATCACCAATTTAGCTACTTTAGCGGCTTAGCCGGTTATTCGGGATTCCCGATTATTCCATTTTCTGATGTTAATTACAATGTATAGCTTTGAGATCTCTCAATATGTTCTAGGAAATCATGGCACCTATCGGTAGAGACAGAACCAGGGGGCTGGCGGCGGCCATGGCCTTCCAACCCTCGAAAAGCTCCAAAAACACAGCATATTCTTTACCTTTTTGATGAATTTTTGAATTTTTTTAATATTTTATTCATTTTGGCCTCCTCGAAAATCTTTTTCATGTAATTCATGTCCCCTACAATAGTTAATTCATGACTTCGTCTTTGCATGTATGGGTAGTACTTGGTTTTCCTACCTATGACCAGTGGCGGATCCAGGAATGTAATGGAAGGGGGCAAACTCTTAATGAAAAATGACAAAAAAAAAATTTTACTATGTAATGCAAAAAAATGTCTTAAAAGTTAAAAAAAAAAAATCGTAGAAAGACTAACACGAGGACTGAAATATTTACCACTTTGTGTGAATAAAAATAACATGATCTCGCAACAGATTTATTTTTCAAACAAGAAGAAACTAAAATTAAAACTAGCAAAATTTCTATAAATTCCATACTGCACTACATAGTAGAATAATGAATAAAAGCTAAGAAAAAATTATCAATTGAAAGGAACTAAGCACATAACATTTTTGAATTGAAGGCCTACATGACAATTCAAAGATACTAAGACCTAATAGCAAATTAAAAGGAACTAAGTACATTATAAGCTTATTAAGACAATTCTACTAGGAAAATGAAACATAGCTTAAATATTCAAAAGCACAGATCAAGTACTTATAGGAAATAAAAAGAGCAAAAAACGATGGTCTCCTTCTAATCTTGATGAGTAAGATAGCCCAATTCTCCTCTTGCCTTCTATAAGCCCCAAAAAATCAAATCGTGTTTCCCTTTTTACTTACACGAATCAGAATTCAGAAATTTGATTCGAGTTTGTATGTGAGTGATTGTATTGACTGTATCTAGGTTTTTACAACAAATATCTTCTGCTTAGAAAGATTGCAAATTCAAGAATTCTCTATCAGTACTTAATTCATCAAAATTTCATCACATGAATTCAATTAAAATTTCATCACAAATTCATGAATTTTCTATCCGGTTCACAATATATTCAATAATCCTAATCTACTAATTAAATTTCATCACAAATTCATGAATTCTCTATCCGGTTCACAATAAATTCAATAATCCTAATCTGCTAATTAAATTTCATCACATAATTCATCAAAATTTAAAATAAATTTCATCACTAATTGAAAAATAAACAGAGTTACAAAGAGACTTGAGTTGAGAGAGTACTTGGAGGCTGGAGAGAGAGAGCTGGAGATGGAGAGAGAGAAAGAGTTGTGGTCCTGTGGAGGAGGAGAGAGGGGCGGAGAGGGAGAGAGAGAGCTCAGCCGGCATTCTGTCGACTGTGGAGGTCCGGAGGAGGAGAGGCTGTCGGTAGAGTGATAGAGGACTAGAGGCTGGCGTTCTGTGGAGCCAGAGTGAGAGGAGAGAGAGAGACGGAGGCTAGCATCGGGAGGTGGGGAGCAGAGTGAGAGAGGCTGGGCTGTGGGCGTCAGGGAGAAAAGGGGGGGAAATTGAAGTTGTTAGAGAGGGAGGGGAGGATGGCGCCAAATTAACTAAAAAAAAGGCCAAGGTGAAATGTGTATTTTACCCTCTGTTGATTTTTTTAAAAAAAAATTAGATCGGCTAGGTTGGCCTGGGCGCCTGGGTTTGAAGGGGGGCAGCCCATATAAAAAAATCCAAAAAAAAAAAAATTTTAAGAGACTTTTCAGGCAATGGGGGGCGGCTGCCCCCCATTGCCCCTAGCTGGATCCGCCTGTGCCTATGACCTTGTTGCCACATATATATATATATTTTTCTAAATACCTTGTTGCCACATATACTCTGGCATGTTGGAGGGAAGTGTGTTAGACGGCCTCTAATCTTATTGACAAATTAGTGTAAGCTGCCATAGTTGTGGTCTTTGTCAATATTAATTAATTATACTTTGTGGACATGATTTAGTGGAATGGTTGACCCTAATTAATTGCAATCTGGTGTAGGGAAACTACTTGCTTGTGGAAGGACAGGATTGCATGATTCCTACGTGCGGTGCTACTAAACAATTATAATGTTCCCCAATTAAAAGTTTAATGAGCATAGATTAAGACATATATATGAATATTTCTGAAGACCCAACTTCCAGTACAAAAGAAACAAAAAAAGATGACCATATCCTTAATTACTGCTTTAATTCAATCTATATTATCCCTTCACAAGTGCTCTACGTGTTCATATGGGGTGCCAAAAATTAATATTATGTTAAAGAGTTTGTCTGGCATATATTGACTAACTTATATGATTTGCAAAGAGCCCACCACCTGATCTTGCACAAAAAGAAATAAGCAAGTGGCAAATGAATCCAATTGCTTCAATTGATCTATATTATCCTCCAGAAGCAATGTGTTTTTTAATTGCTTTGTTAAATATAATAAGTTTAGGGTCAATTGGTTTAGTTATTAACAAAGCATGCAGCCAAAAATGTGAAAGATGACAAGAGGTTCTCTTCAAATTTGTCACGAAGACAGAAATGGCGATACGACACGTTAACCCAATAGAGAGATCAAGAAGAACACAATAGGAAAAGGATCTTTTGACAAAATATCAACTGTGAGACAAAAGGGTTTCTACAAGTACCAGTCTTGGGCATTATTTTAGGCTTGTAAATTATCCACAACTTTATACTACCCAATTAGATTTTGGGCTTACCCACAAAAAAAATATCAGATTTTGGGCTAGTCCATATCTTCTCCCTTTTGAAAGGTCATGTCCGTGAGATCCACGCGTGGACAATCATTTTGTCACAACCCAATAGGTTCGGTTACTGTCATTGCCGCTATTGTTCTGGATAATTATAAGCGACGGCCCAAATTTGAAGATGGAGATCCAACGGCCCAGGAGATGACACGTCAATTAAAATGCCCCAACCCGTTTTGAGCTTCAAACCAACCCGTTTGCTTTTGACCCGCGGGTTTGAACCAAACTGCACCCTTCTCTTCAATTCGGTTACTGTCATTCCGCAATAGCTCTCCGCAGCCACCCACCTCACCCCTGCAGCAGCAGCAGCTCTTCATTTCGATTGCTTTTGACCCTCGGGTTTGAACCAAACTGCACCCCTTTTACACCGTAAATGCAGAGTACCTGCAAAAGGGTAGCATACGAAGATTCCTGGTGCCTAAATTACACAAGAAGCTGGTTCTTCGACACTCACGTGAAAGGGTGATTTGCGACCAAACTATATTGGCTGCATTAGCACCTTTTAAACAACCAAATCATAGAGAAATTTAGTACAAAAGCGACACGAACCCACCAAGATTTTTCTTATTGTGTTAGGGGATAAAGAAACGAGCACTTCTAAACAACTTGGTTGGAGGTTGTATTGCCACGTTTGTAAGATGTGCAAAAGAATGATTGTCATCTTCATGTGAAGCTCTGTATGAGTTTTTCCACAAAAAGAGGTGCGTACCCACAAAGTGCAGGAGTTTTTTTTTTTTTTTACAAAGTGCAGGAATTTGATATCGAAGAAACTGCGGCGAAGGGCGAGCTAAGCGTCAACAGGCGAACTGCTGCTTCAGATCTGAGATGCAGGCGAAATGCGTGCCTTGAAGATGGATGAAATCGCGGGTCACTCATAAAACAGGTCGGGCACAGGCAACATGATTTTAATTGACGTGACAATACAAGAACCGCTAGATTGTGAAATTTAAATCTGGGCAGTCGCTCATAATTGCCCATAACAGTAGCACCCATGACACTGACAGTAACCGAACCCCAACCCAATGAGCCTCGGCTCAATTGTACCTTCTGTGACTGAGAAAAGCTACTTCCCACACAGCAAAGTTTGAAGCTTCTGCAATGTATCTGCTAATAACCAAGGTGAAGCTTCTTGATGAATGAAAGGACTAGCAGAGCCACCCTAGGAGCTAAAAAAACAGAGTAAGACCGATGCTCGGCTTCGAAGATGAAAATGAATAGACCTTGCTCCTGGAATGGAACAATCATATTTTTTTTCGATGGCTTGAAATTCATACAGAAGAAAGAAGAATAATTACAATTTTTTACCAACTTCCTTCAGCCAGACCAATCGGTTTCATCTGAAATCTGGTTCTAGAACCGCAATCTGACTACAACAACAGAAAGGTACAAACAGAGTTGTCACATAAGGATTTCTGAGAGGTCATCCATTGGTATTTCCAGTCCTATTGAATCATGGTCTTGCAAGCCATCTTCGTCGAAGTTCAACCAAGAAGAGAGATCTTGATGCCCATCAAGTTCATTGGATACACCTAGTGCTTCCATTGGATCTAATTCAGAATGTTGCAGTTTTGCAGAAGGAACGGGTTGTTTCTTTACCTCCTTGGACGATTCCTGAGGAATATTACTGGGCAAGTGTGAACCCCCTTTGGGATTTATTTTACTGCCAACCATACCGACTTGTTGGCTAGATCCACGAACTGGTGGACAAGTTGGTTCTATTGCTTCTGTTGACCTGCCATGGGATCCACAACCTGATGTTGATAAATGACTATTCTTCTGCTTGTGCTTTGCCTTTGTTTTGCGCTCACTCGGGAAGCTATCCAATGATGAACGATCTCGTCCAGGGACAGAATTGCTTAGTAAATTATCTCTGTTCTGAGCCCTGTCTCTCTCAGTTCTCTTTCCCTTCAATCCACCAAGAACAGGGCTGTCAAGAGATGACATCACCCTTGATGAAGGGCTTCCAACAACATCATCAATTAGCATTTCCCTCTTCTTCCCCCTAACAGGCACAAAGCTAAGCTTGGACGAAGCTTGTTCAGAAGAGCGAATGACGCTTTGAAGAGCATCTGATGAACCTCTGTCAACATTATCACCGAGGGAATCATATTTCTGGGAAGCACTAGAAACAGCACCTGTGGCTGCAAAGAGAAACCCAAAGGGCTTTGCCATTAAAGTAACACAAATAAAACATAAAAAAGAAGCAGAAGCTACAGTTAGAAAAGAATGATGTTTTTCTTAAAAGGGAGATTTCACCAAAAGGAAAGTGAAAACTTAAAAGCAAGGAAGACTTTCCATGCCAGAGATGCGTAGAATGTACTCTTATTTCAAATGAAATATAAAAGAAGGCTCCAAGATGTTCTCTTTTCCCACCCACCTCATTAATTTAGATGTTATCCCTCCTGTTCTTAACTGACTGGCTGTACAAGCTGCCTTAAGTTGTAGATCTTGTATTGAACTCTTCAATTGGCTTAGAAAAAAAAAATATAACAGAAGGCATTATAGGAATCATAAAAACATGAAGTAAAATTTAACCAGACCAACCTGATCCCCTTGCTTCTCCTTGATGGGAAGCTTCATTGCATGTATTACTGGCAGTTCCAGAGCCAACACAGTCAACCGATTTTGCATCATTATTGCAGGCAGGTAAAGAGAAGATGACATCCTGCAGTGCAGGCTCACTAAAGCAACCATTGCCAGTGTCTTCAAAATTTCGACATCTAGCAAGAGTGCGCTTGACAAAAGCCAATGCAACTTGTTTTGAAACCTTACGGACCGCACTTTTTGAACTACAACTCCTCCGGCAAGCCTGCAAAAGATTAATTTCGCACAAATCAATGGTCAATGATTCATGAAATGCCTCTGCATCACATAAAAAATCTTTCTGAATAATCACCTACTATTATACCATCATGCTGAAACAATTATTGTTCTTCATCTGTATGAGCAAAGAGAACTATCCCATGGGCTTCAAGTTATGATTTATTACACTAGCATGTGATTAATTGAACAGGCAATTGTTCCATAGATATCCATAAACCAGATAATTTCATATAATCCAGGCACACATACCGCTCAAATTACACAATCAACTCATATATATCACGTAACCACAACGTTAAGAACAAAATCTCAAATATCTATAAGATATTGGTGACAAGCAGAAAAAGGATACCGGGAAAACTTTGCTACTACATACAAGCAGTACTAATTATATCAATCTATATTGACAATCGTTGACGCAAAATATCTCCAAATACATCCAGCATAAATTATTAATTAGGCCTTAAGAGTATTAGACAATTCTAAGTTATCAAGTAATAAGTGGATCAATGCTACCAACAAAGACCGATTAGTCACAATATTGACTAGAGTAATGGCATAAGTCTTCAAATTTAAATCACGATCATCAACCAAATATAAAACCATGCTCCCCAAACAAGACAAAACAATAAACTGACATTTTCTACGTATGAACTTGAAAATTGGTCTCCATCAAAACATCAATAACCAACTTCAAAATGAAACTCAAAAACAGTTCAAAAATTTAATATACTATGGACCTAAGATTACACTGCTGAATAATCGTTAATATCAGGTGATCACAATTGCAGCGTTAACACTGTTTGTGGCAACATATTTTCTACCCGTACACATCATCTGGGATGAATGTGTAGCCGAACGTTGCAAAGACACAAACCTACAGAATGAACACAGTACTAAGTCCTAGATCCTAATCATACAATTCAGATTTAGACAGGGAAAATAATACGAAAGATGCAAAATAGCATCAATGTCCCCAGGCACATAATGGACCACTACACCCTTGAAACACCCAAGCACCCACTACTTTTACTCTCAAAATGCAATGGCTCAAGTAAACAGTGGGGTTGCACACATACAAAGGAAGCACAAAAATTAACTCAGAACTGGATGTCTATTCATGAACACAAAAGATGATTGAGTTAAGGGACAAAACCAAATACCATTCGTTTCCGGTAAGCCATCTCAATAAGCTGGTCCATTGCAACTTCCTCCATTTTCCTGTGAATATAACATCACTTTGATGAAAAGACTAATTTAAAAATAAAGTCACAAACTTAGTGACAGCAGCAGGAACAATAAAGTGGTCAGGGAGGGGCCTTGGGTTTTTAACTTAATATTGACCCAAAAATTGTCTAATATCTGGAGGACATTCAAAACATTTTGTACTTACCGCCTTTCTGAATCTCTGCCCTTTTGAATAGCTTCATGAATCTTTCCCAAGTTTTTCCTCTTTATACCAATCTACCATGCAGTCCAAAGCAATATAAATTATGAGAAAGATTAGGCGAGGAGTAGATAGAAATTAGAAAGAAAAAAAATCCAGTACCAAGATAGAAACAAAAATACTTAGAAAATACAAAAACTGCAAAACATAATTGTGAAAATTCACTTAGGTTAGCCTGAAACAATGAGTTTCACGTCCACAAAAATAAGAAAGTTTGTGCAGGGTAACCTGTTTGTGTAGTCCTCCTTTCAGTTCCAGTTCCTGGTTAATCACTTCTCCCTCTGCTAGAGTAGGCTGCAACCAGTGGAAAAGAAACAACACACACACGGAAAGGAACAAGAATAAAGATCATAAAAATATATGGACCAGATATTAATTACTGCTATGAAATTCATCAAGGAATTCGTTAGAATGCAAACAGAGAATCCTTCTCAAAGCTCCTAAAATGAAAAAAGAAAAGAAAAGGAAAACCCATACCAACGACTCTGGATATAAGCCAATACTCTGCAGTTCCAGAATAAGCCTGTCATCCAGACACAACAACTGATAGTGGCAGCTAGAGGAAGAGGAGCTGTCATTCTGCTCCCCAGGTTGCAGCTGAAAAAGCTCATTTGAACATATTTCACTTGCATGTCCCAAATCAGACTGTGAAAAGTCATCTCCCCGCCACTGTTCAATTGTATGTAAAGAACTAGACATGCTTAAGTTCCTGGATGAGTTGGATGTAACACTCTTATCACAGGAGAGCCTGTCTAACAAGTAATTCTTCGGAGTCTCATAATCCACATTTGACTCAACCTCATGTTCCATTTTATCCCAGTCTTTGGGTTCAATATCAATCTGGTTACATGAGCCACAATGAGAATCATCACTAGCATACTGTAGGGATAAAGATTTCCCTTCGCTGTGGTGGTAGAACTCTTCAACTTCATCTTCTTCTATCAAAGCCGAAAGAACTCTTTGGTACAATGGAGTAACCGTGTCCAACTTTCTCATGTCAAATGTCCTATGTGAAGAATCAGTCCCAGCTATTTCTTGATTGGGGTGGATTTTTTGTCCTACGCCAGAACAGTCACCCGCTCCTTTAAGCACACCAACACCCTACAAGGAATGAAGAAGAAGAAAATCATAATAGGTATTCAAAACATTTCGCTGCATACCCTTTTGTAATTGTAGTTTGGTTGAAACTGATATGAACTATCAGTTATTTGAGGTGTTACATAACTACAAGGGATCAACATGAAAGCTTTACTACTTTAGACAGTATACTAGTAATAATAAGGGATATTAAACGAAAAAAGAATGTTGATGAAATATACTTCTGTTTCATACCAAGACATTATAAACAACACCAAACATCTGGGACAAGCTCCCGTCAAGGTCCTCTGCAAAACCTAACTGATATCACATCAAACGTACAAAGAAACAAGTAAGTCACGGTCCAAAGTTATTCATAAAAGTATGGATTCATACTTTTATCTCCATGACTACCTGTTGCTTCAAGTAGGACAAGTCTTCTGAGCTGACAGAAGCAAACATAGATTCCATTTTCTTCCAAAATGGACCAGAACAGGCAAGACCTATGGAAACAAACCAGTATTTTGTGATGTATACAAATGCTACAAATGTACTGTTTTTTAGAGATGAGCCAAAGTAAAAAGAAGTGAAAGAAATAACGTTAAGAGACATACTGCTAGCATTACGAGCAGCGTTTGCAGCCATAAATAATTCTTCACCATCATCATCAGATTCACCTGGAAAATTTTAATACCAGCAGCTAAAGTTACTTATAATTGTTGTAAAATTAGTTCAAGGAAATGTAATAGTTTGCCCTCAATATCTTCCAACACTACAGAATTACAATGATAAGAATGTACATATACATATCCCAAATGAAACAATATAGTCAAAACATAACCAAAAAAACAACGAAGACAGAAATAAAATATGAATTCAAAAGAAAACTTTCCGTAGAAAGGCATTGAAGCATGTAACAATACAAGCACGAACAGTGTCTCAAACACTCATTACATAAGGCTTTGTAGCCTTATAAATGCAATAGCTACAGTAACGTTACAATGTAAAAGTATGTCAGATAAAATTCTGATCTTGCCTCCGTACTTTGGTCCAATGAGAAGGTCAGATAGAAAATATTAAACACATGCAAGATGAACTTTCTATGGTTCAATACAACATTACCTGTAAAATTCGAAGAACCGTTGTTTATTATTGGCCCCAAGCGAATTGAAACCTTGCGGTCTTTCAGCTTTTTTGAATGTGGGCGACCTGATTTACTGAAATTCAACAAAATATTAGTTGATTCCCGCGAACAGACAATTTATGTTCTCCAAGTGCTATTATACAAAAGCTAAAGATTTGGGTAAACCTTCTATTCTTTTCAGAACTAGTCCTCACACTTTGTGGCGGCTTTGTAATTGATATATTCTCCAACTTCTCACATGCTGGAGGAACTCCTGGCCTTGTGAAGGATGAACCCCTTCCATTCCTTCCTTGTCTCTCCACACCATCACCAATTTCATTGCTTAGCATTTTATTCTTCTTTGTGGGCAATACAAAAGTCCCAGCTTTATGAGTTGCAGCCAGAGCAACACCACCGTTACCTACCCCTTTTCCTTTCATTTTGTTTTCGACAGAACCTGATTCTTCACTTTCGGATAACCCAAATGGGGATGAAACATTTTCATATTCCCTCTTAACTTTTGGGGTATTGTTATCTACGCCGCTGGACGAAAGTGGACCATTGGTCCCAGAAGATGAAAGTTTTGCACTAAAATCAGTACTTGCAAGGCCCTGAGATGAAATATGAGCTTCGCCATTGTTTGAAACAGGAGAAACTAAATTTGCTCTCCTCGTGCGTGAGTTTTTATGAGGTCTCTGGCCAACCCACTGGGTCATAGGATGCATGGATGAACCATTTGACATCATACGCCTTTGGTTATTTGTTGCACCCACTACTGGAACTTTGTTTACACCTGTCGCCTGTTCCCAACCTTGAAAGGCTCCAGATGAATGGTAAATGTTAGGAGAAGAGTCTAGTCCCATGACAGAACCAGTTCGTGGTGTCCGAGAAACCTTTCCTTTTACCACTGTATTAGGACTGCCTGCTCGAATATCATCCTGAATATTTGACCTGATAAAATAAACCCACGAACAAATCAAAAATATTATCATGAACACCAATAAACAAGCATAAAATAGTACAAATGTCAATGCAATCGCCAGGTGTAGACCATGATGGTCTTCAATCATATTGAGTGTCACCTATTCTCCAACAACGCAATGGACTGTTAGAAAGATAATAACAAGAAGCACATACGTACTTATTGTTTCCCTTTGCCGGAAGCTTCTGTTCTAACACAACAGTACACTCCCTTGGAAGAGTGGCACGATCCAGCTCATTCCTGACTACTGTGCAAGAATCTGAACTAGCAGGCTCATAACTATCCAACTTGTTAATTCCACCGACTCCAGGAGAAGATTTCAATCTGCATCAGATGAAAAGCCTAAGGA
This sequence comes from Myrica gale, assembly GCA_963930655.1. Classification (NCBI taxonomy): domain Eukaryota; kingdom Viridiplantae; phylum Streptophyta; class Magnoliopsida; order Fagales; family Myricaceae; genus Myrica; species Myrica gale. The sequence continues at coordinate 5,506,043 of OZ005602.1, read as the reverse complement.
TCTATCGTGACGAACTGTGTAACAATACCTAACTAGCAGAACTCAGGAGCCAACACAACACGGAGGAAAAACTATATTGCAGTAACAAAATTCTTAAAATTCACATGCGACTACGAACAGAAAGAACAGTGGTACAAAAGAAACAACATGAATATCAAAAGCAACAATATTAGTTGGAGATATTCAAGGTCATAGTGCAATAGAAACAACAATACATTCATACTCGGGATAGTACTGACTTAGCAGATGAGCTGAACCACCAGAAAGGTTGTTTTAAGTACAGGGTTGAATATTTCTTCTCAAAACTCCTAAAAAAGATATGGAGAAATATTGAGGCTGTATGATCTGGCACTATTATAAGACATGCAGGTTGACCAAGTTTTCTTGTCCTACTCCCCTCCCAAAGAAACATTTGCACCTGCATACGGCTAGGCTCTAGCCCAATAATGCTGTTATTGAACTAGAGCCTACATGTGAGAGGGTAAAAAGATTATCCCACGTCGGAAAGAAGTCACAAATGTGGGTGATTAATATAGCATGGTTGAGCGCAAACCTATAGGCTTAAGCTTATAGGTTAAGTTATCTTTATATGCTATATTATGAGCCTACTAGAAGACTCACCATGTGTTATCTCCCCAAGAAATGGCATCGGAACTGATGGTGTGATCCGGAGAGGGCTTGTAAGATTGGGAAAAAGACACTCTAGAAAGAGGAAGGAACAAGGTATGCGAGGTGGATCCAAAAGAGGCCCAAGAGGAAAGGGCCTATTGGATCATGCTTCCATTCGAGAGGATTGAAATGGAAAGCAAGTTGTGCAGTCACAAGGCACAAGGCACAAGGTGGATCCTAGGGGCCCTAAGACAAAAAAACGTCCGGTAAGATCAGGAGGCTTCTACTCAAGGGGGAGTGTCCTATGTGGTATGGCCCACAAGGAGGATCTGGAAAACAAGCTTTACAAATGAAAACTTTTGTTGAGGAGGGAGTGGATTAATGTGGTGATAAGTTAACACGTGAAGGGGAGATTGTTGAATATGCACGTGAGAGGGTAAAAAGATTGTCCCATATTGGAAAGAAGTCACAAAATCTGGGTGGTTAATATAGAATAATTGGGCACAAACCTATAGACTTACGCTTTTAGATTAAGTGGTATCTCTATATGATATATTATGAGCCCAGTAGGAGACTCCCCAGCTGTTTATCTCCCCAACAGATGCAAGCCCTAGCTTTAAGGAAATTTGACAGGTAAATGAAATGAGCATTTAATAGGCCCTGTATCCACAACTTTACCATCCACCATTTTCCTAGAGGATATAGTTTTCAAGCTAGAGATGATTGGTCAAGCTTCAAGAAATATTTGCTAGTGTAAATAACTCTAGTCAAGTTGATGAGAACAAGGAACTAAAGCTAGTTGGTAAATATTTACACTATCTAAGATACATGTCACACATAATTCTTGCTTTTGTTACTAATTTACATTTGACCAAAAATTTTCATGACCAAAAACAATTGTAGGCCTCTCCAGCAAGAACAATCACTCCTATAAAAAGTGCTCGCTGCAAGCAAACAAACTCAGAGAGTTCCTTTTGTCCTATCACACAAGCAAAATGTATCCAAACAATACTTAACAGCCCGAGAAATAGCAGCAAAAAGGACAAAGACAATTATACTAATAAAAGCTTAGACCGGAACAAAATTCAATTGCGAAAGGCAGCTGATGAAAGTAAATAGAAAACCTAAGCACCAGTAAAACATAAATAGCGCAATTTTCCAAATTAACAGCACCACTGTCCTAAGACTCAAGAAACACTTTGGCCACTTTCCAGCTTATCAGAATGAAGAAATTATCACGAAGTCACGAAGTCACGAATTGTTTCTTAGTGATCTACAGCAAAGTACCTGAAACCATGACTGTCACAAGATCGCAACTTAGAATCAGCATTCAGCTTTGGATGTGTAGCTTGTTTTGTATCCCGTTCACCAGTCACTAGTCTATTACCTACAGCTCCAACAGAACGTTTCTTCTTTATTTTTTGATCCAACCCTTCACCTCCAGCAAGCAGTCGACGAGTCTTTTCTTCAATCCGAACAGAACCCCCACTAACTGCATGAAGCAGATCCCCATCCTTTTCTGTGACCATCTGCTGCCTTGAGTTTGCAGCAGACCTACAATCCACCTGGTAGCATTCACAAACCAGAACAGAATCATATAACAAATGAAAAAAATTTCGTTGATTACTTCAGAAACCATAGAACACTTAAAATGTCTACCTGTACTTCAACTTATGCTGGCATTTACACGCACATAATGCAATTTATCATTTGAAAATGAAAACAAAAAAATCTCCTTGAAACTGAAAGAAGACTTAAGAGAGAATTTACTCGTCATTACTCAATGATTCTAAAGGAGATCAAGATGAATGGACAGAAAAAGTAACAAAAACAGAATCAAAAACCATAAACACTGAATTTCATACCAGTCCATTAAAGTAGTTGCAAACAAATTGGAAAAGCTGACAAGTGGAGGAATAGATGACAAATCAGTATTAATGGTTAGATACAAACCCGCAAATCCACGGCTGATGTACGGACACGCTTATTCAACCCAATACTCTTCGTTCTGTCCTCCAATCTATGAGTCACAGTGTCATTGGAGTTTCTGGGAGTCTGGGTTCCCATCTTCACTAAGTTTACCCCACTAGACCTCTCACTTGATGTGAAATCACCACGTTGTCTCTTCTTTGTACTCAAGGCATCCCTATACTTGTCCAATTTGATAATGGATTCACGTAACAACTTTGCTCTATCCCTGTATACACCATCACAGACTCATTAACACAACATAACGTATGGAATAGTCAGCTGCAGCTATACCCGTAAATAATTTAAAGATAGAACTCCCACTTATCACACAAAAATCTTCATACCATATATATTATGCCGGATGGTTGATAGTGGTCCTCTGTGATTGAGTATAGTAAATATAAAATACACTTTATAAGCATATGCTTCACTAAGAGATAACAAAGAAGATTATTTTCCCTATTACAAACTTATTGCAACACATCGACCCTAATAACAGGGGTATTTATGTATTTTTATTGTTGTTTGTTATTCTTAAATTTTTAATTCTTGTAATCCCTATTTCTTGGCGCTTATAGATGTGTTAACTGATTTTTTTTTTATTTTAAAAGTTGAGGGATAGAGGCCTCATCCGACTTTTGAGTTTCTTTTTTTGATAAGCGACTTGAGTTTAAAAGTTAAGAGATTGAGGCCTAATCCTATTTTTGAGTTTAGACGTTAAAGGATAGAGGTCTCATCCTAATGCGTTTAAACTCCACTGTTGAGTTCTAACGAGGGGCCTAATGGACCTTTTAAGACCTCAAGATCTCAAATATAAAGCTCAAGCCTTATTATAACAAGTCAACCTAACATGAGTTTAAGCCCTTATTTCCTACCACCATTAAGAATTCCGAAAACCCTAATTTTTTTCACTAAATACCACACTTTTTTTGAGTTTGCAGAAGAAAAGATAACAGCCACTTTTCAAGTAAAAAATTTCCATATTTTTAGTACATTATCTCCTAGAATCTGGTATCATTACAATTTTTTATATGTAGAACGTCGAGGGAGAACCCCCACATAGACGCCGCTTAGCGGGCTCTAGGTGCACTGGTCTAGGCTCCTCTAAAGAGGTTTCCCAGCGGGTAAGGGTTCTACCATGATCATGCCCAAATATGAAGGTCCCAACCCTAAGTCTGCCCCCACCCTTTTTGCCAAGAAAAAGGGATTCTTAGGTCCCCAATCTATGTCTAAACATACCCATGCTCACAACAGTAAGCAACAATTGATGAAAAGAATGTCCAATACCTGTGAATAATTTTTAAATGAAATAATAACAATTGCCAAAAATTGATGTCATGTTCTCTCCGTTCTCTCTCTTCCCTCTCTTCCCTCTTTTGCGTCGGCTGTTAGTTTCCAGGTTAGATTATTTCGGTTAAACGTTCTACTGTTATGGTCGTTTGCTCGGAGGTCTCGATGTCCTTCTCCCGTAGGTTCGGTGTTGAAGCTAAGGTCTTTCAGGTGATAGTATTAGGCAATGGAGATGTGAAACTCTCGGAGTGGAGTCGGAAGGCTATGAGTTCTATCTTCTTCGGGAAGGATGGAGCCTCTTGGATGCTTAACATGGTTACTCGTTTGCTGGAGGATTCGAAGAGGGAGTTTGTAGTGAATTTTTATGAAGCTTCTAGGGCCTTTGTGGCACAGAGGTGCTGCAACAAGGCAGGCAGATATCTTTGCGTAGCCGAGTTTGTTGGAGGGCGTCGTAGAGGGGTGGTAATGGTACCGGAAGGTCCGGGGGCGTCCGGGTGGTTGGAACTTGCCTCTGTGTTGCAGGGGGTGATTTCTTTCCTTGGTCATTTTAAGAATGGAGGTGGTGGCCTTGTTGGCTCTCCTGTTCGCAGAGAGTTCTCTTTCGCTGAAGCTGTTACAGGCGGGTTGAAGGAGAAGAGCATGGGGAGTAAGGTGGTGGCTGTGTCAGGCGTAGAGGGGTCTGAAGGTGGCGTGGAGCAGAAGGCTGTGCTGCATGCCTCTGCGCATGAGTCCTCGGTGAGCATTGACTCACTGTCCAAGGAGCCTGTTCAGTCGGTTGGTGGCAGGGTGGCTGTCGAGTCTTTTTGGAGAAAGAAGTTACTGGGGCTTCGTGCAGAGATTGATTTGCTTGTAGATTTGTTAGGGTGTGAGGGTGGGCCGGGTTCTGGAATCTCTTTGGAAGCAGGTGGGCTGGGTCCATTCGGGTGGGAGTGGAAGGGCAATTGCCCAGGAGGCTCTGTCGGAGAGCAAGGGCTGGTGCAAGGGCTGGTGCAGGGGGCTGGGCCAGGAGAGCAAGGGCTGGTGCAAGGGCTGGTGCAGGGGGTTGGGCCGGAGCCTCTGCTATCAAGCCCAGGCGTGATGGCTCTAGCCCAGGAGGTCCCTTCGGTGGGTCTTCTTGGGCCGGGTTCCTTTTGGTTAGGGTCGGGTACCCATCCAGACCCGGATCTAGAAGAGGCTGCCCGTGAGCCTACGGGTGCGGGAGATGACCGACGGACCACCGACGATGCTGACCGACCTCCGGCGAAGGACGGAGGGTCGACGGCGACTGCGGGGGTGGAGGGTAGCTTACCGGAGGCCTTTCCGGCGACGGAGATGACGTCGATCTCTGCTCCCGTGTCTCCCGATAAGCTTGTCTCGTCCCAGGGGGGGTTTTCGTCGCCGGATCGAGGTGGTGACGGCACAGATCTGGTCGCCGGCTCTTCCTTAGTGGCTTCTGGTGATGTTCAAGGAACGGGAGTGGCAGAGAGGCTAGGTGAGGTGCTTGGGGGCAGGCGTTGTGACGTGGGGGAGCTAGGTGGTGGAGTGCTTGGGGGCAGGCGTTGTGACGTGGGGGCTGGCCGTGAGTCTATGGGTGTGGGAGCTGGCTGTCCTGAGGAAGTTGGCAGTCCTGAGGGTGGGGAGCGGCTGGGAAGAGCCTGTCTCGGGGGCCCCAAGTCTCTCAGTCCTTGTTCTGTGGCAGAGGAGGGGGTTGGGCTGTCGTCGTCCAGGGCAGATGTGGAAACGGAGGCTGATCCTCTCGTTTGTGTAGACAACAGTCTTGATGGGTTTGCGGTTGTACCTTACAAAACTCCGGTGGATTCTTTGAAGGGGAAGGGGCAGACAGATTCTCCAGCGTGGGTTTTGGATATGGTTTCCTCTGTGGGTCAGATGGTTGGGCTATCGTGTGGTGGTCAAGAGGATAAGCTGAGGGATCTTTTTGCTGTGTTGGAACGTGATCGAATGCCGCTTAATTCGAAAAAGTCTAGGAAATCTGGTGGGAGGTTGCTAAGGGAGCTGAAGGGATTGCAGTCTTCGGTCATCTATGAAGGGTCCTCTTCGGTCTCTCGGAAGACTAAGAGCTATGGGCTTTACTGTTAAGGGTCTCAGGGTGTTTGTGGGCTGCGGGTGGGTGTTTGTGCTAGGGTGGGCGGGTGTTTGTGTTAGGGTGGGTGGGTGTTTGTGTTAGGGTTCTTCAGTATTTTCTCTTGTACTGTTGGCTCCGTGTGTTTTTTTTTAATAATAAAATTGGCTTACTTATCAAAAAAAAATTTTTTTTTAAATGACATAACAACAAAGGCGACTAAAGAACATGTACGCAACAAGAAAGGACCAAAGGTGTTTCCTTCCACTCTTTCAAAAACATGGATATATGGATGCATATATAAACAACTAATATAGTTATACGCAGAGAAGTATATCTGTATCTTTTTTATAGTAACATGAACCCAGTTTCATGCAATGGTTATCCTATTTTCCATATGAATTAGGTAAAATATTATACTAATGCCATAACAAAGAAGAAATGCCAGGCATAATGGCCTGTGACCATTACTCTCTCTACCATTTCCTGATAATTACTGCTGTTATCCCATTAATTCCCAAGTTCCTATTGCCAGCTCAATCACAGACACATAGTCATTCTGCTTTAAGCATGAAGCATAGGATATTTTTCTTTCCTATCGAATGACACATCATTTCTTAAAAAGCATAGAAATTTGTAGGAACTTGCAATGAAATTAATAAAATATACCTGGCCTTTCTAGAGGTATCTTGGACACTATCTTTGAAGTGCTTTAGCTCCTCTGTAGCCACTGGAGGCGAAGGTTTGGGGTGCGAAAGCCCAAAGGAATTGTCCTCCGCTGTACTTCCAACCCCGAGAACCCTTCTTAGCTCTCCAGAACGTGTATATTTCTGATTGCCTAATACAATGGGGTCCAATGGCAAACACTGAGGCAGAGGTGGCATATCTGGTGATGGAGTTGCACTCCCCCGGCTTATAGTATTCCCCGAGTTATACATTATGCATATCTCATACCTTTCGTGCAGCTTCCAAACTTGAACAAGGCAATCCCTGACCCTGTCTGAATCAACTCAAGTTTCTTACTTGCTGCTATTACACAACAAATGGACATGTAATGCAATGACCAACAATAACCCCAAGAGAAGAGCACTGTTAACTTTTAAGCTAAGACTAAGAGTGATCAACGATAAAATTCAGGGAGACAAAAAAGATCAAAGCTGGAAGAATCAACCAACTCAACGGAGAATTTTCATTAGGCATGAAATTTATTATTGTCAAGAAACTATACATGAAATTTGTTTCATGAGGCATCATGTCTTGATGAAAGAACATCCAACCCACTTAATAATAAAAAAAAAAAATGAATGTTTGAGCATCAAACACCACTACTTGCTCTAAAGAAAAACAAAGCAAAGGTATTGTGAAAATATGAAAGAGACAAAAAAAAAAATCAAAACCAAGCAAAAGTAAACTTTCAACTTCACACATTTGTCCCCAGCTTGTATAGCCACTTTAGCTCATTTTTTGCCTTTTTATTTCCAGAACTTAAAAAGCAAACAGCATGGAATTTTCCTTTCCTCGGGTGTCCTTGAAGCCAAACAGGAAGCAACTAAGTGAATCGCGTCAACAGTATAAATTTATCAAAAGCTCTAAACTAAATAAACATCTACGAGAATCCAACAAGATCAACGAGGTTCGAAACCCTAGGCGGACGAAGGTGAATTTGAGAGTGCAATCAATTTAACTGAAATCCATGTGAAATTAGATCAATATGCTTGAATTTGAGAGCTAAGTGTGGAAAAGAACCTGAGATTCAACGCGGCCAAGCGCAGATCAAAGGCGCCGTTTGAGAGAAAAGGTGATAAAGCAATCAAGCGGGAGGGGAAAAGCTCCCGTGGAAATCGTAAATGTGTATGTACACAGTACACATACGTCATAGAGTTTCATGTCTTTGGCGCGTGTAAGTGCTGACCGACGTGCATTGACTTGTGAGAAAAAATAAAAATATAAAAATAATGGGGAGACCGAAAATCCAATACGATTACAAAGCGTTTGGGTTATTAAAATAAAATTTTGACGAAATTTTACTTTAATTAAATATATTTTAAAATTTTGCTTTTACTTTTATCACTCTCACCAATTTTAATATATCTCATTTTTAACATCTATATAAAATTTTACTAAAATTTTGACGCCAAACACTGGGTTTTCAGAAACCCGACCCGATTAGAGTCGACTATCAACTCAGGTGCAGGGCCAGCTCAAGCCGATCGGAGGCATAAGGTCTATAAATTGATAAGCTTTTAATATAAAATATTTAAAATTATTAAATTTAATATAAAATATTCAAAGAACCATTATTATTTGTTATAGGTCTCTCTTCATGAAACTAAGGCCTCATAACTTGCAAAGTTAAGAAATTTATATGACAATTTTTTTCTCTTTGAGCAAAGTTCAGAAATCTGAAAAATGATTATGAAAACTAGGAGAAATATATCACTCGATAATGAGTAAAAAGACAATACACTCGTGATAAAAAAATATGAAAAGATTGCATTTGCCATTTTTTTTCTTAGCTTAGTTGTCTTTTTATTTCTTGGGTCATTTACAACACAATATATATATTATTATTATTTTTTGCTATTTATGAGGTCTTGCTCAGGGTGAGGCCTTAAGCTAACACCTAAGTTGCCTTACCCATGAGTCAGCCCTACTCAGGTGGAGTCTAGAGTTGGTTGTTGGAAACTTCTCGAACTAAGTCGGAGTCGGGGTCTAAATGAAAAATCACAACTCAAAAAACCTTGGATGGTGTTTAGGTGCCAAAACACCCAAAAATTTGGATTTAATAAAAATAACTACAAAGATTATATCTTTTTTCATAAAATCATTCATTTCCACTACAAATAAATATAAAAAATTAATTCAAATCATCCATCTCTTCACTCTTTCATCAACTCCAACACACCAAAATTTAACACTTGAACACCGTCGTTCGAATCCAAATCTCTAGCCTAGCCTATTGGATGTCTTTCCCAGTACAATTCAATGTGGCTCGATAGAACAGAGCCTACAAATTCGACCGGACTCCAACTCTTTTAAAAATAATTTAAAAAATCAGCTTCATTTTTAAACCGTGATCGTTTCCTCTTTTTTATTTCCTTCGTCCATTGCCAAACGACGTCGTTTGGTTAAGTCCTATTTAGGTCTCCCGCTCCCGCTCCCGCTCTCACTCGATACTCTCTCTCTTCTCATCTCACTCAATGTCTCTCTTATCCTTTAGCCCTAGATATATCCATCATCTCTCATCTCTATCTCCGTTGACGATATTCTCTTCTCCATTCTACTAATTGTTATTTCAGATTCTCCCGCCATGGGTCTCGATCTATCGATTTCCATCACCCCTATCCATCGTCCACCAGTAACTATAGAGAACAATTTTAGACCATTTGAAGACTTTTTAGATGAGTTGGCGTCGCTACAGGGAATTTGGAAAATCTCGCAATGTGTCGACACCATGTCTTCTATGTGTCGACACCTTCTTCTCAAATTTTGAAATATATTTGAAATTTGCCGAAGATCGGTCGAGCGTCGGTCTAGCGCTTGTCGAACGTAAAGCTACTATCTTAAATTTCTTTACTCGCGCTCAAGCAGTTGTCGAGCAATTGTTGAACGTGGAGAGTCTGTAAAGTTTTCTGCAAGGGCGCTGGTCGAGCGGTTGTCGAATGTGAAGAGTCTGTAAAGTTTTCTGCAAGGGCGCTCGAGCGGTTGTCGAACGTGAAGTGAATTTTGGCATTCTGGAAGCTTGAGTTTTGGGTCAGTGCAATGTGTTGACACTATGGTCCAATGTGTCGATACTTCCCACTAATGGAGAGAAAATCAGCAACTTGAAAGTGTCTGATCCATTCCAACTTTCTTTAAACACCTACAATATGAGAAATTGATCTTATCAACTTGTGTAATGGTGTTTAAGTACACTTATAAAATATTTTAAAGAGATAATCTCAATCTTTGAGATCTATTTTAGAAATTTGGATTGTCAAGGTAAAATAAAAAATCTTCAAAGCACTTAGAATTTTTGTCACCATCAAAATCAAATATGGATTGTTTGCAAAACAACATTAGGCTAACAACATTTAAATTATTATAAAGATGAACGAAAAAGTGCTAAAGGAAAATTTCATCTTAGACATAATTTTAAATCAAGTCAACAATACATTTCTTTTCTCAATAATTCAGGATAAAACTTAAAGAGTCGAGAAGTAAAATTTTAATGTCTAAATTGACATCAAAGAAAACTTAAACTGATCAATGCTACTATGCTACTATTCTCTAAGTCAGGGTCTCACAAAAGGAGTACAAAAAGAAAAGAAAAGGTAAAAATTTGGAACACTTGTTAGTTTTTTTCTTGGCAACCGAGAACTTAGAACACTTGAAAAGAACAAAATAACAAAAACTCTTACACTTTACAAATTCTCTTGGGAAACTAAAAAAATCCAAAGTCATATCACAAGACGAGGATTCCGAGCTTCTATGGAACAAGAAGTCCTAAGAGTAATGTTTATTTGAGCCTTTTTTTTCTTTCTTTCTTAGGCAATCGTGAATTTCATAATACAAATACAAATAACAAAGATATAAAGTTCATTACAGGAGCATTGAGGGCATTAAGGACCGTATATCTATTGATCTTAAAAGCCAAGATCCTAAAGGCCATTTGAGCCGATTTTATCAGTTTAAACTTTTCAATTAATTAGTGATACAAACTTGTGGTGTTCATTTTTAACAAAATTAGTCATTGGGTATAACTTTGAACAGGTCAGTCCCTGTGATCTATTTTCGAACATATAGTAGATCCTTCTGCCTACTAAAAATTAACTCACTAACAAGGACATGTTATCTGACTTAAAAATGGACATTTAGACCTCCACCTCATGTCGGTCTTCTGTTAGTCGGTAATTTTTAGTAGACAAAATAACACATATCTCTGGAAAATGGACCACAAGCTTTTGCTTGAGGCAATATGTTGATGACATGGGCTTCGATCATCATGCATTTGGCCCAGCTGCACATTTTGCGCATTCATCACGTGGTTTTGTCAAGATGTCTATTCTTCCTCTCTGCGACTCCATTTTAGTATGTAGTATAAAAGCATGCAAACTGCTTGCTAATCCCTTTTAAGTAAGCACCAACTTCTGTGATGTGTATTCCCCCATAGTCTATCCTCAAACATAGACCAACTTATTTAATGTTATATCTCAGAGATTGATTTGTTAAAATAAATATTATAAGGACGGTCGAGGTAATTAAGCCTTGCACTCTTTGAGAAAATTAATCATTCAGCATCCTCAACATTACCAAAACTTTGCAACATACAAAGTGTCAAACGTTTTTTTTTGTGAGCAAACATCCATTACATGACATTCAGATTTCAGACAGGAGAGAAAGTGTTTAAACTTTTCAAACCTCGGAAGTTTAAATGTAGCACGAAGCTGAGAAAGTTTCATGAAACAGAATCCCAAATTGGGCAACAATACAATTGTTTCTGGATTTGCTTTTATTGGTAATATCGTGTAATTTCTGCTAATTATTCTCGTTGCTTTTGTCCATTTCACACGCTTACTCTGTAGCTTCTGTAGTATCATTTCAGGCTTCGTCACTTCCACAAAACAGAGAAGAACTTGTTTTTACACGTACCTTATACGCATCTTTTATTTCCTTTTGAAGGCTGCAGGTCTATGGTAATGGCGTACAAGGTAGTTGTTGCGGCGCCTAGCTGCCACCGCTCCACCACAACAAGATTGACAGAAACTAACCCATGTGGAGCTACCCGGCCTAGGAGCAGTGGCGGACAAGGTCGGCCGCCACCCATTGCACCGCTCAGAAAAAAAATACATGTACAACATAAACCAAACAAAGGTGTTGCCTTTGACAATGTCTGTGAATCTCTTACCGTTGTTGATCTTGTCTGTAAATATATTTTGTTTTTCTTTGTCAGCTTCGGAGATGCCGCACATCGTGCCATCATCAATGGATTCTCCGATTGACCATCAGGGGCATTTAGTACTTAATAAATAACTCGCAGATTAGATGTTCAATTGTTGCGATCAGAATCCTCCACAAAGGTACTCATACAGTAAAAAAACAAACAGACAGAAAAACGGTAGGGAAAAGGAGAAAACAGTCAAACACCAAGAGAAATGTGCGAAGGATGTATAACAATATGATAATACATTTAGTTTTAAAGTTCATGACACCTCGTCGAGCCAATTAGTCTGTTAGTTATATGTTGCAGATTTGCCTTTTGGCAAAATGCTTGAAACGTTTTGGTCATGTTTGGTTTGGATTTTTTCTGTAACGATTAAGAATTTTTTTTGGTACTATCATTTTTAATTAATTTGATTGTAATGTTAATTCAATGCAATGTAATTAGATTGAGTTTGGATTTGAATTAGAAATTTTGACATTTTGTGAAATTGACTTTTTTTGGTACTATCATTTTTAATTAATTTGATTGTACTGTCAATTGAATTCAATGTAATTAAATTGAGTTTGGATTGGATTTTTGAATTGTGATCCATCGTGAATATGTGAATATCTGAATTTAATATTTTTGAATTAAAATGTTTTTTATTGTAAAGATTTTTTGGTTTAGATTGGATTTTTTACATTGGTTTTACCAATTGCGATTGCAATAGTTGAAAGAACGTTTTATACGATGAAGATCGTCAAAAATGATTTACGTAATAGGATGAGAGATGGTTGGATTAATGATTGGATGATAGTGTACATCGAGTAAACAGTTTTTAATACTATTGAGAACGAAATCATTTTGCAACATTTTTAGAAGATGCAAAATTGTAGGATGTCATTGTCATCTCTCAGTCGCAGTACATAGTACGGTACATGTATTCTAATATTTTTAACACTTAGTCTTTAATTTTTGATATTGTAACTTTAAAACAATAATTTTTTGCATTACGAAGAAAAAAAATTACTTGTCATTTCGCTTTTAAAGTTCGACCGCCTTAGATTTTCATCCTGGGATCGCCACTGCCTCGAAGCCTTGGCGCGACCAGGCCGTGAGAGCCACGTTATACATTACATGCCTCCCAATATGCCTGTGTTCAGGGCCTTCCGATTATTGGTTGCTGTCACTTGGTGAATGTCGAAACATGGGGGGTGGGGGGGGGGGGGGGGTTTCACTTAGGTTGCATTAAATAGTTTTGTTTGTTTATTTGTCTTGAACAATTTTTAATCTTTGGCCAGCAGAAAAAAAAAAATCTCCTCCTTTCCTCCATACAATGAACTACCTCTTCCTTCTCCATTAGCATTAGTGACGAAATGAGGGGTAGTGGCGCCCTTGATCCGAATTTTATATCTTTTTTTTTTTCAATTAGTTGGCTTGGCCCGATATCCATTAAGCCTAGGCCAACTACAATCCAACTCTTTTTTATTTATTTTTTATAAGTAGAGGGTGAAACGTCGTTTCAGCCCTGTTTTAAAGGATTTGAGATTGAGAATTGCCGAATGGGGATGTGGAAATTGGGAATGGATTTATGTATTTCCTTTTAGAGATCAAATTAGGGATGAAATTATGGATTTATGTACTATGAAATTGGAAATGGATTTATGTATAAGAGATGAGATTTACGCCTTGACAAGCTTTATTTATGTACTGCATTCATGCATGTATTAGAGATGGATTTATGTATTAGAAATGGATTTATGTATTCAAAAATTATTTTTAAACTACACTAATGAAACATGAAACTTGTTATAATAATAATAATAATATAGATGAAATTTTTTCAAACTATGGAATTATAAAATGGATTCACTAATGGCCTCATCACTAAAAGGCCAAAAGGGTAATTAAATTGGAGCACCCTCTATACTAATATTCTTTTAGTCATTCCAAAAAGAAAATGAAAAAGAACAAAATTATTTCAAGAAAACATTAATATTTGGTGTTGGTAAAAAAGAGGAGAAAACTGCACTCAACGCAGGTCTGCAGTATAAAAATAGATGAATTTAGAAGCACAATGTTGCTATTGCATGTCCTCCCCCTTTTTAATATCTAGATTTTTAGTTTTTGTTGTTTAAACAGTAGTGGTTCTGAAGGGGATAATCTACTCGATTTTGTTAGAGCTAGCCCATTTTAGTTTTTATTTGTTTTTTTTCTTTTACCATTAGTGAATTTACCCCCAATATTTGCTTAGCATTTCAGGCTCTCTTACATCACTAACGACCACGGGATATTAACCCAATATTTGGTTGACATTTCGATGATCATGTATTAGAGATGATTCATGAATCACGTATTAGAGATGATATCATGTATTAGAGATTAAATTGTGTTTAATTCTGCATACTGTTGTTGGCTGCATAAATCAAATTGAATTAGATTTTGCGAGGTGAGTTCAATGGGTTATTATGGGTATTGCAAATAATAACTTACAAGTTGGTGATTTTTTTAATTATACTTCCATGATTGTGGATATGGTCGGGGTTTCATGTAAAAGCAAAGATGCTCTCTGACAAAGTTGTCATGAGAAGATAGTGGAGTGGTCGGACAAGGGAGGGATTTATAGTGGAATGGGCAAAAATCAAGAATCTATTCTCGCACGATCATGTGATTACTATATTTCATTACAATACTAATTGACCATTTAGTTTTTTTTATTTGTTTATAATTTTATAATTCCTATAATATTGTAAGTGGCACTCGTTGTGGTTCATACCACCTTACAATAATCCGTCTCTTCATTATGTGATCATCAGTATTGAAAGTGCTTGAAAACATAAAAGATGATGATACTTTCCAAAAACAAAGATTCATGGCTGAGTTTGATGCATAAGATGGAAAGTTTTGAGTTTGTATTCACTATGCGTTGTTGAGGAATATATGAGTTTGATGCATAATTTTAGTCCTTAATTTTCGACATTGTAACTCTAAGACAATTTTTTGCATTACGAAAGAAAATTTTTTCTTATCATTTCGCCTTTAAAGTTTGACCCCCTTGATTAGATTTCAATCCTGGTTCCCTGCTGATTAGCATATGTCATGTAGTTGGCATTCGACAATTACACTTCTTTGATGTAGGTTCAATGCTTTCTGTGTTGCTTCCAGTTTCCTTCTGTTTGGGTGTCCAGTAAAGGTCCTAGAAAATGACACAATTACTGCTACTGAAATATATCACTGAATTGTCGATTTCAATCCTGCTGATTAGCATATGCCATGTAGTTGGCATTCGACAATTACAATTCTTTGATGTAGGTTCGATGTTTTCTGTGTTGCTTCCTGTTTCCCTCTGTTTGGGTGTTCGGAAAAGGTCCTAGAAAATGACAGTTGCTGCTACTGAAATATATCACTGGAATTGTCGACCAGTGCCGTGCTCTCTAAATATACCACCTAAACCTAACGATTATACGCAACTGTGACGATTTTGACAAGTGGGTTTGGCAATTTTCTCAAATTAAGCTATGTTGATTAAAAAAAATATATAGATCGTGAGATATTTCATTATTTCATATGAAGAAGCTTTTAGAGGAATATTCAGACTTCATATTCTGTTATGAATATTAGTGGCATCTAAGTTTCGAGCTGCATATCCAATCAGAATCTTTAAACGGAATATTCAAGCTATTATTCCTTCTGCTAATGCTAAGTTTCACATATACGATGGCTGTGGAATTAAAATCGCAGCTCATGTGCATTTCATCAACTATTTTGCTGGTGCTTGTGAATATGTGCGGTTTAATTTCCTATAATACGGTTCAACTATTGTGTCTATTTCTCTCTAAATTCTATCGCAATTCAGATAAAAAATTTCAAAAGATCTCAATTTCATACTAGTACCTACTTCTTGGTATTACTATTAATCTCAAACGTTTAGGCCAGTTATATCCTACACTCAGACATCCATAATCTTGATCCGAACATTTCTCTGCATCAATAGTCCCTCTTCCATGCTTCTATTCTATATCTGCAGAAAGCTTCGAGTCCCTAGTCAATATTATTTACCTTACAGTTCAACAGGTCTACCAAAAGTGACCTTTTAGTGTACTCTGAATTGTTTGGATTCACGACGTGCTCTAAGTTCTGAAACTTCCTAGCTGAGTTCAAATTCAGTACCAAAGAAATCCAGTCAAGCATTCCAATTTCTCTCTTTCTTGCGAATAAATCCAAATCGCCAAAAGTCTGTTATCAGAAGAACCCCAGTCCTTAATATCTGGGGTACTAGTACAATTTAAGAACTTTTGGCTCAACTAGGATTTTATGCCTACCATCTCTAGAAACAAGGATTATACGATCAAATTTTCCAGTAACAAATGTAATGTACATATTTGTGAATCTCTGAAGGAAAGGGAAAAAAAATCCATCACCTACACAATCAACAATTTAGTTGATGAGAAGCAGTTGTGACACCTTTAAGATAAAACTTCGGCTTTTTTTGGTCTATATGCAACTGATTCTTCTCCAAGCAAAAGCGCCCTTAAAATGGCCTCGCATACACCACTGTAATGCACAATCAAATGTCCACCGTCGGGAATTTCATGATATCGAATCCAGGGTAGCTTCCCCGAAACAAATCTTTGAAGCTGAACAGGCACAACCTTGTCTTCAAAACCTTGCCATATGTGTACAGTGCTTTCATTTTTGGGGTACGGATTCCGTATATCCATGGGATCGAATTCCCATTTGCCGAAAGCCAGCATAAAGTCACGACGGAGAGTATCGAAAACGCTTCTTTCTTTTATCTTATCCTGTAGGTTGAAACAAAACCTTTAGCACAATCACATAAAAATATGACTTCTCGGTATAGAACTTAAACCCTGACATAAATGTTCTATGCTTATACATTGTTTAGCAGAAACATAGAATCACTTGAACTAAGTAGAGCATTGAGAAGCTTTCACTTGCTGCGTTTTTCAGGAGGAACTTGTAGCTACCTTGGTTAGCATTGGGAACCCGGATATAGTCTTCAAGATATCTATATCCCGCTCATTGAAGAATATGGGGTTTCTTTCCAGGACAGAAGTTGAAGGGAGCCATTTTTGAGTTACCCACCAGTATAGTAGTCCAGGAGCATAATTTGCAAACCAGATTGACCACCGCACAAGTTTTCTCCTGTAGTCCTCCTTTATAAGACTATCAGGGAGAGAAGGCCACCGGTAATTCACAACTGGGACTACAAAGGCCACACCTGCAAGCCTGGAAAAATGGTTTTGAGGTATATTTTAACAGCAGGTTCTTGACATGACTGAGTAGGAAAAAAAAAACCATGAAACTAGAGTTTAGAAGAGGGTTTTACCTCTCTGGTATGTATTTAAGGCAACTCCATGTTGAATATGATCCCATTGAGACTCCAATCACATAGAACTTGGAACCTAGCCGTAATTGATCAGCAAGTTCTTGAATGTCAAGTGCTTCACTCTTTACTGTGCGCTTACGGTCTGGATCACTATCTCCATATCCGGCTCGATCAAATATCAGAAAGTAAATGCCCAACTCCTCTATTAGTTCCTGGAAACTAAAGCAGTGTGAAATTCACCTCATTTGAAATCCTTATAAGGTTAGTTCTTTTGATAGATTGATGTGGCACACTATTGCTTTCTTGACTGGCAGATACATCAAGATTCAATTGTATACCACGCCTAGACGAACTATGAGGACTTCTAAACAAACCTCAACACATACAGGTTCTTTAAAAGTATAGATTGCATACACCTCTTGATATGCACACGCGTGTGATCGAAATTGCTTCCATGCCTTTTTGCAGTGCTTTTCTTTTAGACTGATTCATGTGAAGTTTGGGAAATTTGGGGTTAGGCATATGCTTTCTTTCAGTTTCTTTCAGTTCCAACAGTTCTCTTTTAGTATTCAATCCACTGCAGACAGTAAACCGAAATCAACCATATTTCACCCTTATTTCCTACCCAGATGAAACCCAACCAAGGTATGTCTAAAACGCCACAGATTCTGATAAAGAAGATTAAGAGATAATGATTACGTACTTCGGGTGCCAGAAAACTCATCTCTTTGGAGCTTCCAAGGCCGTGGACAATAACGATTTTGTACTTCGCTTTGTCCTTGGGGACACCTCTCTCTCTGTAGGCCAGGTACCTCCCATCTCTGAGCCGGATTCTTGTCGCGGTCACAGGAGATTCCTCGGCTGACCCGGTGCTCTGCGCCGGGGGTAATTGCGTAGCCTGATAAACCATTCCCAGAAGACCCATCAGCAGAGCAACGGCAGCTTTTGAAACCATTCCTGAAAGAAATAAAAAGTCAGATCTGGGTAATGATCACAGCAAACAAAAAAAAAACCAGGGAAAACAAAGAACGAAAACAAAAAAAGGGTTTGCAGTGAGCTGCGTACCCGACACGGATTGTGTCTTCTGCTTAAGGGGACTCCACAGATTAAGATGGTGTCCGATTTCCCTCCGTTTCTCCTTTGACTTGTAGCCGGAAGTAGGCTTCTCCAGGGTATCGGAGCAGTGGGTGCGAGGATTTGGACTGCCAAGAGCTCTCACCCTGCAATGCCGATTACTCATAAATTTTTTAACCTTTGTGGACATCCTGTGAAAGGTCTGGGGAAGGGGCATTTTTGTTGGCCTTCTGTTTCTAATACGGTTGCTCCGGTTTGTGAATTGAGGCCTGGTCTCGCTTTAAAAACTTCCCCCAGCTGCTTAAAAGCATATAATTTTAATCCCATCCCTCTCCATATATATATAATACTAATATAAAAAGCCTTCTTCCCCTTTCACACAGTTTTCCCCCTGGAGAAAACTTCAAATGGGAATTTACCAGGACGAGTTTTTTCCTTCCTTTTCCTCTCCCACAAAAACTCTTCAAAAAGACCCAAACACCCCCAAATTCACTCCTATATAGTATTTTTTTTCTTGGCCTCCTATATAGTATATAGTATATAACTCTCTCTCTTTCACCCTGGATTTTCGTGGGATTTTAGGGTTGGACAGTGAAACGGCAAAAATATATTTTTACTCAAAAAGTGATTTTCCTCTCTTGGTGCCAACATAGCTGGCTTTTTTCTATGAACTTGTGGCAGATTTTGTCTTTCCAGAACTAACGGTCCTACAACACATCCTATGTTTCCCCAACACAGGGCGGCAGGCGGGTTAGAGTAGCCAATGAAACCAACTTTCTTGCTTGGTTAAAATTTACCAAACCCATTTGGAGTTTAAGTTTGACGTTTGATTGTAAAAGTATTAAAGTGTTGGAGTCGGTGGAAAAAATAAATAGAGAGATAATTTAAATAAATTTTGTATATTTATTTAGATTGTGAGTTATTTTATTGGAGTGAAAATTTTGGAGGATGAAATTTTTAGATGTCAAACATCCTCATAATACTAAGGCAAATAGCCAAATACAACGTATGTGTGTTACTGTGTTTGATCGATCAGGATCTTGCACAATTTCTTACTTGTATAGTGTAATTCAAAGAGAGATTGACACAACATGTGGACTCTGTTGTATATTCATATGTTATGAAATTTTATATAAATAACATTCGGATAGAAAATTGTTTGAGAATCTTAATTCATGTTTGTCTGACGAGCTTGTGTTCACTCTAATTCCAATTTTTTGGTGGAGTTAAAAAGGGCAAAAAAAAAGAAAAGAAAAGAGAGAGATAACAAATGACGGTACGGGCAATGTTGTTCCCAACTTCCCACAGTGACATCATGGCTTTCGGGTTTATACCATGTAGTGGGAATATTCTCAAGATGAGTTCCTTGCTGGATTATACTTGGGTGACGTTCGTTTTGAGAAAAAATGTATGATTTTAGAGAAGTTGTGAATTTTTATGTTGAATAGTGTTTTATTAGTGTTTGTGTAAAGTGGAGAGAGAAATGATTTGATGTAATTGTTTAATAAAAAATATTGGAGTTATGTGAAAAAGTATAAAGAGATAAAATTTATGTTGAATAAAAAATTAAAAAGTTGTTGGAGATTGTGTAAAATATATTGAATTTTGTGTTTGAATTCTGAATATGTTCGGTGGTAAAAAATGGTGAAAACGAACATAACTTGCTTTCCTCCACCCCATTGGAACGTGTTGCAAATTTTTATGGTGTTCTTTTTCGTAGAAGACCATCTTCTACTTTTTATTTTTATTTCGGGACACGCTAAAAATAAATAAAGAAAGAAAAGAATCTTCTTTTCGAAATATATTCTTGGACTACTTGCACATCCCCTTTCTTTACGCTTTATTTTTAGAACCGTAATGTCCAATTTTTACTAAAAAAAAAACACCTTACTTTCTCCTTCAAAATTCATAAAACAATTTCACTTTCTATTTTACCCAAGTACTGACTGAAAATAACAAAGAAAAATCTAATTTTATCTATCTAGACACTTAAATTATCTTATGTCCAAACATTATCTAAAGAGTGAAAGTATGACTGTAAATGAACCGAGCTGTTCATGAACAACTCGAACTTGGTTCATATAAATTCGACTCGAGTATTAAACGAACTGAGTTTGAACATCATTTCTAGTTCGTATATTAAATGAACCAAATTCGATTAAACTCAGCTTAGTTCGATTTAAGCCTGCGAACAAAACTCATATAAACTCGACTCGACTCATTTGAGCTCATTTAAAAGATCGATACACTTGTATGTATTATAAGTTTCTTATTTATTTTTTTGTTAATTTTTAATAGTAACATATTAATAAAATATGCATTTGATTATATTGATATATAAATGGATGAGTATTTTCTATAAGGATTTGTTATGCCCTCTGTATATTAAATATATGTTGTAGGTCATTTTTGCCAATTAACATAAGTCATATATGAATCTAAATACTTTATTTCTAAAATAAAGTTCAAACAAATGTCAAGTGTTTATGATATATCATGTACTATGACACCATAGTACGAACACTCATGCAGAAGCTTGATTCAAGCTCTGCTCGAATACAGCCCTAGGTGAAAGGGAGTATCCAACATGACTAGCACCACACAAGTATAACTAGATTTGAGGTAAAGGATTCAATTCTTCTTGAGACCTCTGGCATCCTACCCCTTCTTAAGACTAACTCCAAAATCAATCTACTTACAAAATAATAATAATAATAATAACCCCTCAAAAATCAATTGAGTCACTACTTTCATAGTAATCTTATACATTACTTGTTGATTATGCCTAAACATTAATTAAGTCAGGGTGTTCAAATCTTGTACATTACTTATCAAAAAATAGGAGTAAAAATGAAGAAGACTTTTTAAAGAAAAGGAATGAGTTTTAAGATTTTTTTTTGTAATAAGGGAAATCTGGACACCATTCACGTGCACAGGATTCGGACGGATCTAACCTAATATTCACATGAGTTGGATTCACTAACCAGTTTCTCATTTAAGTCGCGAGTTTTTTGCACAGTAATTATTTGAACACTAAGTGTGCACCTAAGCCATAATCTCATAGGCCCCGCTAACACTTGAGCTACTCAGTGGGTTTATAGAAACTATTTTACATAGAGGGGGGAAATGTTTCAATAGCAAGTCCGTCTGAAGATTATACAAGAGACAGAAAATTTTGAATGCAGACACTTTAAGGAAGTGAAGAGACTTTCATGGCTCAAAAAGCAAAACTCCCAATAAGAAGTCGTATTATAATTTTCATGAGTGGTATAGCTTAGTTTAATTTAAATTATTATTTTGGACTTCCTCAGTATCTAGTGGGATTAAACAAGCAAAACAGTCGATTTCATGACCCAAAAACAAAAGAGTAACCCAAACAGATGTCAGAATGAGATTAAGATGTTAAGCGAGTCCAATATGGAGAAGATTAAGTGTTTTTTTATTATTGTTTTAAGATCTGTTTTCATTATTTTATTGGCTTTCTTTGGGAAAATCAATATATATATAAGTGAAACTTTCATGAAGGTTTTCAAGTCCGCATCTCCAAGTGCTCCCCCACATTGTTTAATTACATATAGAAAAATGTCTGGGCTTTTGAAAGCACGTCTCGGTTTTCAGGAGTAGCTGATAAAATCATTTTTTTAGGCTTAAATGCACTATAGGGTCATGTGGTATGCGTTTGTACTGATTAGTCCCTGAGGTAATCATCTTGTAACAAATTGGTCATCCTGTTAGATTTCCGTCGACCCACTTAACGGCTGAAGCTGACGTGGATTATTTTCCGCATATGCACCAATGAAAGAGCACCAACAAAGGACAGACCAAGCATCCTGAGCAAAGACCGAGTCCCGGCATCCCGAGCAGCACCAACTCGAGCATCCCGAGCACAAGCAACCTGACCTGCTCGGGATACGGGTACATGCGGCATCATATGCATCAATGAAAGAGCACCAACAAAGGACAAACCGAGCATCCCGAGCACAGATCAAGCCCTGGCATCCCAAGCATCTTGAGCACAAGCAACTCAGCCTGCTCGCCTCTCGACATGCGGCATCACCCCATTCGTTGACGACGTTAGATTTTTTGATATGTCAGCTTCGACCGTTAAGTGGGTCGACGAAAATCTAACAGGAGAACCAATTTGTTACAAGATGCTTACCCTAGGGATTAGCTAGTACAAACTCATACCACATGGACCAATTTATAAAAAGGTGATACCATATGGACCTACAATGCATTTAAGCCTTTTTTTTTTATTGATTCATAATTTATTTGTTATTTAAATATTTTTTATAATAATTACTAGTATGGTTAGTATCGTAATTTTCATCAACTCCCTTTTGTTTTTATCACCACAAATAAAGAAGGAAGGCAGCTGGGTATATTAGTCATTAGTCAACCAGGAGTAGTAGTATTTGTGTGGCTGTGGGTATTTTATTCTCAATTTAAAGGAATCTAAAAGGTATATTACACTTTGTCCCTCCTCCATCCTTGGGGGCTTTTCTTTATTACTTTCTTTCTTTTGGTCAGGATTTATCTCTTTAATTCTTTTTTAAGAAAAAGAAAAAGAAAGATTAATAAGATATTTGTATTTTCAGAAAAATTAATTTCAAGTCCCGTGCACCGTCAATAAAATCGAGATTCTACCATGATTTTCCTTAATCGAGGGATGAAAATATCTCACGTGGCACCACGCTGTCAACGTGGGCATGAAAGAGTATGCTACGTCGGATAATTCCAGGCAAAGAATAATAGATGTTTCAGAAAAAGCCATTGATACGGTCCTTAATCAGATTATAATTTATTTTAAAATCAAATTAAGCGTGCGCATGTGTCTTAGTTTGGATAGTTTTTCAGGTCCACAAGCAACCCGCCTGTTTGTTTGAAGTGAAAAGAAGACTTTGGATAAACGTTAACGTTTTGTTAATTTATGAACGTGAAGTTGCGTTTTGGAGTGGGAATCTTCCATTGCTTAGCGTATAAAGTTCGTGAATATATATGATAATTGTTATGAATATTATGAGTTATTATGAATGACCGTTACACCTTTTACCAACCGTTAGTTTTCTCACAATTACGTACCTTTTTAATTTCATTTGAATTCCTTTTAATTCTATGTATCTCCTCAATGCCTATATAAATGAGTATTGAGATGAATTGTTAGATACAACAATATTTAGAATATATCATAGTTTCTGAAGAACTATTGTTCTCTTTCTCTCTTTGTTTCACTTTCTAGAATGTATTTTTCCTTAGTTTTACAACAATAATATAATATTTGCAATTTTTCGAGATTAGTATTAATTTCATCTGTCTCTTAAGCAGTTAGTAGTATTCTTCACGTTATAAGTTGAGACTTTTGGTTAGGCAGATCACATTTTATCTCTAGATTTCGATGTTTTATTTCTTATGCACATTTTTGGATAATTTGCATAAAATAAACCTCAAAAACTTAATTGATGTTAGAAAGTTTCAGACAGCATTCTTATGTTTTGGTCTATGTAATAGTTTTTTTTGAGAAAATACATTTTTTACCGAGGAATTATATGAAGTTTTACATTTTGTACCTGCATTCTCGGTCAAATTTTTCTGTTAAATGAGATCGAAAGGATAATAATATCTCTGACCCATTTTGCATATGTTCATTTGACGGGGGGTATTATTGTCAATTCATATGTAAAAAAAATTAATTTTCATCTAATTTAATAGAAAAAAGATGAAGAGTGCATGATGTGTCACGGATGGAAAGTTTGAGGGTGCAATTTACAGAGCGAACTTTGATAACTTTAACAAAAAAGTATAAAAGAGAAAAATAGTAGTAAATAAAGTGTTTACAACAAGTGAGAGAAGAAGAACGACTATATGAAAGATAGATATCCTGCTGTATTATTTTTGACAAGATTTGTCATATGTTGGACTCATGGCTGATGGCAAAAATACTATTTGAGGGAGCAGATGGCTCGTCTCGAGTCATTCCTTGCTGCTCTTTGGGAGGGATATACGGTTTTTTTTTTAATGGGAGGGATATACGAATCAAGGTAAAAAACTTTCTTTCATTGGGCCAAGGTTAGACTCAAGGGCAGTAGATCATAATGCTGTGGTTGGATTGATCTCGAATCGGTCTCGGCCCATTTTTAAGAGCTTCAATAATCCTTAAATCGGTAGAGATATTTAAGTGATATGAGTATTGAGAATAACCCTTCTGTAAAAAGAAAAAGAAAAACAGAAACAAGCATATCATAAAATTAGTAGAGATATTCTTTCTAAAAAAAAAGCTTCCTTAACACCGTAGGATATATTTTTATCCAACGGTTGCAATAGGAACTTAAATAGCCTCTATCTAATAGGTTCCCCAACTCAAATTTATCTCTTCTACATTTGACTCAACTGTCTACAAGTGTTTAGGAGGCCGTTCGCTTACCATGAATCCTCAAAATTTTACAACCAAACATCATTTTTCACACCACATAAATATAACTACAATACGCATATCAATAAAGTTAAAATCACATAAAAATTCTCAAAACACAAAAAATCCTCACAAAATACCTTAACCGAACACATTCTAGAAGAAAACAAATTATAAAGAACATATATATAGATTTTGAGTGGTTGTGTGAGGTGGCAGCATCTGGTTCTCCAATTTCTCAGTTTGCTTTGATCTCTCTTTGCCACTTATGGTTATCTCCCGATGTCATGCTATTGCTCTCTCTTACTGGATCACTCGTTTACTCCTTGTTATCGAGTCGGTCGGTGATATTGAGTCGGTCAGAAATATCACTGACCGACTTAACTTATAGCTTTATGAATCATTAGGAGTAGTAATTTAGTGGTGTACAAGTTCAGATATAGGACTTATATTTAATAAAGATTCGAAACACACAGTAGTCGTATTATATTCTGATGGTTTTTGCGTTACGTGGGATTTTCGAGTTTAATTAAACAGTGATGAACTTCTGTCTGATTTCATGATAATTAATTCTTTGAGGATATATTTTTTTTTTAAACTAATAAAGGACTTATCACTTTGAGTTCGAGGTTGTGAGGTCGAATTCGACGTTGAGGATTTGAATGTTGATAAGATATACTATCCCTTGAAAGATCCCACCTTATATAGTTAAGCTCGAGTTTAAGGGGGAAAAAAGAAAAGGAAAATTGACAATTTAGTCACTAGGCTTATACCACACTAACGATTTATTCACTAGGTTTCATTTTTTTGACAATATGGTCACTAAGAATACATGGTTGTGACGATTTGGTCTTTTCGTCAAACCTTCGTTAAATTTTTAGCCGGAATAGCTGTCGACAGATTTGTTTACCGTTGCGGCAAATGTAACTTGTAGCGGTCGACCACATTCTATTCTGTTAAAAATTAATGGAGGTTTGACGGAAAAACGAGATCGTCACAACTATGTATTCCCAGTGACCATATTGTCAAAAAATAAAACTTAGTAACTAAATTGTCAGCGTGCTATAAACCCAATGACTAAATTTTTAATTTCCCAAAAAAAAAAACACGACACCATTAACAAAACCTCTCAATCAACTAGTTCGAGTCCCTCTAAGGAATCCTGAGGCTTATCCGATTGTTAACTTCAAGGTCTTTAAGCTTAGTTGAGGTATAGATAATCGGATTATTAAAAAAAATATATGATTTTAGTGCATGGTGCCTATCAAAATGTGAAAAGAGCAAGTGTTATAAGTATTATATAAAGAAATCCAACAAGCCCTTGATTAGGGGAAGATATAGAAGAAGATATTATTGACAAGCCCAAATTAACAAATATTTACGGAAAAACGCCATGCAAACATCCATCAATGGAAAAGTGAAACAGTAAACGCTACATTATCAAATAAGTATAAGTTAAAAGTTGTGACAAAAAAAAAAAGGATAAAGGAAAGGTAAACGTGGAAAGTTTGGTCCCTCTTGGTACCCAACTAATCTTCCATACGTGTTAGAAACTTTGAGCATGTGAAAATTAGACGTGCGACGCTTTCTTTTCTAAAATTGAATCCCAACAACTAACATATTAGATCGGAATTGTTGGTGTATGCTCATTGATATTATTAAGGAATAAATATATACTATGTAACCTTTAATTTTGGGTCTCAACACTTTGTGTACTCTTTAACTTTAGCACTTTGTATAACTATTTATTATTTTTATTACATTTCATCTACCATCAATTGATTTCAGACAATTTGCATAATTTTTTTTTGTCAATTTAGACATAAATTTATTTTTTCTCTAAAATTACGATTTTCTCATCATAGAAAAGGTTGTGTAAAAAAAATTATAAAAATAAAATTATCATTTTACAAGTCAAAAAATTATTTTACATCCAAATAAACTAAAAAATTTAATAATTGGAGAGTAAAAAATCTATTTAATTCTATAATTAACTAATCAATGTTCTAATCAATGTTTTCGGCTAAATTTCATTAAAAATGCCACTAGCCAAAAAGGTTGCAATTGATCAGATTATAATTGTCAAAATTAATAATTTAGTACCACATTGCCAATATTAATTTTGAAAAATTATTTTAAACCTAATTTATGCACTAAGCAGATTCGCCCTTAATTTTTCTTTTCTTTGTGTTTTTTGGGGTCACTGGGAAGCGCTGCCCCTTAAATTCGCTACAGAAAGATGTTGATATTTTCATAAGTGACAAAAAAGCTGAGAACACGAACATGTTCGTTTTGAGAAAATTTTAAGAATTTTAAGAATATTGTGAATATTTAGGTGATGTTTAAGCTTTTTTGACATGCGTGTAAAAGTTGTTGAGTTGTATTGATGTGCGTAAAAAAGGTAATATTGAGTTGTATTGGTATTCGTATAAAAATAATGTTAGGAGTATAAATTTATAAAGTTAGATTCAAATTCTAAAATTTTTAGCCAAATGAACATGCCCCACGTGTCTCTCTCCAATCCTTGTGTGTTTTTCTCTCCAATCCTTGTGTGTTATATCAAGAGACATATACTAATATTTACAATAACTCAAAAATTCAAAATCTTCGGTTATTTAACTATTCTATGCACAAATAAGTTTAACTATATCCTTTTACAAAGCAAAATAACTTTGTACTTTGAAGTATCACAATTTAGTAACATATTTTTAAAGAAAAACATCATAGTATGCTCTAAATTCAGTAACTTTTAATTTGTTTTATTACACCTTACAAGTTTTAAAAAGAATCAATCATAGCATTCTATTCAATTTAATCATTCAATAAGACAAAAAGTGATGTGGATTGACTAAAATAGGTTTTTTGTTTTTTGTTTTAAATTAAATATAAAATAATATAATATTTTTATTTAGAAAATATTAATTTTATTTTATTTTTTGAATTTTTCAATAATTTTAGCAAGGGGATTTCAGTAATTTTTCGTATAGTTTAAAACTGTGGGAAAATATTGATGTCTTTTAAAATTTATGAGAAGTTATTAGACATATTATAATAAGTTATATGGTCAAATTTGATTTTTACTCATATATCAATAAATGTTTCTATATTAAATAGATAAACATTAATATTTTGATTTTTATGTAATTTGAACTGCAAAATAATGTTAAGCCATTTTTTTTGCTGAATAATACCTGATCAAATTAAAACTAAAAATCCGAAAGATGTATATCACAAGCCTGGATATGCTTAAGGTATATATCAACTGCATGAAAAAAAACCCCACTCTACCCGAACGGGCAGCCCAACTAGCAAGATTAATGTTAAGCCATTCGTTCGGAGATAGAAAGTGATGCCTCTCTTGAAAAAAAGTACTTGCGAGTTTGCTCTTACGGCTTTATTTCTGGGTTTAAAGCTATTCTAATTTCTACACCGACCTACATAATATTTGTCTCTGCGGCCAAGAGTACAGAAAGTGAGCTCCTTCACACGTAGTAAGATGGAAGCAATTTGTTTTCTTGGCGGTGTCAGTGTAGCTTCCCTGACATCCTTGAAGAACTGGCCTATATGACAGAGGGTTCTTCTCCGAGCATAAGTTCCCTAAACATGGCCTCACACAAACCACTCTCGTGAATCATTAGGTGACCACCGTCAGGAACTTCATGATACCGGATCCATGGGAGCTTCTTCGCCAAATATCGTTGCAATTCATATGGCACAAGTTTATCTGCGTGGCCCTGCCAGAGGTAAACAGAGGCCTCATTGTTAGGGAATGGATTTTGAAGCTTCATCGGGTCGAATTCCCAGTTACCAAAATGCACCATTATGTCTCGATGAAGGGATTCGTAGACACCTTGTTGCCGGACCTTCTCCTGCAGAGCGAAATTAAACATGCCCTTGTCATAACCATAATACAGTGCTGCTACTGACAAACTGTGGCTAAAAGTTCATGAAAATGTGAAACCAACACAAGATTTGCAGCATTTTATGGAAGGAAGTGCAGCTCTACCTCATTAGGATTTGGTACTTGTGACATTTTCTGTATGGTTTCCATGTCGCGTTTGTTAAACAGTATAGGGTGTCTTTGCAAGATAGAAGAGTAGGGGAACCATTTCTGGGTCAGCCACCAGTACAGTAGTCCAGGGGCATAGTGTGCGATCCGGAGCTTCCATTGGTCTCTCTTTAGTTGCTTCTTGTAGGCCTCATGGGCCAGTTCTGGAGGAAAAGAAGGCCACCAAAAATTGATTACTGGGACTACTAGAGTCACACCAGCCAGCCTGCAAATTGAGCACAATCTTTTTATGAACGGATGGAGAAAGCAGAAGGCTATGAAAATAGAAAGGGGGTTAAGGGTAGCATGCCTGTGTGGAATATATTTGAGGCAAGACCATACTGGATGAGTTCCAATTGACATTCCCAAGAGATAAAACCTGGGTCCTAGCTGCAGTCTGTCAGCCAGTTCTTCAATATCAAACGCTTCACTCTTCACTGAGCGCTTTGGGTTCGGATCGCTTTCACCATACCCAGCTCTGTCAAATGACAGTATATAGACACCCAGCTTGTCCATCACTTGCTGCACGTTCAAAGCCAATTCTGTCCATTTATTCCAACATTGTAATGGGTTGCCCCCTTTATATGACCCAATTTCCAAAATTTCGCCAAGTGTTTTTCTTCCAATTTTTTGAGCAAGAGTTCAGAAAAGTTTTCTCGGGCGCATTTTGTTTGTTTCGTTTTCCTGAAGATCTACTCTGAGACAAAGCAAAATACTCAAGAAATGACCGTGTTCCCAAATGAAGTCCCTGAATAAGTTCCGGGGAAAGTTGGGAAAATCAGGGTGGTGATCAAGAAGATTGGGTGGTTCTATCGCATTACAGAAACTAAAGATATGAACAACAATATCTGATTTCGCGCTCAAAATTGATGCATTACACCATATATGCTCTAAAGTTCGTCTCAGGATCAACTTTGTGGATAGAGATATTAGTGAACAAACCTACAAGTAATCCAGCGTTTCCAACTTTCAAATGTTTAATTAATAAGCAAAAAAAAAAAAAACAGCTTCAGGAAGAGTGATCCTTACTTGAGAGAGTGGCAGATATATGTCTTTGGAACTGTCAAAGCCATGTACAACAATGACTTTATACTCTGCATTTTCTTTAGCAACACCTCTCTCTCTGTATGCCAAATGCCTTCCATCACTGAGCTTGATTCTTGGTGAAGTAACAGCAGGACCATTGGGTGTCCCACAGATCTTTGGAGGTGGAGGCTTAGTGTTCCTATAAACATACAGAATCACACCCGCTATCAACACCGATGCGACCACTGGAAGCATCTCTGGAACTGAAAAGAACGTTACATAGGGGTTAGCAATTGCAAAGAGCAAGCTCTCAGTATAGCTTTTGAATTGAGGGAAAAGAACACTAATATTATAAACAGAGAACTGCAAAGGACCTGAAGAGGACAGAGACAACAAGTGTTTTCTATGTTAGTGGGGGCAATGGCTTTTATATATGCAGCAGCTCAGGTTTCTATTGTGGATTAGGTGTCTGTCTGTCTGAATTTGCTGTTTCGCTTGACTCTCAGTTGCTACCTAACCATCCACGCTTCTTGGGACAACATTGTAATGGCCCAAAGGGGTAGGACATGTTCTGTGTAATGGGAATTGGAAGAGTTGCTAGAAACAGAGCCAGATGTATTTTATTTAGTTCACCATGATTTGAAGCTTCACGATGGTGGAGAATCAACAGCAGCAATGTTTGTTGAGGGACTGGTAGATACAGAGATCACTTATAATCTTATTTGTCTGCCATTTAAATTTACCAGCTGCTGCTTCTGTATGGCTGGTAGGCAGCAGCTGCATTTGCATCAACCAATGAACCAGATTGCATTAATGGGACCTCCAATTATTATACTTGCCCTGTTTGTATTTGGTACAGTCAAGCTCGGGAGTTGGTATGATTAGCTCTGGAGTTGACGATAGAAAATCTAGATAAGTGCGTCTGTGTCAAAATAATCCATCTTTCTCATTAAATTATTTAATTTTATTATAATAAATATAAAAAATTTAATTAAATCATGTCTTCACCTTTACACCGACACTCATACTTTATTTTAATCAAGCTTCAAAAGGCTGGCATGCAAACTCGGTATTGGAATCTAGACTCTTTTCATGGGGATTTTGAGAGAATACAGATATATAAAACACCACAGTGGCAAAAATCAAACAATCAGAATCTGTTTTAACAGAACTAGGCTCGTTGTTGGAGAATACTTACGGAAGCCAAAGGTAGTACACTTCAACTTGGCAGCTTCGTAGGATGTCTGTTGGTGTTTGAAAATTCTACCAGAGGTGGCGAAAGAAGAACTAACAGATGATTTGAATAAATTTTTTATGTTTATTATAATAAAAAGAGATGATTTGATGAAAAAAATATTATTTTATAATTATTTTATTAAGTTAAAATATTTAGATGGTTTAAATTTTGGGAATCAAACGTCATGATACACCCGGGCATGTATGAAAATGAGTTGTGGTTTTTGTTTTGGGTTTAAAATTCAAATTTTAAATTTGTAGATTGAAATATTATTTTGTTGTAAGGATTTGTTTGGTTGGTTGAGATTTTGAATAATTTATATTTTATTAAATTAAATAATATTATTTTTTATAGTTATTATGATATTCAAAAAAAAAATATATAATTCAATAAATAAGTAGAAAATGGTTTCATAAATATAAAAATGATAAAAATACATAAAATATCAAACTTATTAAAAGTATTCTTAAAAATAAAAATAAAAAGGTAAAATGGTGCAAAATTTTATAAAACAAATAAAAATTTTCAAAAATAATAAATTTTTTTGATTAAAATGTTGTGGTAGGTATTGAAATTTTATACGATTTAATCATATTAAAAAAATTCAAGATGATGAGGAATCTTCTTAAAAATAAGAATATGATAGAGATTTTAAAATTTGATTAAAATTCATGTCCACTAGAGATTAAAATAAGAATTTAATTATGGTTTTTGAAAGAATAACTTAATATTCGAAAAGTTTTCATGGCGGTCTAATTATAGTCCAATTTAAATGAGGAATTGAAATTTGGTAAGGAACATTACCCGGCCCTTGTAGAAGAAACCTTAAAATAACAGTGACATGTAAGTTAGATTTAGACACAAATTATATATCGTTTTTGGCACATAGAGGTCCATATTTGAAAACTACTACAATTAATATCTTGACAAGAAAAAACGCAGAGAAGAATCTCGGCAAATATAACGGTGTATCCAGTAAGAAATTTATTACATGTTCTACATAGGACAGACTTATTATGTGAGAAAATTCAGATTCTTATGAGAAAATAATATTTTTTAAATAAAAGGTCTTACCTAATACGCGATTTGCTAATTTCTCTAAACTGAGAAATTGACATTTTAGTCCTTAGGTTTTACACCCTTTTACGTTTAGTCCTTGAGTTTTAAATTTCAAATAGGGTTAATGACCAAAATAGTCCCTGGGTTTTATGTCATTTATCGATTTGGTCCCTAAATTTTCATTTTGGTCACATAAGTCCTTTTGTTATTATAATTTATCGATTTGGTCATTCTGTGTCCTCCGTGCACAGTCAGCTAATGGTGGGCCACGTCACCACTAATAAAATCGCGACACGTGTATGTTTTTTTTTTTTTAAAAAAAAAAAATCACTTTCCACCTGGAATATTCGTAAAAAAAATCCAAACGGGGGAGACCCCCCATTCGCGCGACAAAGGGAGCCCAGATCTGGCCTCCTCGTCGCCGGCGTGGGCGGCTCCACATCGAGGGATGGTCGGGAGCCACCCACCTCGGCGATCGGGAGCACTGATTTGGGCTCCCTCACGCAGTGGGGACCCCAGCGAGAGGGAGCCCAGATCTAGGCTCCCCGTCGTCGGGGGGCTCGCGAGGTGTGGCCGGGGGGAGTAGCGGGGGTGGCTTGCCCCACCCCTCGCGGCGCGAGCCGCCCCGGCGAGGGAAAACGATACACGTGTCGCGATTTTATTGGTGGTGACGTGGCCCACCATTAGCTGACTGTGCACGGAGGAGACGAAATTGGACGGAAGGACCAAATCGATAAATTAGGATAACCTAAGGACTTATGTGACCAAAATAAAAACCTATGGACCAAATCGATAAAGGGCATAAAACCCAAGGACTATTTTGGTCCTTAACCCTTTCAAATATAAAGCCCTCGGGTTTACATATTTTTACAAAATGGTCATTCCGTCAGGGATCCGTTTGTTTCCCTAACGGAAGGGTCACATCAGCTGATGTGATAATAGAAATTGACAGTTTAGTCCTTAAGTTTTATGTCGTTTTATTTTTTAGTCTTTAGATTTATTTTTTTAAAATTTTAGTCCTTCAGTTTACATTTTTTTGACTAAATGGTCATTTCATCAAGAATTACAGTTCAAATTTTGAAAATATAAATTTTGGCCTTGAATATTCAATAATAGCATATAATTTTTAGTTTTGACAATTTTAATAACACATTTAATAGGACTAAAAAAATTCAAAATTCAATTTAGATCGTCAAAAATCTACAATTTTCATTTAAACTATATCTCTGGAATAGTAAAAAGTTCTAAAAGTTAAAAATATATTTATTTTTTTTAAAAGAAAGAGAATATGAGTGTTTTCTCATCTTTTAGTATTTTCAAATTCCTTCTTGTCTATATATACTTTGTATTATATCTACAATGTCTAGTGTCTGCATACTCAATTTTTAACAACTATAAATGTGTCCTATATATTCTTAAGTAAAAAAATTGAAAATATTTTTCAGAATTTTAATTTTATATTATTATTATAATATTTATTTTTGTATTTTATTTACTTTTTTATAGAAATAAAATTAAAATTCTGAAAAATATTTTCAATTTTTTTTACTTAAGAATATATGGAACGCATTTATAGTTGTTAAAAATTGAGTATGCAGACACTAGAATATAGGACTTAAGAATATAAAGTTTCCCTCCTTAATTATTGAAATCACCTTCTATTCGAATTATCAAAATTAATTCTAATTTACACTATTTAATAAGATTATACAGCTGAAATGAGTGAAAATGAGTTATATGACATAAATTTGATAGCTAGATCTTATTCAAAATGATAGAATGTGATGAAATTTTGACTAAAAAATTAGTATTTATCTAATAATTTTGTAGGTAAAAAATGAAGTGTTTCTTTTTCTTTTCTTAGGTAACGAGGAAAAATTCAGGCACTCATTTATGTACATATTCGAACGAACCTGTTCTAATATTCACATTAATTGGGTTCAATATCACTGCAAACTTCAGAAAATTTACACAAATAGTGGTTTAGTCCTTTGAGTGTGCACCTAATCCATACTTTTAGGCCCCTTTCTACCACTTGAGTTACCCAGGTGGGTTAAGGTTTTTCCTTTTTCACATGAAGGCTTCCAATTGTAATTTTCACTCCTTTCTTCGCTTTTAATTTAATATTTTCTTAATATTGAAAATAATATTAATTGATATTTTCTTAATATTCACCATTTTAATTGATATTTACTTAAGATTTGATTCACTTATTTAAAATTTGATGATACACTTCTATTTGCTCAATGCACTCTCAATTGGATCATATTTGTTCATGATTTATGCAAAAAATAATTGCAAACAAATTTTCTCATTAAAGACAAAAGGGAAATATGTCGACCAGACCAATCGCATTATTTTTTTAAAGGACCACACTGGCAGCTTTTTTTTGTTTTGTTTGTTTTGGAAAAGAGGACCGCTAGCTTTACTCCGTAGACAACATATTTTCTGAATCAGGGTCATCTGTAATTTTCTACCTGAATTGCAAGGTGTAATTCAGAAAGAGACAAACATAAGAGGTAAGTCCACACCATTTCACATATAAAAATTTCAGGTAACATTAATCTTACAATGAGAATCATTTCTTATGTCTTTTTTTCTTTGAATTGCAACGTACAATTCCGACAGTTCGAAACATTACAAACATTTGCATGTGATTTAACGATCAAATTAAACGGGGAGTGATGATTGATCATGTTCTAAACATAAATGATGTAAATCGCGGTGTTGAATTTTAGGGCGACAATATTTTTTTTGGCTTATAATTAGGGGCGTACAATGATATTACTTTTTTTTTGTCTTGTTTTGTTTTACAACACGTTGTTGGTCGGCCAATAAGTGGCCGAAGGTGGTGGTGGATAGTGATGAAATCGAGGGCAGTTTGGCTCCCAACTACCACTACCATCGCAAATGGGGGTTTCTAGATTTTGACCACCAGTCTCGGCACAACTAGGAGCGAAGACCGGTAAGTGCGTTGTTAGTATTAGCGGCAGTGGATGACAGTTACTAGCAATCTCAAACCAAATCCCAACCAAAACCAATCAAATAACAAACAAAGCCAACCAAATTGCAAGGAAAATCTGCCAAAACCAACTAAATTGCATCCAAAATCAAAGAAATCGAAACCATTTAGGATTTGTGGGAGGAGAGGACAAGAGAAGAAATTTGGCGTTGTGAGTGGTCAATAGGAGATACAATGTGCGGCGGCTGTTGGGGAAAAAAATCACGGGAGAGGAAATGACTCAAATTGGGAAGAAAGAGGGTCTCAAACCAGTGGCGTATCTAGGATATAGACTGAGTGGTGTCGAATTTCTAAGGAAAAATGATCAGAAATTTTTTTTCCACATAATGTAAAAAGTGTCTTAAAATTACAATATCGCAAATTAAGAACTAAAAATATTAAAAATAATGAAATACATTTATCCATACCAAGAAATAATTTATAACCCGTGTCTTACAAACAATTTATCTATAGCAGTTTTTAAAAACTGGTAGCATGTGTCAGTAACATGTTCCACACCAAGAAATCGTTCAATCACCCATTCATTTTTGTTCACATATCTCAAAACCACTGTCATTTGCTCCTTCACTGAACTATCTCGAGATTCATCAACCATAAGACAAAAAAATTCATCCCTAATGTCTTTAATGATAGCAAGTGTGGTCTGTGCTGCACAAGTCAATAGATTTATGCAACCCTAGGTCAGAAATAATATCATCCGAACTCAACAAAGGGCGAGATCTTTTTGAACTAGAATCCTAATTAGAAGTAGTAGTCACATTATGAGTATTAGACGACTCCATGCTTCGTGGATTTTTTTTTATAAAAAATCTAACCATTATCTAAAAAGAACAAAACAAAACAAAATGTTCATCAGCATATGAGGAAGACAATTCTTAACACCCATCAATAATTATGGAGTTTGATGCCTATATGAAGATAATGAATTTTCTTTTGTCAAAAAGTACTGGTGCACTCAGCTATTTTTCGTTAAAAAATAACCTCAATAATAAATTAGATTAATAAAAAATAGTATTTATGTGCTTTCCTTTCTAATTGACAAATGATAAATTAGTGAGGACCTACTTAATTTATGTATTAGTGCAGTTAAAGTGATAATGGACCAGTGAGAGGGATTGCTGAGGCGTGAGGGCTGAAGGAGACACGGAGAGATCGCAGAGTGAGAGAGAGAGAGGCGTGAGTAATTTTTTTTAAAAAAAAATTAGAGGGTGAAACGGCGTAATTCCACCCTTTGATTTAAAAAAAATTAAGCAATTAGGCTACACAAACTGGGCTAGGGGGTGTGCCCCCGCTGGCCCAGTTCTGCCCCCACTGGCCTTGGAAGCAGACTGGGGCGGCTGGGCCAGTGGGGGCGGGCCTGCTTCTTAATAACCAAAAAGAAAATTTCGCAAAGGATTTTTGGAGCCAGTGGGGACGGCCGCCCCCGCCCGCACCCCCTTGGATCCGCCCATGTCTCAAACCCTATAAGGTTTCCTTAGCCGCCCCAAAACGATGCAACTCACCATGCCCCTTCGATATCTTCTACTGTTCTATTTTATACCTTATATATATATATATATATATATATATATATATATATATATATAGTCAACTGAAGTAATTTTATTATTAATAAGCAAAGAGTAAAGCAAAAAATGAGCACTTAAGATGGAATATGGTCCCTTTGAGCCGGCTACTGAACTATAGGGCACAGCCAAAAGATCCATCAACGAACATATATCCCCCAACAATGGCGTTGCTTTTCGCCGGAGGAGAGGATGGAACTCAATGGTACTGGATTATCATGAATTATATAATAACATATATGTAAGCTGACTCAATTGTACTTATTTTGAATATTAATATTTTATTAATTGAAAACGACTCACACATATACTACTACAAGTCTAAAAGCCTACAAATAACAGGAACTCTGGAAATGCCCGGGATTACAAACCACTACTCGAAGCTCCACAAAAGGGTATCAAAGACATGAGCTACGATTTACAAGCACGTCTTTTATTCTCGACCTGTTCTATTTGGTGGATACAAAAAAACAACATGCAGTAAGAAGAGGCTGTCGCTTAGGATATTCTTTTTTTTTTTTTCTAGGTAAAGCAGGCAAGCCTGCAGGGATTGGGAGACCCCTGAAAGGAACCTCCCCACAGGGAGGACGTACCACACGAGCTAACGCTCGCTGGTCGCTTAGGATATTCGGTGAAGTACTAGTACTGCTTCAGGAATGGCGGTGAAAGTAGTATTAGAAGAAATTAATACTTTTTTTTTTTCTGGTTAGACGTTATAGCCTGGTTAATGTCCTCTGCTATGGATTTTGCATCTATTGAAACTCCGAATAACCATCTTCTTGTAAATCCAGCGCAGTATAACCCTTTCTCTCCCTTCCAATGTTGAGGGAAGCCATTTTTTTTTTGTATTCCGACGCCATTCAGAGCAAATTTAGCTTCCTGAAAAGATATTATATACAAGGGGTAAACTCATAGTTAGCCCCCTATGTTTGGGCAAAAATAATAGTTAGCCCTGTATTTTTCAATCCAACAATTTGATACCCATAACTTTCAAAACTAATCAATCTTCGCCCCCCGTCTAAATTAGACGTTAAATCAGACGGAAAAACATAAAAATGACCAAAATGCCCCTCCAAAATAAAATTACTAAAAATATTTAAAAAATTCATTAAAATAAAAATGATATTTTTTAAATAAAACTATATTGAAACTCTATTTCAATAATATATTTATTTTAATTTATTTCTTAAATTAATATTATTTATTTATTTTTAAAAATTTTAGCTTTGGAGGGGCATTTCGGTCATTTTGTATGAATTTCGGTCGGACTTAACATCAGATTTAGACAGGGGCTAAGATTGATAGGTTTTGAAAGTTATGAGTCTCAAATTGTTGGATTGAAAAATAGGGGGCTAACTTGATTTTTGTCCAAACATAGGGGGCTAACTATGAGTTTACCCCTATATATAAAGACATTTTTTAAGCTTAGCTTTGCCTTTATTAATCCAGGTAAATGAAACATATAAATAAGTAATGGAAAAGAATACCTTGAGCTACTTATTCGCTGCTCTATAACCAGTTGCAAAAGCAATAGCATCAATTAAAGTTTTTTTTCGGTGCCATTCTTAAAGAGTATGTTGTTCTTGTAAATGGTTGAAATCTCCGAGACAACCTATCAATAGAAGCAATTATTAGCAAAAAAAGAAAGCACCAGCTCGCTCTGCATTAACTTGGAAGAGTAAGGTATCAAATATAATTAGGAGGATTTACCTGT
This sequence comes from Myrica gale, assembly GCA_963930655.1. Lineage (NCBI taxonomy): Eukaryota > Viridiplantae > Streptophyta > Magnoliopsida > Fagales > Myricaceae > Myrica > Myrica gale. Next base: position 5,467,708 of record OZ005602.1, on the reverse strand, counting down.
ATCTCTCCATTTCGGATTTTCTTTATAGTTCCGACATCAATAACAGGAGATCTTCCGGTTGCATTTGTATTAGCAAATGGACTTCTAAATGGCCTCCGAATTACATACTTGGATAGGTCACCAAACTCCATCTTTGTAAGCATTGTGATTAGAGTATCCACCATGTAAACAGGGAGATATTTCAATAGCGACATTCCTCGATGAACCGGTTGTTTGTTTAGCACATGAAGCTACAACCAATAGCAGTAAGACATAAATATAATTTAAGTGCATGGAATACGTATAATGTGCACTAAAAAAACAAGAATGAGAGAAGAAGAGAGTTCTACCGGGCTTCTTCTAACGATCAAAGTGGAAGCTCCGTGGTCTGACAAGTCCTAGCTAGGCAATCTCCATCCCAGAATTACCACATCCAACTATCAAAACATCCTTAGATTTATATTTTGAACCAGATTTGTACTGTCTAGAATGGAAAATATCTCCTGGGAAACTATCCAATCCAGGTAGAGGAGGAATATAGCCCTCGTTATTCTCACCAGTAGCAACCACTAAGAACTCAGAGACATAAACGTCTGGATTTCCATCCAACACGTTCTTAGTTTCAATCCGCCGTTTGTTTTAAAGTTCATCAAAAAATGCCGATTCGACATAACGATTGTAGCAAGGGCTTAAATTACATTCCCTAGACATACTCATCAACATACCAAAGAAAGTAGTCTTTGGGCATGAAGGTAGGAGGGACAGATTTAAGAGGCAAAGAGCAAAACTCTTTTGCTAAATGGAGACCTACTCGGTCGTAGGTTCTTTTCTTCCAAAGAGAAGCATAGCAATCTTCTCTTTCGAGGATCACATGGGGAATGGAGTGTTTAGTAAGGCATGCTGCAGTTGCAAGACCAGAAGGCCTTGCTGATCTAGCGATCACAACTACTGTCTCTATAGCCATTGCAACTTGATCAATTTCTTTTCTTTTCCTTCCTGTTGGGTTTCTGTTTTCCATTCTAGGGTCAAAGACCGGTCATGTTTCCCTTTTACAGTGGGTGAAATATCTCCGTTCAGATAGATAGAAAAAGTTGGTAAGAAGATGCAATGTATATCCAGATCATGCAATGAATAAATTTACCACAAAGCTTCAATCTGATATGATATAGGTGAAGATTCTTTTAATTATCTTACATTTCAGGAAGGAGAAAATATCTTCTCTCTAAATTCTTTAACGTATATAATTTTTCTAGAGGATACGTGTTCTGTCGAAGTGGCCATCGAAAATCTAGGCAAATGTTGGGCCCTTATAGTTGTTTATTATCACCACTTTGAATTTTGCGGAAAATGTTCAATACAACAAAAATTGACTTTTAGTAACAAAAGTTTTTGTCAATAAAAGTCAAAATTTTTAAATTAAAAGTATAGTGACGATAATTTTTTGTTTTCATGAGCTCCACCACCAAAATAGTGTCACTAGTTATTTTTCCGTGACAGAACTTGAATTTTGTCACTTAAGTTTGGTTTCGTCACGAAAAGTAACATTTTGTCACAGTAATTTTTGGTGACGAAAAATTTTGTCACAAAAAAAATCTTCACGAAGATGCCGATTGATTGTCTATTTTTAAACGATCGAACAACCAAAATAGACGATCAAACGTCAATTCTTTAGAAGTTGAAAGGTCAAAATGGACTATCAAAATTCTAAAATGAATGATTGAATCGTTTATTTGATGATATAACGGTTTATTTGTTGATAGATCGTCCACATATGTGTCGTGGATGATAAAACGATTTAATTGTTGATAGAACGTCAAATGTGTTCATTTACAATGATAAAGTTAAGATTACATAGAATGTCCAAGGTGTTTATCTACAATAATAAAATTAAGATTAAAACCATAATGAAAGAAAATATTGAATTACTTCAAATAAAATACAAAAAATTCAACACTGGTTTACATCAATATATTCTAAAAATTAAAATAACAAACATAATAAACCAAAATCAAAAAATATGAGCATGTTAATTTTCCACGAACTGAGTGAACAATTTTGGCTCGTAGAAGCAGAACTATAAAATTTCATCCTTTAAATAACATAACCATAGATTGTGTTCCATTTTAAGCCTTAGATGATTTTTCCTTTTCGTTTCTTTCCTTCATATTCGTAGAAGCAGGATTATTAACAACGCGTAATCAATTAACTGTCTTCCTCTCTTCAAGCTGAGGTTAATGAATCCATTATTTTTCAAAAGACACGTTTCAATAATATAGTACAAAGTGAAAATTATTTAGCCTATATTACGAGTTAAAGTCAAATTTTTTTAAACATGAATTACCCAAATACTCAGCAATGAGTCTAGGCAAAATTATAATCTACATTACCCCAACAACCTAAATTATGTCAACTAAGTCATACAATGTTAAGGTATATTTTTGTCCAAGTTATCCAAACTTTTGTTACGACTATCATGTAGGTGAAAAGCAACTTGATCTCGCCGTGATAGTCCTAGTAACAATATCTGTGTCAATATAGGATACGTAACTAAAGCTTACAACTTACCACAACCAAAGCATGATCGCCTAGCAAATCAGCTTCAGAGAAGAAAAGAAAATAATTGACAGGTAAGACAGGAAAAACCAACCAAACTTTAGAGCACTATTAGTCTTATAACGGGAGATCATGACACACGTACAATTTTAGAACAGAACGGAGGGAAAGGCGAGAGGGGTAAGAGTAAGCAAGGGGAGGAGACGTAGAGAAAGAGAAGAACAATAAAGGGGTATAGGGTAGAGGGTGAAGAGATTTGGGAACAGAGGAGAAGATGAGAGGGATGGAGAGGGTGATTAAAGAAGGGTAGAAAGGAGCTAAGAGAAATCACGAGGTGACGAGAAGGAGAGAAACTCTCCAGAAGACTACTACGAGAGCGGGAACTTGTTGTCGATATATATATAGATCATTCGAGATAGGTTTTTCATCTTGATCAAATGCTCAATGCATATGTTGTACGAGTTCGATTTATTGTGCTGAGCATATGGAGCGACGGTTGAGATTAAAAGCTAGAGATCCAACGGTTGTAGTTAAACACATTATTTAAATAATTAAAACATTTTAACTGATGTGGCGCGATCCGAACTCTTGAATTTTGAAAATTTTAATCTCAGTCGTCACTCAGCACAATAACCATCGCTCAACATAATAGTGCTTAACACAATAACCAGACTTTGTATTGTACTGTTCTATTTTATTTCTACGCAATTGTAAGTAATTTTATTATTAATAAACAAAGGGCACACCGCCTGCGAATCCAACTCGCCCTCAAAGTTCTAAAATACACAATCGGATCTACACACTCGTCAGCCACTAGAACCGGGTCTAAAGACCCATCAACCAACACTGATCCGCCAATACTAGTGGCGGTGCTTGTTGCCGGAGGAGAGGATGGAAGGCTGTGGGTGGATATAATTAATTATATTCGGTTTCAGTGATTATATATATAATAATAATAATAATAATAATAATAACATATAAGTAAGCTGACTCAATTAATGTAAATATTTGGAAGATAAAGATTTTCTTAATTGAAAACGACTTATATACTACTACAAGCCTACAAATATCAGGAACTCTGGAAATACCCGGGATTACATTAAGGCACTACACGAAGCTACACAAAAGGGTATCAGAGACATTCTTTACGGACAGAATCAAAACGAAATAAAAAGGAACAGGCAGTAAGAAGAGGCTTTATATCTCTTTGGATATTCGGTGAAGTAGTACTGCTTCAGGAATGGCGGTGAAAGGAGTATTAGAAGAACTACTTTTTTTCTGTTTGGTTATTGCCTGGTTAATATCCTGTGCTATGGCTGTGGCATCCATTGAAACTCCGAATAACCCTCTTCTTGTAAATCCAGCGCAGTATAAGCCTTCCTCTCCCTTCCAATGTTGTGGGAAGCCATTTGTCTGTATTCCGACGCCATTCAGAGCAGATTTAGATTCCTGATAAGATATTATATATAACGACATTTTTTAAGCTTAGCTTTACCTATATTAATCCAGGTAAATGACGCATAAAAAGAAGCGATGGAAAAGAATACCTTCAGCCACTTATTCGCCGCTCTATAACCAGTTGCAAAAACAATAGCATCAAAGTTTTTTTCTGTGCCATTCTTAAAAAGTATGTTGTTCTTGAAAATGGTTGAAATCTCCGAGACAACCTATCAATAAAAGCAATTATTAGCAAACAAGAAAACACCACCTCGTTCTGCATTAACTTGGAATAGTAAGGTGTCTAGAAACATTGCAGAAGTTTTAAATATAATTTGGAGGATTTACCTGTATCTCTCCATTCCGGATCTTCTTTATGGTTCCAACATCAATAACAGGAGATCTTCCTGTTGCATTTTTATTAGCAAATGGACCTCTAAATGGCCTACTAATTCCATACTTGGATAGATCACCAAACTCCATCTTTGCAAGCATTGTGATAAGAGTATCCACCATGTAAACAGGGAGATATTTCAATAGAGACATTCCTCGATGAACCAGTTCTTTGTTTAGCACATGAAGCTACAATGAACAGCAGTAAGACATAAATTTAAGTGCATGGAATATGTATGTGCACCAAAAAAAAAACAAGACTGATAGAAGAAGAGAGTTCTACCGGGCTTCTGATAACGATGGAAGTGGAAGCTCCGTGGTCTGACAGGTCGTAGGCAATCTCCATCCCAGAATTACCACATCCAACTATCAAAACATCCTTAGATTTATATTTTGAACCAGATTTGTACTGGCTGGAATGGACAATATCTCCTGGGAAACTATCCAATCCAGGTAGAGAAGGAATATAGCCCTCGTTATTCTCACCAGTAGCAACCACTAAGAACTCAGAAACATAAACTTCTGGATTTCCATCCAACACGTTCTTAGTTTCAATCCGCCATTTTTTTGAAATCTCATCAAAAAATGCCAATTCGACAGAAAGATTGTAGCAAGGGCTTATCTTAAATTCCGAGACATACTCATCAACATACCGAAGAAAGTAGTCTTTGGGCATGAAGGTAGGAGCACTAGGAGAGACAGATTTAAGAGGCAAAGAGCAAAACTCTTTTGCTAAATGGAGACCTACTCGGTCGTAGGTTCTTTTCTTCCAAAGAGAAGCATAGCAATCTTCTCTTTCGAGGATCACATGGGGAATGGAGTGTCGAGTAAGGCATGCTGCAGTTGCAAGACCAGAAGGCCCAGCTCCTACGATCACAACTACTGTCTCGATAGCCATTGCAACTTGATCAATTTCTTTTCTTTTCCTTCCTGTTGGGTTTCTGTTTTCCTTGTGTAGGGTGAAAGCCTTGTCATGCTTGCCTTTATAGTGGGTGAAATATCACCTCTAAGGTTACTGCTAGAAAATATCTTCTGTTGTAATTAATGACAAATATCTTACTTCTTCATTGATGACAAAATATCTTACCAACCCCATAGTATTTATAACAATCTTTGTTTTCCATATTTATGCACTGGATGATGTGAAAAGGGTACTACTAATATTAAACATCACACATATATCATGCAATTTTTGTCTGAATCTTTCATTACCAGCCATTGACTTGACCTTGTATGGTTGCATAGAACAGTCTGTGCTGCCTTTATAGATGCTACGAGTTCAGAACACGTACGTGAAGTTTATTAGAAAAAAGGACTCATTTTTAATCAGTATCAGTAGTTCCTTTCATGCAAATTATGCAATGGATAAAATCACTGTATCTGTAGTTGGTAAGAAGATGCAATGTATATCCAGATCATGCAATGTATAAATTTACAACACAGCTTCAATCTGATATGTTATGGGTGAAGATTCTTTAACTGTCTTACTTTTCATGGAGGAGAAAATATCTTTTCTCTAGATTCTATAATTTATGCCCATTCATTATACATTAACTGTCTTATTTTGTCCACTAGACTGCACATTTTATGCACTTTACCACTTTTAAAAGGGTCACAAAATATTTTATCCAACCCTAAATGGTAAAAGTCAATGGTTAAAGCTTTATGTTCTCCCCTTATAAACTGTAAAAGTGGAACGTTATACATTAGATATTTGTTGTGTGTAATATTAGCAATTAAATTTCCTTCATTCATCATTTATTTCATAATGTGCATCTATGGAAAGCCAATAGATGAATATCTGGATGATAAAGATATTATATCATCCATGAAAAAGTAAGATATTTATCATTAATGACAAAGTAAAATATTTTTTTGTCTTCATTTTTCATCGGGGAATCTTTCACGCATGCACTTTAAAAGCAAACATGAATCAAGGAAAACAGAAACCTAAGAAGAAGGAAAATAAAAAAAAACTGATCAAGCTGCAATGGCTATTGAGACAGTAGTTGTGATCGTAGGAGGTGGGCCTTCTGGTCTTGCAATTGCAGCGGTCCTTACTAAACACTCCATGCCCCATGTGATCCTCAAAAGAGAAGTGTTATGCTTTGTCGGATTAGGCTACACTCTACTTTGTCTATAAAACTAAGTGGAGAAAATGAAATACTTCAACAAAACTTTATTCAACATACTTGAGAAATAAGTACGCAAAAGTTACATGGATATTTATAGTCCAAAGTGAGACTTCACAACTTCTAAAACATAATACCCAAATAAATCTTACATAATTCATCATAGTAAATCTCATTTAATCCCCACATTATGAGAATATTAAAAAAATCTCTAACTCTTCAACTTTGTAACCTACGAGATTACTGAAAGACATAACATCTCGATTAACTAATTATTTTATTAGAAATAAACTCTAATTACGTAGTTTAATAACTAACATGCTTCTCTTTGGAAGAAAGAACCTAAGATCAGGTAGGTCTCCATTTAGCAAAAGAGTTTTGCTCTTTGCCTCTTATATCTGTCGACCCTCCTTGTGCTCCTACCTTCATGCCCAAAGAAAACTTTCTTCCATAGGTTGATGAGTATGTCTTGGAATTTAATATAAGCCCGCTTGCTACAAGCGTTCTGTCGAATTTATTAGAGTAATTAGTTAGATATAACTGTAGCTATTAGAGCTGTTACTTATTTGTTAGTCAGTTATTCATCATCTCGTTGTATATAAACTACTCTTTTGTTAATGAGAAAGTTACGATATTAATTTCATAATTCATGAAAGAATTGGCATTTTTTGATGAAATTTCAAAAAAGTTGCTGTTTTTTTTTAACCAAGCAAACATAACGTAGAACTAAAAAGCAGTACAATGGAGGGTGGGGAACCCTACAAACAGGCCCAAATAACCACTGCACAAACAAAAACGAAAATGAAAGAACAACAGAAAAACAAGAGTTTGGCCATGGTCAGAGACAATAGCAAAGACAAGGCTGCCCTGAAGGCAGTCATTTGCAACACTCACATACTAGAGGCAAGATCGTTGCAGGAAAGAGATTAGTGGCAGATCTGGAGGCGACTGAGCAAGACACCACACCGACAACCATTGACTGGTGAGCAGGAGCACGTAAGGGCTCAGATCAAAAACCAGAAGAAAATTAAAAAGAAGCCGAAATGGGGGAGGCGCGAGAGATCCATGCACCACCCTAGACGGCACGTGAGGAGTACTCGCGGGAGACCCAACCACCGAACAAAAATGAGAAAGGAGATCAGAGAACCAGAAGGAGGAAGGGACGGGCACGTGCACGGTGGTCGGCCACCAATGAATAAGTGGCCTATGGTATTATTTTCCTTCTTCTTCTTTTTCCAATTTCTACTTCTTTTATATGCCTCATTTATGTGAGAAAAATGCAAAAGTAAGCTTAACATTGTCGTTTTAATGTCTTTTCCAGGACTATAGATATGGTCTTAGTGGTAGGGGAATGCCAAAAGATGGTTCCCCAGAACATTGGAAGGGAGAGAAAGGGTTATATTGTGATGGATTTTCAATAAGAGGGTTATATCACTTAAAAAAATGGTATTTAGCGGTTGTTGCTCAAAACACAGCATTTGTTGACAAACACCGCTAATCTTTAGCGGCTTTTTTTTACAAACCCGCTAAAAGTCGAACTTCCTTGCTGTCATTAGACCATCAACATGTTAGCTTGTTTATTAAAATGCATATTTTTTTTAAGATGTAAAAATCTAGGACTTCGGACTTCTTTCTTCATCTTCGTCTTTTGTGCTTATAATATGAGTTGGAAGTGTTGATAAAGTTTTATATGTTTTATCATTTGTATGCTTCTGTGGAGATATCATCCATTATGCTTTGGGATCTGGATAGAGAGTAGCTTGTTAACTCTATTTCGTCTTCATCAGATTTCAGCATTTCGGCATTAAAGCTAGTGATGATGATGCAGATAGTTCTGGTGCAGCTGGTGCTAGAGCATTGAAGTTGTTAATGATTAAATTTATAGTTATTTGTTGTTAAATGTCATTTGTTGTTATGTTTTAGACTACATAGAAACTTTTAAAACTTATTCGTGTTTGTTGCAAAACTTGTAAGACGTGATTATATAGTCAATGATAAAATATATTTTGTTTTATTACACATCTTCTTATGTCTTTATGTATCTATTGTAGTGTTCTAAAACGCTGGTAAAAAAATGCGGGCACATACTTTTAAAGGCGGTCACCTGACCGCTGCTGTAGATGTTTAAACGCAGAAAAAATCAACATACAATTGTGTTTTATAAAAAGCGCCACAGTAGATTAGTCTATAGTGGCGTTTTACAAACACGACTATATACCTGTAACAGTGTTTCAAGAAACGCTGCAAAAAAAAAAAAACGATTGCGCTTCGAGTCTATAGCTGCGGTCAGAAACGCTGCTAGCCGACTACCGCTATAGATCTCTATTTGCTACAACGATTGTCAAAAACGCCACTATAGCCTACTGCGACGGATCTATAGAGACAGTTTTTTGACCTTTAGAGACCGATGCTAAAAGTCTTTTTTTTTTGTCGTGTATGGAGTTTCAATGGATGCAACAGCCATAGCAAATGACATTAACCAGGTTATATGTGACCCAAAACATACATGCATGATTTGCAAATTCATGTCGCGTGAATCCTGAAGTAGTTCTGAGTAATTATATCCAAAGGGACATGAGTCTCTTTATGCATATTGTGCCCCACCTTTTTCTTTCTTTGAGATTCTGCATCGACCACAGAAAATAGGTCGAGGATGAAAGATTTGGTTGTGGATATTGTATCTAATTAGGCCAAATTGATACCCTTTTGGGCAGATCTTGTAAAGCCTTGAATCAAATTTTTGAGTTTGAAGTCACAATTATCTTACATGCATTTACTATTATACAATGCATATATACTGAGATTCTGATCATTCTATTGCTTCCCAAAAGAAAGCAACTGAAATAATGCATATGGTCATATCTGTTAACGTGACTTGATCAGCTCATGAGATTTCAGCTCCAGGAATTTGCTTCCAGCTCATGATGACATTTAAAAGGAAATATATATGATAGACGCTCCAGCCAAAGATTATGCACTTCTCGTAGCATTCAAACCTCATTGCAGCAACAAAAAAAAGACTACACAAGCTAAGGAAATGGAAATCAATCACATTAGACCATTACCTTGGACAGCACATCTGGAATCCCATGACTCACGGGCTTTTATTTTCCTTCTCTATGTACCCTGTATCAGAATATGCAATGTCAAGAATTTTAGCAATCAATTCATTCAAAATAGTGAGGCTCGATATTTTTTCCGTTTTTCCGACAAGGAAATAATCCATTGAAAGGGGAAGTTTTAGCTGCTTTACTGACGTACGTGCAGACTTGCAGCTGATCAGGGAGTCACTGAGTTGATGATTGAAGAGGACTGAATTGTCGTTTGGAAGCAAGTCACCTAGAGATCATCAACAGCTGACTGGATGATTGCAGGGAAAGTTAATGTATCAGGAATCTCCTGGACGAGCACCAGAATTGGAAATTTTTAGACTCCTAGGGAGGGGAATTGGTTGCTAAATGGTGTGCAACCAATATAGAATGTAGTTTTATTAATATTTCCTCTCTCCCGAGAGAGGTTACTGCATGTGACAATGGTTAACTGAGAAGCAATAAAATGTTCCTATGTTGTAGAAAAAAAAGCAGGGAAACATTGAACCTCCGAAGTGGTAGCGGGCACTGTTAATTGTCTTAAGTTACAATAGAATTGCAGCGGCCTGTTTCTAGGAAAGGAGTAAATTTCTGGAATTTGAGGCTAATATCTTGGACTTCGTATTCAACCTATTGGTAAGACCAGACAAGAGCAAGACAAATCTTCAAGGACATTTTGGGGTGGAAAACTACGCTGTATTATTATTGTAAAAACAAACCAACAAGTAGAAAATTTCTCCATTTACATAAAGCTTCAGAAGCAGCAACGAAGCAAATATCTAACAGCTGAACACCACAGGGTGTCCCTTTCTTGAGATACCATCACATGGTAGTCCTAGTAAAGAGCTTATCCCAGCAAAAGCGCCCTTAAAATGGCGTCACATATGTCGTTCTTGAAGAAAATTAAATGCCCTCCATTAGGAACCTCATGATAATGAATCCATGGAAGCTTCTTTGAAAGATAACGATGAAGCTCAAACGGAATGGCCCTGTCTTCATAGGCTTGCCAAATGTGAACCGAGCCTTCATTGTCTGGGAAAGGATTTGTTATGTTGGTAGGATCAAATTCCCAGTTGCTATAACCAACAATTATATCTCGGTGTAGCGATTCATAAACACCTTGCTGTTTAATCTTTTCCTGACTGCAGAAACATAAATGTGCAAGGCTGATGTTAGTCCTTGTCTCTTATATGAATAAGTAGAAGGGGAATTGATCACAAATATAGTGTACCATGTGAGGTCAGCCATGAATTAATCGAAGTAAAACTGAAAATTTGATGAGAAGAAAACTTTTGGGATAAACTTTGCAACCCGCATAGCTAAAGATTTTGTGATGTTTTCTAGCATATAATATACGGCACGGGAAAGGGCAATACACCAAAATACATAGATTATTTCCCAACTTGGAGTTTAATGCATTAGATGTTATTACCACCCAGTTGATTCAACTAACAGTAAATTTGAGAGTAAAAGTCATGTTCCATGTATTGATATAACGCGGCAAGATAAACCACGAGTGTACAAAACACTATACTACCTGGCCAACACTTGGTGCTTCTGACAACCTCTTCAAAATCTCCCAATCGTGGTTGTTGAACATTGCTGCAGCGTCCGTGGCCAATGAAGGAAACCGTGTCTGAGTCATCCACCAATAGAATAACCAAGGGGCGTAATGTGCAATTCGAAATGACCATTGGAATGATGAAGGCAGTTTCCCCAATGCAGTTCTCGATAGATTAGCAGGAAAACCAGGCCACCAGTAGTGCACAAAAGGAACAACCAGGGCAGCTCCAGACAACCTGCCAACAAAGTCTCAATAACATATTCATATTAACTTATCTAAACCTCCAAAAAAAAATGGATGTACAGTTGAAGCAAGGAATCACACCTGTGTGGTATGTATTTCAGGCAACTCCAAACAGGGTAAGCTCCCATTGAGATTCCAATTACATAAAATTTAGACCCAATCTGCAACAGATCAGCAAGTTCCTGTATATCAAATGCTTCGCTCTTCACTGAGCGTGAAGGATATGGATCACTCTCTCCATAACCTGCTCTGTCGAAGAATAGAAAATATATCCTTAGCTCCTCTATAAGTTCCTGAAAATCACAATATACCGAAAAATTGTTACCATGTTTTACAGCACAGTAAACAGCAACATGCAAAAAGCATCCCACCTCAATTAGTTTAAGCAAAAGGAATATACTAACATTAATGACAATTTAAACATCCAGGGAACCCCAATACCCAATACAGCTTTAAAACTGAGGAGAGGTCAGAAGGAATGGAAGTTTGAATTTGGTCATCCTAATGGCCGGAATTGTGGTATCAGTTATTGCAGTTGGAACTATTAACAAAATAAGTACACATATTCTGGTGTATGGTGCAATAGTAAAAGTCATCACCGGTCAAGAGAGTGGCCACATCATGAAAGAAATTTAAGCCCCACTCTTCACCTAGGATCATAATTTGATGCACAAACACGAGGAAATAGCTTTTGGTCATTTTGTTCGCATCTGAACAAACTTTGCTCTGGTTCACTTCTAGTGTGCATGAATTACTACATGACCCATACTCATCACAGAATGGGTAAATGAGAGTTCACCTAGCAAGTAATGATCATTTATATCAAACGTAACATGAAAACATCACAATGATTAAAGCAACACACTAAACAAAGAAATGTTTAGAATCACTTTTTGCTGCCTCTCTCTGTCTCTGTCTCTCTCTCTCTATCTATTTGAGAACCTGAGTTTCCTTTTCTTTCCTTTCAAGGATCTTGATTTTCATTTTTAAGAAATAATAAAGCAAGCAGCTTGGATAATATTGCTTCTACTTTCTTTCCTCAAATTTCCTTGAAAATCTGATGTGGGGGCCAAATTTACTTACAGGCCTTGAAACAGGAAAATTCAACCACATCTTTGGAGTAGTTACAAAAAGAGTGCTCAGGAACTAAAGAAGCAGAGATTTTTCATACTTCAGAGAAAGGTAGATCTAGATCTTTTGAGCTGTCATATCCATGAATGACAATGATCTTGTACTTTGCCTCTTCCTTTGGAACTCCAGATTCTCTGTAGGCCAAATGCCTTCCATCACTGAGTTTAACTCTAGTTGAGGTGATAGAAGGGCCATTTGGTGATCCACATATTTTCGGTACCGGAGGCTTCATTGCCTGATAGGCCCACCCCAGAAGACCTACTGCTAACGCCACAGCTTTTGGTGCTATCATTGCTGGGACATGTGATAACAGTTAATTACCATGTCAGTGACAAGATAAAAAAGCAACTGTGAAGGAGACTAAATAAATTTTCTTAAACTTACAAATGTACAAATGGTGAAGTTCATGAATATGTAATATTTTGATGAATTACAGAGCACATAGATAATTTCGGACAGTTTTTCACTAACGTTCATCGGGCATCAGGGATATGTTTGTGCATTTCAAGATAGGAAAGAAAAAACAAAATGAAACTATGAAGAACCATAGATTGATGTTGTCTTTTGCTGTTTCAGAGTCCTTATTCTCAAAAAAGAGCAAATCTACAGAACACTTATACGTTTCATGCCGAAGAACTTAAAGGAGAAGGGACAAAATGCATGATACAGTTATGGGAACTTACGAGGACCAAGAGAAGGGTAAGAACAGTTTGGGGAATCAAGACGCACAGATCAAGATACTCTACAATTACGATGAAATTTGGAGAAAGATAACAAGTATTATATGTACATAAAATCTTGTAGGACTCCTCCAGACCTTCGCATATTCAATATTAAGTATAATGGATCTCACATACTATGTCTCTCTCTACCAAAATTATACCATGCCATTCAGGATACGTCACACCATTTCATAGTGCCCTTAGCGTCTACTCGTTAGGAAAATATTAAAGAGGTCCCCATGACATTAATTCAAGGCAGTATGAGGTGACTACAGGCTAATCAGGGGTTGTGTGGTGGGAAGCCACAAATGCAACATATAAAGGCTATGAGAAATCATGCTGACGGGGTAAGTGCTATCCAACACAAAATAACTTCAAGATCAACTATCATTTCCCCAAAGTTTTCGAGGAACACTCCCCTATTCTCCTCTGCTTCTTCACGAGCACAACATCAGAAGAAGACACTGAGTTTTCATTCGGGAAAAAAATTGTTGATCATGACTTTAGAATCTTGAATTAAGATTATAATTATAATATCTTTTCCAGATTTTTACATAGAGTGAAATAGCGTATCAAGCAAAGTAAAAATATTTGCTTTGTTGGGGGAAAGAAATGAATTTCAAATATCTGCCAAGCAGAACAGACTAAGATCAAGACCTTTCCAGATTCAACTAAAGTGAAAGTCCTACCTCCAAACTACGATCAAGAAATTCTCAGAAAATCGAGAACTAAATGTTGAACTCCGTCACAGACAATTGAATTTGCTTCAACAAATGAAAAGAAGAACGTAACTAGAAGTAAACAATAAGAAAAAAGCTAGAAAAAGGTAAAATATTGAGAGACCAACCTGAAGGAAGTTGAAAGGAAGTCAAGTGGGTTTAGCTTTGTTCTTCCTGGTTTGAGCTCTGGCTTGTGCGGCGAATACTAATTTCCTGCTTGACCCAACTGCCATTTTATTTTCAAGAGCACAGTCACTTGGATAGGACAAGGGGAGAAGACCCTACAAGAGAATGTGAGCCACGGTTTCTCATTGAGAAAGTGACAAATGATCTTTTTCTTTTCACCTTCGACCGGAAAAGCCGCTGTAACTACAACGTGGAGTAACATGCAAATTGCAATTCAGGAAAGCTCCGGCCTTTGATCTTTTTGATTTGCAGTAGTGACGGGTCTTGGGTGGATTTCGGCCTTATCAAATTTTAAAATTAGTTTAAGAGGTGAGGTTCTGTCTTGGATTGGGAAGATAGACTTGTTGATAAATTTGGATTCTGATACTAGTTTTAGGTGATCTTGCGTCTTTTTAACCTAAAAAACTAGTTTTAGAGGTGAAATTTTTCTCGCACTTATAAACTGACCACCAACTCATTCCACAATCGATGTGGGACAACCCCAACAATGGGTGCAATCTATTTTCAGGGAACTTGTGAAGTGGAAGATGAGGTGTCTAAGTCAAGTGCTGCCATGAATTTTTGTTGCAAAATTAGATTTATAAAAATGATTTATGCTTGATCATTCGTTAAATATTCAGCCTCATACCCATTTCTGTTTCTATAATAAAAACCAATCACGTTAAGGTGATACAATGTAAGCAAGTAAACTGATTAGGCCTAAATTATGTATGTTTGGTGCCCAAATATTTGGGCTTAAATATTTGGGTTTAATCATAAAAAATTCACTGAATAATTTTTTATTATTATAATACTTATTAAAAATCTTCTCTATTTACTTTTTCACCAACTCCAATAACATATCTTTACTTTATAATATTTTCCAAACCCCTATACTCAAAATTTTCACCCTCAAACATATATTGCAATTCGAAGACCGCAAAATATAAAAGTTTGGATCAAATCTTCTGTAATGCTCTTAGCAGTTTATTCCATCAAAGTTCTAAGTTTAAATTATACATGTGTTATAAGTTCTTTGGGACCATAGTAAGTCTTTTAATTTAATAATTTGTGTAAGACCAAAGAAATTTACAAATCTCAAAATTAGTCAAAACTTTAGAATTAATTAAATGCGAGTAAGCTGGATGTTCAAAAATACAAAAGTCTTTTATATAATAATGGTCTATAGACAATAATAATCTCGTTTTGTCTGTAGACGTGGATGGCATAGCCATTTGGCCCTCGCATGCCGCATGGAACCCACGCCTCTTACTCGTATTATTCTCTCCATCATGGAGGCATAGAAACGTGACCCAATAATTGCCATCCACAATTTGCTACGCTACATCAGTCTTGGGCAGTCACATCACATATAAAATACCGATAATTTAACCCTATTTTGTTCTGATATTCAAATGCAGGGGGCCCAAAAGAAAACATCAAACAGATAGAGAGAGTTCGGACCAATCGTCCAATATTCACCGAAAAAAAATTTAGCCTCATAATTATACTTAAATATCATTTATGAGTCTAAAATTTTAGAGTGAGTTTATTTTTAAAATTTTGTGTTAATATTGAAATTGGTGAATAAATAATAAAAATAAAAGTAAAATTTTAATTTTTTTTATAAAATTTAAAAATTTGGTCAATAAGCAAACAATTGAAATTATGCTATTTGTCCTATTTTCTTATCTGTCTTAGATCTTCATTAGGGAATACATTGGAAAATAAAATGTTAATTCAAAGAGCTACATTGGGGAGCAAATTGCAAATAAATTAAAATTTTAGGCTCCTAAAATATAATAATTTTCTAAAAAAATATATAGGTCTAGTCTGACGTTAGTTTCCGGAAAAATTGAGCATACAACATTTCGAACATCATTAAAAAATTAAAAAATAATATATTTTTTCCATCAAACAATTCTTTATCATTATAATATTCACTTAAATCTTCTCTATTTTTACTTTTTCATCAACTCCCATAAAATATCTTTACTTTTCACCAAATTCAATACCCCAAAATTTTAACCACTCCAAAATTTCCACAAACAAACACCACCTTTAAGTACTCATGCTCTATATATAGAGTAAAATTTAAGTTAATTGGGATTTTCAGTGTTGTGTGATTTTTATTGACCAAAAGTTTTGTTCTCCAACTTTTAGCAAGCTGTCCAGCTAATTTTGGGAATTCTCGGGATTGTTTTTTTATAATTTAAGATGGTTAGGTGAAAATTTTCTTTATATTGTTAGAGACAATAACTCAAATAATAAAATTTAAAAATATCTTATTTTTTTTAAAAATAAGTGGTAGATGCACGTGATATTAGAGCTACGGTTTCGAGATCTTATTCTGCACTTCACTCCTAAAATACTAATTAAGGAGAGTTTATAGAATACAATATATTTTTTCTTAATAATTTAAACTTACTTTTGAGATAAATAGTAAGTATAAATAAATAAATATATATATAAATATATAAATAGATGGAGGAAATTATAGATTTTTTTTTTGCTCCTCAATACATTTAGCATGTTAAATACGTATGCAATTGTTATGCTTTAAAATGGAGGCCCAAAGCATTAACACCTACCATAGACGGGGCTAAAGTTAGAAGTTTATCTTTCAATGCGTCATTAAATAAAAACATATGTACGTTTGTCTTCCCATCCTTCATTAAATCAAAATATTTTGCCCACTAATAGATATATATTACATTTAGAAAAAAAAATAATAGCTATATATTACGGCCTCCATGCACCCGCGACAGCGTGGCTGCCGAGGATGAAGCTTCTTCAGTTTTTTTTTTTTTTAATAAAGCTCATGTTTTTCATTTTAACATTTTTCTTTTTTCTTTTTAAAGCATATTTGAAGAGTTTTCACATTATTTTTTTTAATTCTTAATTTACTTTCATTTAACAGGTTTTGCATATTTTTTTTTTAAAAAAAATATAACCAAGTTATAGATTTATTATTTTATTTTTTGATGTATCAATGTGACTAAGTGTACACCTGACACAATCTGATTGATTGGTTGATCAGGCCTTACTTTCCATTATTTTTTAGATGACAGGATAATGGAGGGATTTTTTCTTTCATCTTTTTCTTAAAAAGATCCAAGTCCTGCATTTAGGAGTGGGTAAAGGTAGTATCGATAAGAGGCGGATCCGATCCAGCCCTTGTCGGATTTTAAGCCATCCTGGTACCGGATGACAGGCGATTTTGTGTCGGATTTGGGCCCAAACCTCCTAGATCATGGCTAAGGGTGAGAAAATCATCCAGATTCCGCCGGAATTTCCATTTCTGGTTCCGATACCGGAACCCATTATATAAAAATTTATGAACCGGAACCGAAAATTCCGACGAAAATGCCAGAATTTTCTGTTTCCGGTATTTTTTAAAATAATTCATTTCAGTGTGTAAAAGACATCACTTTTGTTGAGCCTTCGCGAATCCTCGAAAAAATTCCACTTTAACCCTTTTTCCTTTCCCTTCTTTTCCCGTTCTTCCCTATCACTCTTTTACCTCTATTTTGCTAAAAAGACGGAGTCAAGTAAATCTAGGGTTTGCTTTATCTAGATTCTCTAAAGAAAGATTGGGTTGGACAGTGTGTATATACAATGGCCTTGAACTTTTCGTAGCGACCGATCTTTCCTCCTCATCTGTCAGAGGACAATTTGGTTTCGCCCATTAGGATTGCTAATGGGTATCTTGTTGAGGCTTTCCCAGGGAATATAGGGATGGGTAAGAAGTCTAATGTAGTGAGTGGATTTGGTGGGTGTTCTGATGTGAAGAAGGAAGTAGGTGATGCGTGTTGCCATTGTGGTTTTGACTCTAACTGTGATATGGATGACATTCTTAGTTTTGGCAATGAAACTTTGGGAGTTTCTGGCCACCCAAGTGAAGATTGTTCACAGGGTAATGGGATTTCTTCTGAAGGAGATATAGGAGCTCCGCATGCAGCTTTCAGTTTCGCCCTTGGTTATCTGAGTGTGCAAGATCTTCTGGTTGTTGAAACTGTGTGCAGATCTCTGCGTTCTACGGTTCAAGGTGACCCCTTCTTTGGTTAAAAAATCATTTTGGGCCGGAGTACAAGTTTTGGAACCAGAATTTTCGGATTCCGTTTCCATCCGTTTTCGAGGAATTGTGGGCTTTGCACGAATTTATTATGGGCTTTGCACGAATTTATTATTTTATATACTATTTTATAATTTAGATGTTGGATCCATTTAGATGTTGTTGTACATGAAAAGTTTATGATTCTATAATAATTAAAAAAAGAAATCATAAATACGTTCATGGAAGAAAAACTATACAACATTACAATCCAAAATCAAAATAAAAGAATGCCCACTGACAACAGCAAGTTAAAAATGAAAAAAAAATGATTGAAACTTGAATGGAAGAAAATATTGACCATATTAGTAAAAACCTATGCGAGTCTAAATAACAACCCAAGAGGGAGGTGAATTGAGTTTTAATAAAAATTAAAAAAAATTCGAAGATAGTTTAAGCAGATGAACAGTAAATCGTAAAACACCAAAAATATGAATATGAGGCAAATAAACGGAGAAATATGGTTAGAGAGATGACACCGAAGTTTTTAGATGGTTCGGTCAGCACTTGCCTACGTCCACCCCTAAAGCTGTTGACTTCATTGGGCTTTTTTCACTATTCTCCAAATAGCAACTACATCTTAGCTTCACAGATAATAAGAAATCTTTACAAAGCGTTTTACGAGCTCACATTTCAACTTTCTTCACAAATCTCAAAACCTAACATATTTCTTCTACTCTCATGAGTAGGACCAAGTGTTTACCCAACACTCAAGTGTTTTACAAAAGATGGGTACAAATGAATAATAGAAAAAAAGTTTTCTAAGCCAAATCAGTAAGTTGAAAGCTCAACAGTGAGCAAGAAGACAAGATTATTGTAGGAAAGCTTAAGTATTGACAGATGGAAGTACTAGCTTTCTTGGTAATGGTAGGTGCGTTCTTCTCTCTTCTTCAGTACACTTTCTCTCTCTAGAAGTTAGGGCATAAAATAATTGCAAGTATGTTGTCTTTATCTTGTTTTATTTATAGCCCTCTTGTCTTTCAAGATCTTCAAAACCCTCAAGAGTACCATTGGAAGGGTACCTACGTCTTTTTGGAGCAATTTAAAAGAGCTGGCAATGTTCCAGTGTTTTCTGCGAAATCACGCATGTGTTGACACCTAGATATTGGTCTGAAAATGTGCTCTCAGGTGTCAGTGCGATGTGTTGACTCTCTGAATTCAGCTCTCGGGTGACAGTGTGACAACACCATTCCTCAATGTGTTGACACTATTAGTGCTGTAGAGAAAAATTAGCAGCTTGAATGTGTCATTTCTATTTCAACTTTATGCAATGGCGTTTAAGAGATAACCTTGATCTTTGAAAACATTTTTTTGAAATTGTGGATTGAGAAGGTAAAATATAAAAATTTTGAAAGTACTTAGTAATTTTGTTATCATCAAAATCAAATGCATTGTTTGCAAAACAACCTTGAGCTAACAACCTCAAAACATCACTAGCATAAATACTTGATTATGGTAGGGTGAGCTTTGTCTGGCTTTTTTATGTATGGCCATAATATAATGATCAAATACTAAAAATTGGTCACTAAAACTCTAGAGACTAAACTAAATGCCTAATTGACTGATTTCCAAAACATCACCCAATAAACATTATGAAAATAGAAATATTGACAACTATTGATTCCAATCAGATAACTGATTACAAATCATAGATTCACAAATATTTATTCCAAATTTTCAAAAGATCACCCAAATTCCAAATTTCCATATTAATTCCAAATCATCACCCAAATTCCAATCAGATCTCAAATTCATAAATATTAACTCCAAATTTCCAAAACATCACCTAAATTTCAAATTTCCATTTTAATTCCAAAACATACAGCAGATTCCAAATTCCAATCAGATCACAAATTCCAAATATTAATTCCAAAACATATCACAAGTTTTAATTTCAATTAGATCACAAACCCTTTTTTGTAATTAAAAACGAAGATAACAGATGTCATCTGTGGGAACAAAACCCACGACCACACTCTACCGGCTGAGCTAAGATGGTGCTCAGATCACAAACCCTAATTTCAACGCAATTCACTGATTTATATCACAATTCACAGATTCAGAAACCCTAATTCCAACGCAATTAGATTCATATATTATATCACAGTTCATAAATCATAGATTACCGTAATCAACGCAAAACAACAGCCCCAAAATCCATCTACAATGCTCCACACGGCACACACATGCAAAAATAAACAAATAAAATGAGTGACAACAAATAAAGAAAAAAATAAACAAAGATTGAAAAAATAAACAAATAATGTGGGTGAAGTGGCTCGATGAGAGTGGCAGAGCCACAAAGTGAGAGAGAGATCAGTTGGGAGAGGTAGAGCCACAGAGACTATACATACATACATATATATATATATATAGAGAGAGAGAGATGGGTTGAGAGTGGCACGGCTATTGGCTGAGATTTGAGAGCAGAGGGATGAGTGCAAAATTGCATAGAGATGAGAGAGGTGCAATGCGGGTAGAAGAGAGAGAGCACATAGATGAGAGTGTAGAGAGCAGATCACAGAAGTGAGAATTTTGTTCGTAGAGGCGAAAGAGAGAGTGAGTGTGTGAGAGGCGCCCGGGGGAGATGCGGGAAGGGGAACTTAACCTTGGTCTAGGGTTTAATGTTCTTGTTAATAAAAACAAATTTTTATTAAAAAAAAGTAGTGGAACTTAAAATTCTAGGCATCTCGACAGAATTTCCGATTCTGTATCCGGTTTTATTTGGTAGGCAAAACTTCCAACCAATTTCGACACAAATTCCTGCTAGGAACCGGTGGCCGGATGCGGAAGCCAATACCAGTAAAAATTCTCACCCTTAACTGCATTTGATCAACTATAAAACCGATCGAGGGACATTTTATAAGTATTTGAACCTTTAAGTGACATATGCATATGACTTATAAATGCCTTTTATTTTCTTTTGACCGTGTAAGCTACATTTGGATATGAATTACAATTGGTGTCTTTTTTCCTCAAAAAAGTGCACAAACTATAAAAAGGAGATTCAACCAACTAAAAACTCCCTAAATATTTTCATATAGTATACTAGGAATTTCCGTCTCAAGAGAGAAAAAAAAACTTCATTGGATAATTAATGTAGAGCACTTTTTAATTTCAAAACATATACCGGCCTAGGCGCTTACCAGGAGGGGAAGCTAGGTTATAATAATTGGGGGACCAAATTGTAATGTAATCAATTTTTAGGGGGGCCAAAGTAAAAGGAAATATAAAAAGTAGCTAAATTTAATTAATTTTTTTCCTAATTTTAATAGGACAAAAATCAATCAACCTTCTCAAATTCTAATTTATTAATTTGATTGTGCCTCATAAGTTACAACTTACAAGGAATCATCAATTGTCGCTAGTCATTTGATTCATTTGTTAAATCAGACGAAAAATTATGTGAATTGACTGAAACGTCTCCCAAATATAATTTTTTTAAAAAATAAATAGAAAAATAAAATAAAATATCGTATTTTTAATTATAAAATAGAAATTTTTATTTATATATCATTTTTTTGAAAATTTTAATAATTTTGTCTTAGAGACATTTTGGTCTTTTTTCGAGTGATTTAACTATAAGTGAGGACTAATGATTTCTTGTAACTTATAGATCATAATCAAACAAATTGATATTTGATGAGTTTTAATTGATTTTTTTATATAAATATGGAGTATCGGTATTATAATGTTTTCCAAAAAAATAAAAAATAAAAATAAAGCAGACACAACAAAGTTTCCAAACGAACCAAAGATAGTAAAACTAATTTATCTCACAAAAAAATAAATAAAAAAAAGCTCCGAAAGGTCAGATGGATGGTTGTAGGTTGGGTGGTCCCTGGCCACTAGTAATGTGTAGGAATTAAGCACTTTTATTTTTTTTTATATAATATTTTCTTGCTTTTCAGTTTTCACTTTTTGGGTTTCTAATTTATTACTTTTATTTAGGCTTTACATAAATCAAAGCAGTGACTTGAAATGACGAAAATGGCTATCAAATTTGACTTTTTAAGTAACAAGTCCGTGTGGGAAAAAGGTGTCTCATTAATAAATTGTGGCTCATGTTGTCCCTAAGGATGCATCAACTGGTAAGTAGGTCTCTCTCCACATTATTGGCCAAATATTCACATTTTAAAATTCTATTCGATGCTTGAATGTGGAATATATAAGTCTTTAGAGGTTAATTCAAATATGGAAGATTAAGAGTTGCATTTTCAGTCAAATCAGTGCGTATTCGATTAGGTTAAGATTAACCGAGCTCGGTACAAAAAAATGATTCTAAAGAATTTGTACCTAAAACAAAAAAGGGAGTATGTCCTTGTCATAAAAGCTGGTGGTTCCGTTACCCTCAATCATTTTTCGGACTTTTTATATATATATATATATCTCACCTTCGATGCATATGCTTTGAAGCACATCTCTAGGAGCAATCAGAAGGCCATCTAAGGCTTTTTCACCCTGCAAATATTTTCATATAACATAAGGTTTTTTCACTCTGACTAATTATTTATCTAGGTCTCAATATTTTAAAACTAATTTGTACAACTTCAGCAAAATATCATAAACCGTAAAATGCTCAAAAATATCAATCCGAGCCCTAAAATTTACATTAGCATATCTGATATTTTCTAACATCGATGAAGATCTCCCAAAAAAATTACAATAACAACTTCTCCTACATTAATCTCCAAAATTACTATTTCAAAACACGCTTTCGAAACACAAATCTGTCTGAGGTTCCCTCGAAAAGATAATTTTTTCAAAATAACCGAAATCCAAAATAAAACACTATTAGCCATACCAAAACCAAAATACAAGTTTGTGACAAAAATATCCAAGACCACACAATATAAGGAAATCACCAATGGTCACACAGACCTCCAGGTCACAAAGACCTTCATATATCACGAGGGGTATCAAATTGGTCACACAGACCACAAAGATATATCACCAACACAAGGACATTTTTCATAGTATGCTCACCAAAACAAGTCATAAATATTTTAATTGAGTTTCACAAATCTCGACAATCTCATTTTACCCAAAATTTGTTCAGTTCCCCAAATAATATATCAAAATCATATAAAATACAATGCACATTCAAAATCTCATTGAAGAACTACTTATCTCGGACGCTTAATCAATCCTTAAAGTTTCTCCAATAATTGCTGAACAATCTCTCGGAAACTAGTAGCATCATCTCAATCCAAAATTTTAGTCTCCAATAAACATTCTCTGCGACCATTTATAATTAACCTTAATCTCTTCAACTTTTAAAATTCAAACATACCTCTATCTATCACTTTCAAAATTCAAACATAAGATCTTTATCCTTATCTTAACCTTTATATTCAAACCTAAGATCAAATATATATATCATATCTTCATCTCAACTCCTTTAAATTCGAAAATATGATTCAACATTTATCTAAAAATCAAACATAGGATTAAACTCTATCTCTTCGTTTAAAATTCAAATTACTCACCTACACATTTTTTTCGGACGATATTACAATTCGATTCTTAAGAGTTCTCTGCCTCATGATTACTACCAAGTAAGATGTTTGTATTTTAGTTGATAGCGGAGTATTATGCTACAAACAAATGCGTTTACTTGAAGCACATAAGCCAAAAAAAAATATTGCGTTTTAACTCATTGGCCTAATACGTGGCCGTAATTTTCCCCTTAAAAACTATCGAATCTTAGGGTAGCAGGTACAGATGATTAGAAGAAAAACATTTACGTCTATAGTCTAGATTATCTAAACCAATCGAGAGGTGCGACATGGAAAAAAGAGGAAGCTTGGCGCTTCAAATGTAGAAACCACTCTCCCCCGTTTCTTATTCAGGAATTGAAATCATGACCCTCCAAGTGAATCGCTTTACTCGAAATGACCCACACCCACTTGCATGCAGTCCCCCCCGTTTATGGCCTTTTAGTGGAGTTCCTTTATACCCCAATCTGTCTTTATAATATCTCTAGAATTGGTAAGTTCCATCAGTGAGTTGTTAGATATAGGTAGGTTCTAACAACACCCATCTCAGGAATTTGTTCCTTTTTACCTTAAATACAAAAGCCCACGAGTCTTTTTTAGCTTGGGAATGTCACAGCAGTATATGCTGTCTATTGTTCAAATAAAAAATCCCAGAAAATGAGAACTGATACAGTGGAATCCCATCTCTATGTTTATCCTTTCAAGCTCTGGGAACAGTACTCAGATATCACATGCGTGCATGAGAGAAAGACAGAGAGAGAGATGACTTAATTTCGGGTTCTCTTTTTCCGCCTGGTTACTTCATGTTTTCCTTTTTCCACTAGATCCGAAGAGCTGAGTCTTTATTGTTTAGCCATAGTGACGACACGTAATGTGCCTGGGGAGAGATGCAGTACTGAAATCGGTCTTGTACATCAAATCCCTCCTTTTTACATAGCTGATCAAGCGTGTCATCACCACTTGTAACTCCTGCTCGTGCTAAAAAATTCATGCTCGTACATACAATACCTACCTAGGAGCTGTGACTGACAGAATAGGAAAAGATACTTCTTTTTTGGTAAGAGGAAAAATATTCTCGTGGCTTTTTTCTCCTCTACAAATATTTCACCAGACGTTTTTGGAACTTATTCAAGGTACTTTTCTAATTCTCTTTAGCGAGGTGATTTAAAATTTGTGCCCTTTTCTTTTCTTTCCCTGTTCATATATTCTTATTGCCATAGATCATTAAGAGCCAAAGAATGGATCCCATGGTCAAGGTTGATGACCAAAACATGTCAAATATATATGGAATACACGCACAAGATCGCACTTTAAGCCGAGAGAATATAACATTTTCAGGCTCAAAGTTTAGCTTCAATCGACATATTGAATTATTGACTGCTCAAACTCTGACCCCCAGTGTGATGGCTTGACATCTGTCAATAAATAGAAGTAGTGGTAAGCCGAGAGAATATGACATTTTCAGGTCCAGAAGTTTACCTTCAATCGACTTGTTGAGTTATTGAAACCTCAAACTCTGACCCCCAGTTTGATGGCATGAAATCTGTCAAAAAATAGAATTAGTGGTGCTGATAAGAGCTGTTTTTTTTTTGTATTTTGTTAAAGTGTTTCTTCTTAGAAAAAAAATGTTAAAAGTGTTTCTTTTTTAAACTAAATTAATTAAGTAATCAGGTTCTCCAGAATTGCTTAAAATAATATGCAAGAAAGTAACCGATTTATCTTTTATTGTACCCCCTTCATATGATTCCAGCTTGTATTAGCCAATTATATTATGATCCATATGGTTTTTTTAAGGCAATTCTGTTCAGGGGATGTACTTATTAATTAATTAATATATTGATACCCGCATTAAGCTGCCATTTGCAACCTACGCTTGACTTCTATGAAGCACTATGTGGCTCGAGGATTGGTTCTTAACAGTATAAATACGGGGTCATACCATTACAAGCCCCCACAAGCTAGAAAGTACTCCTAAACGAAAGCTCACCTGTAGCTATATCGATCCCACGGCCTCAAGCCTTCTGCATTCCCCTCCTTTCTTTGGACGTCATGGCAAACATGTCAGATCCACTTGTTATTGGGAGAGTGATCGGAGATGTTGTTGAATCCTTCTCTCCGACTGTCAAAATGTCGGTGACTTACAACTGCAACAAGCATGTATATAACGGACACGAGCTCTTTCCTTCGGCAGTCACCATGAAACCTACGGTTGAAGTTCATGGAGGTGATATGAGATCTTTTTTCACACTGGTATAGTTTTTCACCCCATAACTTTTGCTTCCCTTTTCTTTATGATATATATTTATATATCATGTTGTAATATCAGTGAATCTTATTTCTTATGGCAGATCATGACAGACCCAGATGTTCCTGGTCCAAGTGATCCATACCTGAGGGAGCACTTGCACTGGTACTATATATCTCATAAAACATTTCCCACAAAGATGCAAAGGAAGTTTGTGATTTATAAATTGTGAACTCGTGCTTATCTTCCCGAACATCTTGCAAATATATTATCTAATATCTTGAACTAATGAACAGCATATAACCATTTCCAACAATTTAAACCTGATTATTATCTTACAGGATTGTGACAGATATCCCCGGCACAACAACTGATACATTTGGTAAATCTCCTCATCCACACACGCACACACTCGCAGGGAGATCAGAGAGAGAAAGAATGGGGAGGCATATGGTAAATATCAATGACTCGTGGTTTTTGGATCTTATGCTTAAACAGGAAGGGAGGTGGTGAATTACGAAATGCCAAGGCCAAATATAGGGATCCACAGGTTTGTGTTCCTCCTATTCAAGCAGAAACGCAGACAGACAGTCATGTTCAGTGCCCCTCCCCCAAGGGATCGCTTTAATACCAGAAAATTTGCAGAAGAAAATGAACTTGGACTTCCTGTGGCTGCTGTATTCTTCAATGCCCAAAGGGAGACAGCTGCAAGAAGACGTTGAAAACTGGTTCAAATAACCTGCTCATTTAGCAGTCCCTTTTTAATAACAGGATTTGGAAGTCTATATTAGTTAGAATAAGGCTGTAGGCCATGTCTTTTCAAAGAATGTATTTCCCCTCCTGAGTAGAATAACCTAGCAGAAAGAGCAGGTCTTATGGTCCCGCTCATTGCTTTTATTGGCATTATCTCATGGTTTGTAAATCATAGCCCATAGGATAGGCTTGGCACTTATCCACTTATTTGATATAAGACAGTTTACTTTGGACGGTAATATTCCACCTATAAATGGCGTAGCAGAATGCCCTGCTTTACTTTGATTATATGTTGCTAAATTTCAGTAGGCCGAGTTTACTGAGCTTTCGTCTAAATATAGCTCGCACAGCTTTGGGTCATTTATGCCGAAAGCCTAGATATATTAGGCAAAGACTAAAATCATGAATCTCATTGCTCCGCACAGAATCACAGAACGGGTCACAGAAATCATATATTAAAATTGTTAAGAGTCCCACATTGATAAAGCAATGTGGCCTATTGTTAAGAATCCCACGGGTCACAGTATGCCTTCGATTTTTACCCAGTAGTACAATATGTTGCACAGTAGTGAACCGAAGAGTTCTTATTTCATCCAAATTCCCTAGCAATATTTTTTTATGTAAATGCAATTCTTATAACGTTGTGACACTAGGAGTTCTTTTCCATTAGGATTGACTGCCAAAAATAAAAGCGGAAGCCTGTTATAGAGGTTATAGTAGTCTAGCAGAGAGAGAAGAGAATTGAGGATCAAGTTGGTGTTTCTAGTGGATATTATAGAGCATCAATGTTGCAGGAATTTAATAGAATTATAGAAAATAATTAGTTTGTGTCTCGAGAATATTGGAGAGCATATCAACGGTGTACGAATCTCTAGGATCTCTATAATGTGTCTCAATAAGAGAACTATAAAGGTAATAGATTTTCTCGTGCATGTGATATTTTAGTGTTCTCTTTGTTTTTGTTTCTTTTTTCTGTGATTTACGTAATCGTGTGGTCAAGGTCAATTGCACAAGACTTCTATACGCCTATAGGTGAATATTTTTACTGATTACATCGAAGAATTTCGTTAAAAAAAGGTCTAGCAGTACTGTCGGCTTTGGTAGTACTTCAACGCAGCTGTGAGTATTTGTCTTGTCAGCTTAGGCGTGAAAGACCACATGTTTACATATCTTGCTTTTTCACCTTGATTTGAACTCAAAGATACATTCCATTCGTATAGTTTCTCCGAAACAAAGAGAAAACAAAGCGATTGAAATAGCAATCATTGTGTACGGGACCTGTTATATGTAAATCCATTATGCAGCTGCAGCTATAAGAATACGAAGCTGCATTGTTTACGTGAGTTTTATACCCTGTTGTATGCGTTGTGTTAGTGTTTTAATTTTGACCTAATTCCGTGTCAAAATTTAAATTTAAATTTAGTTGTATTTTAAATTTGGTCAAAGTGTTCAAGAGATTAAGGAGTCTTTCAAAGTTTGATAGGACAAGACATCATCAAAACGAAGAGCTAAAAACAATGAACTGGTGATGCAAAACTTCTGAAACTATTTCAAAATTTGGATTTTGAAATATTTCTTTCCTTTTAGAGTTCTTTTTGAAAAAAAAAAATCAACCAACTCTATAAATACATAGAAAGATTGACCAAGAAAATTTGAGGAGGTCATTCTAAGCCTTATTCAAATTCAAGCATCCTCCCTAGATAGAGAAAATTCTTTAGATATCTCTGCTCATAAATAGTTCAGATTTTCTCAAGTTATCTAGATTTAATCACCATTGAAACCAACCTTCTTGTGAGAGTTTGGCTGCCGGAGTTCTCGGTGATGAAAAATAAGGCGTTCATGAATAGTTCATAAGAAGAACCTCAGAGAGGTGAGGGTTAAACGCAAGAAGCGGATCTAGGTTGGATTACTTAAATTATTACATAAGGGTAGTTAGAGTCAAGCAACTAGATGTTTCCCGTGTCTGAATCACCGTTGTAAGGTTTTACTTCTTAGTGAATTTTTGGTGGCTGCTAGACCAGAGTGGTTTTTCTTTCGAAAGGTAAGTTCAAAGGTTTTCCACTTCGTCAACAAAATCCGTGTCTCTTGTGTGATTGATACTTATTTTATTATTTCACTGCATATATATTTTGTTGATTGATTATTCAGATCTAGACTGAACAATTTTAGGACTTGTTCTAAAATTGTTATTGAATTTTTAAATAGTGAGGAAACACATATTCTACCCCTGTAGGGGTTAATAGGGTCTAAACATGATTTTTCAATTGGTATCAGAGCCTAATATCGATCCTTTACCATTTGTCTAGATATATTACAGTCAATCCTTATCCATGCCTCCATATTTTGATGGAATAAATTAAGTTTTAAAATCATTGAATTAATTGACATAGTGGAGATTCTCATGCATGTATTTTTAAATATTTTCTCAACTTATGTCTTTTGAAATATGATTTGAAAGTAATGCATAATGTCTCTCTTTTGTGCTAGCTAACAGAATTTAAAAGTCAAAAAGAATATTCATACTAAAAAAATTGTTTCAATCCCCATAACAAAAAAAAAGAGGAAAGAA
Source organism: Myrica gale (assembly GCA_963930655.1). Taxonomy (NCBI): domain Eukaryota; kingdom Viridiplantae; phylum Streptophyta; class Magnoliopsida; order Fagales; family Myricaceae; genus Myrica; species Myrica gale. The sequence goes on along the minus strand of OZ005602.1, from coordinate 5,438,402 downwards.
AGAAAAGAAAATTATATTGAGGAATTCAATTTAGGGGGAGCAAAATTTGTATTTTCATGTCATAGTGGCATTGGGCTTAACTTTCAGTCTTTTGGTTATGTTTCTCCGTTCACTAGTGGTTTCATTTGACTAGCTTTGACCTCGCTCACAAATTTAAGGTCTTAAGTCTCTTTGATTATATTTTGGTCTCTCACACACATATGCAATCCATATTTTTTTATTATTGATGTTAAAAAAATTTAGAGACATGTGGCATGAAATCAATGATTATTAATTTCCATATATGTGAGGTGATTTCATATTGATTTTACATGATATTGAGAGCACAATTGTATGTCTTTAAGTTTGATTTTTGTATTGGTATTCCCTTTGATGTTACTGAGACCATGATTTCCCTTTGACTATTCGTGACAAAAAGGGGGAGATGATAGTGTAAATGAATAATTGGAGTAAGGGGAGAATAGATTAATGAGAGTAAATACTCTTTGATTTTAATTTATTTTTAATTGAATATATTGTTATTTTGCATCGAATATTGTCCAATATTCTATCTTTGTTTCCCATGCTTTTCACTTTGTTGTTAAGATTTTTTGCAGGAAACAGATTTAATTCAGAAGACTCTTGAATACTTGTTTTGAGGTCATAGGGTTGAGTTATAATGTAAACATGTTCTTGCTTTGGGGGTTGGCAAGAACCTTTATCATTTTTGTTTTTGAATGTACGTTTTGTCACGGAATCGCCAGAAGAGTTTATAAGAAAAACCTCAGAGTTCCCGTTGTTGAAGAACAAGACGTTCATGAAGAGTTCATAAGAAGAAGCTCAGAGAACTAAAGGTTAACCGCATGAAGCAGGTCTAGGTTGGATTATTTAGATTATTACATCGGGGTAGTCAGAGTCAAGCAACTGGATGTTGCCCGTGTCTGAATCATTGTTGTAAGGTTTTACTTCTTAGTGAATTTTTGGTGGCTTCTAATCCGAAGTGGTTTTTCTTTTGAAATATAAGTTCAAAGGTTTTTCATTTCGTCAACAAAATCCTTGTCTCTTGTGTGATTAATATTTATTTTATTATTTCGCTGCATATATATTTTATTGATTGATTATTCAGATCTAGAATCAACGATTTTAGGACTTGAATTTTTAAATAGTGGGGAAACACCTATTCTACCCCTATAGGTGTTAATAGGGTATAAACATGATTTTTCACACTGTTTCTATAATGAAAGAGATACGGTCTTAAATCTCAATCATGGGCAGGCAGGGGACCCTCAAAAGGGCAATGTACATATTCTGGACTCCCCGAGGGTCCTGAAGGACATACATAATTAATGTGCAGCGCCATGATATTCTCGACAGTGTAACTCCTGCTTACAACAGATCTAGTTAATATTATACGATCCTGAAATCAGATTCCTAGTCACCATGCACACCCCTTCACAAGCACCCTTTTGTCAAAAAGAATGGGGTACTTTAGAAACAAAAGCAGTATTTTTCTGTACCTCTATAAGCTGTAGGTTCATAGAATTATCCTACTGGAGAGTACTTGCAGCTATGGAAACAATGAAGAAAATAATTTTGTCTGGAAATGTTCGTAAACTTACATCCTTTTGTAGATGATACAATCATGCAGTATCCCACTTGTAGCCGAGTTATATATATATATATATAACCTAAATCCTACAAAAAATTTAGCAGTAAAGTGTAGCTCTAATTGTAGCCTTCGATATGCTATATAATGTTAACCAAGGCTCTCTCTCTCCTCTCTATATTATGATCAATATATATCATGGACCTATAAGATCAGATGAAATCATAGGGGACGTGATTCAACAAAACCGATATATATGAGTACGAAAAGATACAGGTACAAAACATGAATTGGCTTGCAACCTCTTGAGTTCCATGAAGCTAATCACTTTTAAACTTTTATTCTTGTTTGCAATCCACTCTCTCCTTACTATTCTTCTTGGAGATCCATTATGGCGCCACGTGCGTGCAGCCCTTCAATTCCCAACTTGGACATAAGGAACAGTACTATATAAATTATTTACCTTTCATATGAAGAAGAAGCATCATCTCTAAACCCATGTTTTTTTTTCTTTCTTTATCAAAACAGAGAACCACTTTATTAGGAAGAATTTTTAGGAATATATGGAGGATCAGTTCCAGCATAGGTCACACAAGATCAGGAAAATGCACACAATCGGGGTGGCCACTAGACAAATCTCGGGAGCGCTCAACTAGTAAGATGATGCGTAACTCTATTGGAATCTCTTTGACAAAAAAAAAAATACATTGATCAAAAAATTATAAAGAGCTGAGAATTCTAGCAACCCAGAGGTATAGATACTCCAAATCTCCCTCATAGGATACTTGCTGAACGCATTAATAGGTAGTTGTGAGTCTCCTTCAACCACAACCTCTTTAAATCCCCAATTCATAGCTTCTTTAATGCCCAACTGAGCCATCATAATTCCATCCTTGTATATGGTTTCCAATTTAATTGCTATTTTATCTTGTAGCAATGTATTAAATGTTTGGATTTTTCTGGTTGTCTTGTACTTTTTTTTAATCAAAACTTCATTTTATTTCAAAAAATAAAAACACCAAAACAATACAGAACATTTTGGCAGACCAGTTCTAGCATACACCCAGAGTAACTCAAGAAAATGCTCACAACTACGGGGGTTTCTACTCATTTGTACCTCATAAAATATGGACAGCTTGCCAACTCTCCAGTTGATTGCAAACCACTTCATAATAGCCTTTATCACCAATGTCGAGTCCCCTTCCAGAATAATATCCCGGAATCTCATTTGCAAGGCAAACTCAACCCCCAATGTTGCTACAGTAGCCTCTCCTTCTAAAGGTTGGATAGCCTCAATCTTCACAAAAGTGGACCCTGTCACCGCACCATGAGAATCTCGAATGAGTGCAACGATGACAGCAAACTGATCATAAACAGCCACATCCACATTGACCTTAAACTTGTTGGGAAAAATATTGATTCCCTACCTGGGGAATAATGAGAGAAAGAAAATAAAGAAGAACAAGAATAGAGAACACAAAGATTTGCGTGGTTCCCTCAAGATGAGGTATGTCCAGAGTTGCAGAGGTTTCGATATTGATAAGCAAATTACAAGAAGACAGTCTTCATGCATACAACAGTGAAAGAGACAAACTTTCTGACATCATAAAACCCTAAATCTAATGCGCCGCAAATATATAGGACCTGGGACACCGTCTGACAAAAATACACATGTTATACAGGTCATACTGGGTTATCTCACTTGGTGCGCTGCCTGACTAAAAATACCCTAGGCATCTCGTGTTATCGTAGCACCTAGAGATTTGCTGGGTATACAGTGTTTGTCTTACCTGGATTGGCCCCAGGTACTCTATCAGCCCAGGTCTCCGCATCCTGGCTTTCTATCAACCCAGACCTCCCTGCCCTGGCTTTTCCCCGGGCATCCCTCTTAGACCATACACGAATTAACTAGGTCGAATATAGACCAGGCTCCACATAGCTTAACAAACCTTCCCAGTAAGCGGAGCCTTCCAAACAATCTGCCCTTTTACTGAGTGAAGCTTATGCTGCCAAGCATTCCAATATTACCAACTAAGCTTACCTACCCGAGAAGCGAACTCTTGCATCCCGCCCAAACTCCCTTCATGAACAACACGGTTTCTTGCCATTCATAACATATCAATAGCAACCACAACAAAGATTTGAAATCTATGTTGATCCTCCAACTCAATGTCTATAAGCTGATGTGAATGGCACACTTTCTAAACCCAATCCACTACCGTACCCGTGCTAATACTCACAATGTTAACCTGCAATAGAGACTCACTCAAAATGGCATGATTGAAGAGGCACAACAACAGCAAATGGTGGATGGTTTCTATAGCCTCCCCGCACAATGAATAGCAGACCTCATCAACTCCCTCACCACAGTCCCCTAGTCTCTCCGCCACACACACTATAGTTAGCAAAAGATCCCAAACAACCTTCCATAGTAGCAACTTTAGGCGTTCATGCACCAACAACTTCCAAGTATCATGCCATTCCTTAGCAGATAGAACGTTCAGGCCAGGAGCACGTCGACCCACTAGCCAATTATGGATAGACTTCACATTGAAGTCACCTGTAGGATCCAACATCCAAAATACCTTGTCCCTAGTCCTTAGCCCAACAACCTTTAACTTAACAATTTCACTTGCCGATGCAGGTGAAAAAATTCTCCTCGCCTCTCCCAAGTTTCAACTACACCAATCCTCCAACAAGAGATCCTGCACAGATAAAACATCTCACAACCCCACATCTTCCCTAAGACTCGGCCTGAACCCAGAAATAGTAGATACCCAAGTGTCACGATTAATGATAATGTCCTGCCCACTGCCCACTTGAAAGCACATCCCTTCTTTTATCACCTCTCGGGCTTTAACTATGCTTTTTCACAACCAGGATGAAATCCCATTTGCCTCCACCTACCAAAAATCTCTACCCTTCAAGTATTTCCCACTCAGCACCCTCACCCACAAACTATCTTTTTCAGTAATTATTTTTCGAGCCAATTTCGATATCAGAGCATGATTTACCTCAGAAAATCGCCGAATGCCCAAGCCCCCTTCACATTTAGGTAAACAAATAGGCGACCAAGTCTTCAAAGTCAAGTGCCAATTTTTTCATCAGAATAATCCCACCAAAAGTTCTTTAGTGCCCTATCAAACTCCTTACACCATGTTTGTGGTATCAAATACAAACTCTTCAAATATGAGGGAATAGTACTAGCAACAACCTTAATTATAACCGTTCTACCCGCTTGTGATAAACATTTTGCCTTCCACCCTGAAAGCTTATGGAAAACATATTCTTTAATATCCGCAACAACATTTATGAGGGCTCAAGGAATCAACAAAGGTAGTCAAAGATGTTTGGCCTTCGGGGGAAGTTTTTTTAAACTGAACTGATCCAAAATAGTAATAATCACTGGGCCCCCAAAATTTTTACTAAAATGAACCAAAGATTTATCTTTGTTCTGCTTTTGACCGGACCATGCCATATATTTTTCGAGACAATCATCAAGCTTTGTTGCCTCACGGACAGTCGCCTTTGCAAAGAGAAGGAGATCATCCGCAAATAAAAGATGGGTCACATTAAGCCTCCCGACCCACCTTAATACCGTGGAGGGTGCCTCTTTGTTCTCCCCGTAATAAGAGCCGAGATAAAATCTCATAACAAATAATAAAAAGATAGGGAGAAAGTGGGTCACCTTTTCAAATACCCCGCGAAGGCTGAAACTTCCATAAGAGCTATCATTGATAAGAATTGAAAAGGATGTAGTCGAGATACATTGCTTAATCCAATTTATCCAAATGGCACTGTTCCGAACTTTTCAAAAATCTTCAAAACAAAATTCCACTCCACCTTATCTTGTCTTCTCCATATCTGCCTTGATAGCCATCCACCCTCCCTTTCCCTGTTTATGTCTCATTCCATGGAAAATCTCTGCAGCGACAATATAATTATCCTGAATCACTCTCCGCAGATCAAAAGCAAGTTGGTGAGGTGATATAAGCTTAGGCAACACCACCCTTAAACGATCCGCCATTATTTTGGAGATGATCTTGTAGATCACATTACATAAGTTGATAGGCCGGAATTGACTAAGCTTAGAAGAATCAGTGTAATATTTTTACTATTCAACTCAGGAAGCATCACCCCATCCGCCCCAACCACCTCCCAAAAATGCTTAAAAAATAATAGTCATATTTTTTAGCGTACTATAAATCTCCTCCGCATCCAGTACCTTAGTGAGGAGCTCATTATCTTCACTAGTAATCATTGGATCAAGGACATTTTCCAAATCCTCCGGAATAGTCGGATCACTTGATAGAAAAAAAATGCTGCTAGAAGTGACTAACTCACCTCTAATCGCTGAACGTCCCAAAATCCACTACCCACTTTCAGTTTTCAGCTTTGAAATAGTGTTCCGACATCGACGAATAATAGTAGAGGCATGATAATAATTGGTGTTCAGCTCACTAGACACCAACCAAGAGACGCGCGATTTTTGTCTACTCATCCAACGCCCATAAGAGCTCACATTCCAGTTGAAGATTCATCGTAAAAGGCGAAGCTTGCTGGACACCTGCAAGATGGTCCTTCACAATACATAAGGACTGGTGGTTATGACCAAATTGCACCTTATTTCATTTCCTGAGAACAAATCGAGTGGCCCAAATTTTTTAAAAAAGAGAATAAGCAGGAGACTCCCCACTACATTGATGTCAAGCTACTACAACCACCTACATGCATGAGGAATCACATATCCAGAAGCTCCCAAATTTGAAAGCCTTGGGAGCCAAATTCTCCAACTTATTAAGTGCTAATACCAACGGCACATGATCTGAATTTGTGAGAGGATAGTGTTGGTTAATCGCATTATGATATGCCACTCTCCATGGGACATTTGCAATGCCTCTATCTAGTCACTTCCTAATATTTGCAAAGCTCGGCCGCTTATTGTACCAAGTGAATTTTGACCCCACAAAACCCATGTCAACAAAATTCATAGTATTCATAAAATTCTTTAAACCTCTCAAAGAATGGGAAGAAAGAACCCGACCACCATGCTTCTCATCTTGTCAAAGCAAATCATTAAAGTCTCCGAGGCATAGCCACGACATGTCCACATTGTGCCCAAGATCCATCAACTCCCGCTAAAAAACTTCTTTCTCCCTCCACAACATAGGCCCATAAACAAGAGAACAACGAAAAGCAGGATCATCCCCACCTGGATGAACCTCCAAGTAAAAATAATTCGAGATTGAGAAAGAACAATAAAACGAAACTCCAAACGCCAACAAAACACCAAACCTCCACATCTACAAAGTGGAGGAATAAACATGAAATAGGTAAACCCAATCTTTCATAACAAGAGCAATAGAACTACAATCAATTTTTGTTTCCATAAGAAAAAAACTCCACCAGGTCTATTGTCTTCACAATATATCGTAGGGCTCTATCTGTCGAAAGTCGACCCAACCGGGTCAGTTCCACGATATTAGCTTCGTGGGGGCTTGGGTTGGCCCACCTCCTCAGTCGTATGTCCCTAGGAGCTAACAGATCCTTTGCCAACTCTTTGGTAACATAATCGCCAAATTTATGAGAAGGCGTATCTGATGGAGCCCATGCAGATTCTCACACAGCCCCATATCACGCCGAATATCCTCATGAGGGCTTGAAATTAGCTGATTTCGAATTTGTATCAAAAATATTTTCCCGCTATCCATCTGAGAAGACCTACGCAGCATAGGACTCGGAAGCGCCTCCTCCTCTCCCCGCCGCACCCCACCAGCATCCATCACCCCCTTCTAACTCACCCAGCTTCTATCCCCCAGTAGTCAATCCTTCCCTGGCAATTTAGAAGCACCTCTATGCAGCATGTTACCACCCTACACCGCAGCATCAACCCCCATCTCCACAATTGGCACTGCTGGAGGATAACCTCGCAGCTTATCAGACAACGCATGTTGCTAAGGGTAGGGTGGGTTTTGAAAGCAAGCCCCAATAGTATGATCAATAAGGCCGCAATGAACACAAAGAGGACAACCTCTCATACTTAAAATCAATCCAAACCGGATCACCATCATCACGATAATAAAGGATTATCGATGTAATGGCGTAGTAGCAAGAAAGCATATCTTAATCCGAAAGAATGATGTATGTGTATCAATATCATCCATCTTCCGGATCTCTCCTTGCTTACTTCCGATCAATCAAGCATTATCTTCATCAAAAATTTCCAATGGTAAGACATGTATTTGAACCCATACACCACAAATAACAAATCGACCTCATCAAAGGTTTTCTCTGAATCCCATTCTTGGAGTATCATATAGGTTCCTTTAAAATTCCATGGACCTTGACTGAAAACATGATCATTCTCTTCCAACATTGGGAAAGTAAATAAGAACCGATTCGCCCCTGTATCTTCAATCTTAAGATCGGTTGCAAATCGCCATCCAATTTGAATAATAGGTTGAATAATAAGGAAGGGGTAGACTTTCTTCGACACCAGCTTTCCAACAAGCAACATTTTACAAATATTAGTCGCCCTACTCCTGTTCGGCTTCAAAACCCCCAAAAAGTCCTCCCACGACAATTGTTTTGTATTTTCAAAGATTTCATCCATGCTTCCAACAACCTCACAAACACCACGTGATCCACACCAAAAAAAGGAAAAGAAAACGCACTAGAATGATAATCCAATCAACAAAGAGAGAGAGACTGGATGAAATCAAGACGACAAGGGCCAAGAAAGGAAGGGAGAGAGCCTAAGGCTCAGAGGCTCGCAAAGAGCAGGGAGGTTGTCTTGTACTTAAGCATAAATATAATTTGTTAATTGAATATATCTACGAAATTACAATTTGATGAATAACTACTTTGTTTGTTATCCTCATTGACAAAAAGGAGGAGAAATGGTCTGTTTAATTTGTGGTTATTTGAGCATGTGTCTAAAAAGAATACTCAGACTGGAGGTGGCTGGAGCTGGTTGTGTTTGTTTCTGTTTTAAAAATTTTAATGTGCTAACTGATATGTGCTTCTTTTTTTTTAACAATTTTACTATTTTGGTTCTATTGATATCACTGATATTTTGTGGTGCTGCTGATGGGGGGAGTTTCTCTCTATTTTTGAGATTGCAGACACTTTGAGTAAGGGGGAGACATTCCTTCCTTATTGCTTATCAGTGCTTTGTTTCTTGGTAATTGGACATGTAGTGAATTTAAATTGATGTTATAACCTGCTGCTTGTCAAGTAATATCTGTGTATATATGGATATATTCTTGCAAAATATATGGTTTCTTGTCTAGTGTGATTTTTTGCTGGTTATGTAAATCTCAGGAAATGCTTTGTAGCCTATGATTAGAGTATATGGATTTTGTCTCTATATAAGAATTATGTGGAGGTGATCAACGGAATTCATATTTTTGAGTTTAAAGACTTAGGTTGGTTTTGTAACAAAGAATGCGAAAGTGTGAGATTGTAAATGTTTATTGTTGGCATGGTTCGTGTACATAATTATTGTATTTGTTTAGAACATTCCTGAGATTGAAAGTGTTGTAAAGAAATCAAGTTGGTTTGAAGAGGATGTTCAGAAGATGTTGTGTTTCGAAAGTTTGAGAATTCTACATAGAGTTTACCTGGAGTTCGATAGGAGAATTCATTGTGTAACAGAATAACGAATTTTCTGTTACGCTTAGCAAACCTTCGGTTATTCGTCCAAACCCTTAAACCTTCAAGAACGATTTTCCTCTCTCATATATAAACCTTCCAGAAACAACTCTAACCAGTTAGAACCTCGAGATTCTAAGATTTACAGAAAAAAAGAGCCAGATTTCAAGAACTCCATTCAATCCTTTTTACACTATGTTTTTTAGAAACCTTTGAAGGATAATGTACTGAATGTACTGATTTGATTTTAGAGTATCCTCTTGATTGATCAGTAACTTACTATCACAAGATTGTGTGGAACGACCAGATCTATTGGTGTTTGTGAATGCTGGAGGTTCCAGCAGGGAAGAAGCTGATCGCATGCGTTCATGTTGAGAGGTTGGTTTGGCTGAAGAGATCGTAGTAGAATTGTGATTCTTAAAGGGTGAGGAGTTCCTTGTCTCCTGTATGTTGGAGATCCAAATGTGATATTTTGGGTAAGGTTTGGGTGTTATAGATTAGCAATTGAGATTGAGGTTGGTTTGGCCAAGAGAGTTTTTTTCCCCTTTAAGGGTTCTTCAAGAGGGTTTTCTCTTGGTCACCATATAGTGTATCAAATTTGTGATTGTGTCTCTTATCTTTAGTTGCTTATCTTGTCATAATCTAATCCTTCTTGATTTGAATATTTGAGATTTTTAATCTTGGAGATTTGAAGATCTTGATGTAGAAGATTGAAGACCAAAGGTAAATAAGTGTCAGAGTAGATTTCCTGTATCTAATTGGTTTATTACTTTTGACAGATTAAATTGTGAGCAATTTAGTGTTATATCTGTTCTGACGTCATGCAAAGTTTGATTGAAGTTTACTATAGTTTACTGGAATACCGCTCTGTTTTAATTAGTTGTTTTTATAGAGTATCAGAACTGATCTTGGTCTATCAATTAGGTTTGTAATTTCATTGAGAAAATTTAGAATCTTTAGAGATATCTTGTTTCCTGATTTAGTTTATTAACTTCTAGATCAGATTGCATTTTTTGGTCCAATATCGTTGTGTATCTCACATTTTCTCTAAAAGTTGTGCAGAATTTTTAGAAAACTTATTCACCCCTCTTTAGGTTAGTTGGATACTATTATGGGTCTAAATATTGTTTGTTCAATCTTCCAGTGGATCAGTCGTGGATAACTTCTACACAACAACACTAACTACCTCCCATTAGTTATCCCCGTACACTGCAGCACCCACAACAAAATCATCGCGAATAATTGTGTCAAAATTTACCTTAATGAGGCCTGACAAGGGAGGATGCCAAACTACAAGTTGGCGCGAAATTTTCAGCTATTGACAAGCTATACAGGTGCATCATATATAAATTAGATCCTTGAAAAAACTTGTTTCTAGTCATCCCAATGTCCATTATGTTAATTAGTGCAAACAACTGAAAATGGTGGTGCGCTCTTCAGACGATCGGAAGCCAATCACTTCTTTGGAAGGAGACTACAAATGGTGTTTTTATTACTCATAGCGCTTGGCAAGTAATTCCAACTAGGTTTTCAAAGGTCAAATATATATTGGTGTCATTGGGTCTCGCATAATTAAGCGAGTATCTAATAAGTTGTCTATGGGCATGTTGAGATTGATTTATGACTGCTTGCCAGACAATGTGTCGAGGGGGAATCCAACACTTTCCTAACGATTGCGTGCATTAAAACTTTCCAACAGTACCTCGCCATGGCCCCCCTAGCTCCATCTCTGCTTGGAACTCTGTGGTTAGGCTCACGGTTCTATGTTCAATTTTCCATATGGATAAAATCGATTACTAAAATGGAAGGCTAGACAGAGGGCTGTTCAGACTTCTCAGAATTTGCTCGTGGCATTAAGGTCTTGCAGTGCGTTAAGCTGGACCAGGTCTGTTTGAACCCAGCATACATGAGACTGTAGGGAAAAACGGCTAACCAACATGCTTTACACCAAGTATTTTTAATTACATTACTGTAGAAAATTAGAAATTCAACGGATAAATATGACATATTCGGCATCTTATAACTTTTTCTTTCCTCTCCCTCGCAGTACACCTCAATAGACCTGAGCAGACCTTAAACGTGCACAAAATAAGCCCCAGCAGCGAAACGAAACTCATGCAGATGCGCACAGTACACATACACAGAAAATTAAGAAATTGTCAGCAAATCCAAAATTACTCGAATGGGATCTGAGATATGTAGGCCATGCAGTAAATCTTTCTGCAACATGGGGAAATTTACCTGCTCTTCTCGATTTTCGATAACCCTCCTAATCTTATGTACCAGAAACCTGAGTACTATCCCTAATAATCCCCACTATAAGACATGATGAGCAGAAGCATCAGAAGGTCACTTTTGGACCAACCGGATTCAGGTAGGCATAAGTTTGAATAGTTGCATGAAATCATATTTTGAGAAGACAAAATGAATAAAATAAAATAAAATTGTCAAAAAACCATTAGAAAAGGCTAAAAAACAGGCTGAAATTTTGCAGAGCTTGGGGGATTTGGAGGCCACGGCCTCAACTAGCTTTCCCGAGCTTCGTCTAAGTCTCTGAGTAAGTCTTTAACTTCAATAATAATACGTAGTTTTAAAGTCAATTCAAGTGTCCAAGTTTGTCAATACATCCTCAAACTCGGTCAATATATTTTTCAACTGAACTAGATTCGCCCTCAAACTCGGTCAATATGTTTTTCAACCGATTTAGATTCATCCGAGCCTAATAAACAAACGCTGGGTGCAACAGATTTTCCTCCTTAGCCTTTTAAAAGAATTTCATTGTCAAGGATGATTAGAATATTACTATTATATAACTAAATGGGCGGGAGATGTGATAAGAAGAAGTAGTCCTTCCACTCATGCCACCACACATCCAGTGAACCCCACAATCTTTATTGCTTTTGGCACCACTAGATGAAATTCAATTTTAATGTTGTTTGTCAATAATTCTATTTTCCAGCCATGTGAACCCCATAGAAGGCCTCAATTCATTTCTACTTTTGAAGCAGAGCATATTAAAGAAATGTCAAAAATGGAAACAGAGTGCCGTTCAGTAAATGTCATTTACCGGTCTGAATTACAAATTTCGTCTCATTTAGCCCTCAAACTACCAAAATGCATCAATATTCCATCTAGTATGATCCTACAGTTGAAATGTACTAAAAATAGACTATGTGGCACCATATCAATGGTTGGATCTTATGACAGCGTGGACATTGATGCATTTTCATTTTCGTAGTTTGGAGGCCAAATATAATGAAATTTGAAGTTCAGACTGATAAATGACATTTGGGTGATAATTTCACAGATTTCTCTGTTAATTAATTTACACTTATACATAACTATTAATATGAGATCAATGCTGAATAGTACAGCAAATTTGCAAATGCTCTTCAACTGAGTGTCATGCTTCAAAATTTTTCTCGTATGACAGATCCTTCATTATCCAAAAGTTTACTACTAGGGAATCAATGACGACCTGCACCATTAATCTAGTTAACCAGAAAAGTTCTTTCAAAGGCATGCTTGGACAAGGAAAGGGAGAGAGATGGTGAGAACCTGGTTAATATGTGCAGCAACACAAGGAAGAACTACCAGCCCTGATTCCCCAAGTACACCACTGAGCTGATCCACTACAGCCACGACAATAAGCAACGCTTTCTGCATAATGAGTTTAACTTTTAATCAATGTTCAGTCCAGAAACTGCATCGTTAGCAGAAGTGCAAATATTATTACACTTTACTAGGGGTGTTCACCGTAGTCAGAGACGGTGAAGCAAAATCCGACTCCAACTTAGACTTTGTCGGAGTTCGGATTTCGCACTCCGATAATCGGAGTCAGGCTGTCTACGCCACCGGCCCAAATAACAATTTTTTTCTTAACAGATTTAAGCACTTTGTAGAGTTTTTTTTTGTCTTTGGACCCAAAAGGCCAAAACAAACAAAAACTTGGAGTTAGTAAAACGACACCGTGTCATTTAAAGGGGAAAATACAATTTTATAAATGTAAATCGGAGTCGGAGTTGGTGGACTCCAAATCCGACTCCGACCAACCCGACTATATCAGGTCGGAGTCAGGTTCGAGATCATTTTGCACAGCCTTACACTTCACATTGGTGCCCAAAAGACAACATAGAAGAATCAATCCATGATTGGGAGTTAAGACTTCGGATTTTTTTTCTTTGATTTTGGACAATTTTCAGTTTCTAGCACATCCAACATGAACAAACAAGTGGGTAGACGAATTTACACCCATAAACTTATTTGAGCCAATAGTAAGGTACAAGATATTCCAGAGGGGATTAGAGCCTTTTTAAATGGTAGCTCTGTCCATGGGATGGTTAAGCAGGAAGTGTGGATATAGATCAACATTGAATAATTGCGTACTATTTCCCATTCAATTCAATTTAAACTGTTTCCATGATGGAACCGTCAGGTTAGTATCTGACAATAAAGACAAATTGTATATGTAGCTAATCTATCTTATCAATCACTCTTCTACTAAACTAACCTGGCTACAAACTATTAAGATCGCACGGAAATTCTCTTTCTTGGCAAAAATTGATTCACAACCACCAAAACCAGCAGACATGCACTTGACTGCAACAGTATTAAACCCGAGTAAGGTGAGATGCACAAGTCTGCAAGTATATGAAGATATTCATCTTTGTGAGATGATAACAGGGGTAGCCTATTGTATTAGTTTGCTAACTAGAACGAACTAAATTGAAAGTTATATGGCTAAGACAGGTAATTATGCAAATATCCCATAACAGAGGGAGACCAGTGGAGAGACCCCTTTCTTTAATGAGCAAAGTCAAAGGATACCCCAGGTGCTAGCACCCCACTATGTTCATAGAAGGAAATAACATAAGTTGTATATTTCTTGGTAAATGGCATGGCATGAAAGGAACTTTCGTTTCCACTATTATTTTTAAAAGCAATATAGAACAACTAGACAGATGTTACACAAAGAATGTAGTTGATATACGTAGAACTCACATTCCCATCCCAATGGCTTCAATAAATACTTGCGGCTTAGACATTAGAATCAAGGATCTTGATTTACTTACTTCCATCCACGGTGTCTAGAACAAGGTAGAAAAATAGTAATTAGTGAAGCGTAGAAGATATCAGAAAAATACAGAATAGCTTCCGTGTGAAATAATCCAGTAAGGAATGCCCAAAAAAAAGGGATTGAAGGTAAATGCAAGCGGACAAATGAACAAGTCAAGAAGCACTGATTGAATAATTATTTCCAGACAAACAAATTTTGCCATGTAAATAAGTCTCAAAAGTTGATCAGTTGAAGTCATTGCTTCTTAAAGACTTCAAAGTACTATGCTTCATCGTAGCGTGGAAGTAGACGTCATAACCCAATATTCAATAGTCTAGTAAAGAAAACACATTATTGGGGTTGATGTTACGACTCACGGAAACACAAGGCATAATTGCATTATCAGAAAAGAAATTGTTGAAGTTATTGTTGGATCTTTCTAGAATCACTTATAATGCCCATTTTTGCCTAGAAACAATTGTGGACCTAGTACTCCTACAATACATTCATAACCCACCCAATCAAATGAAGCTTGGCATAACGAAATGTGGAATCACTCCAACTTGATTTTTTGATGCCCTCATTAAGGCCCGCACTATGTAGTGGTGCTTCAGCATACATAGCATTGATAAGTTGGCTAGTGATAACATGTGTCATGACCTATGGAAATGCTTGTTATATGCTTGTTACCTAACAAATATCTAAAGTAAGAATTAGGACTCATACAATACCCTCGCAATTGATCCAAGCAATGTGAGACTTGATGTAACACCTTCATAATCTAGGTATCATAGTTGAAACTAGTCGAAGTATTCCTTTAACCTGACATGTGTATAATTCCCTCGAACTAGTTAAATAATACTACATACTACATGATTAAACTTCTAATCATGGGTTTTATACTAAATACTAGACTTATAAGCTTCTGACAAAATTGTCTACTATCATTTGAGAGGCTGTTATCTAATTAGAACTCAATATTTCAAAACCAGGAAAGAAAAACATTGCTTCTCAAAAGGAAATAAATAAAAGTGGAATCAATATTTAATTGTACAGCCATAAAACATGGAAAAGGCCTTGCATATTGAGTTAGAAGAAATACAAACTTACAAGACTAAGAAGTACTGTACTTATCATTGAGAAGATCCTTTGATTACGATCAATGTATGTTGCCAGACCTACAAACAAATCTTAATCAGATCTTTCTGTGAAACAACACAGAAAGATTAAGTATAACAAACAATAGAAATGATAATCACATCCTATTCCCAGAATACATATGTCATATCTGCTAATAAAAACGTTATCAATTACAGATGTAAAAAACATTCAGTGTGAATCTGTAGAGGGTGATGCTCAAGTTCAAATTAAACATAGAGAAATCCTTAAAAGTTTCTCCAAAAGCAGTAATAGCTTATCCGCTTTACTATAATACCATCATAGACATTTTTAGTAGGTTAAGAGAGAATTTGGCAGCTTTCTGTACACAAAAAAACTTAAATTTCGAACGAATAAAAAGAAAGATAAAGATCAATAGAACCATTACCTTTCACCATACCACGTACTACCTGTCAACAAAAAAGCACATAAGAAAACCTGTAAACTGTGGAAGGAAAAGGCAAATGACAAAAATGGTGAAGTTGAACACTCCATCTGATATTTACTATAACACTATCCACAATATCATATGCACCAAATTAGAGAAGAGGAAAAGATAACTCTGCAGGGAGTATGCATGGTGGAGAAGCACATATTGCACAAGTGCAACATAACAGAAAGAAACACAGAGTACATGTGCGGGGAGCTATTCAGCTCTTGACTTTTGATATAGACAATATATGATTCAAATGATTGTTGATGTTGTAGAGCAGTACATTCTTTTTTAGGTAGATGAATGGATTGGTCCAAAGCGTTATAGAAGTGTTCCAACAAAAGAATGCTACTGCAAAGAGGTGTTTCAAGTTAGATTAGTACAGTGAATATAACACAACTAGGGTAGGGATAAGTCAGTTAGTTAGTGAATATACGGTAAAAAGATTATGACCAGTCCAATTCTGAGATGAGATATTAGGATTCCATATGATGGGTTCCTAGTACTGATGATCATGTTTATGTTTGGAATAGCTAATTAGTTTGCTAGGAATACAAACATGTAGAGACATGAGGCCTGCTCTATCAAACTTAAGCTTTTTCTTCGCTAGGTAGGAAGATAAAATGTGCTTGCAAACTTAAGTAATTCTCATGGCTGCTAAGAAAAAGCAAAATCTGCACTAAAGTATTGGTAAAACAAGATGAAACGAGGACATGACATTAGGTCTTCTACTGGTGGAAATTTTGAGTATGATGATAATGTTGTTCATTAATGTTCAATGGCTAAGCATGTATAATACATAGTTGGAGACATGTGCATGAAATGTGCAGATGAAGTGGTAAGTGCTATTTACTGGTTGGAATTGGTAAGAAACTCTGCTAAATGACCCTACAAAAGTAACAAATTTCGTTTGACAGATATGGAGGATAAATACTAATCCTTGTTAAAAGGGCAAATGCCACAATGTGAGCTGACAATACTGAAGTCATGAGAGGCAAAAAGACAACGTTAATACCATAAAATGCATATTTACCATAGAGGGCTAGACAAAATTGAATTCAATAGATCGAAGGAAGGAAACGGTCCAACATTTGTGGCATCAATTTTTAAAGATTCTTTGCTCAAGCTGAATGTGCAGAAATCAACTGCATTAGGGACAATCTCTTTTTTCTGCCTTCAGAGACCAAGGCTTCCAGAAATGGATTAATCTTGCCAACCAAAATGGCTATTAGAAGCTTCAAATAATCCAAAATCCTATTAATGGTATTTTAATGTATTAAAACTACTTTAACAATATTGTAGATGCTATCAACGACACTAAAATCTTATGGTAATAGTTTGGAGGTAGATATTTTCAAAAATACAAAGAAGATAATAGAGAAGTAGATGATTTGGCTTTAGATGGGGCAACTTATTAAGGAGAAGTAAAGTTTCTTAATTTTTCTCTTCAATGAAATCAACGAAAGAAAATACCTCATGATCCGTGATTACATCTTGTTTTCTCCAGTCTACCTTCCATTTTGCTACCATAAATTTTACTAGATTATATTTTATATTTCCTGTTTGTAATATGATGTAAAGAACCAAATAAAATGTACTTAAAACAAATGGCACAGAGTTTTAGGACAAGAAAGAGCAAAAATACATTGCACATCCAGAGATAAATAAATATTAGAAAGAGGTAAGTGTATGTTCTTGTACTGCTTTAGTTTATCAGTGAATAGTGCGAAGGTCGGTGTGTGTTTGATTACCTCGGGAGAGGGGAAGAGAGAGAGTGGCTATCTGTCAATCCCCTTCCTTTGAGCAAAAAGATACACAACCTTAGCTCTTGATATAACTATTGATATTCTAACTTACAGTTAAGCTTAAGTAACTACCAAAGTGGACCACATTACAATGTAAGCAAGCATAACACAAGTCCCCTACCATTTTGCTTAACACATATTGGGCAAGGTCTGGAAGGCTAGTGATTAATTACTTAGCAGTTACTCAGTGAAAATGAGTTCTTGAGCTAGTTGCAGCTGTAGTGTCAGAGAATTTACCAACTTAGTAAGCAAACTTCACAGACCCACATACTTCTTTATATATCATCTGGTTCAGAGATTACTATGTCTGTAGTTTTTAACGTTCATGACAATGTTTATGATTTTGAGAAGTTGCAGTTTTTATTTTTCTTTACTTCTTCATACTATTACTACATTGAAACAGGTCCAAACTAAAGGGAAGACTGATTGTGACAGCAGATTGGGTTCTTATGCATCAATTAGTAGGTCGATTAGGGACTGGTTTTGTTAGCTACACACAGACACTACTATCTGCCCCACCAGAAAATTCAAGTTAGGGGTATGAGATTCTTCACCAAAATAATGCTAACAGCTTCACATAAAGGCAAGGAAGGAACCTTTCCCAAAATCAAAGGGATAAGTAGTATGACGATAAGACTCCAAAATAGCTCTCTTGTTGGAATGGATGCACCAAAACCATCAGCAAAAAACTTTGAGATCCAAAATGGCACCTGTGTAGACAAACATGACATCCTATTCCAGGAAAAAGAGAGAAACAAAGCACAACGATATTATGTGTAGAGAGTACCAAAGACAGAATGCGTATTGATAAAGCAGTTTTTATGTATGTGGGGATAAGAAAGCATATTCCACACATTGCAGAATCTTGAGGTTCATCTATGAAATTTCATGCAGGGAATGTCAAACAAACTGGATGCTAAGAGCAAGAACAACAGCACAATCTTAAATGGGGACAGAATGATCTAGGCACAGAATGATGCTAAGAGCAAGAACAACAACACAATCTTAAATGGGGAGAAAAACTATGATACATAGAAATTCAGACTCAAGCTCACTCAACAATGCTGGCTATCATTCTAAAGATTAACACGTAATTCTTACAACCCCATTCTATTCTTTAGGAGTTGAACTAGCATGATTTAACATACATTTTAGAGCTGCATCAATAAACAAACGTGAGGATGATCAAGGTTCTCTTACCACTGGAATGTCAAACAAACTGGAAGACTTGTGTTCTGGAGAAATAACCACAGATAAGTTCTATTGTCAACTAGATTAACATATTCAGAAAGAAATATATTAACCCCTTATGATTACAATTTTTTTTGGTTCACTGTAGTTTAAAGCATTCTGGAACACGTACCAAGAGAAAACTCTCATGGAACGAAATAATCATCAACTTGGGGAAGTTCTGGGGTATATAAAGAAGTGACCAAGGGAAACCCCAACCCTATATATGATGAAAGCAAAGGACCACCAGTCAATGATCAAGGGCAGATGCAAACAGCCTTTCTCTTTTCACCCAGAAACCAAAGTGCAACTTATATTTTGGTCGTCTCTAGAGGATGAAAAAAAAAAGTCAAGTATATTTGCATGTCCTTTTGAGATCTTGACTTGTATAAACCAGAAATGTGACTGCCAGTCAATAATTGGCACATTAATTATTTACCACAATCCATATTATAGCCTAAGTGAAACAAAAGCAGCATTGATGTCAGTGTATGATAAAAGTAGTCACTCATTCTTCACAATAACGGTTTTGGATTACGAACATGAAACAAGAACAGACATAAATATACTATTTGATGCTTTCCATATAGCATAATTTAGAAGTGGTACTGAGGGCCAAAAGAGAGTAGTAGGCTATGAAGGAAAGTCTGGACTTACTGTTAAAATGCCTAATAAATTAGATATCACAGTCATTGCAAGAGCAAGAGCAGAGTTCCCACCAGCAAGCTGCAATTATGCCATGTCTACTCATGTTAAGCATATAGTATAGTATTTGCTGAAAGAACTATCGATAAAGACAACAGAGAAAACTTGTGATACTTGTGTCAGTGCAACTCCGCTGGATAATGTTGTTGGCATACAAGTAAAAATAGCCAATCCTGTTCCAACAATTGTCAATATCAGTCACTTCTCAAAGAACATCACAACAGCTATTGCAGTTGGATTAATACAGAACAACAATGATTCATTGACTGGTTTGCAGGAAAAAGAAAGCAAAATAAAAATTGCAGCTTTTGTGTTCAGCCAGCATGCCTGTTACAAACTCCTGAGGTGCCAGCTGAACTTGCAAAATGATCCAAGAGAAGAAGGGACTAAGCAATAGAATAGAAGCCTGGACAATATATTAAAACAGTTAAAAGCGAAACTCTTTTAAAAAGGGCAATATAGACCTTCCCATTTACAGTATAGTGTATAAGGAATGAAAAAGCATTCCGGCCAGTATCAAGAGCACAGTTAGGTTCTATACAGATTGCATATCCATATAAACTCACGAGTACTCAATATGGCGCCCCGGGGGGTGTAGTTTGTCAATTAGGTAGAACCTATTTTGCTTTGATTAGTTTCCATAGATACCCTAAAGCATTTAGATCTATAAGACATGAGTAGATACTGCAGAAAAATTTCAATGAAATGTTAGTTCCCTAAGGTGATAGTAAGGGGCATCACATGAAAGCTAGGATTTTTTGTGTGCCACTAGAAAACTGAGTCACTCTCAAAACATTAAATTAAAATCAACCAAATGGGCACCCTTAGTCGCTGTCATGGCTAAGACAAAATTCGTAGAGGTTCAGCCATATAGTTTGAAAAAGAATGCAAGAACCATAGAGCACGTCACAGTGTCTAATAGCAATGATTTATTTGATTAAAAACTTCATAAACCAAGTTCTAACTTCAATATCAATAACGATCAAGTCAAGATTAATGTGTGAAGAAAATTGAATAAAACTCTACTGATTAATCAATAACTTCCTAATGAACTAGACAACTGTAAGTCAATACTAGCATTCTCTTAATGTTTGAACAAGATAAAGGACTTGAGCCAAAAATGTTAACATAGAGAAAGCACGTAAAAGAACTGGAAGTCATACTAGACCAAATACACCGGCTGGCCATGCTTCTGCGACTGCCCGCAATTCTCCACCGCGTAACTTTAACCCTAAAAGATTCAATTGGAGATTAGCGAAGGCCAGAAAAGACATGTGAACATGAAATCATGATGAACAAAATGTCACCTGTGATAAAGAAAATTCCTGAAGTACTAAATTTTGACAAGGAATATTTGTGTGCGAGACAACCAAGAGTTGGATTTGACATTCCCAAAACTACTCCACTGATCAAAGCTACAATTTAAATTATAAGATTAGTAAAAAGATAGGGGGGATGAAAAGTAGAAATAATAAAATAGATTGCAAATGCCATAAGATAAATCCAACAACTTCTACACATATTTCTCCTTTGTCTTTCATGAATATTTTTACCTATGATAGAATACACTTCAATCAAGGGATTATAAATACAAAGGTAATAATAAAGATGATGATGATTCTGGTGGTGGTGGGAATTTGACTAACCTACAGATGAATTGACAGAACATCTGGGTTAAAAGACTCATTAAATAAGACAATCAGCTTCCAAAGGTATACCAGACATACTGATCAATAGGGCTCAAACAGAAAACTAATGTGATGCCTCGTATGCTAACATAACCTAAGCCATATGCATCATTGTGAGGTACTATATGAATAAAGCAGAGGACGGAAAAAACAGAGTCTGAAGCTCCTGATGGAGGTTTCACAATATCCTTCAAAATGCACGAAGCTTTTCTTTGGTTGAGTTGTATGCTCTTGTCATGGTTATTGGGAGCATTACCGTCAATCAATCAAGCTATTATTGCGAAACATCGTAAATTGTGAATGGAGTAAAATGCAGGTGATGTAAGTCTACTATCTTCATTTCAAGAAAGCAGATTAAATATCACCTTGCACTAACAACAATTACACAACCACATTCCCTCACAAACTATCATTACCTATGGGAAGGAAGTTAGAGAGAGTGAATTTTAATAATGCTTTTGTCAAGGTTGGCACATTTGCTGATTTCAAAATCTTCTTGTCATTAGTTCCATCAGAGTTTCCCTGTAAACCAACTAATATTTTTTCACTTCAAGTGAAGATAGGTGGTCATCTTGTGCCAATCGTGCCAAATACTTCAAGAAGCATTCATGTAATTATGAACCACTAAAATAATCCCAGAGTATAGAATGAACAAAAGTATATACAAAATGGTGTAGCTATCCTGCAACAAGGCATAAGAGTTTCCACCATAATTATCGCACATAAACAAATAAATATGCCTATTGAATTATGAGCTTACACAACCTATAGTTGCATAAACTATTGCCCCCCCATAGGTGATAATCAGTTGGTATATGACTTGTAACATGAAAGAACAGAGTATGCAGATGCTCCAAAACTTATTAAACGCTAAACAAGCATTTCTAGAATCCGCAATGCCGTCACCCTTGCTCACACAAGTAAGCATTCACATTAAAGCTATTGACAGAACATGTGAGTCTTCTCCAAAGCTATAGCACCAATTGCTCACACAAGTAAGCATTCACATCAAACAGAGTTCCATCATCTCAGTAGTAAATAGTTTAACCAATTTGTTCCGGCCAAATTGAACCACCAAGGTGCATTTATTTAGCTTTTTAAGCTTCAAACCCCAACACACTAGTGATCCGGAATGTACACACAAATTATGCCACGAAAGAAATAGAGGTATTTATTACTATTGAAAAGCAGTAGTGGAAATTTCAGCCCACAAAGTTAATTTAGACAGACGGAGTAGTAGGGAAACGACAAAGTGTGTTAAAGCCTTTTTCCAGTCCAACTACTAAGCAAGTTACAGTTTGAGAACCACAACATCATCTCTGATTGCTGCTTAAAAACTAAAATGCGAAAATATTAACTGAAAGATTAACAAGGAGAATAATTTAGGACAAATAGTTGAATTCGAGAAGATGACCTGATGGGAATTATCCGTGGCACGTATAGGCAATGAAAGTGTCCTTACTTTAGGAGCGGAAACAAGAGAGAAACCAGAGAATAGAGCATTGCTGGCAAGAAAACATGGGTTATGACGAAGAAAACAAATTGGCAGCAAAGGTGGTCTGGATCCTGGGTTGCTTATAGCTGCTGGCTTCATCATAACTCAAATACGGAAGCAAAGAGAGCTCTGACAGTGGCACTTGAAGATTATTCACGAAGTGGAGTAGTCTACGTTGTTTCTTCTGTTACACCAAGTCGTGGACTCATTCTATATAGGACACGTGACTTATATGCGACCAGATGAGTTGTGAAGGGACTTGTATGGTCCCCCTGCCAGTGCTTATCCGGGACGGCGTTGGCACATTACCATCCACGATCCATCATATAAAATACCTGCAATAGTAGGACTAGGACCCCATAGTGAGAATTGAGAAAGACCTTGAATGAAACTCTTGCAAAATACAAAGTATTTTTTTCCGGCCATAGAAAATTCTTCTTCCTAGTCTGTCACACTAATTGCCATTAAAGCAATAGGATAATAATTTCGAAGAACGAGCTTTTATTCTAAACAAACTAAGAGCATTCCTAGTAGGTTCTCTATTCTAACATTTTGGTTAGAATAGAGAACCAATTTAACAAAAAAGTCAAAAAACAGGCCTTAACAGCTTATCTATTTTAACAATTTTTAGCTAAAAACTTTAACATATGAACAGTAGTTCTCTATATTTAGATAACCATTGTTCACTTCTCTATAATAAAATATTAATATTTTTTTATTCTTTCTCTTTTCTTAATACATTTTAGACTAAATAAAGACTAACTTAATACATTTTAAACTAAATAAAGACTAACTTAATACATTTTTAAAAATATGATCGTTAAAATAAGACAAGTATTTATAAATATGACCGTTAGGATAAAAAAATTTAAAAAAATCTAATCGTTGAGATAAGACAAATTTAACTGTACAATAAAACGAATATTCAAAAATATAACTGTTACAATAAAAAGAATATTCATAAAAATAAATATTAAGAGAAATAATAAAGAAATCTTTGAATAATAATATTTAAATAGAATAGTAAAAGTAGATGGTTAAAATAGAGAAGCTGCTGTGGGTGTTTTTAAAAAGTTGATAGTTAAAATAGAGAAGTGTACTTTTTGGTTAAAATAGAGAGTCAAATTTGAATAAGCTGCTAGGAATGCTTTAAGTGAACGAGTGTGAAATGGAATTCTACTGACAACGGAATAGTTTTGACTAATTGATATTCATAGTGTTAGAAAGTGTGAAAAGGTGAACATAGTTTATTGAATTCAGTAAAAATAATAATAAAAAAAATAAAAAGAGAAAATTTAAATGAATATTATAATAAAAAATAATTTGATAAGAAGAGAAAGATTATTTTATAATTTTTTTAATAAAACTAAATTTATGGAGTACTCAAACACCACTTAAATATATCTAAGGACAATGCACATAGATCAAGATGTTTGATTTGGGGTACTAGAGTTAATGAAAAAGTAAAGATAGTTTATAGGAGTCGGTGAAAAAATAAAGATACGAGATTTAAATGAATTTCATAATAAAAAAGAATAATTTGATGGGTGAGAGAGATTATTTTGTAATTCTTTTAATTGCCCAAAATTTTGAGTGACACTCAAAAATAAAGTACCAATTATCTCAAAATAAGTAATTATATTTTTAAGTATGCAATAAGGCTTGTTTACCTAATTTATTTGATATTTGAGGTGTGGGATATTTCTTAGGTTAAGGCCTACTTATACTTGAGCCATAATTTATAATTGATCTAATTATTTAAAACGGAATGTCTTAAAGTATAGAATGCATAACTTAGATTTTGTATTTATCTAGAATTATAACAAATAAGTAAGATTTTAATCTAATTTTAATTCTTAGATCCTATTTAGAGTATTAATCGTTATCCTCTAAAATCTATTCATACAAATATTTGTTTGAGATTCTCTTCTATATTCTTTTATATATTTATATTTATTATAAGAACTAAGAATGTACATCTCAAACTCGATCCAAAATTTTATTCCTCAATTGGGCTGACTTCATAATTAGAACCAATAATTTTTATTTGTGAGGATGAGATTGTAAAATATAAAAAGTAGATGCAAATGTTAAACAAAAAGTGGAAATCGAACATGCCTAAGGTTGTGTTTGTGTTGTAATATTTTTGGTATATGAATATGTGTTGGTATTGAGTTTAGTGAAGAGGTGAAGAGAGAGGTAATTTTTTATATTTTTTGTAATTTTTTATATTTTTTTATGGGAGAGAGAAAGATTATATTAAAGTATTTTATGAAGAGAGAGATAAAATTTTGGGAAAAATTTTGGTTGCAAACGCAGCCTAAGTTGTTCTTCGATTCCTGATTTGTCAAACTTGGCCCAAAGTTCTATACCTGAATTGGGCTATCTTCTGCCCAATTCACTTAGGAATCTGCGCTCAAATGGGCTGGACATTAGTTTGGACAGGGCCCTTTGTGAATCACGTGATACAAGCATGATGTGTGATGACCTGACCTCTCCAAGCTTACAGCTTTAGTTATCTATATATATAAGTAGACACCGAGAAAAAAATATATATATATATAAGTAGACTGGGGCCAAAAAATTTGAAAGCTTCCTCTCTGCTCCCATGAAAACGTTAAAAAAATATATATATTTTTCATGGCCTTGTCAAACAAAATTCTGAAATATCTCTCGCAGTCCCTTACGAGTCAAGAAAAAATTCCTAAAAATATCCAATTGTCCCAATTAATTTTAAAAGATGTTCTTCTAATTGGTTCTCTTAAAAATCTGAAAATAATCCTGAAGATTTTCAAAATTCTAAAATTCTATTATAACCTTCATAAAGTGAAAAATAGGTATATGTAAATTTTTTATAATTATACTTGGACTGTTGGGCCGGTTTTAAAGTATCTAGAGTTTGTCGTTACACAACTTGCACTATTAGAGTGCGTTTGAAGTATAAAATTTTACATTTCTTAAAATTTTATCACAATAAAAAATTAATATATCTCTTTCTCATCACATCATTACTTTTCATTATAATAAATATTAAAAATTATCTATCTCTTCAGTTTTTCACCAAATCCAATACCCTAAAATTTTAACCTCCCCATATAGCTGATTTTCTAATGTCGGGAGGTCAGACATGTCCAAACTCAATGCACCGAATGCAGTGAATTTCTCTCCTTATTTTTTAAAAAAAATATATATACAGATTTATTTAAACTCAAAAATTTTATATCAAAACATTTGAAAAAGTAACAATATATAGTAGAGTAGCACTTCTCTCCAAAAACAATATGGATTGTTTTGATTACAGGGAGAAAAGAATCATATACAATTCATAACTTTGCACTACCATAAATGCCTTAATGGCTCATGCACGGCCTTTAGATGAATGAATATCTTGGTTTTATTTGGTTTCCATCTTAATGAATATATAGTTATTATTTTCTGTATATTTCCGACACATATCAAAGGTTCATATGCAATGAACGAAATAGCAAAGAACAAAAAGTACAAGAACAAAACAGAAGTTAATTAGACATCATAATATTACTTGGTTTTATTGGTAAAAAAATCCTCTAATTATAACATAAATAAGGATTCATATCCGTCTATTTAATTTATGTAGTAATATGTTTTTTTTTGGCATTTTCTGTCTGAACTACTAGTTTTCATTCAAAATTCTTTGTTTACTTGATGACTAATAACGGTTGGGCCATAAGGCCTTGCATTCAACTTGGTAGTCCATTTATCATCATATATTTTGATAACAAAGTGTGAAGGAATACAGTCATTACATATATATATATATATAATATTATTCTTGAACCCGTTCATCACGGGACTGGGATCTCAAAACCCTTTAAATTACTACACGGTCGGTGGCACCCACAAAAGGTGGAAATCCAATAATTCAAGCACACAAACATGTAACAGAGCCTCCCTATTCTCTCCATCAATCTCTTATCATTATCCTTCCTAATTTTATGTCCGAGCGAAACGGTCTAATTTAGAAAGAGATAGACATAGCACATAGACCTACCACATTCAATGTTACATTAGTAATTATGGACAAGCTATATGAGCCCCACAATATTAAATAAAGGGAAATTTACAAATAACTCACTGAATTTTAGCGTTTTTTAAAAAAACTCACTGGGTTTTAAAAAGTTTCAAAACGCTTACTGGGTTTGTCATTTTGGTATCAAAACTCACTGGACCCAACGCCGTTAGACATGTTTAAAGGAAAATTCATCTCGTCCAATCACAATGTGACACATGTCATTAAAAAAATAAAAAATAAATCAAAATAAATTTTAAAAACGTAATTTTTTTTAAAAAAAATTACAAATAACTCACTAAGTTTTAGCTCCTTTTTATAAAACTCACTGTGTTCTAAACAATTTCAAAACGCTCACTAAGTTTGTCAATTTAGTATCAAAACTCACTGAACCCAACGCTGTTAGAGCGGGGATGTGACACATGTCATTAAATAAATAAATAAATAAATCACAATGTGACACATGTCATTAAATAAATAAAAAATAAATCTAAAATTAATTAAAAAAAACATAATTTTTTTTTTAAAGAGCGGGGACCTTGATCCGTTCCCGGTGGAGGGGGAGATCCTCCTCCCCCGGCAATTACAGGAGGGGGATTGCCCGTTTACTGTGGAAGGATTAGAGGTCCCTGATCTTTTTTAAAAATAAAAATAATTGTGTTTTTTATTAATTTTGGATTTATTTTTATTTTTTATTTAATGACACGTGTCACATTACTATCATGGGTGGACCCCCTCCACCCATCCGTGTCTTGGTGGGTGTTAGGGGACCTCCCCTATCCCGCAACCCAAAGAGACCATCACTTTGGGTGGAGGAGCCCTCCATCTGGAGGGGAATCCACCGAGAACGGATCAGGGGTCCCCGCACTTTTTTTTAAAAAAAATTAATTATTTATTATTATTAATTTTAGATTTATTTTTTATTTAATTAATGACATGTGTCACATTGTGATTTATTTTTTATTTATTTAATGGCATGTGTCACATCTCCGCTCTAACAACGTTGGGTCCAGTGAGTTTTGATAATAAAATGATAAACCCAGTGAATGTTTTGAAATTGTTTAAAAGTCAGTGAGTTTTTTAAAAATGAGCTAAAACTTAGTGAGTTATTTGTAATTTTTTTAAATTAATTTTGATTTATTTTTTATTTTTTAAAAAAATATATTTTTTATTATTTATTTAATGACACGTGTCACATTGTGATTGCACGAGATGAATTTTCCGTTAAACATGTCTAACGGCGTTAGGTCAAGTGAGTTTTGATACCAAAATGACAAATCCAGTGAGCGTTTTGAAACTTTTTAAAACCCAATGAGTTTTTTAAAAAGACGCTAAAACCTAGTGAGTTATATTTATAACTTTCCCTTAAATAAATATGCTCATCTCTTTCTAAATTGGAGCAACATCAAATTTGAGAGGATATGTCGAGAATCCTCCCAAGACTCCAGATTAAAACCCAAACATCTAACTTTTGTACTTATAAAAGAGTATTGTCATTATACAAAAATAATGGTGGATTATATCTTATATTAAAGTATAACTTGGACTAGAATATGATCTACAATTGTTTCTTAAATTGTATGATATAATTTTGAAAGAGACAACACAAATATTAAATGTACATTAAAAAGTGTGTAAGACCTACATCACCCGAAGCTTAGTTATTACATACCACATTATAAAATATAAGACTCCACATGTTATGTTTATGGTACAATTCAAGTAAAAAGATTGTAGAGAATTTTGGTCTGTATAAATTTATGGCCAGTCTAAAACAAATCAAATTAAAAATCTCAAGAATAGTATTAGATCCATCGAGATGATTGTGGTTCCATCTCTTTAGGTGTAGAAGCCTTAATAGCCAAGTCCAAGTCAATTATCCCAACTCCTAGTTAATGATCATTCAAGAGTGAAACAATGCTGACAAATTTAGACTAAGTGACAATGTGCAAGGACAGTTTTTGATCAAATTTCAAAGGAGAAATAGTAAAGTAATAAAGTCTAAAAGTGGAAAAAAATTATATTCCACTTTGCAATCTTCCTGCTTGACATTAATCACATTATAGATCTTAATTTGTTCGGTAGTCACCCAATTAGAATCCCAACTGCTCAAAACCGCCGTACACGTGAGATAGAAGAGAGACTCAGGTCCTGGTCAATTGGGCAGCCGGGGATGTCTTTGATCTAATACCAAATTCTATATTAGTTTGTTGTGGAGATTGTCATCGAACCCCAATATAAGTTTTTGACAATGGTACAGATCTCATGATGTTCACTAATTTGTCCTCACCGACGATTGACCCATTCCTATGATGTTTGTTTAATTTATTTTCTCAATATCTGCTTAGCTTTTCACCCTGAAACAAAGAGAGTAATCATGGGATTGTTGAAAAAGAATGTATTAGGCATGTAAATTATATTTGCAAGCTGTAATCCCCGCCAGACTACAGCGGTGTTTGCAAACCAAAATTTTGATACGAGAGTTGGTAAAAATTAAGTGAAGAGAGTGATAATTTGATGGAGGAGAAAGATTGTTATAGTTATTTTATTAGAACAAAATTGGAGACGCAAACACGTAATCTAAATAGTTCAGTTATAAGTCCGAAATAATGCACACGTCTCTCTAAATTTGACCATTTCAATTCAGGCTGCAAATTATACAGAGAGGACCATGATCACTTAACTAACGGAGTTGATAGAGAGCCTGAGACAAAGTCAATGTAAAGAGTCCAGGACGCTACCTAAAGAAGGGTCGAGCTATAGTCTAATAAACCCAGTCCCACGAGAAGTATAAGGATAAAAGGTTGGTAGATGCTAAAGTAAAAATATGAAATTTTGTGTGATATGTTGTATGCATATTGTTGTTCATGTTATTCTTGCTCTAGATAACATTATTAATTTGATATCTATATCGAAGACAACGTATATAAACCTCAATTAATGATTAAAAAAATGGAAAAATCATAGTTAGTCCTATAAGTATGAGCAAAAATCAAATCGGTACCCTTAATTATCAATTCGGCGATTTGAGACCTATAACTTCTGAAAATCATCAATTCTAGCCTCCTGTCTAAATTAGGCGTTAAATCTGACGGGAAATCATGCAAAATGTCCGAAATGCCAATCAAAGACTAAATTTTAAAAAATTAATAAAATTTTAAGAAATAAATAAATTATTGAAATCGAGTTTCAATAGTTTTATTTAAAAATATTACTTTAAAAAAAATCATTTTTATTTTTAATAAATTTTTTAGTAATTTTATCTTGGAGGGTTATTTCGGTCATTTTGAATGATTTTCCGTCAGATTTAACACCTAATTTAGAAGGGGCCTAGAATTGACGATTTTCAAATATTTTGGGTCTCAAATCGCTGAATTGAGAATTAAAGGTACCAATTTTATTTTTGCTCCTACTTATTGGGCTAACTATGACTTTACCCCTTAAAAAAATATAAACCTCAATTAATACGTGGAGAATTAGTCATATCAAGAGAGAGCTAGACAGACACAACGTGTGGGCTCTACAACATTTATTAATGTTAACTATCCGTATTAATTATCAGGTAATGTGGGTCCTACATCATTCAATATATATTGTACTGTCTTTCTCTCTCTGAATTGGATGGTCCAATGATAGCAGCAAATTAGAGAGAATCATGTGGTTGAAATCTAAACTTATAGACAATATTATTAATGAATCAATTTGGAAAACAAAAACAAAAAATACAGATCATGTCCACCACTTAACTCTATTAGAAACACTAGGTCATTTGATGATGAAGATACCCTCTTTCTCTGGGTAGGTGGTTCACTTGACCTCTACTACTCTGAATGCATTAATATGTAGGTGCCTTTTGGCCGGGTCCAAGTATATGGTGGGATGTTAATTAGAATCTGACGGACTATATATATAGAACTAGACAGTTCTAGGAGGACTTGCGAAGAACTAGGATATATTAAAATCAAGTAAATGGTGATAGATCAAGGTAGTACGCCTGAGTGATTTATATACGTACGTACCTTTGATCTGTAAAAGCTTTTCTGAGTTAATTTCCAAAGGGTAAACTAGCTCCCCTATTTTTGTCAATATCAGCTACTACTTCTTCTTTATACGTCTATATTTTTTATTTTTTTACTATTTTTTATAAAATATCTTCACTTTTTCACCAACTTTCATATTCTAAAATTTTAACAATGAAACACCATAATATATCCTTAACCCATATATCCCAAATGGTTTGTTTGATCATAAAATGTTTAGGGTCAAGTATCCATAGAAGCCTTATATACTAAAAGAATGAATTTATACAAGATATATATATATATCAATCTATCAGCTATATCTCGCACGATCAAATTAATCATACTTAACCTTTAAATAATTACTATAATTTTTTAATTTTAATTTTAAATAAAATCCAATCATCAAAGTCATGCATATTGTATCTGTTATAAATATAAATGGATCATGAGGCACGAGTTTGGTAATCGAATCTTATTTTATAGTGCATATTGATAAATTTTAGTGGTTTGTTAACTTAATACGACAAGCTTGCTAGTTCCAACCCTCGAAATGACACTTATCTCATGGTGCAAAATGAACTCTTTTCTCTAGAATTCTTGTAGAAAATGATTTGACTTGACTTGTACGAGCCCTCGTAGTCCTCAAAATCCGCTCATACAAGAATTAAGGAGTCCGGATATGAAATTACTTTCCATTAGTTGATTTAACCTCAATGATTCAGTGGCCAGGAACGTCTCGAGTCTCCGCCGGTCAACTGTGACCATGTAGTAATGATTTCCGAACGGAATTTTGCTAGTCACATCAACTTAAGCCGACGAATACCGACGAAAATAAATTCCAAAATTACGGCCAAACAGCCAAAATACAGTAAATCCTTCATTTTTTTTTTGAAAAGTAATAAATAAATAAATACAAAATGAGAATAATCCTTAATTAGAATAAAATCAGTGACTTAAATAAAATTCTGGGCTATAGATGAGCAGTTAAAATTAGGCCAGACAAATTCGAACTCAGTGTATATAAAACATTAAAATTCTTCAAGACCCTTATTTAAATACGGGGTTATTTGAATTAATATATATTTTCGTTTTCCTCAAATTTCAATATATATAGGAATTGAACACTAAACAAGTTGAGGTGTCCCGTGGGAGTAGAACTTCGAAGATATGGAACCCCTCTCATGTAGTTTTATATACGCAGAATTGGTTTCTCAATTACTCACTCAAGCTAGCTCTAGAAGGGGAGAAATAACATAAAACTTTTTTTTAGAAAAAAATTCAGAATAAAACATGTAGGTTATAGATTTTCAAAATGGAAACCCTTGTGATTTGACTTCAAAAAGATTAATTAAGGTTTTTCTTGAAGCTCCTTATATTATTATAAAATCTAATTCAATCTAATTATAAGGTCTTAATGTAAGACTTAGCTCTTATATAACTCATCTCATTCATTTTTTTTCTCTAATTTCATGTGAGATTCAAGTTATTGCAGTACACATGTCCGAAAGAAACCTTACATTATTATAAAATCTATTTCAACCTAATTATAAGGTCTTAATGTAGGACTTAACTCTTATATAATTTATCTCTCATTCATTCTCTTCTCTCATTTCATGTGTGATTTAAGATATTGCACTACACATGTCAAAAAGAAACCTTACATTATTATAAAATCCAGTTCAACCTAATTATAAGGTCTCAATGTAGAACTTAACTCTTATATAACTCATCTCTTATTCATTATCTTCTCTCATTTCATGTGAAATTCAAGATATTGCACTACATATGTCCGAAGGTTTTACGCACATTCCAAAGCCAATCACAATGGACTCCCCCACCTACTCCTAAGTTTTTTAATTTATGGGTAGGGCACTGTTAATTAACATTGCTTCTAAAAAATCATAAGCATGTCATCATAATTAATGAGTCTTAATTTTTAGTTAATTATGTTTGCATTTTATGTTAATGATCTTAAAACATTTAATTTACTCCCTAGCTAATTTGTTGCTCTCTTTTTTTTTTTTTTTTGGATGATTCCATCATCCACAATCATAACCTTTCCTAGCCTACCTAGCTAGAAAATGAAAAAAGAAAAGGAAAGAAAAAAGTGAACAATTCCTAGACAAAAGTTGTATCTAATCAAGTCCTAATCTGCCTAAGACGTCTAATATAAGGTACCTAACGCTATGGAATTTTCTCCATGTATTCAAAAAGTAATTTTGTCTCCTAGAAACAGTATACACAAAAAGTAGTTTTGTCACGGGCGATAATTTCACAACTTTGGCCTTGGAAAAGAGGCCCTGATTATATAACTCTGTGAGAGCTAAAAGTTATACAAGACAGGCCTCGACAATGAATTTTTGTCTAAAATCTTCTTCATTAGTTGAGACTATATGCTTAATTACGAGGTGATATAAATTATTAGATGTGACATTAATTAATTTTATAATTTTGGCAGATCACCTCGAATATTTCGTATAGTAATTAATCATCTCTTGATTTACTGAATCGTTAGATGTCTCCATTAACGGCTTAATTTCTCTTTTATATATCATAATGGACTTGATATCTATATATATATATATATATATATATTGTTTTGGACGAAAAAACATTCTCCCGCAATCACCGTTCCTTATTTGAGCTTCTTCTATAGCAGTATAGCTAACTCAACAGGATCATTACAACTAAGCCCTTCTTGATTGATGTTGAAATGAGGTCTCCAACTGTGGAAGGTGACACATTTGTTTGAGTGGCTTTGAATTCGGCTCTTGTTAATCTTTTTATTTTTGGGTAACGAGAAAAATCCTATGTTCAAGGCTTTATGGGAGGAAGACCGAGCTAGGTGACATGTGGGAAAATCTCTGATACTTGGAATTGTCTCGCACCTCAAGCATCAGGTAAGTCAAATTCAAATCTTAGCCGACAGCCTCGAGAACAGACCCACTTGCTAGTCGAGGCGGCATCTAAAGACTACTCTTGTAAAGCTTAAAGTAACCACATACTTGTTATTAAAGTTATTAGAGTTGCTAAAGTAATTTGAGTTATTGTAATCAAAGGTTTATAAATAAATTATATTTGTAATCACATTTTTATTTCAATGAAGATACAAATCTATCTAGTTGGGTCTTCTCATAATGAATGTAGGTCTATAAGCCGAACCACTTAAATTTTATGTCCCACTTATTTCTCTCTTCTCTCTCTGTTAGTCTAAATCTCGTGTATCACTTCTTCTTCTTTTTTATCTCATAGTCTAAATTATTATCTCTATTTCATTTTATTATTAACACTTGTGGTGGAAGATAATAATTGGTCAGAGAACTTACAAAAGAAATTGACTGAGCCACAGAAAATAATTTTATATATAAGAGAATATATGACTCCTCAATGGGGATAGGAATGCGTGGGTCGTGAGTTAAGGTGAACATGACAAAGTGTCTCGTAATTAGTCAAGGGATTGAAGTTTAGATGGGTTTTCTGTTTGGTCTTCTCCCACTTCCTCCTTTTTCTCTGCAATCATAAGGAATGGCTTAAGGCTTAATGCATGTCTCGATCGAGTACAGCAAATTATCTGGATTACTTTCTTTCTTTCTTGGTTTTTTTTCCTCAAAATTTATCCTTGATTTTTTTTTTTCAATTTTAGAGACAAAAAGAGTAGGGGAGATATCAGGTGTTGGGCCCTCCACTTGGACATGATCATAGGACGTAGCACTTTATCTGTTAATTAGGATCAGTCAGGAGAGGCCTTAAAGGATACGATCGAGGATCCACAAGAATATGTTCTTTCGAGATAAGCCGAGTCATAACTTATTCTCAAATCTCAACCTCGATAGATTCCAAGATTTACCTCAAATATAAATCTGATCAAATCGAAGGTAAACTCTAGATAATTCCCTGATATATATATATATATATAAGTGGATTTTCTAGACTTCTGTCGACCATTGTTTTTAATTACAATAATTGACATCTTGCTTATGTTAGTGTTTACCATCACAATTATAACAACAGAATTATGTTAATTTACTACTTTCTATTTATCATATTAAGTCCTTTTCATTAAAAGTTACAAATGCTGAAATATATGACTAGACTTCAACCATCAAAGTTGAACATAGCGGACAATATTAGTACAGTTATATAATATGAAACTATCATTTATCTCAAAAGGTTAATAGGGAAAAAGTAGATTTTATTATTTGAATTATATTCTCCATTTAGATTTCTAGAGGTTTGATCATTTCAACTTCGTGTGTCTCAACTTAGAATTTTATATTCTTAATATAATTTTCAATTTTAGGGGTAAACTCATAGTTAGCTCCTTATTTTTGAATCCAACAATTTGATACCCATAACTTTCAAAACCTATCAACTTCGCCCCCGTCTAAATTAGACGGAAAATCATGAAAAATGACCAAAATGCCCCTTCAAAATAAATTTAATAAAAAATATTTAAAAATAATTAAAAATAAAAATTAATATTTTTTTAAATAAAACTATATTGAAACTCTATTTCAATAATATATATTTTTTAAATTTATTTCTTAAATTTATATATTTTTTATTTATTTTTAAAAATTTAGCTTTGGAGGGCATTTCGGTCATTTTGCATGAATTTTCGTCGGACTTAACACCTGATTTAGACGGGGGCTAAGATTGATAGGTTTAAAAAGTTATGGGTTTCAAATTGTTGGATTGAAATATATGGAGCTAACTTAATTTTTGCGCAAACATAGGGGGCTAACTATGAGTTTACCCCTCAATTTTAATAGCCAACTAAATCTTCTTGAAATTTTTAAGTGAAAAATATACTTTTTCGCCCACTAACTATATATGGGGTATTGACAATTTGCACCACATATTATTGATTTAGTTACATTTTGCCCCCAACTACTATCTACTTAGAGGTTGCACTCTAACGTCAGAATTTCAGTCATTTTGGAAAGAAAGGCATGCACATTGTACATGGTGACATTTTAAGCTCATTTTACCCCTTAAAAACATTAGTGAAGAGGCTGCAAGAAGAATAAAGACATTAGTGAAGAGGCTGCAAGAAGAATAAAGAGCAAAATGTGAATTTTCAAAAGGTTTCTTACTCGTTATGTTCATTCGTACAACAAGGGGTAAAAGGGTTGCGAAATGTTATTAAATTGGTAATATAAAGTGCAAAGTGTCAGTATCCCAATAATTAGGGGGCGAAAAATGTATTTTTTTCTCATAGGGTAAAAAGGGCATAAAATGTCACCATCAAGTGTGTGTCACGTGCACGCCTCTTCGTCCAAAATAACGGAAATCCTTACGTCGGGGTGCAATCTATAAGGAGATGATAGTTGGGGGGAAAAATGCCACCAAATCAATATATGGGATGCAAAGTGTCAATACCTTTATTATCGGTTAGTGAAAAGTGTATTTGTTTGAAATTTTAATTTTCATCTCTCTTCAAATTATATTAGTACTAGGCGATGGACTATTTAAGTCAATTTTCTTGAACCTTTTTAATTTTTTAATCTAATAATGTGTAAAGTATACAGTTTTTGTAGCACTATAGCATGCATTACTAGCAAATTAAGCTTCAAATGAAATCCTTGTGCATATATCCACAAGTATAAAAGGTCGAAAAGAGTAAAGGCAGGATATTTGAAAAAACAGATCAAAAGGAGAGGACGACGACGTACGTTGAGGTGGAAAATAACCAGCCACAATATTTATATACAAAAAGGAAAGGGTAGGTTGTGAAAGAAAGAGAAAGAGAGAGAGAGAGGGGCGGCGACGCGTTTGATGATCTCCTGAAGATCCGGTGACGAGATCATCTTGTCGGGGAGTTTTCCGAGAACTTACATTATATGATCAGGTTGGCAACAAAGTGCCCCCACGAGAGACTGAGAGAGCTTTGCATGATTTCTGCAATTGGGGTCACCTTTTGTTGTTTGTTCAAAGATTAGACGCTTACTTCACGGACACATAATGTGGGGAACTTCATCACCTTTTCTTGATCAGATGAGGATCATTGAGACATCATTTTCACTCTCTCCGCGTCTTGTTGCTTAACCTCCTAACTTTTACACGGTTTCTCTTCTCTGCTAAAATGACGACGGTTTCTCTGCTAAAATGACGAGAATGTCGTTGATTCACT
Source organism: Myrica gale (assembly GCA_963930655.1). NCBI lineage: Eukaryota > Viridiplantae > Streptophyta > Magnoliopsida > Fagales > Myricaceae > Myrica > Myrica gale. The sequence continues at coordinate 5,401,391 of OZ005602.1, read as the reverse complement.
TTGAATTTATTAAAAATATTATTATTAATACATTAAATTTTCAAGGGTATTATTGGTGAATGAACAGTGCAAAATGTATAACATTAGTAGCTGAAGGATATAATATGTCAAAGTGCAAAGTGTCTAAACTTGGTAGTTGAATGATGCAATGTATCAAAATTAGTAATTTATGGTGCAATGTGTCAAAGACCTGGTAGTTGATGTATGAGTGAAAACTGTCATTTCCCCTTTAAATAATAAAATGTACATTTTTTTTACTAATTAAATTTTTAGCACAAGAGGTAGATTCACATCTTAGTTTTAGCTTAAGATATAAATGGAGTTGCAAAAATCAATTTTTGAAAAAAAAAACATGCATTTTGTATATATCCCAAATTACAAGGTAGATCTCAATTTGACTATCAAGATTGTATCACGTTTTTTATTTTTTATTCATTTTAAGAGGGCACACCCGATGAATTGTGATAGTTTGATGGCTTACTTCTTGTTAGTTTTGACCCAAAATAACTTTAGTCATGTAGTTTTGCAACATAAAATAATATTTTTTTTGTCAATTTTTTTAATATCTCAAAATAGAAGGAGTTTAGACTTACAAGTGAGGAGAATTGTTAAAAAATATAATTAAAATAATAAAATTGAATTCTTCCTAACAACCTAAAATTTTAGAATAAGTAATAGATTCACACGTCTCTTAATTGCTCAAGAGATGGACTGTTGACATAAGAGATGGACCGTTGACATACATCTTAGTTTAAGCCTAGCTACAAGATAAATTCGAGTCGCAAAAACTATTTTGTATCCCCAAATTAGAAGGTAGATCTCAATTTGGAGTGCACTGTACTCAGTTGCCTCAGTACAACCCAAATTTATTAATACACACTTTCTAATAGTATCTAACTATCAATATATATAACACATTTAGTTGGAAACCCCATTTGTTCTAGAGAGAGAGGCTCCTCCTCTCTAGAATCCTCCTACCTCTTTGCTTGAAAAACTCCCTTTCCATTTTTTTCGTTATGGGGAGGAGGCTCCTCCCCCTCCTCTCTCTCCTCTCCTCTAGCCATGACTTTGGTGGCTGGATTCTGCTCTCATAGTGCTTTTCTAGGCTATTTTTATGCCCATTTTGCAAAATCAATGGAGGTTAGATCCCAACCTTTTCAGTAGTTCTCGGTGTGCAATACCTCCTTGGTGGGCTTCCCCTCCTCTAGGTGTCCAAATCTTACCAAGATCAGCTGCATTTGGCCAACGCGTGAGCACCCCCGCATGCCCCATGCTTGAGTGTCGATCTCATGCGCACGGTCGCTTTTGCCTCTCTCTTGGCTGGTTTGACCGATTTTTGGAGGACAACATCTACACAGTCATGTTCAGCACTCCCAACGACCGCTTCTGCCTCAGTCTGGCACCACCTCATTGGCGCATGCCTCTTAATTGGTTCGCTAGGCTTTTATGTCGTCCCTTCCGTATCTCCCGTTTTGTGGACTGTTCCAGCCAATTTTTCCTCTGGTGGGTCTCCTAGCCGCTGTCATTTTGTGCTACCCGAAGCTGCCATTTCTCCTCCTCCCTCTTATGCAGGCAATCATTGGTTGAAGATTGTCCCAAAGGAGTCGGATCGTTGCTTAGATCGTCCTTCCTCTAGTGGAAACCGCCATCAACTCGTGCGTGTTAGAGAATATAATTTAAATAATAAAATATTCATCTTCCTATCTAAAACTTGACATGGTATCAGAGCAGCAAAAAAAATATTTCTGGGTTTGGCCCATTTGTTTATGTCCCACAGTATTGTCTACGTGCATGAACCATGTTCATTCGGCCTGCACATGAGGGAGAGCGTTAGAGTCTAACATTGATTATAAATTATTTAATTTTGTGATTCATATATATACCTGTTGGGTCACCGCTTCCCATTGTCAATTGGTTTTGGGATGAAATTTGACATGGTATCGGAGACAAGGTCCTGAGTTCGAGACCTGACTCTGCACTTCACCACAATTTCAATTAAATATTGCACTTGTTGGACCTCTCAATTAAATGAGAGTATGGCCTACACGTGAGTAGGATTGTTAGAGAATATAATTCAAATAATAAAATCTTCGTCTTCCTATCAGCTTAAGCTTTTGGGATGAGTAGTAGATTCACAGTGCAGTGGTCTTGTGGTAGCCCGGTCCTTGTGGCCAGTTTGTAAATTACGATCCTTGCGGTCGGTTTGAATTGTGTCTGGTCCTTGTGGCCGGTTTGTTGTCCTCTCGTAGGATCCACCATATTGTAGGGTATTTTATCCGTTTAGATTTTTCTGCCGGCCTTCTCACTTATTTTCTATTCTATGATGGTTGTATTATTATCTATTATTAATATATACTACAATTGCCTAGAAAAAAAAAAAGACTAGCAAGGTTTTGTCACCTTTCTTATTTTTCATGAGGGCGCACTTTGTCAATTTCTGGTAATTTGAGAGTTTAATATAATGAAACTGTTAGTTTTTGCCCAAAATATACAACTTTAGTCTTGTAGTTTTGCAATATAAAAATATATATATTTTACGGTCAATTTTTCAATATCTCCAATCCGTTTTTCGGACATCTTTCAAGTAAATGAGAAATATTGATTTTTAAGTAATTGAAAGAGTTGTTGTAAGTCCTACTACGTACTTTACCTTCCTTTGAAATGTTTACGAGAGGCTTCAGGTTGAAGAAACTGGCCGTACGTGTTGCATCAAGGACGTACGCAGAGAAACTCCAGAGGAGAATTGGCTGATTTTATATGGAATATTAATCGCTCGCAAACTTCGGATACTCTGGAATATTATATACTTGCATAATGCATACGATATGTGCACCTGTACATATCAGGTTTGGGAGAAATTGTACTACACTTATGGTGCCTTCAATTCCATATATTTTCCATTTTTTTATGGTTATTAAGTATACTCGGCATCAAAGTGAAATAAATTATTGTTTAAATGATATAATACTGTAGGTTTAAGCATATGTGTAAGATCAGATAACAAAGTACGTCGACGTAACATCCAGAATCTCAAAGCAGAAGCCTCAAAAAAGTCAATATTGTTAATAAATAACGTGGCGGTATCAGAGTTTCATGAGATGTCATAGAATGTGACAAACACGCTAATTCCGCAGCTTATATTGAAATTTATGTTGCAGACCGCATCATACCTACAAACATATCAGCATCTCTGCTTATAAAATAGTAATCTATGGAAGTTGAACCGCATTATGGCATAATTAAACCACTAATTAAGACTCTTTCTCTCCGTACTTCATTTTGGTTCCATTCAATATTATTTTTTTCTCCTTTTAGGTATTGACCAATGTTATTCCGCTTTTTTGTTGAGGACACCAGTACTCAATGTCAATGAATTATCTGAAATATGTGCATTTGGGTCGAATTCCACGATATTGTTAAAAACAAAACATTAATTGGACATTAGTTAACAACATCGCAGATCGTAGCTAATCAGTCGACTATTCCATGATTCTCTCCCTTCAATCTCAGCAGGTCATTTTCCGTACCCACCATTAGTCTCTCACTCTCTTTCTCTCTCCCCAAACCAAACAAAGGCCAAAGGTAGAAGTTAAAGAAAGAGATGAGGGAGTAAAGGTTTCCAAAAAGACAAACCAACCGACCTTTCAGAACCATACAAGTGCTCTAGCTTTCCCAAATAAAGTCTGGATATAACCATCTGAGAGACTTCAAGGAGCTCTCTGAAGATGAGTACTGTAATGAATTACCGCCACGGAGGTGATGACAAGCGCCTGTGCTTCCAAGCCCCAACCTTCGTTGAGTGGCTTAAGCCATCACCCTCTACTTCATCTATATCATCGTTTTCTTCTTCTTCTTCTTCATACACATCCTCATCAGCTTACGTGACTCCAGAAGAGTTATTTCAAGAGAGTATGCAATGTTTGCCTCTTCTAAGCCGGTTTACTGAGACGAAACCTTTGAGAGAGGAGCATATCAGAGTGCAAAAGGAGGGTTATGCGATCAAAGAAGAGAAGGTTGAGAAACTTATTAATGTTGCTTTGCACATTGGCTTGCCGAACACGGGTGATTCTGATGCTGATCAGAAGAAAAACTTTCTTCCCAAGGAAGAAGATGATCAATCCGCGAAGAAAAGCTTCCATGGTTGTTCTTTTAACACGCAGAGTAGGTTTTGGATACCTACTCCGGCACAGATCCTTGTCGGACCCATGCAATTTGCTTGCTCCATATGCAGCAAGACCTTCAATAGGTACAATAACATGCAGGTTAGTTACTTCTGATCAATCTCTTTGCTAATTCTTTAAGGAATTCTTGTTCATTAAGAACAATATACGTATCAAAAGCTATAAGATATTATTGGGAGGAGTACAAAATTTTCTTAACTCGTATATTATATCATGCTCGGTATATGTATACACAAGGACAAAGGTTTTTACACATTCTTGCATGATTACCGAAAAAGAACAAAAGCTTCTTGCTTCAACAAGATAGATCGAGGTGTTGGCAATTAGTTTATTGCTCACACTATAGCGCTAATTGATGTCTTCCTTCTTAATGATGATCATTAAGTACGGCTACTCCACATTTTCCTGTACAACTCTTTTCTACTCCCTAAAGTATCATTTGCTTTTGAGCATAGTAGAAATTGGCTCTAGAATTGTCTTGGAAAATCCTTTCCACGGTTTTCCTGTTTTATTCAGTCTTTCTAATCTGCTAAGAAGGTAGAAATTATGGGGAATTTCTTCAACCGAAAGTTTGGAGTTGATATTCCTGCGAATTAAGGGATCTAATTAAATATAATAGTGAACTATGTTTCCCAAAAGAAGGAGAATTAATACATCTCTAAAAGCCTATTTGCTCTGAGTCAAATTTTACTTTACGATATAGGCTAATTTCCTTCCAATTTTACAAGAAACAAAAACAATACAATCCAAATCACTTACTTCTTGGTTCTTTATTTCCATTGCTATCACATTAAGCATTTTCTTAGATGTTCTTGCTCTACTGGCATGGGTATATATAATTCATTCAGCAAGTTCTCAATTGCAATTCTAATTGAAGGAATTTCTATCTCCCTGTAATTTTTTAGAAAGAAAAAGTGGATATTCTTCTATTCACTTTGGGTTGGAAGAGAATGCATGTTCTTGATTTTTCGAGTTCATGAAAATTCCAGCTAGTTAAACTTTGGGTGCTTGTTCTTTAATTGATAGTTCTCAAACTTTTCGTTAAAGGTGCAGGTAAATAGTCCACTGGTCAAGGCACTAACCAGCCCAAATAATTAATAAGCTTTTGCAACTTGATCCACTTTCCTGATCTTATAGCTTTTTCCATGTTCCAATCTGAAATAGTTCATCCACAAAGACATTAATATAGCTAGCTAGTCTAAAGTTGAAGGCTTCTTTCTTGATTAACCTTCATCAGATTATATATACTTACAAATAAATTTGATTCAAGTTTTAGATTTGCTATTTATGATTATACTTCTGAAATATTGAAAGGAAAATGCTGGTTTTTATTTTGTTGAATTTTGTCTATATAGATGCACATGTGGGGTCACGGATCCGAATATAGAAAAGGGCCCGACTCACTCAAAGGAACACAACCAGCTGCCATGCTGCGGCTACCATGTTATTGTTGTGCTCAAGGCTGCAAGAACAACATCAATCATCCGCGAGCCAAGCCACTGAAAGACTTCAGAACACTCCAAACTCACTACAAAAGGAAGCACGGAGCAAAGCCATTTATGTGTAGAAAATGTGGGAAAGCATTTGCAGTCAAAGGAGATTGGAGAACACACGAAAAGAATTGTGGAAAGCTGTGGTATTGCACCTGTGGTTCCGACTTCAAACATAAGAGGTCGCTTAAAGATCACATCAGATCCTTCGGGAAGGGACATTATCCCCACCCTTCTCTCGATGGTTTTGAAGATGAGAAGGAGTGCATCACAGGGTCTGATGACGAATTTGCTCTCTGATATGATCTTTTCGAGTTTAATTTCTTCACTTCAGCTTTGTTTGAAACGTACGCGCCGTATAGAAGTAAAGTCTCATGTCATGCCTATCTAAGCATGTGCTCAGCAACAAAAAATTCTCAACAAATTGCCGAGGCACATAGGGAGCGGTTTGTTGCGGAGCACTTGCTGTGTCTGATGGGCATATGTATGTCTAGAAAGTTTGCATACTGTTATGATATTAATAAGCTACAGCTGATTACCTCAGGTGATGAAGTAGATGAATTTTCTTGTCTTAGCGTTAATACAAAGCTGTAGGCATGATTAGTTCAGTGTTAAGCTTTTGTTACCCGTTTAAGGAGAAAAGTTGTCCGCTTCATTGCTCACCATGGTAATCTTTATTAAAGCACTTTAATTATCTTTGTAATCATTCCCTCTTTATCATCTCTCTCTCTCTCTCAATAGTTGATCTCTTGACTGATCTATTCTTAGTGCTGAAGGGAAATTTCACTATTGCGTACGTATACTATATAAGACATATGCCACTGAGATTTATATAAAAGCTTCTCCAATATCAACTGGGTTATGATGGGTAATCTCTCAGAAGTCATCCCCACATCACGTTAGAGCTAGGAAAAGAAGAAAAAGGAACAATGAAGAGGAAAACAATATTGCTTTCATGAGCTGCATGCTTCAACTGCTCCGTTAGAAACCAAGAGGTCTTGGCTTTAGGCTTTAATTAACTCATGACTATACGGTCAAATATTACATGTTTTTTGTACCTGCGCATGCACCTAGATTCTAAGATGGAGTATATAATAGTTTTGCTTAATATTTCAACGCGATTAATAATTAATTATATGCATGCGTACGTGCGGGACACAAATTAAATTAACTAAGTACTGTTTTATTCTTAAACAGACAATCGGTCGAAGAGCAAATTAATTAATTAAGAAGATTTTATAACTTTTACCTTCCATTTTTTTCTCAAAGATATGCATGCAGTACTTAATCTGTATATTTTATGATCAGAAGTATAACGTCAATTGTTAATCTTCTGATCAATGTGGATCGACGTGAATCCTCCAACCTCTCAAATGATGATTTGCTTGTCTCTGTCTTGGAATTGCGCAGATTTAAATATTTCTAAATACTCTTAGAAGACTAGAGCTTTATCTACTACAACAATTAAAGTACAGAGGAAAAACTGTACTAACCATGCATTTTAAAATTTTATTATAGATTAGTGAATTGCTAACAATTTGTAGAACCAAGTCAATACCTGTAAAATTACACTGTTTTATGTGCTTACTTTCAAACGTCTAGTGGAGAAATTGGTGAGAGTCCAATTTGGAGGCCTGCTTACCAAACCATATAAACCCATCAACTGAGGGTTTAATATCAACTGGAGAATGATTGGGTACTAATTAATTAGCGCCGAAGGGGGAAATTCCGAAAGTCTTTTCCTTGAGGACTTTGCAGACTACACCCATAGAATGAAACCCAAAGGAAAAAGAAAAAAAAAAGTATGCTTTTGTATGAGGTATAAAGAAATCCGCGAGGCTTTTTTTCTCAACCAAGACGTATCCTGATGATACATGATACACAAAACAAGAGAGAGAGAGAGAGAGAGAGAGAGAAGGGTTGAAATTGGTTTCTTTTGAGGTAGGCTTGACCGACTATAAAAGGTGTAGAAATTTGTGAAATGGAGTTTGATTTTTTTGAAGAAAAGGGAGGGCCTCCACCATGCTTTGTCGGGAGAGAAAAACTTCAGGGGAAAGGAACAGGTGCCCTCTTTAGCTGCATTGATTTGGCTAGTCAATCTGTGTTCACATTCTAACACAGCAGACTCAGATGCACTTGCTGTTCAGTCACTTTTCTTTAACTGGTAGCGGCAGTCTGCTTTGAAAACAAGCTGGTTGGTGAGAGTTTGTGGGAGAGGCAGAGGCACGGTTTCTTTTCCCCAGTTTTACATGTTCATCAACAGTGAAGGCATGGATCTGTGTCCCGTAGTCAGACGGCACGAAGAAACTTGCTATTGCAAAAGATTTACCGAGAATTAATACGAAAAAGCGACGCCAAAAATGATCCAACCAACTCATGGAGGTTTCTCATGAGATGAGCCGCGTAAGTTACGAAACCGTGAGCGTGAGCGTGAAGACAATCCTCTTTATTGTGCAAGAATCCCGTACAGTTGATTGGACTTGTCGTGAAGTACCTCTTTGCGGGAAGAAAGTTCTTTTCGACTTATTGGACTCATCTCTCTAGACTACTACTCCAGCAAGTTCACATCACTTATCACGAGAACCTTTTGGGCCGCGGCCTACTTTATGCGATTAGAGCCAATTTGATTGGAGAGATATTTCTCCACCCAATTAACTAGATCCGGCCCAACAGGAACCCAAGAGGCCTTGCTAAAGTAGATTTTCCCATGGGCTTTCCAAAATTTCAGTAAGAAACTCAGCGGGACCCGGCTACCTAAATAAATATCATAATGGGCCTTTGCCTGAATGTCTTCTCAGCATGAGTGATCGAGTTGACTGATTTGAGTTACCTATTGGGCTTCAATCAAATGTTTAAGTAGTGTTTTCTTTCCCAAAACCACAATCAGATTCTGTGCAGTCTGGCAGCACTACACATGGCAAGCTAATCAGCCATCAGACACTCTTCTATGTTTGCCCAAAAATAAATCTCCGAGAAATAGTGCAGGACTCATTGCACCTACTACACCTACTTAAATTGGTTTTGATATGATTTTGGGAGAATTGAACCCTTGAATTTGATTTAATTGGTAGAAAAACTAAAATTGTCTTCACTACGTGATATGGGTGAGTGTCTGAGTTAGGGCGGAAAAATCGGAATGCGGTCCGGTTTTTCGGACTGCATTCCGGTCCTCTTAAAATAGAGGACCGGACCGGACCACTTATAAGTGGTCCGGTCCGGTCCGGTTTCACTAAATGCGGTCCGGTCCGGACCACTTAAGTGGTTCGGACCGGTTTTAATTTTTTTCAATTTTTTAAATTTTTTAAATTTTTTCAAAAAAAAAATTAGGTTAATTTCAAATGGGAAGTGTATATAAAAATGTTAAGTTTTAGTTTAGATTAAAATTAAACGTTTTATGTTTATAATTTGTATTAAAAATAATAAAAAATATATTTTTTATTTTTTTAATAAATGCGGTCCGGTCCGGTCCGGACCGCATTTATTAAAAATGAGGACCGGAGCGCATTTTAAGAAAAAAGGACCGGACCGGACCGGAAATCCGGACCGATTGTCCGATCCGGTCCGGTCCTGTTCACCCCTAGTCTGAGTGATGCTTTCTCCGAAAGTAAGATTATTTATTATTTATTTTTATTTTTTTAAAAGGAAGATATTTCCAAAATTTATTAAAAATCTTAACTTATTGCATAGGAATATAAGTACTTACATTCAAAACTAGACATGACTCTCGAAATTAAACAAAATAAAATACCCAAAAGTACCAAAAAATAAAATAAAAAACCAACACCAAAGACAACAGACTAATCTAATATTAGCAAAACCTAACTTATCCACACGAAGAATACCTCTCATATCATACGACAAAACATCAAGACTCACTTAATGAAGCGGCTAACCGCCAACAGAACCTGATAAAACCTCACTGCCACTAAAGTTAGCATCCTTTCTTAAAGCCCATTCCTTAACTTCCTAAAGTTTCTTCCTTAATTAATAAATCTACCTTCATCTTACCTTCAAACAAGAACATTTACTTAATCTACAAAAACAAAAACAAAACAGCATTTACTTACTAGGCGTGTTTGCTCAGAAGATCCAATAACTGGCAACAGAGGTAGAGGTTAGGGCTGTACTTCCTCAGCCCAATAGACCGCAAAATGCATCTGGGCAGTAAAATATTGAGCGGCACGTAGAGTCACAACCACCGCTATAACATTATTCTCCACCTGTCTAGGTGCAGGTGACACGTCCAGGTACACAAGAAGCCGCCAATAGCAGAAAGAAAAGCATTGGTATAAATCTTCATGCAACTTATTTATACAGCCTAAAAGTCCACAGTGGAGTTTACTGATGCAGAGTACCACCTGTCAATGGTTTAGCCTTCGTGAAGTACTCATTTGGACACGTGTCACAGGTGTTGAAGCTTCAGAACAGATGGTGGTTTTCGGGGACGGCAGAGGAGCTGGTAACGTTGCCGTAAAACTATGTACGTGTCGCTTTTCGGGGTTGTCTTTGCCGCAAGATTGGTCATGTAAAAGGAGTCGCTCAGCTTATCTTCCACAACTTTGTTGAACGGCTAAAGAATTGTTGGTTCTGCGAGATTTGGAGTGGTTTTTTCATCAGTTTCTCGTAGTAGTAGAGTACGTTTACTCCACTGTTGTTTTGAAGAAAGAAGCAAAGCGTTGAAAGATCATGAAGGTGTGTTCTCCTCTTTCTACTTTCAAGGAGTACAAGACTGTTCTGTTTTCTTCTAGTCCCCATTATCCCATATGACAGTATTTTACTTTTAATCCATACTCTTTCAATTGTGCTTGTTCATTGAACGGTAACTTGCTTGCAGCTTACAAAAATATGGCTTTGCAAGAAGCGAACCTGCTACTTTTCTTTCTATCTCATTATAATTTGCTTCCCATGACATGACTTGAGCTCTCTCCATCTATCTGATTGAATGATTTAATCTGCTTAAGAGCCTTAAAGGGTGAACTGCCATGTAATATACAAGGGTTGAAAAACTGGGAAAAAAAACAATGGTTCGGAAGGAGGGGAGTTTTCTTAAATGGCGTATGGTGGTTTTTCGAAAAGGTTCACGAGACAAGGTCTCATTCTCGCGCGTCTCCCGGTGGAAGAGAAGGTGCAGACAAGGAAGCAGAAGGCAGAAAAGGCTGAACATGAAGCAGAGCATTCTCCAAAGAAGACCAAGCCTGAAAAAAAAATTTAATGTAATTTTTTTGTTTTTGCTTTCTTTATAAATTAACCAAATCCGACACCCATTAAGTTCAGGCCAAATAGACTTAATGGGTATCGGATCTAAAATATTTTTTTCAATACATTGATTTTGTTCTTAGTGTTACATAATAATTAAGGCAAATATACAGTTATTATAATTTTTTGTTTTGCATCGATTACAAGTTCTTCAATCGAGGGGTAACTTCCTCCCATTTTACTAAATTTATGTTAGTAAAAAATTATTTACTCTTTGCTCCTATTTTTTCACAATCAATACCACTTCATTTTTTTTCTCCCTATGTTGATTTGTTTCTTCATTTTTATTAAAGACCTCAAAAAATGATGTGTTTGTTTAGGATCCTTGTATAGGCCGAAACAAAGTTCTGACCACTTTTGGGATATGTTTATCTAATGAACTCTTTTACTAAATCTTGCTTATCCTGAAAATTTTGTTTTTATTATTCATAGCACGGTTTGTCATCAATTGTTGCTCTCTGTGTGGAAGTTGCTTTGGAGAATGTGAATATCTTTCAATTCCAAATTCATAGAACCTAGAGAAAGTAAATTACAAATGCATCCCAGTAACCTTTTGTCAAAAGCAAAAATGAGAAAAAAAGAGAGACTCCACTCTCTAGGTAGTAACAAAAAAATGTAAGAAAGACAACCTCTATTGACATAAAGATCTCAACCATCATAATTATCTGTAATTTGTTCTAAAGTTTTAAAATTAGTAGGGAATTAACTTAGATTAAATCATAAAGAGTGATTGGCGTAATAATATGAGAGATAAATGGATGAATGATTGCATGTTAGTGTACATCGAGCAATAAGTTTTTAAAACTATTGAGAACGAAGTCATTTTGCAACTTTTTCGGAAGATGTAAACTCGTATGATCCAATTATCACCTCTCAGTCGCAGTACATATTACGGTACATGTATTCCAATATTTTTAATGCTTTTTGTCCTAAATTTTCGACATTGTACCTCTAAGAGGCTGTTCGGTTTGAATGTTTTTTGAGAATTTTTTGTGTTTTGAGAATTTTTAGGTGATGTTAACTTTATTGGTATGCGTGTTTTAATTATTTTTATGTAATGTTAAGAATGATGTTTGGTTGTAGAATATTTTGTATTCTGAGAATTCAAAAAAATTCTGAGAATATTTGTATACCTAACAGCCCCTAAGATAATATTTTGCATTATGAAAGAATTTTTTTTTATCATTTCATCTGTAAAGATCCTTACGAATTTTGATCTGTTACCCCCTGCCTGAAAATGACAATCGCCAGACAAACCGGAAAGCTGCAGAAGAGATACTTGCGGTGTTTGAAGAATTCTGTAAAGGCATTAGAGAGAATCCATCCAACAAATGCGGGAAATACTGGAAGCCAACGGCCAAGATTCCTCTGGCCCCCTGATAGTGATATTATAGCATGGAATTGCCACCCTCTAGGTTTTAGCCGGCCAAACAGTTGCCACCCTCTAGTTTCTATCTGTCCAAGCAACTTCATCTGCTCCTTTCTGAACTTCCTATTTGCAGACCACTTTCCACCTCACCAACCCAAGCCAAACCTGCAGTTCAGAAAAAGGATTCAAACATACCAAAAAATTAATAAAGCCTTAACACTGTCTGAGAGGAATCAAATAACGAAAAACACCACTGAAAACTAAAACGGCATGCTGCTTAAAAGTCTGACTAAAGAATAATGTTTTCTCGCCATCTTGACGCCAAACAAATTAGATGCCGACCATAATAGAGATTATTCTATAGACTAAAGATAATAGGCAATTTGCAAGAAGGAAGAGAGAATTTCGACCCAAGAATTCAGAAAATACTCTGGATTTAATTAAATTCTTAATATTTGAGAATGACTCAAGATAACCCACAAGCCGAGTTAAAATAGTTGAAAATCGACTCTTAATAGAATTTTACCAAAAATAGCAAAACCCTAAAAGTCTTACCAAAACAAAATACGGAAAGAAATCAAACGATTGCCTAAAATCTGGCATAATTCGGGTTCAGAATTATTTCCTAATTGACAAACAGGAAATTACCATAAATAGCAAAAAGTAACTAAAAATAGATATTCGAAAAAGAAAACAGCGGATTTAGGGGTCGGTGACTCGGATTAGGGCTGTACAATGCCACCGGGAAATTCCGGTGGCACCGGCACCGGCACCGGGTTTCCGGTTTTTGGTCTAACCGGTGCCGGTGTAGGTTTGATTTTTTGAAAAAACCGGCAGTTCCCGGTTTAACCGGCACCGGGTTTCCCGGTGTAGGTTTAAACCGGGATTTTTTTATAGTTTTTTTTATTTTAATTTATACTCAATAGTTTAAACTTTAGTTTTACCTCAAGACATAATATTCTAGAAGCATGACAAGGTTTACTCAATAGTTTAATTTCACTTGAATATTTGAGATTTGTTGTTGGTTTTGTCTAATCAAATGCTTACATTCAAGTTACCAAGAAGCTTGCTAGGTGAATGAACTAGTTATTTAGAATTTTGGTAGAAAAATTACAAATTTATTGTATTTAAAAGGGTATATATGAAGGCATTGGAATCATAATTAAAGAGTTTAATGTCAAACTTTGGTAAGTACATCGCATAATATAAGTCAAGAGGTCGAGATTCTACCACAAAAAATTTTAAATCAATGTATTAGTTTAAGAGTTTTTATGAAATATTAACAAATTGTCTAAATTTTAAAATTGGCAAATCACTATTAAATTTATACCATGCTTGCAAAATCAGTCATTCAATTACATTTTAGTTCAAATTTCTAATACATTTTAGTTCAAAAATTCATGTAGAGTCATCACGTTTGACCAGCGCTCGAGCGCCCTTTGAAAAAATTCAGACAGAGTCATCACGTTTGACTAACGTTAGACAAGCGCTCGAGCGCTCAGTGCAAATTTCAGACAGAAACATAATCGCTCGACGAGCGTTTGACCCGCGCTCGAGCTCCTTAAAAATTGCCGAATTTTTTTTATTTTCCTTGTGAAACCAAGGGAAACCCTATTAGGTTTTGAACATGTTTTAAAATTGTTATTGATTTGTTAATTAGAGGGAAAACACATATTCTCTCATCTAAGTGTTGTTAGGGTCTAAACTGGATTTTTCAAAAGATAATAGTTTCTATTTACAGTGACGTCTCTATTACTTTGGACTTTAAATTCTCATCTTATCTTTTAAGATGATCTTTAATTTTATTGATTTTGGAATTTGGATTTCATTAGTTTAGATTTTATTGATATGTGATTAATGGACCAAAAGAAAAAAGAAAAAATACATTGGGCCAAGTACGTAAAATGCTAAAAAAATGGCTCAATGTTAATGTAGGATAACCGGAAACCGCCACCGATAAACCGCCACCGCTAAGGGCCGGTTTTTGCCCTTAACGGTGTAGGTGTAGGTGGTAATTTTTTCAAAACCGGCACCTACACCGGAGTTGTACAACCCTAACTCGGATCCCCCTGCGCATCTGTTTTAACCAACCGTGAACTCTTTCAAATAAATGGTACTTTCCTAAATTTGTAAGGTTCCATTTTCGATAAAATTTGACATATAAAACCAGTAATGGAACAGGAACCCAAAAATCCAACTTGGAAATCTCATTTGTCCTCGTGGAAGTCGCCTGTAATAGTGATTAATGTTAGCTGTGTACAGCCAGGAGTTGCTTTTTTTTGGGCCATTAGAGAGTTGCCCTGTTTGCAACGGCAACCTGGAATTCGCGCGCACACGTTATATTTGCTCATGGTTTCTTAGTGGGTGGTCTTCCTGCACCTTCAGAACGAAGGATCCAACAAGGAAACAAGAACCAACCAAAATCCCAGATTCCGTTCTCAACTCTTCTGTTGCACACGTAGTTTATTCTTACACAGAACTCAATTTTATCCTTATGCTGATGTTTGTGCCCAATATATTGGTCATCAATTGAGCTTTCTCCATCTTTGGCATGTATACTTAATAAAGAAGTATCAGGATCCAAGTCGCCGGCCTCGAAGAAATGTAGCCATCTTGGCCAAACCTTTTACGGGAATTATGATTTGTCTAACAAGCCGTCTTTCTCGAACACACGTATGTCAGACATCCAACTGCTACTGATAACGAAATGGCTTGCTCTCATGATTAATCCCATGTAGCACGCAGTGAGTTCAAAGATGGATTATTTAATTGTTGTCATGGTGAATGCAGGACTACAGGAGAAAAGAAATCGAAAAACTTGAAGGGAAAGTTTCGAACTCTGTCATTGGTAACATCGCAGTCTAAGGAAATTTTAAACTGCCAACTGCTATGAGGGGCACATGCTAATGTCTTGCGCTGGCATTCATTGTAACGACCATTGCAGGAGTGACTTGTCTGGTTACGTCGCCTGATGAGAGAGAGCGTGGTGGATCAACTAAGCTTGCGGATGAATTGTGAGTTCACAGGCATTTTTTAGGACTATAACACGTCTTTCTTGGCGAGCTGTAGATGTCGCTATAGGTGTACAAGCTCATGCAATTGCATGATCTTCACAAGACAGGGAGAGTCATTGGAGATTAGCTCTTCTTGCAATCGGTTTTAAAGACGACAAATATCAATTGTGATTGGGATCTTTTGCAGGGAGGGAGGCATACCTGTAGTAAGCGAAGCTTGGTTGGTAGATAGCATTAAGAAAAAAGAATCCCTGCCCCTCGAAGCTTATGATATCGCTAGTGATCTTGTAGTGGAAGGAAAAGGAATTCCTTGGGACAAACAAGATCCTAGTGAGGAGGCACTCGAATCGCTCATGACAGAAGTATGTCCTCTTCGACTACTATTCTCAGCAGCAGAACCCAAGAGGACACTTACTAGTGATGTTCTTTTAATAACTCGCTCTCTGGCTGCAGTTAAAGATTTTCGGCAAGATAGGAGTACATAAGGACAGTATATTGCAGAAAGAAGGTGGAGAGATCTTTGAAAGAGATGGGATAGTGTACAACTGCGCCTTTTCTCTCTGCAACTTGGGGCGAGGACTGAACGAGTAAGGCCGAAATCCTTCCACACTCTGCTTTGAGCTGCTTTGACTCGACCTTTTTTTGACTTTGTATTTGAGTATTTGAATTTACTTGGTGCGGCTATTGTGTCTTGAAACTGATCACGGTACCAGATTCTGGATTGCATCATCTGTATTATAAGAAAGGGAGGGTGGGTGATGATCCAAATGCGGAGGATAGCCTTGAAGAGTAAGAAACCGATGAGGCTGTGAAAGAGTTTGTGAGGATATTTGAGGAAGTAACTGGCAATGAATTTGAGCCCTGGGAAAGAGAGAAGAAGTTTCGAAAGAAGCCACTGAAGTTCTACCCTGTTGACATGGTACTATTGCTTGTTTTCTTTTTTAAAACCCGGGCAAAAATGTGAAGGTTGCTATTCCTAATGGCTAAATAAGTTTCTTTATCTTTGGACAGGATGATGGAGTTGAAGTGAGCCATGGAGCTCTTCGTCTTAGGCAGCTAGGAGCTGCAGTCGCAGACTGCAAACTTGACCCTTCCGTTGCCAATTTCATGAAAGTTTTATGCAGTCAGGGGACATACAGGTATAATTTATCTATAATAGTTCCATTTTCAGTGACCATTTGGAACATGATAATTTTACTTCTTTCACTTAGGTCCGCCTTGATGGAGATGGGGTATGATCCCCCTGATATACCCATAGGAATGGCGACTACTTTCCACTTGAAAAAATGTACGAAACCTGTATTTCTTTCTTTCTCTTTCTTCTATGCTAGAAGAAATGGGCTAACAGAGAAATATCATCATCAGGTGAGGAGGTTCTCCTAGAGTACATCGAAAAAGTAAAATCAATAAAGGAGACGGGAAAGAAGGCGGAGGCTGTGAGGTCAGATTACAGCCAAAGATGGTTCACTCTGATGCAGTCTACTAGGCCTTTCATCCTGAAGGAATTCCAAGAAATTGCAGATCATGTAAGGGAAACTGAAGTGTTTGCAATTCCTGTACATCAATATTCTTGAAGAATTTTTGACTCTCACCTGCCCAAATGATCAGGCTGCAGCTGCACTAGAGAGTATCCGAGACATAAATCCTTGATGATCCATTGTCTGATCGATATGAGAAACTCGGATGCTCTGTCTCCCCCTTAGATAAAAAATCTGAGGGAATACCAGATGATCACAAAGTATCTGGAGAGAACTTACGAACCTGTCGTAGTCAGAGCTATCGTAAGTTATCTGAACATGGTGGAATTTTCTTGCTGGTAACTAATTTTCCATGGAATACACTATTCTAAGCGTCTTTTCTTCCTAACTTCTATGCATTCTAGGAATATGATGTAACCGTTGAGTGCATTTTTGAGGTAGAATCGAATGCCATGCCTTCTTATGATGAAATAAAGAAGTTGCCAAACAAAGTCCTTTTATGGTGTGGTAAGAAGGTCATTCTGGTATTGTTCTTCAGTGTTCTTTCTTTTGTTTGTTTGCGGGATCATGACTTTCTATGTTGTGTGCTCAAAACGCTTTACTACAGGCACACGCAGCTCGAATCTGATGAGGCACTTGCATCAAGGGTTCTTGTCAAAGATATGCCATCTCCCTGTCCCGGGTTATATGGTAGTACACTAATCAATTAAATCGCATGCATTCCCGTTATATTCTCATCTAGCTTCTTATACCTAGTCTGTTGCAACAATTCTATGTGGTCTCTGTCATAAAGTTTGGCAGGGCAATCGTCTGTTCAGATGCTTCAGCCGAAGCTTCTAGATACGGGTTTACTGCTGTAGACAGACCGGAGGGGTTCTTGGTCCTTTCAATTGCCTCTCTAGGAGATAATGTTCTAGAAGTAAAGAAAGTACCTCAGGTTTGTGAACTTTTCTCAAATCCTTTTCGGATGATGGGTCGACACAGTTGCCTTAAAATGTTTCTGCTAGAACTCGATGGGGCAGGATACGAAGTCCTTGGAAGAGAAGAAGATTGGGGTGAAGGGATTGGGTCGAAAGAAACCCGATGAATCAGAACACTTCCTTTGGAAAGACAATATCAAAGTTCCCTGCGGTCACTTGGTTCCCTCAGATTACAAAGAAAGCCCACTTGAATACAACGAGTACGCTGTTTACGATCCTAAACTGGTATGAAATTAAGCAACCGTCATAAGACTATTAGCTAGGCTTTGGTCGATTTGAGACCAAAATTCGTTGAGGCTTTAACTGGTCATACAATTGCTGCATGTTGTGTCAGGCGAGCATGCAGTTTGCGGTGCAGGTGCGGTATGCAGTTTGCCGAGGAGCCATGAAGATCAAGTAGAAGAAATTTTTGGTTCTGTACAAGTGCTTTTTGTCTCTTCAGTTTAGCCAACTTTTGCTGGTGATGAAACTTTTTTGAAGGGGGGATGGTGGTTTTGTAAGGTCCGTGTATATATATAGCCCTTTTTTTCCTTTTCATTTTTTCTTTCTCCTTTCCCTTCCTTTTCTGGATAGGTCCGTGTATTATGTATAGCCTTGGTTAGTGTATGTTGATGATCCTTTGTATATATATAAACTTCCTTTAACCCTCCCTCCTTGATGGATAAAGTATATCTATAATAATTATTAGGCATGTGGTATGATACATGATCATATATAAATACGATCGTGTCTGACACAGTGATTTTGCAAGCATAGTCAATTTTAGAAATTTACGCAGTTGTTTAAAATCGCATTGATTTGTAATGCTAAGGGTCCTGATTTGTAAGGGTCAATGGTTATTTAAAAAAATATATTTTTAAGAAAATGTTTTTTTGATATTTAACACGTATTTATATAAAAAAAAAGTTTAATTACTATACAAGACCTTTTAGTTTTTGAATTAAGTTTTTGAGACAAATTGATCCTCATATAATTGTCGTTAGTTAACGAACAGAATGATGTTCACATGAATTTTAAATGTTATTTCAGTGTCAATTGTAGGTGGCATGACATAATTTTTTTTTTTTCAAAATTTTAATATTTTAGTCCCTGATTTCAAGGTGAAGGTCTTGAGCTATACCTTTTGAGATAAAATTGGTCCAATTGCGATTAACAATTATTGGAGAAGTGTCAACCTGGCTTGGAAAGAGAATAATATAATACTATCATATGGAACCTTCAAATTTAATTTTTATTTAAAAAATATTACTTTTATTTTTAATAATTTTGGAGGCGCATTTTGGTTATTTTGCATGTGGTTTAACTGAGAAATCAAATGGAAGATAAGAATTTTTTTAAAAAAAAACATATGGGATGAAATAAAATATTTTGAAACTTGAGGGAGGCTTATTGATTTTTATTTTTGCCAATAGATATAGTGCCTACTATAATGTTCCTAAAAAAATTGGTTTACAAAAAATTTGAGCTTAGTAAAAAAATAAAAGTAATATTAAAAAATTTGATTTTTATTTTTTTATTCAAAAAATATTACTTTTATTTTTAATAATTTGTCTTGGAAGGGTATTTTGGTTATTTTCTTAAACATAATGTAATAACCAAACACCGAAAATTAGAATACTTTACTTAAACATAATGTATTCAAAAATTCTTTACAAAGAAAAGTATTTTACAGCGAAATAAACGGCCTTTATTTTGTTTTTTGAAAAATAGTAGGGTCCCTCGTGAGGCAAAGCTATGCATATTTGTATGTATAGTGGAGTGGATATAACTCATAGCTTAGTGGGATAATTTTCTAGTCGAAGAAGAGAAGTAGTATGCTTATAAGCTTTGATGATTACTTTTGCCAGAAGGAAGGAAAAGGAAAGGATTAATTAGCTCATTTTGAGAAGTAAGTGCCAGAATTTCTACAGGCAAAAGCTCTCGTAAAGATGGTTGAATGGCTTCCAACCAATGCAACTTTGGGGGGAAAGAAAGGTACGAAGATTGCATGAAGAACAAAGTAGACCACTTTATAGATTGTGTTTGAGATTCAGTGGGTCCCTGAAAGTCAAATATCTGAAAGTCAAACAAATGAAAGAAAGGTTAAGGAATTATCTTTGAAGGGTGGAGCAATGATTTGATCAACAACTATCAAAATTGAGAGTTTTTTACCATTTGGTCACAGCGGAATGGAAACAAATTAGCTTTTTCATGCTTCCACGCAGATTATCATGCTTTTCAATCTTGTCTTTCTTTCTGTTCTTTTCTTTGTTTTTTTTTTTTTTGTTTTGGGTTTTTCCTCTTCTTTAAAGTGGGATGCTTTTGGGGGGCACGATGTCTGCAATTATCAAAAGATGACAAGCGCTTAACCTAAAAAAGAAAGAAGCCAACTGCTTCTTCACATGTTTCTTTGCTAAGTCACGACATGTTAAACGAGGTGGAAACAAATTAGCGCACCAATTTACTCGTTGGCTGCTACTAAGCTTTTGTTTAGGAGTTGTTTTGAACACTTTTGTAATGTGCTTTTTTTTGTGTGCTTTTGAGGACAGAGAGTATGCAATTTTGAAGATTTTGCCGTTTAGTCTGAACTATCGTTATTGGATTCAAAGCTTGGACTGGCTTAGTTTTTTTGCATCATCGAACGGAATGTCTCTCTTCTGCCAAACTTTCCTTTTCTCTAATTACCCAAAAAAAAAACACTTTCCTTATGTCTCTCAAAATATACCACTTTTGCCGTCCCGGTGGGTCTTTTCCAACCCCTTGTTGGTTTTTTCGCCTCTCTTGTGCACTTTGCTGTGTCCAGATCGTTGACTTAAATTATTAGCCCCCAACCCTGCCCATCTAGCACTCTTAAGACTTGGCTGAATCAAAACGGTGGGAATATCCAATCAGCAGGATAAGAAGAAACAGGGAACAAACACAAATAGATGAAGGAAAATGCTGGAGGTTTACCAGTTTCACTTCTAATTGGCAAGAAGATACTTTAATATACTCAGATAAGAGAATTTTCAAACTTATGTCATAGAAATTAATTGCCTTCAATTCAAATCCATATTTGAAAATTCTGGAGTTTCTTTGAATTCTTCTTCTAAATCCAACTTAGAGCTACGCGAAGTACAGCCTGCCATGAATACAGAGCATTCTTATTTCTTAATTTGAAGGATTTTCTCATGTAGGGAACCCTACCAAATAGATAGATGGAACTCCAGCTTTTAAGTCAAATGAAAAGCAAGTTGCTGGATATGAAAATGAATAGCTTCCTCTTCATGGCAATCGATTTCAAAATAATCGTATTCCACTATAAAAGTAAACCATATTTGCTGTAGACAAAGTAATTGGCAGCCATCCATATGACAACTAAGTGTTTTCTGAAGTATTCAATTCGAGAAAATTCAGTACCAGATATTAAAATCATACGAGGAATCAACTGTTTGAAACTCAGCAAGCATTTAACTTCAAAAGTGAAAAACTTAACAGTAACAAGCACGTTGAAGGTGATTGATGTACTATCCTTTCATATGACTATGTCCAATGAGACAAAAATTGTTGTCCAGAAAAGTTCTCATACGAACAGGGAATTGATGGAACTTTTCTGGCTCAAAAGTTGAAGAATCAGAGAGAAACAAACACAGTCCCAACAAAAGCAAGAACAAGTGTGAACCCAACTCTTGAATCATATTTCGAGATTCCCAATTTTACATGTTTAGTATCACCCAAACTACCTTTGATAGTACAGAGCCAGAATATGCAACAGTAATGGTCAAACAATTTGTCCCTCTGACTTTCTAATAGGTGAAAAAGCACTTCCTTCTTCTACAACAAAAATACAATCAATGCAAAGCTGACAAAAAAATCAACCAATTTCAATCCAACAAAATTAACGACCGAGAACATCATTGGTATAATACTGTAGGAGGAAACTTGAACTTGCCGGAAATGAAGGGTATTTCCCATGGCTTCTCCATCACATCTCTATAGAAGGCATACTCTGCCTCATAGTCATGGATTCCAAGCTCTTCCTTCTGATTGGTATGGTAGTGATGCTTAGCCGAGGTCGATTTCCCAAACCCAAAAATACTAACTTTGTCGCAGACTCCCAAAGCCAGCATCACAGCCTGCATACCAGACGAGTAATGGAAATTGGCGCCATCATGAGCAGCCCCCCATTCTTCCAATGACTTCCCCGTCTCCTCAGAAAACCGTTTCAACGAGTAATACTTGACAATCCTTGAACACAAGACGTCGAACCGCGGATCCGTCCCGAGCAAAGGCGCCTTGTGGGACGAATTGCAGAGGTTATAGTCCAAGATATGCACCGGCTGGCAAATGTATAGGAGAATCGGCACTCTGACCCCGTATGGGTGGCAAAAACACCCGTGCCTCCTGGTGCAAAAGTGTAGAATGTTACTATTTACAAAGGAAAGATTGGTCTTTGACCCTACTTTGCGCTCGAAACCCCCGATTCTGGCGTTGTTCAACCTTATTACAAACTCATGGCTGTCAATCAGCTCCCCAGAATCACTCTTCAGCAAAATCCCACTGTTCCCCACAACCGCACACGACGAGTACCGTTGATTTGTACCCACCAATCCGTTGTGTCTGTCAATGGGATGCTTAACTTGTCTTGTCAAGTCCGACATAATGTCCGGGTCGAATAACGATTTCTTTCGAGCCCACTCGTGCAATCCTCGCCGGAAATCCAACCAATGACGATAAATCTGCGGCGATCGCAGCGATAAGGGCAGTCCATTGGAGGAACTGGCTCGGATATCGTGGGTATTGAACCTTCGCCAAGTGGCGAAGGTCCTGTACCGTCCCTGGCTACCGAAGTTGCCATCCAACAATTGCTCTATCTCCTGCTTCTCTCGTGCTTCACTTATCTCAATCGCTGCGTATTGGAGCAGCGCGGAGTTGAACACTGGTGCCGGTGCCGGCACCGGCGTATGAGCCAATACATTCATGAGGTCAAGCTCGATAGTACCCGAGTCCACAGCGTGCCGTATAAAGGCGCGGAAACTAACAGTGGCCGTGAACACGATGAGCAGAAGAATGCTGAAGAGAGGCCGGACCGACCGTTTCATTGGCGGAACGAAATCGCCGGGCCGGTCGGCCGGCAAAGCTAGAGACACCCACAAGTTCTGGGGTGTATGGGTCTTGAGGGTACGCGTGGGATCAGATCCATCCACGCTTCCAAGAAATTTGGGCATCCGAAGAGAGAGAACGAGACAGATATGGATCTCGGGGTGGAGTTCCTGAGGGAATGGATCATGAAAGGCAAAAAAAAAAAAAAAAGGAAAACGAAAGTGAGGGCTTAGGTTAAGATGTGGGGTTTTCAAGATTGTTCAGAGAGATTGAGCTAAATTTCAGAGTATGGACTAGCTCAAGCGGCAGTGAGAGCAAATGGGTAGGTGGAGAACAGATCTTGGACAGTAAAAAGAGAGAACTAAGGAATCTGAAAGTGGGCTATAAAATTAAAAAAAGAAATAAATTTGAGACTCTCGGATTTGGTTGAGAAATGGGAATTTCATGGTCGTTTCTACAATGCTCTGAACAGAGACAGAGACGGACACCAAAACAGAGTGGTTCAGAGGTTCAAAGGGTGAGGACTTGCAAAGAAATGTACATTGGGATGCATGATCGAATTGAAAAAGCTCAATGAGGAGGATGTGATTTGAGAATCGGTAAATTTTATATCTATTTCTGTCCTCTCCCTTCTTTCAGAATGAACGATACCAGCAGGCAGCAGGTCAAGTAGGAGTGGGAGCCAAAAAGAGTAAAGTGGAAAGGCCACCCCAACTCAAAGACACAGATTGGATGGTGGAGGCGGGGTGAGAAACACGCCCAAAAATATATAGGACTCGGAGAAAGTTGAACTTGTGCTCTTGGTATGGTGCATTTGGATAAAAATACTCTATACTACGAGTTTTTAGCCAAAATACCCGCCCCCCCCCCCCACCTTTCATTCCTGCGGGTTAAATTGAGGGAGAAAAGGGTGGATTTCTGTCCAAAACTTTATAATGTTAATATTAAATAGTGGCATGTCTAAAACTTTACAAGGACAACATTAGATAGTATCGGAAGTAATCTGTTATATGTCATTCTTTAAAAGTATAAGTACATTTTACACCTTCTAACAATGAGATATTGACCCTTTTGCACTCCAATATATTATGTTTGTCACATTGTGTCCTCTTTAAAATTTTTAGTTAATTTGGATCGATAAATGATTTTTGGTGTGTAGAATAATAATTTTATCCCCTTAATTTTTTTGACCGTGACCATTTTATTAGGATAAAATTATAATTTTAAAGTTAAAAAAAAATTCCATACAAATTGATAAAAAGTTTTAACGAAAGATACAGTTTTCTGAAAATCGTTAATTAGTGAATGTAATATAATAAAAATAATAAATTGTGGTATAAAAAGTGAGCAAAAGTGTATATAATCCTTTTTTGATTTACGATCAAGATATTGCAGTATCCCGCTACATCTTTTTTATTAGAAAAAAAATCAAAGCAAGCTTTTGTTATAATTATAATGGTTATTTTTCAAGCCAAAACCACCTTTTAAAGGTGTGGAACCTACTAGGTGGGGTGTGGTTTCTTGGAGATTAGGATGCGTTGGGACTTACCTAAAGAGGTAACATTTGGTGCGGGTGGGACATGGGACTTGGAAGTAGATAGAGGACTCTACTTTGTTTCTTTGTTTAGAAAATAAATAAATAGAGGGACTCTACCCTAGAGTGACCTTTTCCCGTGGTGGGGTCTATATGGGGACGGTTTGTGCTTTGGTTTCCGCGTGGGGCGTAGATAAGATCTTTGATTGTCTTTACTCTTCAGCTGAGAGGAATCGGGAGATTCAAGCAATCCCTATTGATGTCGTAAGGATGATGCTCGTCTCAATCATTTAGCAAAGTTTAAATAGATACGTTCCTTTGTTAAGATCTTTGTGTCATTTCAAGCAACGTATAAAAGTAATTAGAAAAATTAAAGATTCTGCTAAAGAATTCTTATAAAAGATTATAGCTTTTTTTGGGGTTTTTTTATCTATAAATTCTATACAGTATAGAAAGATAAACATATTTTGCATTTTTCGATTACGAGGTTTTTAATGCTTTTTATTTTAAATGATTGTTTTTGTCACGTTACATCTGTAAATTATTAATTTCAAACACTTTACACACTATTAAAAATTTTGAATAGGACGGAGCCTGTATTTCGTTTTTTAAACATAGTGGTGCTTTCCCCATTAAAAGTTAGCATACTAACAGAAACAGGATCTATGATAGACTTTTGATCTCAAAAATGGATATCTTGATTCTTAACTAATATCTATATTCCATTAATTGATTAATTTTTGGTGCACAAAAAGATGTATGAAAAATTGGACCACATGAATGTTCCGTTCAAAGTTATACTTAGTAATTGATTTGTTAAAAAGTAATACTACAAGAATTGTAGAAGTAATTTTTTTTTACGCGTGAAGTGACAATGTTACCCCATAATTTGTTTGACGGTAACATTTTTGTTAGAGTAAAATTGTCATTTTTAAAATAAAAAAAATTCAATTTCGATTGAAATTATGAGAATATTTTAATAGAAAGAATAAAATATCTAAATCAATAGCTGTATTATTCTTGCAATGCAGTCACCAATTTATCAGATGCTATAGCATACCTTTTGGCTGATTGTTTCTTTTGAGTGCAAGTTGGGTTAAGAGCTGAAAGGTTGGGCTGACTGGAAAGTGGTTGTATGGTTAAGGGAGACTTTCTGGTGAGACCAATTAATTATGATAATAAAACCTTCAACATATTACATACAATATTTTATATCCAATATATTAATGATGGGTTAAGTGGGAACATCCATCCTTAAATAGATCCCAACCTGATTTTTAAGTCAACCTTGGAATCTCCTCCAATACTTGATGGGGAAAAGGCCAGAGGTTAGCTAGAGATTTAGGGGCGTTTGTCTACTGAAATTTTCACCCCTCAAAATTTTCAAACAATCATAAAATAATCTCTTTTTCCTCATTAAAATAACAATATACTATTCAATTAAATCTTCTCTCTCCTCACTTTTCCATAAAATATCTATACTTTTCACAAATTCCAATACCCAAAATTTCCAAAACCCTAAAATTTTCACAAACAAACACCCCCTTAAGATGAGAATATTATTTTTAAGTAGATGCTTAAGATAATATCATTCTATGAAGCGATGGATTCCTTCACGTCTTAGGACACAAAGAAAGAAATTATATGATATTATATATATAAATATTATATTCGAACAAACTCCACTTTCCTGTTGATGGGTGTTAATGCGTCACTTATTTTTGAATTTTTATATATATAGCTTCGTCAATTCTTCCCAGAGAAGTGAGTTAAGGTGTGAAAAAGGAAAATAAATAAATAAACACGCCTTCTCACACACGGTGCGGGGACTTTCACATTTTATTTACTAAATCACAAAGTTTTAGATCTTTTTTTACTAAACCACAGATGTGCAGGGACTTTAACGTTTTTTATTTATATACGACAGTTTATATCCTTCAACATTGGCTACTAATGTTATAACTTTTTCCATCTTCTTTTTCCTTTTTCTTGATCAAATGAAAGGAAAATAACCCATATGCATGGCATGTAAGTTTTTCGCCCACTTAATTTGCATATGTAGAGATCCGATTAAGGATATTCTTATCAATTCATTAAGTATTTAGAAGCATTTTTCGTCATTTGAGATATACATAGACCAATTTTTGTTCAATTTGACGACAAGTTGATAGAGATTATTGTTAGTATTAGAGTAAGTGTTGAAAAGATTCCTAGTTAAAATTAAGTTCAATTGAGTTGTAATCTTGTTATGATTCAAGTTGTAACATGAAGATGATTATCAAAGAGTTGTTGTTGGCCTGGTGCTCAAGCCAAGTTTTCACAGAGAGTTTAGTTTGCCTATGACCTACCTTTAACTTGAGCCAGGTGATCGCAAGTAGTTTTTGATCTTGTCTTGAGCGAACTTATTGATTTTCACATAAAGATGCTTTGTTTGACTGATGCTCGCTTGCTTGAGACAACCTAACACAAAGACTTTAGCTCGACCTTAACTTGAGTAAGAGCTTGTTCGGCATACTTTGTCCACAAAATGTCATTTCCTTGTATAATTGATGTTTTATTTATTTTTTCACTCCTTATTTTGTTGATTTAGTATTTTTCATTTTTCAGATCCAGACTAGATAGATTTTGATAATGTTTAAAAACTATCGAATTAAACTAAATATATTATTATAATATTTATTTTTGTATATTATTTACTTTTTTATAGAAATAAAATTAAAATACTGAAAAAAAATTTAATTTTTTTTACTTTAGAATATATAAGACGCATTTATAGTTGTTAAAAATTGAGTATGCAGACACTAGACATTGTACAGATAATACAAAGTATATATAGACAAGAAAGAATTTGAAAAGACTAAAAGAGGAGAGAACACTTATATTCTCTTTCTTTTTTAAAAAATAAATATATTTTTAACTTTTAGAAATTTTTACTATTCAAGAGATAGAGTTTTAATGAAAATTGTTAATTTTTGAGGATTTAAATTAAATTTTGAATTTTTTTAGTCCTATTAAATGTGTTATTAAAATTGTCAAAATTAAAAATAACATGTTATTATTTAATATTCAAGGCCAAAATTTGTATTTCAAAATTTGAATAGTAATTTTTGATGGAAGGGCCATTTAGTCAAAATGTAAACTGAATTACTAAAATTTAAAAAAATTAAACCTAAGGACTAAAAAATAAAACAACGTAAAACTTAAGAATTAAACTGTCAATTTCTATTACCACATCAGCTTCTGAGTTGTCAGTTGATGTGACCATTCCGTTAGGGAAACAAACGGATCCCTGATGGAAGGACCATTCTGTAAAAAAATGTAAACTCAAGGGCTTTAGAGTTGAAATTTGAAACCCAAGGACTAAAACGTAAAAGGGTGTAAAACCTAAGAACTAAAATGCCAATTTCCCAAAATTTTAATTAAGAATAAACACCTACTCAAAGTTGTACCTTAAAGATTGATTTGTTAAAAATCAATACTGTAAAGATTCTAGGTGGTAATTAAACCCGAAATTAACTTCAAAATGGTAGTGAACCTTAACTTAGGGATAGTGGGTGTGATTTCAAATTCTACGGTCTACTAGCGACTCCTTGATTTAACTTGATACTTGTATTTTAAAGCTGATTCAAGTATCTAAAATTTCTCATTGCGCTTTCAATCTAGTCAATGCATTTTCCAACTTCATCGGATTCATTCTCAAACTAATTCAATCATGAAGAGAATTAATTCTAGATAAAGTACGGAGATTTACCTAGCAAAAGCCTCTCGAGTTGACGGAAAAAGCAATAATTCACATACATTTATACACTGTATTTGAGCTCTTTTCCCACTATTGGTCACCCAACGTGGCTCCACGTTATTGAGGATCCTCCTCCTTCACGTCAACCCACAGTTCATTCCGTCCTTACATGGAGGATTAGATTAGTCAATACAAATTCCAGCTGGAAATAATCAAATGGGTTTCCAGTAGAGTTCTCCATCAGCCCTCTATACAATAATAACTAGATTATTAATCTTCCCGAAAAAAATAAAACCCTTCACCATACAGATGTAAAGTGATCATAATTCGTAATCAATTAAAAAATATGGTGGTTAATCTCACAAATTAGTATTGTATAGGTTTAAATTTCTATATTCTTATTTCGCTTGCGTGGGCAACCAACAATGACGGTGAGCCATATCTTCGAATTATATATGCGTGTAGTACTTCCCAAAAAGTGAAGTCATCATGATCTCTCTTTTGAGGTTGGTTAGCTTAGGAGATGATGCAATCGGCTAATTCTCTTGAAACATCATGTGAGATTATATAGGTTTAATTAGTCCATTCATTTGGGAGGTATTTTTCAATCTCATACTGATTATTAAGGTATGTTTTGTTTTATACTAGTATATGTGGAATTCTTATTGTTCTGAAATCGTTATTTCCTCAACTCGAGTAACTTCATAAATAGAAAAAAAATTTCATGTGATTAATGAAGACACGCCAGCTAACTACCAATAACCACGTGTTCCAATTAATTTTAATTTCACCTCAAATTCTCTACGTGACTAATGAGAGAGTTGTCGTGGAGAATGTCTCCCCTTTATGTTTGAGTTGGTAAACCTGGCATAGATAAATATTTGAGCTAAAAATTAATAGGGACTTGTATATGTGGGATGCTGGATGATTTGACAATTGACCGCAGCATGCTGGGTGATTTGACAATTAGTGGGAATAAGTGGTTATTGAAAATTGATTAATACATGTCCTTGGTAGTCAAGTGAAAACTTTTTTATTTACATGGTCACACAAGTTGACCTAATGACTATTTCAAAAGGAAAAAAAAAACTTGGGACTTATTCAAAACAAAAAATATCTTAAGAACCAGTTTAGAATTACCAGCGGATTAGTGTAGTAATTAAGCTTTATTACAACAACCTTTTTTTAAAGAACAAGTGTAACCTTGATAATATTCACACCTAATAGATCTAACCTAGGTATAAGCAATATTAATCAAATGCTAACAACTCCAAATGCACTTATAAATACTCAAACAGATCAGTTTACTCATAAAACATAAGAACACACGATCTGTCACAATATTCTATAAAATATAACGAAAACAGAGTATATCCTAGTAAACTAAAAAAAACTATGAAATAACTACAGATGACGGTAATCACTTTTTTCAAAATGAAATTGATCAATAATTAATTTATCAACTTAGCAACTAACAAGTTTTTATCAGCAACATACCACCCAACGAATTTTGGACATCCTTTGTACAAAAATCCTCAAATCAAAAGATTTGAACTCTCAACACAAAGAACATGATTGGTTAGAATGATAACAATTTAATCTAATCAAGAACAGTAATAACAATCACGCAATAGTAACACCGAGAATGGTTACGAAAAGAAAACTCCCTAAGAAACGTCCTTGAGGAGTAAACTCTCTGAGCCCATAGGCCGTTCGAATTTATTAATTTTCAATTGATTTATATAGTGATCTATTGATTCAACTAACCTAGCCAATCAACTCACTCTAAATCTTACCCAACCTACCGTAAACCGGATCTGCAACTTGTAGGAACGTAGAACCTCTACATCCACGTGGAAACCTTGATTCCGAATAGCTCTTGATCTCCATGCACAAACATTGTGCAATCAATAAACACATTTAAAACCTCTGAATCTTCACACACTCATACGGTGTTCGGGGGATTAGTAATCATTTCGATAATCTCGTAAAGCTTCTCACATTCAGCAATGGTGGTCTTCACTATGATCATCAAACAAACGGCAAGAATAGAGACAACGAAACTATTCAGTTTTTTTGGATCTTCTCTCTCTTCAATACACTAAGGGTATGTTTGAGGGTGAAAATTTTAGATATTAGGGTTTGAAAAATATTATAAAGTAAAGATATGTTATGGGAGTTGGTGAAAAAGTGAAGAGAGATAAGATTTTTAATAAATATTATAATAATAAAAATTATGTGATAATTTTTTATTATTAAACCTAAATTTTTAGACCCAAATTATTGGAGCTCAAACATACCCTAAAAATGGTGAATCTTTGATGCGTTTCTTCACGATAATAGCTTCTGTGTTAAAGTCTTTCCACGTAGACACAACAAACTCTGTCTAAAACCAATTATTTTAGAACCAGCGAATAAGATAAAAATACCCCTCATTGGTTTTTCGCGTTAAATGTCAATAAATCAGTTACAGATATGGTTGAATGGCTCCCATCCAATGCAAATTGGGGGGGGGGAAGAAAGGTATGGAGATTGCATGAAGAACAAAGTGGAGACTACTTAATTAATAGATTGTGTTTGAGGTTCAGTGGGTACCTGAAAGTCAAATAACTGAAAGTCAAACAAATGAAAGAAAGGAATTATCTTTGAAGGGTGGAGCAATAATTTGATCAACAATTATCATAAATGAGATTTTTTGACCATTTGGTCATAGCGGAATGGAATAGGCCAAATTATTAGTCGTGCATGCAGCCTGAAGGTGGTTGATCATGATAAAGCTTATATCATGCTTCCACGCATGCTTTGCAATCTTGTCTTCCTCTCTGTTCCTTTCTTTGTTTTTTGTTTGTGGGTTTTTCTTCTTCTTTAAAGTGGGATGCTTTTGGGGGAACAATGTCTGCAATTACCAAAAGATGACAAGAACTTAACCTTAAAAAGAAAGAAGCAACAACTTCTTCGCATTAAACATGTTTATTTGCGAAGGGAGGAGATGTCAAACGAGGTGCAAATAAATTAGCACACCAATTAACTCGTTGGGCTGCTAAAACTTTTGATTAAGGACTAATTCTCGTGTTTTGAACACTTTTTTTTATCTCATCTCAGTGTACGTACGAGGATGCGGACTCCTTCCATGATTGTAATGTGTTTTTGAATCATGGAATGTGTTTTTTATGGAATGAGTAGTAGTTGTATGTCTTGATCAAAAAACAGATACACGTTTCTCTTTGATAAACGTCGCGCACAGAAAATGGAAAAAAAACGTTTATTTGTGAGCTTTTGCGGACACAAAGTCTAATTTTGAAGATTTTGCCGCTTAGTCTGAAATTTCGTTACGGGGTTCCAGGCTTGAATTGACTGTACTTATATAGAGAGAAGAAATCTCAACTTAGTTGTTTGCATCAACAAAAATACTCATAGTGCTTAGTTGTCTGCAAACAGAGACACCCACAAATCATGCACTCAAATATAACGGATAAATTTACAACTTACTGAGTGAAATAACTTACACCACAATTTGTACAACCAAAAAAACGTATCCCTGAATTGGAATCCGTCCAGGAAGATATCAACAGTGCTCTTAATCCACAGCTGCAAAACTTTGTGTCATATGATTGTTGCCGAATTTCAAGTGACAATAGTTTTCCAGATGAAACACGACTGAATATAATCCAAAACACAGTCAGGTGCAAATTGAATTGTTAAACACCTACATGAGCCCATTGGAATCCATTCAAGTATCATTTTAGTTTTTACTGAATAAAACATAGGCTCTCTCCTGGACCAGGTTCTTTGTGCAAATTGAACTGTCATTCTTCTGATTCACATGCATACAGTTCTCCATCTTAGAAACACAATTGAAAAAAAAAAAGTATCATAAGACATTAAGGATATGCTCCCTATATTTCTGTTAGCTAAGATAAAACTCTGGAATTGGCTACATTTTCTACACTTGATCTAATAACTATCGAGTTCTTTCACTAGTACAAATAGGTTTCTGTATTATAGCTTATCTGTTGATGTACTGAAACCATAGTGAATTTTAATCAATCAAAGACTAGAGTGCCACTTCACGTACTGGACATCAAGTACCTATGGGCTGACTAAGGATAGTAATTCTAGGCATCAAATCCCGAATGGACAAAAGCACCAATCCATAAACATCTTCTTAGTTCCCCAAGAAGCAATTCTTAGTCGAGTTGCAAGACATTTTCAGAGACAAAGTGGTGTTTTATAGCATAGCTTCGATAATGTCTGAGGAAAGACTTATTGTGACAGATTCTGTCCAAATAGAGAACCAATTAGAACTACCAATATGCACAAAACCAGATCTTAGTGGAGTTGAAGTATAAACTCACAAAAACCAAATTGTATAAGCCACAAAGCAAATCAACGAAACAACATTGCAAGAACGAAAAAGGTGAATAAACCAGACCCAAATCCTAACCTTCCCTCAGACATTGTCGAAGCAGAACAGAAGGTTCCTCTAGTCAAAGCAATGAAATCATTCTCCTCTCTGGCCTAGGGTTTGCGAAAAGGGGGAAAATGCTCACGTGAAAAATAAGTTGGTTTTTACTGCGTGATTTGAGAAGACATAAGCCCATTCTTTAATGAAAATGTGCGTGGAGGAATAAAATATATACAGTCTGTCGTTTAGTCTGATTGAAACAATGAGTTTTGGTTATTTCAGGTGACTTGACAGCTGATTCATAGTAGTTAGAATTGCATGTTAAATTGCTAATGTGGCGTTTTATTCCGTTTGAAATTAGACAGAATATGGACGACAGATCATCACGAGGTTATAGACTAAATGACCATATTGTAAAAAAATGAAACCTAGTGACTAAATAGTTAGCGTGGTATAAACCTAGTGACCATATTGTCAATTTCCTTTTATTTACTAAATCACAAAGTTTTAGATCTTTTTAAACTAAACCACAAATGTGCAGGGACTTTAACATCTTTTATTTATAAACCACAAAGTTTTATATCCTTCAACATTGGCTACTAATTTTAGACCCTTTTCCATCTTTCTTTACTTTTTTTTCAACAAATTAAATAAAAATTAACCCATATGCATGGCATTTCATTTTTTTGCCCACTTAATTTGCATATGTAGAGATCCAATCAAGGACATTCTTATCAATTCATTAAGCTATTTGGAGGCATTATCATCATTTTAAATGTACATAGACTAATTTTCGTCCAATTTGACGAAAAAATGATAGAGATTATTGTTAATGTAAGAGTATGTGTTGAAAAAATTAGGGAAATTGATAAATCGGTCCTTGTGTTTTGACCCATTTTGCATTTTAGTTCTTAGATTTCAAATTTCAAATTTCAAATCTAAGTCCTTAGGTTTCATACTTTTGACGAAATGGTCCTTCCGTTCGACTGCTACATGAAACTGTCGACCGCTCACTTTTAACACATACATCCGGTCGACCGCTTCATGTGCCGTTAAGCATATGGAAGACAGACTGACGGAATGACCATTTCGTCAAAAATATGAAACCTAAGGACTTTTGATTTGAAATTTGAAAGTGAATGACCCATTTGCCAAAGGGGTATAAACCCAAGGACCAAAATACCAATTTTCCAAAAAATTACAAATTAAAAGTAAGTCCAATCGAAGTTGTAATCTTGTTCCGATTCAAGTTGTAACATGAAAATGATGATCAAAGAGTTGTTGTTGGCCTAACACTCAAGCCAAGTGGTCACAGAGAGTTTAGCTTGCATGTGGCTTGCCTTTAACTTGAGTCAGATGATCGCAAGAAGTTTGGCTTCGTCTTTGTTTGATCTTGGCTCGAGCGAACTTATTGATTTTTTCATAAAGATGCTTCGTTTGACTCTCACTTGGTTTTTCGAGACAACTTGCCACCAAGACTTTAGCTTGACCTTAACTTAGAGTGAGATTTTGCCAATTTTTAGAAATCTTATCTTTTCATAATCCTACTTGCTCTCAAACTCTAGATATCCATTATTTATTTTGTAATGTTGACATCAAACCTAGGAAGACGGAATTGAACATTCTATGAACATCTATAGAGAGATACAAATACATCTCTAGATCCAGATCCATATGCAGAATTTTTAAATTTTTTTTTCTCAATCATTCACCACAAAACCAACATTCGTTGTTGAAGCATTCAAAGGTCAAAACGAGTATATTTACCGGATTTTTGGAGTTGAAGAACGAGTTCGTTCGTGATGAGTCTATAATAAGAGTCTCAAAGGTTTAAGGTTGAACGTGATTGTTGTCCAGAAAAGTTCTCATACGAACAGTGAATTGATGGAACTTTTGTGACTCAAAAGTTGAAGATCAGAGGCAGACGAAAAGAGTCCCAACAAAAGGAATAACAGTGTGAACCCAACTCTTGAATCATATTCCGAGATTCCCAATTTTTAATCTTTAGTATCACCCAAACTTCCTTTGTCCCTCTGACTTCTATAGGTGAAAAAAGCGACTTCCTTCTTCTACAACATAAATACAGTCAATGCAAAGCTGGCAAAAAAATCAACCAATTTCAATCCAACAAAATCAACGACCGAGTACATCATTGGTATAATACCGTAGGAGGAAGCTTGAACTTGCCCGAAATGAAGGGTATTTCCCACGGCTTCTCCATCACATCTATATAGAAGGCATACTCTGCCTCATAGTCATGGAGTCCAAGCTCTTCCTTCTGATTGGTATGGTAGTGATGCTTAGCCGAGGTCGATTTCCCAAACCCAAAAATACTAACTCTGTCGCAGATTCCCAAAGCCAGCATCACAGCCTGCATACCAGACGAGTAATGGAAATTGGCGCCATCATGAGCAGCCCCCCATTCTTCCAATGACTTCCCCGTCTCCTCAGCAAACCGTTTCAACGAGTAATACTTGACAATCCTTGAACACAAGACGTCAAACCGCGGATCCGTCACGAGCAAAGGCGCCTTGTGGGACGAATTGCAGAGGTTATAGTCCAAGATATGCACCGGCTGGCAAATGTATATGATAATCGGCACTCTGACTCCGTACGGGTGGCAAAAACACCCTTCACTCCTGATGCAAAAGTGTAGAATGTTACTATTTACAAAGGAAAGATTGGTCTTTGACCCCACTTTGAGCTCGAAACCCCCGATTCTAGCGTTGTTCAACCTTATCACAAACTCATGGCTGTCAATAAGCTCCCCAGAATCACTATTCAGCAAAATCCCACTGTTCCCCACAACCGCACACGACGAGTACCGTTGATTTGTACCCACCAAACCGTTGTGTCTGTCAATGGGATGCTTCACTTGTCTTGTCAACTCCGAAATAATTTCAGGCTCGAATAACGATTTCTTTCGAGCCCATTCGTTCAATCCTAGCCGGAAATCCAACCAATAACGATAAATCTGCGGCGATTGCAGCGATAAGGGCAGTCCATTGGAGGACCTGGCTCGGATATCATGGGTAGTAAACCTTCCCCAAGTGGCGAAGCTCATGTATCGTCCCTGGCGACCAAAGTTGCCATCCAACAATTGCTCTATCTCATGCTTCTCTTGTGCTTCACTTATCTCAATCGCTGCGTATTGGAGCAGCGTGGAGTAGGACACTGGCGCCGGCGCCGGCGTATTAGACAATACATTAATGTGGTCAAGCTCGATAGTGCCCGAGCCCACAGAGTAGCGTATAAAGGTGCGGAAACTAACTGTGGCCGCGAACACGATGAGCAGAAGAATGCTGAAGAGAGGCCGGACCAACCGTTTCATTGGCCCAGCTAAATCGCCGGACCGGTCGGCCGGCTTAGCTAGAGACACCCACAAGTTCTGGGGTGTATGGGTCTTGAGGGTACGCGTGGGATGAGATCCATCCTCGCTTCCAAGAAATTTGGGCATCCCAAGAGAGAGAACGAGACAGATATGGATCTCGGGGTGGAGTTGCTAAGGGAATGGATCATGAAAGGAGAAAAATAAAAACGAAAACGAACGTGAGGGCTTAGGTTAAGGTGTGGGGTTTTCAATATTCTTCAGAGAGATTGAGCTAAATTTCAGAGTATGGACTAGCTCAAGCGGCAGTGAGAGCAAATGGGTACGTGGAGAACAGATCTTGGACAGTATAAAGAGAGAGCAAAGGAATCGGAAAGTGGGCTATGACATTAAAATAGGATACAAATTTGAGACTCTGGGATTTGGTTGAGAAATGGGAATTCCATGGTCGTTTCTATTATACTCTGAACAGAGACAGAGGCGGACACGAGAGCAGAGTGGTTCAGAGGTTCAAAGGGTGAGGATTTGCAAAGAAATGTACAATGGGATGAATGAACTCAATGAGAAGGATGTGATTTGAGAATCGGTAAATTTTATATCTATTTCCCTCGTTTTCCTTCGTTCAGAATGAACGAGACCAGCAGGCAGCAGGTCAAGGAGGAGTAGGACTGTGGGAGGCGGGTGCAGTCGCGCAGACACACGCCCTAATATATAGGACTCGGGGAAAGTTGATTTTAGCTCTTAGCAATTAGCATGATGCATTTGGATAGAGGGACTTGCTGGGCGTCCCGCTGGGGACGTGGCAGTGGGGCCCAGCAATTTCCACCATTGAGAAATGGTGGGCCCCACGCTGGGTCCCACTACCACGTCCCCAGCAGGACGCCCCAGCGGGACGCAGAGCATTTCTCTTGGATAAAATACTCTATCCTACGAGTTTTTAGGTGGGACCAACCAAAGAAACGAAATAGGAGGACCAAAATACCCCCCACCTTTCAATTTTGCAGGTTCAACTGGAATAAAACGATGGATTACCTTACAAAATTTTATAGGAGTAATATTGAATGATGACGTGTCTAAAATTTTACATAAATAACGTTATATAGTGCGGGTCAATTTGTTGTTTGTTGCTCTTTAAAGAGATAAATATATTTTGTACATTCTAATTATGGAGTCTTAACACATAGCATTCCAAATCTTCAGTTAAATTTTTTTTTTTGTAATTTGGACTGAAAATAATTTTTTGGTGTACAAATGATAATTTTGTTCTCATAATTTTTTTGACAGTGACCATTTTATGAGAGTAAAATTATAAATAAATTTTCTTCAAAATTATTGAAAAATTTTAATAAAAAATATAAAATATCAAAAATTAATAATTAGTTGATATAATATAATAAAATAATATATTATAGAGTACCATCATTCTTCTTTCAGAAAAAAAAAAAGTATACCATCATTCTTTAAATTATACGGTAAATTGAGCAAGATATTGGAGTCTCTTTCTACATCAATCAAAAGCAAGCTTTTGTTAGATGTATTATGGTTAATTTTTCAAGCCAGAAACCACCTTTATAAAGGTGTGGAACCAAATAGGTGGGTAGGTAGAGGGATCCTAAAGTGTGGTTCCTAGGAGAGTAGGATGCGTCGGGACTTTCCTAAAGAGGTAACATGTGGTGCAGGTATGACATGTGGCATGGAATTCGGGAGTGGATACGGCTCCTCTACTTATGTGGGTCTCATCGCAGTAACCACACTCTTGTGTCACTCTTTCTCCTCGTTGCACATGATCTCGGATGACCAAGATCCTTCGAAAGGTCCCTACCCTAGAGTTACCTTTTTGCCATTGTGGGGTCTATTTGGGGACGGTTTGTGCTTTGGTTTCCGCGTGCGACGTGGATCAGATTTTTCATTGTCTTTAGTCTTTGGAACTGCAGACGAATCACGAAGTCCATGACTCTAATTGAGACGTGCTCCAAGTGCCGAGAGCGATCCCTAATGATGTAAGGGATGATGCTCATCTCAATTATTCAGCAGAGTTTAAATAGACATGTTCATTTGTCAACATATGATTCTGCTAAAGAATTCCTATAAAAGATTAGAGTGTTTTTTCGGGTATTTTTTATTATATAAAAATTTAAAAAATACATTTTACACTATTCAATTGAGAGGTTTTTAATGCTTTGCATTTCAAATGATTATTTTTATCATGTTACGCGGTAAAACTATTAATTTCAGATACTTTACACTTCTATTAAAATTTTCTCTCAATTTCAAAGAGAAGTGTTTTTTGGCTTAATTACTGGTACAATCCTTATATTGATTTTTAACAAATCGGTCTCTATGGTATAATTTTAAATGGAATGCTTCCTATGATTTGTTTTTTTAAACATAATTTTACTCTATCAAAAGTTAGACTACTAACGAAAACATGGTCTAGGATAGACTATCTGATTCCAAAAATAATATCTCGAGCCTTTACACTCTCTATTAAAATTGACATATACAAATTATTGATTTCAGACACTTTATATTCTCTCTTAAAAAATTTCTTCAAAATAAATGTTAACCTTATTTTTAAGTCAACGTTCGAATCTCCTCCAATAATTTTGTTTTTGTTTTTTTTGTTCTCGGTTAGCTCCTTGACGAGGAAAGGCCTAGAGGCTAGCTAGAGATTTACTATGGGAATATTATTTAAGGAGTCATGCTTAAGATAATGCCATTCTATGAAGTGATGGATTCCTTCACGTCTTAGGACTCAGACCAAGATATTATATTATATGTATATAATTATTTAATTCGAACAAACTCCACTTTCCTGCTGATGGGTGTTAATGCGTCACGTATTAAAGCTTTGCCAATCCTTCCCAAAAAAATGAGGTAAGGTGTGAAAAAGGAAATAAATAAATAAAATAAACACACCTTTTCACACACGGTGCAGGGACTTTCACATTTTATTACTGAAACCACAAAGTTTTATATCCTTCAACATTGGCAATTAATGTCAGTTTTTTGCCCACTTAATTTCAATATGTAGAGATCCGATCAAGGAAATTCTTCTGAATTCATTAAGCTATTTGGAGGTACTATCATCATTTTAGGTGTACATAGACCAATTTTCGTCTAATTCGATGAAAAATTGATAGAGATTATTGCTAGTGTTAGAGTAAGTCCTGAAAAAAAGAAATTCATGTTAAAAATAAGTCCAATCGAGTTGTAATCTTGTTATGATTCAAGTTGTGACATGAACATGATGATCAAAGAGTTGTTGTTGGCCTAGTGCTCAAGCCAAGTGGTCACAAAGAGTTTAGAAATCTTAACTTTTCAGAATACTACTTGCTCTCAAACTCTAGATATCCTTTTATTTATTTTGAGAGGTTGACATATAATCCTAAGGAAACAAAATTGAACATTCTATGAGCCTCTATTGAGAAAGAAAAACACATCTCTAGATCTAGATCATCCATATGCAAAATTCTTCATTTTTTTTTTCTCAATCAATCACTACAAAACTAATTTTCCTTGTTGAAGCATTCAAAGGTCAAAATGAGTTTGGTTACCGGAATTTCAGTGTTGAAAACGAGTTCGTTCGTGACGAGTTCATAAAAAGAGCCTCAAAGGTTTAAGGTTGTTTTCGTTTGGTGTAGGTCTGAGCAGGGTTATTCTGATTATTACATCGGGTGTCAAAGTTAGCAAATGGGTTTGTAGTATCTAAATCACTATTTATAATATTTTCTTCGTAGTAGATTTTAGGTGGGTTGATAGTCCAAAGTGATTTTTCTTTTCAAGAGGTATTCAAAAGTTGTACACTTCATCAACAAAATCTCATCTCATTGTGTGATTGATGTTTGATTTAATTTTTCCATACCTTATTTTGTTGATTTATTATTTTTCATTTTTCAGATCTAGACTTGATAGATTTTGATTGTGTTTAAAAACTATCGCATTGAATTTTAATTATGATTAAACACCTATCCACCCCCTTTTAGGTTTTAATTGGGTCTAAACCTGTACTTTCATTTATAAAGTGTGTTACATTGATAATTGTTTGGTGAAAATGTATATATCTCAAAAAATTAAGCGACAACTTCACTGTAATCCACTAGATCATAGTACTAATGTTATTTTTGGGATAAACTACTAATTTCGTTGCATTTTGCCCTCTATCTATCGAAATTCATAGTTGTGTATACTTTAATCTTACATAGGTTGAGAAAAGTGAAAAATAAGTTTTGATAGTTAGAGGATGACATATGATGAACTTAAGGCTTAATTATCGCCACAGTTCTTGTGGTATTGATTTTTAACAAATCAGTCCCCGAAGTATAACTTCCTATTGGCCAATCTCAATAGTCTATTTTTCAAACAGGTGTGTTCTTCCATCCATCAAAAAATTAATCAATTAATAGAAGATTGACATGAGGTTGTTACCAGACCCGTTCCTGTTGTGGGCTAATTTTTGTTAGATAAAATAAAACATGTCTAAAAAATTGGATCATAATCAATTAATAGAAGATTGATTTGTTAAAAGTTAATATTATAGGAATTGTAGCAGAAAGTAAGTCCAAAATTAACTTCAAAATGATAGTGAATCTTTGTTAGCCCAAGGTTGTTTTTACAAGTAATCCATTTTGATTTTGATGATAACAAAGTTCTCAAACTCGTTTAAGAGTCGTAGATTTTATATTGAAAATCTTTTTTAAGAAAATGGTATTTTTCAAGCATAAGATTTCTCTATTCTAAAATATCTCTAAATTTACCCAGCAAAGCCTTCCGAGCTGACGGAAAAAGCAATCATTGGCATACATTTTTACACTGTATTTGATCACTTTTTCCCACTATTGATCCCCAACGTGGCCGGTGGCTCCACGTTACTGCGGATTCTCCTCCTTCACACTTTATTCCATCCTTACATGCAGCGAGGATTAGATTAGTCAATACAAATCCAGCTGGAAATAATCAAATTGGTTTCCAGTAGAGTTCTACATCAGCCCTCGATCAATACAATAATAACTACAACATTAATCTTCCCGAAACAAAAACAAAAATGTGTTTGATTTGTCGTTGCCGCGTTCTTAGTCCCATTAATAAAATTTTCCAGTTGAATCAAGTCTGTACTTTTTCTCACGCCTTGTGAACCATAAAATACATCGAATGAAAAGAAAAATGATCTCTTGCTTTGTTTTTAATGGGCATCTAGCGCACACTATGATTTGATTGAGTTTCTAAATATTTTTTTCAATCAAACCATAGAGAGTGCCCTTTCTAGGGGAGCAGGATGCGTGGGACTTGCCTAAAGAGGTAACATGTGGGCAGATAGGACATGCCGACATGGGACAGTTTGTGACCTTTTCCATGGTGGGACTTGGGGAGTGGGGTCATATGGGGACGGTTTGTGCTTTGGTTTCCGCGTGGGGCGTAGATCAGGGTTACGTTCGTGTTGAGTAAAAATGTAGGATTTTAGAGAAGTTGTGAATTTTTATGTTGAATAGTATTTTATTGGTGTTTGTGTAAAGTGGAGAGATAAATGATTTGATGTAATTGTTTAATAAAAAAGTATTAGAGTTATGTGAAAAAGTATAGAGAGAGAAAATTTATGTTGAATAAAAAATTAAAAAATTGTTGGAGATTGTGTAAAATGTATTGATGTTTGTGTTTGAATTCTAAACATGTTCGGTGGTAGATTTGGGAATATAGTTAGAATCCTGAAACAAATATGAAAACGAACATTACCCAGATCTTTCATTGTCTTTAATCTTTAGAACTGCAGACGAATAAGGAGATTCATGGCTCTAATTAAGACGTGCTCCAAGTGCCAACAAGCAAGCCCTAATGATGTTGGAAGGGATGATGCTC
Organism: Myrica gale; assembly: GCA_963930655.1. Lineage (NCBI taxonomy): Eukaryota > Viridiplantae > Streptophyta > Magnoliopsida > Fagales > Myricaceae > Myrica > Myrica gale. The sequence continues at coordinate 5,359,703 of OZ005602.1, read as the reverse complement.
ATCTCAATCATTTATCAAAGTTTAAATAGACATGTTCCATTATTAAGTTCATTGTGTATAACAACATATATATAAAAGTAATTAGAAAAATTAAGATTCTGCTAAAGAATTCCTATAAAAGATTATAGCTTTTTGGGGGAGTTTTTTATTATATAAAAATTGTAAAAGAAAAGATAAATACATTTTGTACTCTTGAATTATGAGATTTTTAATGTTTTGCATTTCAAATCAATCACTGGAATACAACTTTAAACGAGACGATCCTTGTAGTTCATTTTTTAGACATAATAGTCATTTCTTCCATAAAAAATTAGTCCACTAATGAAAACAGGATCCAAAATAGCCTATTTGACCCCAAAAATAGATATCACGACTCTTAACACGTATTGATCTTCCGTTAGTTGGCTAACTTTTGATGGAAAAAGGATCTATATGTATGAAAAATTGGACCACATGGACCTTTCTGTTCAAAGTTGTGCCTACTAACTAATTTGTTAAAAGCAAATACTACAAGGACTGTGGTCCAATTTTGAACGAGACGATCCTTGTAGTCCGTTTTTTAGACATAATAGTCATTTCTTCCCTAAAAAATTAGCCAACTTACGGAAATAGGATCCAAGATAGGCTATTTGACCCCAAAAAATAGATATCTCGACCCTTAACACATATTGGTCTTCCGTTAGTTGGCTAACTTTTGATAGACAAAAAGATCAATATATATGAAAAATTGGACCACATAGACCTTCCCGTTCAAAGTTGTGCCTAGTGACTAATTTGTTAAAAGCTAATACTACAAGGATTGTAGCGATAATTAAGCTCATTTTTTACGCATAATAAAAAGAGCAAAGTTTCTGAATCAATAATCTCCTCATGACCAGATGCTATATAGCATACCTTGTGGATGATTGTTTCTTTTGAGTGCAAGTTGGGTTAAGAGCTGAAAGGTTGGGCTGACTGGAAAGTGGTTTTATGGTTAAGGGAGACCTTCTGGTGAGACCAATTACGATAAGAAAAGCTTCAAAATATTACATGCAATATTTTATATCCAAGAAATTAATGATGGGAACATCCATCCTCAAAATTGACGTTAACCTGATTTTTAAGTCAACCTTCGAATCTCCTCCAATAATTTTGTTTTCGTATTTTTTTTTCTTGGTTTGCTCCTTGACGAGGAAAGGCCTAGAGGCTAACATGAGATTTACGATGGGAATATTATTTTTAAGTTGATGCTTAAGATAATGCCACTCTATGAAGTGATTGATTCCTTCACGTCTTAGGACTCAAAGAAAGACATTATAAATCACAAAGTTTATATCCTTCAACTTTGGCTACTTCAGACCCTTTTCCATCCTTTTTTTTTCAGAAATCGTATCTTTTGTTAACCCCAATTGCTCTCACACTCTAGTTACTATTATTTATTTTGAAATGTCGACATCAAACCCTAGGGAGACCAAATTGAACATTCTATGAATATCTATTGAGATATAAAAATACATCTCTAGATCCAGATCCATATGCAAAATTCTTAAATTATAAGTTTTTTCTCAATCAATCACCGCAAAACTAACCTAATTCATTGTTGTTGCATTCAAAGGTTGGAAGGAGATTGGTTACCGGAGTTTCAGTGTGAAGAACGAGTTCGTTCATGACGAGTCCATAAAAAGAGTCTCAAAGGTTTAAGGTTGTTTCCGCTTGGTGCAGGTCTGAGTAGGGTTATTCAAATTATTACATCTGGTGTCAAAGTTAGCAAAGGAGTTTGCAGTGTCTAAATCATTGTTTATAATGTTTTCTTCTTAGTAGATTTTAGGCGGCGCAGATAGTCCAGATTGTTTTTCTTTTCAAAAGGTATTCAAAAGTTTTCCACCTTGTCAACAAAATCTCATCTCTTTGTGTTATTAATGTTTTATTTATTTTTCCATTCCTTATTTTTTTGATTTAGTATTTTTCATTTTTCAGATCTAGACGTGATAGATTTTGATAATGTTTAAAACTATTGCATTGAATTTTAATTAGTAGTAAACACCTATTCATCCCCTTCTAGGTGTTAATTGGATCTAAACCTATAAAGTGTGTAACATTGATAATTGTGTTGGTGCAAATGTATAGATATCTCAAAAAATTGAGCGAAAACTTCAATGTAACCCCCTAAATTATAGTACCAATGTAATTTTTGGTGTATAAACTACTAATTTCGTTGCATTTTCCCTTGATCTATCAAAATTCCCAGTTATGTACACTTTAATCTTACCATATGTTGAGATGAATGAAAAATGAGTTTTGATAGTTAGACGATGACACGTGATGATCTTAACGCTTAATTTCCGTCACAGTTTTTGTGGTATTGATTTTTAACGAATCAGTCCCCAAAGTACAACTTCAAATTAGTTGGTCTCTGTAGTCTATTTTTCAAACATGTAGGCTCTTCTGTCCATAAAAGAATTAATCAATTAATAGAAGATCGACATGGGGTCAATATCAGACCCCGTTCCCATTGTAGGCTAATTTTTTGTGGATAAAATGACACATATGTCTAAAACATAGATTATAGGGACCAATCCATTCAAAGTTGTATCTTAGGGATTGATTTGTTAAAAATCAATACTATAGGGATTGTAGTAGAAATTAAACCCGAAATTAACTTCAAAATGATATTCAACCTTAACTTAGAGATGGGTAGGTGTGAATTCAAATTCTACAGTCTACGAGCAACTCCTTTATTTAACCGATACTTGAATTTTAAGGCTGATTCAAATATTTAAGGTTTGTTATTGCTCTCTCAATCTACTCAATGCATTTTCCAACTACATCGGATTCATTCTCAAACTAATTCAATCATGAAGAGAATTAATTCTAGATAAAATCCCGAGATTTACTGAATAAGAAATTGGCATACATTTATACAACGTTGTATTTGATCTTTTTCCCACTTTTGATCACCCAACGTGGCTTCACGTTATTGCGGATCCTCCTCCTTCGCGTCAACCCACACTTTATTCCCTCCTTACATGGAAGATTAGATTAGGTTTCCAGTAGAGTTCTACATCAGCCGGCCTATACAATAATAACTAGAATATTAATCTTTCCGACAAAAAAAAACATTGTTTGATTTGACATACGTTCTTAGTTCCATTAATAATTTTTTTTCAGTTAAATCAAGTCTGTCCGAATTAAATACACAAATAAGTCGAATGTAACAAATGTTCCTCTCGTTGCTAAAAGAAATTAAAGACATTAACTTTATGATAAATTCAATGAATAGGACTGCCATCACATCGGGAATGCATCATTCTATATTATAATTAATGTCTATGTGTTGTTAGATAGACCCTTCACCATATAAAGATGTAACGTCATAATTCGTAATCAATTGAAATATGACTTATAAAAAAATTAATCAATTAAAATATGCTGGTTGAACGTCTCACAACGTATTGTATGAGTTTCATATTCGTCTTTTTCTTGCACGGGCAACCATGCCAACAATGACAGAGGACCATACCTTCGAATTACGCGTGTAGTACTTCCCAAAAAGTCATCATGATCTCTCTTTTGAGGTGGCCTTAGCTTAGGAGGGGATGCAATCGGCCAATTCTCGTGAAAAACCATGCATGTGAGATTATAGGTTTAATTATTTCATTGATATGTGAGGTATTGTTGAATCTCAAATTTGTTTCGTCTTATATTATTAATTCATGGAGAATTCTTGGTACTTTGAAATCATTATTTCGTCAACTCGAGTGATTCATAAATAGAAAATTTTTTATGTGATTAACGGAGACACGCCTTAATTAACTATCGATTATTACGTAGCGTCCTCATTAATTTTAATTTCACTTCACTACAAGAAAATACTGCTTCAGCCATGCAATCTCCAGCTTCCGTCAGGAGAGAAAAAGCTTTGTCCACGGCTAAAGTGGCTATCCGTCGACGGTAACTTAAAAAAAGGGGTGAAGGCGTTAAAGCGGGAGACAAAAAAAAACACAGCTTGGCAAAAGCGGGATTCAACTTGTACCAAACTTCAAAAGAGGGGTGAAGGCGCTAAAGCGGGAGACGGTCTTCCTCAAATTTTCGTTGGTAAAAAGCGGGATACAACTTCTTCTTCAAAGCTCTCCCCCTTAATATTTGGGTTTTTTATTGCAGGCCTATGTTCTCACATTTTGTTTCCTCGACACTGTTATTTTTGAAGAACCATCTGTTGAGAGACTTTCATTTAAGAATCAATCTTGCTATGCTAACAGGTTTTCTATATTTTACAGGCATATTCTCAAGCACCTGATGTGCACCACACTTTTGGAAGCAATGTAATGATATTCGGTTACAGAGATTCCATAGGAATAAAACAGCACACGAATTTGAGGAAGTTCAGACTCTTCCAAGAGTTTAGACTCTACTGCGTAAAAGATCGAAGACTGGAAACAGAGCTTTCCAGGAAGTCAGAGGTTGGTTTCGGGAGAAAAAAAAACTAATAGAGTTGCTGTGAGGGAATCGAGTTTTCCATTTGTAAGTAGAGATGATTTGGGATGAAGGGAAAATTCCTCTGTTATTACCAAAACCTGAAGACTGACCGATGCTAAACGGGGAAAAAAAACAATGTAAAACTCAACATGTGCAAAACAGAAACCCAGAAATTTGAGAATTAATGACGACCTCTGGGTCGTCGGCGAATAACAATGGTGACCATCCCGTTGGAAACGAGGGGCCCTTCTACCACGGCAGTTCAGAACTTCTCCCGACGCCAATCAACGTAGGCGTAGCCTCAAATTGCCGACGGATAATAACAATCGTCGAGGAAGTGCAACGAGTACGCGACAACCACGACGAAGCTTCGACGACTTAATGTCGTGGCTTCACAGCTTCTACGACGAATTTTACCATTTTCGCCAACGACCTCCGTCGTGAACTGAACCCGCTTTTCTTGTAGTGCTTCGAATTCTCTTTGTGGCTAATGAGAAAGTTGCTAGGGAGAATGTCTCCCCTTTCTGTCTGAGTTGGTCAACTTGTATATATGGGAAGCTGAATAATTTAACAAATGATTGTGACACGCTGAATGATTTGATAATTAATAATTAGTGAGAACACTTGTATATTAATTAATACATTTCAACCCTATCAGTCAAGTGATTTTTTTTGTTTTGTTTACCAGCAGGTCACATAAGTTACGTAATGAACATAAATCGGGACTAATCCAAAACAAAACATATCTTAAGAATCAGTTTAGAATTGTGCAATACAAATGGATTAGTGTAGTAATTAAGCTTATATATATAATAAACTTCGCGGAACTTATGGATTTGGCATCCTCCGTCCGTCTTTCTATCCAAGGGAAGAACGAGAATACTCTGTAATTTTGTATTCGAATTATATTTGTGTAATTTAGAGAGATAAATATAACACGTGAATGTTATTATAAGATTCATGCTGTTTAAAATTTTATATAAATAATATTAAATGTATAGAGTTAATCTATTATGTCTTTCCTATTCGAATTATATCATACAAGTCGAATAAAAAATTGAAAAAATATGGTGATTCGAACGGAAGATATGGCAATTGTAAGGTGGGTGCACGTTCAGACTTCTATATATATAACAAAAGATCAGTGACTACCGTCTAAAGTATCAAGTTTCAATTCCTTATAAGAATTACACCAAAACGCACTTAATTAAGATGAGAGTTGTATTTAAGCTGGTAGATTGGTCTCAGATTAGATCTTTATAAAATTTTAATTACCCTAATAAAATTTGGCCAAGTCAGTTCAGTGAGAGAGTTTATCCTCGTTACACACCCAAAAAAAATCTCAATATTCTGTCACCAAAAAAATAAAAAAATATGTCAGTTATAAGAGGAGACATCAATAACAGACAAAAAAAAGACTTCTATGTTATAGTGAAACCAGTGATGGACTGTGCAATGATATAACAGTATGAAAATAATAAGGGTTTTTTTTATAACTTTTAGCCAAATGTCAATTATAGGTCTAAATTATGAAAATCGTCACATTTAACCATCAAACTATAAAATATTGTGCTAGGTAAATTATTTTCTGCATATTTAAACCGTAAGATCTTAATAGATAACAAATACTAATATATTTTGATAATTTTGTAGATTAAATACTACGATTTTCGTAGTTCAAACTTATAATTTACATTTAATAGGCTAAAAATAACCGTTTAATTTGGCGCCTAATTTTGTTCCGAGTTGCAAATCGTTGGAAGAGATGACATATGAGTTCAATGTCTCAAAAATAAAAGATTGAAGTACAATATGACGACGTCCCAAATAAAGTGTATTTAAGTCATAAAGTTTTGGCTGCCAAGCATGAAAATTTGATAAACAAATTTCATCCCAAAATATTTTCAGCATCTCTACACTTTTTCATAAATTCTAATAAATCTTATATCAAAAAAATATTTAAAAAATCCATCAAATCATCCTCTTTACATTTTGTTTACAAACTTTTAATAAATTTTATATTAAAAAAAATAAATACACTTAACACCCTCTAATTTTGGAGGTCTTGATACTTTGCACTCTAATCTATTATTATTTTTTATCTTGCACCCACCAACTATTGATTTCAGATATTTTGCACACTCCGTTAAATTTTTCTATCAATTTGAACGAAAGATAATTTTTCTGTGCGCAAAATAAAAAAAATTATCCTAATAATTTTCTTGATAGTGATCATTTTATGAGGGTAAAATCCTAATTTTACATGCCAAAAATCAATTATTGTCAATAATTGGTAAGTGTAATATGACAAAAATAACAATTACTATTGCAAAGTGTAGATCCTATAATTAGAGGATGTAAAATGTATTTATTTTTTTTAAAAATCTATCTAATCATCTCTTCGTATATTGTTTCACAAACCCTAATAAAACACAAAATGTAACCAAACATAGTTCAAAAAATCATGTTTGGATTACAAACATTTTCGAATAAAAAAAAACGTTTTCAACCATCAAAAAAAGAAAAAGAAAAAAGTTAGGGAAGGAGTCCCGGTGCCGTCGCGCAGCTGCCACGCGGCCCGCGGGCTTCCGAGCTTTCTTAACTCCACAATGGAGGAGCAAAAAGTTTAGTACCCCATTGTTATGACAAACCGTGCTCTCTGTTTCGAAGGCTCCCTGCCCTCTGGCCAAGTGGGCTTCAAAGCTATTTCGTTTGGTTCTCTGTTTTTGCTTAATTGTGATGGAACAGACACCCTGTTTAGCAGCACTCTATGGGGCCTTTGTTAAGAAAAAAAAAATTTGCTAGAGATAATAATGAGGGCCTTTTCCAATGAGTTAGCCTCTGTTAATTGGACAGGTGATAATCACTTTTTCACAAATTTTAATAATTTTTCATAAAATCTAATACCATTTTAATAACATTTTATAAATTCTTACACATTTTTATGAATTTTAATATATTTTTTACAAATTCCAATAGAATCTACATTTAAAAATTCTAATATAATCAACTCTACTTCCTTTATTTGAGAAAATTTACATATTTCGCCCATAACTATTGGAGTTCTAACACTTTGTATATAGACTATTAGTTTTATTAGATTTCGTCACTCAACTACCAATTGTTTATAATTTGCATCCCCAACGGTTAATTAGACAAAAATCACTATTTTGGTCAAGTGAAATGATGATTTTACTCCATACAAAATATAATTATAAAAAAATTAGGGAATCGAACGGGAGGTGGTGATTCCCTATTAGCCGATTTCCAACCACTGCTATACTATACTGCGATAATGGCTCCCGTCATTTTATTGAACCAAGATAGCAATTTTCTACCCAATTAACAGCGGGGTTGCAAAGTTTAAACGGTTGCTAGTTAATGAGTAAAATTAATGAAATTGATAATCTTGAATACACATTAAGTGTCAAAATTAACCTCAATAGTTAGGGGCATTTAACCTTTTTTTTTTTGTAAGCAAAACAAAACACAGAGTTATAAGGGTGGGTCTTTGTCTTGATCAGTGAGGGGTAGGAACAACCGAGCCTTGCGACGTGCCCACACGTTTATATAGGAATTTGCACTACGATGTACATGGTGAACTGTCCATGATGAGAAAGAGGCCAATAGATGAGTGATTCCCTGAATGATATGGTGAATTCACGAGTTGACAATCGAGTTGGAGTGTTTGATGGCATTAATAACCAATAATGAATCCCCTTCCCCCTAATGATCGTGCTCTTCTAGAATTGTCGAGGGCTCGCTTAAGCCTCAACAATCAGAATTTTGCGGGCAATGCTCAGACAATTTAACCCGGATTGTTTGTGCATCGTGGAAACAAAAATTGCTGGATCTTTAGGAATTCTTTTTAGTTTGGGTTTCCTGGATTCCATCGATGTCCCTGCCACTGGTCTCAGAGGGGGATGGTATTAGCTTGGAGGAGGGGTTTTAATTTTGACTTGTTTATCCAAAACCAACATTTAATCAGAATTGTAGTTTTTGGCGACCCCACTTTTCAGCCGTGGGCTCTTTCCCCTCATTCATGCCCCATGTGAACCGATTGCAAAGGAAGAATTCTGGGAGGAACTTGACAGCGTGGCCTCGACTTTCAGTGGTCTCTAGATGATTCTGGGGGATTTCAATGTCGTGTCAAGCCAGCAGGAGAAATGGGGAGGAAGACCCTTCACTTCCTCATCCACGGATGGCTTCTTTCAATTGAGGATGAATCAAGGTTTAGTAGACGTTGGGAGTTCCGGTCCCCATTTTACCTAGTGCAGCTGAAGGAGTGGGAATCAAAAAATCCATGAACGCCTTGACAAAGGCCTCGTCAATGGAGAGTGGCTTCGTTTATTTCCTAGGGCCGTGATTTGTAACTTGCCTCAAATCACTTCCCATTTTACTAGACACTTGCGGAGCCATGAATTCAAGGCCTAAGCTGTTTCGTTTCAAATCCTGCTGGGTGTGCGACGAGACCAGCAAATCTGTTGTGGATAGGGCCTGAAAAAAAAATTGGTTGCTGGTTTAGCTTCCTTCTACTTAGTTCAAAGAATCAACGCTACAAAACAAGCTCTGCGAGAGTGGAACCGCACTATTTTTGGCTCGGTTCAAACCAAAATAAAAATGTTGCACCATCAGCTGCAGCAGCTTATTCAGACCCTCACCCCTTCTAACTAGTCTTGGGATGCCGAACAAAGGATTCAATCGGACCTTGCAGAAGCTTTGAAGAAGGAAGAATGTTTGTGGAAACAAAAATCGAGGATCCGATGGTTAGCAACATCATCAATGCCTCACCCCTACCTTCGGCACCAACACCCACACCTTTAGTGCTTTTGCCAACACCGTCATTAGCCTCCTTAGTGGTGAAGTAATCTATCTCATCCAAACTATGCACTACATAGACATGGAAGTCATGTGCTTCTGCACCCTCCAATCTCCTAATTACTTACAGAACGTCCTGGTTACTGTGAAGAATAGACAATACAGTTTCCTGTCCTTCGTCCCTAATAGTACACCACAGTTATTTGACATCTTCATACATCGACTCCCTCTTCGTCATCTTAATCTTGTGCATCACAGAAATGAAGTCAGGGTCTATATCATCCATGTAACTGACGTGGCCACCGTCATAAATTGAAAGCATAAAATTAAAAACCCCATGGTGGTGTAAAAATACCTTTATCATCTGCAGCCACGGGCAGAGGGAGGGGGGGCGAACCGGGGCCATTGCCCCGGTTGGCTCCCCCCAAACAATTTTTACATGGCATTTTTTTATTTTTTTATTAGGTCTGCCCCCTTGGCCAACTAAAATTAAACTCGCCCCCTTGTCTGCCTAGATGAATCAGCCTGCCCCCCTTAATTAAGGCCTAAGCAGCCTAGTACCTCAAAATCAAACTAAAAGAATAAGCAAAGAGATATTTATTTGTGTCAAAACTTGAAATCCTACCTTAACTTGTTGACGTTGTCGTTAATTTTGCGACGAATATTTCCTATACTTCTCCTGAATCCTGATAATCGTTGTGTGTTGTAATGCTTGAAATAGATGTTTTCGCTATTCTAGTGCTGCTTTTCTTTTTGTTCGTTTTCCTTTTATGTTGGACTTAGTTTAAAATTTGGATATCACAAATGCTGAGAAAAGGGGTGGTGTGCTCTTGTTGTATAAGTGATAATTCAATTATTCAAGTGTGTTGCGTGTCTATCTTTACCTACTAGAGAATCATTGGTTATATCATTTTATTGTCACTATCATCATCTAATTTTACATGTCTAACTTCTCCACATTTTATGAAAATCCAAAGTTGAGGTAAGACTCATTTTCATCTCTCTTTTGTTTGTTTAGGTCTGATTTTTCATAGCTCATGAGATTAACTTGTTTTTAATTGTCTTTCTCTAAAGGTGGAACTTTTTTCCATTGTAATTTGTGACGTTTGGATCAAATTATAAATATATTTCTTCAAAATTTTAGCCATTAATTTAGTCAGGTAATGGGCATTTTGAACTACGATTTTTTTTTGTTTTCTCATTTTTTAAGGGGAGTAGAATAGTTATTTGGATGTTAAAATTGAACTTTTTGTCCAAATTTTTTTCTATTATCATTTACCAAGTATGTATTCCACCTTGCAATTTCGGGTTATTTTATTGTTGATAGAGATTCCACTCCTGAGAAGCTCGTGTTCAATAGTACTGTCACACTAAAAAACAGCTATAGCAAGGGTGAGAAGTATCTTTATGCCCTTGGAACTTGGATTCTTTTTTAACTTTAGATCATTTGGCTTCTTTTTCCAATATACTTTGTTTTGCTTTTGTTTCTTTCAAGAATAATAGAAACACAATAATCGTTTATTTTTCTCATTTATGTGTTATGTTTTCTTTTTACAGATCCCAACAGATTCAGCAGGATTTTTTGAGTATAGGGCACATCCTTTCTGACAACAAAAGTAAGTACTTCATTTATGGAAGTAAAGAGTTATATTGCTGAAAATACTTTATTTCATTTATGTGTTTTGTTTTACAAAGAATATATATATAAATACTTTGTTTGTGTGATTAGTTGGTGCTCTATTGGTATTTTGAATAACAAGAATTTAATCTTTAATGTCACATTTCAGTATCAGCAAATAGTACGGTACGTGTATTTTAATTTTTTTTAGTATTTTTAGTCCTTAATTTTTTATATTTATAGTGTTAAGACATTTTTTTGCCTTACGTAGAAAAAAAAAATTTTTTTGTCATTTTTCCTTAAAAGTTTGCCCCCCATTAATTGGGTTTCTGGCTCCGCCACTGTCTGCAGCAATAGTAGAATAATTCAATTAGAAAGAGTTTTAATGAAATAAAATACATGCAAGTACTCTTCAAATCATTCATTTACATTTGGTGGCGTACAAGTGTCCAAAAGTTAATTGGATACAAAACTCCCAAAGACTGGCACACCACTTCAATAATCAAACCAATCATGTGGGAGCATTTGAAAATGAAAGATAAGAAATTCTAAAGTGACACTAATAGAATAAGAACCGTGGGGACCACAAGTCTATTGTGTCTTGATTAAGTGTCAAAATTACACAATTAAACATTTAAGTGTGTTAATTAATTATTGCAAAATGGATTAAAAGCTTAATTATGCAAATGATTTTAGTAATTGAGCTTCATTGATAAGAACTAATATTTTACACTTGGAAACATTTAAATTACAGCTGGTTGTAACAAAAACACATGTGACCCTCACCACGAGAACCATTAAATAAATTGCAGCAAAAAAATGTTAATCTAGATATGAAAAGTTAACTTCGAGGAGATTTTGTGTAACTTTTTATTAAAGAGATTGAATCACCTGGGGAGACTTTATAGGGTTTATTTGAATTAATTACAATTAATATCTTTAAATAAGAAGGTTATAGGCTTAACTAAGATTTTATAAATATCACAAAAGCGAAAAGTTAATACTTCTTCAATCAAGGAAATTTAATAGATCTCCTCTTCGAGTTAAGTTTTTGAGACGTTAATATTAAATTTTCTTTAAATATACTATTAAAGAAAATTTTGAATTGGGACCTCCTAAATTTAATTTTCATTCAATCAAGGAGATATAATATGTATATTCAATTAATATATTTAACCTCAAGTTTTGTAGGCCTTAATATTAAATTTTCTTTAAATATACCATTTAAAAAAATTGAATTGGAGGCCTTAGTCAACCGCCTATGCTGGCTATAGCTGAAGCCGGCACTGATGCCCCCAACCAACCCACTATCCGATCAACAACCGGCTGGGACAATCGGAAGGATAGCTAATAAAAAGACGGAATCACCCCCGTTGCTCAAATCTTCTCCAACTTTTCGGCCTTGACGACAGGATTGGCCTTCACGATCTGCTCCCTCCCCTTCCCTTTGATGTCGAAGGTGCACCCGTGCCTCTCCGGGTACCTGTGGGACCCGCAAAAGGTCATCCCGCACTTGCACTCGAACCCTGTCAGCCCCACGGGCCGCCGGCAAGTCACGCACCTGTTTGGCTGAGCTGGAGATTCGGCCTCCGCCTTAGATTGAATCTCTTCCAACTGATTCTCAGGAACAACAGGAGCCGGAAGAGTTTTACTTAGAAAATTTGTTAGGATTAGAATGAGGGGTTTGGTTGTTTATAGGAAAGTGAAGATAGAAGTTAGAAAGGTTAGTATGGAGCACTTCTCTCCAAATGCACTAGATAGAATAACTTTCCTTTCTTTTTGGCTTTAACTATTTACAAAACTTTACCCCATGAAGGGTATTTATAGGTGGGTGGAAGATATTTCTAGAACCACCCATTAATCTTACTCTTTCTAGATTGTCATTGCATCTTCCTAGGTAGATTATTCATGAATACTCTAGAACATTATACAATGTACATATACTAGAACATTGTAGAATAGTGTAGAACATGTATGATCATTCTAGAACATTCTAGAAGGTATATGTTCTAGATCATTCTAGAACATTCATGGATATTCTAGAATGTATATGTACTAGAATATTCTAGAACATGTGTGAACATTCTAGAACATTCTAGAAATGCATCACCTTTAATACTCCTCCTTGATGCATTTTTCGGAAACTCCTAGCATGCTCCGCAAAAGCTGAAATTTTCCTCTTGGAAGTGCCTTTGTGAAAATATCTGCTAGTTGTTCTTCAGTACTGCAATACTTCAACTCAATATCTCCACTTGCTTCTACTTCTCTCAGAAAATGATACTTGATGGCGATATGCTTTGTCCGACTAAAATGTACCGGATTTTTCGCTATCGCAATGGCGGACTTGCTATCACAATATATTTCTGTAGGACCTTTTTGGTGCTCTCCCATATCCTCCAGAATTCTTCTTAACCATATGGCTTGACTAGCTGCTCCAGCTGCTGCTACGTACTCAGCTTCTGCGGATGATTGTGCCACAGAATCTTGCTTCTTTGATCCCCATGAAAAGATTCCTGTGCCAAACTTGAATGCATAGCCTGAAGTGCTTTTCATATCATCTACAGATCCTGCCCAATCACTATCAGTGTATCCAATAAGGTTTGATATCGAAGTTGGTTTATACCATATGCCAAAATTTACTGTTCCTTGCAAGTATCTGAGGAGTCTCTTTGCTGAGCCATAGTGTACTTGGCTTGGGCTTGTCATGAATCTGGACAACAGGCTCGTAGCATACATAATATCTGGCCTTGTGGCAGTCAAATAAAGCAAACTCCCAATTAAGCTCCTATATGTGGACGCATCTGCTGGCTTCGCCCCATCTTTTTTCCTTAGCTTCTCATTTGGAACTAAGGGAGTAGCCACAGTCTTACACCCATACATCTTGAATTTTTTCAATAAATCTTGGACATATTTTTTCTGTGATATGAAGATACCTGCTTCTTCTTGGCTTATCTCCATACCAAGAAAGTAGTTCATCAATCCTAAATCACTCATTTCAAATGCAATCATCATGTCTTTCTTAAATGCTTCAATCAGCTTTGAATTATTTCCAGTGACAATCAAATCATCAACATAAAGAGAGATGATAATAATGTCGATGTTACCTTGTGATTTGACGTAAAGTGTTGGCTCACTTTTGCTCCTCCTGAACCCTTGATCAATGAAATATCCATCAATCTTACTGTACCAAGCTCGAGGTGCTTGCTTAAGTCCATACAAAGCTTTCTTCAAGCGTAAAGCTTTTCCTTCCTCCTCCATAAATCCTTCTGGTTGTTCAACGTATACTTCTTCATTTAGGACTCCATTTAGGAAAGCAGACTTCACATCAAGTTGGAAAATCTTCCACCTCTTCTGAGCTGCAAGGGCAACAAGAGCTCTAATGGTATCTAGCCGAGCTACGGGAGCAAAAGTCTCAGTGTAATCAATACCTGGCTGTTGAGCATAACCTTTAGCAATAAGCCTTGCCTTGTGTTTTTGTACTGAGCCATCAGGATTCAACTTGGTCTTATAAACCCATTTGACTCCAATTACTTCCTTGTTGGTTGGACGATCAACCAACTCCCAAGTGTTATTTTTCTCGATCATTTTAATCTCCTCCTCCATGGCTTTGACCCAAACTTCATCTTTTGATGCTTCTGCAAAATTTTGTGGCTCCAAAGTAGTGAAGTTACAAGTTTCATAAATATCGCTTAAGGTCCTTACCCTTAGTGGTGGAGTTTCAGGTGAAGAGACTTCTTCTCCTGAAGCTCTTGATCTCACGGAGGATGCTGGAGATGAGGATGGAGTCGACATTGGACTTTCTTCTCGAGCTTCTTCTTGTTGTGGTCTACTTGAGTGGACCACTTCTGCTGGTATAGTCACATTTCTTTCCTTTTCATCTACTTCCCAGCTCCAGGCAGCTTGCTCGTCGAACTCCACATCACGACTGGTAACAAGGTTCTTTGTTTGCAGATTGTAAACTCTATAACCTTTTGACTGGGAGCTATAACCAAGGAAGATACATTTTTCTGTCTTGTCTTCTAGCTTGTGTCTTTTTACTGAGGGAATATGGATGTAGCAAATACATCCAAACACCCTGAGATGTTTTGCTGAAGGCTTCTTTCCGCTCCAAGCTTCAATTGGAGTCTTGTTAGGAACAGCTTTTGTTGGACATCTATTTAGCAGGTAGACTGAGGTATAGACTGCCTCTGCCCAAAACATCTTCGGCAATCCCTTCTCAGCTAGCATAGATCTGGCCATCTCCATGACCGTTCTATTTTTTTCGTTCAGAGACACCATTTTGTTGCGGAGTGTAGGCAATGGTTAGTTGGTGCTCTATGCCTTCATCTTCACAAAACTTGTCGAATTCTTTGGAGTTGTACTCCGTACCTCGATCACTTCTCAGCTTCTTTATTTTGTGGCCACTTTGTTTCTCAACAAAATTTTTGAATCTTTTAAAAATTCCAAATACCTCTGATTTTTCTTGAAAGAAATATACCCAAGTCATTCTTGTATAATCATCAATAAAGAGAATGAAGTACCTGTTTTGACTCAGGGAAGGTGTTCGCATTGGGCCACATACATCGGTGTGGACAAGCTCCAGAATTTCCTTGGCTCTCCATGCATTTTCTGTTGGAAATGGTTGTCGGTGCTGCTTCCCGAGCATACAGCCTTCACAGACACCAACTCTTTCTTCTATGAGAGGAAAATCTCTCATCATATTTTTCTAATGAAGTAATCTCAGCGAATTGAGATTGAAATGACCAAACCTTCGATGTCATAAGCTTGTTTTATCAGATTGGGCCACCATAGCATTCTCTCTTGGGTATTGCCAGTGAACAGGAAAGTTTCTATTTCTTCCCATCTTCACTTCGGCAATTTCTTGATTATTTTTCAAATCATATATTTGGCAAACATTTTTCTCAAAATGTAAAGAATATCCATTCTCCATCATTTGACCAACGCTTAGTAAATTTTGATCAAGACTAGGAACAAGGAGAACGTCTTTAATAAATCTCGTACCTTTTTTTGTTTCAATAGCAACAGTACCTTTGCCTTTTGTCTCCACCAATTCTTCATTCCCCATCTTGACCTTTGTCTTGATAGAGGTGTCTAAGTTGCAAAAAATACTCTCTTTGGAAGTCATGTGATTGCTGCATCCACTATCAATGTACCAAGCATCCTTCCTCTCCTCCATAGCGGATTGGCATGCATAGAATAGATGCTCATTTTCTTCTTTATCTTCAGAATAGTTGGCCTGATAGTTGTTTTTGTACCGACAATATTTTTCAATGTGCCCGAACTTCTTACAATTTCTGCATTGTGGCTTTCCTCGATGATAACAATCTTTCTCCAAATGGTTGGTCTTCTTGCATGTTCTGCATGGTGGATAGTCACTTTTCGTCTCCTTGCTTTTAGAGGTTCCTTCTTTTTGAAACTTGAACCCTCCTCTTGAGTTTCCTCAATCTCTTGATTTCTTGCCTTTCACAATGAGTTTAGATTGAAAAGCGCTCTCTAGTGAACCTTCATGTCGCCGATTCAATCTTTGCTCATGTGCTTGTAGGGAGCCCATCAACTCTGTAATCGACATTGTTGACAAGTCCTTGGATTCTTCAACAGCTGCTACAACTGGATCATACTTCTCCGTGAGGCTAATCAAGATCTTTTGGACAATTCTTTGATCGGAAATGTCGTCCCCATAAGCTCGCATCTGGTTGACAAGGCTTGAGGAGGGATCTAGAGAATCTCAAGATGAAAGATTCTGAAATTGCTAAAGATTACAGTTCAAGAATCATGGAGATTGTCAACCAGCTCCGATACCAATTGTTAGGATTAGAATGAGGGGTTTGGTTGTTTGTAGGAAAGTGAAGATAGAAGTTAGAAAGGTTAGTATGGAGCACTTCTCTCCAAATGCACTAGATAGAATAACTTTCCTTTCTTTTTGGCTTTAACTATTTACAAAACTTTACCCCATGAAGGGTATTTATAGGTGGGTGGAAGATATTTCTAGAACCACCCATTAATCTTACTCTTTCTAGATTGTCCTTGCATCTTCCTAGGTAGATTATTCATGAATACTCTAGAACATTATACAAGGTACATATACTAGAACATTGTAGAATAGTGTAGAACATGTATGATCATTCTAGAACATTCTAGAAGGTATATGTTCTAGATCATTCTAGAACATTCATGGATATTCTAGAATGTATATGTACTAGAATATTCTAGAACATGTGTGAACATTCTAGAACATTCTAGAAATGCATCACCTTTAATATAAAATGGTTTTATTTTGAAAAAATGAATCAGATTAAAAACAGTTTTTAAATAAAAAAACGTTTCCAAACAATTTTGTGCAAGCAGCGCGTACGCCTTAAAACATGCTCTATAAACAGGTGTTATAATGTCCCAAACAAGAATCTGTTACTGTTCGTTTCTGAAACTAAAATGATGCCCAATGTGGGATGTAATGTAAGCCTAACGTACGGCATGTTACGCAACTCCATAGATCGAGCGACACTCCCAACAAACAAATTAACGTTCATAAATCCATATTATGACAGCTTGATTCTCTTACGTTAACGGGATTCTGTTAACAACCAACCACTAATACCACCAATTACTTCCGACAAACAAATCTCTCCCCTCGCCTTTGGCTTATTTATATGCAGCGGCGCTCTTGCCAGCGCATCTTACCAACGCCTACTTGCATGCATCGACTCTTTCAGTTTCTGCAATCCAAACTCCCACATTATACAAAACCGTGCTCTCTGTTTCCTTGTCCTTATAGCTATAGCCTTGTTATAGAGAGCAAAAATGGGTGTCGGGATCGGAGGAGGGGAGAGTTTCCAGTTTGTCGTACGTGTTGTCAGAGGTAAATGGTTCATGGTTTTCGCCTCATTGTTGATCATGACTGGGGCCGGGACAACCTACGTCTACGGAATGTATTCCGTAGTGGTTAAGAAATCTCTGGGATATGATGACGATGAAATAAATTTAGTAACTTTCCTCAAAGATCTGGGTGCATACGTCGCGATTTTCTCTGGACTCATTTGTGAGGTTATACCGATATGGCTTGGACTCCTCATCGGTACCGCCATGAACTTTGGAGGCTTTTTTATGGTATGGTGCGCGGTTACACATAAAATTGCGAGGCCGGAACCTTGGCAAGTGGGCCTCTACATTCTAATCGGAAACAACGCTCCCAATTTCACAAACACAATAGCTATTGTCACCTGCGTCAAGAATTTCCCAGAGAGCCGAGGAGTTGTTTTGGGTCTGATGAAGGGTCTGGTCGGGCTTTGCGCAGCCATCCAGACCCAACTCTACAAAGGGATATATGAAAACGATCTGACTGGTCTTATTATGGTCACTACCGTTCTCCCAACCATAACTTCAGCTGGGTTTATGTTCACACTCCGACCGATAAAGGCTGAGAGGCAACCCAACGAGCTCAGAGTGTTTCTGAATTTCTTTTATATAACTATCGTACTTGCGCTTTTTCTCATGGTTGCGACTTTACTCGAGAAATACATAGTTGTTACGAGAATAGACCATATTATAAGTGCCATCGTGGTCGCCATCCTGCTCTTGCTCCCGCTTGCTGTTGTCATAAAAGAGGAGTCTGCTCTCTGGAAAATTGAGAAACGGCAGACGGATCCTGCCACTGAGGTACCCGGAGAAGCATCGAGTGCGAATTCTTCTTCCACTCCGCAGGAAGAGAAGCCGAAAGGATGTAATTTTTTCGCAGACATCTTCAACAAACCAGAAAGAGGAGAAGACCACTCAATTTTACAAGCAATCCTAAGCATTGACATGTTGTACATCTTCTTAATTACGACGTGTGGGTACGGGGCAGGGTTAACAGCCTATGACCACTTCGGGCGCCTTGGCATTGCACTGGCCAAAAAGGAACGACTAGTGAGCTCCCTTTTATCGCTGATAAGTATATGGAATTACTATGGGAGAGTCTACTCCGGGTTCCTCTCGGAACTGCTACTCATCAAATGGAAAGTTCCCCGGGCGATCATGGGGATGGTTATGCTTATCCTCCAAGGCATTGGCCTGCTCCTTGCCGCCTTCCCAGAAATTCCCGGTGCCTTCTATGTGTCATCAGTGACCATTGGATTTGCACTTGGTGCACAAGTACCAGTGAACCTGGCAATGATTTCCGAGCTCTTTGGCCTCAAGTACTACTGCACATTGCTCAATTGTGCACAACTGATAACTCCACTTGCGTTATATCTAATGAACGCAAACCTCACAAAAATCCTTTACGAGAAAGAGACATTGAAGGACCTTATAGCTCAGGGTAAGGATCCATCATCTATAAAGGATCCGGTTTGCGAGGGGTCCCACTGTTTTAGGCTATCGTTCTCCATTTTAGCTGTCATATCGTTCGTTGGAGCTCTTATCTCTCTTCATTTCGCTCGTAGAACGCTAAAATTTTACCAAGGGGACATATATAAGAAGTTCAGGGATGAAAGACTCAGTAGAGGTGACACTTTCAAGAGGTTCAACGGTGAAACATACAAGAAGTTTGCAGAGGGTGAGAAGCCCCCAGAGACTGAGATGGGTCAGCCCTCCGTTAATGGACAGCAATGAGACTCCAAGGAGTTCACAGAGATGGGTATAAACGTGGAACATGAGAAACTAACACGAAGATACGGCTGCACTGAGAATGTCACTTAACACAGTGTGGGGAAGACGACTCGGAAATGGCGTCTATGAGCAGCCTGTGATTTGCAAATTTCTTAAGGTTTTTGTTTTGGGGGGTCCTTCAGCTTCCTCTTGTTTCTTCGGTTTTTTTTATTAGATATTGTATCTGTGACCTGTCCTTTCTTCTTTGTTAGGATCCAAGGATAGGTTTCAGCCTACCCTCAATGTTAAGGTACTCGTGTTCTTCATGGCCGCGAGGACTGCCATAATCGTCTTTATGGATACTTTTTCGAGTGTGTGGGGGTAACTACCGGCCAATTCATTTCCTCCATCTCTCTAGGCCTCTGCAACGCGCGCATGCATCTTAGCTCCCTATATTAAAAGGAAATTAGTTTCACCAAATAGTTGTTAAATTATACGGTTTTGATAACCCCACTCTGAAAAATGCACTTGTGACTAGGTTTACCTCACGTTTACGACTCAGTCAGTAGGTTTCATTTTATTATTATTAAATGGTCACTATGAATATATAGTTGTGACAATCTGGTCTTTCCGTCAAACCTCCGTTAAATTTATAATCGGAATAGCGGTCGACCGGTTTGTTGTTTATTGTTGTGACAACGGTAAATTGAAGCGGCGGTCGACCGCATTTTATTCTGTTAAAAATTAACGGTTATTTGATGGAAAAACTAAATCGTCACAACTATATATTCTCAATGATTAAATTGTAAGCGTAAACCTAGTGACCAAATTGCATATTTCCCTTTTTTTATAGTGAACGGTGTCTCTAAATTTTATTTAAAATTGTTATTTATATCGAAAAAAAATCGTGGTTACAGTATCAAATAATTCAAAAAATCGACCATTACACACAAAAAAAAAACAGAAAGACAATATAAATTAAAAAAAAAAACAGCATATAAAACAAAACATCCAAAGTGAAAGAATTAATTACACGTATTAAATTCGGCATTCCAAATGCCACCTACCTATCTCCTAAAATCTCTCGCAACTCCTGAGCTAACTCTCTAGAGCTGGAAAACCTTCGTTGAATACCCCTATCTAGTCTCTCCAAACTTTGCTAATAAAATCTGTAGCCTGATTAGCTACCAGAAAGGAGTTTCAAAAGAAGCTCTCATTCATTTCCCACTCTCCATAACGTACGAGTACAATTACAAACTCAATCAGTCATTTTTTCTATAAAAAATCAGCTCATTAATAAAAATAAAATCCCAGATAGATTATTTGATCTCGAAAATAGACATCTTATATCCGAATTCATATCGATCTTTAATTAGTTGACTAATTTTTTTATAAATAATAAATATAAAATCAGTCATTCTATATACAAAAATGGAATTGTCCTATTAATAACAAAATTATAAAATTAATCACCTTGTTTACACAAAAGTATAAAATCAATCCTTGATAAAAGACAAACGGTAAACCAGGGTTATGTTCGTTTGGAGTAAAAATGTAGGATTTTAGAGAAGTTATGAATATTTATGTTGAATAGTATTTTATTGGTGTTTTGTTTAATAAAAAATATGGAAGTTATGTGAAAAAGTATAGAGAGAGAAAATTTATGTTGAATAAAAAATTAAAAAGTTGTTGGAGATTGTGTAAAATGTATTGGTGTTTGTGTTTGAATTCTGAATATGTTTCGTGTTAGTAGTGTGAATATACTCAGAATCCTGAAAAAACTGTGAAAACGAACATATCCCAGAATGAATAATTTTATGATTTTTTATCATGAGGATTAATATTATTTTTACCTATATAAAAGGACTGAATTTGTATTTATTTATTTTTTATAAAAAAATAATTATATATTTAAAAAATAGACCACATACCTATACAAAGTTGTAATTAAAAAAAAAACTAATTTGTTAAAATTTAATAAATATCACTATATGAATAATTAAGAATATATATATACGTATTGCGCCAGAAATGAAAAAACAACAGACATTGATTTTTTTTTTTTGGTAAATAACGACAGACATTGATTGAGTTTTAACAAATCCGAAAAATTAAATTTACAAGCATCACATAAAAGTAACATCAACGTCCACATTCACATTCCACAAGCATGGCCCACCAACCAACCCACTGTCCGATCAACAACTGGCTGGGACCATCGGAAGGATAGCTACGAAAAAGACGGAATCACACCCGTTGCTCAGATCTTCTCCAGCTTCTCGGCCTTGACGACAGGGTTGGCCTTCGCGATCTGCTCCCTCCCCTCCCCTTTGAAGTCGAAGGTGCACCCGTGCCGCTCCGGGTACCTGTGGGACCCGCAAAATGTCATCCCGCACTTGCACTCGAACCCCGTCAACCCCACGCGCCGCCTGCAAGCCACGCACCTGTTTGGTTGGGCTGGAGTTACGGCCTCCGACTTAGCTTGAATCTCGTCTAGCTGATTCTCGGGAACAACAGCAGCCGGAAGAGGAGGAGGAGATACAGGTATGGTGGACAACGAAGACGACGAAGGAGTTAACGGTGTTGGAGATGGTGATGATATGGAGGAGGAGGCAGCGGCGACGAGGGATTGGTTGAGGGCGAGCTTGGCCGACGAGGATTGCTGTTCCTTGAGCTCCAAATCACGGTAGCATTTGGAGCAGAAGTTCTGAGTCGCGGTGCTCCCGAAGAAACCGCAGTTGTTTGCGCAAAGGCGAGGTGCTTGGCATCTACGCTCTTCCGCCATTTCCCTCAAAAGATCAAGCGTCGTTAACCTGAAAAAATCAAACAAAAATAAATAAACAAGTTAAAATTCTAACTTATACGAAAAAAAAATTACATCATATCAACAGGAACAGATGGAAGAGGAAGAGTACGTAACTGCGTGGAGGATTTGAAAAGGTGAGGGCACAAGGAGAGAAAATTAGATCTAATAGAACTTCTGGGGGCGTGTTTGGCTGGGAAGAAGGAAAACCAGGGAATATCCAATGGAAACGTAACGAAGGAAAAGAAAAGCACCTCCACACAAAGGCAGGCGGTCGTCTTTGGGGATTCCTGATCCTGAGAGAAAATTCCAGACTCCTCTCTCTTTCTCTTTCTCTTTTTCTTTTCTTTCTTTATTTTTATTTTTTATTTCTTTTCCTTTCTACCAAACGCTCCTCTCTCTTTCTCTCTCTCTCTCTTGTATGCATTTGAATAAGCGATTGTCGTTTAAGGGAGAAGAATTGTTTTCTAGAAGCCATTTAAGCTACGCCTGGCTTTTAGATTAGAGGTTTTCTTTATTTCATAAATTGCTTAGTCCACGCCAATTTGGAACCACGGCAGTGAGATGTGAAATGTACGTTCCAAAAGAGACGGCCAGAGGGGTGAGGGAACCTATTGGCCGTCGATCTGAGGTGACCGTTACGTCTAAAACAAAAGACATCGTAGACAACATTTGTACGCAAAACATTTTGTCTTAGGTTCGGTTTGTGTTTAAAAATTTTTGGTATTGAATTTAGTGAAAAAGTGAAGAGAGGTAATTTTTTTTATTTTTTATTTTTTATATTTTTTATGGAAGAGAAAGAGATTATATTGTATTATTTTAGCGTGAGTTATTGAAATATTTTGTAAAATTTTTAGTGCAAAAGCACCCTATTCGATTTTAAAATATATTACAATGAATAATTTGGTTGTGTGCACCTGTATTTAGTTTTTGTTTTACCTTTTCTAGATTAAACAAATATTTACAAAAATGTTTTTCAAACAAGAACTTAACTGTTATTAATGATTCAACTTAAATCTTAAAAAATAGAATTTTTCTTAAAATTCTAACTTTCCAATTATAAAAAAGTTTTTAAAGTTTTAAATATATTTATTTTAAAATAAAGAATATGAGAGTTTTGAGTCTTTTCAAACTCTTTTATTTATATCTAATTTATATTATCTCTGCAATATATTCATATTATTCACAGCATGACCGCATAATCAATATGCATAATTGAAGAAGTAGAATTATAAAATTACAATCTTTAACTAATATAACACATGCTATGTGTGTTTTAGTCAAGAAAAATCATTGAGAATTTTTTTTATGACTTGAATTATGTTTTAGGGAATTTAACAGTTTAGTTCTTAGGTTTTACACGCTTTTACTTTTTAGTCCTTGGTTTTAATTTTTTTCAAATTTTAGTCTTTAGGTTTATATTTTTTGACGAAATGATTCTTTTGTCAGTCTATCGTCTACATGCTTAACGGATATCTTTGACACGTTAGCAATTTTGAAGTTGTCAACCGGGTATATGTTTTGAACGTGAGTGGTCGACCGGTACATGAAGAGGTCGACCCATACATGTACCGATCGACCGGTAAAATTTGTTGGCATGTCAGAGAGATTCGTTAAGTATATGGACGACAGACTGAATGAATGATCATTTCGTAAAAAAAACCTAAGGACTAAAATTTGAAAAAATTAAAATCAAGGACTAAAAAGTAAAAGCGTGTAAAACCTAAGGACTAAACTGCTAAATTCCCTATGTTTTATGCAAAAGTTTGTCTATAGTAAATATAGCAAATCATATAATATAAAATATAACAAGTATTATACTATTATTTTAACCCTCAAAATAAATTCCTAGCAATTATCTCAATTGAATCAAGTTTGTCTTATTAATGGCCAATTCGTGTATTTAGGGTTTGACGTTTGCGTTTTCAACTCTGTTTGTGCTTATCTCAACTGAATCAAGTACGTGTGAGTCCAATGCACAAAAAAGACCGAGCGCACAAACTTTTCTCTATACAAAAAAAAAAGAGAAATTGACATTTTAATCCTTAGGTTTTTGGTATTTTTTCATTTTAATCCTTCATTTTCAACTTTCAAAGTTTTAGTCCTTGAGTTTTTTTTTTGACGAAATGGTCATTCCGTCAATCTTCCGGTCATATGCTTAACGGCACATGAAGCTGTCAACCGATACAAATTTGCTGATGTATCAGAGAGATCCGTTAAACATATGGATGACAGACTGACAGAAGGACCATTTCGTCAAAAAAAAGAAAACTCAAAGACTAAAAATTTGAAAGTTGAAAGTGAATGACTAAAATGAAAAAATGCCCAAAACCTAAGGACTAATAAGTGAATTTTTTTAAAAAAATTTGTTATAAAATAATTAAATAATGATAAATCACCATATTCATGGTAATGAAGACCGAAGCAACTTCCTTTGGAATTTCAATGTGTTTTATAGGGTAGGTTTCTTTAAATCTCAATTATTATTTTTAAAAATTAATTGCAGGGTCTAATATAAAATATATTAACATGCAGGACTATTTTTCAATTCAATTAGATGAAAAATAGTAAATTAAAAACATAACTGTGGAGATAGGTAAAATCCACACCATTGAATTTGTTGCTTCACTTGCCTTCGTATTTTAATGGTTAATCCAAAACGCGTAGGGGTCCATGACGAACCCCTAGCATCAAAGATGGCTTCCTATGGGGAGGGAGAAGATCAAAGTGATTTCCTCCTACTACCCTCCCCCCAAATTTCGCCCAACAATTATTAAAATTTTGATATATTGTTTTACCCACCGATTATTAAAATTTGATACATTGCATCAGGAATGATTTGTACACTTTGCATCCGTTATTAATAATTTGGATAGAAATTAAATTTTTTTTTAGTGAAATGATGTTTTTTCCTTAATATTTTTTTACCATTATATATTTGTGTAGGGATGAAGCTGTCATTTATTGATAAAAATATATGAGTCTGTTAAAATTAAAGTTTAAATGCATCACATATCCTTGTGATATTCGAATATTACAAATATATCTTTCTGGTAAAGAAAGTTGATTTTGGGTCCCTGAAAGTAAACTTTCCGTTCATGAAGGTAAACTTTTCGTTTATAAAGTATCCCATCGTATGTCTCCGTTTAAAAATTAAACAGAAAGTAGTGACGTGACATTAATTAACTATGTGTGCACAAATAAAAAAACGTCATATCTTTCTGAGCCCACTATCTCCATGTTAGAGGCTCAGTCACCGTCCTGCCGTGTGAAATGAGTGTCTTTGTACACGTGTGTTTGTTTTATACCTTATTGGTTTATTAGATGATAAGGCACTGGACTTCTTACGTGGAGATAATAGACCCAGAAAGACAGATATTTTTTGATTCGTGCACACATGGTTGACTTATGTCACGTCACTACTTCCTGTTAATTTTTTAAATGGAGACAGACGAGATATTTTTTTTAAGCGGATAGCTACCTCAGGAACACAAAATTAACTTTATTTATTTACCAGAGGAATATATTTGCAATGTTCGAATACTACAAGAGTACAAAGTGCATTTAAACCTCAAATTAATGATGGAGGGCGTCAAGTATAAAAGATTAATAATTGAGGGACAAATGCAACTAAATCAATAACTTGGAGCACAAAGTCTTAAAATCTTAATAGTTGGTGGGTGAAAAATTCGAACTTTCAGCTATAAGAGCAGAGCACTTGAGAACTTTCAAGTCCCAATAACTATACGTTTAAAATTGAAATTTCAAGTATCTAAATTAGTATTTTGAGGGGACACTACAAAAAAACAGTGCTAATTCGAGAGGGTCAAAAGTATATGTTTTTATTTTTTTATTTTAAAAAAAACTAAAACAGAACTAACCAATCTGAAGGACAAATTTAAAAAAAGATCTAATTGAATAGTCCATTGTACAAATTGACACCTTAGAAGCTAAAATTGGAAGTGCAACTAAAACCGAAGTAGATTTAGGTTCTTTTTGCCTTGTCTGTCATAAAGTTTGTGAAGTCTCAAAACCCCTTTATCTCCATCATCTTGCGTTTTACTGGAAAAGGAGCTACGGAAGACCTACAATGTATGCATTCCAAGCATCTTGTTGCTGAAAACTCTTGACCTCTTCATATTTCACATCTCGTCCGACACCGAATCCTTCTGTGGTTCGGATTTCATCGGTGTCTGGCATTTGCCTAAGCCAAAAATGGACAGATTGAAATCCAGCCTCTTGTAAGCAGTCTTTGATCTCAGGCAACGACCACCTAGGCACATGACCAACCATATTCTAATGTTTTAGGACTTACCAGAAACACAATATATCAAGATTGAAAATGCATGTCAATACTGATCTTCCTCAGAAAACAAAAAGAGACACGAAAACAACACAACTTACAGCCTCCAACCATATGAAAATGCATGGCGGATTTTTTTCTGCGGCTTTTGGAGATGAAAGTGGAGGCTAATTCTTGTTTTGCGCTCGATGATGTCAAATTCAGCCTGCTCCCAAACATACTGCACATGTGGATAAAACACTCAAAACTTTACGGAATGATTAATTTTGCACCCAGACAAGGAGCGAATATTAAGACACAACTTCTGGGTCAATTAGTTTTGCTGATATATAGACTGGACATCGGATATTGTACAAATCCAATAGAAAGAACAATTCAAACTGGGCAACCAAAAGGAAAGAAAAGATCATTCACATGAACAGCAGCAGTAGAAAATATCCTGAATAGGAAAATAAAAAGTGGAAGTGGCATGTAGACGTAATGCTAGAATATGGACTGCTGGCAAAAAGAAATTTAATGTCTATCCTTTTCAATGTTTTGGCCTGATTCTGTTTCATTAAATTCTGTAGGTTTGACCTCCTTTGAACCTGAACCCAGCCTAGTCAGTGAATATCTATACTCTTCCAATCAATGCTATAAAATGTCACGAGTATTTGGAGTAGAATGAGCATACCGTAAAATTGGCAAATCTTTTCTGAAGCCTTAGCTTGCGCTCTGATGACGTCCCACCATATAAATCCATCACAAATACACCACCTTTCTTTGACAAGGCATCAAGCACATGCTTGAAATACAAAACCAGGTCTGCACGTTTATGGAGACAACAACAGCTATAGTTAAAAGCACAAATAATGTCTCTTGGAGGCAGTGGAACGTTCTTCATGTACATATGATTGGTAGTAAAGTTTTCTTGTGGCAACGTATCTTCCAGTGCATGACTCCCAGAACCATCTTTGTTCTCTTGCAGAGAGATGTTACTTATCAGGTCTTGAGGCTCGTCTTTGACTAGTTTAGCCTCGAGAGGTTGCAATACATTGCCATGGAAGAGGGATATCCTGGAATACCCATCAGCCCCAACTCTATTTATGTTGTTTTCCATGCACCAATTTAGTGCCTCAAGGTCCAAATCCAATCCCACAGCAGTCCTGCTTGGATTAGTGCGGATCCATTCTGCACTGTCAAATATATAGAATATGTTAGGTACGTGTTTGGCATATGCAACTGTTGCAACTTAATGGCTTTTTCTCTTGAGAAGAGATAGCTACTTGGAGAAAACCATATCTGCAGGGGGGGGGGGGGAATATAAACTTTACCATAAGTAAATATCTTCCGGATTTATTGCAATTGGGAGGTAAACCAAATGGGATTAAGAAATTGTACAAAAGTAACTCATACAGATTCACTAATGGCAGCAACTAGGCCGCAAAGCCACAATCTCTTATCCAAAAATTGAATAGCATATATGACACATTACCAATAAGTTACTCTGGAGAAGCCATTGGAGATTATCCCCATGAAATTTTCATAAGCTAAGACTAACGCAACAATGGGTCCATTAAAATTTTTACAGGGTACTTAAAACATCAAAGAAGGCAGTGAAATGAAGAGTAGCATCCCTCGGGCATACAGGCCCACTGGACAAAGCACCGATATAGTAACATAAAAAATCCTACTTGGATACACGAATCTAGTAAATCCTTCATATGTCTTAGAGAATATAATTCAAATAATAAAATCTTCCTCTTCTTATAAGCTTAAGCTTTAGTAAAGAATGGTAGATTCACAGTATGAGGTCAAAATTATCATTATTTATCGAGTTTTTCTTTTCCTATACGTCAGATGTTAGAACAACCCATCAAAAACCAGAGAAAATATCAGTGTGAGAACGAACCTAAGAAGAGCGGTTCCACAGAAATCTTCTTGGAGATGGAGGGGCATCCTCCCACCCACATACATCAGAAAGAACTTCTGCATATAGCTTATGTCTCCCTTCGGAGACTGCATTCAAAACAAAATTCACAGAAGCCCAAAACCCATTAAAAATGTCTGCGTATATAATTCATCGGGTTAGATTCTTGATTTTGCTCCCTCCCAGTCTCAAATGGAGGCAAAAAACTGAAACTCTAGAATATTTTCCCACATTTTCTCAGCAAGGAAATATGCCATTGAAAGAGCCGGAGAGTGAGTCAAACCTGCACAGATTGTTGGTAAAGAAGAAATTTTGACGGCAACTCCTTCGATGGACCCTCTTCGTTTTCCTTTTCTTCTTCTTCCTCTACTTCATCTTCTTCTTCTTCGCCATCCTCTTCTTCCTTTTCTTCTTTTTCTTCTTCTTCAGGACCAGAAAGCTTGGCAGCAGAGGAGGAAGAAGAGGGCAGGCTCAGCTGGTAATCAAATTCATCTTCTTCCTCAGTATAGTAGGAGGCTCCTCGACGAGGGTATCTTTGAGGGTTCCTCGGCTTCTTCTCTCGCTTTCCCATCCTTGGTTTCTTTCCCCAAAGTCAAAATATGAAACAGCTTCAGGTCCAAAGTACCGAAGCTGCGGGATGAAGCAGCCACCTCTGCCTCTTCTCTCGCTTTCGCTCATTTCCGTATGCTACAGATCGTTTCGGTCAGAAAAACGGCACATTGTTTCATTCTCGTCGAGAACGACGGTTAACTCTTAGAAGTCACATTTTGCTTCTGTGTAATACGACGAGCAGTATAGCGCAGATAAATGGCCGCTCCAGCTCGTCCTCACTTCGTTGTTAGAAACGACTGACCGTTTTCCTCATTCCCAAATTACAAGGTTATTTTTATTCTTTTTCTTCAGCAAACATCATGAATTATTGGGACCACTTGTAATAATTTGCCTATCCATAAATAAATTATACAAATATTAATCTCATTAATTTTCAACCAATTTTTCACAAACCCTCGTACAAGTCAATAAACAATACATATAATAATTAAAACAATTCATTAAAACCAGAAAATATAAAATAATAACTCCACCCCTTAAACTCGCTACTCTTATGTTCCGTCCAAATACACTGCATCAGAAGCTTCATAATCATCTACTGCATTATGATGTAATGAGTTAAGTTAGGTCAATCATAAAAAAAATTCACCTCGTTCTTTTTCTAAAAAAAAAACATTTTTGAGAAAAAAAAAACATTTTACATTTTAAATGATTGGTTAATATCAAGTTAGAGTGCTTAAAAACTGTATTTTTCAAGATTTTACATTTAATAAGATCTAGCTGCCAAGAGTATTCTCGAACTATTTTTGTTGTTGTCTATTTTAACTCGAAGATGACTTTATAAATTTGAAAAAAATGACAAATTTATTAATTTAGATTCTAAAGTGGTCGGCTCAAAATTTGACTGGAAAATTATAATTCTTTGTTTTTTTCATGAATTACCCCTAGCAAAACTAGACTGATTTAACTTGTGTGGCTTGAGAGATGTACTGTCACGTCTCGTGCCCGTACTTACCCCCTAAGCTCACTTATAGAGATAATATGCACACAGACATGGATTACAGCACGAACCATCCTAAACAACCTCATCTGATTTACCTTGATGAGCTCAGCGGAAGTCTTATTTTAAAATAGGGTTGTGATTAAAACTAGTAACACGTATCAAAGAGAAATTACAGTTTAGGAAAGGACGGTAAATTAACTTGTATTAAGCGATTTTTGAAGCGCTTTATAGAATAAAACCTTTAGCATAAACGAAAACTTAATAATATAAGGAAATAAATAAATAAATACTAGCCATAATAAATACCAGGTTTCATTAGAAAACACGATTTTCCAAAATACGTCCACCAGGGGACTACCAAAGGGCTAAGTACAAAAGTGGAAACTTTCTAAAGCTCGTCATGCCACTACAACCGCGCTTTAATTGAGGAATAATACATCAAATAATAAATAGAAATAAAGAAAACGACATCTCGACTAGGGGTCCACCAAACCTCCTCATCAGTATCATAGGTGAGGTATATAATGCCGGCCTCGGGTGAGACGCGACTACTCTGCCGCGGGGCCGGATGAGTGTAATCGAGTCTAAGGAACTCTGATGGCACATCGATCAAGCTGAAGTCCTCTACATGGGGGAATGGGGGTAAAGGTGGTTCCTTGAGGAACCAGTGTGGCTCATGCTCCACCAGTACCTCATAAGTTTTTGTAACCCAAGTTTGGACCTTTAGGACAAAGATATACGTGTCGAGGTCCAAAGTCAACTCGTTCTCGAACAGATTCATCTTCAATATCCACGGCGCCACAACAAGGATGCAAAAACATACATAAACAGGGTGAGTCCTACGGATTCAATAAGGTCGGAAGGGGTAAACATGCTCATAAACTATAGTTCATGTCTTAGAACATAAAATATCAGTGCAATAATAATTTCAAACATACAAGACATGGTATAACATAAGGAATGTGTGCAATGCATCAACTCATCATCTGGTTTCCTGAGGTACTCCCAGTGTCTGCTCTGTTTACCTTCAGAGTCAGGTTGTACGTCTCTCCTCTCCTCGCGGGACTGTGATGTGTCACCTACACCAAGACCCCTAAAAACGATATCGTAACGCCCAAAAGGAGCTCACCCACTCCCTGTAGTGGGGGGTTGCACTCTCCTCATGTGCTCGGTACCGTCACTCTTTCTTCGGGAATCACCTCGCAGGCTTAGGGATTCCTCACATTTGTTTTTCCTCTTATGAAGTGAATATGATTCATACACAAATGCCATACAATGCATGTGCAATGTTGCCATTCAAATTGTTCCATGAGGTGATTGGAAAAAATATAAACTAATAAAGTGCTTGGAATCTTAATACATGAATGATAGGGATACAATTATCCGAAAATACACACATGCATAATTTCTACTTACTTTTCATTCATAATACATCATTTCTCATGAAAAGCATTTTCTCTTCCTATCTTCAACATGCAACTAATATAAGTGAAAGAACATAGCAAAACTGCAAGGATAATGACGTTGATAGAGAACACAAAAGAGGCAGCAAGTTGTTTAGCATTCAAACAAGCCGTATAATGATTGTTTTCCCATAAGACCTACATGCAGCTACTCCCTTACCTTGGTGATTTTCGGGTAACTCTAGATGGACTTGAAAATCTCCTAAAGCAAGTATGAAACCTAGAGTTAGAAATCTTAGATTAGAGAGTAGGAAGAAGATGGATAGATCAAGGAAAATATGAGTGAAAATGTCACGCCCCGTGCCCGTACTTACCCCCTAGGCTCACCTATAGTGATGGTATGCACACAGATGGGGATAACGACACGATTTGATTCTCATAAGTCCTGGCGATTGGCTTTGAAAAAGCTTTGCGGAATCATTTAATTACAATTGGTTTTAAAAGTAGGAATACAATAACGGAGGAAAAGTGATATATTTTAAGGAAACCCAAATAAGTCAAGGAGTTTGAAAGTTCTTCAGTGAATAAGATAAAGTGAAATAATTGCGGAAATAGAATTGTAATAAAATCAAGAGCAATTATAAAGAAGTGAAAGTTAGGAAAATAAAATCATATGTGGCGTAAGGAAGAAAATAGAATAAGAGAAAATATCGAAAATGTAAATACACAATTTATCCACTAATAACACGGAATCTCTCTTTTACAAATAACCAAAATCCTTCACGAGGATACAAAAGTAAAGAGAAGATAACCTCAAAAGTGGAAGCTGTCTAAAGCTTTCCATACTACAAAGTCCGTGAAACTGCTAAACTGAAAACCCAACTAAAAAGAGTGATAAAAGTCGATGATGTCTAGTCCTCTGGCTCGGTGTCGGAGGTCAGATCAATAAACACCGTCTCACCGGTGCTCTCCGCCGGTGGAGGGGGTACGATATGCAGGAGGGCTGGATCTATATCTACTAGACCGAAGTCCTCCACGCGGGGAAGTGGGGGCAGGGGTGGACCCTTGAGGAACCATTGAGGTTCGTACCCCAAGTATACCTCAAAGGTATCTGTAACGTAAATCCAGATCTTAACAACTAAAACATGTGTATCAAAGTCCAGGGTCTGCTCGCACGAGAAAATCATCATCTGCCAAGTTTGTAGATTGTCGCCAAACATACAAAATAAACAATAGGAAAAAGGGTGAGTCCTAATGACTCAGTAAGGTTGGGGAGGGGGAAAACATGTTCATACATCACAGTACATGCCTTATATGGGAAACATCAGAACACTAACCAATTCCACGTACAAGAATTAATGTAAGAAATGTATGTCGATGCAATTGAAATGCATTTACTCATTCGTTGGTTTCCTGAGGTATTCCCGGTGTCTGCTCTGTTCACCCCCAGAGTCGGGTTGTGCGTCCCTCCTCTCCTCGTGGGACTGTCCCGTGTCACCTACACCAGGACCTTAAAAATTATGCCGAAGCATCCAAAAGGAGCCCACCCACTCCTTGTAGTGGGGGGTTGCACTCTCCTCATGTGCCCGGTACCGTCACTCTTTCTTCGGGAATCACCTCGCAGGCTTGGGGTTCCTCACACTTGTTTTCCCTCTTATGATGTGAATGAAATCAATGAATGACCATGATATATGTACATTGTATACCTCCAAAAATATCACATGATCTGAATGGTAACACAGACAAACGATTTGGTTGCAATTTTTAAGACATGAACGATAAAAAGTACAGATATTGAAGAATTAAACATGTATTCTTATAAATATTGCTAATTCTGCCCTAAACCTCCAGTTACAGGTGCCTGGGGTCCTCTCAGACCCTATTGGGCCTGCCTTTTAGTTTTCAAAACGTTCTGGGCTTATATGGGGTTAACGGGCCTAAGGTCCATTTAGATCACTAAACGGGCCTTGTGATTTGGGCCCCTAATAATACACGGTTTGGGCTCAAATTTGGGGGTTCTCATCTATTTTTCATGCTCTACACAGCCATAAATTTATTTCTTCAGTTTGGACCTCTTTACCCCCACTTTCTGAGTAAAGTGCCAAAACTACCCCTAGAGACCTCCAGGGGCATTTTCGACATTTCCTGACATCCAATTGCCCTGAAATTTTTACTGGGGTCTATTGATTACTTAAAAATGCTATCTGGAAAGTTTCATGTCAAAATTCAAAGTATTTCTATAGGCGGTTTGTTGTGTTCTTAGGCCTATTTTTATTGGACAGTGACTTGTTTTTCCACCATTGGTATCATTAGGCCTATTTGCATGTTGTGTTCTTAGTAATTAGCCAATACAAACCCTTAAACTAATATCTTTGCTCACATTACAAGATTTCAGGGCACGTATGGAATTACCAGGTAGCATAAAAATACAGGTATAGGAACAAAATACACAAAAGAAATCACAAGAACAAGCTGGACGGTAATGTTTGTGGCTGAAAAAAAAGGGACATCAAACCTCCAAATGGACATGTACGACCAGATTTTATATGTATATATATTTTTGTTTTTCCACACCACCAACATGCAACTCTAGAACCCCCTTACATAACAACACCAAAAATGAGTATCAAAAGAGCAAAACATCAAACAAAACAATATCTAGCAAGAGCATAATGCGACAAGATCAAGTTTGCATCTTCATAAAAGCCAACAAGGAGTTCATAAAAGGAACCAGCAGGTATTAAAGTCTATCACCTGCACCTATGTGGCAGTAGCATGTTTTCTAAAGAAGAACAAAGATTCATCACAAAGACCAGCAAGCATAACACGACAATGTCAACTTTTACGCAGAAAAGGCCAACAAAATTACTTTTTTCTTCCCAAAGTTCTACATGTAGCTGAAGGTTCTCCCTTACCTGATTGGTTCGGCAAAAGACTTTGAGCAAAGGTAAAAGCTAAAGCACTTAGAGCACCTAAAAAGTAAACATTCAAAAAGTATGAGAAGGAGACAAAAACAAGAAGAAGACCGAACTTCCTAAAAGAGGGGGGGCAAGGGCTGACCGACTGATTTCTCCTTGCACCCTTGGGTTTTTCTCCTTCACCCTTGGTCCTCTCCTTTCTCTCTTACTTTCAGCCGGACTCTCCTTTCTCTCTTGGTTATCTCCTTTCTCTCTTGTCTCGGTCAGAAGGCAGTTTCCTCATGCGACAAAGCCTTTGTTATCACTCACTATCACTCTTCCTTTCGTTGGTAACGAAGTCCCCTCATTACCCTATGGTCTACTGGTGCAGCCTAAGTCTTTTGGGGCAATTGATGTGCTGATGGTTAACTCAGAGACGACAACTCCTTCCCAGGGTCATTCAGTCGGCCAAGAAGAGTATTTGAGCCATGTGTGCAAGCATTTCTTCCCTAGGTAATCATGAGCTGAAGTTTACGCAGACAAGCTAACAAAATAATTGGGTGCAAGGGGCGGCAAGGGGAGTAGTTGGCTCAAGTGTTCGTTCAACCATTTCCTAGGCAATCTTTGTGATTGCTTCAAATCTTTTTATCCATTCAAAAGCCATGAACTGCCCTTGCATGCCAACGTATAAATAAATACATAAAAGACAAGATGAGGGCCAATCAAACCACTCCATGCAGTCGGCTAAATGAGGAACAAAAAATAAAAAATAAAACACATAGTTGGCCTTTATACATGATCGGCCACACATGAGACTTCATGACTGATATTGCAAGGATGTAAACATTAATTACCAAGATATAAAAGTAATAACCAAGTAAAAGCAACAAATAAAAACAATTATCCAACTCGGTAATATAAAAACACATGTAACCACATAATTGAAAATTAGGAGAATTAAAATATGCAAGCAAGTACATAAAAAAAGAAATGTAAGCTCAATAAAGAAATAATTTAAACTAGTAAACTCAAATAAGCATATTATACTAAGTTTTATATATGTCAAACAAGTGAAAAAGAGAGGGTTGTTACAGAAAATGAGGCAAGGGAGGGTTCATTGCCATGGTCGAATACCCCCTCCCCCACTATAACCATTTCATCTAGTTTTCTTACCCCTTTATTTTCTCTTTCTCCTTCACCTCCCTTTTATTCTTCTTCTTCTTCTTCTTCGCCTTAGCCGACTGCTCACTCTCCTCTCTCTATGCTCACAAGCTCCACACACACACACACACACAAAGGTCTTTGTGATATACGGCTTGGTTGGTTTTTCATGAAACCGACCAAGCCATCATTTGGTCCAAGGGAGCTACAAGAAGCAAGCTCCTTAGATGGCCAAATGGGCGGCAAGGGGTAGGAGATGCCAAATGGCATTCTCCCCCTTCCTAGGCAATAATGGGATGTCACAAATCTCTCAAAAATCTCACCCTAGCTATTGCCGAATTTCACAACATGATGCATGGTAAAAGGACAAGGAAATGAGATAAAAGTCAAGGGAGCTAGGAGGGTTTGTGCCGTGTGACCTAGGGAGAAGAGAGAAAAAAAATAAAGATTTAGCCAAAGGTTAGATTTCCATGCTCATTAATCACCTAAAGTTAGAGAATGGACATGCTAAAAAAAATATTAACTTAAGTTAGGAAAAAGGGTGTAGAAGATTAATCAAAGAAGTTACAATAAATAATGATGAGAACAAAATCTAAGATTTCTCAAATGACATTATTAAAATTAGGGAAATTTGTTTTTTAGTCCTTGAACTTTCATTTTTTTGTAAAATTTAGTCCTTCCGCTAGTCTGCCGTCATACGCCGTCAAAATTTGTACCGATTGACCGCTTCATGTACCAGTCGACCGCTCACTTTCAAAACATATACCCGGTCGACCGCTTCAAAATTGCTGACGTGTTAAAGAGGTTAGTTAATGAGACTGACGACAGACTAACGGAAGAATTTTACAAAAATGAAATTTCAAGGACTAAAATTTTGACTCACTAAAATTCATGACTTAAAATGAAAAGGAGGTAAAACTCAATGACTAAAAATCAAATTTCCCTTAAAATTATAACAAAATGCAAATGCTTAGCTGGATAATAGGATAATTGAAATGTTTAGCAAAAAAAATTGAAAAACAAATCAATTATTAAGAAAATCATCAAGACTAGAAAATAATAACTATTGTCATTAATTAACTTAAATAGTTGAAACCAAGGAAAAGAGTGTCACATGTACGACCCGAGGTTAATGGGCATGTAAAATGTAAAAGAGATGAGAGAGCTTAATCAAGCCAAAATTTAATCCCGCTTAAACCAAAAATTGACTTGCCAATATTACACGTCACCTCCCTCACAAAGTTCCAACCATCCGAGCAGTCAGCAGAGACTCCTTCCGTTTCTAGGAAAAAACACAAGCCCGGCAGGCCCCCATCCCCACACCGTCACACGCCCCATCCAATTGAAAAAGAAAAAATAAACAAAAAACCAAAATAAAATCCACGCACACATTATAACTTATTCCAGTTACCAAACGCGTCCTTTGACATAGAGGAAAATTCCTTCCTCTCCTCTCCTTTCCCTTCGCCTCTTGAGTCAAAAACCGATCCCGCAACAAATTTCCAATCGAAATTTTAATTATTTCCGAGAAAATTAGATCATGATCGTTCTAACTAGAAACCCATCTTCAGTTCTTACCGTCTTCGAAGCTTTTTCCGCCTAACTATGAGATGAACCTCTCAGAATTCTAGGGTTCTTTTTTTTTTTTTGGCTAATTGTAATTCCTTTTAGTTTCCCTTTTGATTCACCTTTGGCGATAGCGTTTGTTTCTATGCGATTTGTGGGAGGGCAAAGATGTACAGCAATTTCAAGGAGCAGGCGATAGAGTACGTGAAGCAGGCCGTACAGGAAGACAATGCTGGGAACTACGCCAAGGCGTTCCCGCTGTACAGGAATGCCTTGGAATACTTCAGGACACACCTCAAGTACGAGAAGAACCCCAAAATTAAGGAGGCTATCACACAGAAGTTCACCGAGTACCTGCGCCGGGCCGAGGAGATCCGGGCCGTGCTAGACGACGGGGGACCCGGCCCGGCCTCCAACGGTGGGGATGCTGCCGTGGCGACGAGGCCCAAGACAAAGCCCAAGGATGGCGATGGTGGGGACGGGGAGGACCCGGAACAGGCAAAGCTAAGATCTGGTTTGAACTCCGCGATTGTGAGGGAGAAGCCCAACGTCAAGTGGAATGACGTAGCTGGCCTTGAGAGTGCCAAGCAGGCTCTGCAGGAGGCCGTCATATTGCCAGTCAAGTTCCCGCAGTTCTTTACTGGTTAGTTTTGGCTTTAAGTTACCCGTATTAATATTAATAGTTTGGGGAATTTGTGGATTTTGATTTTTTATGAATGATAAGAAGTGGGTTGGAGTTTTTGAACGGGTTAAGTTTGGAATTTTTTGTTTTCAATGATACCCGTCGCTGGAGCTTTGGCTTACGTATGTATGCAAATGAGAAGAGTAATGTTGCCTTTCCTGTGCTATTGCTTATGATAAGAGTTGAAGTTTGGTTTTGATCAGTCGCGTTGGGCTAGCTTCTTCAAATTACTTAGTTTCTTCTTGGTGAGAAACAAAGCTAGTTTTTTCATTCGCTGGTAGAATCTAAGTGGGTTTATATCAAAAGCAAGAACCAGTGTCTCGCGTTTGTTGTATTATTACCATCCCCTATGTGTCAAACCATTTGATTGCAGTGAGCACCAACACCACTGCCTCCTTTCCTTCTAAGAATGATACAACCTCGATAATCAGCGTTGGGATGTGGCCTAGTATTTAAAGATGAGTGGATATGATTGAGTGTTTCTGGTAAAATCTTTGTCACAGTGGGAACTTTCCAGATTTTTATATGTTT
This sequence comes from Myrica gale, assembly GCA_963930655.1. Classification (NCBI taxonomy): domain Eukaryota; kingdom Viridiplantae; phylum Streptophyta; class Magnoliopsida; order Fagales; family Myricaceae; genus Myrica; species Myrica gale. The sequence goes on along the minus strand of OZ005602.1, from coordinate 5,321,440 downwards.
TCAAGTGATGGGGAGAATCGAGGTAGTGAATTTGATCACTATATTTTTACTCTCTAATTAGCTTCTCCATCCTTCATGATATCAACATTATTGTTGTAGCAATCTGCTCGATTCTTTTCTAAGACATTAACTTTCTCCCTAATTGCTCTCCTTTTAGGAAAGAGACAACCATGGAGAGCTTTTCTGTTGTACGGGCCACCTGGAACTGGAAAGTCATACTTGGCCAAGGCTGTTGCCACTGAAGCAGACTCTACGTTTTTCAGGTATAATATCCAGCAACTCAAATTGATTTCAATTGCATGAATGTATGTAGATTGTTCCTTGGCTCCTCAAATCCTACATATTATTTTCTTAGTGCAAGGGAGCATCCATGATTCTGCCAGTCATATCTTGCACTCACCTTATGTTTTGAACTGCTACGAATCTTTTTATAATTCTGTTATTCTCTATTTGGTGTAATGAATTAGGGGTTTCATAGTTCTCTTTCGGGTTGAGAAAGTTAATATATGAGAATACAGGTTCCTCCCCTCTCTTTGGGTGAAAGTTTAATGCTGGGTTGTGTGGCGGTATGGGCATCTGATCATCCCTGATGTTTCTATATGGATTATAGGAGGCATTTTAGTTATCTATCCTTCAATTCTGAGTGCTGTGTCGATCAACGTGAGTTATCTTGAGTAATTTGTAACATAGGTTTGAGTTTCTGGAGTTCCTCATCCAATGAATTATGTAATACCCCAAGTCCCACATGAAGTGAGAGAGCATTAGTAATGATAAAGGAATGATATAAGGTCAAGTCTTATATTGGTTCCTTACGGGATAGAATTAGGCCTTATAATGATTCCAAGGGGTTTCAAAAAGCAATCTTGACTAGTCCTTTTAAAGTCAAAGCATATAGATGTGGCTATCACTTTCTTTGGATCATTTCATATTACTTCTCTATATGTAAGTTTTTTAACATAAGAAAAGGATTCTCCACTCAAGACTAGGTTTTCCAATCGTTGATTCCACTCTCTATATGTAAGCTTTTGGCCACACGGACAGTGGCTGATTACAATCTGTAAAGTTTAGATTTGTGGTAGATTTACACCCCTTGAGGGAAGATCTCGCCATTTTACCAAGAAAAGCAGCTTGGAGTTTTGCATCACTTTTTGGGGATTTTGCCTGCCAATGATTAAAATTCCTGCCAGCAACTCTCGCAGTGAGCTTAATTTATGGCTGGTTTTATTTTTCGCAATTTATTATTCCAGGATTTGATGCCTTTCCTGTGGCAACTGACGTGCTTATTATGTTGCCTTCAAGTAATACAGTTGTAAATACATATAAAAAAATATGTCTATATGTGTGTCCACGTGTGAACCAATGAGTGCATGCGTTGCCTTCTTGTTGCATTTGACGCAGATGTCTTTTCCTTGTGCATTTATTTTCTTTCTATTTTTGTATTTTTGGAGGATAGGCTGATAAGTTGGCATTTATCAAGTGTTTTAATTTTCTTCCCAACAGCATTTCATCATCTGACCTGGTCTCTAAGTGGATGGGTGAAAGTGAAAAGCTAGTTTCAAACCTTTTCCAAATGGCTCGTGAAAGTGCTCCTTCTATCATCTTCATCGACGAAATAGATTCGTTATGTGGTCAGCGTGGAGAAGGCAACGAGAGTGAAGCGTCTAGACGTATCAAGACAGAACTTCTTGTGCAGATGCAGGTAGTTTATTGTGTGGCAGGGAACTTTAGATTTTATTGAAATTTTCCTTTTTGATTTAGATTACCTACGTATATATCGGAATACTGAGCAGTTATATCCTAAAATTGGGAGTGTGGGAAAGGGATTTGACATGTAGTTGTGGAGTCCATCTCAAAATATGTATAAAATGGCCAATACGTGCCATGATGCAAAAACGTACTCACAACTGCCATGAGTTTTATTTCTATCATAGCAAAAACGATGAGTAGCAATAACAGAGTTGTGGCTTCTGTATTGATGAAGTTTTTGAATGAACATTTATGTGATATCTTGGTTAGTGCTTAGAGGATTATACCACTTCTCCCATATTTGGATACCATCTCTCAAGCCTTTGTGGAAAGACTGGCATTACCATGATCTCAACCGCCAAGCTTGAGCCTGAAGTAGTTGTTTAATCTCCTGAAGTTAGATGGGGCTTTGTTTGTTTAGTACTCAGCTCATTTGCAACATGTTTTGTTTTAGCTTTTAACTACCATCAGGCTTGTATTCTCAGGCCGGAACCTGACATTGTTCAAAATTACGATTTGGCCTAATGTAGTGTAGATAGTACTCAAGTAGTGAAATCGTAGTGGCATCTGAAAGTCACTAGTTCGAGACCAGGATTGAGCAAGTAAAGAGGGATGTTGGAAGTTTGGATCAAGTTAAGAGGGAAAAAGTTTGTGCTAATATATAAGTTATAAGTTTGTGCTAATATATGAAAGTCTTTTCAGTATAATCTCTTGTACTGTCAACTTTCTTTTTCATTAATAAAGTTTTTCTTACTCATATAAAAAAAGAAATTTTGGTTAAAACAAATCCCAGCTCAAGTTATCTCATTACTTGTTACTTACTTTTCATAACGTGTACTTGATTTATTTAAACTTTTTCCACATAATATACCTGTCAGATAAAATATTCAGATCTATATAGTATTTTATGTTCCCATCTGATTCCTACTATAATAGGAGGAATTTTGAATATCTATGAGTTGTACTTGAAGGTGCATCTTCTTGGTCCAATTTATTAAGTAGAAGCTCCTTGACAAGGGAAATTTTATTTTTAAACATGATGTTTCTTGTCTTTCGTTGTTTTGGGTATGCTATAAAGATTATAATGGTACTTTTTTGGCTTTTGAACTAGTCTTGAGAAAACTATCAGAGGAGTTAGCTTAGTGGTAAGAGGTAAAGTACCATTAGAGGACTTGATGGATTAAGGTCATGGGTTTGAGTCTCCATAGATGGCGGCAATGCTAAAGAGATGAGAGTCATGTCCATATTCCAGATCACCTGCACCTTGCCACTATGCGTCTGGTGGGGTGGGAATAAGCTATGGGTCAGTCTGTCTTGAGCGAGCGCCTGCAGACCCCCATATCCGTCTAGGTCCCTTCTAACTGGTCCCCAAGTGAGAAAGGTGCTACTATGGTCATGCCTAGTTAGAGGGCCCAACACCTGATCTTCCTCTTATCCTTTTTTGATTATAATAAAGAAAAAGTAGTCTGGAGACAAATTTTGTTCTATGCTTGGGTCATGTTCTCTCCTTTGATTCTTGTCCTTTCAAGTCTCACTTTTGTTATCGATCTTCTCCTGCTCTATTGTCTATGGATGTGGATGTCAAGGCCCAGCTTTAGGTGATTTTTTGCCTTCAAGATAAAACCATTCCTCTATAATGTTGCCAAAGGTCTGGTGATTATTTCTGAGGTTTGCAATGTGTACTAACAATTTAATCTAGTTGGCTTTGTTCTTTGAAGAGCATGTTGGTGCCTCTACATGAGTGAATAGAATGTTGAAAAATTCATGATCTGCCACTGATAAATTTTCAAGCCATGCTATTGATCTCTCAAAATAGTTTGATGAAGTTTTCCAATACCTTTGTTCATGATGTGACTGGACCTTTTCTTTCTTGCACTTTAGGGTGTGGGGCACAATGATGACAAGGTTCTCGTTCTTGCAGCTACAAATACTCCCTATGCTCTAGACCAGGTAAATGGGAGCATAAGAAGTTTGGTTTTTCGTAATTTTTCTTGAATCAGTAGAATTACTATGTAGCTTGTGACTAAGCATTATGGTGCAGGCCATCCGACGGCGTTTTGACAAGCGTATATACATTCCGCTACCAGATTTGAAGGCCCGGCAGCACATGTTCAAAGTAATGGGAACCATATTTGATTTTGCTTTCTCTTCCTTCCAAGTAATTTAGAGGAGAAAAGGGCATCTTGCTATGTAAGTATCATTTTTGTTAGCAGAAAGCTTTATGATACTCTGTTTTGGTTTATACAACCTTAACAGGTGCATCTAGGAGATACTCCTCACAATTTAAATGAAAGTGATTTCGAAAGCTTGGCTCGCAGGACCGAGGGGTTTTCAGGTTCAGATATTGCTGTTTGTGTAAGTGTGATGTGTACATAAAATGCTTGATATTTGATTTTGAAGTTCTGCTCCAAGTTGTGCTTAGGAGTATGCATGATGTCAGGGGGGTTCAATTGGAAGTGGCTAACCGCAGTGCCTCTTTATATATTCTTGACTATGGCAGGTTAAGGATGTCCTGTTTGAACCTGTTCGTAAAACACAAGATGCAATGTACTTTGTTCAGACTCCCGATGATATGTGGGTTCCATGTGGGCCAAAGCAGCAAGGTGCTGTCCAAATTAGTATGCAGGAGCTGGCAGCACAAGGACTTGCTTCAAAGGTATTGCAGAAAGTTCAGAGAAGAACTACCGTTGTTACTTTTTCCCTGCTCTCGGTTAATCTTCTGTCCTTTGAAGCATTTGGATGCCCACATTACTCTCTTGATGAATTCATCTTAAGGATGACAATCGCTGTATAGGTCATTTGTCAAACACGAAATCACTCCATCTAGAAACAATACACAATTTCAATTGACTTATTATTCAATGCATTTTAGTGGAATGATATCTATCACGATGCAAGTTCAAAGACAGAATGTCAATGAAATGAGAAAATTTGGTTTTTTTATATTCAATTGATTGGTTAATTTAGACATAAAGTCAATGGAATTCACCTGATGTGTGCAAATTAACTAGGAAGGTATTTGGGATTTAGTACAAAGAATCTTAAGTGATGGAACTGAAATGGAAATCTTAGCAAACATGGTGAGATTAGCTCCTTGTTGACCGATTCACAGGGAATCACAATTCAAATCAGTTCATGTAGGTAGTTTCGGGTTCCAACCGCATGAATGTGAATTTAATGTTTTGTTCCAAACACGTGAATTTGGTGACCAAATTTGTATCACTTTGGCTCAATTTATGTGTTTGCAAAAGGTATGGATGATGGTTGAGTGAGGCTAGTGAAATAAAAGTGTTGGTTTCATGAGATAGATACATTTCAGAAAACAAGTTTTAGTGCCTCCATTTGCTTTTATGAGGGGTATTGTCTACAAGCTAATAACATGCTGGTTGCTGATTAACACCAATGCAGATCCTTCCACCTCCTATCTCAAAAACAGATTTTGACAAGGTGCTTGCGAGACAGAGGCCTACAGTGAGTAAATCTGACCTTGAGGTCCAAGAAAGATTCACAAAGGAGTTTGGAGAGGAAGGTTGATGATTCGGATAGAATTTCATGCGTTGATCCAACTAGTTGGGAGTACATCGACCTGATTAGTATCTTATTTGTCGGGCGGTGGATCCAGGGAATTATTTCGTCAATATTATGCTTCTTTACATGGGGAGGTGACTTGACTTTCCCCTTTTCTGTATTCAGATGGAAATACTGAGGTGTGATACTCACGAAATTGCTTCTCAAATTGTGTAAAGAACAGTTTTAAGAATTATGGCAATGTTGAACATGATGTGTACTGGATGCTGGTTGGCGTATGCGTTGGTCCTTCTGATATTGGTAAACTAATGTTCTTATAAAGAAGTTGATGGGGGTTCTCAGGTTTTATTATTGTTAAGGTTGATGGAAAATTTCACTCTAGAATGGATGTAAGGGCATAAGCAGCTGCAGACCTTGTGAGATAGAAACTATTTGGGGTAAATTCAGTTAGCCCCCTATGTTTGGGCAAAAATCAAGTTGCTACCTTTATTTTTTAATCCAACAATTTGAGACCCATAACTTTTAAAATATATCAATATTCGCCTCCCGTCTAAATCAGGCGTTAAGTCCGACGGAAATTCATACAAAATGACTGAAATGCCCCTCCAAGGTTATATTTTAAAAAATAAATAAATAAAAAATAAATTAAAATAAATATATTATTGAATTAGAGTTTCAATATAGTTTTATTTAAAAATATTAATTTTTTTAAAAAAATATCATTTTTTATTTTTAATGATTTTTAAATATTTTTAGTAATTTTATTTTGGAGGGGCATTTTGGTCAATTTTTCATACTTTTCCGTCTGATTTAACGTCTAATTTAGACGAGAGACGAAGATTGAAAGGTTTTAAAAGTTATGAGTCTCAAATTGTTAGATTGAAAAATAAGGGTAGTGACTTGCTTTTTGCTCAAACATAGGGGCTAACTATGATTTTACCCCAAACTATTTGAAGTTTCCAAATAACCATTAAACTGTTCTGTGGTTTTCTTTCTGTTCCCCTCCATCTATTTCCTACTTTTCAACATGGTATTTGGACACAGGTTGCCTCTTTTCAGTGTTGGTCATTATTTCTTGGAAAAATTAGGTCAATAAGAAGTTGAAGTGGATTGCTTCTTAACTAATGAACTCTTTGTTTTAAGTGTTTGTAAATTCAAAATATTGAGAAATTTTTTACTAATCAATTTTTTTTAATGCAAATATAACCACCTCAAAATTTTGGTTAAGAAAATAAAAAAATAAAAAATTTTTTTTTTCTCGTCAAATAATCTCTTTCTATTATAACAAATATACAAAATTTACTCAAATAATCATTGATTCACTCTTCACTGTTTTACCTACTCATAAAATTTTACTTTTTCACTATTTTTTCTCAAAATTTATTAAAACTATAATGTAACTCAATTTTCACCATATTCTCAAAATTCTTAAAAATTTTAGGTTTGTAAACACTACCGACTCGAACCAAGTTGATAAAGTTGATATAGCTGGTAAGCTTCTTAGAATCACTCATGAAATCTGGCTTCCATCTTTGAAGGGGTTAATTTGTGATTGGGACGGAGCTGATGCAATGCCCTAATAATTCACCATTCAATGGGGGCTTAAACCCAAGTCCAGTGTATTTAATTTGCACATATATATTCACATGTACAAATAACATTGCTTTAAAGTAAAAGCTAGAAGTCAATTAACATTTGAATAAGCCTTATTTTCTTTCTTTTTTTGTGTGTACTTTCTGTAATAAAATATAGCCGTAACTATTTTGGAAGGTTTTAAAAGACGTTCAACCGTTGAATTGAATTTAAAGTGCCTGATTATACTTTTATATGGGTGATTAGGATCCTCAGCAAAATTTAGATCTCAAATACATAGTAAAATTAAGAGATGAACAAGCACAATATGTAGGTGATATAGTATTGCATTGTCCAATTGAAGTAAGTAATTCGAAAGAATCCTACTTCTTACTTTGGAATTGCATTGTTGAAGGTACTGTATTCAAATTTGCATCACTTAATTGTATTGGGCAATTGAGATAGGGAATTGCATAGGATCATAGTTCTTATTTTGGAATTGCATTGTTAAAGGTAAAGTATTCAAGTCTTGTATCACTTGTTTTTTTTTAATAAAACATCCTAGTTCCATACATACTTCTAGAAAAAGTACAAAGTCATGGCGGATCAGTCCCTGCATACAACCAAAATGATACAAAACGATGCATAAGTAATTGAGGATTGCCTCCGTGACTAAAAACTGAGGCGGCCCAACGAGCCAATTGGTGCACTGCCATATTTGCACCTCTTCCGACATGCACTGCCTTCCATTGCTGAAACTTCTCTAGTAATTGGTGTATATGTCCTCTATCTCCATGTATGACCTCAACTCACCTTCCTCACCCTTCTCGCCAGCTCTAAAACCTCTTGTTTCGTACCTTTGTGGACAACCTTGTATCACTTGTTGGTTTGGCCTGTGAACACTTCCATCGCAGATTTGCAAGAGTTGGAACCCAGCTAACGGTCCTATTAAATTTTTCTTGCAAGAGGGAAAAAGTTTGGAACATATAACAAATAGCCGGATCGGCGCCGGCACGTGGGGCCCATGCGTCGAGTAATACCACGTTGATCATACATATGGTCATGTTTTCAAATCAAAATTTTGCATGGTAATTTGGGAGTGAAGAATACGATGGCATGGACTGTGTCCGATGATCAATAGTACCCCTTTACGGAGGCATATCTGATAGAACACAGAGAGCGGCACTTCACCATAACAGTAAAAGCTTCAGAGGGTTCTCATCGACGCTTAAAGCAGAAGAGCAGGCACAAGTCAAAGGTCCCTGAAGTAATCTTCTGGAATTTAAATGGCAAACCTCTTTATTAAGAAACTAGCCAGGATTGGAGTGAAGGGGACAAGAAACTCAAATAAACTTTAATTTGGTGTCTTGTGATTTAAATAAAACCAGTTGTATACTCTTATTCAGCTATGCAATTTTTGTTTCTTGTTTTCGGTAAAACAAAATCGATCACACGGTCAAAAAGATCCAACGCCTAATTTTACATGTACAGTGGACCAAAAGTAGAACCAGGGTCTTTCCCAAATTCATTATATATTCACCTGAACATGGTCAAAATTTCATGGGTGCTTTTTGGAGTTCTATGTACAGTTTACCATAATCAAGGAAAGCATAGATAACCCTTAATTGAACTGCCTTTACATCTGCTACCTACAGATAATGATTTCCTTTCTTTTCTTGTTTGAGAGCAAGATGGATAAGCTCCACACAACAGGTTCCTCGGAATTTCTAGGAGTAGATTCCATTCATCAATATAAATCAGATGCCAATTGACTCATGTTCAAATATCATTGTTGGGGTCATTTTATTTTTGTTAAGCCATGCTTCATTGAAAGAACCAACCAAAAAGAGAGGAGGCGGAGATTGTTGGGGTCATCGACACAGGTAAATTCTCTATATGTTAGATCTCCTCTTAATCCATCACCAATATATTATCTTCCATCTACTTTCCAGGAATTTGGCCTGAATCAAAGAGCTTCAATGATGAAGGATTGGGCCCTGTAACCAAGAAGTTCAAGGGAGAATGTGTTAGTGGTGAACATTTTACAGTGGCCAACCGCAACAGGTACCAAATGTTTTGAACACTGAAGAATTCACTCCCATGGGGCTAACCCTGACATTTGGGGTGGAATTCTCAGGAAGATTATAGGTGCCCGATTCTATTCACAGGGGGTTTGCAGCAGAGAAGGGGCCCCTTGAATCTTTCAACCTCTCTTTCTTCCAGTCATCTCAAAATAGGGAAGGTCAGGGAACCCACACAATAGCTGGACCCATGGTAGATAACATCAGCTTCTTCGATATAGCCAGAGGCACTGCAAGAGGTGGAGCACCAAGTGCCGGACTTGTCATCTACCAGGCTTTGTTGGTTTAATTTGGGCAGCAATACTGACATTGCCATGGATTATTCAATTGCTGATGGAGTTGATATCCTTTCTCTTTCCCTTGGCCTGATCCTTCCCAACCTATTTCTTTGAAAATGCAATCTCTATAGGAGCTTTCCATGCATTCCAAAGAGCAGTCTTGTTTCTGATCCTTCCCAGCATATTTCTTTGAAAATGCAATCTCTATCGGAGCTTTCCATGCATTCCAAAGAGCCATTCTTGTTTCTGCTTCAGCCGGAAACTCGAAAGTTCAGAAGTTAAAGTAGGCATACTCCAGCCAGCCCTTCACCAAAGAAAAGTCACATTGGCAAGATGTTTATTGAAGATGGAAATTCTGTGCTTTCAGGGCTTCTCTTTAACCCCTATCAAGATGAACACTTCTTACGGTTTGATATCTGGGAGTTCAGCGGCTGCCCCAGGAATTCCAGCAAGAATGCAAGGTATCTTTTGTATTCGAGTGGAAACAACTTCTTCTCTGCTGATACACGATCTAGTTCCTACCCACCAATGTAAAGGAAGTGTGTTAAAACCAATTCACTTCCAATGGAAACTCAATTCAATAGGTGAAGAATTCTCACTGGTTTTTAGTTTCTTCCTAAATCATAAGCAAGGACCTTTTTTTTCTTGATAGTATAAACAGAACTTATATTAACAACTTTCATAGTTTTTATTCCTCCCTTACAGAAAATGCTACGAATCTTCAAACTAGATGGATGTGATCTCAAAAAATTATCCTCCTAATCTTTACAATATCTGTCGTTTCACCACCTTCCAAAACTTTCAGAGCAATAAGGATATTTGGAAAGCATACAAGTTACATAGCTCCTTTGCCTTAGAATTGTCTTGTTGGCACGAGAAACTTTTGGAAAAATTCATGGAGGTATCACCAGTAATCCCCACATGTGCATGAACCGCCTTTAAAGTGATGGAATCGGTTAGAGTCCCTGACAACAATGTCTCTGGCTTCAAGGATTGATATTAACTTAAAAACAGTGTGACAGTCTCCACAGACCCTGAGGTTCTTCACAATCTGGATAGGAGTCCCTGGAGATGTAGTGATCAATCCAAAAGCAATGGCCAGCCTTTCACTGTGTTGAGAAAGGATGGTTTCTTTGTGTTCATCTTCAACATCGTGAAGCACATAATTTGTATCAGGCCGATATCCTGCATCCTTCAACCGTATTTTCAACTCTTCTAGTTTAGTGTAAATACGATCTGACAAGGGATGTGAAAGATCACCAGCCAAGAATGAGTAGGTCTTATTCTTGACCTCAATCCAGCTGTACCCAGCTTCCTTTTTCACTTTTCTCTCATCCATCAACTTTCTCACCTTAGCTCTTTCTTGCCAATTTCCTGTTGCAGCATAAATATTGGATAGTAAGACATAAGCAGCTGAGTCTTGAGGCTGGAGTGAAATGAGCTTTTCTGCTGCAAGTTCACCCATCTCTGAATTACGGTGAACATGGCAAGCAGCCAAAAGAGTTCTCCATACAGTTGTACCTGCAGGGAATGGCATCTGATTTATGACAGCCATTGCCCGTTCAAGCAGTCCTGCACGGCTATATAGATCAACCATGCAGGAAAAATGCTCCATGGTTGGTTCAATGTGGTAATCTTGGACCAACATGTTGAAGTATCTTTGACCTTCGGCTACTAAGCCAGCATGTGTACATGCAGAAATCACTCCAATGAATGTTATATAGTCCATTTCTATCTTTTGTGTTCTCATTTCCTCAAATACCTCTATAGCCTTCTTCCCATGACCATGTTGTGCATATCCAGATATCATTGAGTTCCATGAAACTAAGTCTCTTTCACGTTGCCTCTTGAAAACTTTATTTGCACTCTCAATATTTCCTCTCTTGGCATACATGGTAACAAGGGCACTACTTACACATAGAGCATTATCTAGTCGGGATTTGATTGAGCACGCATGAAATTGCTTCCCCTGCTCTACTGCTGCTGTAGGTGAAGCACAGGCATTAATGACACTGCAAAAAGTAAACTCATTTGGTTTGACCCTCTCTTTCGCCAACTGGAGAAAAGTTTTGGCAGCTCCCTCAGCATCTCCTCTTTGAGCATATCCAGATATCATCGCCGACCATGTCACGATGTCCTTATCATCAATTAATCCAAATACTATTGAAGCTTCATCAACATAGTCCATCTTAATGTAAGCATCTAAGAGTGCAGTTCCTACTGAAGGTGATTTCTCGTAATTAGTTTTAATGACTTGTGCATGTACTTGGAAGGCAGAAATTGCAGGTTGAGCTGTAAGGATGGTAGAATAAGTGAAATGGTTTGGTCGAACACCTTCCCTGTTCATTTGGCAAAATAAATTCACTGCTCGACTTCTTCCACCATTCCTCAAGTACCCACCAATCATGGCCGTCCATGACACCACATTCTGCAACCCATGCATCATAGAAAACAATTGAAATGCATCTTCCATAACACTACACTTACTGTAAGCTACCATAAGTGCCGTTCTAATGTTGTGATCAAATCCATACCCAGTTTTGAGAACCAGACAATGAAGCTGACTCACAAAGCCAAATTCTTGAAGATTAGCACATAGCTTAATCGTAGTAGCAAATATCATCTGGGTAAGAGTTACACCTACAAGCCTCATTTGACAAAACATTTCAAGCGCTTCTAATTCAAGCCCATTTGCTAAATAACCTGCAACCATACCATTCCAAGAAACCTCATCCCTGTTGTCCATACAGTCAAACACAGCTGCAGCATCTCTAACCATCCCTGACTTTGAATACATATTAATTAAAGAATTGCATACAAATATTGTAGAATCAAAACCACTCTTTATAACCATTGCGTGAAGTTGAATTCCCTTCTCAACCATTCCATCATCTGCTAAAGTTCCATAAACAGTTGCAAAAGTAAACGGGTTAGGTTTAATACCCTCAACTTGCATCCGAAAGAACAATTCCAGGGCCAAAGCGTTCAACCCATTCCGTGCATAACCAGAGAGCAACGAAGTCCATGACACCACATTTCTCTCATCCATCTCATCAAAAACTCTCCTTCCATCTCCTACGTTCTCGGTTTTCATGTACATATCAACAAGAGCGGTTCCCACGCTAACATCCTCCGCGAACCCAGATTTTATACATTGACAGTGCACTTGTATGCCGACATTTTGATCAAACAAGCATCCGCAGACCTTCAAGACACACGACAGGGTAGACCCATCAACAGGTAGACTCGAATGATGAAGTTCCAAAAAGAGATGGAGAGCTTCCCGGTTACGCTCAGTGCGGGAGTACTCAAAGAGCAAGTGATTATATTTCGAAACGTCTTTCTTGGGACTTTTGTCGAACAGGTAGTGTCTATCGCCTCCGACGCAGGAACCACTCGTTGAAGGAGTAGTTTTGGTATCGAAGGAAATGGCATGGTATTGAGACAGAGGATTTGTGTGGTATGTGCAACAGAAGAGTTTGAGAGTTTCCAGTGTTTGCATTGTCCGGGACTTTGTAAGCGTCCTTATAGAGGGATACACAGTCATGGTCTCTTCCGCTGTTAACAGTTGAATTTGGCATGAGAGCAAAATTTCAGCAAATGTCCTAAAGTAACAAATATCAAAATAGATGGCCCAGAAAAAAAAAGAAGATGAATTGAACAAATCGAAAATGATTCAATAAATTAATTACCCAAGAGAGTTTAGAGAACCAATGGATGAATTTAAATAAGGGATAAATGCAAAATTGGTCCTTGTGCTTTACGCAAAAATCGATTTAGTCCATGTGATATGAAAAACATCGATTTAGTCCCTGTGATTTCAGAAAGTGATAAAATCAGTCTCTGATGGAGGACCAATAACAAACGAAAATAGAATCACAGGGACTAAATCGATGATTTTCATATCACAGGGACTAAATCGATTTTTGCGTATATCACAGGGACTGATTTTGCATTTATTCCTTTAAATAATATTTGGTTGAATACAATTATCCATAAATAAATAAAAATTAATAATATATAATATATATTTTATTTTATTTTATTTTTTCATATCTCATATCTTTCGGAATTCAAAAAAATTAAATTCACTGTAAAAAGCCTATTCTTAATCTTACAACTATGTTGATACAATACACAAGCTATTTATAAGCTACCGCCTACATACCCTTAATTAGAACTTAACTTAATTATTATGTTTTCAATAAATAAATAAATAAATTTATTTCTAATAATAAGCTTCTAGCCATTCAAATTAATTTAATTAAAATTTTATTTCATATTATGTGTGAACTCCCGGAGTTTGAAAAGAAAGGTGAAACTGGATATACTGGGGGTATGCCCACAAAACCATCACATTTGTAGTTTTATTTCAATTTCAGTGGTTGGAGGCTTTTGTATACTCCTACCAGAAAAACAGAAATTACAGAAAGTGATACTGAATGTTATAGGCAAAACCATGCCAGAATTATCAAATACGCAAACTGACGCAGAACACCTCTCATACCATAACTCCTAAGACAAAATCTAAACTCACATTGAATCTAATGATCATCAACTGACTGTTTAACATCTTCGTCACAGCAAAAGTTCACGTTCCTTTCTAAAGTCTCTTCTTTTAACTAATAAATCTGTGGCCATATTACCAAATATAATCACTACATAGAAACTTATAATCTCACGCTTGTTATTTCCTTTTACTGCTGCATGCAACACATCACCATTGGAATTCCTTTAAACTGCTTGGTGTCTCCATGGCCTGAGTTGAGCTTCCGCAGCTTTCTTCTTCCAAAATTTGTCCACATTTACCCTGCTAATTCTGCTGACCTTCCCTGCTACTTCTAGTGCCCCTCTTTGACTCCTTTATTCACCAAAGCATTCCTGTTTGCCTAGACCATGTCAACGGCTTTAGCTGCAAAAATATGAAAATGACGAGTATCTTAATAAAATCAGATTGCACTGGACGTACAGCTACGTTGTATTGATCACACGGGAAGCTGCCAAGAACTGGGCAGTAATGGACCTGCACAGATCGGGAACGGACGCGTCGTGTGAGTGCATGGAGAGCGAACCCCGAGTCATATACAATTGTCTAAAATATTTTGTCGCTTTTAATTTTGTTACTTTATAATGGAAAGGGATATTTGATATTAAGATTATTTTGTAATTATTTTATTATTATTTTCTTGATCAAAATTTAGATATGTAAACCCACTTTGTTTTTTCTCCAAATATCTTGTCCGCTCTGCATTTGATTTGATTAGTTTTCAAGGATTCGATTTTCTCTCCGAACGGATGATATTTCTTTCGTTTAACTTCTATTCTTCGTTATCAAACAGTAGATCGGTTAGGATACTAAGCTTAAGGTCATACGAGATTCTAATAAATAGTCCACATTCACTCACCGATTAATTACTTCTATGAACGGTCTAGATTAAATTATTTAAATAATGATATTAGAAAAAAATAGAATGAGTGACTCCTTAATTGGCTAACTAATTTGATATGGACCATTGATATAACTCATTAATGGGGTAGCGAAATGAGAGCCGTTTAATCAGAATTCTAATTTAACTCGTTTAATCAGGTGCGGTTAGTATCCTAAGCTTAAAGTCCAAAGAGGTTCTAATAAATGGTTCACATTCAACCATTGGATTAATGATTTCTATGGACGGTCTAGATTAAATTATTTTAAAAAAATAGAGTGGGCGAATTCTTAATGGTTAATTGTCGATATAACTCATTAATGCAGTTGCAGAATCAGAGCCGTTTATTAGGATCTATTAGGATTTTACTATTAGGATTCTAACTCAACTAGTTTCATAGGGTTCCGTTAGGATCTAAGCTTAAGGCTCTAATAAGTAGTTCACATTCAGCCACCGCATTAATGGAGAAGGTTTTGGTCTAAAGCTTCAATCCTAACATGTCCTAACAAGAGTTTTGATGTTGTCAATACATTAATGAATTTCATCAATAACCCAGATTGAATTAAACAATATATTAATGACTCAATTTTTTTTCTTTTTTAAACTCACCATCAATGCATTAACTAATTTTATCTGGGTCATTAATTGAATTTATTAATATGTTGACAACATTAGAAAATTCAAAAACAAATTGATAATATAGGTTGCAATGTGTCAGTTTCTCAATAGTTGGGGGCGAAGAGTATATTTTTCCCCAATGAGTAAAAGAGGCATAAAATGTCATCATAAGTCACGTGCATGTCACGTACACGCTTTTCCTTCCAAAATGACTGAAATCTTGATGTCAGGGTGTAATCTGTAAGTAAGTTGTAGTTGAGGGGCGAAATGTCACCAAATTGATAATATGAGATGCAAAGTTCGTGTATAATGTACCCTAACAGTTGAGGTGCAAAAAATGTATTTTTCCCATTTATATATCATTTTTATTTTTCTAATTTTTTTAAAGGGCATTTTGGTCATTTTCATGTAGTTTAACAGTCAAATCGAAAGGATGGCAAGTATTGATATCTTTTAAAATTTATGGGGTGTAATTAAACAAATAAAAAGTGATAAGGTTCAATTTAATTTTTGATGTTTTCCTAACAGAGACGTCTCCATAACTTTTTTGAGCTAAATCTGAAGTGGGGCATAGATCTATCCCTTCAATTATTCATGTTGACCAACTAGAATTCTCCCAAATAAAGAACGTGTGTGTGATACAAAACTGATGCAGGACGGGTAGAAACAAATAAAACATTTGTTGTCCATAATAGAGTATAGGAGTATCACTCATACCGATGAAGGAATATTTGTTATTGCTTAAGTATGATCAAGAATTACAATTAAAGGCATAATCGTCATTTTATTTTTTTAAAAATAATTAATTTATGTCTAATTTGACGGAAAAAATTTAGTAATGGTGCAATGTTTAGGGATGGATAAATTATGGGTGCTGATGGAGGAGAAATTTCTCCTATAACAAAAGCCCATAACTTAAGGCCCAAAATAATGGAACAAAGATTAGCCCATTTGATCTTATATGTGCTCCACAGGGATCAGAGTTCTATAAAGGAAATTGACAACCATGTTTTATTGGGTAAAGAAACTGACTTAAGAAATTATGATTATTCTTTGTTACTGTCAGAAGAGCTGGACAGTAGAAAAGAAAGGTAAAAGGGAGTCGGTTCGGATCATCACGGGGAGCCAATTCTAACAATGTCGAACTTCAATAAATGCAGGATGAGACTGAAAACGTCGAAGAAGTGATAGCGACGAGGAACTATAAGGCCAAAAGCCCAAATAGAGCCCCAACTCAAACGATGAAAATGGAGTATAAAAAGAAGAAGAAGAAGAAGATGAGGAGAAAAAGGTACACATCTCACTCTCTGAAACTCTCTCACTGATAACAAGAAATCAGAAAAAGAAAGGAGATTAGATGATAATGACTGAAAATGACATTGGAGAAATCCCTTTACGGGGAGGACTCTGAGTTCTATTGTGTTATTTTGCTTGTAGGAGGAAGGAATGAGAGTTTGGACGTTTCAACCAGTCCCAAGCACGCACTAGACTTTGAGTGTAGCTCGGGCTTTCGGCCCAATAGATCTTTGCAATAGGCCGATTAAAAATGGTTTCATCAGGTGTAATTCTCAAACACTTGAAAAAAGGAAATGAAATTGCTTTTAGCTTTCCTAATAATATTGAGAGTAGAACTGAGTTTAGGCATTTCCTTTACTTCTGCTTCATACATTTTAGAAACCATAAGGTGTTGTAGTGTGTCTTAAAACAACGAGGCAAAATGAATAGCGAAAAAGAAATAAGAAAAACTTGAAACTTAAATTAGAGTGAAAGCATAAGTAGAACTATGTTGAAAAAAGAAAGCACAAGTAGAACTGTTTACCCAACTGAGGATGCAGGAACGAGCCTGTTGATACGTTCTTCATTTCGTTCTTCAAAAAGAAAAGAAAAAAACAATTCAAGAATTGCTTTCATACAATACCACAATGAGGTTTTACCATACCCAGATGAATAGAATCCACCCAATAACACAATGAGGGAAACAACACTTGAATTTAAAGAAGTAATTTTAAATCAGATAGAGTGCATGTATCTGGACTTATTTATTAGAAATTCATAACTAATTCATTAGTTATACACGTTTGAAATCTCTTTGCATTATCTACAACTTTGGATTTCACGAAGATTTCGAGATCCGTACGTCTCAGAGGGTGAAAAATTGCACTTGAAATTGGAGAGCTTCAAAAGGGATGGAGAATGGGGACTTTGACACTTTTGATGCTTTTCTAGTTAGATATTTATTTTTTGGAATTCATAGCTTTTATTGTGAAGATGTCAGACTAGAACTCTCTTACTAACGTTAAAGGTAAAGTTTAATAGCTTGTGATGTTATTTTGATCATCGACCAGGTAACAAAATGATTTTTTGTTTAATCGAATGATTTTATATTGGTAAATTAATTTATCATGAATATATTCCTATTGATTCATTGTGATTTCTGGATACATTGAATGGATGTAAAATTAGAGGTTTATCATCTAACCATTTATTATTCAACAATTCCATTATATGAATTTCTTTAGAGGGCTTATTGTTAGATTGTCGGGTCGGAGAGAATCATCATTCTCATCCAATTGAGTATAACTAACCAACGACATCATAAGTTGTTAAGTCAATCCTTGAAACCTTAATATTTTCTTTTTATTTAAAAGTAATCTTAAAATCAACAAAACAATTTTTCTTTTTTAGTCAATTTTATTTAATTTTTCAATCATAGTTATTCATCACACAATTTAATCCCTGTGGATTCGACTCTGTTGAGTATTACAAATTTTTGTATACTTACAGGTATAACTACATACATTAAATTTGGTCAATAGTTTTGGTGTAACAATTGCAACCCAAACAGGGAAAATTAATTTTGGTCTATTGGACAACAACAGTGGAGATTCGTCTTCAAAGTTTTCTTTTTATGACCAAATTAATTTAAGGGGAAAATTTAATTTGTACCCCTGAACTTTGTGGTCATTTCTAAATTGCACCCACTTTTATCGATTTCGTTAAATTAATATTTTAAAGTTTATGTTTACGTTGATTTTCACCCTGAACCTCAAATTAACGTTACTTCTCACGACAAACCAACCACATGCCGTCCACGTGAGAACTTAAAATTTTCCTTTCCCGTTTTGCCCTCATCTCCTTTAGTGTTCTCTCCATCCACACTTTTCTCCACGTACACGGGAACGAAGTCACCCTTTAAGGATTTCGACGTACCAGTGCCGAGCTCGTTGTGATGATAATAAAGAGGTTGTGCGTAATTTGCAGTTGGGGCATAGGCTTTAACCTTTGGTGAGGTTGATGTCGCGTATGTAGCGCTTCCTCTCGGCAAGCCACTCAGCATGCGTTTCCAATAGCTCTGCACCTTATTTCACACATACAGGAATTAGAAATCAAGACTGAATTATATATACTCGAGCTAGAAAGCAAAAACAATATTAGCTAGAAAGCAAGGACCACCTACCATGTACCTAGAGGCCATGATCGGGGACAAAGAGGGTGAGAGTTAGTATAAAGAAACCAGAATTTTGCCTTAGAGAGTTGCGGAACTTCACAACCAAGAAAATTCTCAGCTTCCTTGCTTGTTGCCACTACTTCGGATGCCACTCTAGCGACGCTTAGGATGACGGATATATGGCAATAATGTTCTCAGGAAATCGAAAGAAAAGAGTAGAAAAGATGGAATGTTACACAAAGAATCTACTCTATTTTCTTCCAATCTTTTCGTACTACACAGAGTAAGTTCACTTGCTTTCGGCGCTAGTGTTACGATTGCTTCTGCCACAGAAGGGAAGATTTTACGGTTAACGTTTACACGTCAGCAAATAGTTAGTTTATTATTTTGTTATACTGTAGCTTAGTCGACAAGTTGCTTTTAGAAATGTAGTCAGTTTGGTTTTAGTAAAGTAGTTGTACAGTTTTCATTATTCGAGAATTTTGATCAATAAACGAGTTTCTCACAGGCTTGGCATTTTCTCTCTCTTTCTCTTTTCTTGATTCAATATGGTATCAGAGCTGGTTCGATCATCGATTTCGAACTCGTCTTGCTGATTCAACTGGTCATTCAAGTCATTCAAGCTATTCTCCTTTGATTTCTCCGTCGATTTCAGCATGGCAGAAATCGAGGACTCTGCTGCTCGTTCTTCCTTGCCGCAAGCTGCTCATCCCTTTAGCTTGGCTTCTTCTGATAATCCAGGTCACGTTCTTGTTAATCAACTTCTTACTCATAGAAATTATAATACTTGGCGACGTGCTATGGTTATGGCACTCCAGGCTAAGAAAAAACTAGGGTTTGTTAATGGAGCTATAAAAGAATCTAGTCCTACAGAAGATTCATACGATTCTTGGCTTGCCTGTAATAGTATGGTTCAATCATGGATAGTCCAGTGTCTTTCCCCTGATATTGCATGTAGTGTGGTTTATATTTCATCTGCCAAGAATCTGTGGACTGAATTGGAAGAACGTTTTAGCCAAGGTAATCGGAATAGGATTTCTGAATTGCAACATGAGATAGGTCTTCTAGTACAAGGATCTGATGATGTACCAACTTATTTTACTAAGTTGAAAATTTTGTGGGAAGAATTAGCTAGTTTTCGGCCAATACCTGCTTGTACATGTGTTCCTACTTGTAGTTGCAATGCTTTGAAGACTGTGGCATCTTATCTTCATGAGGATTATGTAGTGAAATTCCTAAATGGTCTTCATCCGAGTTTGTCTCATGTAAAGGATCACATTTTGCTCATGGATCCACTCCCTGTCATAAACAAAGTGTTTTCTATGGTTCACCAAGCTGAGAAGAAATCTTCTGTACTGTCCTCTGTTGTTATTCCTTCTGCAGAAGCTACTGCCTTGCTTAGTAGGAATTCTGGTTCCTATCAAAATTCAGGATCACGAAATTTTAAGTCTGGAAAGAAATCTAGTTTTTTGAGGGGTGTTGTTTGTCACTACTGTGGTATTGAAGGACATCTTGAAGAAAAATGCTTTCGTAAGCATGGTTTTCCCGAGGGTTTCAAGTTTACTAAGTCCAAGCCTAAAATTGCTAACAATGTTTCTTCTGATGATCAGCTACTTAATCAGTGTGTCAATGGTAATAGCCCTCATGTACCAGTAACTCAGGATCAATTTCAGCAGCTATTAGCTCTCATTGCTAAGTCTGGGTTAACATCCACCTCTACAGTTTCATCATCTCCACATATTACATCCTCTGTTCCTATACAATCTTCATCTAATGCAGTTGCATCTTCATCTAATGCAGTTGCATCTTCTGCCCTTCAAGGTAATTCTTGTTTTTCATCTATGTCCATTTCTAACTCTTACACTTGGATTATCGATTCTGGTGCTACTGATCATATGGTCAGTTCATTTTCTTGTTTTTCTTCATACAAATCTGTGTCTCAATCATTTGTTACTCTGCCTAATGGAAAATTTGTTCCTGTCACACATATAGGCTCAGTTCGAATTAATTCTCACATTATTCTCACTGATGTTCTATATGTCCCTTCTTTTAAATTCAATCTTTTGTCTGTCAGCAAACTTTTACTTCATAACTCCTTTTGTCTAATTGCAACTACTTCTCATCTTTTCTTTCAGGACCTTGCTTCATGGATGATGATTGGTCTAGCTAAGCAGTCCAATGGGCTTTACTATATGCAGCAAGAACCAATCTCAACCACTGAACAAGTGCTTCCTTCTCTTTGTAATTCAGTCATACCATGTACTTTTGATTTGTGGCATTATAGACTTGGCCACCCATCTGATTCTAGAATTTCTACAATAAAGACATCTGATTCGGATGTTCATTATAATCCTCTCATTCATTGTCAAGTTTGTCCTCTTGCTAAACAAAGACGACTTCCTTTTGTTACTAGTGACTCTCTCTCTCTTCATGCTTTTGATCTCATTCATTGTGATGTTTGGGGTCCTTATTCTACTTCTTCTCTTGGTGGTTATCATTATTTTCTTACTATTGTTGATGATTACACAAGATGCACTTGGGTATATTTGATGAAACATAAGTCCGAAACAACCACCATACTTCCACATTTCTTACAAATGGTCAAAACTCAGTTTGATACTTCTATTAAGATCCTTCGGTCAGATAATGGAACTGAATTTCTTCTTCATCAGTTCTATTCCATCAATGGTATAGTTCATCAAACCTCTTGTGTTGAAAGTCCTCAACAAAACAGTCGGGTAGAGAGAAAACATCAACACATTCTCAATGTTGCAAGAGCTTTGCGTTTTCAAGCATCCTTACCTCTAAAGTTTTGGGGTGATTGTGTGTTAACAGCCACCTATTTGATAAATAGAACCCCAACTCCTTTATTGGCCAATAAATCTCCTTATGAAATGCTTTTCTCCAAAGTTCCTTCCTATTCTCATTTACGAGTGTTTGGTTGTCTTTGTTATGCTTCTACTCTTTCTCGGGATAGAAGTAAATTTGATCCTCGTGCTCGTCAATGTATTTTTCTTGGATATCCTTTTGGTACCAAAGGATACAAACTGTATGATCTTACTACTCACACTTCTTTTCTTTCTCGTGATGTTGTGTTTCATGAACATATTTTCCCTTTTTCTTCTATCACACTTCCTTCCTCTTTTCCTTCTTCTCCTGTTTTGCCACATGTTATTTCTGATGAGATTTCTTCTTCTTGTTCTTCTCTACCATTTTTACCAGTTTCTTCACCTTCTCCTCCTCTTATTTCTTCTCCTTTACCTCCTCGTCGTTCTTCTCGATCTCATCAATTACCATCTTATCTTGCTGATTATCATTATCAGCTCCCTCATATTGCTTCTACTTCTCATTGTTTTTATCCTTTATCGGATGTTCATTCTTACACAAAATTGTCGCCAGCCCACAAAGTTTTCTCAGTCAATCTCATTCATCACCCTGAACCCAAATCTTATCATGAAGCTGTCAAAAATCCAGCTTGGTGTTCAGCTATGGCTGCTGAAATTCAAGCCCTTGAAGACAATGGTACTTGGTCTATCACTAATCTGCCACCTGGTAAGCAAGCAGTGGGATGTAAGTGGGTTTATAAAGTGAAATATCATTCAGATGGGTCAGTTGAGAGGTATAAGGCACGCCTTGTTGCTAAGGGTTACACCCAACAGGCTGGAATTGATTATACTGACACTTTTTCTCCTGTTGCTAAGATGACTACTGTACGAGTTCTATTGGCTGTTGCTGCTACAAATCGGTGGCATTTACATCAATTGGATGTAAATAATGCCTTTCTACACGGTGATTTAAGTGAAGAAGTTTATATGCAATTGCCACCTGGATTTGTTAGCAAGGGGGAGTCTCAGGTATGTCATTTAAAGAAGTCATTGTATGGTCTTAAACAAGCATCTAGACAATGGAATCATAAGTTGACTCAAGCATTGATTAGTCAGAAATTTGTGCAAGCAAAGTCAGATTATTCCTTGTTTACAAAGAGGTCTGGCAGCAGCTTTATTGCTTTGTTGGTATATGTAGATGACATAGTAGTGGCTAGTAATGACTTGTTGGCTGTTAACAAGTTAAAGGAGTTCTTGAATGCTGAATTTAAGATCAAAGATTTGGGAAAACTCAAATATTTTCTAGGTCTTGAGATTGCCAGAAATTCAAATGGAATTCATGTTTGCCAAAGAAAATATGCTTTGGAAATATTAGAAGATGCCGGGTTGCTTGGTTGTAAAGCTGTTAAGTTTCCTATGGAACCTAATTTGAGATTGTGTAGTACAATAGAAAACCTACTAGCAGATCCCTCAATGTATAGAAGACTTGTTGGGAGGTTATTGTATTTGACTACCACACGGCCAGACATCAGTTTTAGTGTGCAGCAGTTAAGTCAATTCTTGTCCAGCCCTGCACAGTGTCATTTAGATGCTGCATACCGAGTTTTGAGATACATTAAGTCCTCACCAGCACAAGGCTTATTTTTTCCCTCCTCATCTGAGCTGCAAATTAAGGGGTTTTGTGACTCAGATTGGGCAAGTTGTTCAGATACTAGAAAGTCAATAACAGGGATGTGTATTTTCCTTGGTAGTTCGCTAGTTTCTTGGAAATCTAAGAAACAAACAACTGTTTCAAGGTCCTCTGCAGAAGCCGAGTATAGAGCCATGGCTTCATGTACATGTGAGATTGTATGGATTCGATATCTGCTGCAAGACTTACAGATTAATCATTCTAAAGCTGCATTAATGTACTGTGACAGTCAAGCAGCATTGTATATAGCTGAAAATCCAGTTTACCATGAAAGAACTAAACATATAGAAATAGATTGTCATGTAGTTAGAGAAAGGCTGAAGGAAGGGATCTTGAAGACTATGAAGGTGTCATCTGCTGATCAAATAGCAGATTTGCTGACTAAAGCTCTTGGGCAAAAGCAATTTGAGAAACTGCTTTCCAAGATGAATGTACTTAATATACATTCATCTTGAGGGGGAGTTTTACGGTTAACGTTTACACGTCAGCAAATAGTTAGTTTATTATTTTGTTATACTGTAGCTTAGTCGACAAGTTGCTTTTAGAAATGTAGTCAGTTTGGTTTTAGTAAAGTAGTTGTACAGTTTTCATTATTCGAGAATTTTGATCAATAAACGAGTTTCTCACAGGCTTGGCATTTTCTCTCTCTTTCTCTTTTCTTGATTCAATAGAAGATATTGTCCTCGCCGATTAAGTGTGTGAAGTTGGACGCGTACAACTTTTCAAAAATTTATTTCAAATTTGCAGGTTTGAGATTTGCTAACGAGTATAAATTTTGAGCACTTATTATTAGAACCCGAGGTATTTGGCAGGGAGATAAAACCTCACATAATAGTTAGAACCGAGCGATGATGACAAGTTGATGCTTGTTAAGACAGGAGCAGTAATCGTAATCCGCGAATGGTTGAGGAGGCAAACGTACATCACTGATACGAGGAGGTCCACGTGATAGACGTCTATATTTCATTCCAGGAAGGGCAAAATGGACAATGAAAACTTTAAGTTTTTACGTGGACAACACGTGATTGTTTTGCGGTGAGAACTAACGAAAATTTAACGTTCAAGGTGGAAATCAATGTAAACATAAACTTTGGAATACTAATCTAATGAAATCGATAAAAGTGGGTGCAATATTGAAATGACCCAAAAGGTCAAGTTCACCCTTAATTTAAATTTCGTCCCTAATGATGAATTTTGTGACAACTTCTGTGACGAAAACCAAATTTGGTCACTAATACCTTGTTTTCGTGACAAAATTGTCACCTATAATTTAGTTACGAAAAGTCTAATATCTTGTAATCCTACATTTTGTGTACTCAGCAACAGTAGAAAAAAGATTCAAAAAGAAAAAGAAAAAGAAAAAGAAAAAGCCGAAATTGACGTAATGGCTCTCTCCAATCTCAGCCGTTGATGCCCTTTAACCTTAAATCCCCTACTTTAAAGTTTACAATTCGATTCCTTAGCCTCCTCTGCGTCCAAAGTCTCCCAACTCACTCCATCTAGACCGCGGGCACAGATCACGTCCATTGTGAAATCCACCTTTGTAAAATCTAATCTACCAAAAAAAAAAGGCTTAGATGCATCAGTCCAGCGGGTATTTTTTTTTCCTCCATGGTTTCCAACAAACCAAACAGAATAGTTTACAAAGATTTTAAATGAAAATAATCAATATAACCTCAACTAACACAAAGCCTATCTACTGTCTCCATCTCCACACCCATAGTTCTGCACCTGGCAAAGAACTCCGCTCGTTGCTTGCCAATTGTGATTTCATACGATATTGATCTAAGACTCTCTCCTAGGAGGACAATTATCTGCTCTATAGTTGAAACTACCTGCGCCTCCTGCGATCTTATGGTTTGCATCATGTTTTTGAAAGAGTCTTGACAGTCTATGAAGGGCATTCAGAATTAAAACAATCTTTCATTCCCAAGCACTCATGTTTCTCGCTGTATTCGTGTACACTTAAACGTCGATTGTTGCACAAATAGAACAAAAGTAAAGGAAGCCAACATTTTGTTCTAAAATTGACTTCTTGCTCTGCCACAAAGGAATCCCCTCTGTTTTTCTAGACGTGTATTCATCCAGTAATCGAGGATGAATGTGGACACGGAGTCTCCTGATCAGAACTTATGTCTTGGCAGAAATCCTCTGCAGGCTGCCTCGCAAGGATCTCATCAGGTACAAATGCCTGACCTCAATGTCTGTAATGTTTGTTATCTAAAAACTCCCGGAGTTTGAAAGGAAAGGTGAAACTGGATATATTGGGGTGTCAGTGGGGGCGTCTCCATGATGCTCATCTGCATTCAAACGTCAGGTTGCGCATTTGGTTCCTCGGTCATTGCCCCAAAACAGTCACATTTTTAGAGCAATCTGTAATTTGCATTGAAAAGGGCAAAAACCATGAGAGAATTACCAAATACCCTCACTTGTAGCAGAGGAATACTGTGGTTACATCAAAAACCATATAGGACTCACAAAACACAAATAAAAGAACTCAAATTTACAAAAAACAACATAACTAAAATCTAATATTAGCAAAGTCTAGGTCAAGACACAGAATACCTCTCACACCAGAAGGCAAAAAATCTACACCCGCACATTGAATCTCAAGATCATCAATTGACTGCATAACATGATGTCCCTTGCCGCCACCAAAGTTCATATTTCTTCCTAAAGCTCCTTCTTTAGATAATAAATACATAAAAACTAATCATCTAAGGCATGATATTTTTCTCTACTGCTGCATGCAACACATCACCATTGGAACTCCTTAAAACTGCTTCCGTTGAGTAGTCATCCCTTACTGCTGCATCCACATTGACTTTTGCGAATTGGGGTGGTAGTAGTCTCCGCGGTGTGGATTGAGCTTCCTCAGCTTTCTTCTTCCAAGTGTTCACATGCATCCTGCTAATTCTGCTGACCTCCATGCTACTTCTAGTGCCCTTCTTTCACTCCTTATTCACCAAAGCATTCCTGTTTGCCTAGACCATGGCAATGGCATTAGCTGCAAAAATATGAAAATGATAAGTATCTTATTTGTTTTCAAGTTTCATCTGTGCATTTGCAATCAGAACTAAAAAACAAAAGTAATGCTAAGGGTAAAGAAAGAAGCACCATTGAAAACATACCTGCACTGTTTAATTGATACATAACATAACTATCTACAACCCTGCTTAATTTTCATTGTCCAAAATTCTGATAACTGAAGGTATCAGAAACTGCACAAGCTTTCAATTGTGCAGCGCCAGCCAGATACTTGGTGGCCTGCCATTTTTTTCACCATCAATCATCAAAGATTTTTACATAGCACCCGCAAGAATCCTACATTGCCATTGATAGGATTTTCCTCCGTGGCACCTTTAAAGAGATTGATGGTGAAAGACAAATTTGAATTGTACACTTCAGCAGCTATTCCCTGTGATCCCGGTTTGCCACCAGAACAGGAGTCCTGCTGGTTGTCAATAAGTTTCAGTGCCTATTCATCAAAAGGTAAAACAATGTCTTACTGCACTTAAAGAAATAACAGCATAAGCATAATACAAACAGATAATCAGCATAAAAGTGCATCACATGATCATATTCTTGGGTCACTTGGTCACAAAGATCATGGCTTTGAGGTTATAAAAGGACTATGATTTATGCTTCAAATTATGTTAGGAAAGAATGAGAAAACAAAGGAAATGACAGAGCAAACCTGGAAAATGCTATCCTAAAAATCAGCTTTAAGTATGTATCAAATAATATTATAGTCAACAAACAAATATTGTAAATAATTTAATATCAAAAGCCAATCATTCACTTACTTCTTGTTAAACAATCATTCACTTACTTGTTGGTTGTTAATAAGTTTGAGTGCCTATTCATCAAAAGGTAACACAATGTCTAACTAAACAGAGAAATAACAGCATAAGAATAGTACAAACAGAAAATCCGCTTAAAAGTGCATCAGATGATAATATTCTTGGGTCACTTGGTCAGAAAGATCTTGGATTTGAGGTTATAAAAGGACTATGATTTATAATTCAAATTAAGTTAGGATAGAATGAATTCTGAAGCATTTGGCTATGCTCGAGAAACCAAAGGAAAGGGCAATGCAAGCCCAAAAAATGTAATCCTAAAAATCACCTTAAGAAAGAATCAAATATATTATCTTCTAGTCAACAAACAAGTATTGTAAAGAATTCAGTATCAGAGTTCAATAATTCACTTACTTGTTGTTGACCTTTGATATTGATAAAAGTTCTAGCTCCAGAGAGCTAACCATGCCAGTCCGACAGTCCGAGTCCGATTATAAAGTCAGGAGATGACTCTGCTTAGGAGAGAAATCCACAGAGGATTGAGACAATTCGATTCGGAGCGTATGACATCCAATATATAGAGTGAAAACTGAACAAAGAAAAGAAACCATAAGGAATACAGGATAGCATAGTGAAATGAAGACTTGCGAAATAAATATCAGCGAAAGAAACCTACAGAAATTGAGCATCCCCAGCTTTGTTGACTTCACAGAATCGGAGAGACCGAATAGTCTTTGAATTGTAGTTTCTGAATGATGAAGCAGAGCAAGATTGAAAGAGTGGGCAAGCCATTCTGTTATATTAAATAATGGTGTTAAGAAAATGTTAAAAAGAAATGGTAAATCATATTAATAAAGTAATAGGTAGTTGAGAAGAGAAAAACGAAAAAGGAAAACAGAAATACTTACCAGTAAAAGCTGAAATACTCTTGCCGCAGTCCATCTATGCAGGGGACTTTGAGCTCTTCAAATTACTCTGTTATTAATCTTAACGTAAGGGACATGAGCAATCTTTCTCCATTCTTTTCCCTTTTTCCTTTCCAACTGTTTCTCTAACGAAGGACATTCTCTGATCTCTAAAGATCCAAGAGTGGCAGGCAACCCGTTTTCTGGCAGGAACTTGAACTTAGGGCAGCTAGAGATGGCCAAATATCTAAGAGAGGTGAGGTGGCGAAGGCCCTTCTTGTCCAGAGATTCCATATTTGGAAAATCATAGACGGTAAGACAGGTCAGACTGTCGGGCAGCAACCCCTCCTCTGGAAATGACTTCACATCTTCTAATTTGCCTCCAATTCCCAAGTTTACAAGACAGTGGAGTTTTTGCAAACCCCATCCCATCCTGCTGGAAACGAGTTTGCCACAATTGACGATCCAAATTTCGATAAGAGTGGAAGGCAAGCCCCCTTTAGGAAAGGACTCAATTTCTGGACAATCTCTTATCACCAAATACTGCAGAGAGGGAAGCAGTGCGTGGATCTTGTCGGGTAGTGACGTCAGACTCGGACAATTATCGATGTAAAAACTTGTAAGATTCGGGGCACGCAATCCTCCGTCGGGAAAGGATACAAACTTAGGGCAATCATAGATGTGTATCAACGTGGCCACTATATCGTGTTCATGTTGTTCGAGAGACTCCAGATTCCTACATCCCATGATTGTGAGCTTATTAAGCTTTGAGAGGAAGTTTAATGGAAGGCACGTGAAGGAATCACAACTGTTTCTCAACACCAAGTATTGAAGGGATGAATAGCTGAAGTGCATTGGGAGCTCTAACTTCGGACAGTTTGAGATCTGAAGCGCATTCAACGTAGATAAAAGACAGCCGTTGGAGTCGATTATTCCCTCCTGTAGGGACTCGAGCGCATCATAACCATCAATATCTAGACTTTGCAATCCAGCTGGCAATTCCTGTAACGGAACGCCGTTACTGTTTCTTAGCTCCAACCACCTTAGACCAGGAGCCCTAGGGAGTGAAGCCACCAGCCGCGGACAATATTGAATCTGAAGTCGGTCTAAAGAAGGAAGATGGATGGGCAACGCTCCTGTTAGCTTCGGACAATTTCCAATCCAAAGGCTTTGAAGATTATTAAAAAAGGATTCATGTTCACTTCCAGCACTGAAACATGAGATCCAATTCTCCCACTCTGGCATATCACGAAACGAGAGAGATTTCAAGGCTCCAAATGGCTGGATCGAAGAACCACCACTTCTATAGAACTCCGGGCCCACTGATGTAATTTCATTAAAGCCAGAAATAGAAAGAATTTCCAGAGAGGGTAGCTGCCCAAATGGTGGCAACGCGCAGCAATATTTACACTTGAACAGACAAATAGACGTTATATTAGAGAGTGAAGATTGTCCCACCCAATCTGGAAAACTTCTACCGCAATAGCCGTCGATAGTGAGCTTTTTCAAGTTTGAATGGGGCTGAAGACTATCCAATACGACAATGCTTTGACTTTCAGCAATACCACTATCAGCGTCCCATTCCAACTTCAACTCCTCAAGGTACTGCATATTCTTTAAGCCTGCATCCAGAGCATCTGCAGCAGATACAACATTTTGGAGCCCCGAGATACAAAGCCTTCCCCTGAGATTTGCAAGTTTCCCCAACTCTCCAACACTTAAGCCACCACGTTTACTGACGATGAATTTCGTCAAAGTCTGAAGAGATCTAAGCCCACCCAATCCTACTGGCATCTCCTTGATGGGAGTTCCCTCAAAAACAAGATGTCTCAAATTAACAAGTTTATGCATCTCTCTTGGCAATAAAGTGAGATATCTACACCATAATAATTTCAGTGTCTGCAAATTGCACAACTTACATACGGAGTCGGGAAGCTTTCTAATTGGAGTATCAGAAAGGTCCAAATACCGTAGATGTTTGACTTTGCTGATTGAATCAGGCAACTCGGTCACATTTTCAAAGTGATTCAAGGAGAGCACTCGTAGGCATCTTAACGTTGGCAATAAATCAAACATAAGCTCTTTAGCCAAGATCTGATTCAGATAACCATTTATTAGGAGGAATGTGCGCATCCCATTAGCCTTGTAAAGCGTCTCCAACTTCTTAACATCGTCAAAGCTTTTATTGAAAGTTGAGAAGTGGCGAGCCTTGTTTTGAATTTCAAAATAATTGTCACCTTCCAGCCTAAAGACGAATTGTCCGGATACAAGTCTTGCCAAGTCATTCACGAGATCGTGCATTACAAAATAAGTCGAATAGACACTTCCTTTTTGTTGCAACAACGATCTCGCTACAAGATCGCAAAAATAATCATCGCCAACTTGTTCCAATGTTTTTTCCTTAGATTGCTGCAAGAAACCTTCTGCCATCCATAATAAAATTAACTCCTCCTTTCCAAATTCATAATCTTGTGGGAACATGGAACAATAAGCAAAGCACCTTTTTAGATGGAATGGCAAGTACTGATAACTTAGCCTTAATGCTGGAATAACCATGTCATTTTGCAAATCCCATAATTCACTCTTCAAGATCATATTCCATTCATTAATATCTACTTTAGACCATAGGAGAGACCCAACTGCCTTAGCTGCTAAAGGTAGACCATCGCACTTGTTAACAATTTCTCTACCTATTGCTTGTAGCTTTGGATATGCCTCTAAGTCACCTTCACGAAATGCATGTTTTGCAAATAATGACCAGCAATCTTCTTCTGGCAACTCCTTTAGACAATGAGTTATAGTACTGCGCATTGCCACTGCAACATGCGTTCCCCGTGTGGTTACGATGACCCTACTCCCTTGTGCCCCATATGTGAACGGATTACTTAAAGCCTCCCAATCAGCATATTTGTCACTCCAAACATCATCTAAAACAATGAGAAATTTTTTCCCCATTATTTTCTCTTTCAATGTAACCTGAAGCAAATTTAGATTCTTTCTGTCACTATCTGTTGATGAACCCACTGTCTCCAGAATTGTTTTTGTTATCTCAACGACGTCAAACTCGTTCGAAACACAAACCCATGCTTTAAGGTCGAAATGCTCTTTTACCATGTTATCATCGTATACAAGCTTAGCAAGGGTGGTCTTGCCAATACCTCCCATGCCGACAATAGTAATCACACACAACCCCTTGCCACTTACTTCATCTGAGAGCAACGACTCAATTATCTCCTTCTTCTCCTCAATCCGACCAAAAATGCCAGATTCATCAACCAAAGAAGTCGTGGGCAGTTTCTCTGATGGCTTCTCTCCAACGCCTTGTTCTAGACCAATGGCGCCTATTTGTTGTACTAAATCTTCCAGTCTCTCTAGTACCTCTTTTATCTTTGGTTCTATCTCCTTGGCAAAAGCATTAAGAGAAGTTGAGAAGGATTTTCGTACCTTACTGGCAGTGGTTTGGAATTCAGCATCCAACTTGGACCGCAAAGCTTCAGTATCAATCTCGTCCAAGATGTCCTCCGCCTCGTAAACAACATCTTTGAGCTCATCAAGCCATGTTTTCACCGGAAGACTTTTGACTTGCTTTTTCTCTGCATCTTCAATCACCTTGTTCACGGTCAACAATTTTATCCTCATTTTCCTCAACAGACCTTCGTCCAGTTTCCGTCGTTGAAAGAAGTCAACGAACTCGCGAGAGGCCACCTTCTCAAAAAACGCTTGGAGGAAGGGAGAGAGAAGTAAGCTAGCAACCTCAGCCATCTTTTTTTCTTACTTTGCAGTGGAAGGAATCAGGTTTATGGTGATCGCAAAGAGTAGAGCAAAATCGGACTGCAAGCTATATATCTTTCGCTTCAGAACTGGACAGCTGAGTTATATTGATCACACGGGAAGTTGCCTAGTACTGGGGAGTGATGGACCTACACCGCTCTGGAATGGACGTACGCGTAGTATGAGTGGAGAGGGAACCCCACTGAGAAAAGGGGAAGTCTCTGGTCTGCACACGGTGACCCCAGCACTAGAGATAAGCACAATGTCTTGATCACACGGGAAGCTGCCAAGCACTGGGCAGTGATGGACCTACACCGATGAGGAAGCGACGTCGCGTAGTGTGAGTGGAGAGCCAACCCCACCACGTGATCAATCAACTTTTTTTCTGCTTTTCAAATTTTTCCCGGCTACCAAACTTGATAATTCCTCTAACCACAGAACACGAAAACATCCATGTCTGTCGAATGGTCCAGTAAATTTAAGACCTATCAGATGGGCGGGACCAGCCAAGACGTTTAACATGGGGTGAGAGCTGTGATGGATGCCACTTACTTTATGTCACCGAAGACCTCTTGACTTAATAAGGAAGAAGAGAGTTGGATTTAATTCTCACCAGAGTATTTAATGCTTCTGTTTAGTCGAAGAAATAACACTTGAGAAAATGGATTTAATTTCGAAATATCGTGGTGCCATTATTGGAATTTGGGGGCCTGGTGGGAGGGGAGGAAGTTGCAGGAGGTCACGTTGGGCTGTGGGGCCTGCTTGATCAAAGTAGTAT
Organism: Myrica gale; assembly: GCA_963930655.1. Lineage (NCBI taxonomy): Eukaryota > Viridiplantae > Streptophyta > Magnoliopsida > Fagales > Myricaceae > Myrica > Myrica gale. Next base: position 5,288,974 of record OZ005602.1, on the reverse strand, counting down.
AGATGGAGCGCACTCGAAGCTGCGTATGAGGGCCACAAAACCAAAAAAGTGATCGGGCATAGGAAAGGAATATTTGTGGGGGCAGAAACAAAGCCCATCAGTGGCCCCCCAATTGTAATATGTCTTTAGTCTAATGTGTATAATCTATTTTTTTTAAAAAAATTATCATAGAGAGATATTTCGGTTATATTACATGATTTTGTCCCATAATTATAAGGGGAACTATGATTTTTCTCAAAATTGAAATATTTCTTCTATTAAAAAAACAAGATTACTTTCAAAATTGTTTTATTGCATATAGAATACTGCTGATCATATTTGTTACAGTTGGATCTTCGTAAAGAAGTTTTTTAATATTAAAGATTATAAAAATTATTTACTAACAATTATGTCCAATTTTATCTATATTTATTGGCTAAACTTGAATATAAAAATTTCATTAGTAATTTTGCATATAAAAAGTCAATAATCAAATTTATGGTTTAATTTTAAAATTTTATTTTGTTTTAAACTAAAATACCTCATTTTTATGACTTGCTAATGACACACAAATGTTGAGACGCCCCTAGCCTAAGGTTCATGTGGGACCTTGTGTAACCCACTACTGAGGTGAGAGTTCCACACCATGAGGGTATTCTGGATTTATGTAACAGTCCTGCATTGATACTAAAACAGTTGGTACGACTTCATATAAGTTTGGTGGCAGCTACACCTGGCAAGCCGATTTTCTAAAATGTGAATCTCCAAATCTGATGTGAATTTGTTACAAACATGACAAGAGCTATAAGGCTCAAGCACAAGAATATGTTCTTCAACCAACAAGCATAATTCCTTGATTTTGAAGTCTTCAACATGTTTCATGTTATTGAGTTCTATGGGATTGAGAAAGTGAAACACTAATAGGCCTCTGGATAGATTTTAAGCTCGATATAAAATATACAGTTCATCAAAATACGGGGTGTAACAATAGTATAGAAGAACGTGATTGCTAGCTAGTCCACAGTTTGTCAGAGCGCGGGCCTGGAGAAAAGAGATTGCCTGGATTAACAGGCTTAATGTAGAATTTGGAAAGGAGTATTGTTGCCCAAACCTAAGCACGTATCGATTCCCTGCATACAGATTAATGAAATGCGTACCGTTTCATTGGGCTAGATTAGGATATCATACGATTTTACCGAATTTAAAGGGCAATTTGAGAGTAAGGGGAGAAGGAAGAAAAGACCCATGTTCTTTATTTTTTTTTGAATTAAAAACATTCTCTTAAATTTGAATATTTATTTACATTCGTAATTTAATTTTAATTTTATTTGAAATAGTGGAACCCTTATGTTTGACATAGTCCAATCCTTTTAAAATTTAAAATTATATTCAAATGTATAAAATTTAAAAAGGATACGGATTTAAAATTCAAAACATTTGCATTTTTGAAAATTGACCCAAGGATAGTGATTTTTATTTTAAAAGATGATTTTTTTTTTTCGTATTTACATTTTTCAAATTAAAAGCAACTAGCTGGAGTCCTTATACACTTTGACAACTATATTGAGCATTCATATAAATGTATATATGGTCCAGTAGCTGCAAGTGAAATGGAGAATGTATATATTCTGTACTTGTTAACACTACAACAAATTAGGACAATTTTGTCCATATACGTAGAGTATTCACAACAAATATATAATTTACTAGTATATGATATAACAGGTTCAATCATTCAATCAACATAGTCGACTTAATAACAAAAAAAAAACAGGGGCTATAATATATGTTACCTATTGCTCTTTCCTATGTAGGTTTGGTATGTTGTTGAAGATTCAGTAAATAACAAATTCTAATACGCATATTTTGCACACAAAATAAACAGCTTCGACATTGCTCTTAGGAAGTTATTGGCATCAGTGGTGGAGCTAGAACTGTTGTGTTGGGGGAGGGATAACGATATAATATAGTTAACATATATTAAAAAATTTTCAAAAAATATTCAGAAATTGATAAATACGATACTAAGAAGAAGATGTAAAAATGAATTAAACATCTATAAATTTTTATTAGAGTAGGACTCAAAGATGTTTTAGATCAGAATAAAAACGAAGATATTGTAGATATTGGATCATCAATATCAATTGTCTTTGGCTTGACCATTTTCGATACTAAGAATTTAAAAAACTTAAAAGTAATGTTTAATTAGTCAATAATCTTTTTATACAAATTTGTAGCATAAATTAGCATTGCATATATACCTATAAAATTTATGATGACAGAAGGGCTACTAGTGGCTCAAAATAGATAAGGATTCTTTTCTTTATTTATGATGTTTGATTAGTGTTGAGACTAATTGAGTTTTTTTTTTTTTAGTGTAAGTTACAACCATATCCTTTTAAGTAGCGCAAATGACAGAGTGAGTTTTTGAGGTTTGAGGGGGTCGTTCCTCCAATTTTGCTAGGGTTGCGATGATTGGCATCAAATTCTCGCTTGCTCCCTATAGATCATATACACTGGAAATGAGATGGGCCGTGATCTAACCAAAGTCGTTGCAGAAAAGGGCAGGTCACAAAGAAAAAACAAATATATGAGCAATTACTTTTATTTTATCTTACCTACACGTTCATTTTTTTTCCAAGTTTAAGTGTTTCTTCGTTTCTTGAAGAATAATGATGATTTTTTTTTTTTGAAATTTCATTGTTATTCTTGTAATTTTGAATAGGGCTAAAAATCGGAAATGCGGTCCTGTTTTCGGACCGCATTTCCGGTTCCCTTATATTAAAGGACCGGACCAGACCACTTATAAGTAGTCCGATCCGGTCCGGTTTTTTGAAATGCGGTCCGGTCTGGACCACTTAAGACCGGATTTAATTTTTTTAAAATATAATTTTTAAAAAATTTATTTCGCAGAGCTGCTCTGCACTACGCAGAGATTTGCTTTTTTTAAAAAAAAATTTATTAAATGCAGTCCGGACCGGTCCGGACGGCATATCAGAAATTTATAAACCGGACCGGACCGCATTTTAAAAATTAGGACCGGACCGCAAATATGGTCCGGTTTTCCGGTCCGGACCGCATATCAAAAATTTATAAACCAGATCGGACCACATAAATCAGGTCCGGACCGGACCGCATTTTAAAAATTAGGACCGGACCGCAAATATGGTCCGATTTTCCGGTCCGGTCCGCGGCCTAATTTTGTTCAGCCCTAATTTTAAAGCAGATAATAATAAAAGGTCTGAATTGAATAATTTATATAAAAATACCGAAGATAAAATACTTCAGGAAATTGTTTTAATATAAATATTTGTTGCTTATCAATAGAAATTTTTATTTCATACTTAAAAATTGTGAAGAATTAACAATTACAAACAACTAAGGCACAAGCCCGCACAACATTACAATAGACAAATAGTCTCAGTTTTTAATGTAAATTACAAAATGTTTGTGGTCTAAGTTAACAATATGGGCGAAGCGAGATATTCGAGGTATTCGAGGCAACTACTAGTATTCGGATACTCCAAGCGGCTACAGATTCGAAATTCTTTCCCTTGCTATAGACGTTTCGTCTTTTCTTTACTTAAGTCCTTTGATTCAGGAAACTAAAAGAGTTATGGTGTTTGTCTAAACTACAGTTTTAACAAGATTTTACCAAAATTTTAACATCTATATTTTTTCATTCTCTCTCCTTACTTTTTCTCTAACTTTTTTTTTTCACTTTTTCACTTTTTTTACTTACTTTTTCATTCTCTCTCTTACTTTTTCTCTAACTTTTTCACTTTTTCAATTCTCTCTCTTCAACCTTTTTACCAACTCCTAAAATTTTACTAAAATTTTAGCATAACAAACACCTTGTAACAAATAATTTAACATGCTTTAAATTTGAATATTTTAAAAAATTTCAATTAACTTCATTTGAAATAATGGAACCCTTATCTTTGACATAGTCCAATCTTTTTAAAACTTAAAATTATATTCAAATGTTTAAATTTTAAAAAGGAGGATGGATTTAAAATTCAAAACATAAAATTGATCCAACAATAGTATTTTTTTTACACGATGATTTTTTTACAAGATGATTTTTTTTCGCATATACATTTTTCAAATTAAAAGCAACGAGCTTTGAGTCCTCATACACATTGCCAACTATATTGAGCATTCAAAGAAGCCTAATTAAAAAGAAAAGTGAGATTAGTATTATCTACAATTATTTGTCCGAGTTATCTGAAAAGGTCATGATGCATGAAAGCTTGGACATGTACGATTCAATATCCATATCAATTACACTAAGGTGAAAACAGAGAAATACAGGTGATAGTTACCCACCATCAATCAGAGTCTTCATCTTTGTCTTGAAGCAAAATGTCCTCTTCGTCAGTATCTTCATCCTCATCAGTGAAATCATTAGTTATAATTGATCATCATTAAATGGCAAAACAAATGTATCCTCCAATTATGTGGTAGGTACTTGCTCTGGGCATACATCATCTCTTTTTTAAAAATAATTAATTTCTGTCTAATTTGAAGGAAAAAATTTAGTAATGGTGCAATGTTTAGGGATGGATAAATTATGGCTGCTGATGGGGGAGAAATTTCTACTATAACAAAAGCTCATAACTTAACGCCAAAAAATAATGGAACAAGGATTAGCCCGTTTGATATGATATGTGCTCCACAGGGATCGGAGTTCTATAAAGGAAATTGACAACCATGCTTTATTGGGTAAAGAAACTGACTTAAGAAATTATGATATTCTTTGTTACTGTCAGAAGAGCTGGACAGTAGAAAAGAAAGGTAAAAGGGAGTCGGTTCGGATCATCCCGGGGAGACCAATTCTGACAATGTCGAACTTCAATAAATGCAGGATGAGACTGAAAACGTCGAAGAAGTGATACCGACGGGGGGAACTATAAGGCCAAAAGCCCAAATAGAGCCCCAGCTCAAACGATGAAAAGGGAGTATAAAAGGAAGAAGAAGAAGAAGATGAGGAGAAAAAGGTACGCATCCCACTCTCTGAAACTCTCTCACTGATAACAAGAAATCAGAAAAAGAAAGGAGATTAGATGATAATGACTGACAATGACATTGGAGAAATCCCCTTACAGGGAGGACTCTGAGTTCTAGTGTGTTATTTTGCTTGCAGGAGGAAGGAATGAGAGTTTGGACGTTTCAACCAGTCCCAAGCACGCACTAGACTTTGAGTGTAGCTCTCTCGAGCTTTCGGCCCATAGATCTTTGCAATAGGCCGATTAAAAATGGTTTCATCAGGTGTAATTCTCAAACACTTGAAAAAAGGAAATGAAATTGCTTTTAGCTTTCCTAATAATATTGAGAGTAGAACTGAGTTTAGGCATTTCCTTTACTTCTGCTTCATACATTTTAGAAACCATAAGGTGTTGTAGTGTGTCTTAAAACAACGAGGCAAAATGAATAGCGAAAAAGAAATAAGAAAAACTTGAAACTTAAATTAGAGTGAAAGCATAAGTAGAACTGAAAGTGCTTATGTAAAATTGGCAAAATTTCCATGGTCAAAACAATTCTTTGTATAAATGTATTTTTTCCATTTGTACATTTGTAAAAGCAACTTGATTAAGTCTGGAAGGTCGTGGAGCTAAGGAGAAAGTTTCTGGAAGGTGTTTGGTGCATCTAGAATGGTTGCGAGACAGTTGCTGAGCTGTTAGACAGATTTTCAGTTGGCTGGGTTAGCCTTGGGTAAGCCTAGCGGGAATTCTGCAGATATCGTATAAACCTTCTAGAAAGTTGCCCAGTCATTATAACCTTTTCGTTTTGACTAATTTACCCTCACTAAAGTCATATACAACTTTCCCAAATCACCTGGACGTTATTCACGCATTGAGCAAGCCCCAAACTCTAGAAATTTCCTCTCTATGCGATTTTCCCATTTTCTCTCTTGAGCAAGATTTGGTTCTAACCGAAATCTGAATGTGAGAGTGTGTTAGCTTCCCTCTGGTGGAAGATCTGAGAGCCTTGATCGTTGATTGAAGGCTGGACGTTCATACTTCGTTGCTGTTGAAGATTTGCATCACCAAGTGTTGAGGTTCTTGAGTGAGTTCTCAAGAACAGCTGCTGCTGAAAGTTTTCAGAGGAGTTTCAAGCCTACGAGTTCGTGGGATCTACTGTAGAACGAGTACCAGAGTTGCTGGTCTTCGTGTGGGTGCTGGGCACCAACCCAATTCGGAGGATTGAGTGATTTTACATAGGAAAAAGGGTCTGGAGGCTAAAGGGTCTTTGGGTAGATCACCATTGTAAAATCCCGACGTTCTAGTGGAAAAACTTGGTGGAAGCACCCGAAGTGTTTTTTATTTCTCAGAAGACGTTCTTCTGGAGAAATTTTTCACTTCGTCAACAAAAATTTCGGTGTTGTCTATATTGTTTTTTTCTGTTGATTTTGATCTTGATCTTGTTTTTTATCTAACCAATCTTGTGCTTATTGTTTTGCAGATCTCATTAGCTGAAAACTTGTTCTGTTAAAGGGCTAATTAGTTGCTGCATTAGTTGTGTTCTTTGGTATAAACTTTCCTGATCTTGATTGTGATATAGATATAGTATATTGCTGGATTTTTAGTTGATTAGTGCTGTATAAATAGATCATTTGATGATGTTATTGTTGCAGGAAATTTAGAAGGTAGCTTGTTGTTAATTATAGTGAATCTTGATTTTTAGGATTGCTGAAAATCATCTTGTGCTACTTTCTGTCTTGTTATAATTTGAGTGGTGTTTCACATGTGTTTAGTTCTTGAAGGGTTGTGATTAGTTTGCTGAGATTATTCATTCTTGTGTTGACTGTTGAAGTTGCTGTAAAAATCTCAGAATCTTTGTGTATATTAGGTTGAATAAATCTGCACATTGTTTGAACATATCATTGATTACATCTTCATAGAATTGGGTGTTTAAAGCGTTGGAAACGTGATCCATTATAAGCATATCAGTTACTGTTGTTTGATCTTGTTATTAGATCTAATTTGCTTGATCTTGGTTCTGATATTGTCATATCATATAGCTGGAGTTTTTGGACAAAGTGTTGTTGCTTTATTACTTGAGTCTTGATTTTACAAGTGTTGGAATATCACTTGTTCTTGATCTTTCAGTTGTTGTAAACGTGCACATAGTCCTAGTTTTAATGTGCTGAAAATCTGCAGGTCGCTTGATAAGATAGTTGCTGTAAATCATATTTTGTTTTGATTGTATAGCTGCTACATATATCTCATTGTCTCTAGTTTAAAGTAGTCGAATTATTGAGAATATCTTGCTGCTGTAAATTCGCAATTGATTTGATTTATGATTGCTGGAAAATCATAGAGTATTGGATTTTGTGTTGCTGGAAAATCTGCTATGTTCTTGGTTTTATTGTTGCCGTAAAATTGATATTATATTGATTTAGAGTTGCTGTAAAATCCATAAAACAGAGCATTTAGATTGATGTCCAGTTCGTATAGCAGATAAGTATATGTGTTGTAAAATCTGATTAGTGTGATTAATTTACAGATCTTTACTTGTTGATTGACTGAAAAATTGATTGAGCTATTTTTTCTGTGATTGAAAGAAAGTACAGATTAGTTTTTTAAATACCTATTCACCCCCCCTCTAGGTATATTCTAGGGTCTAAACGCAGTTTCAATTGGTATCGGAGCCTCATATTCGATCCTTGACCCTTAGTTGTTTTTATGGAAAACAATCAATTGTTCTTTGTTTCTCCCTATTCTAATGGGAGTAATTATGCCTATTGGAAACCATATGAAAAAGGTGAAAAAGGTAAATTTAGAGAATTCAAAAAGAAGAAAAACTCTCAAGAATTTCATTGTCATGGCTGCAAAGGCTATGGTCATTTTAAAGCGGAGTGCCCGACCTTTCTTAAATTGAAGGGTAAAGCTATGAATGCTACATTGTCTGATACATATTCTGATTCATCCTCTAGTCATGATAAATCAAACTACATTGCTTTTACTTCGTCGATAAATAGCATTGGTAATGTTAGTTCAAGTGATGATGATTTAGACATGAATGAACCTCTTCAAACTGCCTATAATAACTTGTTTGAAGAAAGCCATAAGGTGAAAAGAGAGAATCTTGTGTATTCAAAAAGGCTTAAGAACTTAGAAATTGAAAAGGAAGAGTTGTTGGCTAAGAATTGTGAACAATCTGTTTTAATTGATAATTTGAATAATATCAATACTTCTCTAGATCTTAAGGTAAAGAACTTGGAAATAGAACTAGAGAAGTCCAATTCACAACTGAAATATTTTTCAAGTGGTACAAAGAAACTTGACATGATGTTAAGTCTAGGAACTTCTTCTAATGATAAGCATGGATTGGGTTTTAAAAATTCTGATTCTAATGCTTTAGTTGCTAACAAAACTGTGTTTGTTCCTGCTATTACTAAAGAAAAATTTTCAGATGTCAACAGCCAACTTTAAGTGAGTTTACACACTGCTGCTCATGGTAAGAACATCTCACGAATCTCTTATGTAAGTTCAAGGTCAGTCCCTACTTGTTTCTATTGTGAAAAAAGAGGTCATGTAAGATCAAAGTGTTTTAAATTGAATTCTAGCAAAAGTAAGTTTTCGAATTCACTTTCAATTTCAGCTTTTGATAAGTTAGTTTCTCAAGTCTCTACTTTGTCTAAACAAGTTGATCTTATATGTAAGAAAATTGAGTTGAGCAATTTAAATTTTACGAAAAAAATTTGGGTAAGAAAAAAGGATGACACTTGAACATATTATTGCAAAACAAAAAACCAATTGGTTGATTTATTTACCAAACTCCTTGATGGAACAAGGTTTGAATTTTTAAGAAATCAATTGGTATTTGTTTAATGTTGAAAGTATTTCTTGCATTATAAATGATGGATTATATGTTGTTGTTTAAGCTTTTAGAGGTTGTTTAAGTACTGAAAATTTTGAGTTTTCAAGAAATTTTGATTTGTCTGATGAAATTTTGATTTGTTGAAAATCTGTAATTTTTCATGATAATTCAAATTTTATTTAGACTAAGGTTAGTCTAAGGTTTGCTATCACTGACAATAGTCATAAATAATTCTGTCAGAGGTCAGCCGAATGATGGTGTAAAATTGTGATGTTGTTCAAATGGATAAGTTTGTATTTACGGTATACATGTGTTTTACCTTTAGTGACTTTTTACCACTCATTCCACACTTTACCATTTTCTCTCTATTCTCTCAAATGCTCTCTCCCTCTCACAAATAACTTATCTCTATTTTGATCATAACTTACTCAAATCTTGATCATTTTGCGTGATTTTTGTTTGGTTTTGTTCAAAATTCAATCCTCTACGATCTCTAAGGTATTATACTTGATTTTTGTGAGATTTAATGGATGATATATGCTAAATTCGAAGTTCTTGAAAACCCTGAGTTTTGTGAAAATTTCTTAGATCTACTTTTTTTTCTTAGCTAAATGCTTAAGAAATCATATGGCTTTGTTTGTGAAGTCATTTGGGAGAAGATTTCATCATTTATATCTCAGATCTACAAGTTTAGTGCTTCAAATTTCAATGTTTTTTGAGAATTTCGGGTTTGACATTTTTTTTGGAAATGGAAGATTTGTCTTGCTTAAATGAATGGGCATTGTTTCTTCTTTACTTATAGTGGCCGAATATGATATAGGAATGATGAGTTTGCATTTGTTGAATATAAAATGAAGTGCACTTCTATTTGTGGAGTCATTGTTTATACACGGGTTACACATTTTTGGGTTTAAATGCTCTCTTTTGGTTACGTGTTAATTTATTCTTCATTTATATTGTTTGCAAAATAATGTTGTGGAATAATTGATGAGGAGTGATGAATATTGCACATATTCAAGATATCGAGAATACATTGAGCATATTGTATTGTCTATGAGAGCTGAAAATATATAGTGTTGAGCTGGAACTTTATTTCTAGATAACATGTTGAGCTGAACCTTATTTTCAGTTTGTATGTTGAGCTAGAAATTCTATATTGATGAGCTGAAACTATATTTTAATGTGGATTTTTGAACTGGTATATTGTCTTAAATGTAGATGATATGACTTTATATTGGATTATTGATATATTTCTATGAGCTGAAAGTTATATTCAATTTTGTAATGTTCTGGAAATTGATTAAGAACTTACATGTGTTGGCAATGTGCAAGTATATGTTGTTATGTTGGCTGAGCTTATTAATTTCACATATTGTGGTTTGTTTTGACTTCAACATATTTGGAAATTTATTTTGAGATGCTGTATTGAGCTAGACTTTGGTGTAAGTTTCAGTTGGTATATATAATTGGAATATGTACATGAAGAAATGTTTTACCATTTAAGTCTCATTCTCCTTCATCTATTAATGAGCATCTTACCTCTAATGAGGAAGATCATGGTCGTATGAGTGATATGGAGGATTCACTCCTTTGTCTTTTCCATGACAAAAGGGGGAGAAATTGGAGTAAGGGGGAGCTAAAGAGTAAGGGGGAGTTGGAGTTTATCAGGATCTTATTATTTACATATATTGATGGAGTAATGGTGTAAGGGGGAGCAACAATGAGAATGTTATATTGTGAGTTGTTATGACGTTGAGGGGGGAGCAAGATGATATGTTTACTGGTGTTGGTATTAAGGGGAGTTTGAACACTTATGTGTTTTATTAAGAATTACATATATCTGAAACTTATAATGATTAGGGGTTTTCATTATAACTGGTTTTGGTTGATATATGATATTGCTCTTCCTTCGGTATCTAGTGGTTGTATATTCTTGTTGGAAGTTGCAATATATTTTGTAAGTGATCTTATATGTTCATAATTGACTATATTGAGTATATTGATCACGGTTGAGTTTGAGTGTTTTCTTTTCAGGTACTCAAACCATTAATCAAGTTGCTTAGGGATGTTGTTAGAATTTATCTAGGCTGCATATTCTTGTAAACTAAGTTCTGTTTTGGTGATAACAGATCTTGGATTAGAGTTATGTTTAGCTTAAGGTTTTGTCATGGAAAATGCCAAAGGGGGAGATTGAAAGTGCATATGTAAAATTGGAAAAATTTCCATGGTCAAAACAATTCTTTGTATAAATGAATTTTTCCATTTGTAGATTTGTAAAAGCAACTTGATTAAGTCTGGAAGATCGTGGAGCTAAGGAGAAAGTTTCTGGAAGGTGCTGGGTGCATCTAGAATGGTTGGGAGACAGTTGCTGAGCTGGTAGACGGATTTTCGGTTGGCTGAGTTAGCCTTGGGTCAGCCTAGCGGAAATTCTGCAGATATCGTATAAACCTTCTAGAAAGTTGCCCAGTCATCATAACCTTTTCGTTTTGACTAATTTACCCTCACTAAAGTCATATACAACTTTCTCAAATCACCTGGACGTTATTCACGCATTGAGCAAGCCCCAAACTCTAGAAATTTCCTCTCTATGCGATTTTCCCATTTTCTCTCTTGAGCAAGATTTGGTTCTAACCGAAATCTGAATGTGAGAGTGTGTTAGCTTCCCTCTGGTGGAAGATCTGAGAGCCTTGATCGTTGATTGAAGGCTGGACGTTCATACTTCGTTGCTGTTGAAGATTTGCATCACCAAGTGTTGAGGTTCTTGAGTGAGTTCTCAAGAACAGCTGCTGCTGAAAGTTTTCAGAGGAGTTTCAAGCCTACGAGTTCGTGGGATCTACTGTAGAACGAGTACCAGAGTTGCTGGTCTTCGTGTGGGTGCTGGGCACCAACCCAATTCGGAGGATTGAGTGATTTTACATAGGAAAAAGGGTCTGGAGGCTAAAGGGTCTTTGGGTAGATCACCATTGTAAAATCCCGACGTTCTAGTGGAAAAACTTGGTGGAAGCACCCGTAGTGTTTTTTATTTCTCAGAAGACGTTCTTCTGGAGAAATTTTTCACTTCGTCAACAAAAATTTCGGTGTTGTCTATATTGTTGTTTTCTGTTGATTTTGATCTTGATCTTGATTTTTATCTAACCAATCTTGTGCTTATTGTTTTGCAGATCTCATTAGCTGAAAACTTGTTCTGTTAAAGGGCTAATTAGTTGCTGCATTAGTTGTGTTCTTTGGTATAAACTTTCCTGATCTTGATTGTGATATAGATATAGTATATTGCTGGATTTTTAGTTGATTAGTGCTGTATAAATAGATCATTTGATGATGTTATTGTTGCTGGAAATTTAGAAGGTAGCTTGTTGTTAATTAGAGTGAATCTTGATTTTTAGGATTGCTGAAAATCATCTTGTGCTACTTTCTGTCTTGTTATAATTTGAGTGGTGTTTCACATGTGTTTAGTTCTTGAAGGGTTGTGATTAGTTTGCTGAGATTATTCATTCTTGTGTTGACTGTTGAAGTTGCTGTAAAAATCTCAGAATCTTTGTGTATATTAGGTTGAATAAATCTGCACATTGTTTGAACATATCATTGATTACATCTTCATAGAATTGGGTGTTTAAAGCGTTGGAAACGTGATCCATTATAAGCATATCAGTTACTGTTGTTTGATCTTGTTATTAGATCTAATTTGCTTGATCTTGGTTCTGATATTGTCATATCATATAGCTGGATTTTCTGGACATAGTGTTGTTGCTTTATTACTTGAGTCTTGATTTTACAAGTGCTGGAATATCACTTGGTCTTGATCTTTCAGTTGTTGTAAACGTTCACATAGTCCTAGTTTTAATGTGCTGAAAATCTGCAGGTCGCTTGATAAGATAGTTGCTGTAAATCATACTTTGTTTTGATTGTATAGCTGCTACATATATCTCATTGTCTCTAGTTTAAAGTAGTCGAATTATTGAGAATATCTTGCTGCTGAAATTCGCAATTGATTTGATTTATGGTTGCTGGAAAATCATAGAGTATTGGATTTTGTGTTGCTGGAAAATCTGCTATGTTCTTGGTTTTATTGTTGCCGTAAAATTGATATTATATTGATTTAGAGTTGCTGTAAAATCCATAAAACAGAGCATTTAGATTGATGTCCAGTTCGTATAGCAGATAAGTATATGTGTTGTAAAATCTGATTAGTGTGATTAATTTACAGATCTTTACTTGTTGATTGACTTAAAAATTGATTGAGCTATTTTTTCTGTGATTGAAAGAAAGTACAGATTAGTTTTTTAAATACCTATTCACCCCCCTCTAGGTATATTCTAGGGTCTAAACGCAGTTTCAAGAACTATGTTGAAAAAAGAAAGCACAAGTAGAACTGTTTACCCAACTGAGGATGCAGGAACGAGCCTTTTGATACGTTCTTCATTTCGTTCTTCAAAAAGAAAAGAAAAAACAATTCAAGAATTGCTTTCATACAATACCACAATGAGGTTTTTACCATACCCAGATGAATAGAATCCACCCAATAACACAATGAGGGAAACAACACTTGAATTTAAAGAAGTAATTTTAAATCAGATAGAGTGCATGTATCTGGACTTATTTATTAGAAATTCATAACTAATTCATTAGTTATACACGTTTGAAATCTCTTTGCATTATCTACAACTTTGGATTTCACGAAGATTTCGAGATCTGTACGTCTCAGAGGGTGAAAAATGCACTTGAAATTGGAGAACTTTAAAAGGGGTGGAGAATGGGGACTTTGACACTTTTGTTGCTTTTCTAGTTAGATGTTTTTTTGTAAAGAGGTCAGACTAGAACTCTCTTACTAACGTTAAAGGTAAAGTTTAATAGCTTGTGATGTTATTTTGATCATCGACGAGGTAACAAAATGATTTTTTGTTTAATCGAATGGTAGGGGCGGTTCCAGCTATAGGCAGGGTAGGCCGTTGCATAAGGCCCCCAAAATAGGGAGCCCCCAATTAAAAATTTCTTTAATAGGTATATTTTAAAAAATATTTAATGATAAGGCCTCAAAAGTTTAACGTTGAAACTATATATATTTGTATAGAAATTTAGTTAGTTAATTTTTTTTTCTATAAAAGCCTATTAAATCTCCTTGATAAAAGAGTCATTAACTATTCAAAGATGTCTATTAAATCTCCTTGATAAAATGAACTATTAACTCTTAAAAAAATGCCTATTAAATCTCCTTGATTAAAGTAACCATTAACTCTTCAAAAACAAAAATAATTCCTAACCGTTTATACCATCTAATTTATTTAATATTTTTACAGTTGTATGCATTAATTAACAACTAAAAATCTATCTTTTCCAAATACAAGTATTGCTAATAGAATATTATTGACAATACATGTAGCTGTTGCTTCTACAAAAAGAAGTTTTTCAAAACTAAAACTAATAAAATTCAATCTAAGATCAAATATAATGCAAGAAAGATTAAATGGATTGATCATATTATCAATTGAAAATGATATATTAACAAATTTAGAATATAAAACTTTGATAAGTAATTTTGCATCTCAAAAAGCTAGAAGAATATGTTTTAACTAATTTTTTATTAATAATTTATTTTTTAAATATATTATAATATAAGGCCTCATTTTGAAATTTAGCCTAAGGCCCCAATTACTTTAGAGTCGCCCCTATCAAATGGTTTTATATTGGTAAATTAATTTATCATGAATATATTCCTATTGATTCATTGTGATTTCTGGATACATTGAATGGATGTGAAATTAGAGGTTTATCATCTAACCATTTATTATTCAAAAATTCCATTATATGAATTTCTTTAAAGGGCTACTGTTAGATTGTCCGGTAGGAGAGAATCATCATTCTCATCCAATTGAGTATAACTAACCAAAGACATCATAAGTTGTTAAGTGAATCCTTGAAACCTTAGTATTTTCTTTTTATTTAAAAGCAATCTTAAAATCAACAAAACAATTTTTCTTTTTTTTCTTTTTTTTAGTCAATTTGATCTAATTTTTCAATCATAGTTATTCATCACACAATTTAATCCCTGAGGATTCGACTCTGTTGAACATTACAAATTTTTGTATACTTACAGGTATAACTACATACATTAAATTTGGTCAATAGTTTTGGTGTAACAATTGCAACCCAAACAGGGAAAATTAATTTTGGTCTATTGGACAACAACAGTGGCGATTCGTCACCAAAGTTTTCTTTTCGTGACCAAATTAATTTAAGGGAAAAATTCAATTTGCACCCCTGAATTTTGTGGTTATTTTTAAATTGCATCCACTTTTATCGATTTCGTTAAATTAATACTCTAAAGTTTATGTTTACGTTGATTTTTACCCTGAACCTCAAATTAACGTTACTTCTCACGACAAACCAACCACGTGACATCCACGTGAGAACTTAAAGTTTTCCTTTCCCGTTTTGCCCTCATCTCCTTCAGTGTTCTCACCATCCACGCTTTTCTCCACATACACGGGAACGAAGTCACCCTTCAAGGATTTCGACGTACCAGTGCCGAGCTCGTTGTGATGATAATAAAGAGGTTGTGTGTAATCTGCAGTTGGGGCATAGGCTTTAACCTTTGGTGAGGTGGACGGTGCGTATGTAGTGCTTCCTCTCGGCAAGCCATTCATCATGCGTTTCCAATAGCTCTGCACCTTATTTCACACATACAGGAATTAGAAAACAAGACTGAATTATATATACTCGAGCAAGAAAGCAAAAACGATATTAGCTAGAAAGCAGGGACCACCTACCATGTACCTAGAGGCCATGATCGGCGACAAAGAGAGCGTGAGAGTTAGTATAAAGAAACCAGACTTTTGCCTTAGAGAGTTGTGGAACTTCACAACCAAGAAAATTCTCAGCTTCCTTGCTTGTTGCCACTACTCCGGATGCCACTCTAGCGACGCTTAGGATGACGGATATATGGCAATAATGTTCTCAGGAAATCGAAAGAAAAAAGTAGAAAAGATGGAATGTTGCACAAAGAATCTACTCTGTTTTCTTCCAATCTTTTCGTACTATACAGAGTAAGTTCACTTGCTTTCGGCGCAGTGTTACGATTGCGTCTGTAACGGAGGGGAAGATATTGTCTCGCCGATTAAGTGTGCGAAGTTGGACGCGTACAACTTTTCAAAAATTTATTTCAAATTTGCAGGTTTGAGATTTGCTAACGAGTATAAATTTTGAGCACTTATTATTATAACTTGAGGTATTTGGCAAGGAGATAAAACCTCACAGAATAGTTAAAACCGAGTAATGATGACGAGTTGATGCTTGTTAAGACAGGAGCAGTAATCGTAATCCGCGAATGGTTGAGGAGGCAAACGTACATCACTGATACGAGGAGGTCCACGTGATAGACGTCTATATTTCATTCCAAGGGTAAAATAGAAAATGAAAATTTTAAGTTTTCACTTGGACAACACGTGATTGGTTTGCGGTGAGAACTAACGAAAATTTAACGTCCAGGATGGAAATCAACGTAAACATAAACTTTGGAGTACTAATCTAACGAAATTGATAAAAGTGAGTGCAATATAGAAATGATCCCAAAGTTCAGGGGTGTAAAGTAAATTTTCCCCTTAATTTAAATTTCGTCCCTAATGATGAATTTTGTGACAACTTCTGTGACGAAAACTAAATTTGGTCACAAATACCTTGTTGTCGTGACAAAATTGTCACCTATAATTTCGTTACGAAAAGTCTAATATCTTGTAATCCTACATTTTGTGTACTCAGCAACCGTAGAAAAAAGATTCAAAAAGAAGAAGAAGAAGAAGAAGAAGAAGAAAAAGCCGAAATAGACGTAATGACTCTCTCTAATCTCAGCCGTTGATGCCCTTTAACCTTAAATCCCCTACGTTAAAGTTTACAATTCGATTCCTTAGCCTCCCCTGCGTCCAAAGTCTCCCAACTCACTCCATCTCGACCGCGGGCACAGATCACGTCCATTGTGAAATCCACCTTTGTAAAATCTAATCTACCAAAAAAAAAGGCTTAGATGCATCAGTCCAGCGGGTATTTTTTTTTTCTCCATGGTTTCCAACAAACCAAACAGAATAGTTTACAAAGATTTTAAATGGAAATAATCAATATAACCTCAACTAACACAAAGCCTCTCTACTGTCTCCATCTCCACCCCCATAGTTCTTCACCTGACAAAGAACTCCGCTCGTTGCTTGCCAATTGTGATTTCATACGATATTGATCTAAGACTCTCTCCTAGGAGGACAATTATCTGCTCTATAGTTGAAACTACCTGCGCCTCCTGCGACCTTATGGTCTGCATCATGTATCTGTAAGAGTCTGACAGTCTATGAAGGGCATTCAGAATTAAAACAATCTTTCATTCCCAAGCACTCGTGTTTTTCGCTGTATTCGTGTACACTTAAACGTCGATTGTTGCACAAATAGAACAAAAGTAAAGGAAGCCAGCATTTTGTTCTAAAATTGACTTCTTGCTCTGCCACAAAGGAATCCCCTCTGTTTTTCTAGACGTGTATTCATCCAGTAATCGAGGATGAATGTGGACACGGAGTCTCTTGATCAAAACTTATGTCTTGGCAGAAATCCTCTGCAGGCTGCCTCGCAAGGATCTCATCAGGTACAAATGCCTGACCTCAATGTCTGTAATGTTCGTTATCTAAAAACTCCCGGAGTTTGAAAGGAAAGGTGAAACTGGATATATTGGGGTGTCAGTGGGGGCGTCTCCATGATGCTCAGCATTCAAACGTCAGGTTGCGCATTTGGTTCCTCGGTCATTGCCCCAAAACAATCACATTTTTATAGCAATCTGTAGTTTGCATTTGAAAAGGGCAAAAACCATGAGAGAATTACCAAATACTACTTCTTTTTTTTAAGAAAGAGGACGGTACCTCCGATTTTTATTAAATACCCTCACTTGTAGCGGAGGAATACTGTGGTTACATCAAAAACCATATAGGACTCACAAAACACAAATAGAAGAACTCAAATTTACAAAAACTAACTTGCAAACCAAAAACAAAAACAAAAACAACATAACTAAAATCTAATATTAGCAAAGTCTAGGTCAAGACACAGAATACCTCTCACACCATAAGGCAAAAAATCTACACCCGCACATTGAATCTCAAGATCATCAATTGATTGCATAACATGATGTCCCTTGCCGCCACCAAAGTTCATATTTCTTCCTAAAGCTCCTTCTTTAGATAATAAATACATAAAAACTAATAATCTAAGGCATGATATTTTTCTCTACTGCTGCATGCAACACATCACCATTGGAACTCCTTACTGCTGCATCCACATTGACTTTTGCGAATTGGGGTGGTAGTGGTCTCCGTGGTGTGGATTGAGCTTCCTCAGCGTTCTTCTTCCAAGTGTTCACATGCACCCTGCTAATTCTGCTGACCTCGACGCTACTTCTAGTGCCCTTCTTTCACTCCTTTATTCACCAAAACATTCCTGTTTGCCTACACCATGGCAATGGCATTAGCTGCAAAAATATGAAAATGATAAGTATCTTATTTGTTTTCAAGTTTCATCTGTGCATTTGCAATCAGAACTAAAAAAACAAAAGTAATGCTAAGGGTAAAGAAAGAAGCACCATTGAAAACATACCTGCACTGTTTAATTGATACATAACATAACTATCTACAACCCTGCTTAAGTTTCATTGTCCAAAATTCTGATAACTTAAGGTATCAGAAACTGCACAAGCTTTCAATTGTGCAGCGCCAGCCAAATACTTGGTGGCCTGCCATTTTTTTTCACCATCAATCATCAAGGATTTTTACATAGCACCCGCAAGAATCCTACATTGCCATTGATAGGATTTTCCTCCGTGGCACCTTTAAAGAGATTGATGGTGAACGAAAAATTTGAATTGTACACTTCAGCAGCTATTCCCTGTGATCCGGGTTTGCCACCAGAACAAGAGTCCTGCTGGTTGTCAAAAAGTTTGAGTGCCTATTCATCAAAAGGTAAAACAATGTCTTACTACACATAAAGAAATAACAGCATAAGCATAATACAAACAGATAATCCGCATAAAAGTGCATCACATGATCATATTCTTGGGTCACTTGGTCACAAAGATCATGGCTTTGAGGTTAAAAAAGGACTATGATTTATGCTTCAAATTATGTTAGGAAAGAATGAGAAACCAAAGGAAATGACAGAGCAAACCTGGAAAATGCTATCCTAAAATCACCTTTAAGTATGTATCAAATAATATTATAGTCAACAGACAAATATTGTAATAATTTAATATCAAAAGCCAATCATTCACTTACTTGTTGTTGTCCTTCGGTATAGATAAAAGTACAAACTCTAGAGAGCTAACCTGCCAGTCCGGCTCCCGATATAAAGTAAGGAGATGACTCTTTTGGAGTGAAATCCGCACAGGATTGAGACAATTCGATTCGAAGCGTATGACAGCCAATATTGAGAGTGAAAACTGAACAAATAAAAGAAACCATAAGGAATTCCCTGTGATCCAAGTTTGCCACCAGAACACGAGTCTTGCTGGTTGTTAATAAGTTTGAGTGCCTATTCATCAAAAGTTAACACAATATCTAACTAAACAAAGAAACAACAGCATAAGCATAGTACAAACAGAAAATTCGCATAAAAGTGCATCAGATGATCATATTCTTGGGTCACTTGGTCAAAAAGATATTGGATTTGAGGTTATAAAAGGACTATGATTTATAATTCAAATTATGTTAGGATAGAATAAATTTTGAAGCATTTGGCTATACTCGAGAAACCAAAGGAAAGGGCAGAGCAAACCCAAAAAATGTTATCCTAAAAGTCACCTCAAGAAAGAATCAAATATATTATCTTCTAGTCAACAAACAAGTATTTTAAAGAATTCAGTATCAGAGTCCAATCATTCACTTACTTGTTGTTGACCTTTGATACTGATAGAAGTTCTATCTCTAGAGAGCTAACCATGCCAGTCCGAGTCCGGTTATAAAGTCAGGAGATGGCTCTGCTCAGGAGAGAAATCCAGAAAGGATTGAGACAATTTGATTCGAAGCGTTTGACATCCAATATATAGAGTGAAAACTGAACAAAGAAAAGAAACCATAAGAAATACAGGATTTGTTGACTCCACAGAATCGTAGAGACGGAATAGTCTTTGAATTGTAGTTTCCGAACGATGAAGCAGAGCAAGATTGAAAGAGTGGGCAAGCCATTCTGTTTAATTAAATAATGGTGTTAAGAAAACGTTAAAAAGAAATGGTAAATCATATTGATAAAGTAATAGCTAGTTGAGAAGAGAAAAACGAAAAAGGAAAACTGAAATATTTACCAATAAAAGCTGAAATAC
This sequence comes from Myrica gale, assembly GCA_963930655.1. Lineage (NCBI taxonomy): Eukaryota > Viridiplantae > Streptophyta > Magnoliopsida > Fagales > Myricaceae > Myrica > Myrica gale. Next base: position 5,268,834 of record OZ005602.1, on the reverse strand, counting down.
TGTTGTCGCAGTCCACCTATGCAGGGGACTTTGAGCTCTTCAAATTACTCTGTCATTAATCTTAACGCAAGGGACATGAGCAATCTTTCTCCATTCTTTTCCCTTTTTCCTTTCCAACTGTTTCTCTAACGAAGGACATTCTGTGATCTTTAAAGATCCAAGAGTGGCAGGCAACCCGTTTTCTGGCAGGAACTTGAACTCAGGGCAGACAGAGATGGTCAAAGATCCGAGGGAGGCAGGCAGCCCCTCTTCTGGCAAGAACTTGAACTTAGGGCAGCGAATGATGGCCAAATATCTAAGAGAGGTGAGGTGGCGAAGGCCCTTCTTGTCCAAAGATTCCATATTTGGAGAATCAGAGACGGTAAGACGGGTCAGACGGTTGGGCAGCAATCCCACCTCTGGAAAGGACTTCACATCTTCTAATTTGCCTCCAATTTCCAATTGTACAAGAGAGTGAAGTTTTTGCAAACCCCATCCCATCCTGCTAGAAACAAGTTTGTCACAATTGACGATCCAAATTTCGATAAGAGTGGAAGGCAAGCCCCCTTCAGGAAAGGACTCAATTTCTGGACAATCTCTTATATCCAAATGCTGTAGGGAGGGAAGCAGTGTGTGTATCTTGTCGGGCAGTGACGTCAGACTCGGACAATTATGGATGTAAAAAGTTGTAAGATTCGGGGCACGCAATCCTCCGTCGGGAAAGGATACAAAATTAGGGCAATCTTCGATCGTTATCGACGTGGCCACTATATCGTGTTCATGTTGTTCGAGAGACTCCAGATTCCTACATCCCCAGATTTTGAGAGTATTAAGCTTTGAGATGAAGTTTAATGGAAGGCACGTGAAGGAATCACAACTGTTTTTCAACCTCAAGATTCGAAGGGATGAATAGCTGAAGTGCATTGGGAGCTCTAACTTCGGACAGTTTGAGATCTCAAGCTTTTTCAACGTAGATAAAAGACAGCCATTGGAGTCGATTATTCCCTCCGGTAGGGACTCGAGCGCATCATAACCATCAATTTCTAGACGTTGCAATCCAGCTGGCAATTCCTGTAACGGAACGCCGTTACTGTTTCTTAGCACCAAATTCCTTAGACCAGGAGCCCTAGGGAGTGAAGCCACCAGCCGCGGACAATCATTAATCTCAAGTCGGTCTAAAGAAGGAAGATGGATGGGCAACGCTCCTGTTAGCTTCGGACAATTTTCAATCCTAAGGCTTTGAAGATTATTAAAAAAGGATTCATGTTCACTTCCAGCACTGAAACATGAGATCCAATTCTCCCACTCTGGCATATCACGAAACCAGAGAGATTTCAAGGCTCCAAATGGCTGGATCGAAGAACCACCACTTCTATAGAACTCCGGGCCTACTGTTGTAATTTCATTAAAGCCAGAAATAGAAAGACCTTCCAGAGTGGGTAGCTGCCCAAATGGTGGCAACGCGCAGCAATATTTACACTTGAACAGAGAAATAGACGTTATATTAGAGAGTGAAGATTGTCCCACCCAATCTGGAAAACTTCTACCGTTATAGTGGCGAAAAGTGAGCTTTTTCAAGTTTGAATGGGGCTGAAGACTGTCCAATACGACAAAGCTTTGACTTTCAGCAATACCACTACCAGCGTCCCATTTCAACTCCAACTTCTCGAGGTACTGCATATTCTTTAAGCCTGCATCCAGAGCATCTGCAGCAGATACAACATTTTGGAGCCCCGAGATAGAAAGGCTTCCCCTGAGATTTGCAAGTTTCCCCAACTCTCCAACACTTGAGCCACCACGTTTACTGACGATGAATTTCGTCAAAGTTTGAAGAGATCTTAGACCACCCAATCCTACTGGCATCTCCTTGATGGGAGTTCCCTCAAAAACAAGATGTCTCAAATTAACAAGTTTATGCATCTCTCTTGGCAATAAAGTGAGATATTTACACCATGATAATTTCAGTGTCTGCAAATTGCACAACTTACATACGGAGTCGGGAAGCTTTCTAATTGAAGTGTAAGAAAGGTCCAAATACCGTAGATGTTTGACTTTGCTGATTGAATCAGGCAACTCGGTCACATTTTCATAGTCACTCAAGGAGATTACTCGTAGGCATCTTAAAGTTGGCAATAAATCAAGCATCACCTCTTTAGCTAAGATCTGGCCGTTAAACTGTGTGGTTATTGGAAGGAATGTGCGCATCCCCTTAGCCTTGTAAAGCGTCTCCAACTTCTTAACATCGTGAAAGCTTTTCTTGAAAGATGAGAAGTGGCGAGCCTTGTTCTGAATTTCAAAATAATTGTCACCTTCCAGCCTAAAGACGAATTGTCCGGATACAAGTCTTGCCAAGTCATTCACGAGATCGTGCATTACAAAATAAGTCGAATAGACACTTTCTTTTTGTTGCAACAACGATCTTGCTACCAAATCACAACAGTAATCATCACCAACTTGTTCCAACGTTTTTTCCTTAGATTGCTGCAAGAAACCTTCTGCCATCCATAATAAAATTAACTCCTCCTTTCTAAAATCATAATCTTGTGGGAATATGGAACAATAAGCAAAGCACTTTTTTAGATGAAATGGCAAGTATTGATAACTTAGCCTTAACGCTGGAATAACCATGTCATTTTGCAAATCCCATAATTCACTCTTCAAGATCATATGCCATTCATTAATATCTACTTTAGACCATAGGAGAGACCCAACTGCCTTAGCTGCTAAAGGTAGACCACGACACTTTTTAACAATTTCTCTACCTATTGCTTGCAGTTTTGCATATGCCTCTAGGTTACCATCACGAAATGCATGTTTTGCAAATAATGACCAGCAATCTTCTTCTGGCAACTCCTTTAGACAATGAGTTATAGTACTGCGCATAGCCACTGCAACATGCTTTCCCCGTGTGGTTACGATGACCCTACTCCCTTGTGCCCCATATGTGAACGGATTACTTAAAGCCTCCCAATCAGCATATTTGTCACTCCAAACATCATCTAAAACAATGAGAAATTTTTTCCCCATTATTTTCTCTTTCAATGTAACCTGAAGCAAATTTAGATTCTTTCTGTCACTATCTGTTGATGAACCCACTGTCTCCAGAATTGTTTTTGTTATCTCAACGACGTCAAACTCGTTCGAAACACAAACCCATGCTTTAAGGTCGAAATGCTCTTTTACCATGTTATCATCGTATACAAGCTTAGCAAGGGTGGTCTTGCCAAGACCTCCCATGCCGACAATAGTAATCACACACAACCCCTTGCCACTTACTTCATCTGAGAGCAGCGACTCAATTATCTCCTTCTTCTCCTCAATCCTACCAAAAATGCCATATTCATCAACCAAAGAAGTCGTGGGCCGTTTCTCTGATGACTTCTCTCCAACGCCTTGTTCTAGACCAATGGCGCCTATTTGTTGTACTAAATCTTCCAGTCTCTCTAGTACCTCTTTTATCTTTGGTTCTATCTCCTTGGCAAAAGCATTAAGAGAAGTTGAGAAGGGTTTTCGTACCTTACTGGCAGTGGTTTGGAATTCAGCATCCAACTTGGACCGCAAAGCTTCAGTATCAATCTCGTCCAAGATGTCCTCCGCCTCATAAACAACATCTTTGAGCTCATCAAGCCATGTTTTCACCGGACGACTTTTGACTTGCTTTTTCTCTGCATCTTCAATCACCTTGTTCACGGTCAACAATTTTATCCTCATTTTCCTCAAGAGACCTTCGTCCAGTTTCCGTCGTTGAAAGAAGTCAACGAACTCGCGAGAGGCCACCTTCTCAAAAAACGCTTGGAGGAAGGGAGAGAGAAGTAAGCTAGCAACCTCAGCCATCTATTTTTCTTACTTTGCAGTGGAAGGAATCAGGTTTATGGTGATCGCAAAGAGTAGAGCAAAATCGGACTGCAAGCTATATATCTTTCGCTTCAGAACTGGACAGCTGAGTTATATTGATCACACGGGAAGTTGCCAAGCACTGGGTAGTGATGGACCTAGGGTTCGGTTAACGATCCGATCGCCCAGAAGATGCCACCTCATTTAAAATAAAAGACCCACTTCCGACCCGATTAGATGATGACCCGAACCGTGTAGAGGATGACCCGCGATTTCAGATCCGGAGCCAGCTCTTCTTTTCGCGATTTCAGAAGGGGATCTCATCGTCGCCCACACTCCCCTGTAAGTCGAGTTCTTCCAGTTGCCAAGCTTTTTTTATTTGGTATAGACGCTGGAGGGGGGTGGTGGGGATAGTGAAGAGGTTTGGCTTTAGTGTGTATTCAAGACTGTGTTGAACAAGGAAATGGGTTCTTCCAGTTGAATTTGCTGAAAATCAATAGAAATGGACCCGTCATTGCTGTTTCTTAGTCGTCGCATTTTTTTCTTCTTGTATTTTGTTCATTCTCCGTTATGTGAATTAGGTGGTTAGGGAGGGTAAAAAGTCTTGTAGTCTCTTGGTAATAAATCAGCAATAACATAGTGGGAGCCAAACTCTGTTTTCACTCGTGCTTTGTTCTCATGCCCCATAGAAGTAATGTTTTGTTTACAATAAATTGATAATGAGTTATAAAATACAACTCTGCCCAGAGACGAAACTTTGTCCCCAAACCTGCAAGGATTACAAAATTTTGTAATACAAACGTGTCTAAAGATTACAAAATTGTGTTCTTTTCTCTCTCTCGACTCTGCAATTCTGCCCTCACACAATACAGCTCTGCCCAAGGACGGAATTCCTCAGCACTGACTTGTTGAAAATTACTTCATTGTGCACTGGTTGTATTCAGGACATGAGGATTTTTCAGCTAGCATTGACACTGCAAGAAAGTATTTGTGCCCATAAACTGTTTGTCATAATGCACAAGCAATTTTATACAACATCAGCAAGTGCTTCATGATGTAACTCATGGATACAAAGTGGTACCTGCCTACGAAAATCTGCACAGAAAAATAATATTTTCCTACCGAAACATAAGGCTGGAACTGTAAGCTAGCCCATTGTCTGGATCAGGTTCGATGCGTATCTGTAGCTCACCAGCATTTTCAAGCAGTGAAGGTTCAGTCACATTTAAGAATCTCAACTTGTCTAGAGCATTGTTGTTTCAAACTCGGTCTCAACTGCCTACTATTTTCCTACCTCCTTAATGAAATACATGAGGAGCCGCATAAAACTCGGTCTCGTTGAACATTGGTCTCCGATTGTTTTCTTCACACATGAACTCTAAAGGGAAGGAAACAAGATGTCCCCTAGTAGACATCAATCTATTCATAGGATCCATTACCTTGCGTATCCATTCTCATAGGATTCTAGCTTCTCGCGACCTATTCCTAAATCAATAGTGGTGTGGCCGAGTTTTTCCTTCCAATGGGCCATGCTTTGTCTGAGAGCAGCTCCGTGTTTGATAGAAACATTACTCAAGGATCTGAGAGAGCCTAGAGTGCAAGAAAAAAGGAGAGCATAGTCGCGGGTAGTATCTTACCGGGAGTGTATACGATCATTGGGAATGCAAGCGAAGACATCTTGGTAGATAATGGAATTTTCCTGTTGCATACTATAGCATGTTCAGTAGGTACGACAAAGCAAAAGGGAAAACTATATGTGGAAAGTTAAAATATAAAGAGAGATGAAGCAATGACTAAGACTACCTAGTTTTTCACATAGAGATTTCTTAAGATGCGTACAGGCTATAGCACCAACGAAAATATCCTAAATCTGAAACCTCACTGTAAGACCAATAACTCTAATTTCTTCCAAGATTTCCACAGAAGATAACCTAGGCGTTAAGATCCTAAAATACAAGAAATTTTGCTTATTAATCTATACAAACATGAACTTTCTAGAGCACATGACATGTCATGGCCAAACTGTGCCAAAACATATGTTCATAGTTGAATCCAGAAATTCTTTATCCTCAATAACTACCTCAATCTGAAACAGCAATGTTAGGGAGAAATACATTTAATCGATCTTGTTAGAGAAGAACCTTATACCCATAAAGGAGAGTAGCGTTTTTCTTTTGGGTAACTAAACGAGAGTAACTTCATTAAACCATTTCTTGAATAATTCTATTGGCATTCTCTCAAGCAATAGATTTTGGCTAAAATTGGGAAGAAAGGTTTGGTATTTCCTGAATAATTCTATTGGCATTCTCTCAAAACATATGTACATAGTTGAATCCAGAAATGGTTTCAAATACCAAACCTTACATATTGAATGAATAATTCTATTGGCATTCTCTCAAAACATTTGGCTATTGAATGGAAATGAGAGATTCAAATAAATTTACATATTCGTATGACAGAGAATGAATACAACACACAAAAAAAAAATACTATGCATATTTGGAAACGTAGACAACAATGCCCACCACATCCCGTGAACTCGGAATAAGAAACAACAGCTTTCGTAGCTTCATAACATCTGCTGGTCTCTCCTGGTGCTAATAATTTCCAGCTATTCACAAAGATTTGCAAGTTCCTCATAGGTGCTAATTCAGAGCAAAAGTGTCTACTCCCACTATGTTATTGCTGATTTATTACCAAGAGACTACAAGACTTTTTACCCTCCCTAACCACCTAATTCACATAACAGAGAATGAACAAAATACAAGAAAAAAAATGCGAAGACTAAGAAACAGCAATGACGGGTCCATTTCTATACAATTTGAATGCTTTTATTTTCTATTGATTTTCAGCAAATTCAACTGGAAGAACCCATTTCCTTGTTCAACACAGTCTTGAATACACACTAAAGCCAAACCTCTTCACTATCCCCACCACCCCCCTCCAGCGTCTATACCAAATAAAAAAAAGCTTGGCAACTGGAAGAACTCGACTTACAGGGGAGTGTGGGCGACGATGAGATCCCCTTCTGAAATCGCGAAAAGAAGAGCTGGCTCCGGATCTGAAATCGCGGGTCATCCTCTACACGGTTCGGGTCATCATCTAATCGGGTCGGAAGTGGGTCTTTTATTTTAAATGAGGTGGCATCTTCTGGGCGATCGGATCGTTAACTTTGAATGCCCACCGTCGCTCAGCACCTATCAGCACAATAAGGCTCAGCACCTTAACCGAACCCATGGACCTACACCGCTCTGGAATGGACGTACGCGTAGTGTGAGTGGAGAGGGAACCCCACTGAAAAGGGGAAGTCTTTGGTCTGCACACGGTGACACCAGCACTAAAGATAAGCACAATAATGTCTTGATCACACGGGAAGCTGCCAAGCACTGGGCAGTGATGGACCTACACCGATGAGGAAGCGACGTCGCGTAGTGAGTGGAGAGCCAACCCCACCACGTGATCAGTCAACTTTTTTCTGCTTTTTCAACTTTTTTTCCAGGCTACGTACCAAACTTGACTAATTCGTAATTCCTCTAACCACAGAACACGAAAACATCCGAATGTCTCTGTCGAATGGGTCCAGTAAATTTAAGGCCTATCGGATGGGCGGGGCCAGCCAAGACGTTTAACATGGTGTGAGAGCTGTGATGGATGCCACCTACTGGATATATGTATATAATCTATTTATTATTATTTTTTTAAAAGTTATCAAGATGGTCATTTTGTATATTTTTCTTGATTTTATCCTATGAACTATGACTTTTCTCAAAATTGAAATACTAATCTATTAAAAAAACAAGATTGTTTTCTAAATTGTTTTATTGCATATAAAATATTACTACAGTTACATCTCCATAAAGAAGTTTTTCAAAATTAAAGATTATAAAAATTATTTACTAACAACTATGTCCAATTTTATCTATATTTATTGAATATAAAAATTTCATTAATATTTTTGCATCTAAAAAGGAAATAAGCAAATTTATGATTTAATTTTAAATTTTTGAATTTTTTTAAACTAAAATATCTCATTTTTATGATTTGCTTAGGCCCAAAAATGTTGAGCCGCCCCTAACCTAAGGTTCATGTGAGACCTTGTGTAGCCCACTACTGCTGTGAGAGTTCCACACCATGAGGGTATTCTAGATTTATGTAACAGTTTCAAAAACATTTGTGATGACTTCATATAAATTTGGAGGCACATACACCTGACAAGCAGATTTTCTAAAATGTGAATCTAGAATTTTGTTACAAACTTGAGAAGAGCTTGAAGCCCAATCACAAGAATATGTCCTTTCAACCAACAAGCATAATTCCTTGATTTTGAAGTCTTCAACATGTTTCATGTTATTGAGTTCTATGGGATTCAGAAAGAGAAACACCAACAGCAAAAGAAAGAAGCATCTGCTAGGCCTCTGGACAGATTTTAGCTCAATATAAAATACGCAGTTCATCAAAATCCAAGGTTTAACAATAGTACAGAAGAACGTGATTCCTAGCTAGTCCACAGTTTGTTAGGGCGGGGCCTGGAGCAAAGAGATTGCCAGGATTAACAGGCCTAATGTAGAATTTAGAAAGTAATATTGTTGCCCAAACCTAAGCACGTACCGATTCCCTGCATACTAGGGGTGTTCATTTGTACCGGCGATTACCGTTTTAACCTCTAAAACCGTCACTGCTACCAGTACCGTCACCGGTAAGGACGGTTATTGTGCCTTAGCGGTGCGGTGACGGTGTCAAATATGTGATTCCGTCAATTACGGTGACGGTTTGGCGCCGTCACCTACACTACCGTTAACCACCCATAGTTGAGACTTAAGATGATTATTGATTATGTGACATACTTTTGTTGAGCTTTTGTTGAAATATGTTAGTTGGTTTATGTCACATTGTTGCACATTTTTATTAGACTTTAGTCTTTCTGTTTGAATATGATATTATGTTGGACTTTTCGACAACTTATTATATTTGTTATGATTATAATGATTATGATATTATGTTTGAATATGTTATGATATATTGTCCATTTGATATGATTATTGATTATGATATTATGTTGTAAATTTAAACAACTCAAAATAGTAAAAAAATGAAAAATTCCAAGGAAAAAACCAATTTTTTTTGCACAACTGTTATACAGTTTAAGCAGTTACCGTATAACCGTTACCGGCAAGAGCAGTTATTGTGCCTTAGCGGTGCGGTAACGGTGTCAATTATGTGATTCCGTCCATTGCGGTGACGGTGACGATTTTTACCAAACCGTCACCTACATTACCGTTAACCACCCCTACTGCATACAGATTAATGAAATGCGTGCCGTTTCATTGGGCTAAATTAGGATATCAGACGATTTACCGAATTTAAAGGGCAATTTGAGAGTAAGAGGAGAAGGAAGAAAGGACACATGTTATTATATTTTTTGAATTAAAAAATTCTCTTGAAGTTGTAATTTTATTTGAAATAGTGGAACCCTTATATTTGACATAGTCCAATCCCTTTAAAATTTAAAATTATATTTTAATGTATAAAGTTTAAAATGGATACGGATTTGAAATTCAAAACATTTGCATTTTTTAAAATTGATCCAAAGATAGTGATTTTTATTTTACAAGATGATTTTTTTTTTCGCATTTACATTTTTCAAATTAAATGCAACGAGCTTGAGTTCTTATTCACATTGCATTGACAAGATGATTTTTTTTCTCATTTACATTTTTATTTTACAAGATGATTTTTTTTCGCATTGACAATAAAAGTAATGTTTAATTAGTCAATAATCTTTAATACAAATTTGTAGCATAAATTAGCATTGCATATATACCTATAAAATTTATGATGACAGAAAATAGAAGGGCTACTAGTGGCTGAAAAAAGATAAGGATTCTTTTCTTTATTTATGATGTTTGATTAGTGTTGAAACTAATTGAGTTTTTTTTTACTGTAAGTTACACCCATATCCTTTTAAGTAGCGCAAATGACAAAGTGAGTTTTTGAGGTTTGAGGGGGTTGTTCCTCCAATTTTGCTGGGGTTGCGATGGTTGGCATCAAATTCTCGCTTGCTCCCTATAGATCATATGCACTTGAAATGAGATGGGTGATCTAACCAAAGTCGTTGCAGAAAAGGGCAGGTCACAACGAAAAAACAAATATATTATAAATTATTTTTATTTTAGGGGTAAAGTCATAGTTAGCCTCATAAGTATGAGCAAAAATATTCAAATTGATATCACTAACTATCAATTCGATGATTTGAGACCCATAACTTTTGAAAATCATCAATTCTAGCCAATCTAAATTAGGCGTTAAATCCGACGGAAAATCATGCAAAATGACCAAAATACACCTCTAAGACTAAGTTTTAAAAAATAAATAAAAATAATAAAATTTTTAAAAATAAATTATTAAAAATAGAATTTCAATAGTTTTATTTAAAAATAGTACTTTTTATCTTACCTACACGTTCATTTTTTTTCCAAGTGTAAGTGTTTCTTCTTTTCTTGAAGAATAATGATGATTTTTTTTTGGAATTTCATTGTTATTCTTGTAATTTTGAAGCAGATAAGAATAAAAGGTCTGAATTGAATAATTTTATATAAAAATACCGAAGATGAAACACTTCAGGAAATTGTTTTAATATAATTTTTTGTTGCTTATCAATAGAAATTTTTATTTCATACTTAAAAATTGTGAAGAATTAACGATTACAAACAACTAAGGTACAAGCCCGCACAACATTACAATAGACAAATAGTCTCAGTTTTTAATGTAAATTACAAAATGTGTGTGTTATAAGTTAAGTTAACAATATGGGCGAAGCGAGAGATTCGAGGCAACTACTAGTTACTATTTGGATACTCCAAGCGGGGAGAGATTCGAAATTCTTTCTTTTCGTTGCTATAGACGAAACTTCTGAGACCTTTGCAAAAATGCGGCCTCTAGACGTTTCGTCTTTTCTTTACTTAAGTCCTACGAAATTTTTGAGAGCTTCGTGAAATTATTTCTCTAGTCGAGGATTTGCATCTTATTTTTATATTTATATGTTATATATCATAAAATATATGTATTTTAATACAACACTTTATTATATTTTTTATAAATATCAATTTATTTTAACAATTTCTGCACGTATGTCAATACAACTTTAACACTATATAAATATTTACAATTTTATCATAATCCTACAAATTTCTTCCAAATTAACATCACTTAAGGATAATGTATTTAATTCATGGTCTCGCGTTATTAATTTATTTTTATTATTAATAAATAATTTAACATGCTTTAAATTTGAATATTTTTAAAATTTTCATTTAATTTCATTTGAAATAGTGGAACCTTATCTTTGACATAGTCCAATATTTTTAAAACTTAGAATTATATTCAAATGTTTAAATTTTAAAAAGGAGGATGGATTTAAAATTCAAAACATAAAATTAATCCATCAATAGTGACTTTTTTTTCGCATTTACATTTTTCAAATTAAAAGCAACGGGCTTGAGTCCTTATACACATTGCCAACTATATTGAGCATTCAAAGAAGCCTAATTAAAAAGAAAAGTGAGATTAGTATTATCTACAATTATTTGTCCGAATTATCTAAAAAGGTCATGATGCATGAAAGCTTATACATGTACGATTCAATATCCATATCAATTACACTAAGGCAAAACAAAGAAATACAGGTGATAGTTACCTACCATCAATCAGAGTCTTCATCTTTGTCTTGAAGCAACATGTCCTCTTCGTCAGTATCTTCATCCCCATCAGTGAAATCATTAGTTATAATTGATCATCATCAAATGGCAAAACAAATTCATCCTCTAATGCTATGGTAGGTACTTGCTCTGGGCATACATCATCTCTTTGTGACGTGCCAATGTCACAATCAACTTCCTGAACAGAAGTAGATGGATTCAATCTGCCAGGCACATCTTCTTGGTACGGCTCAATGCCTGTTGTGGATTCATTCTCCCTGCTATCTGTTAATTTTGCCTCATACATATTCCTATGTTCAACTTGTTGCACCACTTGCCATCTACCACCAAATTTGGTATCAGCGAGATAAAATACTTGTGTTCGCTTTGCATGCTAGAACAAATGGGTCATCTTCATACATGTATATATATATAGAGTATTCACACTAATATAATGATAGTCCATTTTCATCCCTCTTTTTTGTCTAATATCCCACCAGTCACAGCAAAACAAGTAGACATTGTATCCTCCCATGTAATGGAGCTCCAAAATGTCTGTAACAACATCATAGTATTCGATAAGATTGGAATCATGCCACCCACCCACAACAATGCCACTATTCTGGGTGCGACGATGTTGTTCGCAAGACTTGGTATGAAACTTAACTTCATTCATGATACAACCGGCATATGAGCTTAATTATAGATCAGGGCCACATGTAGTGCATACAATTCATATGAAAATTCCTTCCGTATTTTCCAAGAGCATTGAAACAAAATGATTATGCAAATATATGAAAAAATAACAAATAAAAATTTAAATCAAGTAATGTTACTATTAAGTGTTGGAAATTCCTTCTCGTGCATGCTATCTACGTTGCTTATGCACACTTTCACATTTTGGTTATAGTGCTTCCTAACTATGAACACACTAATTAGAAAATGAGAACACCATATAAAAATAGTAATGCTACCTAAAGTAGAACATATAAGCTACATGGATAGCATAAGAGAATACGGATAAACTTAGAGCAACACCCACATGGAACTTATTAGTATTTCGCTCATCACGGTCAAATATTGTCTCAACATCACGAAGGTATAAGGAGCAAAAAGTTAGGCAATCAACATCAATGTATGCCACACCTATTGAACCTTCTGGTCTTGACTTGTTTTTAACATATCACTTTAACAGACCAAAAAATCTTTTGAAAGATACATCCAATGATATTGCACAAGTCCACCAAGCAATGTCTCACGTGGTAACAATATGTGACAATCATGGCTCTTCAATCTAATGATTTTACCCCCATCGACATTCAAACACCTAGAAATCTTCGAAGTGTAATTATTAGGGAACTTCACAACTTTCAACCAGGCTAAGAAGTTTTTCTTCTCATTCTTTGATAGTGTGTGTTGAGCATGAGGCATGAAAGATTGACCTTCACCATTTTTTAAGTGTAGCTCCGGATTTAGACCCATTTTCTCCAAATCTTTTCGGGCTTTGACTGTATTTTTCGTTTTCCTTCGTTGCCCAACAATGTTCCCAACACATTATCGCAAATATATTTTTCGATATGCATGACATTGAGGTTATGTATGAGTTTCAAAGTTACCCAATACGGGAGCTCGAAGAAAATACTATTTTTAGCCCAATTCAACTCTCCAATTATACGTTTTCTTTTCCTTGTAGGCGAAAATTTGCCAAAAATCACATCTCTTATATTCCCTAATTGCACTAAAACATCATGGCCATGAGGGTCCAGGGCGCAATTCTACTATCAACATTGCCATAATTCATACTTCATCTTTCGCCAACTATGACCTAGTGGCAACAAACGACGGTGACCCATATAACAATGTTTTTGTCCATGCTTCAACCACAAGAAATTTGTATATGCATTACACTCTTGACATGCTAGCTTGCCCTTAGTGCTCCACCTTGAAAGATTTTCATAGGCTGAAAAGTCATTTATAGTCCACAACCAAGGTGCATGCATTCGAAACGTCTGTGTAGTAAAGACATTATATGTATCTACTCCATTCTTCCATAACCCATTTAGCTCATCCATAAATGGCCTTAAATACACATCAATATCATTTCCAAGTGCATTGGGTCCAGGAATAAGTAAAGTCATCATCATATATGGGTCTTTCATGCACTTTCAAGAGAGGTGAGGTTATATGGCATAATAATAACTGGCCACATGTAAGATGTACTCATTATGCCAAATGGGTTATAATCATCACTCGCTACTCCAAGTCGAACGTTTTGAGGGTCACTTGCAAACCACTAATGATTCCTATCAAAATCTTTTCATTTAAGAGAATCTGAGGGATGTTGCATTACTTTTGATCAACAACTCACCTTTCTTTGTGCCAACTCATCTCTGTACCTATTATCCTTAACATAAATAATCTCTGTAACCTCGGTCTCAGAGGAAAGTATTGGAACACCTTTTGCGAGACTTTCTTGTTTTTTCCTTAGTTAGGATTCCACTTGGAACATTTACATAAAGGACATTCTCGTGTGTTTGCATGCTCCTTCTAGAAAAGAATGTAATCAAAGTCCAAGTCCTTTCTCAATTGTTTTACCTCCTAATGTGACACTGGTAAAGACGCATTAGGTCATACATTTCTCAACAAATTAAGTAACATATCGAGTGACTTGATACTCCAATTATTAATAGTCTTTATGTGCAACATATTGTTTTAACTAGGGGGTTAACGGTAGTATAGGTGACGGTTTGGCGAAAACCGTCACCGCAATTGACGAAATCTCATATTTGACACCGCCACTGCACCGCTAAGTCACAATAGCCGCTCTTGCCAATGACGGTATTAATGGTAACGGTTGCACAGTAACCGCTTAAACCGTGTAATTGTTGGGCTGAAAAAAATGGATTTTTTTTTTGAGTTTTTCATTTTTTTCACTGTTTTTTGGGCTGTTTTCCTTGGACTTTTTTGGACTATTAAGACCATTTAACAAATTTCATAACCTATTCAAACATAATATCATAATCATTAATACTCATAATAAATATAATAAGTTGTCCAAAAGTCTAACATAATATCATATTCAAACATAAAGAATAAAGTCTAATAAAAGTGTCTAACAATGTGACATAAACCAAAAAACATATTCCAACAAAAGTATGTCACATAATCAATTAGTCAATAATCATTTCAAGTCTCAACCGTCAATCAATTCAGAGTGATAGTCATCACAGGCCTCTGCCCGGTATCAACATCTGAAAAATGCATAACAAAATATTAAATTCAGATATAATTAAATAGATATAATTATAAACCATTAAACAACAAATTATAAATTCGTTACCTGTATCAAACGTATAACACATCGGATCCTCAGTAATATTTAATTCATGATCGCCAACATCCATTTTTGGTACTGATCACAACTAGTTTTGAGCACATATAAGGCTCTCAACTGTTTAAGAGCTAAATAACTTTGAAAAGCATCCATTACTCGACCTGAAGTGTTGAAAACAGACTCTGATAGTACGGTGGTAATGAATATCGCGAACAAATCTCTGACAATGCAAGAGAGGATTGAGAACTTAGTTGAGTCCACCTTCCACCAATTTAGGATGTCAAATGGATATTCTGAGAGTGTTCCTAATGATAAATAGGCGAAATTAAATGATCAGAGTCACTAAACAAATGCAAGGGTTCATGAATTGGAGCGGAACCTAGCTAGCTAGCTACTAATTACCATTGGATTCCCCATGACTAACTATTAAAAGTTCAAAAAGTGACTTATTTGAACTATATATGGATTATTTTGAGTGAATAACCCACTGTTTGGCGTCATTTTGAACTATATAGGACTTATTTAACATGTTAAGTTATTAATTTAGAAAAAAACATGTTAATTTATTACAAATGAGGCACCTTCACTCCATTTCCCAATAACTTCACACCAAACAGCTCAACAACATATTAAAAGAGTCAAAAGTCAAGTTAGACTATTTGTTTGGATTCTAGTAACTAGTAAGTAATAAAGTAGCAGTAACTTCACCATAACTTCACATGGTTACACCGAACAAAGAGTCAAAGCCTGTGACTCACAATTCCACAAACAACTAAAGGACAAAGCAAACCGTTCACAACTTTACACCAAATAAAGTCACGAACTCGCAATTTCACAAACAGTACAAACTAAGGGCATGTTCGTCTGGAATAAAGCTGTAGGCTTCAAATAGAATGATGAATATTTAGGTGATTTTAAAATGATATTGGTATGCGTGCAAAAATTCTTGAATTGTATTGATGTGTGTAAAAAATGTAATGTTGGGTTGTATTAGAATGCATGTTTTTGTGATGTTGAGATTATAAATGTAAAAAGTAGGATGCAAAGCCTAAAAAAAGTGGGAACCGAACATGCCCCAAAAGTCTCAGAAAGTTCAAACGTTACAAAGAGAGCTCAAACGTTTGTTCAAAGTACCAAATGGTGAAAAACAAAGGCTTGCGAGTAACAGGTCGATGGTGTGCAGCGTGCTGGTCTGCTGCCTGCTGGAATACGACGGTGTGCTGGGCTGGTCTACTAGAAGCTTGATGATGACAACATGCTGAGTTGCTGGGGAACAACGTCACTGGGCCAATGTGGGGGTAGGGGAAACTGGGTTTCTCAGTCTCTGGACACTGAATCTGGGCAAGGGCGAAAGGCAACGGGGATTTCACAATGTGAATCCCATTGCAACAGGGTTAGGGAAGTTTACTCTAACCCTGTAGAACGACGTCGTTCACGAACAACACCTTTTACTTTTACATCTATATGGTTTTTTTAAATGTATAAAATGGCGTAGTTTTATTAAAAAACTTAAACTGGGCGATTTTTTCGCCTGATTAGTGGGCGGTTAGCGTCACCGGTAATAGCACATTTAATCTTAAGATATATACACCGGTACCGGTACCGGTAACCAGCGGTTTTTTTCAATTACCGGTTGCGGTGGTGCAAATGCACACCTCTAGTTTTAACCATTTAGTTTAAATAAAGCATTTGACATAAAGAATAAAACATTAGACTAGATGAATTAATGAAGCTTTTGGGTTAAAAATTGAGGCTTTTAAAGTGGGTTAGGTGACAAGAAGTTAGATGTTACAAGAAAATGATATAATCACTACTTATAAATAAAGAGATTATCTTATTCCGTAAATAAAAAGCGTACATATAAATGCATATGTGACAACTAAAAAAGACCAATTCTTCTTATTCTGCTAATGAATATATATTTGTCATAAGTAATATATTCCTATGAACTAATGTGTATATATATTCTTTTGTGTTACAATACCTTAATTGGTATATATACGATAGAATTCCAATCATACATACATAGATATTATTTAATTAGATTGACATAACTTACACATATTATTTCTCTTAGTACTACAAGTGTGTGTTTTAACTCTTTAGCAATGAACTAATATTTTCGTCTCTGTATCGACGAACTTAACATTGGTCACTAAAAACATGTGTTTTACTCTTTAACAACGAAATAATATCATTGTAGAAGAGTACTTTTAGCTAGGGGTGGGATTTTTATCCGCCGGTATCCGGAATTCCGGTACCGGCACCGGTTCCGAGATCCGGCCACCGTATACCGGTCGGAACCGGATCCGGAACCGGTATAGATTTTTAGGAAATACCGGTACCGGACCCGGTATCGGTAATTCCGCCGGTACTGGGCGAAATGTCGGTACCGGTTTTTTTATTTTTTATTTTTTTAAAAAATTACAAAACGCACAGCTTTGGACTTGGCCAAAACTGTGCGTTTTGGAAAAGGGTTTTCAAAACCCTTTTAACCCACGATCCCCCCCCCGATAGTCGATACCCATTGCCCCTCTCCTCTCAGATCTGCCGACTGCCGCTCCCGTACCTCCGACCTCCGATCTCTCTCTGTCTCTCTGACTTTCGAGCTCTCTCTCACGGTCTCACTCAACTCTCTGACTCTCGAGCTCTCTCTCACAGACCCACGGTGACTCAACTCTCTGTCTCTCTCTCGGGTCGCCCGTCGCCGCCGTCTCTCGCCTTCGAGTTTGAAGGCCACCGGCCTCCTCTCATTCTCAGCCGAATCTCTCTCTCTCTCTCTCTCTCTCTCTCTCTTTCTCTCACGGATCATAGTCACAGAGTCATTTTTTTCATATTGCTTCTTTTTTTTTTGTTCAATTTCATTTTCGTATCATTATAATTTATTCATTATAATTTATCAGTTGTTCAATAACCATTTCTTCATTTTGTTATCTGTTAATACAAAAAAAATTTCTTTGCAGGTTATTACAAAGGTTGTGCCGTGTGGTTACTGGTTAGTGCACTGTCATTGAGGTAAATTCACTAATTTTTCACTTATTTAGTAGTTCATTAGTTAATTTAAAATTTTAGAATGTATATTAGGACCTAGGTTGTGAAACTGAGGAGGATGGGCTTGAATGATTGGAGGATTTGGTTGTTACTTGTTTGTTGTTTGTTTGTTGTAGCCTGTAGGTAATCTGTAGTTCTTTTACTTTTAATGGAATCAGTAGTTGCTTTAGATTTACGTTTTACTCTTTCTTCGTTTATGGATTTTTTTTAGTTTTGCTGGAATTTGTACGTAGTTCCTTTAGATTTACAATTCTAAACAATTCTTAGGGTTATTTCGGATTAGCTATGGCAATTTCCTTTAGAATGTATTTTTTGGCTTTGTAAATATGGTTGTTTTTCTAAATATTATTTTTTTGTTTTTTGAAGTCACAATCAGTTCCTTACTGTGGAAAAATGAATGCCTTTATCTATAGGATCATCTTGAGCTCTCTTTCAATTTTCTGTTTTGGTTGAGAGCTTTGTCGTGGACATCCATTGTCGATTATGCTTAGAGATTTTGTGAACCGGAGATGTGGGTTCCGCCATTTTCTCTTTGCTCATTTGCAGCTTTTAATCATCGCAAAACCTCACTTATTGTTGGTTGTTTTTTCCTTTTTTTGCTTTAAGAATCTCAATGATCTCACGGACCACACCCCTTTGGGCATGTGGTGGAATTGGGTGGTCGATCATCCTCCAATTAAAAAGGCACACAAGGGACTCGGGAGAGAGAGAGAAATATGGCACGCTTTCTTAGAAAGATGGCAGGCAAACATGCCCTTAGAATTTATACAAATTAAAAACAGACATGTTGTATTACATATATCCATACTGTTTCTTTCTTGTTTGTTTTTGTTAATATAGTTACAGATATTTTAATCAATTTATGAATTTAATGTTATCCCAAATCAAATCCTAGGTCATATTTTAATAAATATATCAATTTAATATTATCCTTTTTGAAATCCTAGGTCGCTTATTTAAGAATAAAAAAAACTATATCAATATATATATATATATATATATATATATATATATATATATATATATGAACTTATTTTAGACCAGTTACCAAGTGGATACCGTTTGACCGAGCTTTAAGTGCTCAAGTGCGGTGTGAAACGAAGCTTGGCCCTTCACAGGGAGGTCTTCAAAATATTTTATCTGCTTCCTTTCAAGTATTGCTATCTCTCAAAGTTGTCTCTCTTTGTTGAACATTCTTCTATTTATTTTCTCGTTCTTTCTCTCTATAGATTTATTAGAGTATGAGTATTTAATAGGTTTGTTTTTCAAAACTTTTTGTTTTCTCAGATGGATCCGTTTACTTCTTCTTCTAATCCTTCGGTTGACTCACCGACACCACCTCTCCAAGTAGGAGTCAATGCTTCCTCCCCTAGTATTGGTGAGGATTCGGCTCCTCAACTTGGGGGGGATAGTGTTGATGTGTCAGTACCACCTCTCCCAAAGAGGAGGAAGATTTCTCAACCCTCTCCCATGTGGGATCACTTCACAAGGGAAAAAATAACTGATCCAGAGAAGCCAATGGCAAAATGTAACTATTGTAATCACCCGGTTGGGGTTCACCACACCCGTCAAGGGACCTCCGGTATGAGGTCTCACTTGAAGGGTTGTTTAGCATATCAACGGAAGCAAAGTAAGTTGGACTTCTCTCAGTCGAAGTTCACTCACGATGTTTCTTCAAAACTTGCGAAGGGGAATGTTGTGGGGGAGATGAAGATAGATACGTATAATGAGAAAAAGGTTAGGAAGGCCATCGCTCGATTCATAATCGTCGATGAGTTGCCATTTAGGGTGGTGAGCAAGGATGGGTTTAAAGATATGATTCATGAACTTGAGCCCCGATTTAGGATGCCCTCTCGATACACAGTGATGAAGGATTGTATGAGTCTTTATCTTGATGAGAAGAATAAGTTAAGGAATATCATTTTAGAAACGCGACCTAGGATTTGTTATACAACCGACACTTGGACTTCGGTTCAGAATATGAACTATATGTCTGTAACTGGCCATTTCATTGATTCGAATTTTGTGTTGCACAAAAGGATTCTTGGATTTCGTAGAGTCACGGATCATAGAGGGATTACAATTGCGACAGAATTGGAGGAATGTGGGCATGAGTGGGGGATTGATAAGGTTCTTGCAATCACAGTGGATAATGCATCATCTAATAATGTTGCAGTAGATAATTTTAAAAAGAGACAATTGGCACTTGCTGGTGGTAGGGTGGGGGTTGTTGTTTGTGGGCATGCATTTATTCACATGAGGTGTTGTGCACATATCTTAAACTTGATTGTGCAAGACGGTTTGAAAGAATGGGATGATTCGGTGGTTCGGGTTAGAAATTGTGTGAAGTATGTTAAGTCATCCCCTCAACGGTTGGATTATTTTAGAAGTTGTGTGAGGAAGAGGTCGCTTCCTACCGATGGATTTTTGCAACTTGATGTACCTACGAGATGGAATTCGACGTATATTATGTTAGAGTCTACAATGAAGTATGAAGATGTTTTTAATGATATGTTGGCTTTCGATGAGAGGTTGGGTAATGGTTTTTTGGATTTTTTAATTGATGACGGGCATGGGAAGAAGGGGTTGGGGCCTCCAACTAAAGAGGATTGGGTGCGTGTGAAGCATTTTATAAACTTCTTGAAGTTGTTTTATAGTGTCACGCTGAGGATATCTGCTTCGAAGACTGTTACTGCAAACCTATTTTGTACTCAATTGGCTTTGATTCACAACCAATTGAAGGAGTTTGCTCAAAGTAAGGATGATTCGTTGGTGGATATGGCGAAGAGGATGCAATTGAAGTACGATAAATATTGGGGTAATTTGAAAGATGTGAATAGACTACTATTTGTGGCAGCAACACTTGATCCCCAATTAAAGTTGGGTTGGTTGCGTTTTTGGTTCTCTAAGACATTGGGCAAGGAGGAGGGTCGAGTGATGATTGATTTGGTTAGAGGTACATTGGAACAATTGTTTATGGAGTACAATATTGTTTATGGTAATGATAATACTTCAAGACGTCAACAGATAGCAAGTGAAGTTGGTGGTTCTAGTTCTACTGCAAGTGGTACAGAAGAACGCATGTGGAACGAATATATGTCTTTTATGGAGGAGGACGATGTTATAGAAACCACATCTGAATTGGATAGATATCTGATGGAGCCTCCTCAGCCTAGGGTCGAGGATTTTGATATTCTGGCTTGGTGGAAAGTGAATCAGTTTAAGTTTCCTATTCTTGCTCGGATTGCTCGAGATGTACTTGCCATCCCTATTACAACCGTGCCATCTGAGTCGGTCTTCAGCACAGGAGGACGTGTACTGGATGCTTTTCGAAGCTCTCTAGCTCCTAGAACAGTGGAGGGTCTTATATGTGCGCAGAATTGGTTGCAATCTGCTTCTATTCATGAAGATGCTGAATGTGAACCTGAGATTGGTGGTGGAACAGAATATTTAGAAAGTTATAACGTGGAAAAAGGTAATGACTAATGATTTCGTTGTTTAGAAATGTTTTTTTTTTAATTGTTAAATGTTTTTTAGAATGTTGTGTGCTCTTTCTAAATGTTCTTTGTTTCCAGACATGACTAATAATCCTACACAACTTATGTCTATTATCTCGGACTCCAACATGGATAGCGTGACACAGACACAGACACTTGATGTGGACGATTAGAGGGAGGTATAAATTATAATGGTATTGTTTTTTATTTTCTCACTTTAAGGAAAATGCCCATAATATTAGATTAATAAATGTTAGACTTATAATCTTTTAGATAATAGGATTGATTGGTAATTAGTAGCTTGAATTTTGGGGTGTGTTGTATTTTATTCTTTTTTTAACTATTTTGTTTTTTTTTCATGATGGACATGGTTTTATGCATATATTTCATAATTTCTATTATTTTGTAAAATTATCGTTTTGATATTGTGATATTTCATTGTTTTGGAAAATGGGAAGTAAGCAATTAGGTGTTATGTTTATTGTTTTGCATTGGTTGAAATTTAAATTAGTTTAGTAATTAGTGAGTCAATGACCAATCTTTTGTAGTTGGTCATTAAATATTATGGGCATAAATAAAAAGGCCATACAAAATTAACACTATCATAACAATATGATAGTGATGTTTTGATTAAATGGCCAATATTTTATTTCATCAATTCAACTATTCAATTTGTAATATTTGTAATTTCTTTTAGATGTAAATTTGTATAATTTGTAGACTTTATGTATATGTGTAACTTGTAAATTTATTTCTATCATTCTTCTTTCATTGATGTATGTATATGATTTATTAATTTAATGCAATTGAAACAACTATAGAATTGTAAATTTGTAATTTTGGAACATGTAAATTATTATTACATTAAAAAAATAGTGGATCCAACATCCTATTAAAATTCTAAATTTGGTATTTTGGATCCAACATCCATATTTAAAAACTTACTTATTAAATCAAGCCCCAAGTTAAAAAGCCCGACAAATGCAATAGTAAAATAAGTCCAAGTTAAAAAGCTCGAAAAATGGAATAATCAAATAAGCCCAAGTTAAAAGCCCTAAAAAAAATAAGATTTTGGGCCGAAAATGGGCCGAAAATGAGCCCAAATTAATTGCCGGAATTCCGGCATCCGGTACAGGGATTCCGGTACCGGGATTGCCGGAATTCCGGCAGTTCCCGGACCAGAACCGGATGCCTAAACAGGCATCCGGTTCTTACCGGTACCCTGCCCTACTTTTAGCGATGAACCAATATTTTCGTTGTTACTCTTTAACAACGAAACAAAATCATTGTAGAAGAGTACTTTTAGCGATGAACCAATATTTTCGTTGTTAAATACCTATTTTAGTGACGAACTTAACATTTGTAGCTAAAAACATGTGTTTTACTCTTTAACGATGAAACAATATCGTCGCAGTAGAGTGGTACTTTTAGTAACAAAGTTTATATTCATAGCTAAAACACGTGTTTTAACTATTTAGTGACGAACCAATATTTTCGTCGTATTTTTAGAGAGAAAATTGGTTTTGTCGCTAAATAGCAAATTTTTTGTAGTGGCGCTAGGGAAAATAACAAAGAGGAAGGGATAGAGTTTCTCAAAATTTTGTTTAACGATCTGAAATGTATTTTTATTTCAAAAACGTAAATCATCCACATGCTTTTTTCTCACAAAAAAAATATTTTAATCTTCAATAAAATTTCTTATCTAATTATTAACCTCAATTTCTATGAAAAATAAAAAAGAATTACGAAAACAAATACAAACTCCTCTTACAAATTTTTTTTTCAAACATATTTCTTTACTCATATTTTCTAAGAGAATAAATTATAAAGAAATTCTATTTCCAAACATCTCTTCTATGGACCGATCATTCTCACAAACAACTAAATAATTAAACATATCATCCCATCATTCTTACTAACAACTAAAAAACATATCTCAAACAAAACATATGTTCACCTCCAAGGATCCTTATATTTTAGTTTGAGGGTGCTAGAAAGCCTTAACAAGCATTTTTTTCAAGCTCAATACTTACGACCTAAGTGTTTTTACGAGATATACACTCACGACTGACTAAGTTTTTTTAAGACTCATCACTCAAGACCTATCAACCAAGGATATACAAGTATGATCTAACCAATGAAATACAATAATGGTGTGAAGGATAAAGCTTTAAAGCTCACATTAACCCAAAAGTGAATACAATCATTATGCGAGGGAGGCTCTAGAGTTCCAAAGATAGGATTTTGAATAGAATGTACAAAGTCTTGATTAAGTCTCTCTTGACTGCCTCTCTCTGTCTCATCTCAGCCATCAATCACCTGTAATTAGTCTGGTTCTGCCATGCTACTCTTTAACCTTAAATCCCCTACTTAATTCTATTCCTCACCTCCTCCTCTACGTCCAAAGCCTCCCTCCCAACTCTCTCCATCTCTGCACCCATCGTTCTAAGACTTTTTACTCCGAGGACTCCTGCAATTTTATGGTGAATCTGTAAAAGCCTTGCTAGTCTATCGAGTACGAGGGGATTCGTAGATAATCGATTCTTCATTCCCAAGCACTTGTCTTTTTAGCTGTATCCAGTCGTCGATCGAGGATCAGACTGCAGGCCGGCACGGAATCTCTTGATCAGAATTTACTATGTGAAGATGGGAATTGGATTCGGTGCTAAGTTGATGGGTGCGAAAAGTGTAAAGAGAGGGCTGAGATTTTAAATCTCAGATCTGATAGTCAAGAAATGGACCCCTCATTTAATGAGGTGTGAGGGAAAATAAAGTCGAAAAATTTGACTTGGCTAAACAGTTGGCTTATTTTTTTTCTTTTTTTTTTCCGTGCCTATCTTCCGCAACACCCAAGAGGGACAATTTTTTTGCTTGAAACGTGGGACCAGATTTAAAAAAAACAAAATTACTTGCAAAAACGCTATACACTCTCTCTCTCTCCAAATTTGTGTCAAAAAAATTTTCACCCAGACTGCGTTTTGTTCAGTGGTCAAACCATAGCAGGAGGTGCTTTCCTGGTGACACCATTCGTTCAGCTAACAAAATATTGGCCATTAAATCATTAGTAGCTACTCACTTATTCTTTCGTTTAAATCATACACTTAAAAACTCAATAACTGAATCACTTATAAAGCAATGCATATCTCTTTTAATACTCAATGTGCGTGTTAGATTTCTCATTAAATTCTGATTTTTCCCTGATTCTCTATTTACCTATAAAATTCTCATATTCTAAATTCAAATTATTAATATTTAATATTATAACCCAACAAGAGTTTGGACAACTCATTTGTATCCTTAGCTCCCTATAGAAGCCTAAGTTGGGTGGCTGTTACGAGTTTTCCATGTGCAGGGATTGACATGTCATTCAGTCATACTTTTACGACTATGGTATAAACTGTTGAGATGTCTATCAGGATTCTTTATAATTGTTTATTTGAATTGTACTATGCAATTTTCAAAAATACGTAAATAATGTGAGTCTTATACTATTTAAATGATGCCCCTATTGCTTACAAAAAAAAATTGATGCCCTATTAAATTACAAACACGGTAGACACTAGACTCTAAAATATTTAACTCTTGTTTTTATATTCTTTTCCAACTGTATGATATAACTGGATGAACAAATATTGCAGTCTCTTGATCACCCCAATCCTCGTGTTCGACATCTTCTCAGTGGCGGAATCAGGAATGATTCCGAAGGGGGTCAACTCCTAAGAAAAAATGACAGAATTTTTTTTACGTAAAAACTAAAAATATTAAAAATATATTATATTGAAATACACGTACCGTACTATTTGCTGAGACTGAGAGATGTCAATTGGATCCTATGGCTCTACATCTTTTGAAAACGCTGCAATATGACTTTGTTATCAATAGTTTCAAAAATTTCCTTCTCAATATATACTACCATTCGATTTCCATATTATTTCTTTGGAAAATCATGCCCAAGCGGCTGACAAAAACCTTTTATCAAATACTCCCTGCGAACTTGATCTCTAATCCTAAAATCATATTCTTCAATGAGTTTACGTAACCCTAGGTCAACAACAATATCATCTAGACTAAATAAAACAAGAGGTCTTTTCGAACTAATATTCGTCTCAGAAGTAGCAGTCACATTAGGAGTGTTAGAAGACCCGCTGATTTTTTTTTATCTAAAACTTATCAATTATCTAAACAAAATTTATCAATATAATTTCACAAGTCACAACCTAAGGTCCTAATCACAATTTCACAACCTAGTCCTAGTCACAATTTCAATATAATTTCAAAACTTAATCAATAAACAATAGCCACAATATCCTTATAATCAATAAACAATCCCAATGATAAAAGACTGTAAAAGGTGACATGAAATACATTATCATTATATAAACCATGGCTGCAAAAACAA
Source organism: Myrica gale (assembly GCA_963930655.1). Lineage (NCBI taxonomy): Eukaryota > Viridiplantae > Streptophyta > Magnoliopsida > Fagales > Myricaceae > Myrica > Myrica gale. Next base: position 5,243,046 of record OZ005602.1, on the reverse strand, counting down.
GTTACAATATCAATAAGTCCCTATCAATTTCTCATAGAAAACAAATTAGAAAACTAATCCTGTCAATACTTAAAAAATAAAAAGCTATTATTAATTGAATTCCCTCTAACATTGTGTATTTTTGCTTTCAAATAAATCATCGAGTTCTAAAGTAATCTACAAAATGAAGTCTCAAATGATATTCGGTATTCTTTTTTTTCGCAGGATTTGTAAAATAATCGAGTGAAACAACCATGAACCATCCATACCTTTCCATAATATTACTTGAATCTTGGAGTACAATAAGTTATTAAGTTCACTTTATTTATTGGATCAAGGGGCAGTTTAAAGAAAAAAACCATATAGTTATATATATATAAAAAAATAATAACGTTATGCAGGGGGCCAACCGGGGACACCCCTTACATCCGCCACATCTTCTCCTCCCAGCTTTACCTTTAATCAATGGGCTTTGTTTTGTTTTCCAATTGGAGAGTATGATATCTTGTGAATATCCTTTCGATTTATATTACATTAAGAAAAAAAAAATTTCATAAGAAAATAAAGGCTATATTTTTAAATGGTTTTATGAATATTGTAGAAACTGGTATGAACACGAAGAAGTTGGGATAATTCTCTGTATATTCAATATAACGAGAGTTTCCTACATCTTACAATTAAACCGCGATTTGTTTATATATACATCTCAGGTAAAAACTGATCAATCATCAGTTACCAAAATAACAGAAAGAAATAAGTTGAACTGATATGTAACAGCTAAGCAACTAACATAGTTGCTGATGTGGCAGCTAACCATCGAGAAGATGGTTAACTCTAATATGCCCCCTCAAGCTGGAGCATGAATATCATGAATACCCAGCTTGGACAGAAGAAAATGAAAAGGAGCTTTGTCCAGTGCCTTGGTGAAAATATCAGCTAACTGATGAGATGAATCAACATAGAATGTAGTGATAATACCCTTGGCGAGCTGTTCTCTAATGAAATGACAATCAATGTCGATGTGTTTGGTGCGAGCATGATGGACTGGATTCGCAGCTAAAGAAAGAGCAGATTGGCTGTCACAATAGAGGGAGGCAGGGGAAGAATGAGGAATGCGTAAGTCATGAAAAAGCTGCAATAACCAAATGACTTCGCAACTAGCAGTAGCAAGAGCACGGTACTTAGCCTCAGCTGAGCTTCTCGAAACAGTGCTCTGCTTCTTGGAACCCCATGAAACCAAAGAATCTCCAAGGAAGATGCAAAAACCAGTGATAGAACGTCTACTATCAATGCAAGAGGCCCAATCCGAATCTGAAAACCCTTTGAGGTGCACAGAAGATGAAGCTGGAAAGTACAAGCCTTGGGCAGGAGTGCCTTTAACATATCGTAAAACACGATGAGCTGCACTAAGATGAGACTGACCAGGCTTGTCCATAAATTGAGCAAGGGTATGGACAGAATATGATAAGTCTGGTCTGGTGATGGTTAAGTATAACAGGCGGCCAATGAGTCTTCTATAGGTAGAAGGATCCTCGAGTAAATCAACATCAGAACTGGACAGCTTCAATTTTGAGTCCATAGGAAAAGATGAAGGTTTACAACCAAGATAGCCACTGTCTTCAAGAATCTCTAAGGCATATTTGCGCTGAGTGAGAGAAATACCATTAGTATGGCGAGCAATTTCCAATCCCAAGAAGTACTTCAGCTTGCCTAAATCCTTAATTTTGAATTGATTATCCAAATAACTCTTGACTTGAGTAACATAAGCCATGTTATTGGAAGCTATGATTATGTCATCGACATAAACTAGAAGGGCAGTAAAAGAATCACCATCAACCTTAGTGAATAAGCTGTAATCAGCTTTAGATTGAATATAACCAAGTGAAGACAAGGCTGTAGACAGCTTGTGAAACCACTGCCGGCTGGCTTGCTTAAGTCCATACAAAGACTTAAGTAATTTGCATACCTTGTTGTTCCCTTCTTGAACAAAACCAGGAGGAAGAACCATGTACACTTCTTCTTCCAAATCACCATGCAAAAATGCATTATTAACATCTAATTGTTCAAGATACCAATTTTGAGATGCAGCAAGGGCTAAAAAACACCGAATGATTGTCATCTTAGCAACCGGGGAGAAAGTTTCTGAGTAATCAACCCCTTCCCGCTGAGTGAAGCCTTTGGCTACAAGCCGAGCCTTGTACCTCTCCACAGTACCATCAGCTCGATACTTCACTCGATAAACCTATTTACAGCCTATAGCATGCTTACCTAGAGGCAGATCAGTTATAACCCAAGTCTTGTTATGTTCAAGAGTTGACATTTCACTCAGCATGGCCTCTTGCCATTGAGGATGAAGGGCTGCTTGCTTGTAGGATTTAGGTTCAGGATGGGTCATAAGAGCTAAACTAAAAGCTTTGTGAGAAGGTGAAAGTCGAGTATAAGAGAGATACCTGCCAATATCATATGCTGAACCAGGATTTTGTTGCAAGGAGACTGAAGGAAGTGAGCTGTGAGCAAAAGAATGAACCAATCTGCAATGGTAATCTTGTAAGTAAGAAGGAGGATGTCGGGTTCTAGTGGATTTTCGAGGAGAAACATGATGTGGAGGAGAAACATGATGTGGAGGAGAAGCTTGTGCAGGAATAGGAGATGAGGCAGAGGAAATAGGCTCAGAGATGAATTCGGGAGAAGGAGTATGTGAGGTAGAGTGAACTGGATATGAAAATTGATTGGGAACAGAAATAGGAACAACAAAATCTGAGCTGGGGGAAGGTTGACAAGAAGATGAGGTTTTGAAAGGAAAGGAAGACTCATGGAAAACAACATCTCGGGAAAGGAAAATGGATTGAGTGTCAAGATCAAGCAATTTGTAACCCTTGACAGCATAAGGGTAGCCTAAAAAGACACATTTTCTAGCCCGAGGATCGAATTTGGTTTTATAAGGAGATGTATTAGTTGCAAAACAAAGACAACCAAATACACGCATATGTAGATAAGAAGGTTTGATGGAAAACAATAGCTCATAATGAGATTTGTTATGTAGCAAGGGAGAAGGAGATCGGTTGTTCAAATAAGCAGCTGTAAGAATACATTCACCCCAATATTTAAGAGGTAAATTGGATTGGAATTTAAGTGCTCTTGCTACATTTAAAAGATGTTGATGCTTACGTTCAACCACCCCATTTTGTTGGGGGGTGTAAACACAACTTAGTTGATGTATAATTCCTTTGGTAGAAAAGAAATTAGACATGTCAAACTCAAGACCATTATCTGATCTAAGAATTTTAATCTTAGAATCAAATTGAGTTTCAACTAAATGGAAGAAAGACTCGAGAAGCAAACGAGTTTCAGATTTAAGTTTCATGAGAAATATCCATGTGCAACTAGTAAAATCATCGACTATTGTAAGAAAATATTGATGACCATGAGGAGTTGCCACGACAAAAGGACCCCATATATCACAGTGAATGATATCAAAGGGTTTAGAGGTTTTGATAGAACTAAGAGGAAATGAAGGCCGATCTTGTTTGGCCAATGGACAAATTGAACATTGAGAATTATCTTATTGAACAGAAACTATAGGAAGAGTATCCTTCAACAAACTCATTCGTGAATGAGACATGTGACCTAGTCTAAAATGCCATAGATCAGTGGCTGTCTTATTAGAAGAAACTGAACATACAGAAGTAGCAGAATTGGAAAAACCAGAAGCTGAAATGGAGGTGGACTGAAGCAGATATAGGCCTTCCTTTTGATCAGCTACCCCAATCGTTCTCCAGGCATGTAGGTCCTGAATAAAGCATTTGTTAGACAGAAAAATCAAACCAAAATGTGAAGTGAAAGTGAGTTTGCTGGTGGAAATCAAATTGAATGTGAATGAAGGAACATAAAGCACATTCTGCAAAATAAGGTCAGGGGATAGTTGGACTGAGCCAACATGAGTGACTTGAGCATGTTGACCATTTGGCAAGCTAACAGTGGCATTTATGGGTTGACTAAGAGTTGAAAATAAAGATAGAGAGCAAACCATATAATCAGTGGCACCACTATCAACAATCCAAAAATCAGGTGAATGAAAATGGGTGAAAGAAGAAGAAGAAAGGCAGTGAGCAATAGTAGGACTGATGGTGTGTAAAGGTGATATAGTACCTGCCACATTAGCAAAACTAAAAGATGAAGTGTCAAGAGGAGTCTTAGGCAGAGGAGAATCAGTCTTCAGTTGAGTTTGGAGTAGAGACAAGAGTTGCTGAATATGCTCTTGAGAAACAACAAGACTCGAATGTCCCTGTTTCATTCTTCTCTCTCAATCACACAGCTTCAGTGTTCTCTAAAAAGAAGTTGTTTCTTGAGCTCCCAGAGGCCAGAACCACTGTAACTTTAGAGTTTGTTGGGTTTTTGTTCTCTAGGCCCAACCGTAGCCCCTAGGTTTTTGCCTTTATCACACTTTAAAGGTTATTCTGTTTCTTCAATTTAGGGGTTTTGTTCTCTCCAAAACCCTGAAGTTGCGTACCCGTGTAAGGTCTCCAGAAACGAGGTGAAACACTTGTTTTTGGGCGATTTGGTTCTTGTAGGCATTTGGGGTCCTTTTTCTTCGTTCCAGAGTAATCAGTTGCCCTACCCTTTTGGTGAGTTCTCTTGGTTTTTTGTTATTAAAAGCTTCTCGTGTTCGCTTCGAATTGCTCAATCAAGGGCTTTTTGTTGCGAAGTTGTGAATTTGGAAGAACTATAGTGCAGAAGTAGGTATTGGGTTTTAGAATCCCGAAGCAGGATGATTGCTGAGAAACCGAGTTGGGTTAGGCATGAGGGAATGCAAATTTTCTCGATTGATGTTCAACCTGGCGGGCTAAGATTTGCTACTGGTGGGGGTGACCACAAGGTAGGCTTTTTATCTGATCCTTGGTGCTCTGTTTGCTTGCTGTAATAGCTCAAGAGAAGGGGAATATTATGAATTTCGAGTTTTCTGAGTTCATGATGGGAAACCGGGAAAATAGAACTATCAAGAGTAAGCACAAAGTGGTCGCTTTTGGTTAAATATAGAATGCTTCTCATTGTTTCTTTTATCTTTTGCTGCTGAAAGAATTTCTTAAAGTTCGGGCTACTTTGATTCCATATAAAATTCGGAAGAGAAAAGACACGCGCTTTGAGTTTTTGATTAGTTGTTATTGGTCCAAAAACATGCTACGACCGAGTCCAATGCAGCTATTGGCCTAGTTGGAGGTGCTTCATTTGTTTGTTGAGAAATTTTGGGTAGGAAAAAAGAGAATAGCTATTTTCCTGTTTGCAATTAGCCGGAGTTATCAATTTTATCAATGAGGGCTTGTTCGTTGCCAATTCCAGTGAGCTCCATTCATCTGAACCAATCTAAGTAGCAGACAAATTTTCAAGTCAGCTCCCGATATTGGTTTTATTAAGCAGGAGTTATACTACTGTGTGTGCAATCCTGAAAGGTCTGGTACAAGAGGTGCATGCTCCTCATACAGGTAAACCCTTTTAGTGACCTATACTATCTCAAAGAAGCAGCATTGGGCACGCGATTACTTAAGCTTTCACCTGGAATCCTTCAGGACCGCATAGTATGCCTCCAAAATAACCTATCCGGTCAGTCAATGCAAGAGCTATTTACCTAAATAGTAGGTCCTTACCCTTATTATATCTAAAATGGATGAAGGTTTGTAGTAGTAGTCAGGGGCCCTAGATATTTTTGGGGTGTTTCTGGAGACTCCAATTATGACCAAAAGAGGAATGTCATGAACAAAAAAGGATTAAGCAAAACAAGAAAAAAGAAGGAAGAAAGAGAGAAAGAAAGAATAATATAGTTAGAATGACTGTGGGGAGGGGAAAATAATTGATGGCATAGAGGTGACTGTGAGATTGCTTTCTCGTACTTCCACAATCTCTTGCAGACACTCTTAAGCATGGGAAATCAACACCGATAGAGAATGTTATTACAGATGTAAGACCCTAACACTATGTGGCTTATATCTCAAGCAATCCAGATAAGTACAGCCTGGAGTTGCCATCTCCTGAGAATGTGTTGACGTGGTTTAGTGTTGCAGTTGCCACCATCATAGGGATTCTATATATGGCTGCCTAAGGTGTGGCTATTGGTGTTCTTCCTCTTCCTCTTCTACGTGTTCCCTTTTTCTTTTTCAGTCCTTTTCCTTTTGAGTGTGTTTTCTTCCATCTATGGATGCAATTGGAACTTCAAAATTTCTGTTAGCAAAGTTAAATGTTGGGAAATTGAAAATTTGGTCACTAGGTTTTACTACAGCCGACAAAATGGTCACTAAACTTTTTTTTTACTTTTTGGTCGCTGAGAACATGTAGTAGTGACTTTTCACTCCATCCGTCAAACCTCCGTTAATTTTTAACGGAATAGGACGCGGTCGCCCGCTTCAAGTTGTCGTTGCCGCAACAGTAAACAAAACCGGTCGACCGCTTCAAGTTGTCATTGCCGCAACAGTAAACAAAACCGGTCGACCGCTATTCTCGTTAAAAATTAACAGAGGTTTGACGGATGGAGTGAAAAGTCACCACTACATCTTTTCAGTGACCAAAAAGTAAAAAAAATAAGTGTAATGACCATTTTGTTAGCGGTACTAAAACCTAGCGACCAAAAATTCAATTTCCATTAAATGTGAAGGGATGGATAAGGCTGAATGAAAACAATGCAAAGTGCAGGGAGCTGATTGATAAAATGCTAAACCTAGGGAGAGCTAATTGTAAAGGGGCGAAAGCTTACGAGTCGTCTTTTTCTATGTAACTTCCCATAATTTTTTATGCAATGGGCCTTTCGAAACTTAGGGGATGTTCGTTTTGTAAAAAAATTGTAAGTTTTTTAGGATTTTGATAGAATTGTGAATATTTATGTAGATTGGAGTTTTATAGATTTTTGTGTAAAAGTTGGTGAAAAGTTTTAAAGAAATTTATTTTTTGTTGAAGTTTGTAAAAAGGTGTAGAGAGAGATGATTTGATGTAATTGTTTCATAAAAAATATTGGAGTTAGGTGAAAAAGTATAGAGAGAGAATATTTGTTATAATTTTTTTTTTGAAAAGGTATTGGAGTTTTTGTGAAAAGTTGTTGGAGATTGTGTAAAAGTTATTAGTGTTTATGTTGGAATTTTTGAGATTTTGGATGTTCGTTTTGTAAATTTTATTGAATCCTATTGTATTCTATATTACTTTTGCAAACGAACATGCCCTTAAAATAATAATTCCTCTTTGATGTTTCAGCAGACTCATATTTGGGTGGATGATACCCCAAATCAGTTTAAAACTAGATAGGATCAGGTCACCTACCTATGAATACATTATAAAAGGAAATTGAAATATTAGGAAAAAAGTAGAAGGCACGGGCTTGTGTCCTCCAACGGGTTTGGCACAGAGGAGGCGATTTTCAACTATTTTAAATGTGTCAGAAGTTTCCAATCTTTTATTGACAACTATTCCTTAAAGAGATAGAATTAGCCTTCTAAAGCTATTGGAAAAACTACATTGTTGATAATCGCCTCAGCCACTCCCCCCCCCCTTTTCACAGTCTTCTTTCCCTCTCTAAGCAATTTCCAATCTTCTTTGCTATGTCAACTTAGAAGGTTTTGATGTTCACGTTTGATTTTGATGGAACATCATTCTATGTTGTTTTCGAATAAAAATTTGCAGGTTTTCCATATTATTCTCCTTAATTTAATCTCGAATAAAGCAATTTTCTTTTTCATAAGTCTCAAATAAAGCAAATCTAAAAGCGGTAATAGGTTTTCAAATAAAGTAAAGAGTAAGTCAGGAAAGTTATTAGCTTGTGTCTGTTCAATTAAAGTGGACAATATTTTTGGACACCCGAAAATTGAATACATGACCAATAGGATGAAATAAGGCAGTAACCTTTAATTTCTCACCAAAACTAGCGAGAGGTTCCCTACTCTTCTTTGATCCATCTTAGGGCATGCCTCTGTGATGTGTCTTGGAGAACTTGGAATCATAACTGGATCTGGGTACCATTGCGATTGCCTCATTAATGGACAAGCGTTGCTATCTTTATATGCTTTCTCCATCAGGTATATTGACAGGTTGCTTCCTTTCCTCCCTAAAATTGCATGCAGGTCCGAATATGGAACATGAAGTCTGTTAGCAGAGACTTGGGAAATGATGAATCTACAAATAGGCTTCTAGCCACCCTCCGCGACCACTTTGGTTCTGTCAACTGTGTTAGGTGGGCTAAACATGGTAGGTATGTTGCTTCAGGGTCTGATGACCAGGTGATTTTAGTTCATGAGAGGAAGCCTGGTTCAGGAACCACGGAGTTCGGCAGTGGAGAGCCCCCAGATGTTGAGAACTGGAAGGTCTCAATGACCTTGAGAGGACACACTGCTGATGTGGTAATTAAATTGCTTTTACTAAATGCACACTATACCAGCCTACATAAATAAAACCTTTCATTCTATGATTTTTGGGTGATTTTTTTTTTCTGCATGTGAATTTTCGTAACACTGGCCATCCGATATTCTTCGTCCATTATTACACTTTGGGAATCTAAATTAAGGAGGGCGATTCTGGAAATGGCGACTTTTTATGGAAAAGATAATATGGTAAATGGTATTCTTGAAAGATTTGGAACTTTTCAACAGGTAACAAACAATTAGGGACTGGAGTATTTTTTTAGAGCTTTCAAAATGCACATAGATTGCTATTTTAAATAATCACGGGAACAAATTAAAATTAAAATTATGGGCTTGCTTTTGCATGGTGAAAATGGAAGTTCATAAAAGAAGAGATTTCAGTTTTATGTGCAAGTTAATGCCACCAATGTAAGTTACATGACTGGTCTCCTTGGGTACCATTTAACCTGGAGTTATTTTTCCATGCTTAAAGTAGGTGGATCTTAATTGGTCTCCGGATGACTTGGCCATGGCAAGCGGGAGTTTAGATAACACCATCCATATCTGGAATATGAGCAATGGTATTTGCACGGCTGTTCTTAGGGGTCACTCTAGCCTGGTTAAAGGAGTTACTTGGGATCCCATTGGCTCATTCATAGCTAGTCAATCAGACGATAAGACTGTCATTATTTGGCGAACAAGTGATTGGAGCCTTGTTCACAGGACAGAGGGCCACTGGGCTAAATCAGTATGTTCATTATTCATGAATTCTATTCTGGTTCAGTTTCAATTCAAATTTCCTAATCAAAATATGCTTTTGCAGCTTGGATCTACCTTTTTCAGGCGGCTTGGATGGTCTCCTTGCGGCCATTTTATCACTACCACTCATGGTTTCCAGAAGCCAAGGCATTCTGCGCCTGTTCTAGAGAGAGGGGAATGGTCTGCCACATTTGACTTCTTAGGACATAATGCCCCTGTTATTGTGGTGAAGTTTAATCATTCAATGTTCAGAAGGAATTCCACCAGTGCTCAGGAAGTGAAATCTGCCCCTGTTGGGTGGAGTAATGGGACTTCTAAGGCAGGAGGCAAAGAACTGCAGCCTTATAATGTTATTGCGATTGGGAGTCAGGACCGCACTATAACTGTATGGACAACCGCAAGTCCCCGTCCTCTCTTTGTGGCCAAGCATTTCTTTACTCAAAGTGTTGTGGATTTATCTTGGTATGTCTGTAGCTGCATAACATAGCTATTTTGTCATAGGCTTGCAGGTTCTTTTTGAATTTTGACTCTCCAGCTGTTCTTAAATCTTTGTTCTTCCTCTTTTTAATTTTTCATTCTTTTTCTGGGAACAGGAGTCCGGATGGATATTCACTTCTCGCCTGTTCCTTGGATGGGTCAGTGGCTACTTTCCATTTTGAGGTGAAAGAACTTGGCTACAGACTAAGTGATGCTGAACTGGATGAGTTAAAAAAGAATCGTTATGGTGATGTGAGAGGTCGACAGGCAAACTTAGTGGAAAGCCCTGCTCAGTTATTGTTTGAAGCAGCTTCAGTTAAGCAAACTCCTGGAAAAAAGGTTGTCTCCGAAATTCAGCAAAAGCAGACACTCATGAAATCTTCCCATGATGTGGGAATTGCAACAAAGTGTGAGCCTCAAGCTGATGATGCGAAGAAGAGTGGTGGAACTGCTTCTGATGGGTTGAATAAAGTGTCAACTTCTGCCCGGATTTCTAGTCCTGTCAAACAAAGAGAGTATAGACGCCCTGATGGCAGAAAGAGGATTATTCCAGAAGCAGTTGGACTGCCTGTTCAGCAGGAAAGTATTACTGGTGGGGCTCAGTCCCAGGCAGTCGACTTTCCTGTTTTGTCATCTGACCAAGGAAAGGATGACAGTGGTTTGGTTCCTACCGAGGTTGGCTTTAGAGAAAGTTCTGTTAGGGGAATAGTTGTCAAAAGCTCTGATTTAAAAGAACGTTCTGGTGTCACTGCTAGGGCTACAGTTTCTGATAGTCTAATTATTGAGAAAGTTCCAGTCTCCACGGGCAGAGATGGAAGCATCAATGTGGAACAGTCGGGGAACATTAAGGCTTGTACTTCTTTGCCTGCTTCTGGTACTTCTCTTTTTATCAGGGTGTTTGATAAGAAGGAAGGAGAAGACGCCTTCCCAATTTGCTTGGAAGCTCGGCCTAGAGAACTTGCTGCAAATGACATTGTTGGGATCGGAAATACATTTATGATGAAAGAAACAGAAATAGTTTGCACTAAGGGTTCTCAAACCCTTTGGTCTGATAGGATATCAGGGAAAGTCACTGTTTTAGCTGGAAATTCAAACTTCTGGGCGGTTGGATGTGAAGATGGATGCATACAGGTAAGGATCAGATTTGAACGTATTCATTTCTTACTTTTGATTTTCTTACTCTTAATAGTTGAATGCACGACATGATATAATTGAATTATTGCTCTTCACAGTTGCAATCCTCATTCTTTGCCCCAAAACCTTGCACCATAATATTAGGCCCAAAGGTTGATTGATTGTTACCTCAACCCTAGAAATTAGTTTACTAATGTCTTCTAGATAAAAATTGCATTGCGAAGATATATCTTTGCAGCAATATAGTTATCTGCAATTTTCTGCTAAGGAATTTGATACTGAAGAACATCTTACCCTGGGCTAATGTTTGGATTTTGATTCCAATCGAGTCCTTAGAGGGAAATTAGTTGATAAGTATTCTTTTAAACTGCTGGTATTTCTAAATTTTATGAAATTTGTATGCTATACCATATTCTTTTGTCTTTTTCCCTTGTGAAGGTTTACACAAAGTGTGGGAGACGAGCTATGCCAACGATGATGATAGGATCAGCAGCGACATTTATAGATTGTGATGAATGCTGGAAGTTGTTGCTAGTCACAAGGAAAGGATCTTTGTATGTTTGGGATCTATATAACCGAAATTGTCTCCTTCATGACTCGTTAGCATCTCTTGTTGCCTTGAATCCAAACTCATCTGCAAAAGATGCAGGTATCATAATTCTCAACTTGTTTTTATAACGAGTGTTGTATTGGTTATAAGTGTTAGGGGTCATGTATTTGTCCATGTGCAATTTGGGATTTTCGGTTATTATAGTACAGCTATTCCCTGATGGTTGTGTGTCTTTTTCTTTTAATCACTCTCTCTAGGCACAATCAAAGTTATATCTGCAAAGCTATCAAGATCTGGTTCGCCTCTAGTGGTTCTGGCCACTCGCCATGCCTTCCTCTTTGATATGAGTCTCATGTCTTGGCTAAGGGTTGCAGATGACTGCTTCCCTGCTTCAAACTTTGCAAGCTCATGGAATATGGGTTCAGTTCAAAGTGGTGAGCTTGCTGCGTTGCAGGTTGATGTTAGGAAGTATATGGCGAGAAAACCTGGTTGGAGCAGGTTTGTATTTTGACAAATTCATGATGGGTGTTTTACATAGCTGCCATACATAACTAAAAGGGCCTTAATTGAATATTTAGTTAGGCTTAAAATCGAAATCTAGGGTGAATCTTCTTCTCTATTTATCAAGAAGCTTAGGTTATGTTTGATAAGCAAAATTTTTAAGAATTTTGAGTTTTAGGAAAATTTTAAGAGACTTTTTATGGGGGTTTGTAAAAAGTTGGGGAAAAAGTTTAAGAATGTTTGATTGTAAAATGATTTTTGGGGAAAAGTCATAGTTCGCCCCGTAATTATAGTGCAATATCAACCTCGACACCTCAATTATCACAATAATGGTTTATGTCCTCTAACTTTTGAAAGTTTTAATGTACGCCCTTCGTCCAAATCAGACGTTGAGTCAGACGGAAAAAATGCAAAATGACTGAAATGTCTCTTCAAGACAAAATTATTACAAATATTAAAAAAATCATTACAAAATAAAAATGATATTTAAAAAAAGATAAAGGACGTAAATTGTCGTTTTGATAGTTTCGAGAGCAATATTCATTTTGTACTATAATTATGGGTCAAACTATGGCATTTTCCTATGATTTTTATTGGAGTTTGTTAAAAGTAAGGAGGGAAGATTGGATGCAATTGTTTAATGAAAAAGTATGTTAAAATGCAAGGAGAGAGAAGACTTGATATAATTTTTTTTTATAATGAAAAAATATTGAAGTTGGTGTGAAAAGGTGTTGGAGTTGAGATTTTAATGTTTGGTTGTAAAATTTTTTATTTTTTTGAAAACATTTATTAAAAAGTTGATTTTTTTAACCAAACAAAACCTTAGTCCTCGGATTTTATGAGAAATTATTGTCACGAGTGATAGAAGTGCACATAGTGTTTTGAATACTTACTAAATCATATTTCTAATTAAGTCCAGCATGATTACCAGCTTGGTGGTTTTTTTCCCTTTGCGATTTTTTGGGAACATGCGTGGCTTTTATGCATGCCAAACGTTTTCTCTTGTTATACTAATGTGAATTTCCAGATTGGTTCCTGAATTTTGTAGTACTCGTGGGAGATAGCTTATATTTAGGGATCTCTTCAGTGCTATGTTTTTGGAATTCAACTTATCAGTGACCAGTATATGGTAATGTCCTGCTCCTACAATTGACCAGTGGTACTTGTTGGGACAGAGTGACAGATGATGGAGTGCAGACACGTGCTCATTTGGAAGTGCAGTTGGCATCCTCTTTGGCTTTGAAGTCTCCTCATGAATATCGCCAGTGCCTTCTGTCATACGTACGCTTTCTTGCAAGGTCTACCTCTTTCCTCTCTGTCAAGATGTTTCCGCCTTTTACTTATATTCATCCTTGTTGATTAGCCCCGAAATATATGAGGTACTCTGTACTAGGTCTGTCTGGCTGAGAGTTTTACCCTTCTTCTTCTTCTTCTTCTTCTTCTTCTTTTCCGTACATTTTACTTTTGAGATGTACAGACTGAACGCATGAATTGGGATTTGGAAATGATGGTTGTTATCATTTTTATTATTTAACTGTTCTCTGGACATTTTATGGTGGAGTGTGAGATAGTTTAATCATCAAGCTGTACGCCTTACTTGTTATTCTATTAACCAAAACTTATTATTGATCATTGCTTCTCATTACATATTGTTTTATGTATGGATTGTCCATGGTCTGTGTGTAACCTTCAACTGATGCATTCATAGAGGTGCACTTTACAGGCCTTTCTGTTGGACTTGCTGCTAAATTCTGGTGCCTTCATCTTTTGTCTTTTGTTCCTGTTCCGCAAAATCTCTCTGCTTGAGTGGTAAAGATGATGTTGTATGTGGTGAGATAGCTCGATGAAGTCACAAGCCATGCGTCTGAAGGGCCTTGTACATAATAAATCTCCTATGTATTCTCCTCAGTCTTAGTATTGTTCTTATTAATGATCGTTTCAGAAAACAATTCATATGTGGTTGTAAGCCTAGTAGAAGCTTAATGCTTCCCCAGTGCACTATAATTTACGTTGACTCCTTTAAATTTTTGTCTCGAGCATTCTTTGGTGTAAAAATTACAGTTGTAATGTACCTCATGTTTTCATGAGGAGGAAACAGCATAGCGTGTGGTCCTATTCTAGAGGGTGAAATCTAAACTGTGACCTTTGATGCAGGATATATATCTTAATTAGAAAATATAATTAAGCATCTTCTGGTATAACCGTGTAGATAACAAACGTCCTTGTTGCTTACAGAGAGGCAGAGGAGTTTCGTTTGAGAGAAGTCTGTGAGAGTTTTCTCGGACCTCCAACTGGGATGGCTGAAGACACATCTTCAGATTCAAATAACTTGGCATGGGATCCTTGTGTTCTTGTAAGACTATTACTGTTCTTGATGCTTAAATTCCTTGGATGTTAGAGACGTATCTGGTTTCACTTTTTAGGAAATATTTGTATTTGATACATCTAAGATGCTCTCTTATGCTGTTTATTTTCTTCTATTGGGCAATTATATTTGCTATTTTTAATTCTCTAGCAAATATATGCTATATTGTAATTGCTTTTGGCCATTGGTTGGCTTCTTTCTTTCTGTCTAGGAGGGGTGGGGGATGGACCCATTTTTATAATCTTGTGATTGGTCTACTATGACTTAGTTTCTTATTGGTATGTAAGATTTTCTGGTCAACTATCTGACGACGTGTTGCTATTTAGCTTTGAATTTTTCGTATTTGTTGGACTTATATGTACTCGTGGAATCTTTCTGTGCATTAACAGAGCATTGCACTGATGAAACCTTTCTGCATTAACAGAGCATTGCATGAGTTTGTTTTTATCTGCTTGAACAGAAGACGCTAACACTGTGATCCAGTTTCTGTCTTAGTGCGATGTTTTTGATATATGGCCCCAATTGATGCATGATACATAGAAATTAGAGGCTTTAGAGCAATTATTGATGATTCTTCCTCTTTTAAAGGGTGGGATCTTCACTCTTCTATTGAAGGAATGATAAAAGTTTTAGTCTTCGACCCTATTTCTTGCCTTTAGAGATTGCAATTATATTAAGTGATGCATTGGATTTGAAGATGGAATCTATCCGTAGAATGTGGCAAATGATGTAAGGGAAGTGTCCTGGATAGCAATTTAAAGTTTGTGAGATTGGTCAACTATATTCTTAATGCTTAGAGATTTTTGAAGTGAAGAGTCAGTTTTACCCTCCACTCCTCCTGTTGTAAATATCTGACATAGATTGTTTTCGTATTCTTCTTTAAAATGTTTTTGAAGCATTGCCTTTACCCTGTCTTCCATTGAAAGAGAAGCTCTTCCTCGAAGGATATGGTGTGGTTTTTATCCTCTTGTTTGGTAAAGTTTAGCATTATAAGAAACTATATTTTTCTTCCTGGCTTTGTAAAAAATGACTGTTGCAGCTTCCTGCTACCGTACTTAGGTTGGTTGAGGTTTTCATAGTTTGTCAGGGGCCTCTGTTGCTGTCTGGAACCCATTGGTTTATGGTACAAGGAAGTAATGGAATTGCTTACTGATTTTTCTAAGTTCATTTTAATTCTGTCATTTAGGAGCTTATGAGTTGAGTATTTATGGTGCCTGCAGGGAATGAGAAAACACAAACTTCTGAGAGAAGATATTCTTCCAGCAATGGCATCGAACAGAAAAGTTCAGCGGTTGCTTAATGAGTTCATGGATCTCCTTTCGGAATATGAGAGTTCCGAGGCGAATCAAGACCGAAAAAATGAGAGTGCTGAAGCTAATCTAGATCGAAAAAATCCTACCTTACCAACATCATCTGTGACGGTAGCTGACCAAAGGGACTCTGAACTACCAGCTAAGGACTCTGCCCTACCAGTGACAGATCAAATGGACTCAGCCCCTGCAATAATTGACCATATGGACTCGAGCCCTGCAGCTTCAGATCAAAAGGGCTTGACCAAGCAGACAAATGATCAAGCAAATTCTGCTCCATCGACAATTGGTCAAGATAATTCGGATCCACCAGTGACTTCTGCAGCTTGCAAGCTTCGGAGCTAATATCTGACATGGGGGGCCATTGCAAAATTTGCCCATTTCGGCTTCTTCCTTGAGGAAGACTATTTGCAGCATAAAAGCTCTTGCCGGAGTTAACTGGTCAAATTTCCCTCAATCTCCTCTCAGAAGCTGCACCTGGGTTTGAAGCAAGATATCTAACTTAGGAACTTTCTGAGTTTGGTGCTTCATTATCATTTCTTCTGTTGTCCGCTTTGTTGATCTTGTTTCTTGTACAAAACTCACTGCAAACTGTGAATTACCTTTCTGAAGCTTCATTGTCTTCTTTGATAGGATAGGTTCGGACTTTGTTTTTTGTAATTGGCGCTGGCAACACAGATAGAATGATCAGTTAATGTACGAGATAATTTTGCCAAAGCTTGAATACAATACGATAATCCAAAGGTGAAATATAAGGAGGCTTTTTGGTCTTAAAAGTTTCAGTCTTAACAGAGGTTGTGTTAATGTATTGGTTGTTATGATGTCAATACATTAACAAATTTCATTAATAGTGAAAATTGTATTAAATAATATATATTAATAGACTATTGAAGTTGACCTTTTTATCTTCGACTTGTATTTTGACGATGTTACTCTTATTTTTTAATATTGAAAACAAAAAATAAAAAAATAACTTCAAAATCATCTCTATTCAGTATTCACCTTGTATTTTGACGACGTTACTCTTGTTTTTTAATATAGAAAAAAAACAACCTCAAAATCTATCTCTATTCGCAATCTCTCTTTTTATGAAATCTTCTCTAAATTAAAATAAGGGAAATTTGATATTTGGTCACTATGTTTATAGCACTTTGACGATTTAGTCATTAGATTTCATTTTTTTACTAAATGGTCACTGAGAATATATAGTTGTGACGATTTGATCTTTCCGTCAAACTTCCGTTAAATTTTTAACCGGAATAGCGATCGACCGGTTTGTTTACTGTTGTGGCAACGGTAAATTGAAGTGGTCGACCGCTACGGATTCTGTTAAAAATTAACGGATGTTCGATAGAAAGACCAAATCGTCACAACTATATATTATCAATGACCATTTAGCAAAAAAATGCAACCTAGTGACTAAATCGTAAAAGTGTTGTAAACCTAATGACCAAATATCATATTTCCCTTAAAATAAACAGAGAAAATTTAATCACATAATTTTTCTCTTTTTTTTCATAGTTCACATAAAATTCCTAAAATTTTCAATATCCATACTGGAACGATCATCTAATACACTACAACTTTTACTACTTTTTCACAAACCCTAGTAAAACTCCAATCTTTTTACATTTTCACACCACATTCAGAAATTCTAAAAATTTCCCAAACATGAGGCAACAATAACATCGTTAGTCTTAAAAAAAAAACTCCAAAACCTTCCGTTATCCTACACCTTTAACCTAGAGCTGCCGTGTGCTCCTCTTCTATGGCACTTATTTGGTTTCTACAGTGGGGTGGGATGGAGTTACCAACCCATGTAGCCTCTCTCCTCTGCCAAAAACAGCCTTCTTGGACAGATACTAGTTGGTGTTTGGGCCTTTGGGCCCTTATTTTGTGCTTGGGCCTTTAGGCCTATGTATGTGGACCTTGGGTCCTCATTGTTCATTGTAACGAGCTTAGAGACCTAAGGTTGTAGCCATTAGGGCGCTCATTTGCCAAGAGCCACTCTTTGGATTATATTTTACTCTTTGATAGAATGTGTAAAGTAGTTTAAAAGAAAGAACTATTTCTCTTGGGATCGAGATTTTCTGTAATTTTTTTATCGAATTGTATGATACAATTTAGAGAGATACAAACATAACATGTAGACTCAATTGTAAGGTGGTCTATACTGCTCAAAACTTTATATAGGCATATATGAGCAACATTAAATGATATAGGGTTCATCTGTTATGTCTATCTAACTCCAAATTATACTATACAATTCAAGCAGAGAATTGCATAGAACCCTTCTCTTGTATCCTCGAATAACTCAATGAACATTGCTTTTATCTTCCTTACTATGTTTCATCTGTCTATTTTTTTCAGTATTAATTATTCTCTATGTATTTTTAACTCTGAACTAATATAATTTTTGTTTATAACAAGAGAGAAATTGATTGCACCCAATTTGTGTCCGAACAAACCTAATGGGAGACTCACTGATCGAATTAGAAATGTAACAACAAATTCTCAACAAACGAATTAGTTTACAGCCCAAATATCAATTAGGTTAAAGTCTTGGTCCAAAACTAAAAGTTGTTACTTTCAACCATTAAATTAATGTATTTTGTACTGCATCTTCTATTCAGTTCTGCCATAACCACCCTGTAAGAAGAACATAAATACGTTTGGTCATAATTAGATCCCACCCAACACCATAGCCTGATTAATATGACCACACCTGTCGATCCAAAAATAGATTTTCTGGTTAAAAAAATTTTGGGCTAAAAAACTTTGCATGAGCTTTCAACTATAGTGTCTTGACACTTTGCATCTCAATCTATTATTTTTATCACATTGTATCTATCAACTATTGATTTTAGATACTTTGCATTCTCTTTTAAAATTTTATGCGGGGAATGATTTTTTGAAATGTAAAATGACAATTTTGCCCCCAAATTTTTCTTTTGGCAATGACCATTTTATGATGGTAAAATCGTAATTTTTTTGACAACAAAATAAATTTCAGTCTAAACTGACGAAATTTTTTAACAAATGATGCAAAATGTCTGAACTTAGTAATTGACATGAATGTAATATGACAAAAATAATAATAAATTAAAAATGTAAAGTGTCAAGACCTCAAAATTAGAGACTGCATAATATATTTGTAAGAAAGCTTTTCTGCAACCTACCTGACAACTGACCTCAGCTGGATTGTTTACCGAGTGTTTCATCTAAATTTTTAACTGAAATGATAACGCGGCACACCATGTATTAATATATGGTCATGTGATACGCCACATGTCTTAAAAATATATAAAAATTATAATTATAATAGAAAATAAAAAATGATATTAACAAAAGTTATAAATGAAATAAAAAATCTTAAATCTTAAAAATATATTATAATTTTTATTTATTTTTAAAACACGTAGACATGAACACACATTGATACGTGATTTGCCCTGTTATCAATTATGTTAGAAATCTAGACGAAAATGTATAATTGTCGTCTAAACCCAAGCAATCATTTATTAATTTTAGAAATTAACCTAGTCCTCATGGATGATGGATCGCGGTTTTATCCGACAGTCACAGAAGGTCCTTCTTGGACGATCGAACACTTCTACTGGAATGGATATTAATCCGAGTTGTAAACTTGTACGCTTGCTCGTTACATTATTTTCACAAAATAATCCTCTAAGAGTACGTAACTATAGCATGACAAGTGGCACGTATCAATATTATGGTATTAATTAGAAGAAATTTGGCTGGCCTATTTTTAGCACTTGAGATATATATATATATAATAAGAAGAGGAGGAATTGTTATAATTTTTTTTCTATTTTATTGAAAATAATATAGATAACGGCCGGGATATAAAATAAGACTTCCTCTAACAATTTCGTAACTAATTAAGATAGCTATATAGTTTTATTGGAATTAGGCTCCGAAGCTTCGGTCCCAACTCTCATATGGTGCTGCCTTTAGACTGCAAGAAGTTATATACGTGTGAACCATGCATGGTGCATGATAAGTGAGTCATGATCATGGCAGAGGCATGCCATTGTCGGCTATGGCGTGCAGATCAGTTTGGACGTTGTACGTATACGAGAATTTTAATGCCAAATCTAATTCCCAACGAGGAACCACCACCAAAGAATTTGATGGCCATCTCATGATCAATCACTTCACATCATAATATTCTACCAGCTAGCTGGGTTTCTTTCAATCGTATTCAAAGGTCAAGTACTAGGAGGGTATGCTATTGTAGTTTTTTTTTTTTTTATAAAGAGAGACAATCTGCGTCGACACTTTTATGTATTAAGTTCGGACAAATCTAACTTAATTTGATCGTACTGATTATTGGTGGGCTTAATGCAACGACAAACTTTAGATGCAGCAGTTGGGTTCTACATTATGTGTTTGACAAAGGGTGAGAAACTGTACTTATATATGTAAGATGTAGCATTGATTATGGATATTTTGTAGTAATTGGCAGGCCCAGCTGGCTGCTAATGTAGCTGGTTCAGTACTCCTGTTGGTCTGGAGGTATTTCGTTTTTTACAGTGATGTATGAGGGATATCTATGAAGATTTTGACTGTGGATGATACAAACTTATCAACTTAGAAAAAAAAAAGACGCAGAATTTCACTAAAAAGGAAAAGAGAATGTTAATGGAGAATATTATTTGGCACCGGACAAACCTACCAAGGCAAAGAGACATGAGAGCCAGGTTATATGATGGTAGTGTCTTGCACGATAGGGCAGTATAGAATAGATTTAGTACAAAGAAATATTATACAAAAAGATTTAAAATCACGGTTGTGATTTTAGAATGAACATTCAAGAGTCAGGATATTTGGTTACCAAGTTTATTAGTCATTTTATCTCACATGCCTTATTAAATGATAAATGATCAAATCCTGATCCTTAAAATGTTCTTTTTAATTAAAATCACAACTGTGACTTTGAATCCTCTTTGCATAATTTTTGAATCCGTTCTCTAGCGGGATATGCAGCCTTTTGCATTCACACAATGGAAGAGAAGTAGTTGAAGGTCATAATGAGGTGGCAACTGCCATCAATATCATTATAAATGAGTACGTATAGCAGCTAGGACACCAAGATGAAATCCACCCAAGAACTCCATTATTCTTAGCTATAATATTAATGCCACTTGAGTTTAGGCTCTCTGCAATATACAGTATCCATCAGCTCGATCTATCAGAAACTCTTTATAGCTTCCAGAGGGATCGAGCATCAAACTTTCTACCTCGATCTAGAGACTTTTCATTTCCTTCTATTCTCTATAATTCCCTATATATATATATATATATATATGTCAGAGAAAGATGATATAATATGTAGGTCTTGTAGTATTTAAAGTTGAAAGAAGTTTCGGATAGTGTGAACTGACCACTGGCGGAAAGGTTAAAGTTTATGACTGCATTTTCATATTTGCAATATTATTGGGATCTCAAAATTTTATTTTATATTTAAGTTAGAAGGAAATTTGTAGAGGAATATACACGAAGCAATAATAGAAATCTTCAATATTTTAATCGTTAGTCCAATTCTTGGAGGAATTGGAGGGCTAGCTACAGCTTGCCCTTTGTGCCCTCACTAGTAGGCTATGTCCTGTATATTTAATGATGGCTATGTTTAACGTTTCAAAATTACATCATATAATTTGTATAGAGAATTGCAAATGATCTTAATGGTCCCATTTAACCAATCTATAGCTTAAGTTTGAAGTTGTATTAGTTAACAAACCAATCTTGAATAAATATGTAAATCATGTTTCTCCTTCTTCAATGAAGTCATTTGCCTAGAAAAAAAAAAAGAAACATAGCATATAGTACACCACCTAATTATAGGTCAAAACCAATCTCGTCTCTCTAAATTTTAAAAAGAAGATTTGCCCTCCTTATATTTTGAACAAGATCAATTCGCACCCTCCATTTGAAATTACTGTTACACCACATGTAAAATGACCGAAATGTCCCTCTAAGATAAAATTACTAAAAATATTTTAAATTTTCATTAAAAATAAAACGATATATATGAAAAAATTAATATTTTTTAAATAAAAATATAGAAACAAAAGAAAAGAAACCATTCAGTCATCAGCGTGAGATTAATTTTGACTTATAATTAGAGTTCGTACAATGATATTCTTCCTAAAAGAAAAGAAACCAAAAAACGTGAAGGAGGCTCGTACGTGGACGATGAATTGTTCACTGGGATGCCGATCGGATATCTAATAGATTGATCCATCTTTCAGTATAAGACATTGCGTTTCACAGGTGCATCCATCCGTACGTTGTCCAAGTAGATCACGATTGCTTGTCTAAGTTCAATACTTTGTTTCAAAGTTGCACTGATCGATCATCTCAGTAGACAATCGCTCGTCTCAGTTAAATACTGCGTTTCACAATTACCTTAAGTTTCAAGTTTGAAAAATAGGGTTTTCTAAAAATCGTTGGTTCTTGCATGAGTCAGGGTCAAGTGTTAGTCAGACTGAGTTTTTTTGTGTAGGCTTTGCTCGAGCTAGGGGTTGAGCCTGAGGAACTTCGGTTGAGGCAAGATCGAGCGAAAATCAAAGTCAAACTATTTGTGACCATCTAGCTCAAGCTGAGAGTAAATTGCAGGCAAGCAAGCCAAACTCTTTGTAACCACTTGAATTGAACACCAGACCAACAACAACTCTTTGATCGTCATCTTCAGCTCATAACTGGTCATAACAAGATTACAACTCAGTGACTTATTTTTAACTCCGAATGTTTCAATACTTAACTCTAACCCTAACATTTTTTAATGCCAAATATAATTTGCAACGAGGCACCACCACCAACGAATTTGATGGCGATCTCATGATCAATCACTTCACAAGATAATCTATCTACCATGTAGCTGGGTTTCTTTCAATCAAAACGATTCTCTCCAAATTCAATGGTTAAGTACGACGCTTGTACATTATATATGCTCTTTTTTTTTTTTAACAAGACACAATCTGCGACACTTCCTATGCAGATCACATGACCTCCTATGCACTGAGCTCGGACATATCCATTTAATCTAGTTTTGTTGGACAGGTGGGCTTAACGCCACGAATAAATATGTGAACCTTGTGTCTCTGTGTTTCCACCTACAATGAAGCACTTGCTTACAGAAAAAAAAAACATGAAAAAGTAGTCTTGTTTGTATTTTTCTTTGTGAAGTAATAAACCTTGTTTCCGAATACTGAGGATCATCATTGTATATGTAGCTCTTGAAAATTAAAAGTTAATTCTCGTTTAGAAAAATTAAAGAAAACCCGGTTGAACTTACAAAAACAAATGATCGATCGATCTTAGGTTTAAATTTGAGTGCTCGAGCTGACTAGGCAGCAACTGAGTGGAAGATAAGCTGTAGAAGAGTCAAGAGCCAACTCGATTCGCGCCTTGATTGGGGCCGTATCCAGCAGAGGTCTGAGATATCGGCCAGCGTTGGCCAGAGTTTCTCTAGCTCTGAGAAAATCTGCCAAACTAGTGCCTGCTAAGTTAGACCATTTCGTCAAAGTTGCCAGCACTGACGAACTGTTGTGTGCAATCTTCGAAGTAACTCAGTTCTCCCTCACCTCTCCATGTGACCTTAAACAAACTTCTTAAATACTTCCGAACCCCAACCGAAATACAGATCCGAAACAATTAAATTCACGACAAACATAAATAGTTAGCACAGATATATATACAGTTTTTAAAGGGGCTGAAATATGAAAGTCACCCAGGTAGAAGAGGTTGATGGTCAATTTATAAATATGAAAAAAAATCTTATTTTTTAAGCTAACTTTTAGAATTGAAAAGATCTAAAATCAACCAACACTGGTATTAAAGTCTAGTTTATCGATAAGTCTCGGACCGAACAATCTATATATAGAATAAATATATTGTCTCCTCCCAATTTAAGGTCTAAGACCACCCAACAATTTCCCCACTTTATTAGTTCGATTTTGTTGTCTCTAATGCTTACAGCTACCTGCATCTTTCCATTTCTCTGCCTGTCTCAAACTCTTTTCAGAAAGCTAGCTTATGAGCATGAAACGAAAACTCTGCAAGCATATTTCTTTGAAATGATTAGTTATCCACGATCCGCTTGGTCTATCCATTAGCTGCCGAGAAGACTTACTAAGTTTTATAAATTTGTCTCTATGGCCAACCTCTTTTCACGAGGAAGTGATCATATTTGAATCAAACTCATTGACGAATTAGCAACTCATTGACGAATGCGAATTTGACGCATTATATATCATAGCTATACCCACCAAGTTTAAAGAAATTGGCTGGTCGAGTAGATATGATTTGCCTTCTAAACTTCTAAACTCCCTCCTCCTTTCCCAAGGTCAAATGTTCAAGATTTGAGCTTCACATTTTATCCAGGTCCTTTACCAGGACCCCATCAACGGCAATAATTGAGGACATTGGAAGATCTGGTCAGGCATATTCTCCGGTACTATTTTAAGGTTTCTATTTTTTTCTCTGAGAGTAGGAATATACTTGTTTCGAATTACAATACCAATTCGCCATGATTAACCGATCACGTGATCATGACTTGTGATTAGAGGCAAAATTTGCGGTACCCAGAAGTTCGGTTCTCTGCGCATGAAGTTATGGGTGATGGCCTGGTTAGTGACACGTATAGATAAGTCACAGCTGAAAATTCAGACGCTTTAAGGGCTTGTTTGGGAAAGGGGTTGAGGTTTTGGTTTTGGTTCAACTTTTGGTTCAACTTTCAAATTTCAAATTTTTTGATTTAAATATTATTTTGTTGTAAAGGTTTGTTTGGTTGTTTAAGATTTGAAATGATTTATATTTTAATTAAATTAAATAATACTAATTTATACTTATTATGATATTCAAAAAATAAAAAATAAAAAATGATTTTAAAAAATTCGAAAAATATATAATTCAAAAAATATGTAGAAAATAGTTTCATAAATATAAAAAATTATAAAAATAGATAAAATATGAAACTAATAAAAATTATTCATAAAAATTAAAAGACAAGATAAAAATTGAGCAAAATTTATGAAACAAATAAAATTTTCAAAAATAATAAATTAACAATAATTAGCCAATATAATCATTATCAAATTTATTACAAAAAATAATAGAGAAAATAATAATAAAAAGTATTAAAATAGTTACAAAAGTGTATAAATCTCTATAAATGTTTTAAAAAATAGAAAAATTACTTTTGGAAATTTAGTAATAGTTAAACCAATAAATAAACAAAACAATAAAAACAAAAAGACAAACAAAAAAAAAGTTAAACCAAAAACCAAAAATTAATTTTCCATTGATTATGAAGAAAAATCTCTATGTTTTTTTTTTCTCTCTAGGATTTCTACCCAGCAACCATGTTCAGCATTGATTCAGAAGTATATGTTGTACCACTTAACTCTCACTTCAATAGGCATATTATAATTTATTTGACCGACTATATATGGTTACACTAAGATAAGCAGAAATGAATTGAAAATTTTAGCATTACAATAAATTGATTTTTTTTCTCGAAAAAAGAACTTCATACTGAAAGAAAGAAACAGATTTCGGTACAATAAACTAACTAAGCAAAAACTACCATAAGGGGGGATTTATTATAGTAAGTTGATTCATGATTGATTAGTAAAAATGAACTATTTGCATATTTTCTTTTCTGAGCAAATTATTTGCATTTATTGTTACTACCTGGCTCGTTAGGGTTGAGTAAATGCTTAACACGGGTATTAGAGAGTTTGTACTTTGCAAAATTTTTTGTGGGTAAAACTTTTATAGACATTTATACACTTTTGTAACTATTTTAATAATTTTTTTAATATTCTCTATTGTTTTATTTATTATTTTTTTGTAATAATTTTGATAATGATTATATTTGCTAATTATTTTTAAGTTTGTATTTTTGAAGTTTTTAATCAATTTTTTTTGTAAAGTTTTATTTTTTATATATATAAATTTTGCACGATTTTATCTTTGTCTTTTAATTTTTATGAATATTTTTTATTAGTTTCATATTTTTATCTATTTTTATAATTTTTTATATTTATGAAACTATTTTCTACATATTTTTTGAATTGTATATTTTTCGAATTATATATTTTTCAAATTTTATAATAATAATTTTTTATTTTTTGAATATCATAATAACTATAAATTAGTGTTATTTAATTTAATTAAAATATAAATCATATCAAATCTTAAACAACCAAACAAACCTTTCCAACAAAACAATATTTAAATCAAAAAATTTGAAATTTGAAAGTGGAACCAAAAGTTGAACCAAAACCAAAACCTCAACTCCTTTCCCAAACAAGCCCTAAATTTCTCTTATTGGATAAAGTCTAAGGCAACTTTTGTTCGTTTTCCAAGAAATCGGGTGGGGATAGCAAGAACAGAGAGAGAAAAAAAAGTAAGGAGTCAAGGAAAGTTGTCAGCTGGTGTGTTGCAAAAATAAATTATGTAAATTTATTTAAAGTAATCTCTTTGATTTAAATAAATAAATTTAATATTTTAAGTTCAGTTACTTTATTTAACGAGTCAAGTCATCTCATTGTATAAAGTTTGATCTGGATTCAAAAATTTAGGTTTAATAATAAAAATTTATCATATAATTTATTATTATTATAATATTTATTAAAAATAATTTATCTCTTCACTTTTTCATTCACTCTCGTAACATATTTTTACTTTATAATATTTCTCAAATTCTAATACTCATAATTTTCACCATCAAACATCCCCTAATATGGTCAGCTTTAAAATATTATATATATATTTTTTAAAATAACACAATCATTTTGTATGAGTGTTTATACAAAATCCTTTCTCCATCGTCTTAAATAACTGGCAAATGTACTAGGTATGACTCGATGACCTTAGCTAGATCTTGGACATTAGTGGAAAGCTCAATCGTACAAGTAATTGCCCTCGATTATTTTAATCATGACTACTTAATCGTCTTTGTTCCCAAGTTAAGAAGGAAAATGATGGGAAAAAAGACCGTATCTAAGAGCAAGCTCTTTTAGTCAATTTCAGCCGACATGATCAGTTCAAAATCTTTTAGAATTTTATGAAAATAGAACGAAACTTGCTCCTGTGATGTTATTATGAAGTGTTTGGCGACAGCAAGATATAAAATGAAATAGTTGACAATAAGAAAAGATCTTAGGGAAACTCCTTTGATTTAGCTTCTTGTGTGCATTAGAGAGAACGAATTCCTCGATGGCAGGCGCTTCTTCATGGTTTAGGTGAGCGGTAGCTGGTGGGTTTTCCAATGGGTATGGCAGTGGGATGGATTAATTGGTGCAGATGAGACGTACATGCATGCACTCGCTTCTACTCTGCATCCGATACTGATCACTGATCTCGATCCCTTCGATTTTGTCAAAACTCTTTGCCGACCCATGTTTGGTGTAAAGTGTGGAAATAATATTTGTCACCGACCCGTGCCTCACCTAACACCGTTTCCCTCTCTAATTAGCCAACACCTGCGGAGCTGTTCCACCTCCCATGCTTTGCCCCTTCGCAAGTCCACCGCAGCCCTGGGTCCCCTCCATCAAAATCTAGTGGGCTGTAGACCATTCTTCCTCTAATTTGTCTTGTTTTTCTGACAACCTGATCCATGGTCAAGTTGACTGGAAGTTGGTAGGTAGAGGCCGAATTTCCGGTTCATGATGTGTCAGCAGGGATGGAGGCGGCGGAGGTAGGGCCTCAAAATCAATGATAGTTTTTATTTTCTTCTGAGAAATTTTTTTTAATGATTTTCTTCTATATATATATATATATTTTTTTTTTTTTTCATTTTGACCTCTCAAAATAAACTTTTGTGTAAATGCCACCCTAATGTTCAATCCGTCCTGTGTGTCACGGCACGTGCATCAAACCCAGCGAAATGAAAAATAACAAAATATCCTTATTTCGAGGTACGTTATTGTCCAATATTATCCTTTAATTTCCATGCAACCGATCCGGCAGCCAAATAGTTAACGTGTATTAATTTGCCCGGAAGGAAACTCGTACCCTTTATTTGGATCATAGATTTTTTTTTATAATTTTTTTATTGAAATACGCACAATTCCATGAATGAAAGACACATGAACGATGTACGATATATGTTTGATAATGTCTTTGTGAATCTCTAAGCAGTGTGAAGCCAGCCAACGCTAATTGAGGTACATATATTAATTAGGTGTTTCTCCATCTGCATATTACGTACACAGGGGTTCAATTTCACTCCTAAGAGTACTATAAGGCCCTAATAAGTGCTTATCCCTAAGTGTTGCCATTGTTGCCGGCCAGTTAAGTGATCAATTAGCAAAGATTTCTCACATCATATAAGAGATCAGTAAAATTTATGTTACTGACTTTGGCAGGGGCGGAAGCAAGGGGTGCGATTGGGTATCGGCCGATACCCATCGCACCCCCAAAAAAAAATGTACACTTGATTTTTTTTCTTTTTCTTTATAAATTAGCTAAGTCCGATACTCATTAGTTCAAATCCGATACCCATTAAGTCCAGACCAAATAGACATAATGAGTATCGGATCTAAAACATTTTTTTCTATACATTGATTTTGCTCTTAGTGCTACATAATAATTAAGGCAAATATACAGTTATTATAATTTTTTGTTTTGCATCGATTACAAGTTCTTCAACCGATGAATAAATTTTTGCCATCTTGCTAAATTTATGTTAGTAAAAAATTATTTACTCTTTGCTCCTATTTTTTCACAATCAAGATTACTTCATTTTTTTTCTCCCTATATTGATTTGTTTCTTCATTTTTATTAGAGATCTCGAAAAATGTTGTGATATGTTTCTTCATTTTTTTCTGATCACTTTTGGGATATGTTTATCTAAGGAACTCTTTAACTAAATCTTGCTTATCCTGTGAATTTTATTTTTATTATTCAGAGCATGATTTGTCATCAATTGTTGCTTTTTGTGTGTAAGTTGCTTTGAAGAATGTGAATATCTTTCAATTTCAAATCCATAGAACCTAGAGAAAGTAAATTACAAATGCATCCCAAGTAACCTTTTGTCAAAAGAAAAAAGAGAAAAAGAGATAGATCTCAGTTGTGGTAGTAACAAAAACATGTAAGAAAGACAACTCGTAATGGCATCAAGACCTCAACCATCAAAATCATCTGTAATTTGTTCTAAAGTTTTATAATTAAGTAGAGAATTAACTTAAATTAGATAATTAAAAGTGATTTGTGTAATAGGATGAGAGATGACTGAATGAATGGTTGCATGTTAGTGTACATCGAGCAAGAAGTTTTTAAAACTATTGAGAACGAAGTCATTTTGCAACATTTTCAGAAGATGCAAACTCGTAGAATCCAATTGTCACCTCTCAGTCGCATTATATATTACGGTACATGTATTCAAATATTTTTAATGTTTTTAGTCTTTAATTTTAGAAATTATAACTCTAAGACAATGACGTAGAAAAAAAAACTCTAAGACAATGTTTTGCATTACAAATGATTTTTTTTTTGTCATTTCGCCTTTAAAGTTCGACACCCATAAATTTTAATCCTAGTTCTGCCACTGAACTTTGGCATGTGTCCAAAATTAGATCCCTACTAATTGCCAGGTGAATTAAGGGGCTCTCAGGATGCCAATTATCAAACCAAATGGAGGTAGAGTTCTCATTACAAATCCTGTGTAATTTGATGTTAATTAGGCCACGTACGCAATGACGCTCAGCTAGCCCCATAACAATTCCTCCAAGTCCACGAGCTATCTAAGACTAAGCCTATAAATGATGATGGCCGGGTCTTCCTCCTTGGACCCCGAAAAAGCATAATTGTTTCCAATGAATTTTGTCTTTCCCAATATTAAATAAATATTCGTTTGGTTTTTGTGCTGTTTTGATCATGAAAAGTACGAATTACCTGACTCGGTAAGATCCCCCACAGTCAATATATTTCCTGATCGGGACTGCTCACCAAAGTGTTGCAATAAGTAAGATTTTTCAATTTTGATACATCTAAATTCTTGGTGGATCCTGACAGCTCTTCGCGTTAATAACCCCATGTAAACATTCAACGTCTAGAGCTTTTTAAGCCTTAATTTCAAGATCCATTCTGCTTAGCGCCCGGGTAATGTACACGATTAATTAGTAATAAATCATCAGCTGGATGATTAGCCAGCAAGACTCCTCACAATTATAATTAATGCTATGAGATGTATGATCAAATCTCATTGGTGTATGAAGGCTGCTTGACATGAGCACTTTCGGGCAACGGCGTGCGTACGTGCATGTTCTTTCAAAACCATTACAAAGGGCACAAGTTCACGCCAAATTAACTAGGGAAATTTTGTGCTCTCCCATTGACATGCACATGCCTATGTGGGGGCGTTCACTTGAAAAATTGAAAAAGACAAAACGACCTTTGTTTTCTCTTTTAACTTGCGAAAGAAGATTGGGAGGGATCAATTAGTCGTTCAACCAAGTAACCATATTATACAATATTAAACTCGATATATATGTCTTTATCTGAAGTGACGAGGGCGTTTGTTTGCCCAATTATTTGGGGCCTAAAATTTTCACCCCACCAAACACATTTCATAAACTCCAATAAACTCCACACTTTTACACATTCAGTTCACACTTTTCACAAATTCCAATAAACTTCAACATTCAAAAGATTCTAAAATTTTTAAGAATATTCTCCAAAATTTCAGTAAACAAACAACACCTTGGTATCCACTATTTTATGATATGTAGTTTGCTTGGTGATAGCTTGCCATATTATGCTCACACGGGATCATCTCCAATTCGAGTCATGAGATTTTAATTTAATACAGTGCGTTTATCTTTGCGAATTCGACGATTCAATTCAGAAAAAAAGTAGAAGAGATTGTTCGGTTAAAAAAAATACTCAGGATGTTTTTGAATTCTCACAATACAAAAAATTTTACAACCAAACATCATTTTTAACACCACATAAAAATAACTACAACACGCATACCAATAAAGTTAACATCACCTAAAAATTCTCAAAACACAAAAAATTCTCAAAAAACACCACAATCGAACATCCTCTAAATGGTCTTTATACGAAACTAATTTGAACACTTTGTCAAAAAAAAATTCATAATTAATGAAAAAACTCCCAAAGCAGATTAATGAACATGGTCTCCATTTTCGACATTTTAGTTCTGCATGAATTAAAACGATCATGACTCGTTTTGCAATTGGTTCCTATATCACTTAAATCAAAAAACTTTTTAATAATAAAAAATCAAAACTCAATGTAAGCAAAAAAACAAAAAAAAACTCATAAAAGAAAATTACTTTGAGTGCCAATAGAGGCTGTGGCGCGGTGAGACTCGAAGGTGGCGCCACCACCTTGCAAGGTGGATCCAATATATTCTTTGATGAGAGCGGCTGTGAATTGTTCTATCCAAACATAGATGACGCACAATGTAAGTACGTAGAAATATTCTACTTACGGAAACATGTCATTATTAAGCAATATAAGTAGAACGAATCTAAATGTCGACTTATAATTAGTCGTGACCTATTTTATTTTAGGCACATAGGCGTATATAGTCTGTCAGTTGTAGCACTATAGAATTAACGGGAGAGTGTTGTACATGCCACGCCATCACCATTCAAATGTTGACACATGTTTTTTTAAATAAAAAATAAAAAATCTATCTCATATTATATTTCTTTTTCACGTCAGTTACTCTTGTTAAAAAAATTAAACTTACCACTTTCGACGTTCTTGAGAATGCCCAGAGGCATGTTATATGTAGGTTCTCTATTTAGTTATGTTTTGTAAAAGTGATTAGTTTAATTTTTTTAACAAGAGTAAATGATGTGGGATAGAAGTATAATCTGAGATGACGTTTTAATTTTTTCTTCTTCAAAAAACACGTTTCAACATGTGAATGATGTTGACGTGATATGTACAACACTCTCATTACTTGGATAACGGCAGTTGGGCAGATTAGTTAATTTGTCTCAAAACTATACCACAAGGACTATTTTGTAAAAATTGGATACCACATGGACTTGTACGGTAATTAAGCCTTAAAATTTTAATTTGATTTGTTTTATAATTTTGAGGGATATTTCATAAATTAAAACTATGATTTGAAAAGTTCAAAAATAAGTTTCTGTCTAAAAAACGCAAAAAAAAAAATTAACTGAAGGTGCAACTTGCTAAACAACGTGTAGCACTCAGGGACGGAACTACGGGGACGGGCAGGGGCCATGGCCCCTAGCTCCCTAAAAATCTTTAAAGAAATTTGTTTCCTTTAATTAAAAAATATTTTTTTACCTATTCTTTATTTTTAGATTTTAACCCCCAAAATTTATTTATATTTGATTATGCCCTCTAAGATTCAATCTTAGCTTTGTCGCCGTAGCTAAAGTTTCGTTTTATATTTCTTTTAAATTTATATTTAACGTTTATTTTAATTTCTGTTTAAGTTTTAAGTGTAATAATTTTTAAAAAAAATTTGTTATACTATTTGCTTTTTTTTTAAATGGCTATGTATTTGGTGACATGGCCTTAATTTTAATTGATGTGATCGTATGAGTCCACACAAGCATGACGTGTTGAACCATTAATTCTTTGGATGGAGATTACCGGCAAGACTAAATTAATATTCAACGAAAAAGCTAGGCGTACCTATGATTAGACTTATAAACCCAAGAAAGATTTTTAAAATGTGCTCAAAATTTAATAACTAAATAAATAATTTACTTTAGAATACGACATAAGTTATATTTTGGAGTGCAAAGCGTTACGTATCATACAATTTTACTATATAGACAGCCTTGATTTTAAGATGTTTATCACACATGATCACAATAGGTCATAGAAAATCAAAATTAGTACATGATCATTCATTCATCCGCTGATCGTTTATAATTAACGACTGATGCGTGAGGTAAATATCCCAAACTCCCTAAACACTTATAGGAATTAATGTGGCCATCTATATTTTAATTAGTTGAAGTATCTATAGATTGCTTGGTTAAAGTTTTAGGTAGTATTTGGTGTCAAGTTTTATCTCAATATCAATTGGCAATGGGAAGAGGGTGGCCCAACAGGTATATGAAGCACAAGATTAAATAGTTCCTAATCAATGTGAGAATCTGACACTCTCCCTCACGTGCAGGCCGAATGAACATGGTCCGTCTACGTAGATAATAATGGGGAACGCAAACAAGTGGGTCAAGCCTAGAAATAGTTGGCTCTGATACCATGTCAAGTTTCATCCCAATACTAATTGACTATGGTAATCAATGTGAGACTCTAACATTTGGTATATAAGAAATAATAGTCTACAACGAAGTTATTAATGCTCATTTTTATTTTATTTACAGCATATTTTTGTTGGGTTTGGATAACTGGTTCTGGAATTCAGTACGTCTATGGGCATATAGAATAGTACTGAAATCACCTAACGCAGCTTGCTCTGATGTTATTTATGTTTCTTTCATAACGAAACTAAAACCGAAACTGAACTAGTTCTCCAAATTGCCAAACACCCAACTAATCTTGTTTTTCCGTTTGTTTTTTCTGAAGTCTTTTGACACCAGCAAGTTTGTCAGGTGAAGAAGATTAATATCTAGACAGTAGGTCAAGGTGAGCCAACCCAAGGCATTTGAATTTGTTTGGCCTATCGACATGGCTGGCTTTCTTCGAGCTCGTGCTCCTGCATGTCTTGTTCAAAGTTTTCACCCACAGGTTGTGCAAACTTTATGCTCTCCAATGTCTCTGTCCTTTCTTTCGTGTGCGAACGGTAGCTGATCTTGATCAACCAGCTTGCCGCTTGAGTACTAATTCGATTAATCTTGAGTTGAAATGACAGGATAGAACATGTAATTGCGTTACCCTGATCGTACAAAAAGAACTAAAACAGACAGACAGACGTGCAAATAGAATTAATTGCCCACTGGGAATACCATCTGCCAATCCGCCGTATGGAAAACGTTTATCCTACGATTACAGAAACTATACACGTATCTACTGATCTCCAACAACCAGCTTACAAGATGCTTCTGTCATCACTAGGGTAATCATTACCTTCTTAACTTATTAGTAGAAACGTATAGGTAAACAGATCAGCAGGTGGTTGATGCATATTGTGAGTTCAAAATACATTAAAAAAAAGGTGTTCTTCAACTTCTTCTCGTATCTTTTATGCGCATAGAAGGACCCATTTGTCGTATCAGCTTTACCTACTTTCTGTATTATGATTTATATTACAATGAGTAGGTTTTCTGCATTGAATATGGCGGGGAAACGAACATGGTGCCGAGAGTGTAATAATAGTTTCCTGAGCCCTAGAGAATAAGGACTTTCCTTATAAAGAAGAATCATTAATAGTCCGGCCCCAAGTGCAACATGCAGGTTAATGGTGGGCGTGATTTCGAATACTACCACCTCCGACGAGTAAGTCATTGATTTAAAATGATACTTAAGACTGTGAGGCCATTTCAAACGTCCGGCACCATATGATCAGAGGGTTAAAGATAGAAAGACTAGTTGCGTGAAGGAGTTCTGTGAGAATTAGGAACAAGCTGCAGGCAGGGTAAAACATGGGTAGTTGCGTGTCGGGTTTCAACGTTCCCCTCTGTTATATTTTAGGTTAGCTGAAATCAATGAACATATATAGATCAAACCGTTCGATCGATGCCTTCTTACTGGCATGATCTGCTCACAATGATCACCAGCATGTGAGCTACAAACTCAAGACCATTGCATTGCGCAAGGTTAAATGCGAGTGGGTCTCGTGGTAGCTAGGTTGCACTAATTATAACCTCTGCTAATTCAAACACTTGATGTACGCTAGCAGCAAAACTTGAACGGTAGATTTTTTTTCTTCTTCTTCTTCTGTCACTAGCTAATATTTCTTCTATAGATAATAATTAATTGCCTTTGATTGCAGGGTAAATTTAATGTTCTTATAAATTGTTTCTAACACAAATTCTAAATGAGCCAGCTTTCACATCTCTTTATATATATCCTCTGGTTAATGTTTGTATTAGATCGATGTGTCAATTAATGCAAGATAAGTTTATACTAATATTAAGATCTGATCCATGCATGAACCGGATCGGATATTCTTATTATGTTCTAGAAGGGCATACAGAGCAAAATCTCCATTAATCCTCTTAAGATATATATAGTGTGAAACCTGAAGGTATGGGAGGAAGAACATGAGGGCTTCAATATATAATCGAATATACGATTCTTTAATTTATTGGTAACTTGCAGAGTTGGGGTGCCTGTGTCGTGTTACTTTAGGCGTAGCAGGTTGCATTTTACTTGTAAACTCTTATTAGCTTCTGAAGTTTCATGCATGGGCTGAATTTACTAAGGAGAAGACAGCACAGAGTTGGGTTCCTTCTGACCGCTACAGGGATAAGTCGTTGATTTTAATAACTAAACTCAGGTTTGCGTCTCAATTTTATCAATAGAGGTCTACGATGAACATTTAACTTGGGGGCCTCTTTCATGGAAATATAACAAAACTAAAGTATTAAATACAAATTTTAGGAGACAAAAGATTCTACATAAAATAAAAGTAGTTTATCTAAGTCAATAGGAGTTCAATAAAAAAAGCACACGTCTCGTAATGTTTGGTAGGATCAAAATATTCATTTTTTAGAGAAATTTTTTTAAAAGTATTTTTTTTATAACTAAACAACGAAATCTCAAAATTTTCATATAAATTCCAACACATTTATATACTAACTTTAATATTTTTTTCATAAATAAATAAAAAAGTAATATCATCGTATGCCCCCTAATTATAAGCAAAACTCAATCTCGCCCTCCTAAGTTTTAAAATCGCGATTTGCATCCTTTATATTTCAAACATGATCAATTATCGTCTTCCGTTTGATTTGACCGTTAAATCAAATGCAAAATGATCACAATGACCCTCTAAGACAAAATTATTAAAAATATTTAAAAAATTATTAAAATAAAAAATGATATATAAAAAAGGTAATTTTTTTCTAAATAAAAATATTAAAACTCAATTTCAGTAATTTATTTAATTTATTTTTTAAAATTATCTTGGAAGGTGCATTTCGGTAAATTTTTTATATATTTTTTAGTTTGGTTTAACGCCCAACTCAAACGAAAGATGAAGATTGATCATATTGGAAATATAAGGGATACAACTAGCCGTTTCAAAAATTAAGGGGCGAGAATGATTTTAACCTATAATTAGGGGGTGTACTATGTCATTATAAAAAAAAACCTACCTCAAATCTTTTCTGTACTTACTTCTTAACAAATTATAATAAAAATATTCCACTATCAAATATTATTAAATTTTTCACTAACTTTTTACAAACTTTCATTAAAGTCAAACTCTTCAATTTAAATTAACTTTCTCCTAATTCTTAATTTTTTGTCACGCCAAACATGATAACGTTGGTTTTTTTTTTTTATGAAGAGGAAATAAGTACACGTACAGTACTACACAATTAACAGGGAGCCACAAGATGGGCCAAACATAATAAGGAAAAAGAAAAAGAAAAAGACAAGACAAGAAGCAAACGCATGTATCCAATTGCGTGTCTTTATGGCCTAAGGCTTTAAGGCTGCGTTTGTGTACCAAAATTTTACCCCCTTTAAAATTTTAACACAATTAAATATTACAATATAATATCTCTCTCCCCATCAAATCATTACTATTTACTACAAAAAAATATAAAAAATTACCTCTCTCTTCACTTTTTCACTAAACCCAATACCTAAAATTTTAACAACACTAAAATTTTACAACACAAACACAACCTAAATAAAGCAAACGAAAAACATAGAAAAGGAAAGAAGTAAAGTGGGCATCTGAAAGCTGGTAAAAATAATACAAGAACATGCTAATAATAACAACTACCAGAGCGTTGGTAGTTGGACTACTGTTCTGAAAGAAATAAGTCAATCAGCGGTACTAGAGCGAGCGCCGTTCCAATTTAACGCAAGATTAATACACCAATGTCACTGTGCGGATCTCTTTTAATGTGTAGCAGTGTAGGTGACCACCCAAAGGGTGTAAGAAGAAGACAGGGATTAAGCAAAGTGGGTCAATTGTACAACTTCTTGATGAGAAAACAGTGAAATGGGTTAATTTTTTTCATTATACAATAGATCGAAATCAACTGATTCTCCATCTATCAAGGAAAAAAAATCCAGGCACTTGCGTGTACTCCAACACATAACTGCCCCCATCCTTCGGTATATGAAGTGTGTACTTGCATCAGATTTTTCCCACGCCATTCTGCTTGTCGTTTCCAGCCTATTGTTGCCCCCTCTCTCTCTCTCTCTCTCTCTCTCTCTCTCTCTCTGTCTGTGCCATTTCTCCTCCATGGAGTTGGGAAGTATAGTACAGCTCCTTGAGAACAAGGCCATTTTAGTCACTGGTGCCACTGGTTTTCTGGCAAAGAGTATGCACTCATTTTTCTGTATGTACGTGTTTATGAGTGCCCGCGTGCACGCACGTGTCTAACGACGATTTTAGCAGTGACATTTGCTTTCATTGATGCAGTCTTCGTGGAGAAAGTACTGAGGGTTCAACCGAACGTGAAGAAGCTCTATCTTCTCCTAAGAGCTGCGGATGATAAGTCAGCCACCCACCGTTTGCATAATGAGGTAGATATATTGCTTCAACTCAATGTAGCAGTGGTATATATCGATCATTCTGGGCCGTTTTTCTTGTGTTTCCTCCTGTAAAGAATAATGGCGGAAAATATGGTACACTTTCAAGCACCATAATTGTCCTTGTCAACTCTCAAGAAGCACTTCTCACAAGAAAACAGATACAAGTACGACGAGCAGGATACAACAGTGTTTCCCAGTAGTGATGCAAGTA
The DNA here is from genome assembly GCA_963930655.1 of Myrica gale. Taxonomy (NCBI): domain Eukaryota; kingdom Viridiplantae; phylum Streptophyta; class Magnoliopsida; order Fagales; family Myricaceae; genus Myrica; species Myrica gale. The sequence goes on along the minus strand of OZ005602.1, from coordinate 5,205,710 downwards.
CAGAAGGAACAAGCAATAAAAAAAAGTGCTTGTTATGGTCACCATAGGAATCTAAATCTCAGGGGAAGCAGACAACAGTTTTGCTTCAGTACTTCTTTCTGTTTATGGCTATACTAATTTTTTTGGCTGCTTCTTCTTGTAGATCCTAGGGAAGGAATTGTTCAGAGTGCTCAAGGAAAAATGGGGTCCAAATTTTAGTTCTTCTATCTCTCAAAAAGTAACCGTGCTGCCTGGAGACCTCTGCCTGGAGGACTTGGGCCTGAAGGATTCTATGTTGAAGGAGGAGATGAGGAACCAAGTTGATTTCATCATCAATTTAGCTGCAACTACCAATTTTGATGAAAGGTAACCCGTCAAGTATTAAACTCAATTTTGTTTTAACTTCAAGGAGCATAAACTTACCCAAAAAAACAAAACTTCAAAAAGTATATACAAAGGAAATTAACGTGTACGTCTCATTAATATTGTCATGCAGATATGATGTTGCATTAGATCTCAACACATTGGGAGCTAAGCATGTTTTAAGCTTTGCAAAACAATGTGTTAAGCTGAAGGCGTTTGTCCATGTATCCACTGGTTAGTAAAATATGAGAAACTGCTGCTCAGTTTTTTGTGTTTCTGTACTGTCAAAATCGAAGCGATATATTCTTCCTTAAAAGTCAATTTTCGGTCTAATGTTAGAAGTTTCTGCCTAACTATTTATAAGTTTCTTTTGATCAGCCTACGTATGTGGAGAAAAAGGAGGACTAATACTAGAAAACCCATATCGCATGGGAGAAACCCTTAATGGGACCCTCGGATTAGACGTCGACGCCGAGAAAAAACTCATAGAGGAGAAATTGACCCGATTTCGAGCTCAGGGAGCTACAGAAGAAGAAATTACATTGGGCATGAAGGACTTGGGCCTTGAAAGGTTAGTCATCATACATTCTAACTATGATCTTCCTCAAGCTGGTCAAACCTCATGATTATTATAGACCTCAAGAGTAAATACCTTTCCTAGTTGACCGTAAAAAAACAAAACAAAGTTCATAGTTGTACTTTCAGCTCGTGGAATTCTGAGGTAAGAAAGCGACCAGCCAACCACATAGTTATCATGAAACGGACCTAACCAGGGACAGATTTGGGAAAATTGCTTCATTAGGAGCCCCCAAGCGGAATAATTGTGTCCGTACCTATTACCTGTTCGATAGGTTGTCTTAAGCGTCTCGTAGTGCCGTTAAAGATTTTCATAGCGTTTAGTTATAAAATTTTATGTTGGTGTTAAAAAAGATGTGTATTTAAATTGGTGAACGTGTGATAAAAATAAAAATAAAATTTTAAAGTGTATTTGATAAAAGTAAAATTTTGTTAAAATTATAGTAACCATACGCTATTTTGTGTTCGAGAGACGGTCCTTTGCTGCATGTTCGCGACTCCAATAAAGTAGGGACTAGGGTGGGCAGCTGAAAAGCAAGTAAACCGTTCCATTTGGTTAATGTCTTTAGGGTCCGTTTTAGGTGCACCTACTTTACAGTATTCGTGTTATATATAATTTAAGATAGCTCAGAAAAGATCGAAATAGCATTAGTTTGAACTGCTTTTGTTATTAGGGCTGTAACAATCGAAGCAGAGTCCCTAGCAGTGAGAGGTACCTCATGTCTTTAGGTCCTTTTTCTTTTTTTTTTTTGTTCTACAAATACCCTTTTGAAAAAACATTCTTTATACAGGTTTCTTCATGTTCTTGTCACATGGTAAGTGACCCATACAGTTTCTGTTCCACAAACAAAAAAATCGCATACGATGATTCTTCCAAACAGGGTTTAGTTCCTTCATACAAACTAGTTATGATGTGATTACAGCAACGAAATCAAACGTAGAAAAGAAAGGCCAAGAAAAAAAAAACGTAGAAAAGAAAGATACAAGGAGCAAACAGTAAAAAAAAGAAAAAGAAGGTACAAAGTAGGAGTGAAATGGTAGGGATGGCCATTGCAGACTGTGGTAAAGGCATTTAGTGCACTCGTCATGTCCTTTACTGCAAGCAGCAGCCTGGAAAACTCGGGCGGCTGGCCTGGCCTGGCCTCCTTCACATTTACTCTTAATGCATGCTTGACTCTCCGACCAAACTGACCGCCCCGTCCTCCGAAACTGACGTTGAAAAGTTGATTGCTGCATCTTGTTGCAGAGTGCCATTAAGGCAACAAGTGGGGACGTAGGTCAAGGTTTAAATAATAGACGTAGACCTAACTTATAACTAGTTTTTTTTACTGTTTTCTCTAAAATTTAATCATTGTTACATAAATTTATTTCCTCACTATTTTACTCACTTCCACAAATTTTTTTCACTTTTTCACTACTCACTCAAACACAATTGTTCCCCTTAGGCCTTTGACGGGTTACAATGAGACATAAACAATATAATAAATTAATTGAAATATAATACACTATGGAATTACAGGGAACAATTAGGTGGCTAGTAAAAATATATTTAAAAAAAGGGCTGAAAAGAGATGCCCTTGAATATATAACCTTATCCCTTGGATTCATTCTTCCAATGTTTCCATTACATTTATGATAGAAGCACATGTACGCCCGTTTATTTTCAATGCCCTGTTCACGTAGAGGTGATTGGCACACATCCCCTGATTTCTATCTGGTCACCTTGAACCTTTACCTGCTTCTTCCTGGCTAATGTTGAAGTTAATACATTAGTATCAATTTCTTGTCCAAATTACATGTTACAATTTGGAGAGAAATAGATATAGGGATGTTTGGATTGGGTTTAATCATAAAAAATTAACCACATAATTTTTTATTATTATAATATTTATTAAAAATCTTCTCTCTCTTCAGTTTTTCACCAACTCCCATAACATTTCTTTACTTTATAATATTTCCCAAACCCCAATACCTAAAATTTTCACCCTCAAACATACCTATAATAGGTAGATATTACATTATTTAATGTTGCTCATGTAAAGTTTCGGACAAAAATTCTATAATGAAATCTATTTGTTGTGTTTATTATTTCTTTCTCCAAATTATATGGTGTAACTCGGACCGGAAATTACATAGGTTTTGTTCTAGTGGTTTAATCCACAGGACATTCAATTTATCAGTCACTGATTGAAGGTCTCTCCAAATCATTATCAGGGCAAAGAGGTACGGATGGCCAAACACATACGTTTTTACAAAAGCAATGGGAGAGATGCTTATTGGGCAACTGAAAGAGAACATGTCTGTTGCAATCATTCGTCCTACGATTGTAACCAGCACCTTCAAAGAACCTTTCCCCGGTTGGGTTGAAGGTGTCAGGTAACTTCATATATCCTTTGTGTTGGGAGAAACCCAATGTCCTGAACAAGTTGTCTTTAGTTTATGTTAGTAATACTTTTTCTTGGTTGGCTACTGAGAAAACGAAGGAAACTAACCTGAAAATTGTGGAACTATTTGTTCTTCTGTTGTCACAGGACTATTGACAGTCTAGTAGTCGCTTATGGTAAAGGAAAATTAATATGTTTTCTTGGTGATCTCAAGGGCATTATCGACTTGGTGAGTTGACTAACTTATTCATCAATCACCAATAATTATTTTATGGGAAAAGTGCACTTTGCACCCTCATCTTTCAATTTTGTGATATTGAGTCCTTCAGTTTTCGATTTGTTGCACCCTCCCGTTGACTGTTAAAACTAATTGAAAATAGAACATTTTTGCCTTCAAACAGATGTATTATTCTTTGTTGACTAAATAAGAGCAAACATGTTCTATTTTCAGTTAGTTTTAACTGTCAAATTTAACTGGAGGGTGCAAATGGCAAAAAATCAAGACTTAACTGGCTTAATGTCACGAAATTGAAATATGAGGATGCAGAGCGTTCGTAGCCCATGCTTGAAGGTGCAAAGTATATTTGCTCTTAAGTTATTCATCAATTTCAAACTCGAACATCTCGAGTTTGGAAGAAAATGACATGCAGATAAATCTCAATTACTAATTTGAAGGGAAGAGAAGTAAGAAGAGAGTGAGAAATCAGAAAAAGAAAACTGAAGTCTAAGGTATAATAATGCAGATACCGGCTGACATGGTGGTGAATGCTATAATCGTGTCCATGGCGGCTCATGCAAATCAACCTTCCGATGCGATTTACCAAGTGGGATCTTCAGTCAGAAATCCAATGACAAACCGGATTCTTCAAGAGGCGGGCTTCCGTTACTTCTCTCAGAAACCGTGTATAGACAAAGATGGTCATCCTATCAAGGTTCGCAAGGCTCTGGTTTTAGGCGACATGGAAAGCTTCCACAGATACATGGCCATTCGTTATTTGCTTCTGCTCAAGGTATGTTCTGAACCAAAGCTTTATGAGATCAATAATGCCCATAAAAAAAAGTCATTACAAATAAATTTTCACAGCATAGACTGCTTCATCCAGGGAAAAGCTTTTCTTTTTTCAGCAAAAAAACAGAGCACTTTTTAATCGAATGCCCTCTTCAATTCCCTCCTCTTATGTTCTTCTTTATACGGATCCGTAGGGATTAGAATTGGCGAATGTGGCGCTCTGTCAGTATTTCCAGGGAATGTATTTGAATCTCAGACGAAAGATCAACATTGTGATGCGATTGGTGGATCTGTACAAACCTTACTTGTTCTTCAAGGGCATGTACGTATTATGCATTTCGCAAAACCCATTAGATATTAACATTTTTTCACTGACCTAAGCCCCACCTGTACTTGGCTACAGCTTTGACGACATTAACACAGAGAAGCTGCGGATGGCAGTGAGGGAGGGTGGCACAGAGGCAGATATGTTTTACTTCGACCCGAAGTACCTCGATTGGGAAGACTACTTTCTGAATACCCATCTTCCTGGACTCGCAAAATACGTCCTCAAGTGATTTACCCAACAAAAGGGATTCATAGTGTCAAATGCAAGCGGGTTTGCAAAGAGTTTGGCACTCAGATTTCAATTCAAATCGTGTTCTAAAGTCTATTGGTTCAGATAATGTTTTTAAGTATTTTCCTCAAAAGTGTATGAGATTATCTTTTATATGCTAGCTCGTAGTGTTCGTCTTAAAAGAATGTGATGGAATGAAGATGTATGTGACCAAAATGATAAGGTCTTTAGGACGCAAAAAGGAAGTGCTATTTGATTCAATATGTTAGTGTAATGGAAAACAAAAGTATTTAAATGTTAAGAAGAATAGTGTGAGCCTAAAAGTAACCATTTTGTATCTGCTAGCTACTCTAGAATTTCTCCTCTAGAATTTCTCTTATCTCATTGGCGTCCTTGGACTTCAAAAATGTGTCTGCATTTTGCCCATCATGGTGTGTCGGATCCTCTCTAATTTGCTGTCTAAATTGAATGATTTAATTCAGAGAGCGAAAATACAATATATGAGTCCCACATCATTAAATATTAATATTAATTAACGAACGATCTATACCCCACTGTGGAACCCATATGTTGTATCTTATCTTTCCGACCATTCAATTCATATAGCAAATTAGAGAAGATCTTTTTCCATTAATTTATCCAACGCAATTCGCATTCTTTGGCATGGGATTAATTATTAGGAAGCCTAGGCGTCAGAAGGAGGGTTGTGTACCACTATGAATGTCGCCTAATAGTAATCCCAATGGGTTCCAAAGGTGGAAATCCGGGATTCAACCTAATATGATCTTAGATTAGCAATTTGCTCAAAAGAAAGAAGCTGTAACACTGAAATAAAGTATTTTTGGAGGGGCAATAACTGAAAAAAGATTTTTCAAAAACGCTAAACCCAAGAGAACCCACTTTTAGGAGAACAAGGGGAAGACAAAAATCCTCGACTATAAATGTGGTTGGTTTGAAGACGACAGCAAGTATTTAAAAACATCAACCTACAACAGGTCACTGCTGCGGATTCATTACTCTATCGACCTTGATCAAGGTCATCTCGAAGCAGTTGATAAGTCCATCCCATGAAACATGCCACGGATTTTCATTAATTAGAGTAAGGTGTATGATGTGGTGAAGAAAATGGGGACCGCTCGTTTCTTTTGCCGGTGCAGGACGCATCTTTATTATCAGAAAACTGAAAGGACACCAGGCTGCTCTGTATGCCATTGCCAGTTTCAACACTCTGTCCCTGACTCGGAAGGATCGATTGAAGCAAGGTTATAGGCCTAATGTCCATTTTCAGATGTTCCCACAGTGGTTGGAATGTCAAGAAACGGATCACACGGATTGCGCCTAGTGATGCAGAGCCAAGATGTCAAAGACTCCTCACACTCAATGCTGCTGTTGCCAGCAACAGGCACATGCCACGACCCTTTTTCTGATTCCTGAAACAGAAATTGTTATTTCGACAGACCATACATGAAATATATCAAGATAAAGTTTTCAATGAAAATAACAAAGATTAGATCGAGACAGCCAACCCCAAATTTCTTGAGGAACAGATGGAATAACATATGACACCAGAATATCTAGAAAAAAAAAACATATGACACCAGAACACTCAATTCACAACCCAACTGATAAGAGTCATCCAATTGACCAGAACACTGACGTTTTAGACGTATTTTGAATGAATGTGCATAAAGCAGGAACGAGAAATACAAAAAAAGATTCAAGCGTGGATGGTTTCTGGTAAAATTTTAGGATCAAATATTACCAACCAGAATAAAGGAAGAAAGAAAGCTTACAAATATGAAGAGACAAACACAACAAGAACTAGGTCTAAAATAAAGGTAGAAATGTAACCACGTCACAGTTTATCTCATTTCACTGCTTTAATTGCGAGAACATACCCATATAGTTAACATCTTTGCTTAGTAATAAAATTTTATATATGGACCATTATAAGTCCAATATTTTAGTGCATTAATTTCAAGAAGTTATTTTCAACCTCCAACTTAATTTTGCCTTCAGGTGCTCCGTGGTTTCAAGAACTACTAGGTAATAAAACTGATGTCAAGGGATAAGAAGATTGAAAGCAATGACCTTGAGCTCTAACGACCACGTCAAAGTGAATTGTTCACAAGAATAATAATAAGATTAAACATGTGCAAGAATCTGAAACCCCCAGAAATCACACAGAATATCTTAGCGTAGTTTTTCTTCATTTTAATAGAAGTTAATTAGATTTAGATGCTATTCCCTAGCCTATTCAGGAACTGTAATACCATGAACTAGCATTAATATGTCCCAATGTGATGGAAATTGTTAAACTTGTCCGGCTCAATGGGTTAGACTTACAGCTACAAGAGAAATAAACAAGAAACCTAGCAAAAAAAGAGTTTGTATATAGTTGATGAAAAGTTTATACTTGGTAACAATAAATTTTGAGCTATTCTTTACACACATTGTAATACCCCGTCCCAAAAAAGTTGTGAGTAATTCGAATTTTAAACGAATAGATAGGGCTTAATCATATTTTGATTTTTGGATAGAGGTTGAATCGTATTTTCGAATTTAAAGGTGTTGATATGGAGATGCGATCTATATTTGAATTTAAAGGTTTTAAAAGAGATTTGATCCTAAGTTTGAATTTAAAGTTTAAGATATGGATAAAAATTAATCTTATATTTGAATTTGAAAGAGATGGATAAGGATCTTATATTTGATTCTAAAAGTGATAGATAAAAGTATGTTTGAATTTTAAAAGTTGAAGAAATTGAGGTTAATAAATGGTCGCAGAGAATGCTTAATGGAGACCAAAATTTGATTGAGGTGGTGCTACTAGGTTCTAACCCGGAGGAAGGGTCGGACCTAGAAGGACCGGGAAAGGACAATCTCGAGGTCAAAAGGGAAGATTTACCTGGGAAAGAAAAACAAGCGGAGCAAATTTATGTTTTTCCTTATTTTGAATTAAGCAACTTTCAACTTTGATCTCAGGGCAATTCCGGGACGAAATTGTTCTTAAGAGGGGGAGGATGTGATACCCCTTCCCTAAACTTCTCTAAATTTCCTTAAGTTTCCCTAAATTTCTCAATTTCTCTAATTTCGTTAATTTCTCGTACTTAGCCAATTATTGATTTTGATCGTGATCGTTTCTATTTTTCGGTTTCCATGAATTCTTCCATAATCTTGCTAATATCTTAGTATTCCTATTTCTTGATTTAAACATGTGATATTTTACCTAAGTGCATTTCATTGGCTCATGTTTAACATTTTATAAGTGTTAAAATTTGATTCTTGACACATGACTCATTTCGGCTCTAATTGCCCTAAAGGATTTCGGTATGTTCTCTTTCCCTTTCATTCTCTTTTTTTTTTGATAAGTAAGCCAGTTTTATTAAAAACAAGGAGCAGCGGAATCACCAGTACAAGAGAATGTACCGGTGATCCCACCCAAACACAGACAAACAAGAAAAAAGAAAAACATAAGCCCAACAAGAAACTCCCACCCACATGCCAACAAGATCCCGCCCAACAAGAAACACCCAGAAACAAAAGCACCCCCAACAAGATCCCACCCAAACGATCCCCCTATCAGACCAACCCAAGGCTCTAAGTCTTCTGAACTATCGAGGAAGACCCATCATAGTTAACTGAAGACTTCAATCCCTGCAACTCTCTGATCATCTTCCCCTTTGATTTTCGAGACTGTTTCGAACAAGGCTGCACCCGATCCCGTTCCAACGTTGCAAAAAGATCTCGCAGTTTGTCCTCTTGACCACCACACGACAGCCCAACCATATTACCCACAGAGGAAACCATATCCAAAACCCACGCCGGACTAGGGACAGAACACTCCCCCTCCTCCTGCCCACCTAAAAGGGACCCAGAAGAAGGAGCCACTAAGCTTGGTTTCAGCCCACCCGAGATAGGCCCACCACACCCACCACACCCATCATGCCCAGCCCCTCCTGCGTTCACAACCAGAGCCCCCGATGAACCATCTAAGAAATCTGGGTCACCAGTTGTCAGCCCAGACGAGACCTGACCCACGAACGTGCCTCCAGGCGTGAACTCCAGCGTCTGAAGAGCCTCGGAGCAGTCGCCATCCACCACAGACAGCACCGAAGAGAGGGAAGCCGCCACCGATGAGTGGGGTGCAACCCCATCCTTGCCTCCGAGCTCGACAGAAACGAGCGGGGGAGTTGCCTCCGAGCAGACCGAGTCGTCCAGGCCACCAAGCTTCAGCCCAGATGAGGGGGCCCCTCCGTCGTTCACTACCGTACCCCCCCCCCCCCCGATACCCCTTCGAAGGCGTCAGAACCATCAGCAAGAACGGAAGCATTTTCCGGCGTAAACTCCGGCGCCGGAAGAGCCTCCGGTGAGTCGCCAGCGACGACAGAAGGCGCCGGCGAGTGGGGAGCCGCCGCAGGCCATTTGGTAACATCACCTTCCTGGCCTCCGAGCTCCACAGAAACGAGCTTCCCATCCGTCGCAACCAGGGCCCCCGAAAGCCCAACCTAGGCCTCCGGGCCTCCACGCTTCAGCCCAGATGAGGGGGCCCCTTCAAAGAGACGAGGCCCAACTCTGTGGGTAACATCACCTTCCTTTCATTCTCTTGTTTACCTCTAAACTTCTATTTAGTGTCTTACCTCTAAACTTTTATTTAGTATCAATTTTGAATTCTCCATCACCAATCTCGATTTATTTCTTGACTCATTACCTATTCCCTTTTTCTAGCATATGCATTGATTAACTTTGTAACTTAGCTAATTATTTTGTTAACGTAAGTCTACTTTGATGTCATGTTGGTCCCACTCTCTCTCTCCTCCCTAGGGCACACGGCACACGCATGAAAATCTTGGTTTTGTCTTGTTCTCTTTGTCTTTTTCCCTTGTCCCATGTTGTTGGCCTTTGTTGCATGAATAGTGAGATGCAAAATTGGACCAACCGGCCATGCTTGCTTATAATCACAATTGATGTGATTTTGAGATGACCTTAGATTGTGTAAGTATCCCAAATGATTACCTAGGGAATGAGAAGTGTGTCATTTGTCACCAACAGCCATGGTGCCGCCCAAGCCACCCAATCAAGGGATTTGCTTGTGGCAGCCACATTTTGACCAAATGATGGCAAGGTTGGCTATAAAAGCCAGCCCTTGCCATCCATTCTTCACACCAACAGCCGGCCTCTTAAGCTTGAGAGTGAGAGTGAGAGTGAGAGTGAGTTGAGAGCATTTGGCCAAGAGGGAAAGAAAGGAGAGAAAGAAAGGAGAAGAAGGAAGGAAGGAGAGAAAGAAGAAGAGAAGGACGGTGGGAAGACATTCCATGCCAAGGTAAGTTGGCAAAGGGGATTTCGGCCAAGGCCTTGAACACCCCCTTGCACCACCCCTTTTCTACTTCCTCATCTCCATTTCCACTTCTTCTTAGCCCTAGTTCAGTGTCATTAACCAATAGGTCTTGTGTTAATAGGAGAACTTCAAGAGCTACCCGATATCACCAAGGTAAGGGTTTAAGTTCTTTAGTTTTGTGGAGGTTGGATAACATGTTCTCTTGTGTTGAAATGCTCATACATATTTTTGTGCATTAAGTTATGATTCAGTGATGAACATGTTAAGGTTATGTGGTTTTAAAGTTTTGCACAAAGAAAGATTCATGAAGTATAGACAGCTTGCATGTTAAGGCTTATGGTGTTGCATGTTGCATTCTTGATTTATGTCATGCATACGTGTTATGAAATGTGAAGTATCAATAAGAATGATGATGGCCAAGAGGCTTTAAAGTATCCCTGATCAAGAGAAGGCCAAATGGGGCCAAAGAAAGGAGTCATGGGCTCAAGGAAAAAGATCATGAAGGATGAAAGCATGGAAAAGATGCATTTTTGCATGTTTCTTAATGATGTTGCAAAAGATCTTGTTTGCCTTTAAGTTTCTTGAAGAATCCATATGTTATGTACTCTATGATTTCCTTGATGTTGTTAGACTAAAATTATTTTTGGTCTAAAGTTTCGAAAAGCTTAAGATTGATTAAAAGCATGAACACCCATCTAGGGCACCTAGGCAAACATAGGTGCTGCCCAAATCGACCCTAAGCTATAGGTTGTATTTTTGCACGAAAATTTCCAGATGTCATTGTTGTCTAATATTATGGTCCCTGTAAAAATTTCAGCCCAAAATGATGAAGGAAAAGGTCTAAAATGCCCCTGGAGGTCTCTGAGGGCAGATTCGACATTTGGCCTAATTCGTTAGGGTAAAAGGGTCCAAAATGAGAAAATGATTACATTGTTGGATAGAGCACGAAAAATTGATGGGGGAGCCCAAATTTGAGTTCAAACCAAGTTGAAACAAGGGCGCCCAAATCACAAGGCCCGTTTAGGAGCCTAAATGGATTTTAGGCCCAATAGCCCTAAAATAGCACAAGGCCCATAACACTTCTGGAATAGACCCAGCAGGGTCTAAGGAGGCCCAATAGGCCTTCAATGGAGTTTAGTGTATAACATCGTACTAGTTATTATCATGGTTATTTCAATTGTCAATGATCATTCTTTAAGCGTGTTATGTTTCTCTCAAGTTCATTGTAAATTAGTGTGCATTATTTGGATGATATGTTGCATGTATACTTTAATGCTTGGACATGAGATGACATTCATAAGAAGAAAAACAAATGTGAGGAACCCCTAAGCCTGCGAGGTGATTCCCCGAATGGTAATGACGGTACCGGGTACTTAGGAGATGTGCAACCCACCACTACAGGGAGTGGGTGGGCTCCTTTATGAATGCTAAGGCGTAATGTTATGTTAAGGGTCCTGGTACTGGAAGCATGGGACAGTCCCATAGAAGGGGAGGGGACGCATAACCCGACTCTGGGGGTGAACAGAGCATACACCGGGAACTCCTCAGGAACCAATGATGGTGTGATGCATTGCATACTTCAGATTGTCTGTGCTTATACTTATTGTCCTGGAAGTTTGTTCTACGTCATGCTTTGATGAATTATATGCACTGTATTTGTTTGATCATGCTTTCCCCACCCCCACCTTACTGAGTCAATAGGACTCACCCTTTCTCTCTTATGTTGTTTTTGCAATACTTGGCGACTTGGGTATTGAAGAATGAAGCTATTCGAGGAAGAGTTGACCTACAATTTCCACCCCTATGTTCTGGTGCTCAAGATTCCGAAGTGGGTCTCGGATTCCCTTGGAGTATCAGTGGAGCATGAGGCCCACTGGTTCTTCAGGGAGGCCCAACCCCCATCTCATGTACCCCCACCCCATGTACCCCAATCCCCTGTGTCCCTACCATTCTCTGTACCCCCACTATCTCCATCATCCCCATTACCCCGATTTGAGGATTTTGGGTTACCAGATGTACCGCCTGAGTGGCTGAGGCTCGATTATGTTCCTTCCCCACTGACAGGAGATAGTAGTGCACTTCCAAGGTCTGAGCTTATAGATCTTACATCGGACTCGGACGATGAGGTTTAACATCCTTCTTAGGCTTGTTAGAATGTTTTCTCTAGAGTTCGTTCCTGTGTATCAAGAAGTTTCTGAACTTGTAGCCTTTTTGTAGTCACAGGATGATGTAGCTAAACTTTTAAAGTTGTCCTTATTATGTCAGGTTTTCAATCTCCTTTGTAATGCTTTTCTCATCTTTTATCTCAAGCTTCATATTTCTACTCATAAGCTTATGATCCGACACTTTTGACTTATTCGGATTTTATTTCTAAACCTTTTGTAAAACGTAGAGTTTTTACCTTATGACCCTTTTTCCAACTTCTCATTACGATTTATACGTTTTCCGCTAAGTTCCTTAATAAATCGACTAAGACCAATAATGACATAAGTGTCATAATCCCCGCCTATGTGCATACCATTACTATAGGTGAGCCTAGGGGATAAGTATGAGCACGAGACGTTACATATCAGAGCATAGGTTTGTGGTTTTGTAGACTCTTAGAAAGATTTTGATTGAAGTCCGAACATAGGTTGTGATATGTGGCAACTCTAGTGCTTTTTTTAGAAGAATTTCGATCGAAGTCGGATTATAGCTTTAAATTTGAAAGAGATTTAAGTCATGATCATTCTATTAAGGATAAGAGTTAAAGTTGTGGGCTTGATTCGAGGATATCGATGTTGATCTTAGTTTAGGCTAGGAAATTGTATGAGTTTGGGTCTTAGGCTTGAATTGTGTTAATGAAAAAATTGTGAAGTGATTGTATTATCAGAGTGCGCATCAGAAGCGTGAATGATTTGTGATTTGGTTTGTTAATAGATTTATTTTTTGTGGAAGGTGCCGCAAATTTCGGGGACAATTTCTTTTAAGGAGGGGAGATTGTAATACCCCATCCCGAAAAAGTTGTAAGTGAGTAATTCGAATTTTAAACGAATAGATAGGGCTTAATCCTATTTTGATTTTTGGATAGAGGCTGAATCGTATTTTCGAATTTAAAGGTACTGATATGGAGATGCGATCTATATTTGAATTTAAAGATTTTAAATAAGATTTGATCCTAAGTTTGAATTTAAAAGTTAAGATATGGATAAAAATTAATCTTATATTTGAATTTGAAAGAGATGGATAAAGATCTTATATTTGATTCTAAAAGTGATGGATAAATGTATGTTTGAATTTTAAAAGTTGAAGAAATTGAGGTTAATAAATGGTTGCAGTGAATGTTTAATGGAGACCAAAATTTGATTGAAGTGGTGCTACTAGGTTCTAAGAGATTGTTCGACAATTATTGGAAAAACTTTAAAGATTGGTTAAGCGTTCGAGGTAAGTGGTTCTTCAATAGAATTTTAAACGTGTACCGTATTTTTATATGATTTTGATGTATTATTTGGGGAACTTAACAAATTTTGGATAAAATGAGATATTTGTAATTTGTTTTGGTGAGCATACTGTGAAAATTGTCTTTGCGCTTGTGATATATCTTTGTGGTCTTTGAGGCCAATTTGATACCCCTCATGGTATTTGGAGGTTTTGTCGCCTGGAGGTCTGTGTGGCCTGATATTTGGAGATCATTGTGGCCTAGAGGTCTGTGTGGCCAGATATTTGGAAGCCTTTGTGGCCTAGAGGTCTGTGTGGCCTGATATTGGAGGTCTTTGTGGCCTGAATGTCTGTCTGACCATTGGTGATTTCCCTATATTGCATGACCTTTAATATTTTTGTTACAATCTTGTATTTTAGATACAGTATGGCTCACGGTGTTTTATTTTGGATTTCGGTTATTGTGATAAAGTTGTCTTTTCCCCAACCCTCATTGACTTACTACTTACTGAACTAGTCGTAGCTCACCCCTTATTCTCATATTCTTCAGAGTTGGCAGAATTAGAGAAATTTGAGAAGCTTCAGATAGATTTATGTTTCGAAGACGTGTTTTGCAAGAGTACTTTTGGATATTAATGCTGGAGAATTCGATATTGTAATATTTTAGGAGATCTTCATCGATATTGGAAATATCGGATATGCTAATGTAATTTTTTTGGGCTTGGATTGATATTTTTGGGTCTTTTTACAGTTTATGAATATTTTACTGAGGTTGTACAAAATATAGTTTTGGAATATTGTGGCCTAGATAAATGATCATATATGGTGAAAAAGCCTTATTTTATACGAAAATCTATTCGTATGAAGTTTGGGCCCTGGTCGTTACACATTGCACAGATAGTTAGGCTTGAACCCCACAAAGACCTCTGAGTAACTTTTCAAAGCATAGGCATAAGAGCAAACTTACTTCATGCTTTTACGCTATTATGTTTTCCAAAATTTCCCAAGTGATTAAAGAATTTCTAATGCCTCAAACAAGTCACTGCCAACAAATTAATTTTGCCATCATGTTTTTGCTATCCTTTCGATGAGTCATGAGTCCATTTTGTACGCCAATGAGTATTGACAATAAAGCAATTTTATTCCAACAAAAAAATTAGGCAACAATCTGGCAAACTCATCATCAGTCAAAGTGCATCAGTTATCGGTAACAGTGAAAGTAAACTCGGCAATAAAAAATGTCCGTGGAATGACTAACTGCAAAAAAGCTTGGATGCACACAGACACAGTCATGCACAAAACACTAGGCTGAAAGCAGCTCCTGTATTCATTACAAAGAGTAGAGAACAACTCTTTGAAAACAATTATCAAACAAGTTCATTATATTAGTAGATGAGACTTGAAATAATCAAATTACAAAATGTTACCTGAATAACAGGTGAATAAGGGGGTGGCATCAGCAGTTTCAAATTCCCTTTCACAAAAGTATACCGAACCTGGAGAATATGATGCAAGAAAAATGTATTCATACAACCTGGATAACATGCATCTCTTAAACACCTACAGTAACTTGGCATGCCCAATAGAAAGGCCTTCAATCCTAATGCCTAGTGAGCATATCAGCAATATGACTTGTAAAATAGCATAAACATCAATGGAATGTAGTTGCAACATTGGCATACATCATGTAAGGGTTTTTAACATGGAAATTAGCATACGCAAGAATTCTGGACAATCAAGAACTACAAAACCCTGGTATCACTGAATGTATTATCAATATCTTTTAATTGAAACAATGGGTCTTAAGCAACTACTTAAAGGGATCTGAGCATCTCTTCTGACCTTGTGGCACTAAATTCTTTCTTTTCATAAAGTATTGAACAACATCTTAATAAGAGAGAAAATCTTTGATGAGACTGTGTCACCTTAATCTCTAAGCTTTCAAAATGCATATTTTGAAGACAAATAAGAAGGCCCGGAAGCAATGTTGATAATTGTAGAACTAAACAAATTTTCACAACTCCATTTAAGTTTCATCTGCACAGAAAGAGTATTACCATCGTTTTATTCAAACCCTGCCCCCCCCCCCCCTCTTTCTCTCCGCGCGAAAAAGGAAAACAACAGAAGTCATTCACATTGAGGAATGGTCTAGTAGGCAGGAACACGAAAACAACTACATTAATCTATATGATGATGAGAATCAGGAGGAAACCTCTGTCTGAGGCAGTGCCTTATATATGCTCAAACTCCTCTTGTTGTTCAAAGCATTTATTATTCCCACATGTATAACATAAACAGATTTTTTTTGAGTGCATAGAAGAGCACAGTATCCATCATACTTGTGCAACAGACAGGTTTGCAGATATCTTTCAAACTAAAACTTACACGCTAAGCTTTTTTATCTCCTAAACACTACAGTTTTGGGAACTCATTGACGCCATAAGTGAAATCAGGAAATCTTTGACGTATGCAGAGGCACCCTTTGCAAGAGAAATCAGGAGATGAAACAAATAAAAAGTAAGGATAGCGCAGCATAAGTCCGAACAAAATTGATTCTCCATAGGAAATCTTGTCATACAGCACATACCTGATGTCTTTCTTTCCACTTGAGGAAAAAGCTACTTCCTAGGAGTTCAAAAATATGATCTCGCATCTCATCATTTGTCACAAGTAAACACTTGAGCTTTACTGCAGCATATAGCCAATACCTGATTCATAAAAAGCGTTCATAAGTCAGTATTGAAGAAGATAGAAATCATATTAGCAAGGGAAATTCTGACAAACTATTGGACAAGGAGGAGCTCCTACTTCATAGATTCCAAATCAAAATGACATCATATTTAATCAGAGGATTTTTTATAAAGACAAGTTATCAGATACTTAATCATGACAGTTTAAGCCAAAACAACAGCATAAAGTAGAGCACAGACATAGAGACTAGTTCTGGTTTAAGGGTACATACCAATCATCATTGGAACCAGTAGGTGTCAAATAAAGAACACCTTTATCCATCCACTCCTCTACCAGCTTTCTGTGGGAAGGATTTTCAAGAAGTGCCCGAAGGCGTTTGTTATGCAAGACAACCAGCGGCCATTTGTTTCTGCTTCTATTATCCAATTCTTTCACGACAGCCTCGACCTGCTCTATTGAAATTTTCAGAACATAAACATGGATGAAAGATAAAATTAATGGTTTTTTAGCAAGAGAAAAATAAGGGGAAGGAGGAGAAGACAACCGAACTCAAGATTTACAACCTGAGAAATGCTGAATCCACCATCTGCAAAATTTTGCTGATAGAGGCCAATATTTGCTCCATCCACTATAAATTGAAGATCAGCTTGTTTTTCCAGCCAATCCTTCAACAAAAGATATTCAAATAAGTTCAGAAGGAGTATAGCAGCCAGTAACTAGAGTACAGAATAATGAAGTACATTCACAAGGCAGTGATTGAGAGGAGGAAATCAAAATGAAATCAGTACTATGCTTTCAAAGAGTACCAGTCCACTAATTTCCCAGATTCAACAAGCATTCTTTTAGTTTATCCAAAAAATCGGAAACAGAAATCATGTTGATGAAATGAAAACTCAAATTCAACTAACTTGAATACTGTCAAGCACCAAACTCTGAAACACTGCTTTTTAATTCTTCTGATTTCTTTATACACAACCAATATTCCCCGGCAAAATTACCTACCATAAACTAACCTCAACGTTTTAATGCGTTATCAAACTTCTTACCAAAGCATAATGTAATTAAGAAAAACTCGCAAAAAAAACGCTAACCTGAAACTCACTAAAGTTCACCTTGACCTCCCTTTCCATAGCCAAGGAAGCAACTGACTCCGCAAACCTCTCTGTCTCCGCATCATCTATATCCACACACGCCAATTGCTCCCCGCAACCTCTACACTGTCCGGTCGGATCTACATTCACTCTCTTCACAACCCAATCCCCCTTCCCAATCCACCCCAAACCATGCCACCCTCCGCCACTCCTCGAAACCGCATCTTCCACTCTCCCCACCTCCCAACTCACCTCTCCCACCTCCCGAGCTTTCTCACTATGAAACCAATCCTCAATAACCTTTGCCGTCGATTCGGTAACGCACCTCACCGAATTCCTTAACTTATGCAAATACACATAAACCCTCTTTCCCCTCCCCGTCTTTGCGCTCACCCTCAATAATGCAGCGAGTTCCGGTTCCTCCAAACTCACGCCCATCAACGCCATATGGTCCTCCACCTCATACGCCTTCACAGCCTCCGAGTTATCACAGAAACACAACAATGCCGGCTCGTACGTGCGCAACCTTGGCACAACTCCATATTTCCCCATGCTCTTAACTAGTTCGAATGCATAATCTCCATCGCCATTTGCCGCGGTGAGGCGTGCCACGGCCGTGATCGTGGCCTCATTGGGGTTGATGTTGATCGCCAGCATCTGATCGAAGATGTGAAAGCCATGCTCCAAAGCCAGGGCTTTTAGCAATGGTTCCGTGACGGAGTTCGAGCAGAGGTACAGGAGGGCATTGAAGTGGTACTGGTTCAGGCGGGTACCTTGTGAAGTCGCGGTATCGTATAGCGAGATTGCGCCCCGCAGGTCTTTGTTCTTGGAGCATAGAGTCAGTTCCGAGTGGAATTCAGCCTCTGGCGTATGGTTCTTCTTCCTCTTCTTCTTGTTCCTGTCGGAGGGGTACAGGTGATTGGTGTTATCCATGGATAGCAAACTAGCAGTCTGAGCAAAAACCCTACCAATGTTTGGGTACCATTCCGGTTGCTGGGTTGAAACCCGTTACCATACCGACCCGTTAGCCTAGTAAACACTTCAGACCATAACGTTTGACAATGGGCTTCCTCCTGCAATTTAACTGCCCCACCTCAACTGTCGCTCTGTCTATTCCCAAGTTGTCTGGGCTAACAGTAACAGCAAGAAGCCTAGAAAGATCCTTCACCACTACAAGTATATGTTGTTTGACTTGTAGTAAGAATTGTGTGTAGTTATTTTATTAGGATTCAAAATTTTGATCCCAAGGATGGTTATTAATTTTAAACTTTAGGGATAAATACTATCTGCACCCTCCAATTATAAGAGTCTTTACAATTTGGACCAAAAATCATTATTTTTGTTGCATTTTATTTAATAACTATTGATTTCAGACACTTTGCATCAACTATTTGGTAGATATAATATGAAAAAAATATCAGTTTGTGGGTATAAAGTGTCTAAAATTGATAGTTTGTGCCTGCGATGTTAGGGTCGATACCGTAATGGATCCGGTTCCGATTCCGGTTCTCACCGAAACTAAATATTTGTTCTGGATGCAATTTGAACGGAACTAGAATTTCTAGAATCGGAAACCCGAAATTCCGATTTTGCTTATTTTTTGCTATATTTTTTTAATCTTAATAAGCCCAAACTGATTTTATTTTTGTAGAAATTGTTTTGTAATACATCATAAATTAAAAATAAATAAAATATAAAAATATATTAATCAAAAATATAAAATAAGCATTCATCTAAAATAAAATTACACCACTCTAAAACTACGGACATCAAAAAGGTTTTGAACACTAATTTAAAATTACAATGTTTTAAGCCATATCTAAAATAAAATAAACATTCATCCAAAATTTAAAGTAAAATTACAAGGTTTTGAGACATATTTTTTTAAAAATAATAAAAAAGGGAACCGGATATTTCACTAATTCTGCCATAATTTTCGGTTCTAGTTCTAATTCCGAAAAATGAAAAAAAAAACATTCTAGTTTTAGTGGAATTATGGTACCAGAATTTCGATTTTGGCTAGAATTTTTGCCCACCCTTACTGCAATGTAACAAAAATAATAGTTTGTAGTGTAAAATGTCAAGACCCTTATAGTTGGAGGGTTCACAATGTATTTATTTTAAAAAGGAAATTAAAATTGATAGAGGAGGAATTTTTCCTTACTACAAAAGCCTATAATTAGAGGCGCAAAAATAGTGAGGCAAGGATTAGCCCATTTGATGACATGCACCCTTTAGTTATTGGAGGTCTATAAAAGAGTCTGACATCAATACTTTATCTAGTAAAGAACCCCACGTAAGAAACTACGATTGCCCCATGTTCACCCACTGACTGATGGTCCTACAAGTATAAGGGAAAGGTGAAGAATCAGTCGACTCAAGCCAGTCCGGAGGGAACCAAGTCTGACAGTGCCGACCTTTAGTGAAAAGATGGATGACATAAATGGTTTGTGGGTAATAAGGCCTGGAGGGTAAAAGGGGGCTGAGGGGCCCAATAAGTCTCCGGACTAGAGGAAAAGGAACGAGAATATAGGGGAAAAGGGAGCAAACTGAACGGTATGCACACACTCTCTCATTCTCTCTCATTCATAATCAAACCAGTAAACAAAAGATATAGAAAGATAGCGACTAACAAAGGCATCGGAGAAATCCCCCTACCAGGAGGACCCCAGATTTAAGTTTGTTTTCTTTGCTTATAGGAGGAAGGAATGAGGGTCTGAGCCTTTCAACTCATCCCAAGCGCTGAAACTCAAGTTCATGGACAAAGTACTTAGAAGTTTTAATGGTAGACAAAAGGCATATGCTCCATGCTCAAACGACAGAATCATTGGAGAGCTTGGAGCTTGGAGCTGGAGATGGATAAAGTGGTGAAGGTAGGTGAGTCGCTAGACGTACATGCTAAACAAGCACTGCTCCAATTCTTACGGCTCTGAATGAAGTCTTTCGCATGGTCTCATGAGATATGAGAGGGGTGGATCCTTTAGTGATGATGCATCAACTAAGCGTTGATCTAGCCAGGAAGTTGGTCAAGTAGAACAGAAGGGCTTGTGCGCTTGAAAGAAGCAAAGTGATAGCCAATGAAGATGACAAACTATTGGAGGTAGGGTTTATAAGAGAAGTAGCTCATCCTTATTGGTTGGCTAACGTAGTCTTGGTTCCTAAGTCTAACGGGCAATGGCGAATGTTAACTGATCTTAATAAGGCTTGCCCGAAAGATAGTTATCCTTTACCTATGATTGACATGTTAATTGACTCCATGGCCGAACATGAGTTCTTATCTTTCCTAGATGCCTTCTTGGGCTATAACCAAATAAAGATGCACCTCACAAATCAAGAAAATACCTCTTTCATAATTGATAGGGGGCTTTATTGTTATCTAGTCATGTCGTTTGGTTTAAAAAATGCTGGTGCTATCTATCAGAGATTGGTGAATGTTGTATTCAAAAAACAAATGGGTCAGAATATGGAGGTCGTCTATGTAGATGACATGCTCGTCAAAAGCAGACAATTGGAGAGACATATGAAAGATTTGGCTGAGACCTTTGATACCTTAGACCGTTATGACATGAAATTGAACCCTGCCAAATGCGCTTTCGGTGTGTCCTCAGGAAAGTTCCTGGGTTTTATGGTTTTAAAGAGGGGAATCAAAGCTAATTTTGAAAAGATTCAAGTAGTCTTACTACTCAGGGCGCCTCCCAATCGAAAATAAATTGCAGAGATTAACTGGGCAAGTGGTTGCCCTGAATCGCTTCATTTCACGATCCACAGATCGTTGCCTACCCTTATTTCGAATCTTGCGAAAAACCTTCACCTGGGATGAGGAATGTACTCGCGCCCTAAAATAGCTAAAAACATACCTGGCCCAGCCTCTAACTTTCAGTTGGCCTTTGCTAGGCGAGTTATTATACATGTATTTAGCAGCTAGTGAGTATTTTGTGAGTTCAGTACTATTCTGGGAAGATCAGAAGGTCCAGAAACCGGTGTATAATGTCAGCCGGGCCTTGAGAGGAGCAAAAGTAAGATATCCATTTATGGAAAGAATTGTGTTAAGTCTGATAGCCACTGAACGAAAATTGTGCCCTTATTTTCAATCTCATACCGTTTGCATAATTACCGACTTATGAAGAAAGAGCTACAGAAGCCCGATGCGTCGGGGCACAAAATCCAGTGGTCCCTTGAGTTAAATGAATTTGACATATCTTATTTCCCTCGCACGACCATTAAAGGGCATAGTGTTGTTGATTTCTTGTTAGATTTTGTCGAGGACTCAATTCGTACTGAAGGTGAGAATCCATACATCTACGGGAAAAGATGGACTGTGCATGTGGATGACTCTTCTAACCAAATAGCCAGTGGAGTCGAAGTGGCTTTTACCTCCCTTGAAAGGGTGGAGATAGAACACACCCTGTGTTTCGATTTTTTGGCCACTAATAATGAAGCAAAGTATGAAGCCTTATTGGCTGGCCTGACCATTGCACGCATGATGGGGGCAGATGGAATACATGCTCGAAGTGACTCTCGCTGGTTGTCAATCATCTTTTGGGAGATTATATTGCAAAGTAAAAGCAAATGCGACAATATTTGGTTCAGGTGGAGACATTAAGGCAGACTTTCTAGAAGTTCGAGCTTATGTTGGTACCACGGGAACATAATGAAAAGACCAATCGCCTGGCTTAGGTAGCCTCAAATTCGGAGTTGGATATGATGAATGACATAGCTGAAGGGATAGTAGTGTGCCCCTCCTCCTTTCATCGAGAAGGTCAATATCCAGTCTGCCCGGTAGACTCAATAGAATGGTGGAGGGGAACCCATCTTTGCATACCTAAGGAACCTAACCGATGGTACGTTCCCGCAAGATTGGGACGAAGCCCGAAGAGTCCGGGCTCTGTCCCAGAAAGCCTTGAGAGCTAGATTTCAATTTAATTCATGTGCTGAAGTCTATTGCTTCAGATAATGTTTTTAAGTAGTTTCCTCAAAAGTGTATGGGATTATCTTATATGCTAGCTCGTAGTGTTCATCTTAAAAGAGTGTGATGGAATGGATATGTATGTGACCAAAATGATTATACGGTCTTTAGGAGGAAATAAGGAAGTGATATTTGATTCAATTTGTTGTTGTAATTGAAACCAAGTGTACTTAAATTTAGAATCACAGATACATGTACAAAAACACTGGAGCCAGTGAAGCCGACTTAGACAAACTAAACGATTTTACTCAGTAAATTCAAAAACTAAGAGTTATAAAAGTCAGTAGAGAAAGTAGCACCTGGCAACAAAGAAAGTCTAGGGGGTGATAAGCTGGTCTTCAGTGGCGCGATCCTTACCGACGGAGGATTTGGGGTCCACCACACACTACAACAATTTTGATCTTTAGCGACGAAATTTTCAGTGGCGAAACACATTTCGTCGCTGAAAATACCTCTTTAGCGACGAATTTATCGGTTCGTCGCTAAATGTTATCTTTAGCGACGAATATCAATTTCGTCGCTAAACATGTATTTTTCAGCGACGAAATATTTTTGGTCGCTAAAAGTAGTTTTAGCGACGAAAATATCGATTCGTCGCTAAAAAGTGAAGCTGATGTGTTTTTAGCGACGAAATCAATTTCGTCGCTAAAAATATTTTCTGCGACGATTTTATTTGGTCACTAAAACTACTTTTAGCGACAAAATTGATAGATTCGTCTCCAAAAAGTGAAAATACATGTGTTTTTAGCGACAAATATCAATTTCGTCGCTAAAAGTATTTTAGTGTTATTTTGTTGCTTAATGTACTTTAGTGACGAAAATTACGAAATCGCCACTGAATAGATCTTCAACGAAATAACCTTGTCGCTATTTGTTTTATTATAAATTAATCATATTAATATGCTTATCTTAAGCTATATAATGTTACTAATTATTTTATATATTATGATATTCCTTATAATATATTTTTTTGTGTAGTAATATATTTGAAAAAATTTATTTTAAAAGACCAACTTAATAAAATATGAAATTAGATGGAGTTTTATAGAAATTGAAGATATTATATTATATAACTTGATAACTTAGTTGCTGTTGTATATTTTGTTATATGGAATAGTTTATTGACATGTATGGTGATATAATAATGTATGTTATATATTATTATATCATCATACATTATGATATATTATATAATATAGATGTATGCCATGTTAAATACATTGTAACATAATATTTAATATATTAGAATATATTTACTTGGTATATAGTGTTCCACTGTATTTTAAGTTATTAAGTCATAATATATTATGTCACTCAAGTAGGATGTTATTATAGCATGATATATCGTATTATATTATAGCATATGAGTAAATCAAATATTGATTACATCAATAGTTCATCAATCATGTATCTTATTTGTTGGTTAGCTTACAAGATACTATAAAAAATATTATAACGCATAGATGTATGTCCCGTTGTATATATATTAAAATGTATTTAATTAAAGAGTATATGATAGTCCATCATATTGAAATTATTAAGGTATAGTATAGTATATCACTCAAGCATAATATTGTTATAGCATGAACATTAGCATAAATAATGATGACACCAAGTATATAGATACATACATATAAATCACTTAGGATAATTAGCACATATCGTGTATATGATAAACACAGATAACAAATAATGTAATGCTATATAGAAAGCATTATACTTTCAAACAAAAAGATATTATGAAATTAATTAGCTTATGTAATTAAAGTACATAACTTAATATCTGGTTATAGTTATTATGGTAATTGAATATTTTATTGATTATAATTAACAATTATATTTCAATAATTTGTAATATAAGACTAATTAATTAGGACATATTATTTATTTCCAAAAAAGATATTGTGAATTTAACTTATACAATTAAAGTAAATGTAATGTATTATAAAAAATATAACAGATCATACAAAATATAATTTACTGAAAATATATAACTACAAAATATACTTTTAAAGACTGAATATAAAGATTTTAAATTATAAAAAAACATTATACTTTTCAATGATAAGTATTATTTATTATTACTATCAACTTGTTTTAATTAAAATTATTACACTAGTTATAAAAAAAGAGTATTAAATAATGTGTTATGTATTTAATATTGAATTTAAAGATTTTCAAATACTATTATAATTTACAACTGCTTTTAACTAAAAACACGTAACTACAAATATAAAATTATTATTAAAAAATTAAAAAATTACAAATTAGAAAAACATTTGAATATCAAAACGCATACCCCCAAAACTTAAAACGCCATACCGTTCCCTCCACCTCTCCCTCCCCCTTTCTCAAAAAGGCACCAGCGTGCCCTAACACGCGAAATTCCCTTCCCCGCCCCCCCCACCCACCCACCCCGCAGCCCTCACCCCCTCTC
The DNA here is from genome assembly GCA_963930655.1 of Myrica gale. Taxonomy (NCBI): domain Eukaryota; kingdom Viridiplantae; phylum Streptophyta; class Magnoliopsida; order Fagales; family Myricaceae; genus Myrica; species Myrica gale. Next base: position 5,180,903 of record OZ005602.1, on the reverse strand, counting down.
CTTTTCTCCTTGTCGTCACTCACCACCCACCAGCAGCCCTCACCCCCTCTCCCTTTCTCTTTTCTTCACTATTTCTTTGACAGTCGGCAGCCATCTAACTCTCACTCTCTCCGTCTACAGGATCCTCTCCAAGATCATCGAGTACTGCAAGAAGCACGTCGAGACCCCCAAGACCGAGGACCGCAGCACCTCCCTCGATGAGGACCTTAAGACCTGGGACCTCGAGTTCGTCAAGGTCGACCAGGCCACCCTCTTCGATCTAATTCTGGTCGGTAGTTTCCCTTCTAAATCAAATTAGGGTTTCAATTTTGCATTTGCGCGATTTTGGGGGTAATTCAGTGGTGCTTGTAATGCTAATGATCTGGAAAGATGACAGTGGCCCCATCACTAAACGCCAGAAAGGATGTTGGGTAAGTTATGGTCAATCAACAGAAGTGCCAGTGAAAAGCACCGAGTCATTTTTGTTTATTCTGCGGTTTGGGATGGTAATCTAAAGAGGTAACATATACTAGCTTTTTTCTTTGATCTTGCAAACTGCCCTGTAACTTCTAGGGGAAAGAACTTGAGAATCTTATTGTGCCTTGTAATCTATTGTAATAAGAAAAACATGTCTTGGTGAATCGCATTTGTTGAAACTGGAATATGACTCTTAGGTGTAAATGACTAATTGTGGCCGCAACATCTGTGTTTTGTCTGGAAATCTGCAAACATCTGTCTTTGTCTATCTGTTGCAGCTCATTGGATCCTCAACTTTTCTCAGTTGATCCCCATACCCTTTGTACTTCGTGTGTCTGACTCGAAGCAGTGCTGTATATTGGAATTTCTTTTGTCTTATGCCTTTGATTTGGACAAATGTTCAGCTGTATTGAAATTGTACAGAGGTATGCACAACTCTGTATTGTGATTTGGCATGTGATTAGATCTGATTCGTAGTATATCAGCAATTTTGTCGGTTACAGTCTTACAGATTGCTGCAAGAGAAAAACAATTCACCACCATGGGTTTTGCAGCGAAAAAAAGGAGTAAAATAAAACAGGAGGAACTCTTTGGTGAAAATATTGTTATACATATCGAGGCATTTAATTACCGAAACAGAGGAAATAAGAGAGTAGAGAACAAATAGAGAATATATTAGTTTAACTATTGCTTTTTGTTTCCTCTGCGCAGTTCTGCTATCACAAATCAATCCATTTATTGATGCAACAACAGTTCAGGTTGCACAATTAAACTCTAGCTTGCTGATTTCCAGATCTTTCCAATATCTTGTCTGTGTCTTAAATTGCTAGTGCTATTTCAGGATACCGCTTTGGTTAGTTTGGTTGTGAGAAAATTACTGCTCAATTACATCTCACAACCTGGCATGCCCTTCAAAAGTGCATCTTACTCCGTATTTTATGAAGGAAGTGAGCCAAGTGTCCTACAAAGAGTTGGTTCTGCAGCTGGTATGGTGGTTCTCTTTGATGCTCATATTCTGTCTAATTTGGTCTTATGTGTATTTACTGGGAGTGTTGCTGATAATAGGCCTAATAGCATTATTTTTTGCTTTGTTGACCTTCATTGCTCTTTTGAAGTCTCCTTTGATGATTCTGAGTTTGATTGCGCTTTTGATGTTGATGATGAGGATTTGGCAGATCTAGGTAGCAGGTACTTTATTAAATTTCTTCAGTGGATTTCACTTCTGAATGTTAACGCGTTTCCACTTTGTTCTACTCTCTTTGCTAATATTTTAGTTTTATCTTTGGATGGAGAACTTTGGAAAATTCAAACATTAGTCCGTAGATTCTTGGTGACGGAACTCTGATGTTTGACGATTAGGCCGTAACTTTCAGGTGTTGGACACCTTATATGGGATGTTAAGTTTTTAAGATGAGGTAAGTTTTTGCAGAATTCCCCCATTGAATGAGGTCTCGGTTACCTTGTATCCTTTAGTAGTATCATCAATTATATAGATTTTCATTGTTATCATAGAGGAGGGTCTTGTCGGCCTTCTTGATTTGGGCTGAGTTATTTGTGAAATAAAAGTTCTACTTACAGGTGTTATTAATGTGCTATGGCTAATGAAAATTGACCTGTTGTGCATTTCTCTCCAGACCCGAGTCTTTTGATCAGAAAAGACATCTAGGTGAGCCACTTGACCCAGGAGGAGTGTTTCCAACAAGAAAGTCTCAAGATGCTGCTGTTGGTGCTCTTGTTCGCATGTTAAGGAAAACCCCACCTCAAGATGCTGCTGTTGCCACATGCCTCTGAGCCTGAAATGAAGAAGAATAGCTTTCAAGAATAGTGATTTTGAACTTACATAGGCTTTTGTACATTTTTTATGTTTTGGATTTGTGTAGAATATTGATACTTTTTCCTACCTTTTGGATTGGTGTAAAACTTGCTATTTTGCATTGCACTTGTGTATTTGAGAATGTTTTCATATTTAAATAGTCAAAATGTGTTGGTATTGCAATATTCTTATGAGGTGTAAATTGTGCTATAATTTGGATATTTGTAAATATGAATCAAGGTAAAAATGTGTTCGAACAAGATGTTAAAAAATTTGGTTCGAACGAAACATCTGGTTCGAACAAGGATGTCAAAAAATTTGGTTCGAACAAGATGCAAAAAAAATTTGGTTCGAACAGACAATCGTGTTCGAACGAGAGTTTAGGGACGAAACTTTTCGTCGCTAAAAATTATACATTTTTTATATGAGACGGCTTTCAGCGATGAAAATAATGTTTTAGTGGTGAAAATCTTACTCATCAGCGGCGAAATTTTTTCGTCGCTAAAAGTCAAATTTTCAGCGACGAAATGCAAATTTCGTTGCTGATGACTTTCAGCGACGGGCTTTCAGCGACGAATTAGCGACGAAAAAATTTCACCACTGATACCTTTTAGCGACGAAATTCCTATCTTCAGTGACGAAAATTTTCGCCACTGAAGGTGAAAATTGTTGTAGTGACAGATGCACCGTTCTTCACAGCGTTAAGCGTGCTATCCATCCTGATCACCTCTTTATGATCTCTCTCCTTGGCCAACAAAACTCTGCTCTGCGGTAAGCACAAACAGCTATATATACCCACACCAAATACTCAAAGAAGCTCCCTGCTGCTTAGTTAGAAATCAAAAGACACACGGCAAGACGTCGCTTCTTCTTTTTCTTTTGATAAATAAGCAGTCAAATAGGAGGAAGAAAAGATGGCATCATTTCTTCAAAAAGGCGAAATAAAGTTTTTATCTCATTGGCCTCCTTTGACTTCAAAATGCCAACTGAATCTTGCCCCCATCATGGTGAATGGGATTCTCTCTAATTTGATGCCTAAATTAAATAGTCGAAGAAAGATAAATACTAAATACTAGTCTCTTAACATTAAATATTAGTATTAATTATCAAAGAGAATTTACTTTTTAGTCCTTAGGTTTTAACCCCTTTTCATTTTTAGTTATGAATTTTAGTCCTTGAACTTTCATCTTTATAAAATTTAGTCCTTCCGTCAGTCTGCCGTCAGTTTGTCGTCAAATTTTTACCGGTCAACCGGTATATGAAGCGGTCGACCGCTACATATACCGGTCGACCGATAAAAATTTGACGACAAACTGACGGCAGACTGACGGAATGTACCGGTCGACCGCTCACTTTCAAAACATATATCTGGTCGACCGCTTCAAAATTGGCGGTTGACCGGTACAAAAATTGACGGCAGACTGACGAAAGGACTAAATTTTACAAAGATGAAAGTTCAAGGACTAAAATTTTGAAGGTTGAAAGTTAAGGACTAAAATTAAAAAGGGCCGAAAACCTAAGAACTAAAAAGTAAATTTCCCATTATCAAATAATGTAAACCCTACCGTGGAACCCATATATTGTGTATATCTCTATCCAAATTTGACCATCCAATCCGGACAACAAATTAGAAAAGATCTTTATCTCCTAATTTAATCACCACGATTCACATTCTTTGGCATGGAATTAATTATTAGGAAGCCTAGGTGTCAGAAGAAGGATTGTTTACCAATATGAATGTCGCCTAATAGTAATCCCAATGGGTTCCGGGGGGAAATCTTGGAACCAACCTACACTGAAATAAAGTAGTTTTTTTGGAGGGGAATAACTAAAACAAATATTTTTAAAAAATACAAAATCTAAGAGAACCCAATTTTTTACCTAGAAAAAATAAGAGAACCCAACTTTTAGGAAAAACAATTTGTTGACTTTTTTTTTTCTTTTATCAAACATTACAACATTGGCATTAGAACATGGGGCAGGCAAAAATCCTCGACTATAAATGTGGTTGGTTTGAAGACAACTGCAAGTATTAAAAAACATCAACTTACAACAGGTCACTACTGTTGCTTCATTACTCTATCGGCCTTGATCAAATGACTTCTCGAAGCAATTGATAAAAAACATTCCGGTTCCGACATGTGCTGGAATTATGGTACTGGAATTCCGATTTAGGTCAGAATTTTTGCCCACTTATTCTGCAATGTAACAAAAATAATAGTATGCAATGTAAAATGTCAAGATCCTTAAAGTTGGAGGATCCACCATATATTTATTTTAAAATTTTATAATAAATTATAAATAGTTTTATGATTGAGCATATAGATTGAGATCCTCTTTTGTCGAGGATTTCTGAAGTTGAGAATTGGGCTTGGTGATGTAAATGTCCATCTGGACCGTACTAATTGGGTTAGTATCTCAGGCTGGAAATTTGAGCTTTTGAAGGCAAGAAAGTTGAAATTCGATGACTTCTTGTTCTTATTGCTTCCTTAAATTAACAAGATAAATTTACCAAAATTAGGAGGTGCACTGAAAATAAATCTTTAGAAAAGTATGCCAACATATCCTCAATGTCACTTTTACAAACATGTAACACGTTTCAGGAGAAACGTGAGGTATTGTCAATAGAGACTACGTAAAACGTGGAAAGCATGTTAATAGGTACGATTGTCAAAATTCAATAGAAGAGAACTTGTCAAAAGAAGTCGGCACTATATGCGCAGCACACTTAATTACTTTTCTAAAGATAGCTCGATCTTTATTTAAACTGTCCCTCTCTGTCTAGTTCTCTAGGGTCTCCACCTTTGAAAAACATTGGTCGCAGAACGGATAAAGCAAAGTTGTTCAATTGCGTCGCCAGAACAAAATTGCCGTACTGCAATACAATGATATTGGAGGCGCAGGTATCATTTTCCATGTTGACCAAGGAAAAAGGAAAACATCCTTCTTTTTTAACTAGATAGCGTCACCGGCCGACAGTAGCTTTGTCCCTCTTAAACGTCTCAACTTGCATATAAAGAAATCTCTAACGAGCCCTCAATAGCGCAGCCAGCAGAAAGAAAGACCCTAGGGTGGTCCAAATGTTATTGTTAATATTAAAAAAGTAGGGCAATATTTCAAACATGCGAAAGTGGAAAAAAGTGGGCAGATTTCCTAAGATCGAGTTTTCTGCTAATTTAAAACGTATGTAATATGTCGAATGAATTGCTTTTCTGGTAATTAAATATGTCAACATAGGACTATCAAACTTCAGAGTTCAGACGAGACTTCGGCTAGATAGATTTAATTGGCACCTGCTTTCACGAATACTGCTTTCTGGTAACAAGTTAGTATTATCCTAAATATCGGGTTTTGTCCATTAATTACTTCTTTCTCATATGGTTTCACCACGTGATTGATGTCATTTAATAGTCTGAATTATTAATTAAATGACATTGTGCTTTCGAACTATCAAAATTTATAAATATTAAGATTGTGCTGTGGCTAATGTATATTTGAAGTGAAAAGAATGAACAAATGCATGGTAGGACCAAAAAAATTAGTTCAAAGTCCTAAATGATTTTCTGGTTTGTGTATAGTCCAAAATATCCCTTATGGATGATTGAAGACTTGGACCTGACCTTCAGTACTTACTGTAGTGCTTGCTATGGAATTGCTTTCTTGTGAAACAGAGTATTGATCATGTGCTTATTGTGTTTGTTGTCGGAAGAGTATTGATACTCATCTCCGGGAACTACCGAGGATTAGGTCAAGCTTCCGTGGGAGAGCTTGAACACCCTTATAGCTACTTATAATCTAGACTGCGTGTTCCTTTTGAAAATAAAACTTAAAGAAAGTCAAACTAGTAGTATTGTGCATAAGTTTGGCTTTTTTCTTTTTGTAGTTGCACCACCTGTAAGTTCTAAAGGTGGTCTATTATTTTTATGGCGTGCTAGTATCCCTGTACTTTTTCTTGAAAGTTCTATATGGATGATCAACGTTTTGGTGTACACCAATCTTCCTCATCTTTCATTTCTTCTGACTATGGGTTATTGTCCTTCTCGACATTGTGAGAAACATCGCTTCTGGGACTCCATGTCCTTTTAAATTTAAAGCCACGTGGGTTCGAGACTCCGGTAGTTTCTTTACGGTTGCAGATGTCAAGTGTTTGCATGTTAGTGGACGTCCTGCTGTTATCTTTGTAAGAAAGCTTGAAAAAGTCAAATGTGCCTTGCATATCTGGAATTGTACACATTTTGGTTTATTAAAGACAGAATCTCCAGTCTAACACGTGCACTTGACTATATCCAACAGCAGGATTCCAGTGGCGCCAATATTTCCCACGAAGCTTCTATTAAAGGTGAAATTCACGAACAATTATATATCTCGTGAACAATATCTTTGGGAATTGCACATAGCGCGGGGACCATTTGAGCATAATGGGGTGAGTCTTAGGCACAACCTCCATACCACTAAGCCACCACTCCTGGCGGGTGATTCTGGTACTGCTATCTAAAGGCTGACTTCTATTGCTAAAAATTGTAGCGGACGCCATAATCGAAATTTTAGTGAAATTAAGCTCAAGACTGAGAAGGTTATTAATCCTAAATTCAAAATGACTTTATTTTTAAAGACTTCTAAAAGTCTTTCTGATTAATATTTTATCTATTCACCATGAGTGAATTGAACTAGCTAGGAAACAAAACGTGTTTTACAAAACAGCTTTTGAGGATCATGTGATCAAATGCCCATAATCTTAAAATATAGTCATTTTATTTTAAAATTTGAAATTTGAAATTTGAAATTTAGACAAATGTTTATTTTACATTTTATTATTTTTAATTTATGATGTATAACAAAAAAAAATTGTCCAAAATTCGGACCAAATTCAGACCCATAAATATGTTGGTCAAAAGAACCCACATATAGAAACCAAAATTTCCATATTCTCATTCCATTCAAATATTTACCGACCATTGGACTAGGCGCGCAACAAATCGTGTTGTACAAAACAGCTTTTGAGGATCATGTGACCAAAGGCCATTATCCTTTTTTTTTTGTTAAACCAGAAATATTATATATGAAGCAAACTACAACATACTACAAAGCACAAAAAACTAAAATTAAAAAGAAATAAATAAAACAAAGCTAAGGTTGTTTGACATCATTAAACTTTCACAAGCCTCTATTAAGGAGAAAATATGCAGGAACATCTCTAGAAAAGGAGTGGGCAGCCGCCCAAGCTGCTACTGCCTGAGCTTCAGAGTTGTCAACTCGAGAGATCTTAGAGGGTGAGAATAAAGGAATGGAGGAAAAGAGCAGTTGGAGGTTGAGGATGATGGATACAGTTTTTTAGGGAAAGACCGCGTTGGTAGAAGATCATTGCAAGAAGAACAAGAGAATACTATCCATCACAATTTTTGAGTCACCCTGAAAAAGCAAGGTGGATAGCTTCAATTCCGATGCTTTAGTCAAAGCCTTCAGAGCAGTATCTGCTTCTCCATTTAACGGGTCAGTAGAACTGGATTCTTAGGTCTAGGCTCGCAAAATATCACCATTGGAGTGAAATAGAATAGCGGCACTCATAGATAAAGAAGCACGAATTGTGACACAAAGGTCATGCGGAGAGAGCTTCCTGGAAGAAAGGAGGAGGTTGGAACTCTAAGAAGAAGTCTTGGAGAAACTTTCCATGCAGCTACGTACGTATTCTCTATGAGTATGCAAGATTTGCTGAATATGCGACGAGGGTTCAGACGAGCACGCTCATTATCAGTTGAACTTTGCAGCGAGCTTTGTGAAGATATATAGGGAAACTCAGCCCATAAAACCAGGGATTAGTAATGGAATTCCGAAAAAGGTTTATTTTGGTAAAATATTATTATATTACTGACATAAAATAAACAATATATATAAAAGAGGATGGGACATCCCAACAAACACTCCAAAACAACCAGTACAATGCGGAATCAAAACTATAAATGAAAAATAGAGCCAACAATAAGCTAGTCCGATTCCATAGTTTCTTGACCAAATTGTTAAGATAAAGGTCGCAATAAAAGGCAGTTTATCCAAAAATTATACTGTTACACATAAACGGTCACTACAAAAAAAATTGTCCTTTAGCGGCGGTCGGGACCGCCGCTATAGCTCCGTCGGCATAGATCTATCGCGGCGGTTTCGGTGACCGCTGGTGAAGACCTCGGGTATATAGCGGCGGTCATGTAGCAGCGGTCGAAACCGCCGCTATAAATCCAAGCGCAGTTGCACTGAAGGTCTGTAGCGGTGGTCACTGACCGCCGCTACAGACCTAATATGACCGCGGCAGCCCAAGCCTCCACTCCATGGACTAAGCCTCAGAAAAAATCTCATTTCAAACTCCAAAAAACAGATTATTTTGTCCATGTACTAAAGAACCAAAGAAAAAAATCATACACAAAAATTGACTAGGAAAAGCATACTATGACCTGATGACTTCAACTCTACTACATTGGAAATTTGGGGGAAAAAGGATAAATGAACCAACAATAATAAGATCGTCCCTAAAAAACTAACCTCCTTGATGCCTTCAACCACACCTGATCCTTTGCATGACATACAGCATTCCTGCACCAGATGAATAGAAAACAAATAACATATATTTAATTTTAAATCAAGAATTCAAGCTCAACAGAGCTATTCTCCAAAATTTCCATCAGACCTGAATGATTCTACCAGACCCTTTACAAGTGCCGCACCTTGATGTAAAGGGAGGAATTGTTACCTGGTTGATAATGTAATTTCTATTAGAATCCAAGAAACACAAAAACTAAACACCTGTCACACTCCCAAAATAACAGGCAAATGATATTATGCTCACAATGTGAGTCCTTTTGGAATGATTTATCCACTAATCGTCATCAGTGAAGATCATCAAAGCACTTACTCTCCCTATGCCTCTACAAGTTGGACAAACTCTCGACTAAGTCATATACCTGGACAACGAAAAGACAATACAGGGTATGATAAGAACAAAGACTGCTTTACTTTAATCATGAAATCAAGAATTTTACAGTTAAGACTGGCGACAGTAAGCTTTTCATTATAAATCAAGGAGAATAGGTTTCCTGATCAAAATTAAATTCAATTTTAAAGTAAGACATATCCCCCCCGACACCCTGGAGCAGATGTGCTTACTCTACTGCTATTTAGAGGAAAAAACGATGGCCACCCTTTTTTTTGGTGGCCAAGATTTCTTTGAGTTGTTCCCATGGTCTTTACCATCAACCTTAAGGTTTTTCAGAGACAACTTCTTAAATCAGTCTGGTTGATAGAACAAACTCAATCAAGTTCTGTGTGCTACCTTGTTACCACAATGTGTTATTTCTTTGACCAAAACACATGGGGAAGACCACATATATTGGTCTAGCTTACTTTATTAGCTTTGTTCAAGCTTGGCTTACTTCAAGACTTCAAGTATAAAAAAGCTGTCTGGCTAAAAACTGTAGACCCTCTTTCTACCGCGGCGGTCACTCTGACCGCTGCTATAGACACCCTATAGAGACCGCCGCTAAAGGCCCTCTTTTCGCGGTGGTTTGAGAAAAACGCGACTAAATGAGGGTCTATAGCGAATGACCGCCGCTAAAAATACCGCCGCGAAAAAGGACCTATAGCGGCGGTTTTAGCGACCGCCGCTATATGTCCTTTTTTTTGTAGTGGGTGTACCGTAAATGACTGCTTTTAATTGGTTGATGAAGATTTCTGTTCTGGTAGATATGGATAGAGGAGCATGAAACAATCACAATATTCTCAAAACAAATTTTCATCCAAATATATTTTAAAACAAATTCTTTTTAATTTCTTAAAAATTGTTTAATCTCATACCTGCATCCATTTTGAACCCCGTTTGAGTCCTGAATTATTTTTTAATAAAAAAATATCGGAACTAAAAATTCGAGCATTAGAATTTCTAATTCCGTACCCGGTTTCAAAAATTTTTAAATATTGGATCCAATTCTGGTATTGAAATAGGCTGGAATCAGTGTCAGAATTCTCATTATTTGGAAGTTTCGATAAGTGTCGGAATATTTTTACACTCATAGATCAAACTTTCAATGTATTAAGAATGAATAATTTGTGTGTAAAATCTGGAGTAATAATTTAAGATGTAAAATAAAAAACACGTAATTGTCAATTGAGTTACGATTTTCAATTAGCCCACGTGTGATTAAAGTTGTTCAATTGCGTTGCCAGAACAAAATTGTCGTACAATAATACAACGACATTGCAGGCGCAGGTATCATTTTCCATGTTGACCCAGGAAAAAGGAAAACATCATTTTTTTTTATTTTTACTATAAAGTCTTCGAAGCTTTAGAACTACATCATCGTTCTCAACTAGTTAGCGTCTCTGTCAGTAGCTTTGTCCCTCTTAAACGTCTAAAGAAAAATCTCGATCGAGCCCTTCAATAGCTCAGCAGGCCAGCAGAAAGAGAGAACTCTAGTAGGTGGTCCAAATATTATTGTCAATATTAAAAAAGTACAGCAATATTTCCAACATGCGAAAGTGGAAAAAGTGGGCAGATTTCCTAAGATCGACTTTTCTGCTAATTTAAAACATGTGTAACATGTCGAATTAATTCCTTTTCTGGTAAATTAGACATGTCTACACAGGACTATCAAACTTCAGAGTTCTGACGAGATGTCGGCTAGAGAGATTTAATTGGCAGCTGCGTTCAACAATACTGTAATAGGCTCCCTACAATCAAGAAAAAATCTGCAGTCTGTCGGATTTTGTAACAAGTTAGTATTATCCTAAACATCGGGTTTTTGTCAATTAATTACTTCTTTCTCATATGGTTGGGTGACGTGATTGATGTTATTTAAGAGTCTGAATTATTAATTTTATGTCATTGTGTGCTCAAATTATTAAAATTTATAAATATGTAGTTTTTTTTGGATAGAATCCGACCATCAAAATTGTGAATTAGTTCCAAGGGCGAAATGATTTTCCGGTTTGTGTGAAGTCGAAAATGACCCTTATATATGATTGAAGACTTGGACCTGACCTTCAGTACTTACTGTAGTGCTTGCCATGGAATTGCTTTCTCGTGAAACAGAGTATTGATGTGCCTATTGTGTTTGTTGCCGGAAGAATTGAAGCATGAATTACTGTTAACTCTTTGTGGCTAACTTTTCTTCTCCTACAAGCTATGTAGACTGTTATTATTATTATTATTATTATTATCTAAGCAAATGTGAAAATTCATTGTAACCGGAAAGATTACATCAATGATGCATACAAACAATCTTATGCGGTCTGTTACAATAAACAGAGGCTGAAAACACATAAAAGCAAAGTCAAGGGCCCGAAGGGCCATACATCTAACGATCTCAAAGGTTTGGATCCAGATGGCCCTAAAAGGCCTCATATAGATTGGCCAAAAGGGCCATAGATTTGAAACGGGTCCAAAGACCCAAATCAAATGCTTCCACTAATTGAATTGTTGATCGCCGGAGGAGATGATGAGCAAGTACCGAGCACTTACATCCCCGAAAATTTGTCCATAACAACACCACCAAAATAAAGGAAAACGCGAAGAGACAAAGATTGCCAACCAACCATTGCACAAAAGAACCAGCAAGATCAAACTGATTCATGGGAGAGCCTTAACCAAGAGGAAGCCATGAGATCCTCCTTTCCACAAAAATCCAGAGAAATGAAGTTATTAAAAATTTAAAATCAACATGAAAAAAACACAATACACAACAAAGAACCCCGTGACAAATCGTCTGTCATCCAGAACCCAAAGCCGACGAAAACCACCAGCAACCCGGACAAAGCACAAAAGGGTTGTTATCGGTTTGGAACCATATGATGTTTTGTTAAGAATTTTTTTTAACTTCTCAAGAATTATTAAAAAAAAAGTAAACATTTTTATACTCAAGCATCAAAAGCACATAATTTTCATACAAATTTAAGTACTTTTTAACACTAAATTTAATAATTTTTTTATTAAAAAATTATATCAAAATCTTACTTCTTAACAAACTCCAATACTTTTTCATTAAAAAATTCCATAAAATCTTCTTCCTAAACTACCATGTTTGAGAATTTTTTTTCAAAATTTTCGACCTTCTAAATTTTTCCGCTCAATTTTTTCCGCCAAATTGGATGGAAAGACACTTTTTAAAAAAAAATATCAATTGACGATTAAGTCCTTAAATATAAACTGTTATTGGACTCTTTAAGGGCATAATCAACATTTCGTATTAAAAAAATTAACTTCCACTCATTTTGACAGAAAAAATAAATGGAATGTGCAATGTATTAGAGATGAGTAGTATATCTGTGAAATCTCTCAAACTTAGCACTTTAAGGTGCAAAATGCAAGACACGCAATAGTTTATGAGTGAAAATTGTATTTTTCCCTTTTCTCAAACAAATTCAAAATTCATAAAACTTTTACTTACCAAATATCATAGAGCTAGTTGGAGGTAGCAATGTGTTAAATTTGACAGTTTGAAGTGTGGAAAAAAACTTTAGACCCAATACTATACCTAGAGGGGGTGAATAAGTATTTAAAAAATTTAGGGAATTTTGCAATTTGATAACTAGGTCTTAGTACTGTTGACAAAATGGTCACTGAACTTTTTTTTTTTACTTTTTAGTTATTGAGAATATGTAGTGGTGACTTTTCACTCCATCCGTAAAAACCTCCGTTAATTTAAACAGGAATAGCGGTCGACCATTACTGTTCACTCCATCTGTCAACGACACTTGCAGCGGTCTACTCATCCTTAATACAATCATTTTTCTTTTGACAGAAAAACATCACTACAATTTTCATTCAATTGAAAATAGCAAATCTATAAAATCTTAGTGCTACAATAATTTTACATCAACATAATTTACAGGTAAATTTACAGCAACATAACTGATAACAGAAATATCATTATCTTCTAAAATTGATTAACTAAAATATTAGATCTTTAATATAACAATCTCGATGACTAAAGATATTTAATAAAATCACAAGAACAACATAAACAATATCAGCAAGAACCAAGATAAAGAATACACATAAATTTTGGTCACAAAGTAAAAATCTAGGGCAGTAAACTTCCTCAAAAGATAAAAACACTCTAGGTGTAGGTCACACCAATCAATCCACTAAGAACGTTTAGACATTACATGACGGTGATCGAAGCAAAAGTCACCTAATAAATCTTATTGGGCCGGTGCCCTGCACACAACCAACGACCACCAACTCCAGTCTGTTCTTCAACGGATACTGACAAACTCGTCAGCCCTTCAATCATATCAATCTTCAACAACAAACTTTCTTGAAATCTTACAAGAAAACTTGAGTCTTGGTGATATGTTCTTAGAAACACATAGGACTTATCGATTCTTCTCCAATCGATATCCTACAACATCAATCTTCTACCGGAGGGAAGAAAAAGTTCTCTCCAACAATCAGATCAAATAATATTACGTGTTTGGCTTAGAGAGATAAACTAAGTACAAGTGGTCTAGAGATGATTTTTGAGAGGTAAGTAATTTCAATGTTGTAAAAAATGGATGAGGCTTAGGAATATGTTTATATAGTGTTTAGGTAGGGGTAGGAAGATAAAACGGATAAAAGATGAGGGTTTGGACGAAGTTTCAGGACTTAAAACTAATTATGTTTAAAGTTCTCTAGGCTAACCTTGGTATGACTATGGGCTGACTATACCAACAAAAAATATTCCAGAACACTCTGTAAAACACTCCACACTTTTTAGATCCTTAAGATACCCTTCTAGTAGCCTTTTCCAAGTTCATCAAGCCTCCGAAACTTTCATAGACCAGCCAAGTTCCTTCATACATTCTTAAAATGAAAATACATTAATGAAAATATTATTTTGCCATGAAAATTAGGGCAATTTACCTGACATTCTCAAAGTGTAGTGTGTTAAAACTCGATAGGTGAAAAGTGTATACATACCGTAATAAAGATTGTCTAGTCATACAGTACGATAGTTTGGGTATCATCTTTTTTTTTTCTAAGTAAATGTGAAATTCATTTCACTGGAACAAGTACAATTGTGCTGCATACAATCAAGCCTCTAAGGCCATTAACAAGGAACAAGGGTATAGAACCCATAACAGCGAAGAGAAATGCCCGCCCGAAGGGCCATATATTGATCGGCCACGAAAGCCGGATTCTTGCTAGCCATAAAGGCCGCATACATCTGGGTCAAAAGACCCATAAGTTTGAAAGGAGTCCATAGACCCGAACTAAACTCCTCCACAGACGGAGGAGACAAACACCAACAACCCCAGAGACTCAACCAAAACAGCACCAACGCATAGGAGAAAACCACGGAGAGCCAAACCCTGCCAAGCAGCCACTGCAGGAAGAAACTAGTCAGCCGGTTCGTTACTGCAAAGAGCCTCCTCAACAAGCAGGACACCTCGAGCTCCACCCCACAAAAGCCAGAGAAACGAAATTATTAGCAACAAGAACAAAGCTAAACACACAACAGCAACAAAATCCCAACGGCTGCCGTAAAAGCCACACAAAACAACCCAAAGTCAACATAAATCGGGCGAGCGCGTGAGATCCACGCGCGCGCGCGTGGAAGCACGTGAATCCCCACGCGCCGCCGCATCAGCACCGGAAGATAAGGAATAGCAGCACCGGGAGCCGAGGAAGACGTAAGTGTAACGCGTGGCTCCAAAAGAACCTGCAGCCAACCATGATCTAGTCAAAGAGAGAGACGAAACCGAGAAGCAAAAACCACCGGAGATGGAGGGGAAACGAGGGAGAAAAGGCCATGAGGTAAGAACATGGGAAGAGCAGGAGAGGAGAGACGGCGACGGGAGGAGCCACAGCTCCTCCCGTCGCCGGAGGAGGGACACGAGTTCAGTCAAATACGAGAGAGAGGACAGACGCTCTCTCTAAGGCCAAGGTCTTTAACACTCTTTCCCCCTGTTTGGGTATCATCAGTTATGTTTGTTTTTCTGTTATTTGTGTATTTTTTTCCCATGGATGTATTGCCCATACAATTTAAACGTGTCTGCTTAATTCCTTTCGTCCTTTATCTTATCCGCTGCTGAATTAGCTGCCGACAGGCGGCAGCGATTGAAGATGCCAAGCTCCAATTTTAAACGCACTGGAATTTGTGAAAGCGGCTGGGTTTTCGTCTCGTGGGCCATACCAGAGTTTCCGGATCTCCCCCAGCTTTTTGATGGTACACCGTACACGTAGGGCTGGCATGTCGTTTTGGCGATGGATATATACTGCTGCTGAGGGTCGTTTGAGTCATGTTTTTTTTGTTGAAGTGGTGGGTTTTATCCGAATTTGTTTCTAAGCGCATGCATGTGGGAGTATATTTTACTTGGATATGGTCGTTCAATTTAAGCTGGGAGAAAATTAAAGGAATTAGAAATTACATAAAATATGAAACTGAAGCAGCCTAAGGAATCCTTTGACGTTATGAAATAGGCCCCATGTGTCCAATAAAGAGGAAAACTTCACGAGGCCAATTCCAATCTATCTTTGCTTCTATATCTAATATGACTGTTATGTATCTTTCTTTGTGTTTTTAAAAGCAATTTTTTTATTGATTATGGAATTTTTTTTAGATATGTTTTTTTTTATGTCTGTAATAATTATGGGTCCATAAAAAATGTGTTTCAAAAGAGAAAATTTATGAAATTTATTATTGTGAGAGTAAAAAAAGTATTTTTAAAAAGAAGATGTTTATGAGATAAATTTTTATAGGTTTTCGTAATTTGAAACTTTTTAATTGCGTAATCGACATTTCATATTAAACAAAAGTTATTTTTCGTCTAATTTGATTGAAAAAATAAACCGATAGTGCAATGTGTTAGGGATGTGTAGTTTATGGGTGAAATCTCTCAAACGGCAAAGTGAAAAATTAATTTTTTTTTGTAAAAATTAAGGTTAATAATTAGATAGTTTCTTTATTAAAGATGAAAATATATTTTTAACGGAAAAAAGCCGACTTGTGCCGACATATCAATGGACAGCATGCATAAAGGAGGATTTTTTTATGCCACTTTTGCCGACTTCAATAGAGAATTTCATGTATAGTGCATAGTTTATTAATGCCTACAATTTCGGCTGCCCAAGAAGAAGCACTGACTTCATTTAATGATGTTGTTATTTTAAGTGGTAGTTTCTTCTTCTTCGATCTTGGAATTATTTTAATTGATCAAATCAGACTAAGATTATTTTGCCAGTTAATTACAGTCGTATACAAAGAAGCACTGCTGTGAGTTGTCTGTTTAGTCAGAGTTTAGAAATAATATTGTTTTTTTTTGTAAAGGGGTAATCAATGAAGATCAATGCAAACGTACGCTATAAGTTATCATTAATATCAAATTTAACAATAAGAAATATAGAGGAAAATAAAAAGGGTTAAGTACCAATTTCGTCCATAGATTTTGATACTTTTAAATAACTGTTAATGACTATTTTTGTCTCTAGTTTTTTATCACTTTTAAAAATTGTTCCCTAGATTTTCACGTTTTCACACATAGTTCTTAGGATTTATGATTTTGTCAAATAGTTCTTCCGTCCCGAATTGCCCAATCAACTAACGACCCTATAAATCATCACTAGTCAGAACATAAATTGACACGAGTAACATTTTTTTTTATAAAATACCACATCATTTTTATTGTGCCACATACGTAAAATAAACAAAA
Organism: Myrica gale; assembly: GCA_963930655.1. NCBI lineage: Eukaryota > Viridiplantae > Streptophyta > Magnoliopsida > Fagales > Myricaceae > Myrica > Myrica gale. Next base: position 5,163,958 of record OZ005602.1, on the reverse strand, counting down.
TTATAAAAAAAAAATCAATTAATTTCTTTTAAATAATTGTTTAAGGGAAAAAAACAAACTAGGGGTGGCCGAGCCACCCCAAAACCATGGAGGATAAGGGGTGGCTCGCTGCCACCCATGGGCTTCCCCTCCAAGGGTGGCTGGAGCCGCCGTTTTCTCCTGGAGAAGGGGTTGCCACGAGCTACCCCGGTTCGTTAGTTAGGTTTTTTTAAAATAAAATAAAATTATGAAAACTAATTCTAATTTTTTTTTTATAATTTTGTTTATTTTACTGATATGGCACAAGAAAAAAGACGTGACACTTTTTTTTTTAAAATGTTACACGTGTCATTTTTTGGTTGGTCAAGATGTGTAGGGTCGTTAGTTGACTAGACAATTCAATAACGGAAGTGGACAAAATGATTATTTTTATAAAATTATAAATCTCAAGGACTATGTGTGATAAAAATGAAAACTTAAGGATAAATTTTTAAGTGATCAAAACTCAGGGACGAAAATGGTCATTAACCCCTTAAATAATCGTCTTTTTGGTTTTTAAATTAATCATAGAAGTCCCCAAGTTTATAATTTTTGTTAAACATGTCCTTATCTTAAAAGTGCATTCTTAAAGTTAATGGTTTACAGGTCAATTCCAATCATAAGTTGACACATATCACCCAAATCTAAAATTACGTGAATTATAAGTTTTTAATTTTTCCCTTTTTTTTAATAATCAAAAAGAATTAGTTTTTTAAAAAAATTATAAGTCATATGATTTTAGTTTTTAGTGACATATGTCAACTTATGATTGGAACTAACGTGTGAATTTTAGTTTTATAAATAGAAGTTTAACGAAAAAACTTATTTGATAAAAATTGCAAATTCAATGAATTTTATGATAAATTTAAAAAGTGAAGGACTATTTATTAAAATGGATCAAAATAAGATAAAACAGAAAGACCCAACCCGCCTCGCTTTAGCCACCTTGCCAGATAAGGCTCTGGGAGGGGGGGTTTTAAAATACTTATAAAATGTTTAATTTTGATTTTTTTAAAAAATTTAAAAAGCAAAATTTTCCCCTTCATTGGCAAAATTTTTTATTCTACTTATGAAAATTGATGAAAAAATAAAGTGAGATTTTTTTTAATAAAATTTTATATTTATTTAAATAAAAAGAAACCATTTAGGGAGACAAGAGTTTTTTTATAATTATTTAATTAGACAGAAATAATAAGATGCAAATCTGTAATTTCAGTGAAAGTACAAGATTTTTGGTTTTGGGTCAAAACCAAAAGACTGAGAAGGTTATTATTAATATATATTTTATCTATTCCACCATGAGTACTGACATTGGACTATGCAACAAAACGTGTTGTACAAAACAGCTTTTGAGGATCATGAACGTGGTCAAATGCCTCTAATATTACAATATGATAATTTTATTTTTTATTATTGTTAATTTATAATGTATACCAAAAAAAAATTTACCCAAAATTCAAACCCGATTCATGCCAAAAAAATAAGTTGGTCAAAAAATCCTAAATATAAAAACTAAAATTTTTAAATTCTTATTCCGTTCAAGTATTTACTGAAACATTGCACTAGGCAACAAAACGTTGGACTAGACAACAAAACGTGTTGTACAAAACAGCTTTTGAGGATCATGTGACCAAATGCCATTATCAGTTGAACTTGCAGCGGCCTGTTGCTCGATTGGCACCTCCTCCCCGAAAGCAAAGACTTGATCTCAGGTTTAAATTCCGAGCAGCTTTGAAGATATACAGGGAAACTCAACCCATAAAATCAGGGATTAGTAATGAAATTCCAAAAACGTTTTTTTGTTTTTGTAATATAATATCATATTACTGACATAAAATATACAATAAAAGGGTGGGAGACCCTGCAAACACCCCAAAACAAGCCGTACAGCGCGGGATGAAAACTAAAAATGAAAAATAGAGCTAGCCAACAATTAATTACCTAGTCCGATCAAATTTGATAAGATAAAGGTTGCTATAAAGGCAGTTTTTTAGATTATCCACAAATTAGATTGTTACACACAAAGGGTGTACCGTAAATGACTGCTTTTGAATTGGTTGATGAAGATCTCTATTCTACAGATATGGATAGAGGAACATGAAAGAGTAACAGCTCCCAACGAAAGAGAGCTCAATCTCATATCAAAACAAAATTTTCATCCAAACATATTTTAACACTAAAATTCTTTTTTAATTTCTTAAAAATTGTTTTAATCTCGTACTTGCATCCATTTTGTCCAAAAAGGCAAAACAATTATAACAAAATTTCATAAAAAACAGGCTGTGTTTGGATGTGTAAAAAAGATTTTTTTTAGCTGTAAGTTTAAATTCCCTGAAATAGCGACCGCTCCATATCAAAACAAAATTTTCATCCAAACATATTTTAACACTAAAATTATTTTTAATTTCTTAAAAATTGTTTAATCTCATACTTGCATGGATTTTGTCTTAAAAACCAAAACAATTACAACAAGATTTCAAAAACAAAATCCGTTGTGTTGGGATGGATAAAATTTTTTGGTGATTTTCTTTTTTGTCAGAGATAGTGCAGATTTTATTGAGATTAGTGAAAATATTGTTGAAATTTGTAAAAAATATTAGTCTATAAAAAATTATTAGATTTTGTAAAAATATATTAGAGTTAGTAAAAATATAATTATTTTTTTAATAAAAACATAAGCTGTCATCTCACAAAAATTTCTCCGAACATACAATTTTACTTTCAAAATACCAAACAAAAAAAACATAAAAGAAGCCAACTTTTAAATGCACTTTTTTTTATCAAAATATTATTATTTTTTTAAAATTAAGGTACTATAACAATATAGGGTGTGTTTCTGGTAAAAATATTTCACCAACTCGGAATAAAATACTACAATGTAATCTCTCCCTCTCCCATAAAAAATATAAAAAATTATAAAAAAAATATAAAAAAGAACCTATATCTTCATTTTTTACTAAATCTAATACCAACACTAAACACAATACTAAAAATTTTACAACACAAACATAACCTAGTATTGATAAATTTGTTTTTGTAAATTTCCTTTTGGAGTAACCGACAAAACTCGCTGCCTATTCAGGTTTCCAGATAATATCGGCTCGGCCTGGCCAGGAAAAGCGACGAGTCCAGAATATGACAGTAATCTTAATGCCAACGTGTCTTTAAAGCCGACATTAAAGAAAGAAAATAAATACTAAAACGAAAACAAAATAAATAGCTGGTCTGACTCGAGCTTTAATGGGCACGTGGAGAGAAAATACGTTTAAGACCACGTGGGTGAAAAGCGGACTGCCGATTGCCGAATCAATCACCCATGACGTCTTTTCGGTGAAGACCATTTGTTATTTTTAGCACGCGTCGATGATGCTCTTTTTATGTGTCAAAACTGACAAAACAACAGGCTTAAGTACATCTCAAGAGGAAAAACTTTTTAAAGTCTACAACGCTGAATTCTATGACACTGCTCGCTGTACACGTCTCAATCTCAAACCCCATTATAAAAGTCTACCTCTCCCTTCACTCTTTCCTTCATTAATTACCTTCCCAAGAACCTTCGTCTGTCTCTCTGTTTCTCTCTGAAAAATGGCAAAAGTTAGAAATTAGCTATGGGTTTTGAAGCAGCTTTGTGTTTGCAATCCATGGCTGTCGCTTTCTGCGTTTCGTTCTTCTCTTTCACCATTCTTTTCTCTTTGTTTTCTTTGTTGATCTTCATCCTGAGGCTGAAGCCGTGGTGTAACTGCGAGGTCTGCCGGAGTTACTTGTCGTCTAGTTGGTCCAAGGAGTTCGACAATCTCTGCGATTGGTATACGCATTTACTGCGGAAGTCGCCGACTGGGACTATCCATGTTCACGTGCTCGGCAACACCATCACTGCCAACCCCGAAAACGTTGAGAACATTCTGAAGACCAAGTTCAACAACTATCCGAAAGGGAAACAGTTTTCGGTCATACTTGGGGATCTTCTGGGCCGCGGAATTTTCAATGTCGATGGCGACGCGTGGAGGTGCCAGCGGAAAATGGCGAGCCTTGAACTCGGTAGTGTCTCGGTTCGGTCCTATGCGTTCGAGATCGTCGGTTCTGAGATCCAATCAAGGCTAATTCCTCTCTTATATTCCGTGGCTGGCAAAGAGGACCGAGTTTTAGACTTGCAAGACGTGTTTCGCCGCTTCTCCTTCGACAACATTTGCCGATTTTCCTTTGGGTTAGACCTAGGTTGTCTCGACCTGTCGCTTCCCGTTTCTAGTTTCGCGGTTGCCTTCGACCTTGCGTCGAAGTTATCGGCGGAGCGAGCCATGGCGGCCTTGCCGATAGTCTGGAAGATCAAACGGCTGCTGAATGTGGGCTCAGAAAAAAAGCTGAAGGAAGCCATCAGAGTGGTGAATTCCCTCGCCACTGAGATGAGAGAAAAACGGCGCCAAATGGGCTTTTCAGACCAGAAAGACCTCCTATCACGATTCATGGCTTCCATCGACGACGACGAGTACCTCCGCGACATAGTCATAAGCTTCGTATTGGCTGGCCGTGACACAGTGGCCTCGGCCTTGACCAGTTTCTTCTACTTGTTGTCGCAGCGCCCAGGCGTTGAGGCTGCGATTCGGGACGAGATGGAACGAGTCATTGGGCGGACTCAGGAGGTATCAAGCTTCGAACAAATGCGCGAAATGCACTATTTGAACGCGGCAATCTTCGAGAGCATGAGGCTTTATCCGCCAGTTCAGTTTGACTCCAAGTTTTGCCAAGAAGACGATATATTTCCCGATGGTACCTTCGTACTGAAAGGCACCAGAGTCACGTATCATCCCTATGCAATGGGTCGGATGGAGCGGGTTTGGGGTCCTGATGCTCTCGAATTCAAACCCGAGCGGTGGTTGAGGAACGGAGTCTTCAAGTCGGAAAACCCATTTAAGTACCCAGTTTTTCAGGCTGGACTTAGGGTTTGTTTGGGAAAGGAAATGGCACTTGTGGAGATGAGAAGTGTGGTGCTTGCTATACTTCAACGGTTTGATATACGGGTCGCGGATCCAAACCAAGCACCCCGATTCGTTCCGGGTCTTACGGCCACTGTAAGAGGCGGCCTACCGGTTCTTGTTCAAGAAAGGAGCTCTTAATCACACCACCATTTCCTTCTTAGATCATCCAATATTTTACGGTCAAAAAGTCCCCAATTTCTCGCCAGTGATTTTCTAATTGAGGAATGCTACGACCACGCACGCCGCGGTGAGAATCATGTGCGGAAGGATGCACATTATCCAGTGGTCAGATGGGTATATACTCTCCTGTGGATGGCCTTATCATTCTGTAAAGAACTCGCGTGTAACCCGTTTTCTCAAAATGTGTCTTGCACTCTTGCTTGTAAGCCGTATAGGAACGCTGTGAAATTCTATAAGAACTTGAATCACAAATTGATTACTGTACTGCTTTTCTTCTGCCGCAAGTGTATGTCCTAAATTACCGAATACATGACTGAAACTTCTGAAACTTCTATTGGTGGAAAATGTTCCACTTAGGGAGGGCTGTGGGTCCTGCTCGGGACCCACACCTACCCGAACAGTCACTGCTTGGGCATTTTCCACCGTTGGATTGTTGAAAATTGAATTTTCAGCCATCCATTCGGTATTCGGAGGGGGATTGCCTTCCCTTCCCTAAATAAATATCTTCGCTGTTTCCAATTCGTAGGGGGTTATTTTAGAAATTTTAACTAAATAATTATTCCGTTTGTTTGTGTGGAATAGAGAGATTGTATAAACTCTGAAATAAATCTTAAAATTTTCATAATTACTTAATTTGTGCAAGACAAGAGACGGTAAAGATTTTAAGATTAATCAAGATCTGCGTAAATTTTGACTCCAAAAGTTTGATAATTATTTAGCTTAGGTAAGACAAGAAACTAATTCTGGGATTTCGAGATTAGTCGACTTAGTTTGAAAATAAGAAAAAAGAAAAATATGAATGACCTAAAATTTGATTCAGATCTCTTAAATTATGAGAGAAATAGATACTATTATAAGTTTATACTGACAGCTAACTGGGGTGCGTTTGCACCAAAAATATCACAATATTTTTCACTAACTTACAATAAAATTCTATAATATAATCTCTCTCTCTTCCATAAAAATATAAAAAATTACAAAAAATATAAAAAATTACCCCTCTTCACTTTTTCACTAAACCCAATACCAACACAAAACTAAATACCAAAAATTTTTCAACACAAACACAAACTGCGTAAAATTGGATGGTTCTGCAAACCAACAATATTACATTAATTTATCAGCTCGAGCCTAGAGGGGTAAGAGTTTAGGTGCAGAGAACTTCGTTGTCTAGAGAGACGCTCATTCCAGTTCCCCACCATTTCACCAGGCTGTACTTGGAACCAGGAGAAAAGGGAGCAAATTCATCCCATTTTCATCCCATATGCCAAGGATAAGGTGGCGGGCTTTATACGGCCGCCCCCATATGATTTGCGCATGCATTTGACAACATATCGTGCTATGTCTGGTATGGCAGTACCAGTTACTTATATCAATATACGAGTGGTTCGTGTAACTTTGAGACTAGAGTTTATGGAAACAAGAGCATTTGATAATGCTGCTATACTTACCCATTATACATATCTTATTTATATATATAATTTATTTATTTACTTATTCATTGTTATCAAGCAAATCATGACAAGACGACAGAGGCAAGTGAGAATATCTTTGTAATTTAATGCAGGAGCATGGACATGTGATACCATATCTCTCGCACAAAATATTCCTACCATCATCATTGATTCCGCCATTTTCATCCATTGCAGGCCTAAACCATGTGACAAAAACTAGTTTTCTTTTATTTATATATGCCTTCACAAAAGAAGAAGTCATACGCCACACAAATTTCCTTCATAATAGTTTTTCTAGTGTAAAAAAATGTTTTTTTTAATGATTTTCTTTAATATTTTATATTCTATTCTGTCTTCGTCCCTGCTTGGAGAGATATATCGTGATCTTTTCTGGAGTGGGAATCGTAACCTAATCAATTGATTGATTAAGAAATCAATGAATGATTACTTAAACGAAAATACTTTTTTTTGGTGGTCCTAAATACTTGGAAAATATGTAGACTGCACCATCGTTATAGTAGTGTATCGTGGGGATAAGAACGTACGATAAGTGCAAAAAAAAAGTCCTCGTGTGTTAGGCATCACTACCATTTTGGCATGCACATACGAATGCATCGACATTTGGAGCTCTACCCTTAATTTCTACTGGTGCTTGTTTTAAACTATATAGAGTAATTATTCTGTAATGGAAGGGGACAATATATATATATATATATATATACGCCTCTCTTCACGAGGATTACATATTGATACTTTTTTGGGAAGGATTTTTTCGTACAAAAAAATTGTCTCAAAATACCAAATTTACGGTAGTGAATTTTCATAGATTATTTTAAGCTCAATTAGCGCTATATCCTAAAAATAAATGTACGTCTATATTAACAAAGTATTAGCATCATAATTAGTGCTCTTTTGACTAATGGGTTCGAATCTGAAGATAAAAATAAAGTGTCCCTTATAAAAAAGTTCAGTCAAATGCACGATTTAATTGTTTTTCAGGAGGACATTAATGAATAGAGAAATTTATTGCTTTTCCACTAGCTACCCAGCACGACTACAAGGTAGAAGATTGAATAATGCGCATATATATATGGAGTCATTGATTAATGATATTTTTGGATGAATCAAAGCAGATAGCATTCAATTCATTGGGTACAAATCCTTAGTCTAACTACCCAATTGTCCAGTGCATGCATTACAAAAGAAGAAGAAGAAAAGTCGGTGCATTCATTTGCTTAACTCAACGGCTTTCTTGCTCCCCCCACCTCCTAGGATGGTGGACCGACTTTTAGATTTTCTATAAGTACTTTTGTTAACGAAGATAATTAGAGATAATTGAATAGAAGATTAACTTAGCAAGGCCTAGGCCTGTCAACTGTCAAGACTAGTCTAATGCAACGAGGTTGAGTACAGTTCTGAGGCTGGTGCCGAAGCAATTTTGTTAAAAATATTTTTTAAATTTTTTAAATTTGATAAATTTTTTAAAATTTTTGTATTTCATTTTATTAAATTACCCCAATTTTTTGTATTTTTATCACTATAAAAAGGCTTTAGCAGTGGTTGGCGACCACTGCTATAGGTTTTAGCAGCTGCCGTCATTTTCTATAGACCCGTAGCGCACATTAAGCTTCTTTTTTTTGTAGCGTTTCTTGCAATGTTGTTACAACTATTTAACAAACGCCGCTATAGACTAATGTACTGCGGCGTTGTTAAAAACGCTGTTGTATGTCAATTTTTTTTTCTAATTTTAAACATCTACAACAACGGTCAGTGGTCGCCGCTAAAGGTTTGTGCCAACGTTTTTTTTTTTGTTTTGATTAGTATGTACCAGCATTTTTAAATCATTTTTAAAAACCTGCATTTTTTCTTATTTTCCTATAATACAAATTTTAATTAATTGATGTAAAAACATAAGATGTGTAATAGAACAAAATATATTTCATCATTCACTAAATAACCATGTCTTACAAGTTTTGCAACGAACACAAAGAAGTTTAAAAGTTTCTAAGTAGTCTAAAAAATAACTAGTAATTACATTTAACAACAAATTGTGAATCCTAGGATTAAGCAACCCAAGAGGGGGTGAATTAACCCCCAAAGACGTGTTTATAAAGTAAATACAAATTTAGCACAAGTGTAAATATGCAACAAGTATAAATAAGTGTTTTTAGGTGGTTCGGCAAACCCACCTACATCCACCCCTCAAGCTCCTTCACCGAGTTTTGAGTTTTTTCACTATCTTCCAATACCATATATTCTAGCTTCTGGGTGCTAGATAACCGTACAAGTGTTTTCCCAGGCTCAACACTCAAACCCACCCAAGTGGTTTTTCGGGCTCACCACTCACAACCTAACCAAGCTTTGAGATATACCCTCTGTAAGCTTCTTCTTTAGTGAACAACCTCACTAAGGGAAACACCTCTCTTGATAAAAAGATTACAAGATCAAACTCTCTCTAAGAGTTGATATGAAAGTGGATATAAAAGTGTGTTTTTGTGTGAATGATATGAGAAATATAGAATATAGTGGTTTGAAATATTTCTCAAGTTGTAGAAATGATATGTAGTCGTTGTGTATTCAATTTTGGACGTTATGAAGGTGTATTTATAAACCACATGAAAACTAGCCGTTTATAGCCGCTGAAAGTTGTCTGATAAAACGAGCCGGTCGACAGTTACATGAACCGGTCGATCGCTTGAAGTTACCGTTACTCAATGGTCATATTGTCAGAAACTCAACGGGCTCTATTTTAAAATCAACCGGTCGACCGCTATACCAAGCAGTCAATTACCAGTCGACCGCTTCACCAGCCATTCGACCTCTTTAACTTAAGCACATAGTTCGATTAATTTAAAACCATGTTTTTGACCACTTTTAAACACCAAATTTTAAATAATTACTTCCCTTAAGTATATGAAAGGTTTTAGAGTCTGATTGTGGTGTTTTGAAACCTTTAAAAACCTTTTAATCTTTCAAACAAAAGTTAAAACGGTTTATGCTACGCTAAGGTCTTGAATCTTCACTTTTGAGCTCCTTGCATCTTCTTGATCTTATTTTTTCAAGTATTTGACTCTTTCATCAAAACATCTTTGTATTTAAAGATGTCTGTTTTATAAACTTGATCCATTTATTGAAATCATCAAAATCGTGATTGTGCACAAAAATCAACACAAATAATAAATTTAAAACTTAGCAACTTTAAGGCTCTATGACCATCTGCATCAGCACTATCTGCACCATCATCACTAGCACCAGCACCAGGACAATAATCATTGGCTACAATTGCGTATAGATAGATACACATTGTAAAAGTAAACAGACAGAGCAAAATGACCTTTTATCAATCTTGTCTATTACTAAAAGCCCATGTGGAGCTTTAATTGCTATTAGAGTTTCATTCTTGTAGGACCAGTCAGTAAATAAATTTAGTTAACAACAAATAGCAGAATTTTATTTCCGGAATGGAAGGTGGCAAAAAAAAGCCCAAGTAGTATATATTAGAACATTAATAAAAAGAAAACTCGAAGCAGGGTAAGCCCTTGATGTCGTCCTCAGTGACAAAAACCTCGAAGGGAATAGCTAGTTACCTTATTTGGTCATCTAAAGATTAAACGAAGAAACATGTGAGGTGAAATCCTAAACCTTTAGAATATTCAACCACTTGTTATGTTCATAATACCTACACGTGGAAGCTAAAAATGCTCGCTCCAATCAAATAGCATATTTGTAAATTAACACCCTCAAAAGAAACAATTGAACCAAACAAAACAAAACCAACAAATACATATACACAAATATTCCTAAAAGATTTATGCAGAGCCTGAGCAACCGTGGAATGCATGCCAATAGATAATTTCTCTATTCCATATACCTGTAGACTGGGATAGTTTTCATCCACATCCCCTGGCCTTGAGACATCAAGTTCCCTAATCAAACAGTGAGCCAAACAGAATGAATTGTCAGTCGCAGTCAATAATCGGTCTTCACAATTTAGTTAACTTCATATTGACACCAAACTTTCATAAGAGGCTAGAAGATTTCCATACTTCCACTAGATTCTGGCTTCTTTTCTATGAGACCAATTCCTTTAAGGACATTAGTTATATTATATATCCTCCTCTTTTGAACCTGTAGCAGAAATCTTCAAGTAATGGTACTTTACAAGAATTGATATGTGTAATCAGATAGAATAATGGTCACCTCCAAAGTTTCAGCGGCTCCATTTAGATCAAGAATACCATCTTCAGCATGTTTGATCAGATTGATACACTTTTTTGTCAAGAGACCTGAATGGGAATCATAGGAGATTGTTGTCACTCTCAAACAAGAACTTGCTTTGTTACACAAACAGAGACTATAAAAAACGAGGCATGCTTTCTTTAAAGATAATGAAAGATAACATATGTAATAACCAACAAAGAAGATAAACCAAAGTAAACCATTCTATTCATAGATGCAGATGGAAAAGATAACCAACCATCAGTGAGTCGCTTAAGAAGGAAAAACAGAGAATAATCAAGGACCTCAGATAAGATTTTGGGAGAGCAAAGTGTTAAAAAAAATTAACTGACTGAGAACAACATATGCAACTCCGAAGCACATTTAGTTTTATTCTTTGTAAAACAGTAGCAGAAGAATTTACAGAGTGCTATGGATAGATATACATTGAAATCGACGTTTATGATAGAAGCCCATCCTTTTTTTTTGCCTGAAAAGCCATTCAATTCAAAATAAATTTTGAAAATCAATCAGTAATTTCAATGGCTGCAGCTACGACAGATCGAGTGAGAGAAAGAGAGAGAGAGAGACAGTAAGAGGCTGGCGGCTGATGGTTGTAGCTATGGCATATCGAGAGGTTGAGCGTGGCTGGCAAGGAGTCGATCGAGAAAACTGGGAGGAGAGAGAATGCAGCAATATTTGGGAGGGGAGAGAGTGCGACAAGGAAAAAATAATGATTTTTGACCAAGCAGCAGGGAGGGAAAATTGAGACTTGACGCTAAGTGAAAAGGAATCTCTCAGTTGTATAAATATTGGGAAATCTGGGATTTGAAGCGAAATGAAAATTTCCCTCGCCCTTGTCTTTTATTTTTTCTTCGTCTAATTGTTGTGAATCAATATTATATCATAATATAAAATTCATTTTGTTATTACACTCTAATCTGAAACTTTTTAGCCATCATTTACAAAATTGATTATTTTAATTATTCTATTATATTGACGATGTACTGTGTATAAAGATATACACATTATTATTTTATACTTTTTTTCATAACTAGTATAATAATCTTAATTAAAATAGGTTGATAGTAATAATATATAATACTTATAATTTAAAAGTATAATGCTTTCTATATAACATTGCATGATTTGTTATATATGTTTATCATAAACATGATATGTGCTAATTAACCTAAGTACTTTATATGTATATACGTATATACCTAATGACTAAATCGTCGCCTTTAAGACTATATATTAAGTTATGTATTTTAATTGCATAAGCTAATCTCACAATATTTTTTTGTTTGAAATTAGATAATATGTCATAATTAAATAGTAGGGATAATTACACTTTGCGCCACTTATCTTTGGGGTCACTTACAATTTGCACCCCAATGTTTTGATTTTGAGACATTGAGTCCTTTATCTTCAACATTTTTGCAATGTGCACCCCATACCCGATTTGGCCGTCTAAATTGACAGATTCCGTCAACACCTGAACCGGTCGACCGCTATGTGTTAATGAAATCCGTCAATTTAGACGGCCAAATCGGATACGGGGGGTGCACATTGTAAAAATGTTGAAGATAAGGGGCTCGATGTCTCAAAAACAAAACATCGAGGTGCAAATTGTAAATGACCTCAGAGATAAGGGGCACAAAGTGTAATTATCCCTTCTATGTCCCTTAATTTTTGTTTAGAGGGTTGAAGAGCATAGTGACAAAATTTAAACATATTCTTCTAGATCTAAAATGTCGAATAATATCTTATTCTATGTGTTTCAAATTATATATATACTTATAGAAACAAATGAATGGCTTGTATAGTACGTATCAACGGCTAATCATATCCGTTTGTGTGTTTATATATCTTAAGGTTATATACGAGCGAGTAATATAGTACGAAGACGTTTTAGGATTAATCAATTAATTTTATTTCTATTTGAGCATAATCCATGCGACAAGGATATACGTGCCCTCGACAATGTCAAGCTACCTTAATTCGATATTTTCTATGTATATGTTACTAAAAAGAAGTTTTTCCATGTACGGCAACTTTTGCAGAAGTCGTTTTGTTATAGAAAAGGAAGTACTTAATTAGTTAATTAAATTATGCAATCTAATATGATCATAGCGGTTGCCCATATTTTCTGATTGCCTCCAATTAACTTCACTATGTTCTCTCAAAATTACTTGAACGATACATTAAAGTTAGGAATTAACTATTGGGAACGAATTAATTACATTAGAAGATTTTTTTTTGGGGGTGAGAAATGAATATTTTTGGCCTCGTCTTTGATTATACTCGTAGAAGAGTATATATATATGTTTAGGTTCTACTACATATGTACGTCAAAATCAACCTTCAACCTTAGAAGAAACGTTGTATTTAATTTACAACATGGCTCTTGGAATAGTTCCTACTTGTTTAGCCTTTCAATGTGTTTTCTCAATTGCAGAATGAGTCATTTGACTTTATATATTGTAATTATGGAAATAGTATGATCAAAATTACTACGTGATATTTGAAAATTCTATTTTGAACTTCTCAAATCTCCTAAGAGGCATACAATATAAAAATATAACCAAAAACATACATCTAAATCTTTTCGACATGATTTTTCCTAACAAGTATGTAACTATTCACTTTAAATTAAGGTATTTTTTTTAATTTTTTCTCTTCATTTTATACAACTTCCTAAAATATTCTTTCTAATAATATTTTTCCTATATAAATAGGTCATTAATTGATCTATTCTCTCTTATCTGAGCATAGGGAAGTTCAAATTACCATAAGGAATCTTATGGGGAAATTTAAAAGAGTTCCTCTTCCATTCTTATTCTATCTTGCGTGGTTTTTGTTAAGTGCGATTTCTGTTGAATCAATGCCGATGAAGAGGTCTACATACATTATTCATGTGCATAAGTCCCATATGCCCAAAGTTTTACTAATTATCAAAATTGGTATTAACATCAACAATTGATTCTCTGAAATTTTTAAGCCCCCAGCAATCCCAACCATCTCTTTTATACATCTATGACACTGTTTTTCATGGTTTCAGTGCTGTTTTAACTTTGGATGAAGTTGAGGCTTTAAAGAAGACCCCAGGTTTTATCTTTGCTTCTAGAGACAAGACTCTCACGCTGCAAACCACTCATACTGCTAAATTTCTTTCCCTTGGTGCGTCTGTTGGCCTATGGAATGCTTCGACGGCAAGGATATTATCATCGGTGTCATAGATAGCGGTGTCTGGCCTGAAAGTCCAGCTTCAACGACAAAGGTATGTCCACCAAACTTCCAGCTAAGTGGAAAGGATCATGTGAAGGAGGACACGATTTCAACTCCTCTATGTGTAATTCCAAGATTATAGGAGCTAGTTTTTTTAATGAAGCTCTAAAAGAAGAGACAAATCACAGACGTGGACTTCTTATCATTGACACTGCTAGGGATGACACAGGGCATGGGACCCAAGTTGCTGCTATAGCTGCTGGTAATTTTGTTGATGATGTTTCTTACTATGGTTATGCTAAAGGAACAGTGGCTGGTATTGCACCACATGCAAGGTTGGCAATTTATAAAGTATCATGGAATGATACAGCTCATGAAGCTGATATCATCAATGGTATAGAGAAAGCCATAAACGATGGAGTGGATGTGATAAGCATTTCCTTAAGCTTGAGCTTGAATGGCATTCCAATTTATGAGAATGCCAAGCAATTGCATCATTTTCAGCTATGGAGAAAGGCATATTGGTTGTCGCTTCAGCAGGAAATCACGGACCGGCACATGCAACTGTACGTAATGGGTTCCCATGGGTCTTAACTGTTACGGCAAGCACAATTGATCGATGGTTTTCTGGAACTATTATTTTAGGAAATGGTTTAAGCATTGTCGGATGGTCTCTGTTCCCAGGTGAATTCCAATTACAAGACTTACGGTTAGTGTATACCACAACACTATCATCTTGCACTTCACTTGAACAACACGAGGTTCCTGACGGGATTATCTTATGCAATCTTGGTCGTCTCAATGATCAAATTGATTCTATAGTTAAATCAAATATGCTGGGAGCGATACTTGTTTTCGATGATCTGATCAAATTGTCAGAGACAATAAAATTTCCTTGTCCCTGTGTTTTGATTAGATCGAAAGAGGCTGAAATCGTGATGGAATATGTCAAGAGTACTACTTTCCCGACTGTCAGGTTGAACTTCAAGCAAACCTTTTTGGAGATAAAGCCTGCGCTGGCAGTGCCTTTTTACACTTCAAGGGGTCCATCATTAAGTTTCCCAAGTATCCTGAAACCAGATGTAATGGCACCCGGGTCATTAGTTTTGACTGCTTCAATTCCAAGCAAGCCGGCCTCCAGAATAGGATTGCATAGAGATTTATACAGCGACTACGTCATAAGCTCTGGGACATCTAATGCTTCCCCTCATGTTGCTGGTGTGGCGGCACTTCTAAAAGCGACACATCCGAAATGGAGTCCAACAGCCATTTTGTCTGCTATTGTTACTACAGCAAATACTTTCGATAACACCGGCAATCCAATCCAAGACACTGCTAAAATGGGTCAATTTGCTTCACCTTTCGCCATGGGAGCGGGTCAAGTAAACCCTAATCAAGCACTAGAGCCGGGATTGATTTACGATGCAACGCCCCAGGACTATGTGAATCTATTATGCCATTCACGATATAGTGTGCAGCAGCTATTGATGATAACTAAGCGCACGATTTCTTGCCCCGAGCAGCCATCTCCTCATTTTAATTATCCATCATTCATTACCTTTTATACTAACAACACAACATTGCTTGAATGTAGATTTCGGAGGATTGTGACCAATGTTGGAGAAAGTAGAACAACTTACGAAGCTTTCGTAGTTGCACCAAAGGGTTCTACGGTTGTAATCTCACCGAAGAAATTGGTATTCCAGAAGAAGTATGAACAGCACTCTTATAATCTCACTGTAAGATACAAAGGAAGCAGTAATTGGGAAGCTTTTTTTGGTGCACTGGTTTGGATTGATGAAAACAGAAAGTACAAAGTTAGGAGTCCTATTGTGATCTCACCTACACGCTTTTAGCTTGGAGCATAAATGGTGTCATGATCGATCGATGAATCATTGACTAGTACAACTTTTTAAGTCAATGTTATTCTAGATATTTCTATGTTGTAACTATAGGGTACCCATGTGTGTAACTCGGCTATTACGCTCCCTCCATATATAATAAATTGCAGCAGTAAACATAATTCTTAGTACTCGTGCCCTCAAAGTTTTACCTTTCCATTTCCTCAGCCACACCACAACATCCTTCCATTTAGTCAAGTGTCTACAGACCACACATTTATCTAGAAGCAACAACCAAACACGATGGGAAAACTGACAGTCAAAGAACAAATGCTCCACATCTTCAAGCGGGTGACCACAAAAAATACAAGTTGTATCATCCCCCATCCCTCTTGCCCTCAATAAAACCTTAGTGTTCAATCTTTCCTTAATAACCAACCAGGAAATAAAGGAAAACCGCGGAACGGAACTAGCTCCCCAGAGGATGTGGAACCAAGGAACTTTAGGAGGGGATAAGGTAATCGAGTGCACTGCGGAGCTGACTGAAAAAATACCAGTTGGGCTAGGGTCCCAAACAATAATGTCCTCCCTATTCGGCCATGGTTGGAGTAGAGCTGATGTTTGTCGAGCCACTTCTGTCCAGAATGCTCCAGCTGGCCAATTCCATGATATTTGTTCAGCAGTTGTGGATAGGGTTAACACTCTTAAGAACATGAAGGCCACATGGGCAAATGTCCAGCTTGCTAGGAGATGGTATTTCTCTGAGAATATTTTTGTGATCTGACATTCTATTAACCCTCATGTGAGGGTATAGGTTGTTTTTTTTTATTTCCTGTTGTTATCTGGGCTTGGCCCGCTTTTGTATAGTTCTTGGGGATCAATATACTTACCAGTTACCCAAAAAAAAACTTAGGTCCAAACTTTGTACTTCTTTTTTAGTAATATATATAGATGTTTGCTTATCCAAAAAATGTGAATATTACATGAGATGGCTAAGTTCACAGAAAATTTTCTATGCACCGACTATATATATATATATATATATATATATAATATGTATTAATGTTGATAAAAGATTCAGACCAAAATGATGGGTCCAAAACGGTTATAAGGGTCGACGTATTATATTTATTTTTGAAATTCAAGATACAGAACCGACTCGATCTCCTTCATTGAATGAGCTATCACATTAATTTGTATAAGTCTAGATTCGCTTTTCCAAATTCAAAAGACTTGAACACTCTATGACTCTCCTTCATTAAATGAGATGACACATTTTTGGTCATCGGATTTGTAAAAGTAAATCTTGGCTTCTTTTATAATGACTTTGGATCTAATTTCTGGTTTTAATCTTTTCCGAATCCTGTCCGTTAATATTGATAAAATGGAAATTAAAGCTCGAATAGGGTTTATTATATATATATATAGTGGATTAAGTTTATATATAGAGGCTACAACAGTGTAAGATCAGAAAGTTTGTGGAGAGAGATAGAGAGTTATAATAAGTAGTTTTGAGTATCCCAAATCGCTTACACTTGTTATACATATTGCCGGTATGAATATTAAACAATAGGGAAAATTCTAAAACGAAAATTAATATATATTTATTCGTGAAACATCTAATGAATACATTTATATTGAATACCAAGGCATATTTCAATGCTTCAGCCTGACCTTATTGAATTTTTTTGTAACAAAAGAGTGCTCCGATCTCTGAAATGGTGCATAGGAGCCCGTTATTCATAAAGAGCATGTGATCACTTGATTATCTTTTGCAAACCACCCCAGGACCTTCCATCCCACTGGAGCAATTCAGGTTACCATATTCCAAATTCTCCATAGAGTTCCCTTCTGTAAACTGGCCAGTAAATCTGGCTACAGCACAATCCGTGGCAAAGAGAGTGGAGGAGGAGAATTCTTTTTGGCCACCCAGAACCGGCATAGCCACCCCCATCTTCGCCCTGCTCACAAAGCCGCTTGCATAAGTCTGACCCAAAACACCATTCACTTCGCCACTCAATGTGTAAAACTTGAAGCCCAAGTCAAGGTGTGCGAAGCAATCCTCTTTTGTGATCCCGTATTTATGAATTCGTGAATCTTTCTCTGTTATGGGTACTACCGTCGCTTTGATCTTGAATTTCCCTTCAACCTCAACTTCTATCGTGTTTGTGTCACGGATCCTTGTGATTGTGACAACTGGAGTGGTATTGGATTGCCATTTAGTGCCTTGTCCATCCAATAGGTATATCGTCTCACCATTGAAGGCGAGGGAAAGGCGATCTATAGAGTCATCCCAAACTGATGTCTTCCTAGCAGCAATGTAGAGCTTGTGGGTGTCAAAGAGGATTCCAAGAGACTGGACCCAAGTGAAATCCCTCTTCGAGTTTTCATTTCTTCTCCCAATGAAGCGGCCATTGATGTGGAGGTTCGAATCAGTGACTAGGCAAAAGTCATGGTCTTTCTGGCCGTGGAAATAGAATGTGATTCCATCTCCACCGACAAATCGGGGATCTTGACACACGGCGCCAGGTTTGTTGCAGTCTGCACAAGTTCAAATGTGGAGTTACAACTGTTAATGAAATTCCCATATTAACAAAGCGGAAACAAATAGAGAGTTCAGAGAAGGTATACACATTTTCGAGTAGCAGGTCCAATTCTTATAATGAATAAATTTTCTTTCCCTTAACTAATTGTAAGAGTGGATCGATCATTTATTGAATTCTCCAAAAAGGCTTAGATCGAAAATTATTCAAATATAGTTACCCCTTTAGATTCTTGAAGAACAAGATCAGTGAATTGGAAGGAGAAACTTACCGCAAACTGGACTACAGGTGACGCAGTCAACCTGACATTGATCAGGGCAACCACTAGGACAACTGTGCTCCAGACCATAGCAGAACGGATAATTCTTATTTGGGCATTTAACTTTCTTTGGTGACAACTCTGAAGCGGAAGGTGGAGGAGGACTAAACAAAAAAGGTGGCGGGGACGTTGTCGAAGCAGGAGGAGGTGAGGGAGAAGGAGTGGGGACAGTCGGAGGAGGTGGAGGGGAAGGTGAAGGAGAAATCTGAGCTGGCGGAGGAGGAGGTGTAGGCTTCGGTCGTGGATGAGGTGAACGCTTGGGTGGAGGAGGTGGTGGGGAAGGTGATGGTGGTGGTGGTGCTGGGGCTGTACAAACGGGTTCGCAGGTGGCACAATCCACTATACAATCACGAGGGCAGATTGTAGAGCAATATCGGTCCTTATGATAACAGTCAGGGTAGGCTTTGTCCTTGCATTTCACTTTCTTCTGCTTGTGATGTTCATGTGCTCCCTCTGCCACCATAGCCGTGAAAAGGAGGAGCAAAAACACGCTCAAGCTCGCGATAGCTTGAACCGCCATATTTGATGCTAAAATATCAATGCTTATTGACTTAATGGAAGAACTATGAGGATGGGTCGGTCTTCCTTACTGCAAATGCCTCCTTTTATAGAGATTAATTTGGAGATCTAGGAGTGATCGTAGGTTTCTGTACTGTCAAAACTTAGCATCATGGGCTTCATGCTTCTCTTCTACGTGTCGTGCTATTACCTTCGACTACAGACGTTAATGCTTCTCCCAAATGAACCTCCCTCGTGAACGCATGCCGAAAACTTCTCAAGTCAACTCAGGACCTTGATTAATTTGGCACGTAAGAATAGCGATCCAAAACATATGTACAATCCCCAACTTCAGCCTTAAAAATTGGTAGGTAAATTAAGCTTACAATATGTCTGAAAACCGACTGAAAATAGCAATTTAAGTTTTATTAAGGAAACATAAATTATACTTTAAAGAAATCCCAGTAGTCTTGAGTTGCGATCTATCAATGTTATTCTTAATTGGTTTCATTTTTTCCCCGAGAAATTAGTTTAGTAATTCACCACAAAAAATTGACAAGTTAAGTGCACTTCAATTAATGTTCTTTGTAATATGTACGCATATAAAAATACAAGTTCCTTTCTATTGTTTCAACTTAATTTAAATCTAGAAATTCACAATATTAGTGGTCATTCTTAAAAAGATTAAGTGCACATTTTCATGGGTTAACTGTTACAGTAATGACACTTTGTACCCAAAATTATCAATTTCGCTAGATTTAACCCCCTTAACTAAAAATCTTGTCGACAATTGGGACATAATTTCATATTTTTAGTAGAGAAATGATGATTTTATACCCACATTTTTTGGACCGTGATATTTTTGTAGGGTTGAAATATGTAGCTATTAGTAAACAAAGATATTAGATTTTGTTAAAATTAAAGATGACAGAGTGAAAAGTGCAGAAGATTAATAGATAGGAGATAAAATATAATGAAATTAATAGTTCGAGGTGCAAAACTTATGAATGTTTGAAATCAATAGTTTGTGAATGTAAATTAACAAAAATATTATTTACGATGTAAACTGTCAAGAATCATAATTAAAGTGTCTTTCCCAAATTACCAAAGTCACTAATTCTCATGAATGTGTATGACAAATACCTTCATACTAATATTAATAATCAATTGAAACTTGCTTGAGAATTCTGATCCAGAAAATATTAATTATGCGCAATTTGATCCTCAATGCAAAATTTCCTATTGGGAATGCTGGGGGAGTCTTCATCGAAGCAAAATGCCAATTAACAAGTTAGGAAAATTAATGCTTTGATTTTCAGTACTGTTGTTCAAGACATCGAAGAAAGATTCATTAATGTAGCTTGACCTTTAAAAGAGGAGTTTAATTAGTAATCGCACTTGTAATTGGCTTGTTTTGGCCATTACTTCGACGGGGATGTGAAAGCCCGTAGCAATTAAGTCACCAACAGCGCTACAAAGAACTTCGGGATATTTTAGTTATCCTTGGATTTGGATGAGTTATCCAAAAGAGTATCGCTTAACAGTAAAAAGAGTAAGGTTTCTTATCACAACCTTTTTTGGTAGTAGAAGTATTTACAGGTTTCTAGGAAAAATATGTTGAAGGCTACAAACTTAACTTAAAAGTGGAGAGCAAATTGAAGAAATGAACTTAAATCTTTGTGTATTGACCCCAAGAATTGTTTGAGATTCTGAGGTTAAAGAAATTATGCTATCTACTAATTATAGTGGACAAATTGGCATATTACCCAACCACGCGTCTATTGCTATAGCTGTAGATATAGGTATTTTGAGAATATGCCTTAATGATCAATGGATAACGATGGCTCTGATGGGCGGTTTCGCTAGAATAGGCAACAATAGGATCACTATTTTAGTAAATGGTGTTGAGAAGGGTAGTGACATTGATTCACAAAAAGCTCAGCAAATTACTCTTCCAAAAAGAGAGAAGGAGAAAGGATCTTCTTCAGTAGATTCGTCTTGTTCCTTTTGCTCCCCTTTGAGGTTGTTTGTATTTCTATATTTATTTCTTCCTCACTTTTCCTACTTTCTTCCGTTTCTTTCAATTTCTTAGTAACATGATTCCGGTCAAATAATATCTCAATTCTGATCAAGGTACCTATTAGATCTAATAAGTAAATTAAATATAATAAAATTAATTAATTAATTGCTCTAATACAAAAATAAAGGGTCTTGGTTTTTGGGACGGCCTGAACGTGCGATCTAACAGCAAGCGCCAGGGGCGCCGTCCCTGCTTTCTCCTTAAGAGCCAAGTTCGGATACTACAACTCATCAGGCCAGTCAGGCCATAGTCGTGCTCGTGTATTGAAGTCGAAATATTGTAAAAACCGACGGCCCCTGTGAGCCTAAATCACTTGCCATCCAGTTGGAGTACGAGAGCGCTGCACTCAAGATGGTACCATTTTAGTAGGAAGTCGGTCAAAAATTGCAAGAATCGGAGCATCGTGAGCTCTAAAATATTGGCCTAAACGTACAGGACGTCGGTAGCTAGGAAACATCACTTGTGGGTGGAATGTGGTGCCTTAAAACTTCAACAAACCTTGTAAAGCCCAAGCTCAAACTCTAAAAGGAAAGATTTTTTCACGCAAATCATTTATCTAGACCCTAATATTTTGAAACTAATTTGTACAACTTCAACAAAATATTAATACATAATAAAAACCCCACAAATATCAATCTGAGCCCTAAAATATATATTAGCCTATCCGATATTTTTCAATATCGATGAAGATCTCCCAAAAGAATTACAATAATGACTTCCAAAAATTAATCTCCAAAATTACTTTTGTAAAACACGCATTAGAAACACAAGTATATCTGAAGCTCCTCGAACATCTCTAATTTTGTCAACTTTGAAAAATATGAGAATAAGTGGTGAGCTACGTCTGGGTCAAAAATGAGGTTGGGAAAAAGACAATTTTCTCACAATAAGCGAAATCTAAAATAAAACACCGTGAGTCATACTAAAACCAAAATAAAAATTTGTAACAAAAATATCTCAGGTCATGCAATATAGAGAAATCACCAATTGTCACACAGATCTCTAGGCCACAAAGACCTCCAAATATCATTAGAGATATCAAATTGACCTCACAGACCACCAGGATGATTTAGCCACATAGACATATATCACCAGTGTAAGGACAATTTTCACAGTATGCTCACCAAAACAAGTTATAAATATTTCATTTGAATTTTACGAAATCTCGACAATCTCAGTTTACCAAAAATTTGTTAAGTTCCCCAAATAATACATCAAAATCATATAAAATATGGTACATGTTTAAAAATTTTCATTGAAGAACCACTTACCTCAAACGCTTAACCAATCCTTAAAACTTCTCCAATAATTGCTGAACAATCTCTCGGAACCTAGCAATATCACTTCAATCCAAATTTTGGTCTCCAATATACATTCTATGCGACCATTTATTAATCTCGATCTCTTCAACTTTTAAAATTTAAACATATCTCAATCCATCACTTTTAAATTCACATACAAGATCCTTATCCACATCTTTCTATTTCAAACATAAGTGTAATCTTTATCCATATCTTAACCTTTAAGTTTAAACATCAAATCTCTATCCAAACTTTTAAATTCAAATATAGATTACATCTCTATCTCAACACTTTAAGTTTGAAAATACATTCAACCTATATCAAAAAATTAAACATTAAGTCCTATCTCTTCATTTAAAATTTAAATTACTAACTAACACCTTTTTCAGAATGAGATATTACAAACCTCACGATTTTTTTTTTAATCAAAACTGCATTTTATTCCAATAACCCAAATCAAAAACAAACATCAAGGAGGTTCAATACCAGCATACAACCAAGGTAAATCAATAAAATGCTCACAGTTAAGGGGAATACCACCTAGACTAATCTCAGTAGCGGCCCAACGAGCAAGGGAGTGCGCAGCCTCATTCGCACCTCTTCTGACATGAATAGCTTTCCAACTATCCATTTTGCTACCAATCTCAACAGTTGCCTGGACATCAGTGTGAATCTTCCAGTCCACACATTGAGGAAAACGTTGAATTGACTCAATCACAATCTTTGAGTCCCCCTCCAGTATCACATCACGGTGTCCCTCATGCCATGCAAATTCCATGCCCATTTTAGCTGCCATAGCCTCACCCTCCAATGGTGGAACAACAGCTATTTTTCCGAAATGTGAACCAGCCACCTTCCCCGTATGGTCTCGCAATACAGCAGCAGTAACAGCAAAATTACTTCGAATAGCAACATCGACGTTAAGCTTTAAAATGCCCTTCGGTGGAGGTTTCCAGACAGTTGGACTCTCCAACTGGACTTTTTGTTTCCAGGTGACCCAATGCTCCATGCCAATTTTTCGAACCTTCGCCGTCAAGACATTAATATCGCAGCACCTGCCTTCATGAACTACCCGATTCCGCTCTGCCCACAATAAATCAATAGCCGTGATAGCAAACAACTGGAACCTGTGTTGATCCACCAGTGGGATTCCAAGTTGCCTATGAGGATGACAAATATTCTTAACCCAGTCAAGCAAAGACGTCATACTGTGCTGGATAATATTAATCTGCCATGGTGATTCACTCCATATTGCACAACTAAAGGGACACTGTAACAACAAATGATGGAGGGACTCTGGGGTATCTCCACACAGTGAACATGAGTTATTCATCTCAGACTCAGAACCAGTTCCAATCCGTGCAGCAACTCGGCTTTTAGTAGGTAGTAAATCCCAAACCACTTTCCATAGCAATAATTTATACCGAGCATGAACATCTAACCGCCACAAATCCCTCCATTCCACCGGAGACAGCAGAGAATTTCCAGTCACACGCTGCCCAGCTATCCTTCTATGAATGGACTTCACGGAAAACATTCCAGTAGGTTCCAGCGCCCAGAAAAACTTATCTGGAACCCCTTCCCCTTGCACATGAATTTTCAAGATTTCCTCAGTAGATTCTTGGGTAAACAGCCGCCCAATCTCCTCCCTATTCCACGAACATCCATCTGCTAGAAGGAGTTCGTTGACTTTCATAGTACAGAGACATTCCTCCCCTTCATTTCGTAGTTTTGGCATATACCCGGAGATATTAGGCACCCACGGGTCACACCGCACACAAATATCCTGTCCCCCACCCACCTGATAGCACAACCCAGCCTTGAGAACATCACGTGTTTGAACCATGCTGCGCCATATCCATGATGAGGACCTGCGAGCCCCCACCTCCCAAAAGTCTCGCCCGTGCAGATACTTACCACTGACCACCCTCACCCACAAACAATCTCTATCAGTCATGAGTTTCCAAGATAGTTTAGCCAGCATAGCTTGATTGACTTCACACAGCCGACGAATACCCAAACCACCTACTGCCTTAGGTTGGCATATAGACGACCATGACTTCAACGCTAAATGTCTTGATTTCTCCTCCGAATATCCCCACCAGAAATTCTTTAAGGCTTTATCCAAATCCTTACACCAAATCTGCGGCATTAAATAAAAATTCATAATATAAGTTGGAATTGTGCTTACAAACCTCACGATTGCTTGTGGTCACCAAACCATTATCAAAGCTTAATGCATTTTTTTCCTACGCAAATGTAACTTGTATATTAATATCAAAGAAAAAAGTACACGGCGGATACAATTCACGAAAACTTCAGAGCCAATGAAAAGGCTTCAACCTTCGGTGGTCCCTACAAATCTTGAATAACCAAGACCTTTGTTTGTGCCGATAAGATGAACGTTGCAGAAGGCCTTATTTCTTGTTGTGGCACGCAACACCACGGCACCACCAAATAACACTTTGTTTAGCTCCCAAAGAAAAAGAAAACATCAATTGGAGTACCAAGATTTTTTCTCCTAAAGCCAAAAATTTCATCTTATGAATTCACCAAATAACGACCAGTACTATTCTTTCCATGGAGAAAATAGAGCATTTGGTCTCTGATAAAAAAGCAAAAAACTTGAATACAAGTTGGGGATCAAATCTAATGTCAAATGAGTTTGGACCTATTTACACCCAAAAAGAAGTGAGCTACGTCTGGGCTAAACTTGGAGATGTAAATCTTCTTTTGTTTCTTGACGGTGACGTAAGTCTAAGCACATGAACTTATTTTAGTAAGTCGGAACAAGTTGATAGGATTCCCTTTTTTCGCCCCCATGGCCCCCAAGGGGGAGGGAACATGAGAATTTAAAAAAAGGAAAGAGAGAGATGGGGTTTCTCTCACTTTTGGCATGGTACTGGGCCCCGGCGGGAGGCCCACATGATGGGCTATTAGCTTAGTGGTAGAACGCGGCTCCAATAATTGCATCGTTGTGCCTGGGCTGTGCGGGCTCTCAGGCACGTGAATAGTTCAATATGCTCATCAACGCCTGATCCTAAGATGTGGATCATCCAAGGCACACTAGCATGACATACTTCTCCTATTCGAACCAGGGTTTTAAACCAAACTACTCCTTAAGAGGATAGATGGGGCGATTCAGGTGAGATCCAATGTAGATCTAACTTTCTATTCACTTATGAGATCTGGATAGTTCGGGGGAGACCACCACGACTCCAATATTCTCGAGAATACACACATTTCTTATCAGTATATGGACAGCTATCTCTCGAGAACTGGTTTAGGGTTTAGGTTCGGCCTTAATGGGATAAAATGAAGCACCTAATAACGTATCTTCACAGAAGAAAAAACTACGATATCGCCCCTTTCATTCTTGGGTGATAGAGGGATCGTACCATTTGAGCTTTTTTTTCATGCTTTTCCCGAAGGTCTGGAGAAAGCTGTAATCAATAGGATTTTTCTAATCCTTCCATTCAGAAAGGAAGAACTTGAAATTATTTTTCCTTTCTACAAGGACATGAAGATTGGATCTAGCCACAAGAAGAATGATTGGTTGATAAATAACTCACTTATTGGTCTTCGACCACCTTAGTCACTACAAACACCCCCGATCAGTGCAATGGGATATGTTTATTTATCTATCGCTTGACTTGAAATTAGAGCATGTTTGATTTGAAAAAAGGATCTTAGAGTGTCTAGGGTTGAGCTAGGAGGGTGGTCCTTTTAACGCCTTCTTTTTTCTTCTCATCAGATATATATATATTACCTACACTTTCTCAACAGATGTACAAACTCAGGTAAATAATCCAATTCCAATTAATGAAAGGGGCTAATTAAGGATCAACTTTTTTTGGGTTCTGGATGAGAGAGTCCGTGTATAATCCGTGTGGGATCATTACTTTTTTTATCCAAACAGACCATAAAAACCAAAACATGTTATGAATTTATAATTATTGAGAATTATGGATGACCATTATTGGTTACACTAAGTTACGTGTGAAATTGTGAATGTGGTGGTATTGTGTAATTGGTTATAATCTGATGTTTTTTTTATATCTAATGATTGCTTAGCCATATCTAGGTGCACAGACCGGCCAAGGGGGGGGGAATTCACCGTTAACTCAAGCTCCTTTGTCCTTCTTCTAACTAAGTCAATAAAATACATAAGAGAGACAATGAACTAAAATCTTACCACAGAAAAGAAAAGGGCGATAACGACAGAAGAGTGGGATCATTTAGCTGGCTGAAACAAGAGGGAAAGTAGTGTGAAATTTTGGGAACAAAGTGATTGACTTTGGAAGAGAAATCTGAAGGTAACAGAAAGAGCCATGTCACCCGGCCTGTCTATTTTCCTTCAGCTCTTTTTCTTTCCTTTTCTAACATACTCTTTGATTGATTAGGTGTGAATTTCACATACTTCTAAACTGTGTTCAACGCCAAGGTAAGGGTAGTTGCATGATCTGTACTGTAAGGGTGAATAGATGATGTGAACTTGGGGTTTAGTGTCTCTTGTTCGGTGATAGAGAGGGATATTGAAATATGCATCTTTGTGGTTGCATGTAATTGGGTAATGACACTTTTTGGTTGTTCACGACTCTTTGCACCTATACCATGCGTGAATGCCTTAAAGATGGCCACGGTTTGGCCATAAGGAGAAAGGAAAATGCATTGCATGTTTTCCTTTGTATTTACTTAAAAAAAATATTGATGTTTTTAAGTTGTTCTCTTTCTTTAATGATATGTTTCGGTACTGTAAGGACATGGTTTTAGTGAAAACAAAGAGCCCGTATATGTTAGATATCTTGTGTGTGTGCTGTAGAAGAAAAGAAAAATGACATGCAAGCCATTTTTCATCATCCCTGTGGTATCCGATTGAGTAGTGAACCTTTTTTATGGAAAATATGTTGATTTAGGCCCTGATAAAATTAGTGTAGGTCACTAAGAAAGGCCAGACTAAGCCCCAAAAATTTGAAGCAGAAAAGATGTGAAAAGGAGGTAAAAATGACCAAAAAGGGCATCAGGGGCAGTTTCGGGATTTCTGTAAAACCTTAGGGGTAAAAACATCCGAACGTAAAATCTGGGCCTATGGCAGTGTTAAAAATTGTTCAGAGGTCCTAGGATAAAAATTGGGCCCAAGATCAATTAAATTCGAGGCCCAAATCACAAGGCCTCATTAAGGGTCATAATAGGCCCATTAAGCATCTATTAATTAAAATGAAATAAAAATTGGGCACTCCATTATGTGGCTCAATAGACCCAGCATTGTAAATTGAAAATGATAATTTAAGTAAAACTTAATTTAATAATTAATAGTTAATTATTAATCAACACTACTCAATATTAACTAATTGACTAAGTAGTTTAGTACGTGTTAATTATTTGTCTTAATTGAAGGAAGGACATTAAATATTAACCTTGGTCTTAAGTTGAATTTCCTATTTAATGTTCTATTAAAATTCAAATGCATTTTGTGCTATGTCTTTCCATTAAAATATGAATGTGCGTATGTGCATCTTATAATCCATTTATGTTAATTGTGAATCTGTTTTGTTTATGATATGTCAATTGCAATTTTATATGTCATATGCATTCCATTGATCATCTTTCTGAATTTGTTATCGATGATGCATATAATATATGTTGAATCATCCTGTCATGGATTTTCAATGAAAGCATATGAAACATGATGCATCTTCATGTCATGAATCATGTCATGGGAATGGGGGAATCTAATAATGAAATGAATGAAACGAAAGAAATGAAACTCATTTCCAGAGGTGGTCTGATGAAAGGGCGTATCCGTAACATATGTCCATAATGTCATCACTAAGATGTATGGGTCAACATCCAGATATTCCTCACTCATAAATGTCAACATCTGAAATATCCCGAGTCCGCAACCATAGTACATACAAAACAAGTAAACAGGTAAAGAGGGTGAGTCCTACTAACTCAGTAAAGGGGGAAGGAAACATGTCATACACAATTATTTAAAAGTTGTTAATCATAAGCATGAAGTATTTATAACTATCCATGGGATAACAATGTATGCTGAATACAATGCCAGAATGATGTATTGATTTCTGTTCGTTTCACTTTTCTTTCTTACGTTCTTTCTTTCTCTCAAGGTCATCAGAGGTGCCCTTAGTCTCTCTGTTTAACCCCCAGAGTTTGGGTTGTGCGTCCCTCCTCTCCTCTGGGACTGTCCCGTGCCCAGTCACCAAACCCTATCAAGTGCATATTGTTTCACACCAGGGATACCACCCACTTCTTTCAGTGGTGGCTTGCACTATCCCACTGTGATCGGTACCGTCACCCTTTCATAGGACCACCTCTGGAAATGGGTTTCATTTCTTTCGTTTCATTCATTTCATTTTTAGATTCTCTCTCATTCCCATGACATGATTCATGACATGAAGATGCATCATATTTCATATGCTTTCATTGAAAATCCATGATAGGATGATACAACATATATCATATGCATCATCGCTAATAAATTCACAAAGATGATCGATATGGCTAAGCAATCATTAGATATAAAAAAATATCAGCTTATAACCAATTACACAATACCACCACATTCACAATTTCACACGTAACTTAGTGTAACCATTAAGTCAACCAACTAGCCAATGGCAAGGCTACAACCAGACGGCTAGATAAGATAAAAAAAATGCTCCTCATGCACATAACGTATTCACAAACACAAATGAACAGAAAAAAGACTATCTTAAAACATGGTACAAGATATATTAAAATAGTGATTTAACTTATTTATCAAATAAAACACATTCATACATAGAGCATAATAAATACGTGGATCAAAGGAGGGAGGGGTGTTACATTCTCCCCCTCTTAGGAACAATTCCGTCCTCGGAATTGCGTGAGTTTTAAAGTTACGAAGTTTTCAAAAGTGTTGAAAGCAAACAAAAGAAAATATACTTAAATACTATGTTAGCTTTTTCTCAGCCAAGTCCTTATTTGTTTCGGGGTTGGTCTTCTTCAATTCCTCTTCTATCTTAGATCCTTCCTCAGGGTCAGATTCTTCCTCATTTCCTTTTTCCAGCTTAGGTTTCTTCTTCATACCCGGATGCTGATAACATCCTTCAGGCATACTTCGAATTGCCCAAACCTGCTTAGGTTTGGGCTCCGGGTACTTCCTCTTCTTCACCGAAACCTCTTTCTTGATAATTTGGTTCTCCATCTGCTGAATAACATATACAAGTACTAAAGTTCAACAATTTGCATTTCTTTCTAAATCAGCTATCACAAAAACCAATATAAATCAAGCAAGAAAAGAAGAACCTATATTAGCAAATAGATAAGGGTACTTCTCTCGCATTTCAGATTCTAACTCCCAAGATGCTTCTTCTACATTCTGGCTTCTCCAAAGCACTTTTACCTGTGGAATCTTTTTCGTACGCAATTCTTGCTCTTTTCGGTCCATGATTTTGCATTGGTTGCTCAATATATGACAAACTTTCATCTATCAGCATTGGTGCAATGTCCAGAATATGAGAGGGGTCTGCTACATATTTCCTTAACATTGACACTTGAAAGACATCATGCATCCCTTCCCGTTTTGGTGGTAGTGCTAACTGATATGCTACTGGCCCTACTTTGCTTAAAATCTCGTAAGGTTCTATAAAACGAAGGCTTAGCTTCCCTTTCTTTCCAAATCATCTAATCCCTTTCATAGGTAACACTTTAAGAAATACCTTATCGCCAACCTGAAACTCCAATTCACACCGTCTAACATCCGCGTAACTCTTTTGCCTACTCTGGGCAGCTTTGAGACGTTCCCTGATAATTCTAATTTTCTCACAGGTCTTCTGTACAATATCGGGACCTAGTAACTGTCGTTCCCTTATTTCATCCCAATAAAGTGGTGATCTGCATTTGTGTCCATACAAAGCCTTATACAGAGCCATTCCAATGCTAGCCTGATAAGCATTGTTGTAGGCAAATTCCACCAGTGACAAATAATAACTCCAATGGCCCTTGAAATCTAGCACACAAGCTCTAAGCATATCCTCAAGTATTTGAATCTTCCTCTCTGACTGTCCGTCAGTCTGAGGGTGGAAAGTTGTACTGAATTTCAATTGAGTACCCAATGCCTTTTGAAAACCTTCCCAAACTCGAGAAGTAAAACGAGTATCTCGGTCTGACACTTTGGAAGTAGGAATCCCTTGCAAGCGCACTATTTCTTGTATATACAACTCTGCCAACTTTTCTGCTGAATAAGTAACTTTGATTGGAAGAAAATGAGCCGACTTTGTTAATCGATCTACAATTACCCAAACAACATCTTGCCCTATTGGTGCTCTCGGTAATCCCGTCAACAAAACCATTGTTATGTCATCTCATTTCCAAACAGGTATCTCTAGAGGTTGTAATAGTCCAGCGAGCCTCTGATGTTTTGTTTTAACTTGCTGAAAAGTCAAACAACGACTCACATATTTAGCAACATCCTTCTTCATTCCGTTCCACCAGAATTTCTCTTTAAGATCCTGATACATCTTTGTGCTACCCGAGTGGACAGTAAACATCGACTTCTGGGCTTCTCCCAAAATGTTTTCCCGAATTTCCTTAATCTTAGGCACTACCAAGCGTCTCTGAAAATATAAAGTCTCATCCTCAGAAAGTCCAAACTTATCCTTCGTACCTGAATTCAACTCTACTACAATTTTCTTTACAAATATGTCTTGCCTCTGACTCTCCTTGATTTGCTCAATAAGAGTAGGTTGGATTACTAAGGTAGCCAACCTCGATGTTCCTCCTTGCAAGAATAATTCAATATCATTTCTCTCCAGATCGTCCTTTATTTCTTTCCTTACTACCCTCCGGCTCAAAGCATCACTAACAACATTAGCCTTTCATGCATGATAATTAATGGAACAATCCTAAACCTTAATCAATTCCAACCATCTTCTCTGCCTCATATTGAGCTCTTTCTGAGTGAAGAAATACTTCAGTTTTTTGTGATCCGTATATATTTCACACCTTGCTCCATACAGATAATGCCTCAAAATTTTCAGACCAAAAACCACCGCTGCCAATTCCAAGTCATGGGTAGGGTAGTTCTTCTCGTGACGTTTCAACTGCCTAGAGGCATAGGCAATAACTTTATCCTTTTGCATCAGGACGCAACCTAGTCCTTTCTGAGATGCATCACTATAATCACGAAATCTTCTCCTTCAGTGGGTAAAGCCAACATTGGAGCTGTCACCAATCTCTTCTTCAGCTCCTGAAAACTCCTTTCACAATTTTCATTCCATTCGTACTTTGCATCCTTCCTGGTCAATGCAGTCAATGAGCCAGCTAACTTGGAAATTCCTTCCACAAATCTCCTATAATAGCCTGCTAATCCCAAGACACTGAGAATCTCATGGACGTTAACCGGCCTTGGCCAGTTCATGACTGCCTCTATCTTGCCTGGGTCCACGGAAATACCTTGACGAGAAACAATATGCCCCAAAAATGACACTTGTTCCATCCAAAAATCACATTCGGATAACTTGGCATATAACTGCTCTTCTCGTAATTTTTGTAAGACTAAGCGTAAATGCTTCTCATGCTCTGATCGATTCTCTAAATAAATCAAAATATCATCAATGAACACCACCACAAAACGATCTAGGAACTCAATACTCGATTCATCAAGTCCATAAAGGCAGCTAGTGCATTTGTCAATCGAAACGACATTACTAAAAATTCGAAGTGACCATATCGCTTCTGAAATGCCGATTTTGGAATATCCCCCGCCTTAATCCTCAACTGGTGGTACCTGGACCATAAATCCATTTTCGAGAAAACTCCCGCTCCCTTTAATTGATCAAACAAATCATCTATACGCGATAACAGATACTTGTTCTTTACTGTCACTTGATTTAACTCTCTATAGTCTATACACATCCTAAGAGTCATGTCCTTCTTCTTTACAAATAACACCGGGGCTCCCCAAGGTGAGACACTAGCTCTAATAAAACCTTGCTCCAAAAGGTCCTGTAGTTGTGTCTTTAATTCTTTCAACCCAGCCGGCGCCATACGATACGGTGCTTTAGATATTGTGTTTGTTCCCGGTATTACCTCAATTTCAAACTGAACCTCCCTTTTCGTGGGAAAACCTGGTAACTCGTCGGGAAACACATCTGAAAAGTCTCTCGCAACTGGAATAAGGTCAATACCAGTTTCTTCCTGTTTCACCTCCACAACTGAGATTAAAAATCCATGGGCACCTCCTAGAAGATACTTCTGAGCCTGCAGGGCTGATACAACTCGAGACATTACTTTTTCTCGAGAATTCTTATATCAATACTCCTCTTGGCCAGGTATTATAAAAATATCCTCCTTTTTAAAAATAATCAACTGAAGCATGATATGTGGTCAACCAATCCATGCCGAGAATAATATCGAACTCTACCATATGCAAAAGGATTAAATCTACTGGCATAACCACTTCTCCTATTAGCATGGGAAAGGCCATAACTACCCGATCACATATCTATGATATCCCTACCGGAGTGGATACCTCCAATATTGGTTCTAAGGGTTCAACCTTTGCCCCACTCAACAAGCCACAATAATAAGACAAAAGAATGCGTAGCACCCGAATCAAATAAAACAGTTACTGTCCCATGGGACAGGATAAAGGTACTTGAAACCACGACATCATTTGCCTCCTCATCCTCCGCTGTCAAAGAGAATACTCAGGCTGGAGCAGTATTTCATTGTTGTTTTCCTTGACTTTGGGCTCCTTTACCATTCCTTACTGGTACTTGGGGCTGCGGCTGCATCCGAGGGGGTTCATTCTGTCTGGTAGGACATTCCTGAGCATAATGTCCCAGATGCCCACATTGGTAGCAAATCCCATTTACCCAACGACATTCTTGCCCAAGGTGGAATTTCTTACAATGGGGGCAAGGCGTTCCTTGATTACCTCTGAACGGCGCATTGGTTCCTTGGACCTTCTACTGACCACCACTACTATTAACAAATCTCTTGACCAGGGGCTGATCCCTAGAATTAGTTCCTTTCTGAAGTGGACGATTTTTCTGTCGGTCGTAAAACGCTGCGTTCCGCTGGATACTTCGCTCCACTATCGCAGCTTGCTCCACCAATTCAGCCCAGTTCCCAAAATTGTGACTACACACCTGATCAAAGATTCTCGGATGTAGTCCTTCCTCGAACCTTCGTCCTTTCTTCTCTTCGTCGGGAATCAAGTGAGGGGCGAAACGTGATAACTCCATGAATCGAGCCGCATACTCCTCTACAGACATCGATCCTTGTACCAAATGAGTAAATTCCCTCGTTTTATCATCCCGAGCCGATCTAGGAAAATATCGGTTTAGAAATTCCACCTTGAACCTCTCCCAAGTAACCGGTGCTCCCTGGAGCTCTTGTTCCAGTAACACGCTCCGGGATAGCCACCATCTCTTTTCTTCCCCAGACAGCTTATATGCAGCATACATCACCTTTGGTTCATCGGTGCAACCCAACACTTTAAACAACTTCCCGATATCCAAAATTCAATTCTCAGCAGATACCGGATCAGACTTGCCATTAAAACCAGCTGGATGTTGGCGGTTAAACTGGTGAAAGGAACATCCTTCGGTGCGTTCCTCCTGGCGCTGGGGGTTCTGGTTCATATGTTGCCCCATGAATCTTACCAAATTCCGAAGCATTTCTTTCGCATTGAATTCGGGGTTCGGTTGACCCTGATCCCAATCCGGGCTCCCATTTCCTCCATGCCGAGCCATTCCTTCCCTGAGAGACAACACTCATGTTATGATGACAACTTCAAGAACAAAATCAAGCCTAGGTCTTATTGAACCTTTAAACCATCCTTTGATACTAACTGTCACGCCCCGTGTCCGTACTTACCCCCTAGGCTCACCTATAGCGATGATATGCACACAAACGGGGATTACGACACAAATGAATCCTATGAGTTTGGTGTTGAAAAAGCTTAGCGGAATTTTTTTTAAAAAAAATTATTGGTAAAACAAATGCAATATATATATATTTGTTTAGAATATAGAAATTTTAGGTTGAATAATTAATAAAATATAAATAGTACATAACATACATAGCAATTTAATACCAAGGAAAAGAATGTACAATATAAACAGGAGATAGAGTTACAACTCACAAAATATCCTTCGAGAAGGAAACAAAAGTAAGAGTAAATAAGTACAACAAAAGTGGAAGCTGTCTACAGCTTTCCATATAACAATTACAAACCACAACAACTGAACAACAACTATGGAAACACAAAGAATGACGACTGAATCTCTAATCCACCCTAGACTCAGTGTCAGAAGTTAGATCTATGATTTCGTTTTCATCGATATTCTCTAGTGGCGATGTCGGTGAGAAAGGGACGTCATCAGCTAGTCTCGCAACTAAGGAATCTGGAATTGCTAGAGGTTCTTTAAGGTACCAATTGGCCTCACACTCAACAAAAACTTCATACGTATCCGTAACATATGTCCATAATGTCATCACTAAGATGTATGGGTCAACATCCAGATATTCCTCACACATAAATGTCAACATCTGAAATATCCCGAGTCCGCAACCATAGTACATACAAAACAATTAAACAGGTAAAGAGGGTGAGTCCTACTAACTCAGCAAAGAGGGAAGGGGACATGTTATACACAATTATTTAAAAGCTGTTAATCATAAGCATGAAGTATTTATAACTATCCACGGGATAACAATGTATGTTGAATGCAATGCCAGAATGATGTATTGATTTCTGTTCGTTTCACTTTTCTTTCTTACGTTCTTTCTTTCTTTCTCTCAAGGTCATCAAAAGTGCCCTTAGTCTCTCTGTTTAACCCCCAGAGTTTGGGTTGTACGTCCCTCCTCTCCTCTGAGACTGTCCCGTGCCCCGGCACCAGACCCTATCAAGTGCATATTGTTTCACACCGGGGATACCACCCACTCCTTTCAGTGGTGGCTTGCACTATCCCACTGTGATCGGTACCTTCACCTTTTCATAGGACCACCCACTCCTTTCAGTGAGTTTCATTTCTTTCGTTTCATTCATTTCATTATTAGAGTCTCACATTCCCATGACATGATTCATGACATGAAGATGCATCATGTTTCATATGCTTTCATTGAAAATCCATGACAGGATGATACAACATGTATCATATGCATCATCGATAATAAATTCACAAAGACGATCAATGGAATGCATATGACATATAAAACTGCAATTGACATATCATAAACAAAACAGAATCACAATTAAAATAAATGGATTATAAGATGCACATACAAACGTTCATATTTTAATGGAAAGACATAGCACAAAATGCATTTGAACTTTAATTATGATTAACACCTTTTAAATAATTGTGTATAACATGTCCCCTTCCCCTTTACTGAGTCAGTAGGACTCACCCTCTTTACCTGTTTAATTGTTTTGTATGTACTATGGTTGCGGACTCGGGATATTTCAGATGTTGACATTTATGAGTGAGGAATATCTGGATGTTGACCCATACATCTTAGTGATGACATTATGGACATTTTTTACGGATACGTTTTAAATTTTGTTGAGTGTGAGGCCAATTGGTACCTTAAAGAACCTTCAGTAATTTCAGATTCCTTGGTTGCGGGACTAGCTGATGACGTCCCTTTCTCACCGACATCGCCACTAGAGAATATCGGGGAAAACAAAATCATAGATCTAACTTTTGACACTGAGTCTAGGTGGATTAGAGATTCAGTCGTTATCCTTTGTGTTTCCATAGTTGTTGTTCAGTTGTTGTGGTTTGTAGTTGTTATATGGAAAGCTGTAGACAACTTCCACTTTTGTTGTACTTATTTACTCTTACTTTTGTTTCCTTCTCGAAGGATATTTTGTGAGTTGTAACTCTATCTCCTGTTTATATTGTACATTCTTTTCCTTGGTATTAAATCATTATGTATGTTATGTACTATTTATATTTTATTATTTATTCAACCTAAAATTTATATATTCTAAACAAATATATATATATATATATATATATATATATATATATATATATATATATATATATATTGCATTTGTTTTACCAATAAATGTTTTTTTTAAAAATTATGCTAAACTTTTTCAACGCCAAACTCAAAGGATTCATTTGTGCCGTAATCCCCGTTTGTGTGCATACCATCGCTATAAGTGAACCTAGGGGGTAAGTACGGACACGGGGCGTGACAGTTTATGATGGTGAATGTTTACAAAGATCATGGCATAATACACTAGAAAACGTGTGCAGAATGTCAACAACAAAATGGAATAGTTGAGAGAATGCACCAACACCTTTTAAACGTAGCTAGGGCTTTGAAATTCCAATCCAACATCCCTTTATCCTATTGGTCTGATTGTATTTTGACTGATGTTTATCTAATAAATAGGACATCCACTCCTTTGCTTAAGAACAAAACTCCTTTTGAATTTTTGTTTCAAACCAAACCTAAATATAATCACCTTAGAATTTTCGGATGTTTGGCTTATGTTACAACTCTCTCTCATGGTCGGTTGGAATTTGATCCAAAGGGGAGAAAATGTGTTCTTATAGGCTACCCTTTTAGTGCTAAATGATATTAATGGATCTGGTCAATGGCAGTATTTTCTTGTCCATAGACGTAGTTTTCCATGAGGGAATTTTTCCTTTTCATTCCTTGTCGCCAACTATCGTCTCTCATGCTAATGACAACATTTTTTTATCCTGTCTCTATACCTGATTGTTCATCTATGTCTGGGACCACACCTTCTTCTCCTGTACCTTCCAAACTTGTACATGTTCTCCTACACCAAATGTTACTTCACCTCCTTCCTCTCCTAACTACACCAAACTTGTACCTGTTCTCCTACACCAAATGACTCGTCCCTCAATTACAATCAATCCCGACAATATCAAAACCCTAAAAACATGCGAGAATCGGATGGGTCAAGTACGGCCTCTAAAAACATGCGAGAATCGGCTTGTTTAGTGGCATCTGTCTGATGCTGCTCTAGAGACAAGGGTGATTCAGCTTCAGCCTGACTATTAAAACCCTCACCCACGGTAGGTTGACACTTGCTCATGTTTAAATAACCTGCCAAAAAGCGTTCACACGGTTAGGAAACAACAATCGCATAGGGAAAATAGTGTTTGCATAGCCAAACAAAGTTTTCACATAGGAAAAGAAATGTTCTCAAAGTTAAAGCATTGTTCGCACACATAGCAAGGAAAAAATTTGCTTTAATGAAACGTCACCTTTTGACATCAAACACGTTCCGATAGAATGAATCCTATGTTCTCATCCCCGTTTGTGTGTATACCATCGATAGAAACAATCGTCCGGACAAGGTGAAAATGCTGACATTTTAAGCAAAGTGTCCCAACGCCTAAATAGAAGCTTCTAGACCAATTTCTAAAGAATATGATAGTGTTCTAAGTAACTTGAAGTTATTTGACGAGGTAAAAACAATGACGTTTTCACCAACGCGCCTAAACACCTTACTAAAGGCATCCGAATCAAATAGAAATGAAAAAAAAAATCAAATTACTATAAATTAGTGTTGGGACAACATGGAAAAGGCGTACGAACACAAACAAAACGACATCGTCTGGACACATTGGAGAGGATGACAGAGTGAACTCAGCCATGGTAGCCGACCTCCATTTCCCACACAATACAAAATACCCAACCAGCCAATGCAAAATTACACTCAAAACAATTCAACCGAATAACACAATCCATATTTACAACTTAATAAATAAAAAAGATAATGTAGTGCACGGAAAATGAGATTGGAATTTTTAACAAAAAAACTCAAAAAAATCAAGATTTTTACCCCAATAATAATAATAAAATGCAAGAAATTGTACCTGAACACGAAGAGACCCTTAAATAAGAGAGTTTGAGTACAAATTTGGAACGGAAAATGCGTGAGGGAGGAGGCCGATTGAGTGCGTTTGTTTGTGTAAACTGAAAATGCGAGCTCTGTTCACGTATTATGAATACATTTGTAGCGTCCAGACATTGGTTTAGTCCATCCGGGCGCCTTTAATGCCACATGGCCCAATGAAATTAGTTCGTAATAAATGCGAAGCGTCAAACGGTTTGTAACCATTTTAAAAATTTAATGCGTTCGGATGTTTACATAGCGTCCGGACGATATTCTCCTAACGTTGAGCAACATGGAAGCACACGTTTCGTTAAATAAATGTCATGTCCCGTCTGGACGATGTGCGGACTTGTCTGGACAGCTACAACTATTTTCAACTGTCATCCTCATTAAACATCTGTAAGCCATGAGATAGTTATGTAAATGTCTGGATGGATGGCACAACGTCTTGACGCTTTTCAAAACATTTTTAAATTGCAACTGCCATCCTCATTAAACAAGGGTAAGCCATGTGATAGTATGTAAACGTTCGGACGTGGTTTTATTGCGTTCAAATGATTTCGTTTGAAGTTAACCATCCGAACGCATTTTAATGTGTTCAGATGTATCTTAGTTATATTCAACATTAGTTAATTCATTAATTAATTAGTGATCCCAAGTTAATTGATTTAATTCATCCAATTTAATTTATTTAAATTATTTAATTCACCGAATGTAATTCACCACAAAATTTTAACTCAATTTATTTATTTTGTACCTCATTTTGGCTACTTAAATCATACGTATAGTTAAATATCTTTTTGTACTAAACTTCCGTTATAAATGAATGTACTAGTGGTTGGTTAACTTAGTACTCGTACTAATTACC
Organism: Myrica gale; assembly: GCA_963930655.1. Classification (NCBI taxonomy): domain Eukaryota; kingdom Viridiplantae; phylum Streptophyta; class Magnoliopsida; order Fagales; family Myricaceae; genus Myrica; species Myrica gale. The sequence goes on along the minus strand of OZ005602.1, from coordinate 5,124,530 downwards.
GTCTGTTTAAATTGTAATAAATTTAAACTAATGAAAAAACATAATTAATAGAAAATATCAAAAATAGAAATCTCAAATAAAAAAACTAATTGTTAGCCCAAGGTTGTTTTGTAAAAAAACTATTTTTTATTTTGATGATAACAAATATTATAAGTTTTGAAGACTTTTAGATTTTAAATTGTCAATCCACTTTTACAAAAGAAATATTTCAAAAGATCGTATTTTTCTATCTAAAAAAGGATTGCATACTCTCAAAGCACTGAAAATCTCCTCCAGCCAAGATTGTGTTGACACTAAAGATATATGTGTTAACACATTGCACTGTAAACGAGAAATCCATTATGATAGTGTCGACACATGTGAACCGAAGGTTTGACACATGAGAAGATTGTGTCGACACATGAAGAAGATAGTGTCGACACATGCCACAGGCATCTGCGAGCTGTTTCCAAACTTGAAAAAGGTGTGGACACATAAAAGCATGTGTATCGACACATGTTGCAGAATCCCTATTTTTTAAAGATAACATCAGAATGGATTTTAAGACATTGTGACATTTAAGGCACTTCGCTAACATTCCTAAAAGGCCCTTGGGGACCACCCAAAACTGAAGGTTTTAAATACAATCTTATGGAGAGAGAAAATGCACCTCTTGCATCATCATTAATCTTTACCTAGCTACCAAAAGAGAGAGAAAAGAGCAAATGAAGAAACTTGCATATATCCCTCGAAAGCTACTACTGCCACTTGCTATTATTGAATTTCAATCTCTGATATTTGTCTTCTTGCTTTTTATTGTGTCTTGTATTTGTACGTCAAGCTTTTAGAGCTATTGTTTATTACTTCTTTCATACAACCTTGAAAAATATTGAAGTGTGGGATACACTTGGCCTACCCGTAAGGATAGAAGAAATCTCATTGGTTGTGAGATTTGTTGTACGAGTTGAAGTGTGAGCTCGGAAAAATGATTGTAATTGTTACTTAGCACCCGGAAGCTAAGGTGTGACTATTATTGGATTATAATGGAGAAAGCCCAAGAAAAGCAATAACCTTTGGGGTACGTAGACAAGTTTTAGCCAAACCACTTAAAAATCTCGATGTTATCTCTTCCTCCTTACTCTCCTTTATTTATTGTCCTTATTTATTGTGCTTGGATTTATTGTTTGAAATGTTTTTCAGATCCGAGTTTTTATTGATTTTTTTTATTTTATTAAAACCCAATTCGCCCCTCCTCTTAGGTGTTATTTAGACTCATAGTTTAGGTTTGAACGGTGGTTTAGTGACGGACAAATCAATCGCTAAAACTACTCCTTTTTTGGGATGGCATGGTTTTGTCCAAAATAAGCAACTCTTTTTTTCTTTTTATTTTTTGGTGATGGTATTGTTCCATGCCAAAAAACCAAACTTATTTTTTCGGATGGACAATTCTGTCGAAAAAAAATATCCGTCCCAAAAAAAATTGGATGGTTTTAATTTCTGTCCCAAAAACCGAACTTAGCTCTATTTTTTTGGGACGGAATTTAAAATCCATCCCCAATGAGCACATTTTGGGATGAAATTTTTAGCGTCCAAAAAAAATTGTTCTAAAAAGATAAATTTGTTGTAGTGTATCTGCTTAATTACATGCAAGATAAAAACCACCACTACAAAAAGATGACCTATAGCAGCGGTCGTAAACCGCTGCTATAGGCTATAGCAGCGGTTTTTTAGCTCCGTCGGTATAGATCTATCGCGGCGGTTCGATGACCGCTGGTGAAGACCTCGGGTCTATAGCAGCGGTCACGTAGCGGCGGTTTCAACCGCCGCTATAAACCCGAGCGCAGTTGCGCTGAAGGACTAAGCCTCAGAAAAAATCTCATTTCAAACTCCAAAAAACAGATTATTTTGTCCATGTACTAAAGAACCAATAAAAAAATCATACACATAAATTGACTGGGAAAAGCATACTATGACCTGATGACTTCAACTCTACTACATTGGAAATTTGGGGAGAAAAGGATAAATGAACCAACAATAATAAGATCGTCCCTAAAAAACTAACTCAAGACTACGAATTATCAATTTAACCAAATATACAACCAATCAACGCAAAAGGTAGAGAAACAAAGACGATATTCTTGTTCACATAAACTGCACAAATTGAACTCATATGCAGACAAACCAATCCACAGCGAATGAGACTCAGCAAAATGTCATGTCTAAGCTGCACATATTTATACCCCAAAAACACGAGAAACATAAAGACGATAAACAAGATGCTGGTAAATCAAAGCACTTCGGATATAAACTCAAGGCAGAGAACAGAAGCAAAACCAAATGAATCCAAAACTTGGAATAATTTGCGGATAAGAAACTCGAACTTGGCATTGCATCAACACAAAAAATAGCAACAGATGCTTACCTCCACCACTCGTGATCCTCAGCAGCAAGTTGGAAGTATGTCAATGCCACAGTGATGAAAGTAGTAACTATCAGGAGAATTATAAAGACGATAAACAAGATGCTGTAAATAGTATAGATCTTGTGACCCCATACACTGGCAAAGATATAGTAAAGTTCAATGTATATAGCACTGAATGGCAGAAAGCCAGCCATAGCCATCTGTGGAACCGTTCCCCGGTACCATGGCAAAGGTGGAATCTCTCTGGGATATTTGGTGGTTCGGCAAGGAGCTTCGAATTCAGTCTTGCTATTCTTCCCAGCAATCCCACCCAATACCAGTAAAGGTGATGTTACTAGAGTCCACAAAAGAGGCATCCGGTCAACAATAGATTCCTAACCTGTCATGCCAGAAGATTGAATATCAGATTCGTGAAGCATGTACAGTTCGTGAAGCATGTATAGATCTTTGAAGAATGAATTTGCGAGCACATACCCAAATAATAGAATGCTTTAGAAATCCTGATTGACAGTAATTTACAAATCAAGTGCCAAAGATACAATGCTTCAAATTTGTAGACCCTGATTGACGCTTTATAGTTCATAGTAAATGACGCTTTAGAAATCCAATCCTAATCCCCTTTCATAACATACAATGCTTCAAATTTGTAGACCCTGATTGACAGTAATTTACAAATCAAGTGCCAAAGACTACAGATGAGACTAGTCAAGGAAAAAATCCACAGCCAAAGAGCAGTGACTAGCTGACTATGGAAGCAAGTGAAGTTGACACCTTCCAATTAGTGCTTATTTGGTCAACAGAGCAGTGTTAACTAGCTGAACCAGAAATCTTACCATGATGAGACAAAACAAATAATAGACCAAGCTCGGTTCCCACCAGGAACAAAAAAGAACCCACTGCATAACCAGTTGCAACATCTGAGTTGTAAACACAGTAAGTTTCATTCCTTTGGGGATCTTCTGCCATATGCCCCTGTATTGAAGAAGAAGAATTGTCTAAATGCTAAATCTTAGTTAAAGGTACAGCATGCATGTTATCCACAAGTGTGAAAAGATCACCACAAGAATCCCAGTATTGCCAAACAGAAAATATTTTATGCCTGCACATTGCTAAACTGCAATTGAAAACTTGTAAAATTGAGATCTAAACTTAGAAGTGCTTAAGAACAATAGGGAAAGATTCAATTTTTCACAGTACGTGGTGCATGTATTACGCCAGCATACTTCCCTTCTTAACTTACAAATACTCAGACTAGCATCTAAGTAATGTGGAAAGGACTAATCATCAAATAAAACTCATTTGTGTTCTTTTTTCTTGGTGAATATTATTCTTACTAAAAAGTCCACATATAGTACACACTGAACCAAACATACTAATTCATGAATCTCTAAAGTATTACAACAAATACATGAATCTCTAAAGTACTCTAAAAAATGGTGTCTTAACATATACAAGCTTGCAAGAGTTTCCCATGGTTGCAGTGCTCCTAGGCTAAGAATTCTTGTGAGTTTAATCTTGGCTTCAATCTTTCCATCCTATAAAGAATCAAATTGAAAAGATAATGAAAGATTAAAGAGAAAAAAGGGCAGTGCACTGTAAGAAACAAATAGCAAGAGATCGAATAAGAAACAAAATGAGCAATCTCTGGCACATTCCATAGGCAGAAACCAAAAGCAACAAAAGATTCTTTCATCATAGGGCACATAATTTTCAAAACAAACTAGAGATGAGAAACTCTGACACAGAGCAACATTATCGAAGGAAAAGAAGAATACCAAAATTCTTTATCCTCAGGACCAAAACACAAAAGCTAATTGCCTTCCTCAAGATGAGCTAAAGATGCCTAAAGAGCAAAATTAGCTATGCTACTGTTTTTTTATTGCACAACTGCAATTTGAATGGATGGTCTAAGAGATCTCCAACAAAGCTTAACCATTTATTAAGTCGTAGGTAAAGCATACTGCTCGAATGATGTCCCATGATAGCCATATCCATCAAAATACTGCAATTTCACAATCATAACAATTCATTATTACTAAAAAATTAGCCACAGAAAGCTGCAATTTCACAAATTAATTATAATTGTAGCAACAAATTATAAATCATAAATTCGTGCCCCAAGTCTTTCCTTGCCAGAGGCTTGGGAATTCATATTTGACCATGATAGGAGTAAAAAACACAATTCTTAATTGCAAATCAATCAGCCACGATATGCATGTCATCAAATGATGAAGAGGCTAAAGAACCTGACTCGGAAACATACCATTTTCAACTCTGTATAGATTGTCATATCAGATAATCGAACCTTCCAAAGCACCCTATCGAAACAGAGAAAACCCAACGTTCAAATATATCAAAACCTCCCAAATAGTCTCAATGCACAAATCACTAATAGCATACTTCATGATAAGCTTTCACTACTCAATCTCCACCATTCGGACCTTAACTGAAGCTAATAAAACTGTTAAACCTAGTACTTTTCTTTTGTATACTAATATTGATGTTTTAAACTTTACAAAAAGTAAGACGAGGAAGAAGGACAAGGGTTCAATGGTTAAAAACCTAACCAAGTCCTTCGAATGGGGACAGGAAAGGGCATTTATCTCTTCCAAGCACCAAACATACTAATTCACCTGTAAAAATGCAGAAGAAAAGAAGACAACAGAGAGAAGGACCGTCTTCAAGGTGAGAAGGGCAAAGCTCAGATTGCGCTGCTCGTGCCGAACCCTTATCTTCTACTCAGCTGCCAAGTCCTTCGAATGGGGACAGCTGGAGAGACAGAGAGGGGCCAAGAAAGAACCAAAGAGACGGGGGAAGGGAGCTATGGAGATGAAGAAGGGGGAAGGGACCTGGAACGGAGCTATGGAAATGAAGAAGGGGTGCGCGCGCGGGGAAGGGAATTTTAGGGCGTGCGCGCGCGGGGAAGGGAGTTTTTAAGAAAGGGAAGGGGGCGGGAGGAGTTTTTTTTTATTTGTAGTTTTTTTAATAATAATTTAATATTTTGCAGTTATATATTTTTATAAATTACATTTTGTATGATTTTTTATATTTAAATTCACAATTGTTCTTTTTATTTAGGTGAAGTAAAATTGTAAAGCTACATGAGCACTGACGTTTCAAATTAATGCCAGATATGAAATTAATTAAATAATAAGTATGACTAAATATTAAGTTAAAATTAAACCACAAGTCGGGCTAAAATAGCTAAAATAGCTAAAATCTCATCCCTAATAGTATTTTAGCAAAATTAAATAGACTGCCAAAATATGACCCAAATCGGGTTCAAAAATAATTCCTAAACGGTAAAGGAAAGAAAATCATAATTAAAAATAGGTTTTTGAGAGGGAAAACAGCGGATTTAGGGCTCGAAACGAGGCGCACCATAGCTCGGTGTAGCCAAAGTTATGACCAAAAAACCGACACGTGTGCAAAAAGTGCCCCAATTCTATATAACAGCTTCAATATTCATAACACTCTCTCTAATTTCATATTTTATTAAGTAGGTCTCTTAAAAAAATTTTAAAACATATGACAAAATAAAATTATGTATAAAAAGGAATAAATAGTCAATAAAACAATTTTTAACCTTAAATAACAATTTGTATTAAAACCGCTGCTACAAGTACGAGATTCAGCTGCGGTCAACGTGACCGCCGCTGTAGACCCTCTTTCTATAGCGGCGGTCACGCTGACCGCCGCTGTAGACACCCCTATAGCGGCGGGCACTGACCGCCGCTATAGCGACCGCCACTAAAAACCCTCCTTTTGGCGGCGGTTTGAAAAAACCGCAACTACAGACCGCCGCTATAGACGACCGCCGCTATAGACCTCTGTAGTTGCGGTTTTTTCAAAGGTCTATAGCGACAGACCCCGTTTAGCTATTTTTAGCCGCGGTCATTGACCGCGGCTACAGAAACCGGGGCTATAGGTTATTTTTAGCCGCTGTTTTCTGTAAACGCCGCTAAACCCACCTTGTAGCGGCGATTTTTCTGACCGCCGCTACAGTGACTGCCGCTATAGGCGGTTTTTTTTGTAGTGCACGTAGCTGTTAAACTTCATTTCTGATATATACAAAAGTAGCTCTATAGATTTACTAGTTTAAGACAATTTTACAAATTAAAAACGAAGAAGTTATGTACGATAAGTCTACCACAAAGCTGCTCGAGAATCTCAGGTTGTTCCCCATAAGTTAGCTTTACTAATTACAGTACCGTAAAAGCTATGTGTACTTTTCTTTTTCTTTTTTTTTAAAGATAAAATTTTCTCCCTCAACCTACCACTATATTTTCAAATATATCACAATAAACTTTAACTTGTTACAACTAGCTCATCGAACTATACTTTACGTTACGATTTCATCTTCAAACCCTCTAGAACCATTATATCGAATGGTTTCTAAACCATTTAGATGGTACGTGAACCTCTCCTTACGTAAGAAAATAAATTTACCCTCGTTTGAGCCCTATCTAGCGTTCTACAATACTTCTAACTATTCGTAGATTCAAAAAATAATATGTAGTTAATTGATTTTTCTTTATTTATAAAAAATACTAACTTTAAATCAATGTGGTTAAATTTGTCTATCAAGTAAAAAAAAGTCACGTGTTGTTCACGTAGTAGGAAAACCGTTAGACATAATGACTCTAGTAAGTTGAGGGATGGAATCACAACGATCGAGAAGCATAGCTTGGGATTGTGTTGTAACCGGTTAAAGTTTATAATTATGATATTTTAGAATCCGATTGTAGTTTGAGATTGAGAAATTTATAATTTACCAAAAATAAAATTCAGTTCATGGGGCCACAATCTACAAATAGTACTAGTGGCTGTCGGGCTTAACTGGGATAGGGCTGAGGAAGAATAGAGTTAAGAGGCCCTATCCATATGCTTCTCTCTTGTTGGTGTATTTCCTTTACATTTGGTAATTAGTTCCATATTTTTCACATGGCTATTACAATTGAAAATTTCAAGGACCATATTTCTCTCACCTAGAGCAACTTAATTAACAAGGAGAGCTAGAGGCATAAATGGTATCTTAAATATCAAACAGTTTTTGGCCTCTGTTTTTTCAAGTCAAATTCCCGCACCACATCCTAATTGGTTAATAGGAAACTGCATGCATGGCCAGATATATTCATAATTATGACGAGTTCCCATTTAATGTCATATATTAATTCACAAACTTCTAGAATTATTACATTATTCCAATGGCCAGATATATTTCAATATTCCGTTAAACTGACCTTATTTAATTTTAGAGTGTACCACGCAAGAGAGTGCAATTAAAGACCACCAAGACATATCGTTGATTATCTTTTACAAACTACTCCACGGCCGTCAATCCCACTTCCGCAACTCAGGTAATTACTATAGTCCAAATTCTCGGAAGAATGACCTTCTGCAAACTGACCAGTAAATCGAGCTACGGCACAATCCGTGGCAAAGAGATTTGACGAGGAGAACTCCTTTTGACCACCCAAAACCGGCATGGCCACTCCCATGTTCACCTTGCTCACATAGCTGCTCGCATAAGTCTGACCCAAAACACCATTCACTTCGCCACTCAATGTGTAAAACTTGAAGCCCAAATGAAGGTGTGCGAAGCAATCCTCTTGTGTGATCCCGTAGTTATGAATTCGTGAATCTTTCTCTGTTATGGGCACCACCGTTGCTTTGATCTCGAAATTGCCATGGACGTCAATTTGTACCGAGTTTGCGTCGCGAGTCCTTGTGATTGAGACATTTGGAGAAGTCATGGACTGCCACTTGGTTCCTTCTCTATCCAAAAGGTATACGGGTTCACCATCGAAGGCGAGGGAAAGACGGTCTACAGAGTCATCCCAAGTCGATGTCTTCCTAGCGCCAACGAAGAGCTTGTGGTTGTCAAAGAGGATCCCAAGAGACTGGACCCAAGTGAAGTCCCTCTTCATGTTTTCGTTCCGTTTCCCAATGAAATGAGCATTGATATGAAGGTTAGAGTCAGAGACTATGCAGAAATGTCGCTCTTTTTGGCCATGGAAGTAGAAGGCGATTCCATCCCCACCGACAAACCGGGGGTCTTGACACACGGCTCCTGGTCGGTTGCAATCTGCACAAATTCACATGTGAAGTTAGGGTTAAAGAAATCGGACCTATTAGAATGTACACAATATGTGAAAGGTGGGCCTAACTCAACTCCAAAAGACGCCTTGAGGAGTGAGGGATGCCACAACCTTATAAGGACCACATTGACTAATTTCTTTAGCAATGTGGGACTTCCAACACGCCCTCTCACGTGTGACAGGAGGACATCCAAGCCAACACGTGGAAACAGGTAACGGTGGGACCACAAACTAGGAGTCTTGCTCTGATACCATATTAGAATTTACACAATATGTGAAAGGTGGGCCTAACTCAACTCCAAAAGACGCCTTGAGGAGTGAGGGATGTCACAACCTTATAAGGACCACATTGACTAGTTTCTCTAGCAATGTGGGACTTCCAACATGACCCATTACATTAACACAGCCGTAACAAATAGAGAGTTGGTATACAACATTTTCGAGCGGTACCAATTTTTTCTGGGAGTGTAGGATAAGTTCTACATTATACTTTCCCTAACCAAATTGTAAGAGTGGATCGTTTATCCAATACTCCAAAAATGCTTTGAGATAGAATTATGTATAGTTACTCTTTTATATTGTTGAAGAAAAGAAGTGGAAGTAGAAGGAGAAACTTACCGCAAACTGGACTACAGGTGACGCAGTCAACCTGACATTGTTCAGGGCAACCGGCAGGACAACTGTGCTCAATACCGTAGCAGAACTGAAAGTTCTTGAGTGGGCATTTAACTTTCTTTGGTGCCGACTCTGAAGTTGGAGGAGGCGGAGGACTAAATGAAGAAGTGGGAGGGGACGTTATCGTGGCAGGAGGAGGTGGGGGAGAAGGAGAAATCTGAGGAGGCGGAGGGGGTGAAAGAGAAATCTGAGGAGGCGGAAGGGGAGGTGAAGGAGAAATCTGAGTAGGCGGAGGTGGAGGTGAAGGAGAAGTATGAGGAGGGGAATGAGGTGTCTTAGGATTTTGTGGAGGAGGAGGTGAACGCTTAGGTGGAGGAGGTGGTGGGGGATGCGACGTTGTCGATTCAGGAGGAGGTGGGGGAGAAGGAGTGGGAACAGTAGGAGGAGGTGGTGGGGAAGGCGATGGTGGTGGTGGTGGTACTGGGACTGTACAAACGGGTTGGCAGGTGGCACAATCCGGAATACAATCTCGAGGGCAGCTTGTAGGGCAATATAGGTCTACATGGTAACATTCAGGGTAGGTTTTGTCTTGGCATTTCACTTTCTTCTGCTTTGTTGGTACTCCCTCTGCCACCATTACCGTGAAGAGAATGAGCAAACACACGCTCATGCTCGCAATAGCTCGAGCCGCCATTTGATGCCGAAAGATCAATTCTTATTGAATTAATAGTGGAAGAACTATCAGGATCTGGGTTGGTCTTCCTGTACTGCAAATGCCTCCTCTTATAGAGATTAATTTGGAGATCTAGAAGTAATATATCGAAGCTAGCTTCGGAACCCTGAAAACTTAACATGGGCTAGCTAGCTTCATGCTTCTCTTCTACGTGTCGTGCTATTAACTTTGACTACAGTTTATGCTTCTCCCAAATGACCTCCCTCATGCACGCATGCCCAGAACCTCTCGAGTCAACTGATCAGGACCTTGATTAATTTAGGATGGATCGAAAAGTAGTGGTCCCAGACATATGTCCAATTATGATTGGTAAGTAAAGCTAACATGGCTGAAACTCAACTTAAAATAGCAATTAATTAAGTTGTATTAAGGAAACATAAATTATAGTTAAAAACTCCCAGTAGCATTCTTCAAGTGGATGGTTTATCTGCAGTTAAAGCCATTCCTTCCTGCACCCATGAAGGTAGGAATTTAACAACTGTAGTTGAGTTTCGATCTGTCAATGCTATTCTAAATTTCTTGGATTCCGCCCCCCCCCCCCCTATAAATTACTTTTATAATTCACAAAAAAAATTGACAAGCTAAGTGCACTTGTACGCACGCATAGAAAAATTATCTTCAATTAAATTACTTTACTAGTATTCGTTTTTAGGTTTACTCAGAAAAATTCGAGTTCCTCTTCAATATTCTTTCAACGTAATCTAATTAACCTTGAAATTGCCAACTTTAGTGGTCATTCTTAAAAGGATTAAGTATATATACTACTCTTCACCCGTCAACTATTAGTCCTTCAACTTCCGATCTTGTCATCAATTGGGACTTAAATTTGTATTTTTTGCATGACAAATAAAGATTTTATACCCACGTTGTTTTAGACAGTGAAATTTTTGTGGGGGTGAAGCAGCCATTACTAAACAAAGATATTAATTTCCGTTTAATTTAACAATGGAGAGTTCAAAGTGAGGAAGCTTGGTAGATGAGTGGTGAAATATAACCAAATTGATAGTTCGAGGTGCAAAGTATCATAACCTTAAGAGTTTATGAGTGAAAGACGTATGTTTTCCTTCATAAAATATATAAATACATATATACTTCAAAACCTCTACAAAACGAAAAATAAGAGGAATAAATACACTTTGCATCATTTTGTTATGAGGTAGTGACGCTTTGCACTCTGAACTATTATCTTTGTTATAATATGCCCACCAAATATTGATTTAGCGCGTGGAATGATAGTTTTATCACCAAATGTTGTTGGCTGTGACATTTTTATTAGGGTAAAATCATAATCTTAGAGACCAAAAGATCAATTGTCAGATGATGTAAAATATCTGAAATCAATAGGTTGTGAGTGTAATTTAACAAAAAAAAATTTGTTTATAGTTCAGTGTCAAGACTAATGTATAATTAAAGGGTGCAATCAAAGTGTCTTTATACCAAACCAAGCCATTACGGAGACAAGAATTCCGATTCTCAAGAACAGCATACTAGAAATAACGTCACACTAATATTGCTCGAAAATCCTGATCCAGAAATATTAATTAGTTCGATCCTCTTTGCAAAATTTCCTATTTGGCTTGCTGGGAGTCTTCAACAATATTGAAGCAAAATGCCAATGAAGCTACGAAAAACAAGGCTCTAATTTTCTGTGTTGTTAAAGACATCGAAGAAAGATGCGATGTAGCTTGACCATTAAAACAGGAGTTTAATCAGTAATCGCACTTGTAATTGCCTTCTTTTAGCGCGCGATTACTTCGATCAGGATTTGAAAACGTTCTTGGTATTGCGGGACGGCGTAAACGCCGCCTGAAAGGCATAATGTGATCTAAAAGCAAGGTTCAGGGCCGGCCCTTCCCTTCTGTTCAAGAGCCAATTAAGTTCGGATACTACAACTGGGGGAGGCTGCATTCATGACCGTAACAAATTTGAGATAGAAAATCGGTCTCAAAAATAATTATTTGGAGAGAAATGTCCCAAAAAATTTATTGGGGATGGAAAATAAATCCGTCCAAAAAATTATAGTTTTGATTACAACTTTTTTATGGACAGAAATGTCTCTCTAGAAACATCTCGATTTTTTAGGATGGACATATAATGTGTTTTTTTTGGCCAAAAAAGTTTTGACCTTTCAAGACGGTTGTCTCCATGCCAGCGTTATAGTCTGTACATGTATAATCACGCATTCGAACGGTGTTATTTTCTAGAACGCGCTGTTGTTGCGTCCCAAAAATGGATAACCGTTCGGATGAAAGAATATAATGTTCAAACGGAATGCTTAACTATTGTCTTTACTGCACTTCTTGCTAGCATCCCATTTACTGTTGCACCCGTTCGAATGGTATATGTAATCATTTGGACAGTACATGGAAGCTCGTTCCAACAATAATATTTTTTTGTCATTTTTTTGTCACCCAAAGTACTAATTTCGTCAGCTAAGGTTTTGGGTGACAAAAACAGGTTGTCACCTGGTTTGTCGCCTAAAGCCCGTCAACCAATATTTTGGGTGACGATTTTCATGTTGTCACTCAAAACCGTTCAGACGGATTGATGTCATACTAACGAAATTCAAAATCGTCATGCCCAGTACAATTCATTTGTTCCCATGAGTTGTGCGAACCTTCTCTCTATACGTTCGCACAGCTCATGAGAACGATTAATCCAATATGACGAAATACATTTTGACGACTCCAGCACCGTAGTTTCATTATGACGAAAATATTTTGTCATCTGAAAAAGCCGTTCGAACCTTTACATATACAGTTCAGACTCGTTGTACGTTGAACACGTTTGAACGTCTTGGTGTATCGTGCACACGGTTTCTTATTTTACATACCGTGTGGACGCGATAGACACCGTTCGGACTAGCGAATTTTAAGCAAAGTGTGCAGACGGATAGTTACATGTGCGCACGCTATCAATGAAAAAAAGGTACATGCCAACGACATTTAAAAATCGTTCGAACGGTATTCTATATATTATAATTAATTTAATTAAAATTTATGAAATAATATAAATATAAAGATATCCATTGCTCATAATATAATAAAATAACTACAAATATACAATCGTTATTAGAAGTAAATAAAATACATAAACGATAAGTACTGACAAAGTAGTGAAAATACATAAATCTATCCAAATTGCATCTGTCTGATATGCTCCATCAGCTGCTCACGCATATGCTCCGGCATTAGTTGCATCATCCGTTCTTGTTGTTTCACTAGGTTCATTTGCTGCTCCTGCAACATCTTTTGGTGCTCTTCGTCTTTTTTCTGTTGCTACTTCGTTATCATCTTCATCAGCTCTTCGTCTTTCTTCCGTTGCTTCTCCTTCATCATCTTCAGATGCTCTCGCATCGTCTGCTCCATATCTGATCGCTTGACCAGAAGCGCTTCATATTCCAACTGTCTAGCCTTCATCTCCTCAATATTCCAACTGTCTAGCCTTCATCTCCTCAATCTGTAATTTGGCCTCTTCCAATCTCCGAGACAAATCAACGGACGATGCTGATGAAGATGATCCAACAGACCATACTGAACGGCCTAAACCTCGCACTTAACCCACTTTCGTCCCCAACACCTCAGTGAAGATCTCTATTTCGGTGTATGACTTTCCCTCTAACTTGTGCTGCAACTGTAACGCCTCCATTTTTTCCTACATAATTATAAAAGAAGATAAGAATAGTACATATGAAACATAAACGCATACGAATGCATCATTAAAACTAACGTTACAACTTACAAAATTTTCTCATGCATCTTCTGAAGTCAACATGTCACCTTGGTAGTATGCATCTTTTTATAAAGCAACGAAGGACTAATTTCATCAGATTCTGGATTTTTCTGTACTCCAAAAGAAATATAGAACATGGATATTAAAAAACCTAAGTCAATTATTTAAATATTAAAAAATGTAAATGTAAATTTATTTCTTACTAACAACGCTATAGCGCGTTATAAGGACCTCGTTCCCGATGTGTGTACATTCTTCAGCTTAGCTCTATTCTCCTTGTTGATTGCATTCCTCCTCTGCATTGTACATTTACAATTATTAACACAATTAAACAAATGACTAAAATAAACGTTCAGGTCGGAATAAAAATATTTAACCAGAAATTCTTCGGTCGCGAATAAATCATAAACATGAGTTCATTCTTCCTTGTTCATATCGGGATAAGGGTCCTCTAACGCCTCTTCTTTGGAATTGAAAAGCGAGTAATGCTGAAACATTCTATTTATGTGCGTCCTGTACGTTGTGTTCATCGTTGACGTCATAGTGATGCGATCCTTGGCTCGGTCGTAATATAGTTGAAAGTCATCCATAACATATATAACAGTTAGAAACGTAAAAAAGTTTCAACAATTCAAATTTAATAAATTATACTTACCAACACTCGGTTCATCACATACGATTTACCCTCGTCGAAGACCACCTTCCACTTAGTCTTTTTAAATGGGACATGTTGTCGAACGTGCGCACCAATATGACTCAAAAGCATTGAGGATGTCTTGTCATCACCGCCCGTACGTCCATCAGGGATATGGACGGTCAGCTTTCCTCCGGTGCGAGTCGTGAGTAAGGCAATCCCACGCGTACTACCTTGAACGTGTCTAATTCCGGAAGTCGCTACAAAGGAAGAACAATAAATTTAAAATTCAATTAAGCATAGAGATTTAAAATTCATTATATTTAATAAAGATTGACAGGGTAAGATACTTACACGCATAACTACTCTGAGTGCCTACTGGACTGGCTGTGGTAGGAGATGATAATTCATTCATATCCCTAAGCGAAGGACCCGACACTGCTAGTAGACCCGGACTACTCTCAGCTCGAATTGATGAATCGCACCGAAGACGTTTCCCTCCCACTGGCATGACGTCGTCCTGTGACCAATTAAATAGGTGGAATATCACTAGCTTCTAGGGGTAATCTTCACTAGCTTCCTCTTCAATATGTGGAATATTATACGTGTTTCTAGGGGTAATCTTTTGAACAATCTTTTAGTGTCTTCAGTAACTTCATATCATCGATATAAAATGTTTCATATTATCGATATCACGTACTGCACGTAATTGACCCGACCATTGAATTGAAATTTCTAAACACATCTGTCACAATAGCAGATACAATTACGCACATTTCGCATATTGTAAACTCAAATTGTCCATAACGTGGACAATTCAAGAATTACATCCAGTTCGTTATCCGAACTATGTGTAATTCTTAAATGGGGTCTAAGGCTACTAAATGAATGCATGACATAACAACAAATACCGTTCGAACCTAATATAACGGTCCGAACCATAAATATAATCGTTCGGACGCATTTTGCAAAGAGTCCGAACCAAAAATAGAGTTCGGACGGTACATCAACCGTCCGGACTGCTATTGTGGAACAAGACAGTTCCTAGATGAATAGACTCTATTTTCAGCCCAAAATCTTGTCAAGATCATCTCAAATCACAAACACCTCAATATAAACACAACCAACCACAAACTCCATTACTATCATTTTAGAACCTAAAAATTCAAAAAACACATATTTTCATATATTAAAATACAATGATGAATCAAATATAAGTCACGTCTCTATTTCTGCACCTCTAAATTCGAGAAAAAAAATGATTCAACCTCTATCCAAAAATCAAAAATAGAATTAAGTCCTTATCTCTTCGTTTAAAATTCAAATTACTCACTTAATATTATTTTCAGGACCGAGTATTACATAAACTATAAAACATTACACATTGCACCCTAAATATTCGCAATAGGCTATTTAAACTTTTACACTGATGTTACATTTTGACCATTTAAATTGTACCACATGCTTCATATTATTATTCATTAAAAGATGAGAACTTAACCTAGGCTGTACAGTGTATATCTATTGCTAGTTTGGAATGCAACATGTTAAGTTTGATATTTTATAATGCAAATTAAAAATATGTGTTAATTAGCGGGTGCTAAGTGAACAATTTTTTAAAAAAAAAAACTAAATTACTATTTTCTCCCTCAAGCTACTACTTCATTCTTAAATACTACTACAAGCTTTAACTCATCAAAACTCACCCAATCCCCTGGAACCATTATGTCGAACAGTTTCTAACCCACTCGTTGAGCAGTAAATGAACTTACCCTTACGAGACAAGACAAATTTACAGTCATTTGAGCCCTCCCTTGTGTTCTACAGTGCTTCTAACCATTTCTAGACTCAAGAAACAATATATAGTTATATAGTTGATTGCTTTTTATTTAAAAAAACTGATTACCTAAAAATTGATGTAGTCAAATTTGACTTTTCAGTTAAGGAGAATATCACGCGTTGTTCACATGGTACGGGAACTGTTCGATATAAAAACTCTAGGGCTACTTGAGGGATGGAATCACAACGATCGTGAATCA
Organism: Myrica gale; assembly: GCA_963930655.1. Lineage (NCBI taxonomy): Eukaryota > Viridiplantae > Streptophyta > Magnoliopsida > Fagales > Myricaceae > Myrica > Myrica gale. The sequence continues at coordinate 5,108,275 of OZ005602.1, read as the reverse complement.
TATATTTGGAGGTTGAGTTGTAACAAGTTAAAATTTATTTAAAATTTTAAAAATCTAGTGATAATTTGAAAGTGAAATTTATAATTTGTCAAAAACACTGTCCGGCTTAACTAGGATGGGGCGATGAGGAAGCATAGGTTAAGAGGCCCTATATCCTTCTTTCTCTGATCCAGAAATTAGCAGATTCTGCTTTCTTTTTGGTGTAGTTCCGTTACATGTGGTAATTAGTTCCATATTTCATCTCCTAGCTACTAAAATTGAAAAATTGAAGGACGATATTTCTTTCAGCTAAAGCTAATTAAGTAGCAAGGAGAAGGGCAGAGTCATAAATGGTATAGTAAATCACAAAAAGTTCCTGGCCTCTTATTTTTCATGTCAAATCTCAGCACCACAACCTTGTTTAATGAGAAACTGCATACTGGAATTCATAATCAATGTAAAAAAAACAAACTCATAATGACGATTTCTCATTTAATATCATATATTAATTCACGAACAAATTAACTCTTGGAGAATTAATACATTATTTCAATGGCCAGATATATTTCAATATTCCGTCAACCTGACCTTATTTAATTTTAGAGTATACCATGCAAGTCGCAAGAGAGTGCAATTGAAGAGCAGCAAGACATGTGCTTGATTACCTTTTACAAACTACTCCTCGGCCGTCAATCCCACTTCCGCAATTCAGGTAATTTCTATACTCCAAAATCTCGGAAGAATTACCTTCTGGAAAGTGACCAGTAAATCGAGCTACGGCACAATCCGTGGCAAAGAGATGTGACGAGGAGAACTCCTTTTGACCACCCAAAACAGGCATAGAAACTCCCACCTTCAACTTGCTCACATAGCTGCTCGCATAAGTCTGACCCAAAACACCATTCACTTCGCCACTCAATGTGTAAAACTTGAAGCCCAAGTCAAGGTGTGCGAAGCAATCATCTTGAGTGATCCCGTAGTTATGAATGCGTGAATCTTTTTCCGTTATGGGCACCACCGTTGCCTTGATCACGAAATTGCCTTCGACGTCGATTTCTACCGAGTTAGCGTCGCGAGTCCTTGTGATTGAGACATTTGGAGATGTCATGGACTGCCACTTGGTTCCTTCTACATCGAGGAGGTATACGGGTTCACCATCGAAGCCGAGGGAAAGGCGGTCTACATAGTCATCCCAAGTCGATGTCTTCCTAGCGCCAACGAAGAGCTTGTGGTTGTCAAAGAGGATCCCAAGAGTCTGGACCCAAGTGAAGTCCCTCTTCATGTTACGGTCCGTTTCCCAATGAAATGAGCATTTATATGAAGGTTAGAGTCAGAAACTATGCAGAAATCTCGCTCTTTTTGGCCATGGAAGTAGAAGGCGATTCCATCCCCACCGACAAACCGGGGGTCTTGACACACGGCACCTGGTCGGTTGCAGTCTGCTCAAATTCAAATGTGAAGTTAGGGTTAAAGAAATTGGACCCACTACATTAACACAGCCGTAACAAATAGAGAGTTGGTACACACATTTTCGAGCGGTACCAATTTTTATTGTGAGTGTAGGATAAGTACATTATACTTTCCCTACCCAAATTGTAAAGAGTGGATCGTTTATCCAATACCCCAAAAAAGGATTAGAGATAAAATTATTTATAGTTACTCTTTTGTATTGTTGAAGAAAAAAAGTGGAAGTAGAAGGACAAACTTACCGCAAACTGGACTACAGGTGATGCAATCAACCTGACATTGATCAGGGCAACCGGCAGGACAACTGTGCTCAATACCGTAGCAGAACGGATAGTTCTTGAGTGGGCATTTAACTTTCTTTGGTGCCGACTCTGAAGATGGAGGAGGCGGAGGACTAAACAAAGAAGGGGGAGGGGGCGTTGTCGATGCAGGTGGTGGTGGGGGAGAAGGAAAAATCTGAGGAGGCGGAGGACTAAACAAAGAAGGGGGAGGTGGCGTTGTCGATGCAGAAGGAGGTGGAGGAGGAGGTGAACGCCTACGTGGAGGAGGAGGAGGTGAACGCCTACGTGGTGGAGGAGGAGGAGGTGAATGCCTACGTGAAGGAGGAGGAGGTGAACGCTTTGGTGGTGGCGGTGGAGGTGAACGTTTGTGTGGAGGTGGAGGAGGTGAACGTTTGGGTGGAGGTGGAGGAGGTGAAGACTTGGGTGTTGGAGGAGGTGGTGACTTCATTAGAGGACGGATTCCCTCCGAAGGGAATCCGTCCGGATGCCCGAATGGAGGCAATCCAGCCCTCCATTCGGGCATCCAAGGGCCACCAACCAGGCACACCCTGCCCGAACAGGGCTGCCCTGGTTGGTGGCCCTTGGATGCCCGAATGGAGGGCTGGATTGCCTCCATTCGGGCATCCGGACGGATTCCCTTCGGAGGGAATCCGTTCTCGACTTCAGTAGTGGTGGAGGAGGCAGTGAGTAGATCTTCTTGGTTGGCTCCGGACTGGCAGCTCCCTCGGTTACCGCCGTGATGAGTAGTAGCAAACACACAGTACTCAAGCCCACTATGGCTTGAGCCGCCATTTGAAGCTGCAAGTCTTAACGCTTGCTAATGCTCGGGGAAATATCTTGATCTGGTTTGCTCTTCCTATGCTGCAAGTGTAGGCGGCCTCCATTTATAGAGGTTTTGAAGGCGTGTTAATTGTAGCTGTGTGTACTGATCTCAAATTCCGCATGGACTTCACTTCTTCTCTACGTGCCTTAATCTTTACTTGGGCTCAGTTCCTTCGGCCTCCATTTTGGGCTTGCAATCGTGGTCCCACCCTCTCATGCACACCGGATCTTTGTATATTAATTTGTTGATCAGGTGAACACCTTTGAGATCGGGAAGAGCTCGCCTAGATACAGCCGCGCTCACTCAAAACATCTATATGTATATAGTTTGATGCTTCTGAAAACGTTTAACTTAAAAGCCCTGCGTTCCGGCACTTAAAAAGAACTTTGGACCTTTACAACTATATTTGTCTGTAGTCTATTAACCAATCACTAGTAACTCCTTAATTTCTCCATTACAATTTCGGAGAGACATAAATACAACATGTAAGTGCTACCGTATAATCTAATGCTGCCCATGTGAAAACTGTAGACAGTTTAAATCCTTTAATAGTGATTATGTCTATCTGTCACCCAGTTGCATAGGATTAATATAGAGGATCCTCGTCCAAATTAACTAACTAATTATACTTTTAAATATCGAAGTTGTGGCTGCTAAAATATACTTTTGATTACATTTGTGTTTTTATATCAGTTTCATTTTATTTATTCAAAAAGACATTAAAAAGCACTACATTTGAATGGTTATGAAAATAAAAATTAATTTCCTTGTTTTTTAGCCTAATCTCAATCAGATTTTGTCAAGAAGAAAAAAAGGTGGAAACTTGGTCTTAATTTAATTTCCGAAAATTAAGGACAGTTTTTATGCCAACTCGGTCTTAAATTATAACACCTACGCCTTTAACCAATCCAATCGTTAATATATATATATATATATATATATATATATATATATATATATATATACTGCTTGTAATAGGCTCAAAGTATCCCCAGCTAGTGTCTTCAATATTACATAAGGTGTCACTTGGAGAGAGAACGCACACTATTTAAGTAATGAATATATCCTACATTTAACAATTGTCAACTCAATTCAAACAATATGGGCAAATTTATTTGGTAATTCTGTAAGTAGAAAATTTATCAAATAGTACTAGCAATCTCGAGTATAGGAACTAGCTTTTCGAATTTATTTGGTTCTGTAACTAGACAAATTTAAGCAATTTGTGCTTTTGAAAATATTTTTTTGTAATGATTAAGATGATTTAGTTTCTGTGACTAAATCATATGTAGTTGAGGATTAAATATTACGTCATATAGAGACAAGATGTTTATATATAAATCTTGTAAATTTAAACATAAAAATGTAACCCAAAGGCAATAACATTTTGACCAATTCGATTCCTAGTGTACAGTAAAGTGGTCTCTCGATCAAGTCTCAAGAACTTGTGAACACTTTTTGTATGATAACCATGTTGAAAGCCAGTTCAATTACCTGAAGGGCTAATTAAAGGCGCTAAAAAAATTTTAGAATTGAATCAAAGCAATAATATTATATATTTGCAGGCAAATAAAATCATATCTAGCTTTTTCTGTTCATCATTTCCCCTTAATATTTGTATCTCATCAACTAAAATGAATACTTGTTTTCTACTACTAAGGGAAATCCTGCACAGCGGGTCCACAAGGAGTAGACTCACGTAACGTGTACACAAATCTTGTAGAGTATAATGTGAGACCTATTGCTTCCAAGATTCCCTCCACATATGTTGGCTCCAATATAGTCCCTGTGTGATGCAAGCACTCTTCTTTTTAACAAATTTTGAAGTCTAGTTGAAGTCTATGGTTGACAAAAAGTGGACTTTTTCTATTGGTATGTTAGAATACTTTTCATGGGAGCCACAATTCTAGTTGAAGTCCCTATGTTATGTTAGAATACTCATTCTAGTTGGGTAAATTTTGAATTAATTGTTAGGGTTATGTAATTATTTAGTCCCTAATCTACAAATTTAGATGTGTACTATTTTATCTCTCTCCAGTTTGTAAGTCTACAAATTATTCATAAGTGATCATGGGTTAGTCGGGGAAAGCATGAGACACCTTGTGAGTGCTCGGGCTAGTTGGAATGCTCAGAAGAAATAGAGGCATGGGCAAAGAATGGAATGCTATGGAAATTAATGGGAGCAATCGAGAAATTTGTGGGAAGGTCAGGAATCACACTCAGATTTAAAAACTCACCACCCAAGTAGAAACACAATAAGATACAAAAATGATCACAACGCAATGTAATCCAACACAAGATACAGAGTAAGAACTAGTCATTTATTAGAATCTATCGAATGATAACAATTAAACTCGCCACCTATCGGAATCCACTAAAGGATAACAGTTTGGAGAAGATATTCTTCTTCAAAGAAGCCTAAGACTCAATTTGTATAAACACTCAATCTATATTTTTCCATTGCTAGATAAAAGTATAAATGGTATAGCTTGGAACAACCCCGAAGCATGAGTAAATGAGAATTACAGCTTCAATAATATCAATTGAGACTTAGGAAATAGAAAAGATTATTATGGAAATGAAAAGACATATTGAAAATACAAAGAGATAGCTAAAAATAGAAAATCTTCCAAAATTTGCTAGAAAACTCCAAATCATACGCGGTTTGATGCACTGGAAACTTGACTCAAAAAGCTTTTCATGAGCAATAAACTAAGAAACACCTCTTTCTAAACCATCCCAGCATTAATTTCAATTTCGAGTCTCGAAGCTGTCCACACCTGTGTCATACTCCCTTGGTTGGAAAAGACTCTACCTCGAGGCTTGCTCTTCATCTTCGTCTTCATGATATGGAGAAAGATCAGACACATTAAAGGTTGCTGAAACTCCATACTCTCCTGGATGTTCAATCTATATGCATTCTCATCAATGTGGAAGCACCTTGAATGGACCATCGGCTCTAAGCTTGAGCTTAGCATGTCGTTCTCCCGAGAAATGTTCCTTCCATATTATGAATCCACACCAAATCACCTTCCTCGAAACTTACTTGCTTTTAGTGTTTGGTTCCTTGCTTCTTGTACTTCTAAGTTTGCTTGAGAATCCGGTCTTGAACTTGTTCAAGCAACTTCTTAATGCTCTTCACTCTGTCCTCGGCATCACCACTAATATGATGAGTAGTAGGAAATGGGGTCAAGTCCACAGGACTAAAAGGTTTCTAACCATAGACAATCTCAAAGGGACTACAACCCGTGGTTTGACTAGTGGAACAATTATTAGCAAACTTAGGTTGTGCAAGAATTAGATCACATTGATGAATATTCTTACCGACAAAGCTCTTCAGTAAATTTCTCAAAATTTACTTGACAACTTCAGTTTCTCCTTCAATTTTGAGGATAACAAGTTGAACTAAATTGTAAATTAGGTCCAAGCTTCCTCCAAAAAGTACGCCAAAAAATGACTAATGAACTTCATATCTCAATCCTGAAGTAATAGTCTTTGAAATTCGATCAAGCTTAACAATTTCTCGAAAATAGAGATCTGTCACATGAGAAGCATCAAGAGTCTTGCTACAACAAATAAAATACTTCATCTTCAAATAGCAATCAACAACCATTATAACTGAATCTTTATCCCACAACAAAATCTCAACTAACATCTTCCCAAGTTGATTAAGGAATTGGAAATGGAGTGTATAACTAGGTATTTTGATCACGACTCCTTGTAATGTGAGAAACTCTACAACACTTCACAGTCTTATTACATTTCGCTCCATTTTTGGCAAATAAAAATTTTCTTTAATAAGACAAATAGTCTTATCTCTACCAAAGTGACCAGCATGCCCACCACCATGAACTTTTAATGATAATGATATTCCTCAAAGATAATTGTATAATACTCAATTTATTGCCTTTAAAAAGATAACCATCGTGTAATTAAAAACTCTATAAGACTCTATGGTCTCGTAACATTTCGCTCCGTTTTTGGCAAATAAAAATTGTCTTTGATAAGAGAAAGAGTCTTATCTCTAGCAAAGTGACCAACATACCCACCAACATGAGATTTAATGATAATGACATTTCATAAAGAGTATTTTGGAATACTCAATTGATTGCCTTTAAAAGTATAACCATCAGGTAATAAAAAAGTGTGATAAAGCTCATTAGAACATTCTTCCCATACCTTGGTAAAGTAAGGATCTTCCTTGTAAAACTCTTTCAGCACTAAAGTCTAAAACATTCACTTGCATAGTAGAAAGCAAAGAATGTCGACAAATCAAAGCATCAGCCACTTGATTTTAAACACTTGTCTTATGCTTGATAATAAGGAAAAATGATTGTACGAACTCACTCCATTTAGCATGTCAGGAATTGAGTTTTTGTTAGCTATTCAAGTACTTCAAGGCTTCATGATACGAGAAGAAAATAAACTCTTTAGGAAGGAGATAATGGCACCAATGATGCAAGGCCCAAACAATATCATAAAATTATTTGTCATAAGTTGAGTATTTCTTACAATATTCACTCAGCTTTTCACTAAAGAATGAGATAGATTGTCCTTCTTGGCAAAGTACCGCGCCAATGCCAACATTAGAAGTATTACAATCAACTTCAAATATGATGTCAAAATTTTGCAAAGAAAGGATTGGAGCTTCCATCATCTTTCTCATCATAAACCTCAAATCCCTTCTCGACCTCACTAACAACTTGAAAATACCCCCCTTCAAGTACTCGGTGATGGGTGCAATGATAGTGATGAATACTTTGATGAATCTTGGATAAAAAGATGGAAGACCATGTAAGCTTTGAATTTCATGAATCCACCTTGGTATAGACTAAGTCGTGATTGCTTCAATCTTGTCAAGATCCACCTTTATCCCTTCGCTAGAAACTACATAGCTTAAAAGATAAGGGTCTATGTAAAGAAATGGCATTTCTTCAAATTGAGAAAACTTTTTCTTCTCTATACTTGCATACACTTGTTGAAGATGTTTCAAGTGTTGCGGCCTTATGCTTACTATACACCAAAATATCATCAAAGTAGACAACAATAAAATGCCCAATAAAAAATTTAATACATGATTCATAAGGCGAATAAAGTTGCTGGGAGCATTAGAAAACTCAAAAGACATAATCATTCACTCTTAAAGACCATCTCGAGTTTTGAAAGTAGTCTTCCATTCATCTTCCACACTCCCTCAAATTTGATGGTAACTATTTCAAAGATCTATCTTCAAAAAGATAGAAACACCATGAAGTTGGTCAAGAAAATCATCAAGGCAAGGAATAGGAAAGCGGTATTTAATGATAATCTATCTTGTTTACTGCTCTACTATCAACACACATTCATCAAGTTTCATCCTTCTTTGGTACAAGAAGTGCGGGAACAACACAACGACTCTTGTAACGCCCCAGACCCAAACTCCATTACAATAGATTTCTATATAAAATAAGCTTTTTTCCACCATGGCTAATCATTTATCTATGTCTCAATATTTCAAAACTAATTAGTACAACCTGAGCAAAATATTCATGAACCATAAAAAGCCCAAAAATATCAACCCCAGCCCTAAAATTTACATTAGCATATCCGATATTTTCGAACATCCATGAAGATCTCACAAAGAAATTATAATAACAACTTCTCCAAAATTAATCTACAAAAGTACTCTTACAAAACACGCCTTCGAAATAAAAATCTATCTGAAACTCTTCGAACTTCTATAATTCTGCCAACTTTGAAAAATATGAGAATAAGTGGCAAGCTACGACTAGCTCAGTAAGTAGCAAGTCAAAGGGGTTAGGGAAAAGACAATTTCCTCACAATAACTTAAATCCAAAATAAAACACTGTGAGCCATACCAAATCCAAAATACAAGTTTATAACAAAAATATCCAAGACCACGCAATATAAAGAAATCATCAATGGTCACACAGACCTCCAAATACCACGAGTGGTATCAAATCGGCTACATAGACCACAAGGATAAATTGGTCACACAAACCACATAGATATATCACTAGCACAAGGACAATTATTCACAGTATGCTGACCAAAACAAGTTATAAATATTTCAATTGAGTTTCATGAAATCTCGACAATCTCATTTTACCCAAAATTTGTTCAGTCCCAAATAATACATCAAAACCATCTAAAATACGGTGCACGTTTAAAAATCCATTGAAAAACAACTTACTTCAAACGCTTAATCAACCCTTAAAACTTCTCCAATAATTGTAGAATAATCTCTCGAAACCTAGAAGCACCACCTCAATCCAAATTTTGGTCTCCATTCTCTGAGTCCATTTTTAACGTCGATCTTTTCAACATTTAAAATTCAAACATATCTCTATCCATCATTTTTAAATCAAATATAAGATCCTTATCCACATCTTTCAAATTCAAATATGTATCACATCTACATCTCAACACCTTTAAATTCGAAAATACGATTCAACTTATATCCAAAAATCAAAAATAAGATTAAGCCCTTATCTCTTCATTTAAAAATTCAATTTACTCACTTAAATAAATGACGTTTTCCTTTGAAGCTTTTTTGTTTTGTTGAAACATGGCACCAATTCATTGTCATGGAAGCGTGATTGAGCCATTGCTCAACCTCAACAAATGTGTTTATTTGTTGGGACGTTGACATGGAAGTTGACTTCCATGTAGGTTACCAAATGTATGAAAAAATTGCAACAATTTGGTTTGTTGTAACCCTTCCCAAAGTACATGGCATGTTCTATAAATAGTGCATGATTATCATTGAACACATACGAATTTATTGAAAAGCATTGGTGCCTCCTGTATTTAACAATCACACGGTGGCTTCATGTAGATAATTAGGTTTGACTTTTGATGCAGGAGCATCATTTTCATCATGGGTTAACGTAGCATCGCTTGCATCCCGGGGTATGCATATTAGGGTAAAATAAAATTGAATTCTGGAATTATTTACAAAGCCTTAGCAGGCATGCGATATACCATTAGAAAGCTTTACATCTCTAGTTTTAAACTCACTTGACTGTGTCATTTGAAGACTTTTAGAGAAAGCTATGATTTTTTTACTACAGGTCATCGGGACTGACAACAGACAGCGAATTTCAAAGTGCATTTAATTTGTTTTTTATTTGAATTTTCTAGACTTTATTATCTCATTTTTTCTAGCTTGAGCATGATATAATGAACTCTATATATAAATGAATATCCAAAATAAAGAGGTAGAACTTTTGGATTCAACAATATAATTCTTGCAAGTGTCTCTTGCTTTGGAGTTGAATGACATTCTCCTACCAATCAAGCGTGTGGCTTGGTTGCATCGAGTGGCGTCCGTGATTAGTAGCGTTGAGTGGCTTCCACTATCCTTGGTTGAGTGGCATATAATTATCACGATATCAAATATTTGATATTGTTATTAAGAGTCAAATTTAAATATAGGAATATTTTACTATTATGTTTGTATAGTCTCTATAAATAGAGATCTTCAATTGTAATCTGGATGCACTCATAATACAAAATACAGCCATAGAGGGCTTTAACACTAGATGTAGGTCTTATAGACCGAACCACTTAAAATCTCTTGTCTCTTGTTACTATTTCTCTCCCCTCTTCACTATAACCTTTTTCTTCTTCCTCTTCCCTTGGCTAAATCCTTTTCGGAATTTACCAAGCCTTGTGGATCCCAATCAGCATCAATTTTTCCCATCCGTTAGTCTTGGGAAATTGCTTTAGAAAATTGAGAACACAGTGCTTCAACAAATTCTCAGGTTGGCTTCAAGTTTTTTCTATCTCAATCATATACAGAGCATTCATCAACCAAGCTGTGATTTGTATCGTGTCCCTGTTTGAAGACTACAATACCCTGGGAATTGAAGGATTTGGGAAGGGTAAGTGAAAGAGAAGAGTTTTATTATGGTTCTTTTCGTTCAAGGTCCCTTGAACCTAAAGAAGTGATCCAGGCAGAAGTTGGTCCACCACCAAGATATTAAAGCGTTGGGTACCATCTGGGACAGAGTTTCACAAGCACGAAGCGGTGCAAACAGAGAACATATATTGAGAACATACAGGCCCTAAGTAGAGAGGATAGCATAGAGCCAAAGAAAGAAGACAAGTAGAACAACGACGTTTCATCCGACAGTAAATTTTCTGAGTCATCAGACGTAGTGATTTTAGAATCCTTCTCTGCCCCGTGTTATCACAGCTTGAAGCGAGAGGCCGTCAATTATAAATTGGCTCCAATCTAATTGCATAGATCTTGTTGTTTTTGCCCTTCCATGTTACAAATTCAACCCACTCACCGAGTACGTATCTTGATTAATTGTTATCCACACTAACAGCAACTTGCACAATAAATATATGTATCTTTCTTTCTTGTTTTTTCTAGCAATGCAGTCTAACCAAATATAGTACGGTTGTCTTCATACCTTAATGTATACATGGCCCAAAGGTCATAAAGAGATATTTCTGAACAACAAGCCACATGCTTCTCTAGAGACTTACATATAAAAACAATAGAAAAAATCCTTAATTGTTACCATATCCTTCATGCTATTACCTATTTGTTGGATAGGTATAGAGTACAAAAAGGGCAAAAGAAAAAAAAATCACTTAACTCATAGGACAAAAAGTAATACATAAAATGGGGTAAAAGTCTTGAAAACTAGCTAGCACTATTACTCTTTTCTTAAAAAAATAGATATTTTAAAATTTAACTTATATGTGAGTTAACGATTATCTGTCCTAGATACTATTCCTATAATTGAAAGAAGAACAATAAATACATGAACGATAATTTGTTAGTAAATAAGATGGTAAATAATTAGCTAGGTTGGAATAATTACTTCATAAGAATTAACTTGTACACAAATGACTAAATAGGTAAACATCTTGAGTTATCGAGAAGAAGAAAAAGTAATCATCTAATTGAGTACTTGTCATTATTAGTAAAAAAATTACTTAGTGATTAATTACTTTATAATTAATTACTCACTGAAATAGTGACTATATTAGAAAAAGCTCCACATATCTAAATTCTTTTCTGTTTAAATTTGTAAATTATCTCTTTCCTTGCAAATCATGATCTTTGTGTTGATTTTTATAGATGATAGAACTAAAACAAAGCTTGTCGATCGGGATGATATTCCTTGAATAATTCGTAAAAGATATATTTCGTACTATAAATTGGTTTACATTTGTCATATAAAAGATATCGTCAAAAGCGAAGACCCTAGTGATGTAATTAACAGAGCAAGCATTACTTAACGAGACATGTTCTTTCAACGATTGTATCAAAGAAAATGTGAGTGGTTTATTTCGCCCTCTATCTTTTCAATAGTACTTATACGAAAAATTGCCAAAGTCCTAAGTTTAATTGGTTTCTTTTGTAATTGGTTTTTACCCCTGAATTAGGGTCCTTTATATAATCAATGGGAAAGAATTTTCTTCTGTAGACTTGTCACATATTAGACCCAAATTTTTGTTGTCTTTTGTTCACAATTGATATTTTGATCATGATTGCAAAAATAGACTGAGTTTACAAAATAGACATCTTCAAAAACAGACATTTTTATCAAAGAGCCAAAAGTCAAGAAGATTGAAAGATTAAGATGATGTAAAGAGGTCAAAAGTGAAGACTCAAGACTATAAGTATAATCTTATAACTCTTGATTTCACTTTTGACAAAGATTTAAATCACACGCTTGTATATTTCTTAAATTGTGAATAAATTTTCCTATCACAAGTTTCACAACTAAAATTAACTTAAAGTGGTTTCAAATAATCCCTAAATAAACTATCAAACCTTTGTTATATTTTTGGAGAGCTTGTTTTTTAAATTAAAATTTATAAAAGGGAAAAATTGAGCTTTTAATTTATTATATAGCGGCTATACAAACCAAATTCATTATAGTGGTCGACCCGTTGCTGTAGCAGTTGACTAGCTTGTTGCCACAAATGTTAGCATACGAAATCTTCTAAGTTTTTTAGTGTTGGGCAATGATTAGTTGTAATGGTCGACTGGTAGATTGGAAAAATGATAGTTCAACCCCAAATACTAGAAATGTGTGGCCTATATATATAAGAACCCTCTTCAGGTATTTTTAACAACCCTTGAACGTCACTTGAATGTTTGTGCCAAAATTTCATAAAAGCATTTTTAAAGGGATAGAAATAATTATTCAGAAAATTTTTTACTACAAAAAGTTTGTGCCAAAAATTCACCCTTTCATAATGACAAATAAAATGTGTCACAAAAAATAGTATTTAATGATAAAATAAAATTCGTCAGAAAAAATAACCTTAAGTGACAAATTTTCATCACAAACAGATTAAAAAAAAATCCGGTTGAACAGGTTATATGCCGTTCAAACGGTTTTTTTGTGATGAAATTTCAAATTTTTGTCATAAAAAGATTTGAAACAAGAAATATCTGTTCGAACGGGTTATACCTTGTTCGAATGGTTGTATATGACAAATCTCAGATTTTGTCCCCCAAATCATTTGGTGACAAAATGACAGCTTTTGGTCACCCAAAGATAAATTTCTTGTAGTGATTTTTGCTACCAAAAGTAGCTCTCTGGAGTTCCGAGGTCACCCAAAAATAAATATATTGTATTCTACGATCTCTTTTTGGTCTATTTCCTTTATATATTTCGTAATTAGTTCCATATTTCATCTCGTAGCTACTAAAATTGACAAATTGAAGCCCCATACTTCTCTCAACTAGAGCTAATTAATTAACAAGGAGAGCCAGAGGGATAAATATTGGTATCGTAAATATCAAACAGTTCTTGGCCTCTTATTTTTCAAGACAAATTTCCGGACCACATCCTTGGTTAATTAATATATGGGAAACTTGAGAATTAATACATTATTCCAATGGCCAGATATGTTTCAACATTCTGGAAACCTGACCTTATTTAATTTTAGAGTGTACCATGCAAGAGAGTGCAATTGAAGAGCACCAAGACATATGCTTGACTATCTTTTACAAACTACTCCACGGCCGTCAATCCCACTTCCGCAATTCAGGTAATTACTATACTCCAAATTATCGGAAGAATTACCTTCAGCAAACTGACCAGTAAATCGAGCTACGGCACAATCAGTGGAGAAGAGATTTGAGGAGGAGAACTCATTGTCACCACCCAAAACAGGCATAGCCACTCCTATCTTCACACTGCTCACATAGCTGCTGGCATAAGTCTGACCCAAAACACCATTCACTTCGCCACTCAATGTGTAAAACTTGAAGCCCAGGTCAAGGTGTGCGAAGCAATCCTCTTGTGTGATCCCGTAGTTATGAATGCGTGAATCTTTCTCCGTTATGGGCACCACCGTTGCCTTGATCACGAAATTGCCTTCGACGTCGATTTCTACCGAGTTAGCGTCGCGAGTCCTTGTGATTGAGACATTTGGAGAAGTCATGGACTGCCACCTGATGCCTTCTCCATCAAGTAGGTATACGGGTTCACCATCGAAGGCGAGGGAAAGACGGTCGACAGCGTCATACCAAGTAGATGTCTTCCTAGCGCCAACGAAGAGCTTGTGGTTGTCAAAGAGGATCCCTAGAGACTCGACCCAAGTGAAGTCCCTCTTCATGTTTTGGTTCCGTTTCCCAATAAAATGAGCATTGATATGAAGGTTAGAGTCAGCAACTATGCAGAAATCATGGTCTTTTTGGCCATGGAAGTAGAAGGCGATTCCATCCCCACCGACAAACCGGGGGTCTTGACACACGGCACCTGGTCGGTTGCAGTCTGCTCAAATTCACATGTGAAGTTATGGTTAAAGAAATTGGACCCATTACATTTACACAGCCGTAACAAATAGAGAGTTGGTACGCACATTTTCCAGCGTTGCCAATTTTTATTATGAGTGTAGGATAAGTACTTTATACTTTCCCGAACCTAATTGTAAGAGTGGATCATTTATCCAATACTCCAAAAAGGCATAGAGCAGAAGTTATGCATAGTTACTCTTTTGTATTATTGAAGAAAAGAAGTGGAAGTGAAAGGAGAAACTTACTGCAGACTGGACTACAGGTGACGCAGTCAACCTGACATTGATGAGGGCACCCGGCAGGACAGCTATGCTCAATACCGTAGCAGAACGGATAGTTCTTGAGTGGGCATTTAACTTTCTTTGGTGCCGACTCTGAAGCTGGAGGAGGAGGAGGCGAACTTGTAGGTGGAAAAGGTGGAGGCGAACTCTTAGGTGGAGGAGGAGGCGAACTCTTTGGTGGAGGAGGCAAACTCGTAGGTGGAGGAGGTAAACGCTTTGGTGGTGGAGGAGGATGTGAACGCATAGGTTGTGGAGGAGGCAGTGAATGCTTAGGTGGAGGAGGTGGAGGTGAACTGTTTGGTGGTGGAGGAGTGTTGGAAGAGGAGTTTACAAAAAAAAGGGAGTAAGGCTTTTAAAGTAGAGCAAATTTATGTGGAAGAGATAATGAGGAGGGATATGGAAGAACACTCTTCAATTTCTCAAACTTGGCTTGTCTTGAACTTTCTTGACTTCACTTCTTCTACAAAATGGTGGGGCTACATCCCTTTATATAGGTTTACACATTCAATCTTAGCCACACATTTCATCTAAAATATCTAGATATTTTTATGGCACTTTCTAGATATTTTCTAGCACTTTCTAGACAAGATACTTCTACTTATTTCTAAGATATTTTCTTAGAACTTTCTAGAAAGTTATTGATATCTCATACTCTAGAGATTTATAGAACTCTCTAGAGAACTTCTTTCTCTTCCTTTATCTAGAGCACTATAGAACTTTCTAGAAAGATGATTTCTCTTCCTTTTCTCTAGAGATTTATGGAACTCTCTAGAAGATCTTCATCCTCCATTGGGCCAAAACTAAGTTTGGAGCACATTTTGGGCCCAAATCAAGTTTAACTTTCAACATCCCCCCTTAAACTTGATTTTGCTACTCCAAGGCAAGTTCTTAGATTGCAGAACACGTCATGCTTGAGTGGCTTTGTGAAGATGTCAGCAATTTGCTCCTGAGACTTGGTATACTTCAATTGCGCCTCTTTCCTTCCAATGCATTCTCTGATGAAATGATACCTTGTATCAATGTGCTTGCTTCTGTCGTGAAATACTGGATTCTTTGATAGAGCAAGTGCTGACTTGTTGTCAACATAGATCTCTGTTGGTTCTTCTTGTGGAACTCCAAGTGTCTTCAACAAGTTTCTTAACCATAATGCATGGCAAACACATGCTGTGGCTGCAACATACTCTGCCTCGCAAGTAGAGAGTGTCACTATTGGCTGCTTCTTTGAGCTCCAAGTGAATGCAGTGCCACTCAAGTAGAACACAAATCCAGTGGTGCTCTTTCTATCATCTGTGTCTCCACCCCAATCACTATCACTGTATCCAACAAGTTTGAACTCATTAGAAGGTGAATAAAATAAGCCATAGTCGAGTGTACCTTTTATGTAGCGGAGGATTCTTTTAGCAGTCTTCATGTGAGTCGTGGTTGGTGACTCCATATAACGACTAATAAGTCCAACTCCAAAGAGAATATCCGGTCTTGTGCATGTCAAGTACCGTAAGCTCCCAACAAGACTCTTGAAAAGTGTTGGATCCACCTTTTCACCATCTTCATGCTTCGACAGCTTGACTCCGCATTCAACTGGAGTACACACTGACTTGCAGTTACTCATATTAAAATTCTTCAGAACTTCTTTTGCATATCCTTCTTGAGATATGAAGATGCCATCTTCTCCTTGCTTTACTTCTATCCCAAGATAGTACGCCATGAGCCCAATGTCTGTCATTTCAAATTCTCGAGCCATTGCCTTCTTAAATTCATTGATCATGCTCGAGCTATTACCTGTAAAGATCAAATCATCTACGTACAAGCAAACCAATAATACATCTCCTTCTTTATTCACCTTCATATAAAGGGCATATTCTTGGGGGCACTTTGAGAACTTATTTTTTAAGAAATATTCATCGATTAGATGATTCCATGCCCTTGGAGCTTGTTTAAGGCCATATAAAGCCTTCTTCAATCTTAGGACTTTATCTTCATGTCCTTTCATTATGTATCCCAATGGTTGCTGCACATAGACTTCTTCTTCAAGGTGGCCATTTAAGAAAGCAGATTTTACATCCATTTGATAAATCTGCCATTTATTTTGAGCAGCCAAAGAAATAATCAATCTTATAGTTTCTAAACGAGCAACGGGAGCAAATACCTCTTCGTAGTCAATGCCAGGGCGTTGATTGTAGCCTTTGGCGACCAATCGAGCTTTGTATCTTTCAACTTCTCCTTTGGAATTCTTCTTCGCCTTGTACACCCATTTGACTCCGATTGCTCTTTTCCCTTTAGGAAGTGTTGTAAGCTCCCATGTATCATTCTTCTCAATGGCCTTGATTTCTTCATTCATGGTATCTCTCCATATTTTACTTTGAACTGCTTCCTGGAAGCCTATTGGTTCACAACCAGCAAAAAGACAAAAAAGAGTGAGGTCATTTTGATTTTCTGTTACCTCGTAAATTTCTTGCAGGTTCCTCACTTTTGGCGTCCTTTCTCTTGAGCTTTCTCCGAGAGAGGATGATGGTGATGAGTCTCCTTGAGAAGAAGATGATGCAGGAGATGAAGGTGGACTAATGAGCTCTTGTTGCTCTCCATGCTCTTCTGCTTCTTCTTCGAATAGAGGGAAGAAATCATAGTCTTCCGCTTGGAGGCCCCAATTCCATGCTCCTTCTTCATCGAACTCGACATCTCTACTTGAGATGATCTTCCCCTTGCTAGGATTATATAGCTTGTAACCTTTTGAGGGATGATCATACCCGATGAAGACAAGCTTTTCACTCCTATCATCCAGCTTGGATCTCTTTGGATCTGGGACATGAGCATATGCAATGCTCCCAAACACTTGTAAATGGGAGATGTTTGGATTTCTCCCACTCCATGCTTCTTGCGGTGTCTTGTTCCACACACTTCTAGTAGGACACCGATTAGCTAAATATACTGCGCAATCAACAGCTTCAGCCCAAAATTCCTTGGGCATATTTTTGCTTTTCAACATGCTGCGGGCCATATTAAGAATGGATCTGTTCTTTCTTTCAGCAACACCATTTTGTTGTGGTGAGTATGGTATCGTCAATGGACGACGAATTCCATTGTCTTCACAATATTTTTCAAATTCTTTCGAGGTAAATTCTCCACCTCTATCAGATCTCATGGCCTTTATGCCATAGCCACTTTCTTTTTCCACAAGGGCCTTAAATTTTATAAAAGCCCCAAACACTTCTGATTTTTGTTTTAGAAAATAAACCCAAGTCTTTCTACTAAAGTCATCAATGAAAAGAACAAAATAATTGTTCTTACCAAAAGAGCTTGGGTTGATTGGCCCACATACATCAGTATGGATAAGCTGCAGTGGCTCTTTAGCTCTTGTGGTTGCTTCTTTTGGAAAACTTTTTCGAGAATGTTTTCCAAGTAAGCATCCTTCACATAATTGATCCGCATGGTTGATTTTGGGCAATCCTTTCACCATTTTCTTCTTGCTTAACAATTTCAAGCCACCAAAATTAAGATGCCCAAATCTCAAGTGCCAAAGCCAAGATAAATCTTTAAAACATGCCTTCAAGCATTTAGCAACATCATTATGAATGTTTAATGCAAACATTCTATTCCTTGTCATTGGCACTTTGGCAATCAAATTTTTCTTTTGATCTCTTATCGAAAGATTATGATCTTTTAGATGAATATCATAACCTTTCTCTAAGAGTTGGCCCAAACTCAAAATGTTGGTCTTCATATTGGGCACATAATAAACATTCGAAATAAATTCATGATTTCCATTCTTAGAGCGGATCAAGATCTTACCTTTTCCTTTCACGGGAATTTTGGATTCATTTCCAAAAGTAATATTTTCTTTCACCGACTCATCTAGCTCCATAAACATATCTCGCTTCCCGCACATATGGTTGCTCGCTCCAGTATCCAAGTACCATGTGCTCTTGTCTCCACTTTCTGCTCTTTTATATGCCAACAATAAAGTTGGTTGCTCCTCATTTTCTCGACTGGCATAATTAGATCTCTCCTCCACATTGTTAATATTACTTCTGCACTCAGAAGCATAATGGCCAAGCTTTTGACAATTAAAACATTTAACTTGAGATTTATCGTACCTTTGTCTTCCATTTTGCCTTGAATTGTTTCTTTTTCCCCGTCCTTTTGGAGAATACGAACTTTGGCTATATTCTTCCTTCTTGAATGCACCTCTTCCGCGACCTTGGCCACGTCCTCTTCCTCTTTGGCTTCTTTCACTGCCAAAGCTTCTTTCTTTCTCATTCAAGGTGAGTTTCATCTGAAGAGCTTGATCTAGATGCTCTTCTTTTACCTTTTTCTTTAATCTTTCTTCATGGGCTTGTAGTGAACCCATGAGTTGATCAACAGTCATAGTATCTAGATCTTTAGATTCTTCAATAGCTACCACAATATAATCAAATTTCGAATCTAAAGACCGCAATATCTTCTCAACTACTCGAGTGTCATTCAAATTTTCACCATTTCGCCTTAGTTGATGCACAATAGCCAATACTCGAGAAAAGTAATCAGAAATTGATTCTGATTCTTTCATATGCAAAGATTCGAACTCACCTCGAAGAGTTTGGAGTCGAACTTTCTTCACCTTATCAACTCCTTTGTGAGAGTTTTGCAAGATCTCCCACGCTTCCTTGCTAGTTGTTGCGCCTGCCACCTTCTCGAACATACTCTCATCCAAGGCTTGATAGATGAGAGTGAGCGCCTTCTTGTCCCTCTTTCTCATATCTTTTAGACTATCCCTTTGAGCTTGGGATAGGGTGGCCTCATCTTGTGGCTCCTTGTAGCCTTTCTCCACGATCTCCCAAACGTCCTGTGAACCGAGCAATGCCTTCATTCTAATGCTCCAATTGTCATAGTTGTCTTTAGTGAGTTGAGAGACTTGGAAGGGAATCATTCCACTTGCCATTTTCTCACTACAACCTAGGCTCTGATACCAGTTTGTTGGAAGAGGAGTTTACAACAAAAAGGGAGTAAGGCTTTTAAAGTAGAGCAAATTTATGTGGAAGAGATAATGAGGAGGGATATGGAAGAACACTCTTCAATTTCTCAAACTTGGCTTGTCTTGAAC
This sequence comes from Myrica gale, assembly GCA_963930655.1. Classification (NCBI taxonomy): domain Eukaryota; kingdom Viridiplantae; phylum Streptophyta; class Magnoliopsida; order Fagales; family Myricaceae; genus Myrica; species Myrica gale. The sequence continues at coordinate 5,088,588 of OZ005602.1, read as the reverse complement.
TTTCTTGACTTCACTTCTTCTACAAAATGGTGGGGCTACATCCCTTTATATAGGTTTACACATTCAATCTTAGCCACAAATTTCATCTAAAATATCTAGATATTTCTATGGCACTTTCTAGATATTTTCTAGCACTTTTTAGACAAGATACTTCTACTTATTTCTAAGATATTTTCTTAGAACTTTCTAGAAAGTTATTGATATCTCATACTCTAGAGATTTATAGAACTCTCTAGAGAACTTCTTTCTCTTCCTTTATCTAGAGCACTATAGAACTTTCTAGAAAGATGATTTCTCTTCCTTTTCTCTAGAGATTTATGGAACTCTCTAGAAGATCTTCATCCTCCATTGGGCCAAAACTAAGTTTGGAGCACATTTTGGGCCCAAATCAAGTTTAACTTTCAACAAGGAGGAGGTGAACGCTTAGGTGGAGGAGGTGGAGGTGAACGGTTTGGTGGCGGAGGAGGAGGTGAACGCTTAGGTGTTGGAGGAGGTGGCGATTTCATAGGTGGAGGAGGCGGAGGTGAACGCTTTGGTGGTGGAGGAGGTGGAGGTGGTGGAGGTGAACGGTTTGGTGGCGGAGGAGGAGGTGAACGCTTAGGTGGTGGAGGAGGTGGCGACTTCATAGGTGGTGGAGGCGGTGGTGAATTCATAGGTGGTGGAGGTGAACGATTTGGTGGTGGAGACGGTGGTGACTTCATAGGTGGCGGAGGTGGTGGTGACTTCATAGGTGGAGGAGGTGGAGGTGAATGCTTTGGTGGTGGAGGAGGTGGTGAGTTCTTCTTCGTTGGCTCCGGCGGACTAGCTCCCTCGGTTACCACCGTGAAGAGGAGTAGCAAACACACAGTACTCAAGCCCACTATGGCAGCTTGAGCCGCCATTGGAAGCTGCAAGTATTAACGCTTACTAATGCTAGGGGAAATATCTGGATGTGGTTTGCTCTTCCTATGCTGCATGGGTAGGCCGCCTGCATTTGTAGAGGTTTTGAAGGAGTGTTCGTAAGCTGTGTGTACGTCCTCATCTCAAATTCGGCACGGACTTCACTTCTTCTCTACGTTCCTTAATCTTTACCTCCAGTTCCTCCTCCAACTTGACCTTCCATGCGTTCTCCAATGACCCTCTGAAGTCAACATGACCTTGGCGATCAGGAAGTGCTCGCCTAGTTACAGCCGCACTCAAAATATTACTATAGAGATTAAGAGTTTGAGACTCCACTCTAAATAAATCTTAATATATATGTATGTATTTTTTTTTCTACCTTAACATATAGTTTGTTGCTTCTTAAAGTGTTTAACTTAAAGCCTTGCTTTTCGGTTATTAAAAAGAACTTTGGACCTTAATAACTGTATGTGTCTGCGGTCTTAAGCAATTCACCGATAACTCCCTAATTTCATCATTCATTAGTTTAAGCCAAAAACATAAAAAGATACAACATGTACGAGTTAAGTATATAATGCCATGCCTATGTGAAACTTTAGGGCATGTGGATCCGAGATATTAATTATATATCTCTCTCTCTTCTAGTTGCACTATGTTGTAGAGTATTATAGAAGATTCCGGTTCAAGCATAACTAATCCATTTAACTCCAATAAATGTATATTAAATATTAAAGTTGTAGCTGCTCCATTAGGGGCATCATATTATCTTACCCCTTAAAAAGAACTACACATATATGAATGGTTAAGAAAAAAAAATTCTTTTTTTTTAGTTCAATCTGAAACAGATTTTTTCGAGAAAGAAAAAAAAAAGAGGTGAAAAGATCATGAATTTTGATCTTACGCGGGTAATATCCAGGAAAACAAAATTCATGCTACTTTAAGTAATTTTCCCCAAAAGCACAGTTTTGATGCCAACTTGGTCTTAAATTATTACACACCCTTTACTAATCCAATCGTTAATGTATACCATGCTTGTAATAGGGACAAAGTACCCTAGCTAGTTTCTTCAATATTACATAAGGTCATGTACACTTGGAGAGAGCACACACATTGTTTAAATGCATATTATTTTGTAATGATTCAGAAATTTTAGTTTCTTAACTCCATTTGTAGCAGCCAAAAGTGTCCTGATCACTATAACAAAATTAGTTTTTTGGGAGAGAACATTATGTCTCGAAAAATACAAATATTTTTTAGGATAGAATACGTCGGTCGCACCATCTGTCTCAACAAGTCCGTTACAAAAGGTTTTTTGAGATAGAAAGTTTGGTCCATCCGGATGGACATATTTCCGTCCCTAAATAATAAATGTTTAAACGGATTAGAACGTTTGTCGGAAAACGTAATGTTCATAGGTCATTGAACATTTTTTCTGAGACGTTCAATCGTTATCCCACAGAAAATTTACAATCGTTCAATATGGAGATAACCTGTGCAAAGCCATGCATAATTCAATTAACGTTGGATAACATTTGAGTAGTGTTCGAACGTTTATGAGCAACAGTATTTGGACGATTGCATTGCTAGTAAAAAGAAATTATAACAACAGCAGAAACAATCCTTACTTGTTACCATATCTTGCACGCCATTACCTATTTGTGGAATGGGTAATACAAAAAGAGCAAAAGAAAAAAAAAATCACTTAACTCATAAATTGGAGAAAAAGTGGTACATAAAATGGGCTAAAAGTCTTGAAAAATATGTATCACTATTACTTTTATTACAAAAATAGATATTTTAAAATTTAGGGATAAATGCAAAATCAGTCTCTGCGCTATACGTAAAAATCGATTTAGTCCCCGTGATATGAAAAGTATAAATTTAGTCCCCGTGATTTCAGAAAGTGATAAAATCAATCCCTGCTAGAAGACCAACGATTTTTGCATTTATCCCTAAAATTTAACTTATATGTGATCATGCATCTAACTAGCCCTAGTATTCCTGAAATTGGAAGAAGAAAAATAACTAAATAAATGAGAATTTGTTAGTAAAAAGACGATGAATAATTGGTTTGGAATTTACTTAATTCATATGGATTGAACCTGTACAACAAGTAACTAAATAGATAAACATATTGAGTTATATATGGAGAAGAAGAAAAAATAAATATCTTGATCGTACTTGTCATTATTAGTAAAAAAATTACTTATTGATGAATTGTCTTAATTAATTACTCACTGAATTAGTGACTATATTCGAATAAGCTCTACATAAATAAATTATTCTCTGTTTAAATTTGCAAATTATCCATTGCCTAGCAAATCAAAGCAAAGCAAATATTTATGGGTTTTCCCGACTATTTCATGAATTTTTGCGTTGATTTTTATAGATCATATATAGAGCTAAAACAAAGCTTGTCGAGATGATATTCCTTGTATACTTAGTAAAAGATATGTTTCATATAACTTGTTTTAGTAGATAAAGTATTCCTTATTCTTAACACAAAATGAGATTAAATCTTCAAAATAAACATTAAAAACATTATCGATATGGTTCTAATACTTTGCATCTAGAATTATCGATTTCGTTACAATAATTTGCCTGTCAGCTGTTCTGGGTTAAATATTATGTTGGTACTGTAATAGACGATGGGCAAAAAGTGTTTTTTCCTAATTGTTTTAAACTTCGGGGACTAAATATAAGAGCCCTAACATGTTAATTGAGTAGGATGAAATTCTCGAGATTTCATCCCTCGTAGCTTTCAGGACTAGCTAGTCACCTGCGCATGGCAGCTTGTGAAAATTCATCTTTTACAATCTGCCAGTGACATGAAATTTCAAGTTGGAGTGGTTCAAGTTCGGAAATAAGAAGCTTAATTTTGGGTGCAATTTCCTTTTTGGGTTCTGGCGAATACAATTTTGGTGCAACTTGTAGAAATTATAGCAAATTAGAGATGGATCTCACATTCATTCTTCTTTTATTGAATGTTAAAACAGAAGTAATTCCCATTTGGTGTCTCATACATGAACAAAGTTAATTGAGAAATGTATTATTGCAGTCGGGCCAGATATATATATTTCATTACTTCAACCTCACCTTATTTAGTATATAGATGCATATTGTGACAAGTAAGTGCTCCAATCACCCATATATATCCTTACGTTTTACAAACTACTCCACGTACGGCCGTCGATCCCACTACCGCAATTCAGGTAATTACTATACTCCAAATTCTCGGAAGAATTACCTTAGGCAAACTGAGCAGTAAATCGAACTACGGCACAATCCGTACGTGGAGAAGAGATTTGAGGAGGAAAACTCCTTGTCACCACCCAAAACAGGCATAGCCATGCCCATCTTCGCCCTGCTTACATAGCCGCTTGCATAAGTCTGACCCAAAACACCATTCACTTCGCCACTCAATGTGTAAAACTTGAAGCCCAAGTCAAGGTGTGCGAAGCAATCCTCTTTTGTGATCCCGTAGTTATGAATACGTGAATCTTTCTCCCTTATGGGCCCCACCGTTGCTTTGATGTTGAAATTGCCTTCGACGTCGATTTCTACTGAATTTGCGTCGCGAGTCCTTGTGAATTGTGATTGAGACATTTGGAGCAGTCATGGACTGCCACTTAGTGCCTTCTCCATCCAGGAGGAATACGGGTTCACCGTCGAAGGAGAGAGAAAGGCGGTCTACAGAGTCATCCCAAGTCGATGTCTTCCTAGCGCCAACGAAGAGCTTGTAGTTGTCAAAGAGGATCCCAATAGACTGGACCCAAGTGAAGTCCCTCTTCATGTTTTCGTTCCGTTTCCCAATGAATTGAGCATTGATATGAAGGTTAGAGTCAGAAACAATGCAAAAATCGTGGTCTTTCCGGCCATGGAAGTAGAAGGTGATTCCATCCCCACCGACAAACCGGGGGTCATAACACACGGTGCCAGGTCGGTAGCAGTCTGCTCAAATTCAGATGTGAAGTTAGTGCATATGCGAGTCATGTTTACTACAGCAGTATATTATATATGGAAGTAGCTCAACAGTCTGATTTTCTCAGCCAAGAGGAGATAACTTGTCCATATTTTTTTGGACATAAGCACAGCAGTTGCTACGAGATTGTCCACCATCAGAGGAATAAAGGCAACTATTGCAAATATAAAGCTGGTAGAGAAATGGCACCTCTCAGATGATGAATTTTTTTTTTTTAAGAATCTAAGCATGTGTAGATGTTTGGTGATGGAACAGCTTGTAGAGTGGATGGGACATCTATACTCGCGACCATAACAGAACGGATAATTCTTGTTCATGCATCTAACTTTATTTGGTTCCCACTGATAAAGTGAAGGAGCAGGCGCAGGACTAAACAAAGAATACGGAGGGGCGGTGTCGAAGCAGGAGGAGGTGCGGGAGAAGGAGTCGGGATAGTCGGAGGACGTGAACGCTTTGGTGGTGCGGTGGAGGTGAGCGCATTGGGGGTGGAGGAGGTGGTGAAGTGGAAGTGAACGCCTAGGTGGACTAGGAGGAGGTGTTGGAGGAAGTGGTGACCTCATAGGTGGTGGAGGACGAGGTGGTGAGTTCTTTATTTGCTCTGGGTCGGCTGCCTCGGTTACCGCCGTGAAGAGGGACAGCAAACACACACTCAAGCCCACTATGGCTTGAGCCGCCATTGAAGTTGCAAGTATTAACACTTACTAATTAATGCGAAGGGAATAATATCTGGATCTGGGTTGCTCTTCCTTTGCTGCGCAGGCACCTCCATTTATAGAGGTTTTGAAGGTGTACTGGTTGTACTGATCTTTCACTTCTTCTCTACGTGCCTTACTCTTTACATCGGGTCCCAAGCTCATCCTTAAACACCGGATCTTTGGGTATTTGTCTGCAATCCCAGGGAGTCCTTAATTCATCATTCATATTATTAGTTTGAGCCAAAACCATAAATAGAGGGCAAAACTTACAGACCAAAATCACTACAATTTTATTTTCCCAATTCCGTAGTACAATGAGATAGATATAGATATAACATTTGAGTTTTATAATATTTAATGTTGTTCATGTGAAACTTTAGGCTGTGCAGATCCTAGAGCATTTTATATTGATTAATTACCTCTATCTCTCTCTGAATTACACAATGTCGTTAAGCATTTTATGCTGGTCCAAAATTGCATCATGCATGTATATTAAACATTGAAGTTGTGGCTGCTAAAATATATACTCATACAATATATATATTTTTCATCAGTTTCATTCTATTCAAACAAACATTAAATAAAAGGAAGAAATTTTCCATTTTTTTTAGCCTAATCTCAAACAGATTTTTTCGAGAACAAAAGGTGAAAGGATCATGACTTTTGATAGCCTCAAACGGGTAATTTCGAGAAGAAGAAAAGAAAATTCATGCAACTTTAATTAAGTTTCCCGAAAAACACATGCAGTTTTTTTTGCTAACAGTTGGTCTTAAATTATAACATGCCCTTAACCAAGCCAATCGATCGTTAATACTAGCTTGTAATAGGGTCAAAGTACCATAGCGTCTTCATTACATAAGGAGTCACTTGGAGAGAATATAGAGTATTATACATTGTTTAAATGCATATATCCTACATATTTGAACAATTGTGCACTCAATTCTAAATGAATGTGCAAATAATTTGATTGGTTTAGGAAGGGTCAATTGCCTGATGCCCAATTTTTGCTACCAAAAGATAGTTTCACAAATTAATTAAAGCCGAAGAAGCTTAATTTGTACGACCAAACCAACAGTGGAGGTGCTGGAGAAGCTCGAACTAAGATGGACAAGTGCTATGGCACGACTTGATGGAGCTCGATGAGGTAGCGAAGCTGAACCAGAAGAAGAATCGGCCAGGTCCAACGTAGAGTTGTAGTTCAAGCCAAAAACCTGGAAGTGTGTTCCCAAGTAATTAAGAGAAGTACAGTAAAGTGGATGATGCTTGATTACATGGTTCAATAAGTTAGTCCCTATTTCGCATTTTCAGGTGGGATGGACAGGGAGCAATGACTGCTAAGTGGGTAAGTTCCGTTAATAGTATTAACATAATGGTATAGATGGACCAACCATAAACGAGTGGTGGACTACAAAATTAATTTTATGGTTTTGTTATGTCGATTTTCTCGTATATACAATTATTAACTTGACATTTATCTCAAAAATAAAATATCTATTGTTTAAATTTTAAATTATTTTAAAAATAATAATATTTTAAAATAAAATAAAAATTCCAGACCTTAACACATCTTTAAAAAGGAAAATTTGTTTAGATAAATTAATATTCAAAATTTAATAAAAAAATAATATTTTATTATTAATAATATAAGAAGTCCGGGGTTCTACAGTGAGGATCAGCTACATCTTAGATTTGTCGTTGACAATTAACGTTATGTCTTATCTACTTCGTAAAAAATATGTTTTATATAAATTGTTTTAGTAGATAAACTATTCCTTAACCTTGACACAAAATGACATAAAAATAATTAAAAATTACAATATAATCAGACAACATATATACGGAGTTGAGAGTGGAATTTACGGATCGCTGTTTTAATATAAAACGGCATTGATTTCTATATCTAGATCTCCTCAACCACAATAATTGAAAAAATAAAATAATTATACTAGTTTTGAGGAAATATCAGACTACTTTCTATATTTACGGGATAACATCGAAGTGTCCCTCTTAAAGTTTCAATTAATTGTTTGACTACGCCCCCTTAATTAAGTCGGAAAAAAATAAAAAATAAAATCAATTGTCTTCCTCAATTTGATTTGACCTTTAAGTTAAAGTAGAGGTAGTTCCCCTTCAAAGGATATATCATTTTGAAGGTGTGTTCGACTGACCGCTGTGAGTTGAGTTCACTCTCTCCCAGCGAAGCAATAGTGGTTGTGTCTCTCTCCCTTTCTTCTTTCCCCCCATAGAAAAAAAAACAGACAGTGTGAACTAATTCTATAAGAAAAAAATTAAAAATAAATAATAAATAGGAATAGCATTTAACGTTTATTTTTTATTTACATATTAATTTACTTTTTCAAATTTCTTAATATTTTTAATAAGTTTTTCTTTGAGAGGCATGTCGTAGCTTTTCATCTGATTTACAGCCAAATAAAAAAGAGGACTGATTTTTTTTCGCAACTTAAAAAGCCTAATCAGACAAATTAAAATATGACCAGTTACTTTGATTTTAGTCTATAAATACAGTACTTACTATAATATTAATTTCAAGAGAACATCAACTTTTTACTCTCAATATATATAAGCAAAAATCAATCAACCTCTTCAAACTTCCACTTATTTTATTAGGTTCTTCATGTTTCAAAAATAATTAATTTTCACCCTCTTTAGATTTGACATTTAAATCATACAAAAAAATTATTGAAAGAATCCTCCAGAACAAAATTAAGATGACTGAATGATTTTTTAGTGTATTTTTTTTTAAAAAAAAAAGTTAGCATTTTAGTCCCTAGGTTTTAGGCACTTTTTTATTTTAGTCCTTCACTTTCAACTTTTAAATTTCTAGTCCTTGAGTTTTTTTTACGAAATGGTCATTCCGTCAGTCTATCGTCCATATGTTTAGCGGCACATGAAGCGGTCCACCGGGTATATGTGTTGAAAGTGAGCGGTCGTCCGCTACATCAAGCGGTCGAACGCTTCATGTAGCAGTCGAACGGTACATGTTAGAAATAAAAAATTTAAACTTTGATAAGTGAGACATCCAATTATGGGAATACCCAATTGGATTTATTTAATTTTTCTCACTCATGAAATTAAAATGCTACAAGGGGCTATTTATAAGCCAATATTTTCCAACACCCCACATTGCTAAGCAATGTGGGACTACACCACATTTCAACACTCCCCCGCAAACTCAAGGTGTTGGAGTTACAAAATAAAAAAATAATTACAGGAAACAATAATAACAAAGATTGTTGGTACTGAGCCGGGAAGATTGTAGGTACTAAGCCGGAAGGATGTCTGTACTGAGCCGGGAAGTTACTGGTACTGAGCCGGGAAGTTTTCGGTACTAAGTCGGGAGATTGCTAGTACTAAGCCGGATGGTCGGCGGTACTAAGCCGGGAAAGTTGTCGGTACTAAGCTGGGAGAAAGTCAGTACTAAGCCGGATGGTCGCCAGAAGGGAACCGGACTAAAGCCGAAAACCTTACTCTTATACCTTATAAATAAAAATTTTAAATTTTGATAAGCGAGACATCTAATTATGGGAATACCCAATTGGATTGACTTATTTTTCTCACTTATGAAATTAAAATGTTACAAAGGGACTATTTATAAGCCAAGATTTTCCAACACCCCACATTAGCAATGTGAGACTACACCACATTTCAATAGTACAAATTTGCTAACGTGTCAGAAAACTCCGTTAAGCATATGGACGGCAGACTGGCGGAAGGACCATTTCGTAAAACAAAAAAAAACTTAATGACTAAAAATTTGAAAGTTGAAAGTGAATGACTAAAATAAAAAAAATACCCAAAATCTAATAACTAAAAAGTGAATTTCTAAAAAATAAAAAAATAAAAGGAATCGCGACCAAAGGCTAAACGAGAGCCAGGTGCTTTCCCTCGCACGTTACTCTTCCCGCTAAGCTACAAACAACCACTATATAAACCCCCTGATATCACTTAGCAAAAAAAAAAACCTGATATCTTTCTCCCTGTTCCCCCCTCCCTCTGTCTCTCACTCTCTGGATCCGTGTGAAAATGTCTCTTAACGATCGGGAACGTTTGCTTCTGAACATTCGGGAACGTTTGCTTCACGGTTTCATTCGGAACATGCATGATGAGGTATACGAATTCTTTCCGCCTCAGCCTCGGAGCTTTAGACCAGTCTTTTCATCTCAATTTTTAACAATTCTGTTTACTTATACAACAACACTCTCCGCTTTTGCTCTTTTTTTTTTTGTTTTAAGTTCAATCGACATACTTTGGTTTTTCCGCTCTCTGAAAACTTTTCGTTGGCCCATTTTCGCAATTGCATGAAGGGAGTACTTGTTATCAATCTTTAAAAGGTGCTCTCTTTTTATTTGTTATGAAAGAAAGCTGTTTCTTTTTTGAGTTTTTTTAGCGTATCGGATCACATTTGTTTTTCAGGTAACGTGTTTGTGTAGCACTAAATTCTCGTTATTTTCGCTCTTGATTTTCAAAGCATTATTTTCGAAAAAAAAAAGATTTATCATCATTTCTGTTTCTTCCTTCTAAATTTTGTACTATCGGTGTAATGCAAGACTTAATTTGAGAAATAATTTTCTAATGCTCCTGTCGCTTGTGGGAATTCATCTTTTGCAATCTGCGATTGACGTGAAATTTCAAGTTGGAATGGTTTAAGTTCGGTAACAATACGCTTATATTTGGTGCAATTTCTTTTTAAGGCTTCGTTAATGACCAGTTCTGGCGCATACAACTTTGGAGCCGTGACCGACCAGCTGACTTTGTAAGAACGATCACTAATTACTGCATGTCTATGCGAGAGTTGTTATCTCAGTGCAGCTCTAAACTGTAATTATTTACTTGCTAGCTTTCCTCTGGTGATTATAACTTGATTGTAATTTTTGTTTTTAAGGAAAAAGGTTAATTATAGAATGTATTGACTCATTATCCTTGCTTCTCTGCAGTGAGCAAGAGAATATTGATTTTGGACAGGTCAATGTTAATGCTCATCAATTGCACGAGGAATCGAGAAGGTAACCTTCCGTTTGGCCTTTTACTAAAGGCTTTTCTGGGATAATAAAATGTCTTATTAGGAAACTCTATTTGTCAATGGCTGGGCATTTCCTATATTTTTTGTCGATATGTGATATGTGTATTCTTAGTTGATGTATTTCCCTTATGGTACTAGCTGGACTCGATGTCCTTGGAAATGTTATTCTCTGTAGCAAAGGATCTCTGGATTTTGTTTTTTGTGTTTTAAATGCGTCCAGTTCTTGCATGTATATAAATACAGGAGACGAAGTATCAGTTGATCATGGTGTTTCAAGTTTTTACTAGATTGGCCAACCAAGGAGCTGCGAGTGTTTTCCTCTTCTTCTCTTTTGAAAAAAAGATTCAGGGTTTTTGCCACCATAGCTAAAGTACTAAAATGTTTTCATTCTACCTAAAAGGATTTTGGAAATGCATACTCTAAACTTTATTTATTGACTAGATTAATCAGTTGGACCAAGAAAATTGTCCACACAGACGGTCTTTTTTGTTCTGTAGATTTATCCTGATGGTGGAAACGGAATACATCAACATTCATAAGCTTGCCTCCTCTTTCCAGGAGTGTGCTGATACTACAAGTTATATTTGATATGTACATGCTGTAGGGATTTGTCAATTTTGATTTCTTTTGTGGGTCTTTAAAGAACGAGGTAATATTTTCATTATCATTTTATTGTCTATGCCTTATTATGACTATTGACTAAAAGAGTCGTTGATGAAATATTTTGTAAACTGGACAAGGTCGAGTGTTTTGTTTGCTTTTCTGTTTCACTTTAAGGAGTTGTCAAATTCTACATAAATTTGGTGGAGATACGCTTTTACTCACTGAAAATAAAAAGAGTTTCGAAGTAGTATTTCAAATACCTTTAGTTCTGGTCTATGATATATACTTTCACATTTAATTTTCTATTTTTTCAGTTTTTGCATTTTGGTGGGCCTTGTTTTTATTTTTTTTATCTTGCATTTTAATGTAAATACTGTTTAAACTGCACAAGGTCCATGGTCCTTTTGCTTTTCTGCTTGTTTTTTAATGAGTTATCAAAGTGGGAACATGCTTATCAAAAAAAAAAAGTGGGAACATGAATTCGGGACAGCTATTCGAAATTATTAAATGTAGTGGAGTATTACAGCTATGTATTAACAACTAAGTTTCGGTGTAGTATTGCAACTATTGTAGCAGTGAAATCTATCTTTTTATCTGCGGTCTATGTTATATAGTTGCAATTTTAATTCCTAAGCTTTTTATCTTTTGCATTTTATGGGCCTCATTTTGCAGTTGGTTTCCATGTTTACATTTCTGTACAGTATATATGTGGTTTCCTGAGCCTCCCTGTTTTCTTCCCTGGTGTTCCCTCCAGTGATTTAGATATCTCATACTTAGTTGATGAGTGTTAGAACATTGACAATATAGTCTCAGTGGAGTACAGATCTTCATATCCATGTGATAGACTCGGTTAAAAAGCATTTTAACTCTTTTTTGGATGATACAGATCCACGATGTCAGTACTTATCGATGTGTGTTTTTTTTTTCTAAAAATGGCAAGCTTAATATGTTGTAATAGATCTCATTCCTTTTTCGGCTGAATTAGTTGGTCTTTAGGTTGCTTGTTTCTCTTATGACATTAATGCTTGAAATGATTTCTACCTTTTTGCTTTGCTTTTTTTACGTTATATAATGTATGAAAACTGAAGCTGTATTAGTAGTTAGATTAAGCTGTAGTGTTTACTGGGAAAGTAAAACTGCTATGATAGCTTTTTTTATCTAAACTGTATTCAATGAGGTGTGGCGTTATTGATAGTGCTATTACAACATCAAATGTTGATGTCAAAGATCTTTCGAGGATTGCTAAGAGCTCTACTGACCTATACAAGAATTTTCAAATTTAAAAATCCTCGAACTGATGGGCTTATGAGTTGAGGACCGTTTCTTACTGATGTTTACCTAAAAATATAGACACAAATGTCAATCAAGGTTTGTCAACATTCAATGATTTATTTATGAAACGCAAGCTTTGATACTTGATCTCCTCATAAGGTGACAGCATTATATAACTGGGATCTATAAAATGTATATCATGTACAGAGAACACAAACATTTCACTGCCAGATGATAGCGAAATATATCTTTATCAGTCTTTAGAAGTCCTGAATAAAGAAGCTCACAAGATAGGAACTATTACATGCTGCATTTGGACAAAACACCCATCTCAGACACTTACTTGATGCTGAAGGGCTTTCTCTGCAAGAGTCGCAGCATTAATTTTTGAGGTTGCTTGTCCAGGGGATTGCAGCAACGAATCACTTTGATATCTCTACTCTCAAAAGAGTTTCTGGATCTTCTGAACTTCAGGAATTAGTTCTGACTTTGTTTCTTCTTGTTCTCTATATCCTTTTCTTTTATGCTGTATGCCTCCCACCCACTAGGTCCGGACTGTATTTGTGAGAGTTTGAGAATTTAAAAAAGCAAAACAAGAAAATAAGGAAACCAAACCGTTTTGTATTGATGTTTAGTCTCGTTTCATGGATACAAATGAAACTCACATGAGGTAGTGATCAACAATGTTGAAAAATTCTCAATATGTAGATAAGGTAAGTGTTATACCACTTATAGATCAAATATATTATGAACAATGGTGCGGACAAGTCAGCTAATTGTGGTGTGTTAGTAATAAATCCACATTGTGACGTGAAAGTTCAGAAATCTTCTTTCTTGTTACTAATTGTTTACTGGTGATATTATTGCATCGGTGGATATTTAATTTCGTAGCCATACAGATCACCACGGGAGCATGAAAACATTTTCTTCTGGCTTTGGGTTTCTTTCTTTTTTGTTTACTAAAATTTCCATATCCATTATGAAAATTGTGATATCTTTATTTTATGACTAGAAATTTTTCTTATAGATCAATTGTTGTTTCCATATTGTGATATTTCAGTTGCTCCCAGGCTCTGTATTGGACTAAGAATGAATTTGCCCACACAAGAAGAAAATTTGAGTCGTTTTACAGGTACTAACTGGCAATCCGTATATGTTCTAGGGTTCTAATAATGATTCTCTGTTCTTCTGGGAACATGTAGACATTGTAATTTCCTTTTCTTTTCTTGATCAGAATAAGCTTATTATACCTGCCTTGATGATTTTTATTTTCTAACTTGATGATGCTCATAATACTCAACCAAGATCTGTGTTAGAAAGCCTAATTAAGTCAATAAAATAGAGTATGCCAATGTGATGATTGCATGCGCAGATTTTACACATCTCCAAAGAGGCTTTTAGTAGCATGAACTGGGGCAGATTTTGATTTTAGCATTTAATTGCAAATTTTTTTTCTTTGTTCTTCTCCTCATGCATGTCTACTCTTGAATCATTTGTCTCATTGTTTACATGGGAATGTTTCTAAAACTTCTATTAAACTAGTTTTGTGAAAGGGATAGGCTCTTGTACAATGGACCCCACTTCATATCTCCTCTTGATTTCTGATGACAACTGGCACCTTCTGTATACGCCCGGGGGACCTGATAACCATATAAATTAAGAATGTTTTGAGAACACAAACTCACAAGTGCAATATTTGTGATTCAATAGTTTCTTGAAGTGGGGCCGATTGTGACTGCAGCCAACGCAGCAGTGTGGAAATTTAAAAAAAATACCAAAGGAAACAAAAGCAAACGGAAGTCTATGTTAGAAGTTCTAGACCTTCACTATGTCCTTCCAGGAGCCTGCTTTAGAAATATTCGAATCTTTTCCTCTGGGAAGCAAAATTGGAATGTTACAAAATTCACAAAGTAGAAATGGTCATCTTGCAAGGTCCTAATCAAATATGGAAAGGACTTCATAATAACTTATGACCCAATATTAGAAGAAAACAGTAACGACTTATCAAAAAAAAAGGAAGAAAACAGTAGTGAGAATGTCAAAATCATAAGCATAGTTTCCAAAAGCACTCAAATCTATAAATTATCAAACTGCCCTCAGGAAGAAAATTTCAGATCTTCCAAATAAAGATGTAGATCAATTTTAGTACATGCTGGCCCATCTTCATAGATGGTTCTAGGTCTGAGTTTTTCATACTGTAAATATGAAAGTTTCTCATACACTTAAACCCTAATTCAGGATAGATTGGCTGGCTTTGGATAATAGTGATAGACTATATATATAGGTATTTGGTAAGATTGCACACACATTGATTCTTTAGGAATGGCTGCTGTAAGATAATAGCAAAGATCACAAGTAGACCTAGTATAGGAGTCGATTAGAAAAAAAACAGAAAAAGACCTAGGATAGGAGTCTTTATTTATTGACCTTGAATTTTCAGCATACATTATGGTTTAACAGTTAAAAAAAGTTTCTTAAGTAATTAGTAACGATGACTAGCACATATATATGGGCTTTTATCAATTATTCTGTTGTGTAACTGATTATAAAGTCAGTGGAGTTTATAGTATCAGCACTTATATGTGACTATCTCTTCGAGTTGTTTACTTGATTTGTATTTTTCTGCACATCTGAGTCATCTTTTGCTCTGATGCTGGTATAGTTTAATGCCATTGGAATTAGCTTTCTTGCTAGGAGTGTATTCCTTACTAATTACTGATTTTCCAGTAAATTTACGTTGATTATGAGTCAACATGGAAGCTTGTAATTCTATGCTTTTGAGCATGGAATTGAATACCTATGCTCAGGCAAGAGATAATCTCAGTATTTGTGTTGCTCAATGGAATTTGTCCTCAGCTTCTGCTTTTTATCTCAACTCGACCCCTGTTGTCTCTCACATTCCATATATCTTCTTGTTAATTGTCTTATTTTCTTTGGCCTGAAAGCAATTTCAATGAATTTCAAGAGGAAGAAACATTTTCAAGCGTTTGCATTTTTTAATTGTTTTGTTCTTCTCTGAGCCAATTTCAATTGCAGATACAGCATAAGATAACTGAACTTCAGAATGCACCTTCAAAGGAGGTCGCCAAGCCTATCTTAATGGTTCTTATATGATATCCTAGGCTAAATAATGTCTGATGAAAATCTTGAATGTAGTCTCAGGTATGACAGGAGAATGTGACAGATGCATCACCTCTGTTATATATGTTCTGTTTGTATCTGTATGTTACCTTAATATCATGCTTAGGAAGCTAGTTAAGATCTAACTGAACCAACTAGCAACTTGCTCATTATAGTGGTTTTTTTATTCAATTTGCTAAGATGGAGATTTTGGGGATGCTCGTTTTATAAAATTGTAAGATTTTTAGGATTTTTTATAGAATTGTGAATATTTATGTAGATTGGAGTTTTATAGGTTTTTGTGTAAAAGTTGTTTAAAAGTTTTAAAGATATTTAATTTTTATTGAAGTTTGTAAAAAGGTGTAGAGAGATGATTTGATATAATTGTTTAATAAAAAAAAAGTATTGGAGTTAAGTGGAAAAGTATGGATAGAGAACATTTGTTATAATTTTTTTTTGAAAACATATTGGAATTTATGTAAAAAGTTGTTGAAGTTTGTGTAAAAGGTATTGGTGTTTGTGTAGGATTTTTTGAGATTTTGGATGTTTAAATTTTGTTGAATATATTGTATTCTAATATACTTTTGAAAACGAACATGCCCTTTATTGGGATCCCTTTTCTAAACAATTACTCAAGAATTAGTTTGAAGTTGTAAAACCAGGACTATGTACTACATAGGCGCAACTTTGTATGTAACTTACCAAGATGTTTAAGGTTTTTGTCTTGATCTATTCAGTGGCCATGTTAGTAAGAGTGGGAGAATAATGTATTATCCTCACATGAGCTATGTTAATTGAGGTTCTATCCGAGCATTAGGAATCAGTGATTCTACAATTCCCTTAAAATGGTAGAACCAGAAATTTTGGGGGACACCCGGGTCCCCAACTTCTTTTTTTACCAAGATGTTAAACATATCTATTTCTTGATGTGGTCGTAGATCATGTCAGTATGAGCATGCTAGCGTGCTTTACAATTTATTATGAGTACTTCCATCAATTACCCCATGTGATGGCAGCATAAACCATGTAAGGAATAGCCTACTTGACAGTTATGTATTCCCGCTAATTGGTTCTCCGCTCAATCAGTGATGGGTGGGAAAGAAATCCATCTAATGTTGAGAGAAAAAACTAGAAATTTAGCAGCAGCATATTTAATGTTTGAGTCAGGTGTTTCTGAAGTCATTAAATGTCAATTGGTCTGAATACCCCTTCACAATAGGATGCTTCTCTATTTATAGATACAAATTTACATCGTTTGCTTGGTTGACACATTTTACCTACCCATTCTATTCAAGGAAATAATTTACCTATTCTATACAAGGAAATAATCTAACCCATTCTATATGTACAGCTAACATACAAGGAAAGAATCAACTCATAACACTCGAATAAAATCTCCCAAAATATGTCTCCTTAACATCCCCCTCTCAAATTGATGCTAGAGGATCAAGAAGCATAAATTTGTCAGCCAAAAGCTGATGTCGATATTGAGAAAGAGCTTTAGTGAACACGTCAGCAGTTTGAAGGTCGGTGGAAATATGAGGAAGAGTTATCACAAGCTTGTCAAAAACTTCACGGATGGAGTGATAATCGACGTCAATGTGTTTAGTATGTTCTGTGATTGTCAATGGCTGCCCGCAAAGCTTTTTTAGTAGTTCTCGTATTTGTGGCAAGGGGATCCCCCTTCTCCACTTCTTTTTGTGATAGTCATGGAGGTTTTCAATCGCATGTTGGGGAGAGTAGTTGAGCATGGAGGATTGGAGGGTTTTACGGTGGGAGGTGGTTCCGGGGGGAGCGTGAGTATCTCTCATTTGTTGTTTGTAAATGACACTTTGGTGTCGTGTGGGGCGGAGGTGAGCCAATTCTGGAGTCTTAGATGCCTTTTCTTGTGCTTTGAAGTGCTCTCGGGTCTTAGAATTAATTTGTCTAAGTCTGAGGTCATTCTCATTTGTTCCTTTGATAATGTTTAGGAGTTGGCGGGTATTATGGATTGTGGGATGGCTTCCTTACCTATGAGATATTTGGGGGCCCCTTTGGGGGCTAGTTGTAAGTGTGTTCATATTTGGGATGACATCCTTGAGAAGATGAAGAGAAGGCTGGCAGGATGGAAGCGCATGTATCTCTCAAAAGGTGGTAGGCTTACTCTCATCAAGTCTACCCTTTATTCCCTCCTAACCTATTTCCTTTCGTTGTTTCCTATCCCGGTGGAGGTGGCTAATAGGTTGGAAAAGATTCAGAGGGGCTTCTTTTGGGGTAGTGATGGAAATGTGTACAAGTTTCATCTTGTGAAGTGGGAGTCAATGTGTTCTCCCTTTATGAATGGGGGTTGGGGCTCCGCAGAATTTAATTGTTTAATAAGGCTCTTCTGAACAAGTGGTTGTGATGTTTTGCTCAGGAGAGAGATAGTCTTTGGAGGGTTGTCATCGCTGCAAAGCATGGGTGTGCAGTGGGTGATTGGAGAACTTCCCCTTTTAGGGGGTCTTACAGTGTTAGTCTTTGGAGATTCATTAGCAAGGGTTGAGATATTTTCAACAATCATACTAGATTTTTGGTGGGCAGTGGCTCAAGGGTGAGCTTTTGGCATTATTGGTGGTGTGGTGATAAACCTTTGTCTTTGGCTTTCCCGGTTGTTTACTCCTTGTCACGTTATGTTTTCAACAAGCATACTAGATTTTTGGTGGGCAGTGGCTCAAGGGTGAGCTTTTGGCATGATTGGTGGTGTGGTGATAAACCTTTGACTTTGGTTTTCCCGGTTGTTTACTCTTTGTCACATTGTAAGGAGGCTACGGTGGCGAACTGTTTGGAAGAGAGTGTTGGTCATGCAGTTTGGAATGTTCCATTTGTTAGATCTGCTAATGATTGGGAGGTGGAAGATTTTTCTGCGTTCTTTTCTCTTTTGTATAGAGTGGTTTTTAGGAGGGGGGAGGAGGATAAGTTGTCTTGGACGGGGTCCAAGAAAGGCTCATTTTCGGTTAAGTCTATGTGTTCTATTACTGGAGGAAATAGCTTGTCTTTTCCTTGGAAAGGAGTGTGGAGGTCGAAATGCCCTATAAGGGTCTCTTTCTTTGTGTGGGAAGCTATGTATGGGAAAATTCGTACTTCTGAAAATCTTCGAAGAATAGGAGTTTGTATTGTTATCTTTGTCGCGGTAATGGAGAATCAACTAACCATGTGCTCCTCCATTATTCTTTGGCTCGTGGTCTTTGGAATCACGTTCTTAGCATTGCGAATTTCCATTGTGTGACTATGTACCAACCTCTTTTTCTGGCATTTACAACCCTGCAGACTTAAAACAAAATATTATTTTTCATGGAATTAAAACTGACAAGCTATCTGTTTTCCCTTTTTCCTTGTATCCCTGGCATTTATCATACTTTGTACTCCGTCCATCATGACACTATCCATCTGTCTGAAGCATAATACGTGTTTCCTTTTGGTTAACCCTTTTTGTTACCCCTTTTACCTAATAACTTGTTTGTTCCATATATATTTGTAATCCAAACTATGATTTTTTGTTTTGTTAGCAACCTCATCAGGTGAATACGTAACAGTCTCCTTTGCCTGGTAAGAAACCTTATTCCAGTTTGTTTAGATGTGTTAAGCCGTGGTTTGTCAGATACAATCTTAAGCCATTTTATGAGGTCTCCATGCTTACACTGAAACGCTTAAGACTATCACAAGAACCACTGCTGTGTGCAAATTGACAGGGTTGTGAGGCATGTGCTCATGATGTCTGATCTTGAACTGACACGTATATGGGGCAGTCTTTTGAACTCTCTTATACTCACATACTTGTCTAGGAGTGAATATCAATACTTCGTGGTACATATCCTATGTTGCATAGTATCTTCAGTTTACTCATAGAGGGGTAATGATTATGGTTGACGACTTTGATACCAGTGGCAGAGACAGGGGGCGGGCAGGGGCCCCCCACCCCCCAAAGGAGAATTTCCTGTGGGGATTTCCGCCCTCCCTCCCTCCCTCCCTCCCTCCCTCCCAAAGGAAAGAAATTTCGTCTGTGGGAGTTAATCCCACCCCCTCCTAAATTTTTGCCCCCTAAAAGGAAAGAAATTACTCTTGAGAGTCGATTCTACCCCTCCTAATGAAATCACAGGCAAATTCTGGTATACGTGAAATACTCCCCACTTACCGTATAATTAAAGTGCCATAAAACATATTACTAATTTCTTATAAGAAAAAAAATAAAAAATTATTAATTTTTTTTATAATTTAATCAAGAAAACACTCCTAATAAAGTGGTGACATATTGGCTTTATTCATGTTTTGTATCTTCATATGATATTAAATTATAGTTTAGTGTTTTTACCCTCTATAAATTACAGTTTAGGTTTTATTACCCTCTAGCATGACTTTATAAAACACTAAGTTTGTTTCTCTGTGTTTAATTTGTTTATTGGTAAGAAATAAATTACATTTATGGTCGGTATTTATTGAGTATGTGCATTTCTTTTCTCGAATTTTAATATATAAAGTGTATTTGTCTAGAAAAAAAAAGCATAATTTCTACCTTTATACAATTTTATTTTCTTTGTCACAAATTTAATGCATGATGTGAATTGGTCTAATTCTACTAGCAACATCTAATGATTAATTTTCATAATTAAATTATGTATTTGAACTATAGTAACTGTATTTTGGTTATGATACATTACTATGTAGTTGCTGCCTGCTGGCACTTATGAGTATTCGCTTGAACACGTTACTAGCAACATTTAATGCATGTGTTTTAATGTAATGGTTTCAGTTTGTTTAAGTTGCTTTGTGTTTTTTTTTTAACAAAACACCTTATCTTATTCCATAAAAACCACAACCACCACCTATGGGGGATCAGTCCCCGCATACAACCAAGAAATATTAAGAAAAAGTTCAACATTACAAGGATTGTTACTTGAGGCTAACTTAGTAATGACCCAACGAGCTAAGAGGTGCACCGTTTCATTTGTACCACGACGGACATGGTAGAAATTACAAGCTTGCATCTACCTACAAATAGAATAAATATCCAACACCGTAGGTTGAATTTCCCAATTTCTTACCTAAGGAAAGACTTGAAGGGCAAATATAAGAGTTGCAGAATCACCTTCCAAAGTAATGTTCTGAAATCCCAACTGAAAAGCAAGATTGACCCCAAATTTGGCAACCTCAGCTTCCCTCACCAACGATGTAACAACACCAATTTTCGACGTTTGGAAACAACATAAAGTATTAAGGTGATCGCAAATAATAGCGGCTACAACAACAAACTCACTTTTAATTGCCACATCAACATTGACAACACCCTCCATAGGTGGCTGCCACGACTTGCTAAGAGAGGGGTCTAGCTTTTTTGCCCATGTTGTGTGATGTTCCCAACTGAGTCTTCTAATTGCTCTGTGTTTTAATGCAAGGGAATGGTCATGACCATTTGGTAACATTGCCTCTTAAAAAGGCAAGATGAAACGTGCAAAGAAGGCACTGAATAAACATTTTTTATTTTTCAATTGTAGAGGCCATAATACATACTGAATAAACGTGTTTCCATACATAATAAATGTGCAAAATATCAACTTAAACATAACCAATGTCTTGGTCATTTTAAACCACAATAGCTCACTTCCAAACACTATAGGTCATAACTGCTTTATACAGACCAAAAAACTTCCCAACTATATTCAAAATACATCCCTTTCAGAATACAACCAAACAAGCTAATGGTGCTCCCTACTTCCAACAGAATACTTCAAAAGTACTTCAATAGTTCAAAATATACTTCAACAGAATACTTCCAAGTACTTCAAAACAAAAGCAAAATATTTCTTCATTCAAATTGCACTTAGAACTACCATCATCAATAAGCCCATTTCTGCAAAATAAGACATTCATGTTGTGAGAATGAAAGTACCATTGCTGCGTAAATAAACAACTCCCAACCAAACAAAATCAAGTTACCATATGTATATAACCATAACCAAAAAAAACTGTCGAACCACTTGCAAAAAAGGTAGATCCCGAATCTGCAAAACAAGGTGCAATTAATATCAACTAACAAAACTGCAATATTTAAATAACTATCATCAGAAAACATAATTAAATTATGGTGTGTACTATGTCACGGATTTTGAACAGGTCGTTTTGGTGTCATCTCGGTCCTTCTGCTGCTTGATGTGGGCTGTGCAGGAGATGTACCTGTTGTCTCCATGGCGAGCTGAGAAGATGAAGCATGTGTTGTTTCCACAGGAGGCTGAGAAGGTCGTGCTGCGGGAGGCTCTTGTGAAGGTCCATCATTATGCAAAAATAAGACAACTTATGTTAAATTTTTCAATGTAAAATACTTGGAATTAATTATAACCACACTTACACTTACCCCACCATATTGTTGTGACTTTTTCTTTGGGCATGTCCTGGCGTTATGACCTACCATTTTGCATGTTTTAGATGCATAGACATAGCCTTGTCTTGTAACCTTGTAAGTTTCATTTGGCTTATCAAGAGCCCTTCTCTTTGCAATCCTAGGCCTACCAGGTTGCCTTCTGACTTGTGGTGGCAATATAATATCATGGTCTTCTTTCGGCCACTCGTCGGGTCCAGGCATTGAATGGATTGGTGGGCGATAAGCTTCTCTGAAAGTATTCATATGATACCACCTAAAACCATATTTAAGTATCAGTTAAAATCAATAGTATTGAGGTAGATTATAATCGTGCATTTTAAAATTACAGTTTTACGTAATTTACCGATCTACGTAGTCCTCGAGGTTCTTTTTGTCAAAGTACATCACAGCAATAGCGTGTGCACATGGAATTTCATTCAGCTGCCACCGTCCACAAGAGCACATCAACTGGTTCATATAGACAACCCTTTGTGCCTCAAAATAGTGATCAACCTCAAATGTCCCAACAGACTTTCAATGACATGTAATTTCTTGCAATGCTCTTATGTCTCTCTACTTTTTTTCAAAATCTTTAGACAAATAAGAGCAGTGGCAGTGGTTGCCCCATCCCTTTGTGCTTCAGCCCTTTCTTTTTCAGCATCTTCATCTTCCAATTCAAGCTCTGAAGGATATTAACTTGGACCATAGTCAATCACATCTGGGTCATTTGCAAATGTTGGCACATCAACTGTGTGCTCAATGTAAACATCGATTACATCAGCACCCAAGCTTTCAATCCTCCATAGCATATCAATGACATCACCGTCAATCTTCAAAGGCCAAAATAGTTGTCCACGACTCTCAACACCCAGCCTATACCAAAGTACAACAGCTCTCATATACCCAATCTCCTTCAAGCATGAGTTGAAGTCAACAATAGTGAGGTAGTCAAGGTTCATGCTCCCAACGTCCACCTTCTCCCCACCTAGATATTCTAGGGGTTCACCCCCAAATGACCCACTGTGGTGGATGCAAACCTTGAGTTTCATACCTGCAAGCATGACAAATTATAAGAAAAAGGAGTATGTGGTACATGTCAAAACAATATCCCAACTGGTGTGACTATATCAAACACAAGGACTAAAACAAACATCTAACAAACTACTTTATACGAAAGTACATGGACTACATCTCAACAGAGCAAAAAAAATCAGAAACCATTTTATATCATAGTATATGGACTAAAATAAAGTAAAAGGACTATATTAAAGGGATAAATGCCAACTATGGAAAAATCCTTCTTTTTTAAATTCAGTTAGTCGGAATCCTATGTGGATCTGGGACCACTAACCCAACAGACACAACAAATTCGATTAATAAAGCATGCATTCCAACAATCAATAATTTTGGGACCACTTCAATCATACTACCATGTGCTCTTAATTCCTATCAAAAAACTCAACGTCGTATACAACAAACACAACAGACAACCCCACATGCTGACCTACGTACATGCACTGACATTTTAACAAAGTTAGACAAATTAACAAAGAAAGATGCAAGCCGAATCTGTTTCTTTCAATTCGTAACTAACGTACCTCGACGAAAATTCTATGCTCCACGTCAAACAACCTGCAACAAAACAGATCGATGAGCCCAACAAAAATGATCCAAGATTTCGAATGGGAAGCCGATTTAGGAATTTTGGATGGGGTATGACAGTGCAGATTAGGTTAGGGTTCACAATCGTTTAAGGGGTTAGGTTTTGTGGGTAGCCGAGAGAAACTCGAATTGGGGCTGGGGGATTTTTTGCGTTAAGTGTTGGGAAGCACGTGCTAGGGTTCTGGGATGTCTATGTGGACTATGGGGTCAAGCGGGAAACTTTAATCTGACATGTCAAAGAGGATATCATGTTTTGAGCTGACTGGAGAGCTGATATGACGATGGGGGCTGATGTGGCGTGAATTCCGTCGAATAACCTAACATAATGAGGAGGGACGAACGGCGTAACAAATGGGGTATTATGGGGACTAAATTTATTGTTTTCTTTTTACGGGGACCAAATCGATTTTTTCACATTACATGGACTAATTTTGCATTTATCCCTTGAATATATTAAATAGAAATTCCGATTTCATTATAAAAAGACACTGAACTTTATAACCCGAAAAGATGCAAAAGGGAAAAAAAAAATAGAACATTACTTAAGACCAACTTTATAACCCAAAGTTGTATTATGATTATGTCAAAATTTAAGAAGAGAGATTAAATGAGGACATTGTTGTCTTTAAGTAAACTCCAAAATAGACGTGACGTAGAGCCAAGACGCCATTTGCCTTATCTTCCCGAAACCGCCCCCCACCTGTTTTCCGGTGTCTTCTCACTTGCTGATGGCAATGGCAGCAACTGTACACCCCGTCTTCTCCCATATTACCCATTTCAGATCCACAAGGCCGAAGACCCCGACTCTGCGTTACTCACGAGCGAACTCGGTCAGGTGTTTCGAGGGAAACAGTGAGGCTCGGCAAGTCACCGTGAAGAACGGGAACGATTCGCTGGACATATGCCGAGTCTTGAACGGGATGTGGCAGACAAGCGGAGGTTGGGGCCGTATCGATCGGGACAGCGCCGTTGAGGCCATGCTCCGGTACGCAGATGCCGGCCTCTCCACCTTCGACATGGCCGATCACTGTAAGTGGAGCCACGGCTCTACCCTCTCCTTCGGCTCAAAAAGAAACCAATGCCCTAACCTCCCCCCCCCCCCCCACCCCCAACACCCACCAAAACTCTTTATTGTTTACGTGGGAAATTTTAATTGGGCGGTCAGAGTATTCGCTTGAACACGTTACGTTTCGCTGTGTTTTTTTCGTCCTTCTTTTGCTTTGGGGTACCCATTATTTGTGTATTTGTTGGCGTGCCTATTATTTTTCACTTGAAGTCTTGAACCGTTGAACAGGTGGTATGGATGTATAACGTTTCTGCGATGATGACGTTTTCAGGAACAAAAAAAAAAAGATGGAGGGGTTATATACAAAACTGCTACAACTTTGGGCACCTATTGCAAAAACTATAAAATGTGGACAATTCAATGGTACAGAGTTTGAGAGAAGAAAGTAGATAGGATAAAGCTACTCGTAAAAAAGATTTTTTTTTTCTTTTTCCTTGTTTGTGTGTTTCAATTCTGACACGAGACAGGAAAAACTCACACAGACACAGACACACACACACACACACACTAAGACAACATCCTCTACCTTTCTGCGTTTACGTTCGAAATGGCTGCGGAGTTGTTACATCATTCCTTGAGCAAATTCAGCATCAATTCAGTCGTGACAAAAACCACAAGAAATACTGGACCGCGAAGACTGAATGCAGGACAGATAAGATGCGTATTTACAGAAGATGACAGGAGAATTGTGGTTAAGAAGGGGAAGGACTCGTTGGATATCTGCAGGGTTGTTAATGGGATGTGGCAGACGAGCGGTGGGTGGGGTAGAATTGAAAAGGACAATGCAGTTGATGCTATGCTTAAATATGCAGATGCAGGACTCACCACTTTTGATATGGCCGATATATGTACAGTACACTCGCAGGAAATAGCTTATAATTACTGTTTACGTGCTTATATGTGCCTATAATGCCTGTAGGTGAACTTGGCTTTTTTGTCTATGTTTAATTTGAGTATTGTATGTTGGTGAGGCAACTTGGTTATTTACTAATTGTTTTGCTTTAATATGCGTCTCTTGGTAGATGATTAGGAAATAATTATGCATTACGGTCCTTAAACTATTTTTTGTTGTTGTTCAGTGATGTTTGGAGATTGGATCTAGGACATTGATTGGCTGCTTTCTGATATAAGATTTTGGGGTTTTCTTATTTGTGGAATTGTTATGAAATTGTAGATGGGCCTGCTGAAGACCTATATGGCATCTTTATCAATCGAGTTCGCCGAGAGCGTCCGCCAGAATTCATGGATAAGGTCAGTGGGTAAGTCACCACAAGCACATTGGACTGGCATTGTAGACCATTTGATTAAAATTATTGGAGCAACACCAATCCAATTTTCATTCTTGGGTTCTATAGAAAGAAACTAAAACCTTTCAATTCATTGTTTAGAAAGGATACCTTGGAGTAATGTTTGCCTGTTCTTTTGTGATGCAGTCTTACTAAATGGGTGCCACCGCCAGTAAAGATGACGAGTAGCTATGTCAGGGAGAGCATCAATGTTTCACGGAAGAGAATGGATGTGGCTTCCTTGGATATGCTTCAGTTTCATTGGTATAATTTTCTTTCTTTGCTGCTAACGTATTGAGGAAATTTTGTGATTTGGCTGCATAATTGTTCTGGTGATGAATACCTAATATCAATTTATTCTAATGCGTTGTAATCCTGATACTGTGATAATATTATGCTAGGGAGCTGGAAACTTTTAAAAACTTTTTGTATGATCTGATCTCATTTCTTGCCAATAAAAGGGTCCATTTGTCTTGGAGGGAAATGAAATCCGGTAACTTATATACAATATTGACATTTGTTGAGGCATGCCTCAGTATTACTCAAAGTGCTACATAAAACAGACTAGCCATTTCTGCATTAAACCAGGTACTAGCGGGACTTTTGTGGAACCTTTCTCCGAATTTTTCTTTTTCAGTATAAGTTAGTTTAACTGGAATTTTTTGGAGAATTTATGTCATTTAGCCCTGTTCAAGTCTTGGTTAGGTTGACAAGATATGAGGATGTATAAATACTGTCATTCCATACACTTTGAATTCATGTAGCACTGGGACCCCAGCACACAATTGTTGACATGTCATCACAACAACACCCGTGAGACAAGCAGGTTCTGATACATGTTCATTCGTTATTTTTTTCTTGCTTGCTCTTATCCACTATAGCTAATGTATGTTCTACTATTTTATAACCCAAAAGGACAATTTATGATATCTTACTTGAATCACATCTAGCTTACATTTTTCGTGTTTAATATTCTCTGATAACGTTCTTTTGTATTTCTACTTCAAAAAGGTGGGACTATTCAAATTCCGGTTACCTCGATGCACTAAAACACCTTACAGATCTGAAAGAAGAAGGTTGGTGTCATCTCTCTTACTAAAATACAATTGGTTTCTGAGACCACATTTCTTGATTTGAACAGATTATTTCAGCAAGTAGTTTGCAGGTAAAATCAAGACCGTCGCTTTAACAAATTTCGATACAGAAAGATTGCAGATAATCCTAGAAAATGAAATTCCTGTTGTAAGCAATCAGGTATATCCTAGATAAATTTTATGTTTATTTTCCAGAACATGGTTTTGGTACTCCATTATGTTGCCTGTTATGTCGTAATGCTTATTGGTGATGTAATCTTATTGTAGGTGCAACATTCTATTGTTGACATGCGTCCTCAACAAAAGATGGCAGAGCTTTGTCAGCTTACAGGAGTCAAACTCATAACGTCTCCTCTCTCTCTCTCTCTCTCTGACACACACAAACAACGCACACAGTAACATTATCTATTTAATCATTTCCCCCCTGCAGTAGGATCTAATCAAGAAAGTTCTATAATTGAACATAATAAATTCTGATGCAGGTATGGAACAGTAATGGGTGGTTTGTTATCTGAAAAGTTCCTTGGCACCAACTTAGCAATTCCTTTTGCTGGGCCTCCATTAAACACACCCTCCCTCCAGAAATACAAAAGGGTACGTAAGTCCATGAACTGCACTATCACCTCGTAGTGTTTCTGGAAATTGTACTTATCAAAAAAGTGTTTCTAGAAATTATAAAACGCTCTCAGTTAGTGAAAAACTTTGTAGAACTTTTTGGGAAAGGGCAATTTCTTTTATTTTTGGTTCCCCAGGGAAGCGGCGTTGTTGGCATGTTGATAAATTCAAATTTTCTCCTTATAAGTTTGCAACATATGACAGATGGTTGATGCCTGGGGAGGATGGAGCCTTTTCCAAGCTCTGCTTCAAACACTTAAAACAGTAGCATCCAAACATGGGGTTTCCATCCCGACTGTTGCTGTGAAATATGTACTAGATCAGGTAAAAATCAATGTTCTCATTTAACAATGAGTCAGGAGTATATTTTGACTTTCAATCGCATAGAGAAATCCCCTAATTGGTTTGCTTTGCGAAACTGCAGCCATCGGTGGCGGGATCAATGGTAGGTGTCAGGCTTGGTCTGTCAGAACATATACAAGATTCCAATGCTGTCTTTTCTCTTGTTTTAGACGAGGACGATATAAACAGCATACAAGAAGTGTCAAATAAGGGGAAAGATCTCCTTAAAGTGATTGGTGATTGTGGTGATGAATATAGGCGCATATGAGGCTTAACTTTCATTGTGTTCTCATTTTTCACCAAAACAGAGATGATACTTCGCCCATTTTGTATTGATAGTTTATGTTGTATATCTTACATGAGTGTTGTTATTTAATTTTCCTCTTTGATAATTACCCCCAAAAAAAATTATCTTTGGTCTCTGCAAATTCCTTTTTTCATTAGCTAACAGAGTAATGTTTGAGCTTCAATGTTATAATGTACAATCTAGGGATATAGATAATTATGTATTTTCAACTTCTACATGCAAAGTGACCAGGAATTGTTACTGTAGTATTTGATACTACTCACAGAAGAAACTTGGTTTCAAAATTGTAGTCTCAGCTCTATCAAATGTTTAACAATATTCTACATGGTACCTATTAGGAAATGAATTTGAGCGTTTCCCCTAAATTTTAGGGGAAAAAATCATTTTGAGCCCTCTAACTACCATTGCAATTTCAAACAGGGGTTTAAACTACTACATTTTATACATTGAGCTCATGAACTATCAAACTTCATCAATTTGCATCCTTAAAGAAGATTCAACGATTATACTTGTGCCACATGTGTTGTGAATGAGTCACGTGGCATGATTTTGACCCTCAAATTTTATTGCAAGACGCAATTTGATTAATTGTGAAAGTTGAAGGGCTCAATATGTTAAAATTGGTAGTTTAGACCCATATTTAAAATTGTATTGGTATTTAAAGAGCTCAAAGTAATTTTGTTCCTAAATTTTACTTGAGCTTTTAATTTTCCTGGTTGACTTTTTTTTCTTGTGGATCCTACCAAGATTCTTTTACCAACTAATATAGTGGAATTACATAATTTTTGGGTTTCCCTGGGACAGAAGTACCTCTAATTAAAAACCAATTACTTTAGCTCTTCTAAGGTGTAGCAGGAAGGCATCCAGTGACACGTTTATCATGGGCTTTCATGGAAGCGAGGGAAGTCTCCACCTCCAAATGTGGTAGGAGCTATTTGCTTCAATGGGAAGTTAGGTTGGCAAATTGACACTGGTAATAAAGGGCTTGAAATGAATGTGTAAACTACCATTGCAATTTCAAACAGGGGTTTAAATTACTACATTTTATACATTGAGCTCATGAACTATCAAACTTCATCAATTTGCATCCATAAAGAAGATTCAACTATCAAACTTGTGCCACGTGTTGTGAATGAGTCACATGGCACAATTTTGTCCTTCAAATTTTATTTCAAGGCTCAATTTGATTAATTGTGAAAGTTGAAGGGCTAAATATATTAAGATTGGTAGTTTAGACCCCTATTTAAAATTGTATTGGTAATTAAAGAGCAAAAAAGTAATTTCTTTCGCTAAATTTTACCTTGAGCTTTTAATTTTCCTGGTTGTCTTTCTTTCTTGTGGATTCTACCGAGATTCTTTTACCAACTAATATAGTGGAATTACATACTTTTTGGGTTTCCCTGGGATAGAAGTACCTCTAATTAAAAACCAATTACTTTAGCTCTTCTAAGATGTAGCAGTAAGGCATCCAGTGACACGTTTATCATGGCCTTTCATGGAAGCTATGGAAGTCTCCACCTCCAAATGTGGTAGGAGCTATTTGCTTCAATGGGAAGTTAGGTTGGCAAATTGACACTGGTAATAAAGGGCTTGATATGAATGTGTAAAACCCCCTCCAATTCTATTACAATTAAAAGAAACTTTTCCGCTGTAATAAGCATGATTCTTTCGTCACAAACTAAAATCAACTTTCTTTTTCCTAAACATAAAGTAAAATCAATTGGAACTAAAATCTTATGATTTTAATCTTACATGATTTACAAGAGTAATGGATCTTGGATTATAAGTTCTAAAGGGAAATATTGTTTTACACCTATAAATCTGGGACTAATTACTTCGATTTTTTAAACTATCAAACTTGTCCGATTGAGTTGTTAAATTGTATAAATTCATTAATTTGCATCTTTTGATACATCTAATGACTTATATATGGGAGAAATGGACCACGTGGCACAAATTTAATCAGAAAGGGCAGTGGTCTTAGCTTTCAAATTTCTTACAAAAAAAAATTGCACATCCTTAATTGGACTCATTTATCTCTAGGCTGCATGAATAGAAATATAAACCATGTTAAGTCTGAATAATTGAAAATCGAACAAATTATATAAGTTAAAAAAATAAGGTTAAATACACTTTGCACTCTCCAACTATGAGATTTTGACACTTTACACTTCGATCTATTATTTTTATCACGTTACACCCACTATAAATATTGATTTTAGACATTTTATACCTTCTCTTGAAATTTTCTAAGATTCGGTTAGATAATAAATATCGAAGTCTGGGTTATCTTATGGTTCGAAAAAGATTCGGCTTAATTTTATACTATACTATTGGAATATAAAGTAAAAATGAAAATAAGTCGTTATGATTCAATCAAATGATATATAATTTATAGACTCTGAACATAAGGATTCAAACAATTAGTTTTTCTTTTTTTTATGTGCAAAATAAAAATTTTGTCCCTATAATTTTTTTTGTCGGTCACCACTTTATAAAGTAAAATCATAATTTTAGAAACCAAAAAACAAATTCCCGTCCAAATGTATAAAAAGATTTAGCTGAAGGTGCAAAATCTATTTATTTCCCAAAAAAATATTATAGTTTCGAAGAATATTTCATTTGATATACTAGACTACTAGTCTAATTCTTCTACGGGCAGGTATCTGCACGTAGCTTCTCGTTTTACCTGATCGGCTAGTAGTAAGGCAATAAAATCGGGTCTTTGAGGCCTGGAAGACGTTTTTACAGGGCATCTTTCGGAAGTACCCTGATCAGAAAGTACCTCTCTTCATTGAATAAGCTTCCGAGGGTAGTTTTCTGGCTCACACACTCCGCACTCATTTCCGCCGGTAATCCCACCCTCTCTCTCTCTCTCTCTCGCTGCCACATTGGGTCTTCATATAAGTTGTTTCGTTCTTCAGTCTCTTTGAAAATCTGAAGAAACCTGTTCGTTTCCAAGCGTATTGGATAAAAATCTTGCTACTGTGTTTTCTTGAATCCTAACGTAATCCTCAGAAGTCTGTTGAGCCTATGCCGTTCATCTCATCTGTTGAATGAAATGCTCCGATAACTCTTTGTGTGTACGTACGTACGTCTCAAAGAAGACAATGTGCAGTTTCATCTTTTGTTAAGTTAGCTTTTACAGTCTGTGACGCAAAGTTGTATAAAAAGCTCTTAATGTACATTCTTGCTCTTGTATTTTCTTGAAGTTTTGTATTACAGAACATATACGAGATTCCAATGCTGTCTTTTCTCTTGTTTTATACGATGAGGATGTAAACAGCATACAAGAAGTGTCAAAAAAGGGGAAAGATCTCCTTAAAGCGATTGGTGATTGCGGTGATGAATATAGGGGCATATGAGGCTTAACTGTCATTGTGTTCTCATTTTTCACCAAAGCAGAAATGATACTTTGCCGATTTTGTATCGATAGTTTATGTTGTATATATATATATGACTTGAGTTAATTGTTAATTTAATTTACCTCTTTATAAGTAATTACCAAAAAAAAAATCTCTTTAGTCTCTGCAAATTCCTTTTTTCAAGACTAGGATCATCTATAATTTGCTATCTGAATTGCAGTTACAATTTGAAGAGAGATTTACAAAACAGATAGACTTTATTGTAGGGTACATGATACCCGAAACTTTATATGATTGTATTAAATGGTGTAAGGTCTACCTATTGTCTCTCTATCGGAATTACTCCCTGCAATTCAAGAAATCATCATTCTTTTTTCGTTACTTAGTAATGTTTGAGCTTCAATGTTTATAGCGTACAATATAGGGATATATATAATTGTGTATTTTCAACTTTTACATGGAAAGTGACCAGGAATTGTTACCGTAGTATTTTGATACTACGACAAATGAAACTTGGTTTCACAATTTAGTCTGAGCCATATCAAATGTTTAAGAATATTCTACATTGCAGGAAAATGAATTTAAGCATTTTACTTAAATAATTTCCTTAAGCTTCTAATTTTCCTGGTTGTCTTTTTTTTCATGTCGAACCTATCAAAGATTCTTTTACCAACTAATATAGTTGAATTACATACATTTTTTTTTGGTTCCCATGGGACAAAAGTACCTCTAGGTAAAACCAATTATTTTAGCTATTCTAAAGGAGTTCGATTACTATACGAAGCAAATGGGTGTGAAGCGTTGCGAAACGACAGTCGAGATTAAGAGATTACAATCCAACAGTGGACATAGGCACACGTCATTAATTAATAAGGAAACCCAGCCGACCCGTGGCTGATATCCACCCGCCCAAGAATGCTCACCGGCCTGAAACCAAAAAAAAAAAACCTTTCTTCCTCAAAACTTATTCGGTTCCTTAATGCTGGAGTGATTGGAAGAGAGAATCTTCCATCTAGATTCAAAGGCTGCTATGCTCGTCCGCACCAACACACTCTTGCAAGGCTATTCCGGTATTCAATGGGAGATTCTTAAAGCTATGACTAAGAGTATGAACGATAATTTGATCCCTAAGCTGCCACTTAGGGGACTATCGTTGCTTCAGGGGACCTAGTACCATTATCTTATATTGCAGGATTACTAACTGGCCGGCATAATTCCAAAGTGGTCACCCCTGATGGTGCGGAAATCACAGCCAAGGAAGCTCTTGTAAATGGGACAGTTGTGGCCGCTCCGCTTTGGCTGCAGCAGTTTGTTTTCATGCCAATAAATGGGAAGTTATTCTTGCTCTGTTCTGTGAAGTTATGCTTGGCACTCCTAAGTGCGCAGACCCACCGACACATGAGCTCAAGCACCACCCTGGCCAGATTGAATCAGCTGCTATCATGGAGTTCATTCTGTGAACGATGAAGAGGCAAAGAGCAAGAAGCAGCGCTCCAAACATCGTTCTGCAATTTCAACAATGAAGGATTTTTTTGCTTTCCGGCTGGTGTGCATTCTCGGGCAGGAGGTATCTCCCACGGGTTGAGCGGGTTATCTCATGTACTGTTTGAGGAAGTTAGGTTGGCAAATTGACACTGGTAATAAAAGGCCTGATGTGAATGTGTGAAACCCTCCAAATTTATCACAATTAGAAGAAACTTTTCCGCTGTAATATATATGTACGATTCTTTCGTCACAAACCAAAATCAACTTTCTTTTTTCCAAACATAAAGTAAAATCAATTGAAACTAAAATCTTATTATTTTAATCTTACATGATTTAATAGAGTAATGGATCTTGGATTATAAGTTCTTAAGGGAAATATTGGTTTACACCTTTAAATCTGGGACAAGTTACTATGATTTTTAAACTATCAAGCTTGTCCTATGGAGTTGTTAAATTGTAAGAATTCATTAATTTGCATCTTTGATAGATCTAATGACTTATATATTGACAAATGGACCACGTGTGTTGGTGTATAATTCTAGTTGGCTTTAACTTCGTGTGTAATTGAGTTTAATTCTTGAGATATAAAGATGTATTGAAGCTCCAATGTATAACTGAAGACAGTAGAACAAATACACATTTTGGACATATGTTTTTGGGATTCAAGTTTGATTGGAATATGCACATAGTCGGTTAACGCGAGATGAAGGTGTTACTTTTTTTCCTGAAAAAGTTCAAGTTCGTTGGAAGTCAGATAGAAGTATGGCATAATCGTGACTTATACAACTACTATAACAGATTTTAGTTATAACGATTCTAATTGATTTATGGACGTCAAGAAGGTCAAGATGGTCTAGAAACCTTTTCAATATACCGTGCATTACCCTCAGTATATATCCCCAAAATTTTCTCATTGTTAATTACTTAGAAAATTACAGAAATTGAGGCTTCATTGAAAAATTCTCTAAAAGAGCTTATGTTATTTTTCTGAGCTTGTTGTGTGCGAACTAAGCATGAAACTTTGAGATATCTCCCATCTCTTTAGGTTCTTAATTTCATATTTAATCACCATACTTTTCCCTAAAAGAAATTCAAGATCTTCAGAGTTGCTAGAAATCTTGGAGGTCACGAAATGCCTTGTTCTTGAGTTGTTGTTGGTGTGAGTTCACATGGAGGACAGCGTGCTATGAACAACGAGGTAAAGCGTCTAAGCTTTTTGAATGGATGAGTGGTTTTTACTCTCTGATGGTTGCAGATCTAGATGTGGTATTCTGGGTAAGAAATCGAGTGTGTTAGATTAGGAATTTAAGAATTCTTGAGTCTATAGGTCACTGTGTATTTCGAGTTTAAAAAGCTAGTGATATCTTTTCCCAAACCTATGGGCCCGTAGAGTTTTTGTCTCTTGAAATTTGTTTCCAAGAGATTTTCTCTTTGTAACCAAATAGTGGTGTCATTTTGTGGTAATTGTTAAGTTTATTATGTTCTTGATTAATTGTTAATAATCTTTAAACAGTGGCTGAGAATTTGATAGAGTTTTTGGCTATAAAGAATCTGTGATAAAGAGATTCTGATGTGCATGATTTATATTCTGCATTGATAAATCTTGTTGTAAATTTATACATATTGAAATTGTTAATTTGCACTTGTGAAGTTTGTGCAAAAAGTTATGAAGTGTAAAAAGTTGTAAGAATATTTGTGGAACTTATTCACCCCCCTCTAGGTTCGAGTACTATAGTTTTGGGTCTTAAATCGTCTTGTTCAACGTGGCACGAATTTAATCAGAAGGGCAGTGGTCTTTGCTTTCAAATTGTTTACAAAAAAAAAATGCACATCCTTAAGGTTGTGCATTTTACCTCTAGGCTACATGAATAGGAAATATAAATCATGTTAAGTCTGAAAAATTGGAAATCGAACAAGTTATATAAGTGAAAAAATAAGGTTAAATACACTTTGCACCTCAATCTATTATTTTTAATTATCACATTGCACCCACTAAGTATTGATTTCATACACTTTACGCCTTCTCTTAAAATTTTCTAAGATTCGGTTAAATAATAAAGATCGAATTTTGGGTTATGTTATGGGTCAGGAAAGATTCAGAGTAATTTTATACTATACTACTAGAATATAGAGTGTAACAATGAAAATAAATCGTTATGATTCCACCAAATGACATAATTTATAGACTTTGAAAATTAGAGGTGTTCATTTGGTCCGGCTACCGGCGGAGCTCCAGCTCGAATTCCGTCACCGGTTTCGGAAAGCTGAGGTCCATATTTTTTCCAGGAATCGAAACCGGATGTCAATTTGGAGACTTCCCAGGAGCGGACATTTTCGCTGGCTCTGTGGAAAATCGGAGAGCTCCATTCTTCGACGACGTTGTCTGTCTTCTCTGGCGCCTCACGTCAACGTCCAAAACGTCGATATCTCTGTCTGTTTATTTCTCTCTCTCTCTTTGTCTCACTATGTCTCTCTCTCTCTTGATCGAATGTTGTCTTGTTGTGAATCTATTACTGTTAGTTGTGAATTTGTGAATCGAATGCACTTGTGAGTTGTGAATCTGTTAGCTAGCCAATTAAATTACCTCTCTCTCCCCATCAAATCATTACTATTTACTACAAAAAATATAAAAAATTACATCTCTCTTCACTTTTTCACTAAACCCAATACCTAAAATTTTAACAACACTAAAATTTTACAACACAAACGCAACCAAATGCATTTGTGAATTTGTTAGCTAGCCAAATGCATCGAACTACACAGATGCTTACGAACAAAGAAAAAAAATAAACAGATGCTTCCATGCTCAGAAATGGTCGATAGCAAAGCCAAATGGAATTCCGACATCCGCTTTTGTTTCCACTAAGTCCGGCAAGAGTCGGAAGCGGAAGCGGAAGCGAAATCCATTTTGAGCATCCGCTAGTTAGCGAACCAAACGACGGAATGTTAAATTCCGCTTCCGACATGTCCGGTATACACCCCTACTGAAAACTAGGATTCAAACAATTAGTTTCTCATTATTTTTTCAATTTCAATATTCCTTTCAATTATTTCAAGAAATTTATTTTCTTCCAAAAAAAATTAGAAATTAAGTTAAAGAATGATATATATGAGAACTTAATCTAAACAGGAAATAAACTTGTTGACGTGCAAAATGAAAATTTTATCCCCATAATTTTTTTTATCAATCACCATTTTATAAAGTAAAATCATAATTTTAGAAACCAAAAAACAAATTCCCTTCCAAACGAATAAAAAGATTTAGCTGAAGGTGCAAAATCTATTTATTTCCCAAAAAACAATATTATAATTTCGAAGATTTCATTTGATATACTAGTAAAATTCTTCTATGAGCAGGTATCTGTAGCTTCTCGTTTTACCTGATCGGCTAGCAGTAAGGCAATAAATCGGGTCTTGGAGGACTGGAAGACGTTTTTACCGGGCGTCTTTCGGAAGTACCTGACCAGAAAGTACATCTCTTCATTGAATAAGCTTCTGAGGGTAGTTTGCTGGCTCACACACTCCTTACTCATTTCCGCGGGTAATCCCCCCCTCTCTCTCTCTCTCTGTGCCACATTGGGTCTTCATATAAGTTTTTTTGGGTCGCCAGTCGCTTTGAAAATCTGAAGAAACCGGTTCATTTCCAAGCGTATTGGATAAAAATCTTGCGACTGTGTTTTCTTGAATCCTAACGCAATCCTCAGAAGTGTGTTGAGACTATGCCGGCCATCTCATCTGTTGAATGAAATGCTCCGATAACTCTTTGTGTGTACGTACGTCTCAAAGAAGACAATGTGCAGCGCTTTCATCTGTTGTTAAGTTTAGCTTTTACAGTCCGTGACGCGAAGTTGTAAAAAAAGCTCTTAAAGTATATCCATGCTCTTGTATTTTCTTAAAGTTTTGTCTTACTCTGTGGTTTGTGTCTGTTTGCAGGTTTAAACCACGCCACTTGTTAATTAATCAATCATTGGCTTTTGATAGTGGAGGAAGGATAACAAGAAAGCAATCATGGATGGTAAGGAAACCTACTGCCTAACTTATTGGTTCTCATCGGAATTGAAGAAAAAGCAAACTGTTCGGCTATTTTGATTGTAAATAGTTTTGGGATTTGTAAGTTGGCAACTTATTTCATGAGCAATTTAGGAGTTAATAGTTTCTGAGGGGTCGTATCTGTTGCAAGAAAAAAAATCAGAGGGGGAGGAATGTAAGTGGGAGTGGAGTGCCCTAATTTGCAACATGATCTGCAAGTTTATAGGAAACGATGGACATTTGATCAATTTGTTTCTTTTTTTTTTTTACTATTTTTGGTCGCAAGTGCATACAACAGTTGCTGATGAAACAGATAGAGGTGAATATGTGTCCATTGTATAGTTTTTATGTCAGGTCAACGTGCATTATATGTCATGAAAGGTTTGGGTTTGATATGTATTTCTGTTCGGTTACTTCTAAGAGTTGTAGTATTGGCTCCTGTAATTTCAAGTTTGGCATTCTGAAGGAGTGGAACTCAAAGCAAAGCCATATTGCATCTGTATCTATTACTTCTCAGGTCTTTTCCCTGTCACAGTCCCATATAGGGCGTTTGAAGAGTTGTAGAGCCAACTCGCTGTTAGTCTAGTAGATAATTTGCTTCTTTACACAATATGCCAATTAATATTTGCGTGACGTTTTGACTTAGGGCCATGCAGTGAGGTTTACACCTCAATCAATTGAGATTTAAATGTGTTGTGTCTGTTCTTGTCCATATTAAGAATACTCGTGATAATGGCACAGCTTTTGCAACTTGAAAGAAAATACCTAATGTGCAATATACCTAAGCTAGACTAAGGAGGTTGTTGTTTTGTTTTGTCGGCTTCAGTTGATTCGCAGCCAACTATGGAGGAAACTATTCTGGTTGGTGATGACCTGATGATGGGACCACCGTCACCACTCATTCCACCAGAAATTGCCTCTCATGTGCTTGAAGGAGTTGATTTATGTGATGGGATTCTGAAGAATTTATTTTTGTGTAAGTTTTTCACTTTTATTTCTTTGGTTTTTGGTTTGCTAAAACCTTGTTTCTGTCATCGTTCTATATCTTCTACAAAGTTAGCACGGTTTGTTACATAAGACATCGGTATTCCATCATTGTGCCTAGGGGTGAAAATCAGACAAGCAAGTATCCGCATTTTCAAGCTTGGCTTGGAATGCAGGGGCAGGGGCCTGTTTGTACTCGGCTCGAGCTTGACAAATTTATGGGCAGGCCCTGTTTGAGCTTGAGTGAAGGGCATCTAACGAGCATCTCGGGCTACTTGCTTGGTTGAAATGAGAGAAGTGTTGACGTGTGTCCTAATCATGCTGGATGAGATGCTAGAAAGTGGACAAAAATGCTACCAGTAAATGTTTTCACAAAGGTGTCTGTGAAGTAACTGACCCATGAAGTCCATTGTCATAGTATAAAATAGGCATTATAGTGGACAAACTATCAATAACTTATATAATCTCAATTTACCTTTTTAAAACACCTTGAAATCTGTTGCAAATTATAGTGAACTGTGGTTATTGACATTACAAGTCAAGCAAGCAATTGATCAAGCTTGGCTTGCCCATATAATGAGCTTGAAATTAATGTTCAAAGCCCAGCTAGTCCAACAGGATCAATTAACTCCTATCAAGCAGAACTTGAGCACCTTGCGATCATTTTAATACCTATTTTTGGCCTCATTTGTCTTCTGCCTTAATGCAGTGCTTCACATAGAAGGTTGATAGTGACAATTTCAGCTATCACAAATGAGTATCTGCCCTCCGGTGCATTGGTTTTTCACTCCGTGTAATGAATTAACATGGTAGAGCCCATACTTAACAGACATTTTCCTTTAAATTACATCCATGCCAAAGTTAATAAGACTTTGGTCGTTGTAGTTAAGCACTGAGAATCTTGCAAAATGTGGTCATCCTGGAGCCTCTCGCCAGATTGTAGATGTTGGAAGTTGATTAAGACATCATTTCCGGGCCAGGGTGGGGTGGGGTGCCTGGATGATTTTCCTGACTGTGAAAACAAAGTGACAGATTGTATATGACATCTGTAATACCTAGTTACAAACCACCTGTCTGCGGCATCTTTTTTTCCTCTTTTTTTTGGTTAATTGCGTCTGCATGACATTTACGGTTTTGGAAGCTTGAATCTTTGATTTTTTCTTTAAGGCAGTTATTTGGGGCTTTTTATAAGACCAATTCTCAACACTGTAATGTAGGCTTGCAAATCAATGATATTGAGCCTTTCTGTCAAGATGAGATTGCTTTGTATCGACAATGCGCTGGAAAAAGGGTGAGATTATGGCTGTTTTGCTTCTTTTATTTCCCATTTCAATTTTTAACTAGTAAAAATTGATTCAGGAACTTTATGCTCAGCATTTCGCACCACAATCTCATGTTGGTTGTTTACAGGATAAGGAACTAAGACAACGACTTCAAGATAGTGAATGCAAATTGGGGTTATCAATGCCTATAGATGATGCAAAGGAGAGAGCTGCTCAACTTGAGTCAGAAGTTACATCACTAGAGAGGTATTTCAAGAAAATGATGAGCGCTGTTGTCCCTTAAGTTTTTTAATGAAGTTGAATCATGTAATCATTTTAGAAGTCACTCATATGTAATCGCTCCTTGTACGTAGGCGCTTGATTCTTGCTAGCGGAATTGAAGGGATGGAAGGATTTCGCCAGAGATGGAGCTTCCATGGTCGCCTCACAGATACCAAGTAATGTTTATCATATACATTCTCATGTTTTCCCAGAGCATGCATGAAAGGAATCATTTGTTAAAACTTAATTCTTCTAGTGGAAGCAACACCAACCATCTAGTGGCCAGGTCAGTTGTTT
Organism: Myrica gale; assembly: GCA_963930655.1. Taxonomy (NCBI): domain Eukaryota; kingdom Viridiplantae; phylum Streptophyta; class Magnoliopsida; order Fagales; family Myricaceae; genus Myrica; species Myrica gale. The sequence continues at coordinate 5,048,550 of OZ005602.1, read as the reverse complement.
GATTTCTAATTGGGACATTGAGGAGCCTACCTTGGAAAAGACAAGGGAAATTGCCTTGGATAAGGTTAGCCATGGTGACCATGGTTGTACCAGTGAGTAAGAGGGAAGGAAATAAAGGAGACCCCAAATAACATGGTGGAAGTAGTAAAGAAAGATATGACAAATAGGAAGTTGACGAATATGTCTGTGGATGGGATAGAGAAGACACATGCAGCCTCCCTAAATTAGTCGAAAAAGAATTCATGGAAAGCCAAGCTTGCCATTAGTTAGGGTCGAGGCTTGTTTGTTTGAGTTGACTACTATAGATAAGGCATTGATGTACTTCTCTCTAGACATGAGAAGCGGTACAGTGCCGTTACAAAATTTGCTTTATATTTTCTGCAAGTATTTTCTCTGGATTAACTTGGGGTACCAGATAATTAAATTGTCTAAATCCTCAATGCTAATGGGTTAAGGATTATTTCTCTTGCATCTCCTTCTGAGTTGCAAAAGTAAGATTTTTCCGTACCTGATGATGTTCCCTATTCTGCATGTATGATCCTGTGCAGGAGAAGGTTGGAGTCCCTAAAACATGGCATGGAGAATAGGAAAAAGGAAGAGCCTATTGGAGCCTCAACTGCGAAAAGATGGTCTCTTTGGTGAACGTTCAACAGACAAGTCTTGGAAGTGCCAGTGTAAATTAGCTGTTCCTTTAAAGGTTAGGACTTAATTTAAAGGGGAATATTTACTTTGCACCCCAACAATGGGGGCAATTGGCAAATAAGTGTTCAAACTATATTTTTTAACATTGAACATTCCATTTACCAAACTGTGTTAATGGGCATTCTCTATGAAGATCTAATTGTTAAGAGACTATCACATATGTTACCTCATTTGATACTCTATTCTTGATCGATGGTGATATGAAATTTTTGATAGTTCTAAGACTTCATATTGATCAAACTATATGTGAGCTTAATCTTTTCTTCTTCTTTTTTGCTGAATAACCCACTATATGTGAGCTTAATAAATTAGTGTATTATTTTTCCTTTTTTCTATTAGAGGTCATCACAGGGTTACTGAATTTGAACTCTTTGATCATCAAGCCCAGCTCTTCTAGCCAAAGCTTGTAATTAAAAAAAAAAAAAAAAAAGAGCCACGATGTATAACAAGGTTCTACACGTTCTTGAATATGAGTGGAGTGCCATAGGGACGACCTAATAGTGAGAGTTAACAGTGAGAATTGTTTCTTGTTTTGTATTTACACCATGGATTATCATGTTTGGGAGATTGTACTAACGAACTATCCATCCCTAACATATTGCACTTTCCATATTTAAAAAAAATGTCGATTATGCTAAATAACAGGTTACATTTAACGATATAATTATCATTTTAAAAAAAAAATCATTTTTCGTACAATTTGACGGAAAAAATAGACTCATTGTACAATATATTAGAGATTGGTAGTTCATAGGTACAATATCTTAAACTTGGTTGTTTAGAATGCAAAGTGCAAAACATATGGTAATTCGTGAGTAAAAAATATATTTTTCCCAAATATAAATTAAGGCCTGCACCCAAAATCTACATATGACCATTTTAAGCTCAATAGAATAATAATAATACACAAAAGCAAAATTATCTGCTGAGGAAGATGAAACAATTAAGAAGATAATCCATTGAAGGATGAAGTATAAATCTCTATTATATTTACATGTTTTTCTCATTTTTAAGAGATATATATTCTAGAATATTAAGCCATATTCTAGACTTAAAATAGTCATTTGAATAAATATATTTAAATAATTCTTTCTTTTTCTGGTGGATTCCTATCAATTAGAATTTCAAGTTACATAGCCTTTTCATCACTACACCTTCCACTTATGAATCATTTTCATGCTGCAACTTGGTAAGTAAAAGATTGTACATCGTTTACAAAGTATGTTTCATTGAAGTGAATGAATCATTCCAAGTTATGTGTAGCTTTCAAGTGTATCACATCATATATATTGTACAGATTAAAAAGAAAAAGAAAAAGAGTTGCAATATTACATCTCTCCCTTCTCTGGAACCCAGAAGCAAAAAGCGGGGTCAAAATCGTGACTAATGACCTATTTCCTCACCGTTTCTTCTCTTGGGGTCCTGGGGATTTTGTTCTTTTGGTATGCTTTCAACTTCTACATCGCTAACAAGTATTTGTATCGTCGATGAGAGGCTCCAGCCTCCAGGCCCTTCGCATCGAAGACTACCAAATACAATGACCAAAATTGCAATTAGCTATATACCTTGTAGGGCTGAACAAAACCGGACCGCAGACCGGACCGGAAAACCGGACCGAATTTGCGGTCAGGTCCGGTCCTAATTTTTTAAATGCGGTCCGGTCCTGATCGGATTGAAGGACCGGATTTATGCGGTCCGGTCCGGGTCAAAAATTTCTTAAATGCGGTCCTGCACAGTGTAGAGCTCTGCGCAGTGGCAGTGCCTACTCTGCGCAGTGCAGCGCAGTTCGAAATTTTTTTAAATTTTTTTTTAAAAAAAAAAAAATTAAATCCGGTCTGGACCACTTTTTTAAGTGGTCCAGACCGGACCGCATTTCATAAAACCAGACCGGACCACATTTCATAAGTGGTCCGGTCCGGTCCTTTAATATAAAGGAACCGGAAACGCGGTCCGGACTGGATTGCGATCCGAAAATCGGACCGCATTTCCGGTTTTCAGCCCTAATACCTTGTAAATTAAGCTCTGTCATTTCAAGTATCCTTCTATAACTGCCAACCTTACCACTCATCTAAAAGAATTCAGAGAAAAGCAGACGTGAAGAGTCATTGCAGTTCCAGAATCCACGAGGTACACTCCAGGAGAAGTTGAAATTTTCCTTAGTTAGTGAAGGGAGAATTTGGAAATCCTTCTGAAGTTATCTGAGTGAAAAATTGTGATCGGAAAACTTTCCCGCGCTTTATTTTCTCTCAGAAAATTTGTTTAATGGTATTGGGAATGTTTTTTTTATTATTATTTTAGGGTAAATTCATTTTAGATCCTTGGTTTTGTTTGGGATCGGTTTGGGTTTGGATTTGAGACTTGAGTTTTAAAATTCAAATTTTAAATTTTTAGCTCTTCACTCCAAACTTTATTTAGCCGTTAATTTTGGATTCATTTAAATTAATTCTACTCGATAATATTATTATTATTTAGTTATCATATTATTTAACAAATAATCATAAATAAAATAATAATTTATAAAAAAAACTATCAAAATATTTAGAAAATTATAAAACGTCTAAAAAACGTTTACAAAATAAAAAACAGTAGTTTTGGAAATTTAATAAAATAAAAAAGTAAAAAATTAATTTAGAAAAATTAAAATACAAAAATAAGTTACATACATTAAAAATTACAAAATATTAAAACTAAGGTGATGTTCGGTTAGCGTATGTTTTGAGAATTTTTAGGTGATGTTAACTTTATTGGTATGAGTTCTGCAGTTATTTTTAAGTGATGTTAAAAAACATGTTCGGTTTGTATATTCTCAGAATTCAAAAAATTCTTAGAATGCAAAGGAAACAAACATGTTCTAAAATTTAGGTCACTCCACCTACATAGCCACAGCACTGCCCTAGCAAACCTCAAAAAAAATTATTTTTAAAATATTTTCTAGATATTTAATATTTTTCTAAAAAATGACAAAACATTGTACAGTGGTTGCAAGCCACTTGGGGGTGGCGGTCTCCTTCCCTTTGTGAGGTTGGTCAGCCTGACACGACCCCTAGTGAAGATCAGGCCTTAGCAGCCATGCAAGGGAGGATAAAAAGGCCTATGAGGCATAAAGGCACCCATGGACACCTCTAACACACTAGTGGCTTGTTCATGACCTTGTCACGACTCAATGTCACAGTAGGACCTTGGCTATCAACTAAGCCAAGCAGCTGACCACCAGACTAGGGACATCCAATACCAGAAGTGGATACCACCAGCAGTCACTAGTGAAGATGAGTCACCATCAGCGGCCACCACTAGTGGAGGAGCACCACCACCCACTACAGTGCTAGGACAGAAAGTGCAAAGGACTGTTCTGTCTCAGGAGTTGGATGAACACTACAACCAGAGGTAGTGTAAGGAGGCGACAGAGACAAGAGAAGCTAATGGTTGTTGGAAGTGGAGTCGTCTATATTTGGTAATTCAAATCTACTAGATTTTAGGATTATACTAAAGTCTAGTAAATTGTTTTCTATTTTTTAAATTAGGAAACAAAAGAAATAAAAACAATGTTAAAAAAAAAACCAACCTTGCCTTTTTTCGGTTCCTCGGCCACCTTGCGCACTAGTTGTTTTATCATCAACTTTTAATGTTGTTTTTTTAGTTTACTTTTGTTCATTTTTTGGTAATAGTAACTTTTTTTTAAAAAAAAATTGAATAGATTCGGTGTCATTTATTATTAATTTGTGTTATGTATTATTATTTTATGAAAATTGGAACAGATTGTAGCCTATTTTTATATTTTTATGCACTAATTGGACACATGCCCGTTAAAAGGACTTACTAATTTGTTTAATTTTAAAATTTAATGAGTCATCTTTTAAACGTTATAAAATTTAAGAATTAAAAAGGACAAATATATTTTTCACTCACTAAATTTTAGACCGATTTTTAAAAACTCGCTAGGTTTCAAAAAATATTTTTAGTGATATTTGGCTGTTAGTAAATTAGGTCACAAAACCTAACTCTGTTAAAGTCATACAACGGGAAACTTGCTAGTTAAAAGGAAAAAAGGAACGGGGTGGAGAGTTCCTCGCCCCAACCCATGGACGGTGGAATCGCTCCTCCACCCCCGATCGACCAGGTTTGGTGACCTTGTATAAATTTTATCTTAAATAACTATAACAGAGTTAGGTTAGAGACCTAATTTATTCATGACCAAATCTCGATGATTTTTTTTTTGAAACTGAGAGAATTTTTTAAAATTGGGCTATAACTTAATGAGTGAAAAAATATTTTCCCTTAAAAATAAGGGATTTAAATGCATCTACAAACTACAGTCCCATAGTATAAGAAGTTACAAATTAGTAGGTAATGAAAGCTACAAATTAGTACATGTGGTAAGGTTTATATTAAAAATATGTCTGGCACATGACGTATCTTACATTAACACGTTATATGCTAGTTAGTATTAACTATAGTTAGTGCATTGCGTGTTCAAATAGACCCCGTAATCTACTAGCATTTATCGTTAGTGAAAGAGATAAATATAGACGAAGTTACGTGTTTTTAATAAAAAAAATTTATTACATGGACTAATATGTAACTTTCTTAAGCTAGTGACTAATTTAACTCTCATATACTTCCTTTACGCAGCGACTAATTTAAGGTAGTGTAATTTTGGCACTCAAAATTTTAGTCCTTAACTAAAAACATTACAAAATAATATATATTTTCACTAAATTATTATTTTTCGTTATTTTCATTCAAATTTTATTTACCCAATTACTAATTTAACTTTCTTGTAGCTTCTTTAATCCAGTGGACTGATTTTTAGAATTTACGTATACCACGAGCACGTAAATGCATGCATAGTTAAAAAAATAACTGTAGATGCATTTATACCAAAATAATTCTATTTCAATAATAAAATAGATAAATACAAAATCAGGACATATGATATACGCGAAAATCGAATTAGTCCTCGAGATAAGAAAAATATAAAATTAATTCCTGTGATTTCAAAAAATAAATAAAATCAGTCTCTAGTGGAGAACCAACAACAAACAGAAATAATTACAATGATAAATTTTATATTTTTTTATCACGAGAAATAATTCGATTTTCGTATATATCATAAGGACTGATTTTGTATTTATACCAAATAACCACGAAAGTTGGGTGATGTTCGTTTTGAAGGTTTTTGTAGGATTTGGAGAATTTTGTGAATTTTTAGGTGATATTAAAGTTGTGTTGGTGTTTGTGTAGAAGTTGGTGAGGTGTAAAAAAATGAATGATGATGTTTATAGTTTTTTTTTTTCGAATTTATTATTATTTTTATTAAAATAATAATATTTTTAATAAAAATTAAAAAAAAAACAAAATAATACAGGAGGGCGACAATAAAGGTGGGCGACGTTTTTTTCTTCAAACTGACAAAAGCATGGCAGAGGCTTCAAATCGACATGTCAGGCGAAAAAAAAGGTGGGCGAAAAGTAAAAAAGGTAGGCGACATGTCAGGCGAAAGACAGTCCGGCTGCAGGTGATTTTTTAAAATTCCAAATTTGCCCTTCGTAGTTTTAAATTTTTAGGTTGTAATGGAGGGTGTTTTAGACATTCAATATTAATTTTTTCAGGGTAAAAAAGTAAACTACCGTCCGAATCCTCTCTTTTTGCTGTGTTTCGCCGAACATGAAAAACGCAGGATTCAAATCCTGCGTTTTTCTTGAAACCGAACATCGCCTTGGATTAGTATAGAATTCTGACTTTAGGCGAATCCTTTGACCGGTTAAACTTCGGATCCTAGCGCGACCAAACACCCGGACTGTATGGGAAGCTGAAAAATGAACGGACACGATGGAATCAAACCACCTTAACTCGAAACCCTAGTTATATAATACCCCTTACACAGCCAACCCTGCCGTTTCTCTTGTACAAACCCTAGGCGCTACCCCACAAGCTCCCTAAGTTTCCAAAGCCCTCTGCACCCAAATCTCCATACGAGTACTCTTTCTCTCTTTCGTATTCGTAACTGCATTTGTACGTCTTATAAGTTCGACACTGATTCACTGCGGCCGCTTTTGTTTGATTTAGCAGAGATGAAGGTTGTCGCTGCCTACTTGTTGGCCGTGTTGGGAGGCAACACTTGCCCTTCCGCCGAAGATTTGAAGGATATCCTCGGATCAGGTACTCCTCTTTCTGTAGTGTTGGTGTTATGATCATTACGATCAGCAGGAAATTTTATAATTTATAATTTCGATTTTTATCAAACTGGAAATCCTCATTGGTTTGGTTGCAAATAATTTGTTTCTGATAGTCGTAGTCGTGGTGTTTGTCTATAAAAAGCATTAGAGTTTGATATATGTATATATTTGTAGATTTGTATTTAGGTTGATTTTGTACTTATAAAAAAAATGTATTTCGATTTTGCGATTAAAAAGTTTTTGTTTTTGCACCTTAGGCTGAAGCGTAATCTGGGTTATGGTGAATTCTTGATATAAAAATATTGCAATCTACTTTTCGTCTTCTTTGTGAAGTGTTCTTTCGATATGAGTAAAGATTGTCTCCAACTCAGTTATAAAAGATGTACTATTGGAGTAAATAGACACCACTATAACAGCTGATTACTTATTCCAGAATTGCATGAGAACCGAATTAAACAGAGTGATAGCAAAATCCTCCTCGTACTCTATGGTTATTTAACACCCATGCTCACTCCCGATGGCTTTAGAATTTAATAAAACATTCATAATAGCCACTCAAATTGGAAAAGGAGAATCGCCAAGATTACTATCATATAGGTCTTTAGTTTTTTGAAATTGATACTCTGCTGAAGTGCTATTTGGATGATAAAGACTTAGAACCTGTACTAAAATACATGGATTGTATTTGTAACAGTTGGAGCGGAAGCTGATGATGATAGGATTGAGTTGCTCTTGTCTGAAGTCAAGGGGAAAGATATCACAGAGCTGATTGCTGCTGGAAGGGAGAAGTTGGCATCGGTGCCAGCTGGTGGTGGTTCTGTTGCTATGGCTGCACCTGCTGCCGGGGGTGGCAGTGGCCCAGCTGCCGCCGCCGCCGCTGAGCCTAAGAAAGAGGAGAAAGTGGAAGAGAAGGAGGAGTCTGATGATGTAAGATACTGCTTTTAAGAATCTATTGAATGTTGTTTTTCTGGGTCTTACTTTTTCTTTCTAGGGGAAGTAGTTTATCCTGCTAACTTACAAATTGGGTTTGCTGCAGGACATGGGTTTCAGCCTCTTCGACTAAGAGATTCAGCCTGCTGGTTTCCATGTATGAAGGGCTTATCTTCAGATAGTGTGCTTTTGGTAGATTTCTAAGATGAGTCTGTAGGTGGATGTTGGTTTAGATGTCAATGAGTTTTGATTTTTTTTTCGTTCTGATAACAAAGTGATGTCAGACTTTTCAGTTATAACTGTTAAGTTTTGGATTTAATGTATTATTCGAGTTATAATTTTCACTAATCCAATGCCTTCCCACGTAATAAATATTGTAGTTTTTTTTTAATCTCCCACACCTTTTCCTCTAAATGAGAAACAAGATGGTAGAAGTTAAAGCGAGACTGGGTTCTGCTTTCCAAGTGGGGATGCGTCCACAGCAGATGTAAAGATTTCTAGTCACCATGTTATTAGGAAAGGGCCGGGCTACATAGGTTTACTTTCATGGTATCTAAGTGCGCATTTATCAATGCAAATGCCTTTTGCTCTCAGCAAAGCCATACACAAACTACTACCTACAGAGTTATTCGATAAAGTATCTCAACGGTGGCCTATAACGTAAGAGATTTGCACTACATTTAAGTTTGGTCTATATCTCCCGGATACTGTATGATATTTCTTTCTACGAGTTTGAAAATGCTGCATAAAAATCAACATAGGGTTTAAAAATGTTCCATCTGATCTTAGAAGTGTGTGTTGGTTTAAACAAAATAAGTAGAAATGTAACAAAAGACGAATAACCGGGAGATTGCTCAGAAAAAGAGTTGAAAGTGTTAGTTTAAACAAAAGAGGTATAAAATGTAACAAAAAGGGAAGTCATGGGATCTTACTTTTCCTGGAAATCCTTTGAAGTTCCTTGGGACTAAATTTCTTCAAATCTCAAACAAATGTCACAAAAGCATTTCTCACGATAATATTAATTTTTCATAACAGTAAGTTTAAAACTTCAAACAAAAGCAACAAAAAGGATGTGAAAAGTTTTAAAAAGCACGCAAAGGGAAGGGCCCAACCGGGTTCGAACCGGTGACCTCTTGATCTGCAGTCAAATGCTCTACCACTGAGCTATGGACCCTTGAGTACTGTGTGATAACCAGCATTTAAATAATATGCCAAACATAGCAGATTTAAGAGAGATGCTAACTGCATAGCGCATCATTTAGCTCGTTGGACTGCATCTCAGTTTTTGACTGGAGGCTATCCTAATGTATCTGAGCACTTTCAAGACTTGGTGCCGACTTATGAGGGGACTGACTCCCATAAGTTGTTCTGTTTTTATTTTCTGCTGCATGAAATAAAGTTGCTCTGTTTTGACCTAAAAAAAGAAAGGAAATTGCATGGGGACAAAAGCAAGCTCAAGCTACTGCTGGAGATTGCAATAAATGGATTGGATAACTCTAAGGACTAAGCCGATGGATGGAATGTAGTGGGGAGTCAAATGCTCTAGTTAAACATGTTCAACTCAATCATGATATAGCCTGCTACCAACCACTACGGGATAGATCTTGAGCAGGACAGTACCAATCGGGAACCTCATGCATAAGTACGTTTATGAGGCTGTCCGGTGTTCAGGATGACCACCTCAAATTTCCAGTTTCTTTTTACTTGTTACCTCCATAAATTATGATATAAGCAATAGAAGAGTTATTGAGAGAAAGGGAAGGGAATACATTATAATAAGGGGAAGAAGAGGGAGATATACGTTCTTATAATTGCTCACTAGCTAGCACAAATTATATTCTCGCAAAAACTTCTTAGCCATCGGAGTCGCTCCACAGTTTTGAGGGCCGCTTGTTTTCTCCTTGCACAGACGAAACGATTCGAAAGATGAGTAGTTGTCTGTTCTGTAATTGCGATTCTGGGTGTTACTGGAGATCACTCATAATTGCATTAACAAATGGTGTAACAAACATATAGAAAAATCTCAATCGCCATGTATTTTCATACAACTAGTATTTTACATACATAGTCCAAAACAGGAATTAATTTTCAAACCTGTTCACTGGATATTGAATTCATGTCCTATGTTGTAATGCCATTGAGCACATTTCCAAAAGGAAATATGCATGGAAAATTTTGGAGAAATCTAATATAATGAAATCCAAACTCTAACAACATTAGAAAACATATTAAAAGATAGTTGGAGAAATCTAAAGCAATAAAATCCAAAATCAATACAAGTAGATAACATCTTAAAAGATAATATGAGAATCTAAACCAACAAAATCCAAACTCGATTAACTACAAGAACATCTTAACCGTATTAGGATAAAAAGACATGAACAAAATTAGAATCAATTTCGGTCACCAAAATCCCTACTCCTTCTCGATCTCTCTCTCCAAGATGGGTATCTCTACATGATATATTTACAAGCACCAAGTTATAATTTATAAAAATAAAAATAAAATTCAAACCAACAAACAAATGAACTAACAAACACAAATAAAATTACCTTTGTCAAGCGTATAAGTTTGTGGATCTTCTGTCATATCAGAAGTCATGTCCTCCTCCTCCACAATAGGGTTGCATCTCAACCAATTTTGTGCACAAATAAGACTTTCTGCAGTTTTTGGAGCCAACGAACTCCGAAAGGGATCCAAGACCCGACCTCCAGTGTTAAACAACGACTCAGAAGACACAGAGGTAATGGGAATTGCCAACACGTCGCGGGCTATGCGGGCAAGGACTGGATACTTTGGAGAGTTCAGCTTCCACCAAAGCAAAATTTCAAATGTAGGAGCATTTGCTTCAAGTACCTCCGATAAATACCTCTCCACCTCAAATTTGGAGTTTAACAAAGCATGTGCAACCCTTACTTCGTCAAACTCATCCCAATCCTCGTTATCCTCCTTGGACCCCTCCAAAACCACATTGTCGTCGTCACCCATCTCCCCGAAACTACCATTGTCACCATCGCTATATTCCGCAAACAATTGATCTAAAGTGGCCTTCACAACCAATGCCATTTCATGGCCTTTATCTGCTCCCAATACCTTCTTAAACCAAAATTCCAATAACATCAACTTATATCTCGGATCAAGCACTGCTGCAACAAATAAAAGTCTATTCACTATCATCAAATCACCCCAATACTCGTCATACTTCCTCTTCATGCGGGATGCCATATCCTTAAGCAAAATATCACTACTAGAACAATACTTGGCTAAATGTCTATGTATCTTAGCTAACTCCTCAAAGTAGACATTGGATGTAGACACATCTGATCCCGACATTCGTATTGTTACATCATAAAATAGCTTCAAGAACTTTACAAAGCGGCGGATGTGCTCCCAATCATCGAGCGTGGGGGGGCCTAATTCCCTCCTCTCATGCCCCTCGCCCAAATATATTATATAGTGTTCATCCTCCTCCAACATCAAGTCAAAGGCCTGCCAATACTTTTCAGCCACATCCAACATCAAATAAGTTGAGTTCCAACGAGTGGGAACATCAAGAGTCAAAAATTGAGTACACGAAATCTTTCTACGCTCCGCACAATATTTAAACATCTTTAAGCTTTCAGGTGACGACTTTACATACTTAATCATATCCCGAACCTTAGCAATCGACACATCAACATCTTTTAACCCCTCAGACACAATTAAGTTCAAAATATGTGCACAACACCTTAAGTGTAGGAAGTCATGTTCACACACAATCTTCTGTACAGCTAGAGCCTCTCCAGGCCATTGCCTCCTGCACACCTCAATGGCAGTGTCACGCAATTGCCTCTTCCTCAACCGGTCAATGGCAACGTCATTAGAGGCATTGTCAACTGTAATTGTAAGGATCCTCTTTATCCCCCAATCTAAGATACAATGTTCTAGTTCATTAGCAATACTAGTTCCCTTATGATCTTCCACCCTCCGAAAAGATAAAATTTTCTTTTGCAAGGTCCAATTTTCGTCGATGAAGTGTCCAGTCACGCACATATAATTAAAATTTTGAATCGACGTCCAAGTGTCGGCTGTAAAACACACTCTATACCCATTCATTTGAATCACATTCTTCAACTTAGCCTTCTCCTTCAGATATAGTTTCATGCAATTCCTCATAATTTTTAACCTAGACGGCATCTTAAACCTAGGCTCCAAATAATGAATTAAATTCTTAAATCCATGTTTTTGAACCACAATAAAAGGCATTTCATCCACAATTATCATCCTCACAATCAATTCTATAATAGTCTTCTCACAATACTTAGGTGTCACCCCTATCATCCCATCATTAGACCCCGTCGACATCTCAGCATCGTGAGTCAACAACATCTGCTCAACATCTAACTGACCCCTCTTTCTCTTGAAAGATGGACAAGAATTGAGATGTTGCCATAGCCCCGATGGCTCAGAATTCGATGATGGTGTAGGTGAGTGCGATTGTGTAGCGTCCATCTGTAAACAAAAATCACTTAAAAAGTTTAATCACTCAAAAATCAATCAATGAACTAAAATGAACAAACTATAAGAAGATATATATTCCATTAAACAACTTGATACAAGTATTGTAAAATTGTACTATTGTCCCCCTCCCCAAAAAAACTATTTTAATTGCACAATGGTTATCATTAAGAAAACCATTTCAAACAACTTAATTCAAGTATTCAGGCAGAACATGTAATGACATGAATATATCACCTGTTCGATTACCGAGAGATGGCATTACATGAAATAGCAATTTAAATGACATGAATATATTGAATCCCATGAGAACATACTAACAGGACTTCATTCTTGAAATTCATAAATGCAACATCCATTCTGTTTGTCTTTGAGATCACAGATTCAACTGACTCTGGATAAGGTTCCTTCCCCTCCAATCAAGACTTGTAAAGAAATCAAATGATATTTGTGTTAAAATTAAGAAAACCATTTCAAACAACTTAATTCAAGTATTCGGGCAGAACATGTAATGACATGAATATATCACCTGTTCGATTACCGAGAGATGGCATTACATGAAATAGCAATTTAAATGACATGAATATATTGAATCCCATGAGAACATACTAACAGGACTTCATTCTTGAAATTCATAAATGCAACATCCATTCTGTTTGTCTTTGAGATCACAGATTCAACTGACTCTGGATAAGGTTTCTTCCCCTCCAATCAAGACTTGTAAAGAAATCAAATGATATTTGTGTTAAAATAAGAGCTGCAATTGAAATGTCTTGGCTTCCTTCTCACATAACCACTCCAATCAACCCAAAATTTTCAACCAGTGCTGAATGTTACCAACTCTTATTAGTAGAGAGGATGATTATATTGAAAGGAAAAACTCAATGAGCGACTAACATGCAGCATATAAAGGAGTGGTCATGATAACCCATGCAAGGTGCTGAAAAGAAAGAATAAGAGTAATCGCAATTCAGGGCTCATAAGAGTCAATGACATACATCCCTTGGAAACTACATATTCAGCGCAGCTCATAAGAGCCAATGACATCTCTTGTAAACCATATATTCAACGCTCAAACTAGAATACCTTATCAAAAAAAGATGTTTTTTTTCTTCCTTTTTCACACTACAATTTGATAAAGGCATTCAGAAACTTATTTGCTAGAAACACCGATTAAATCTAATGAGAATCTACATAGGAGTTAATTACCCCCAAAAAAATATCTACATAGGAGTTCAAGGCAATGATCTTTTGATCACTATATTATTTGTTCATATACTATCCTACATTGTAAAGAATGTACCGTAACTTTTGTTTCTCCCCTGAACGACAATCGTGTCTCCTCATCAAGGCCACTGAGGTTTAATAATTATAACACCTCAAAATTGTGCATTGCAAAAAACAAGTACCAGCAAAACAAAGAAGAAAAAAGAGGATAAAAGTATAGAACTCGGAGACTTTAAAGAAAGATGCACGGTATTGGCAAGAGAAAATGTGGATTTAACATTGTGAGTTTGAAGTCAATTGTAACAATGTTGACGGAGAAGTACAAGAAGCAAGGTGGCTTAGAAAGAAAACAAGTTCTGCAACCCCAAAATCAGAGAAGAGCTTTGATAAGAATTACCAGCAATGCAGTAGAAATCTCAGCAATTTTTTCTTCCCGCTTCTCTCTCTACTTCTGCAACCCCAAAATCAAATTCGAAACCCTACAAATCGCAAACAAAGGGGGCAAAAAATTAATCAATAACATATGTCCCCAATGCTTCCAATAGAGCGAATTAAAATCAACAAAACTAATAGAGAGAGAATCACCAACACTTTGAAGACTACTAAATATCCCAAATTCATTTATTCAACATCGATTGATTGTTGAACAACATACCCAAATGGCTGGGTGAGAGAGATGCGGCAGAGGAGAGAAGAAGTGATTAGACACAGATTAGAGAAGCCGAGAGAGAATCGAGACTTGGGGGGAAGGGGGGGTCAACAAACCAACCTTTTCTTTAGCAAAAAACGGCGTAGTCCGGGATTTTCAATTTTAGGCCACTGGTATAGGCCGAGTGCAGTAATCCGGATACCGGTGACGGTACCGGTAGCGGGGGAACCGTCATCACGTGGTCACGCATGTAATTCTGTCTCTTCAGCAGATTTGGAAGCGCCGATGGTAAAACCTAAAGATATCCTTTTTCTTTTCCTATAATAACCCCTGACGCTATAATAATTGACTGTCTATTCTTTCGAAGCGGAGGCATGACATATAAATTGTTTTTTAGTCCCAACATTGTGTTCTGTGACGTCTTCAATATACTTGTTTGCTTCTTTGCTCTAATTTCATTGGCGGGAAATGAGGCTTTTTCGTCCGAAGAGATTGATTTAGCTATCGAGACCTGATACTCATGTGTGTATTGTAAAAGTCTTGGGTTATGCTCGTTTTGGATAAAAATTGTAGGATTTTAGAGAGGTTGTGAATTTTTATGTTGAATAGTATTTTATTGGTGTTTGTGTAAAGTGGAGAGAGAAATGATTTGATGTAATTGTTTAATAAAAAAGTATTGGAGATATTGAAAAAGTATAGAAAGAGAAAATTTATGTAGAATAAAAAATAAAAAAATGGTTGGAGATTGTGTAAAATGTATTGGTGTTTGTGTTTGAATTCTGAATATGTTCGGTGGTAGATTTGTGAATATACTTAGAATCCTGAAAAAAATATGAAAACGAACATACCCTTGATATTGAGTTTAGTGAAAAAGTGAAGAGAGATAATTTTTTATATTTTTTTATAGGAAAGAGAGAGATTATATTATAGTATTTTATTAAGAGTTTGTGAAATATTTAGTGCAAACGCAGCCTTAAAGGGTTTGCTTAAAGTTAAGTTCGAAATTTTTTTTAGATAAAAACAATCAATTTTTTAATGCCACCTCTTACAAAGATAAATCCAGATTGACTTGGCCTCGACCTGGGATTTATTGGCTCGTTAGATTTATTGGCTCCTTAGGTGGGTATGTCAGGTTTGATTTTTCCTCATTATATAGAAAAAAGAAAAAATGGGACTCCCTTTTTTCTGAATATATATAAATTTATTATAATTTCTCCCAAAAAAAAATTGTCGTATACATGTTAAAAGTCAAGCAGCTTAGCGAAGTATCAAATGCATAACTTTGAAATTAAATTTCCCTTCATTATAGCAAATAATCTCATTTTAGACCATTTTCTGTTTATATTTGTAGCTCATGAAACAGGTCTATGAAATGACTATTACTTATCAAATTCACATAAATATCTGGCATTCATATGAAATGACTATTACTTATTAAATAGAAAATATCTGGCATTCATAGGACCAAGTTCACATAGATAGGGGCGCAGTTCTGATGGAAACTAGGCTAAGCAATATGATCTCAGCTGTGACAAGGAATCTAGTAAATGAACGTCTCGTACTCCCTCAAATGCAACCACATGACACCTGGCAAAGCAACATCTACCGTGAGCTCTCAACTGTGCTTGTAGGTGGTTTGCTTAGACATCATCAAGTGCAGAAAAGAGTAAAAATCTGGGTGGTAGGATCCTCCTTTCCTTTTGTTGAAACTGATTGTTTCTAACATAACGGAACTAGGAATTTAGGCAGTTTTATTGCTCATCCCTTCATACCTCATTTGCAATGTGACCACCAAACAAGCAAATTTGATAATTGGCACTCTAAACTCTCAGTTTTACATAACATGCACTGTCAACTAAGATTTGACCGAATCAAGGAAAAAAACTAAGATCTGACCGGTAAATTAGGTGAAAATTTGGCTATGTGGCACAATTCTGAATAGACTGATCTGAAAGATGAGGCATATTACAAGAGACGTCAAAGTCTAGTGAATCAATTGCCAAAATTATTAGTTTAGTCGCAACATTGCAACTAGTGAGAGTGATTCAGTTTGAGGGGATTAACTAGAATTTTGTCAATAGTGTCCTGAGTGAACCACAGATGACTACCTTAAGAGGAGAGGCAGAGCAAATACCCGATCTACGATCTTTTGCAGCCAAAAGTCACTAACAAAAGAACCACAAACCATTGGTCTCTTGACAGATCAACCATTATAAGGGAGAACCTTCACAACTTGGGAACAGTCACATTTAGAATTTTCACATCTTGGTATGGTTTGTCTTGCTTGTCTGTCTTCACTTTCTCTATAGCCTGTCAACGATGTGTAAGAGTTTCAGATGCAGGACAGTATATGATAAAATCTTGAAAAAAAAATATACAGAGAAGATGCACAAAACACAAGGTAATTATGAACTTATTGACCCGGAAAAGTATTGGACAATATACGCATCTAGCAGCATGGGATCTCTCTTCAGTTTTGTTTTGGTGTGGAAGGTTCTCCACCGAATGGCCCAAAGTTGAGAGGTATGTGTAGCTCGAGGTGCCAATAGAATGTCACTTCCATAAAAATTATCATTTCGCACATTTTGTTCTTTTTTTTTGTATTTATTAAAAGGAGGGTCTTGTGCATTAGTGAAAGGTTCTTTTCTGTTTTTGTTTGTCTGTGCAAGTTACAAGGGATATGTACCTAATATTTAAGGCAATTAATGATAGCCACACAAGCACAAACTCAAAAGTACCTGTATAACGTCCATTCCCTTTATAACTCTACCAAAAACTGTATGCTTGTTGTCTAGCCAAGGAGTAGCCACTGTGGTGATAAAGAACTGAGATCCATTGGTGTTTGGGCCAGCATTTGCCATTGAAAACGTGAAAGGCCTGTCATGTCGTAAACTGCAAAGACACAAATGATCAATCTTATGTGACTTCCTACTTAATAAAATAAACACAAAGATGTAACTAAATTATGGAGTTCAGTTGCAGAAGCAACAGATATTAAGGTTCCGTTTACACCATTTACTACTCAAGCATCACAAATAATATAAGAGGTTTAACTAAGGCCTATTATGTAGGCAAAGACAAGCAGAACACTTAGACCAGCACGAAGAGAAAAAATTCTCGCCACCAGAGTTGCATCCAAATTACAGATGCTAATGGTTGTTAACAAAGAAGTTGGACTCTCTCCAGTAACTTTGTCATATTTGTGGGATCATTTATATTATTGATACAATTGTCATGAATGAAATCTTCTCCAAAACATTGAATACAAGTAGAGAGCTTCAGAGTCTACTCGAAGCAGATAATGCAAAGCACATCCTGCTCTAGAGTCAAATTGAATGCTTGTCAGAAACAAAAATTGACAAACCTTTTATGAAACTCATCCTCGAATTCCCTTCCCCAAATAGATTGCCCGCCAGTGCCATCACCCAAAGGATCTCCTGTCTGTATCATGAAACCTCTGATGACACGGTGAAAAATGAGATTATCATAGTAGCCATTGCGGCAGTGCGTTGTGAAGTTCTCCACAGTTTTTGGACATTCCTCAGGGTACAATTTCATGTGAACATCACCCATTGTGGTATGCAGAATCTGGGGAAACAGGAAACAACGAAGAAGATCATGGGAGAGTAATTATGCTGACCAAGTAAACTAGTTCATAGCTTTTCAACTGCAGCATGAAAAGAACTTCTAGATTCATCCCTCCGAGATTGAAATATACTCTTTAGATGCACAGTGGGGACAAATCTACAAAGCTGAGCAAGAAATAATTGGTGTTTGATTGTGAAAATATTGGGTTGTTTAAAATGTTGGGGTGTTGGAGTTGGTGAAAAATTGAAGAGAAAGATTATTTAAATGAATTTTCAAAAATGATGATTTGATGTGAAAAATGATGATTTGATGTGGAGAGAGAATTTTCAGGAGTTATTTTATTGGGGTGGAAATTTTGTAAGCCCAAAATTTTGGCTTCCAAACACCACCTTAATTCATCAATATTTTGCGCAATGTCAACTCCATTGAAGCAACAAGAGACCATTATCGATATGATACAATATCTGGTGAAGAGAACCTGACACCCAACAATTCTCCCACAGCTGAGAATTAGCAAAACAATCACAAATAGATCACCAATAAAGCTTGACTAATAATGTCCACCGAAGAGCATTAAACAACATTCTAGCAACAGAACATTTCAGGAACAAGGAACTAAATTTCTTGGTTGTCATTATGCAGGCCATTTGACAACTTGGATGAACCCATATACAACTGAATTCTTGAAAACTTTGCTAGTTTCCAATTTTGAAAATCATAACGGACATATTCCCCTTTCAATAAATGCCAATTATTTTATTTTTTATAGAGAAAAAAGAGGCTGTTTAACTTCACGATTTCTAACTTGGTTCAGTCAATGATTAAAGCTATAAAGAACAATGGGTTATGCATTTCAGCACAAGAGTCCTTTCCAGTGATATAGTAAGATTGATTTTTCAGAATGGAAAGAAGTTTTTGTAACATATTTCTGCAGCTTTGAACTTCCCACACCGAAGATTCAAAAGTATTCCCTAGATGCTCCAAGAAAAAAAAATGTTCTCAAAAGAATTAACTTGTAAAATGTGCTTCTTTACATATTTTACATTTCACCTTTTCTTTTCCAGGACTCTGAAATCAACAAAATTATTTTCGATGGAAACAAGAGGAAACACACCCTAAAATATCTTACTCTTCCCTTTCCTCTGTCTTTCATCTTTTAAGTTTCCCTTTTATTTAGCACTTTTAGTGGCAGAACAATGTATTAGACAAGCAAGAAGAATTCCAATTTGCACATGCACATTATTGATCTCCACTTGTGCTTTAATTTCATAAATGGTACGTATCTAATCTAGTTTAAAGCAAAGTAAAGAAAGAAAACTTTACCACATTGTCAGGAAGAGATGTTGTGGCTGTCTTTCCTATATCTGACACAGATAGAAGTTCATCAGGAGGAGGCTTTTCATTAAACACATCTCTTCCCTTAGTAGCATCTTCAGGCTCCTCAGGTTCTCTTCGACTGACAGAACCATAACGAAGTCACAATTTTGACTAGTTGCCATGTTCATGATACAGTACAATCAAATGACATGGCACTCTCAATACATTGAGGAAAACCGTCAAGTTGCAACACACTTCCCAGGGCTAAAGCAAGTGTCCTCCAACCGTTAATTTTTACAAGCTACATCCCTTCTAGACCATCTATACTTAGCAACCATTTAAGTCCATGAGTTGAGTTCTAGGACCTTTCGTTTCACAGAATGTTAATCAAAGCTAAAATTGTAGTTCAGTTCTATGATCATCTGTAAGAATCCATAACAAATTGAACACCACTGCTACTTGGAATTTTACTAGCGCATACCACTTCAAGGAAAGGGAAGGAAAAAAAATGGTGAACCAGTACAAACTCTTGTACCTGAATAGATATATTCTATGCTTCTTAAAAGCACAACATAGAAGAGTGGGATCTGTCAAAGGCTCTTTGCTCTCATTGGCATTTGCTGCAGCTGCAGGAATTTTTCTAACTCTTTTACTGCTTCGGTCACCTTGATATAATGCAATTCTCAAGAACCTATCATTGTTCTCCACCTTTCCGAGAATTCGAGCAACTTTGTTCGTGTGCAAGTTCAATACCTATTGGTAGAACCCAACCGAGAAAAAATACAGAAGGTGGGGGGAGAGCAGAGAGAGAGAGCTGTGTTAGGAAAGGGAAATAAGTAAAAATTGCCTCTCTCTTTATCGTGACTCAAAATGAATGAAAAATAGCCCAAATCCACCATACAGTCTACATGATAATAATTTCTTACTTTTATGCCAAGAAGGGTTGCATAAATAAGAAAATTTGAGCTTTCATCAAAAACTGCATTTGGTTGTGGTGCGCCTTCTGTCTTCTCAATTTCCTTCTCAACAGCCATTCTTCGCCCAAAATCAATAGCTTCCAGCCGGTATAAGGGAGCATCACTTCTTTGAAGATCTTGGGCCACCTAAACAACAAATGAAGTATATTCATAAGAAAAGTGAGCACACACATAACACAAATGAAATTCCATTAGGAATTCTATATCACCTCAAGGGATTCATCGTAAACTCGTCTTAGTTTACCCGTTCGGAACCAAAACACACGTATCCTACGATCAGGTGATGTAATCGAAAATTGCTTACCATCTGGGCTCACCTGAACAGTACCAAAAAAGAAGTCACCTAATGAATACCTATAAAATAAAGCAATGGAAAGAACAAATAAGAAGCTTAAGCCTTTGGAAATTGCATAAAAATTCATAGGTAGACCAAACATCTTACAAGATTTGTACATACGTGTTACCTCAATAGCAGAAACAGAAGTCTTGCATTTCACAATTTGAAAGAGATCAGTGTCACTTTTCAATCTAAAGTTTACCCTGCGAGCACCATACAGCAGAAGCTCTGTAAGACACCCAAGACACTGGAAAAAAGTATACGTCTATCAATGTAGCAGCATTCTAGACGATGATTCCAAATATTAGATTGCAATACTCCATTTCAGCTACTTAAGGAAGAAAATTATTCCAGAAACATACATAAGTACATGAAGTAAAATGGCTAAATAAGCCTTCAATCCTACAGCACATCTGTTGTCACTGGTGCATACAAAATCTATAACAGCTAAATGGATATTGTCCGCTAAACCTGGACTATTCGAAGTCTAGGAGATTTATCATGGCGCATGATTCAAATCTTGAATTACATGGATATCATGTATTCTTACTTAACCATAATGAACTCTCATATTTGCACATATTTTGCCTATAGCCACAAAATAATTTGCCTGTCCTCACATGTAGCTGTTTTACCTGTTTGCATCTTAGTAAGGCATGAACATGAAAACTATGCTTCTATGCCATAGGCAGTTTTTTCCCCCACTTTTTCCTTGGAGGTTGGTAGCATTTAGATCTGATACCTACCTTAGCCTCTGGCCCACCCCACCTCTTCAATATGGGCACACTTTTGCCTCAATCTTCTTCCTAAGTCATTTTCTACTTTTGGTACTCCAATGTTAAATTATAGGTCTTCATAAGACAAAGTGTGCAATTAGCTGTAATATTTATATGGTTCGGACTGCTGCTGTTATATCAGTAAGCACACACCATCAACCAAGTAAACTGAACGTATAAACAAACAAATGAAAATCATACTCTTTCTCTGGGAACTCAAGGGTGGAAGGGCTCCAATAGTCAATGATTCCCTTCATATCTGCAGATATCACAGCATCACATGCAGGGTTGTACTTCATAACTTTTACTGGGCCCATGTTTATCTGAAGAGGGAATACAAGAAAAAAAGGCACAAATAGTAAACACGAGGTTTTTCTTTATTAAGGGAAAAAAAGTGTGCCACTTTCAAGGTTTGCTATGACACCTGTTTGGAGATGATAGGGTCATTTGAACCAGCTCGTGCATCGTATATGTGCACAGATGTAGAGTTATGATCACTAACAGCAAGCGTTGCTTTGACATCCCCTTGTTTGTACACCCATTCAACCGCACCAGGAATAAATGGTAGACCTATCATGACCATCATGTCATAGTTGACCACATCATATATCTTCACAGATCGATCATTTGAAATTGTACAACAAAGCAGCCCATCGACACTAACCTGCATCGCTGAAATGAGTTACGGTTGATGACAGCACTAAAAACCAAGAATGAAACAGGTAGCGAATCGGTATACAAAAACATGAAAAATTCAAGGGAGCAAAATTTATTCTATCTATGGATGCAAAATAAGAAAAGCAACATAATCAAGCAAATGTCCACCGAGTGCCTCAACTTCATACAATGTAAGATCCATCGTGACCGGTCTAAAGAACTTTTTTTTTATAAGTATCATGACCAGTCTAACGAACTGGGAGGGTGTTTAGCAAAATTATAGAACTGATACAGCCATGAGAGTATAATTGATCTTTATCCTTTCTGGTTCAAAGCTGAAACAATCTTTATTTAAGATTTTTTCGATATCCAGATTGAACTGATTTCAAAGTTTGCCAAAAGACTACCCTGAATCTCTAATTAAATAAAATGCACAAGCAACTACAATGCATGCATTTTCATTCTGGAAAACAAACACAGCTCATTATTCACTTTCCTAATCAAGACAGAGATGTTCAGGGAACTAACACCCAAATTGTAGGGGCATGTGTGGTTGTGCCCATACATGAATGACTTGGATTTTCAAATTCTAACTGGAACATATTCTGGTTGTTTTTACACGTCAACAACTTTGCACTTTTTTTTTAAAAGTAAGCGGATCAAAATTTTATTAAGGAAAAGATGTGTTAACAATACAAGGGAACTGTACTGATAACACCTAAACCATACAAGCTAAGAAGAAAAGAAAATCCGGATTATCTAAAAAAGGAAAACCCAACACCACATTAGCCCAGAAAAAAAAGGGTTGCAGCAACTTGCCCCTCAAACAATCCATTGACAAAGCCAAATCTTCAACACACCTACTATTTCTCTCCCTCCATAAACACCACCAAATGCAAGAAGGAATCATCTTCCAAATTACCAATGCCAAGGGTCATCAAACTTCCTCTTCCAACACAACAACACATCAATCACCCGCTCAGGCATTACCCAAGAAAAATTCAGAATACAGAACACATACATCCACACATATTTCATTGTTCAGTGGCTAGGGGGGCTAGGGGGATATTTCATTGTTCAGTGGCTAGGGGGGCTAGGGGGTTGTGGACATGTGTTCTGTATTCTGAATTTTTCTTGGGTAATGCCTGAGCGGGTGATTGATGTGTTGTTGTGTTGGAAGAGGACGTTTGATGACCCTTGGCATTGGTAATTTGGAAGATGATTCCTTCTTGCATTTGGTGGTGTTTATGGAGGGACAGAAATAGTAGGTATGTTGAAGATTTGGCTTTGTCAATGGAATGTTTGAGGGGCAAGTTGCTGCAACTCTTTTTTCTGGGCTAATGTGGTGTTGGGTTTTCCTTTTTTAGATAATCCGGATTTTCTTATCTTCTTAGCTTGTATGGTTTAGGTGTTATCAGTACAGTTCCCTTGTACTGTTAACACATCTTTTCCTTAATAAAATTTTAATCCGCTTATAAAAAAATACTAAACGAATGGACAATCAAAGCACCAATAAAATGGACAAATAAGATTCTGCGTGCATAGACCTGTAGTCATATGAGAACGATAAACTCACAGATAGACCTTCAATTGGACCAAGGTGGGATCTAAAATGCTTTGCAAACTCGATACCAATTGCCTTTTTCTTCCAAAACTTCAAATGCCCTGGTGAAAAGGGAAAGGAAGAAAAAGCAATCAACCTGATAAGTAATAGTATTCATAAACCTATTTTATGAGCTACAATACAAACAGAAATTGCCTGGAATGAGATTGCTATAATGAAGGGAAATTTCAAGTTATGCATTTGATACTTCACTAAACTGCTTGACTTTTAACATATATACGATATAATAAAAGAAAAATAGGAGAAATCAATACAACAGTCATTTTTTGAGCCACAACGTGACTGATACTCCATTACTGCAAGCTACTTGGTTCATCTTTCAATGAGTTAGATATTTTTGTAAAGACTTATTATGGTATAGAGCCCTTTCTTTTACTGTCGTTGGTAATGGCATTAGACATTGTTTATAAAAATAAATACAATTGGTAGATAACAACCCGTAATTAACAAATAGTGTTTCAAAAAAAATTATAAGATCTTTGGTGACAATTTTCAACCCATTATTTTTAGAATCTATACAGGTCAAGATGACACATCCTTTCTTTCCCTTCAACCTTCTTAACATTAGTAGGTAGGGCGGACTGGCTAATTTCACCCCAGTTGTTGAAGTAGTTGCTTGAAGATTTATGGGATTTTGATTCTGGCTCAAAGGGAATATTAACTATATGCTTAACACATGCAAGTCGAATGAAGTCTCTCTAGTTGGAAGTATGCAGAATATGAAACTTATGCAATTTTCAATGGAACTGTCTTCCTGATCATACCCGATTCCTCATTGTGACCTAAGTGGTTCCATATCGATAACCATTGGTTTAGGTATGCATCAACCAGATGCGATTATGTCAACCAAAATTGGTACAGGAAAAAATCATCAAAAATATATATTAAAAAAAGAGATAGAGCCCTATTTCCTACCAACTAATGGACTAGAGCCACTAAGCAAACAACTATATTGAAGAAGTAGTAGAACACAATGTTTGGACTTAAAAAATTATATGCCACGCCTCACTTTTAAAGAATATACAGTCAATTATAGTGTCAGGGGGTTATGATTTATAAAAGAAAAGGATATCTTAGGGTTTACCATCGGCGCTTCCAGTGATTAAAAAATCTGCTGCAGAGACAGCAACATGCGTGACCACATCACGGTGCATATAACTTTTCTCATACCTGTACAGCAGAGTTAAGATGAGACATTGTCTATAATGATCACAAATATGCCACTATTAACCAATCTTCTAGAACCCCACAAAGCATTCTCAAATCCCAAGGTTCTCGTACTGACGAAATTTGGGGGAAAAGGATACATACGGCAAAATTTGAAAATTAATTTCTAGCAAAGGCCTAAAAAAAACAGAACAAAAAGAGCCGAAAATTGTAGCTAAGCATTAGAAATGATCAAGGCACCGAAAATACAGCGAAACGAGAAAACAAAACAAATTAAAATAAACCACAGAACAAAATGTCTTGACAGTCCTCTAACATAAATCCTAAGCAGACAATTCGAAAAAAGCAAAACCTAAACCCTAAACCCTCAAGGCCACGGAAATGTAAAAGCGTACATGTTAGCGGAAGGAAGCGAGTCAAGGTAGGCCTGCTCGAACTGGAGAGGACGCTTGGGGCGGGCTCGCGGGGCAGGACCCGGTCCGACAAGGGAGTCGTTCTCTGTTTCTGCTGGGGGCGCCGGGATTACGGTGCCGTTTTGAGATTCCTCCATTCTATATCTAGGTTAAGGGAACCGAAAGTCGTAGGTTTGTTTGGCAGAGGAGGCACCCTTGGTAGTAAAGTTGAGGATTTTGATATGGCGGCTAGAGCTGGCTGGCTTGCTGCGTCGGTGACTGGTAGACAGTCGCCTACTGCGAGAGCTCCTTCGACTTACGACTGTAGTAACTTAAAAAGGAACGTTTTGAACTGAGCTTAGAATCTTGAAACTACTGGGAAGCAAATTACAAGACTGCAGCGCCAGCGGAGATGAGGGAGACCGGAGACGAGTGCTAACGCCTTGTCCAGGCTTCAAGTTATTAGGATTTAGGAGGGACTGAGAGGCTACATAAATAAGGTGTCTGTGTTGTGAAATTTTAGGTTCTTAAAATTTTAGGTATTCGATTTAGTGAAAAAGTGAAGAGAAAGATAATTTTTTTTTGTAGTAAATAGTAATGATTTGATGGGAAGAGAGAGATTATATTGTAATATTTAATTATGTTAAAATTTTAAAGGGGGTAAAATTTTGATACACAGACGCAGTCTTTCCAAATTCGATCGTCAGGGGAGGACGAGATCACGAATGAAACAAAAATAAGTAAAGTAGCCTACAAAACAAAAACAAAAGCAAAAATGAGTAAGTAGTATATTATCATTTATTTATTTATTTACTTTTTTATTAAAGGATAAATGCAAAATTAGTCTTTACACAAAAATCGATTTAGTCCATTGAAAAACATCGATTTAGTCCTTGTGATTTCAAAAAGTGATAAAATCAGTCCCTAATGGAGGACCAATAACAAAAGAAAATAGAATCACAGGGACTAAATCAATGTTTTTCATATTACATTGACTAAATCGATTTTTGCGTATAGCACAGGAATTGATTTTGCATTTATTTTTTTATTAATTCTAATTTTTAAAAAATTTAACACTAAAATTATCGCTTATGGTAATTGAAAGAGATAATTTTAGTGGAGAAAAATATTATTTTAAAGTTCTAGCTGATGGGTCAAGCTATCTCGGGCTAAGTATGTCTGATATGGGCCTTGGGTCGAGCTTAGTCTCAACCCAATCCATGCGTTAGGAGCGAGGACTTAAATTCTGTTTGCCATTTTCATTTTCAAGCAAACGAACAATATGTAACTATATTCTAATGAACACGAGCTTGTAAGGGTTATAAATTTATCCGGTGGAAACCGGAATTTCCGGTTCCGGTTCCGACCTATTCCGGTACTGAAACCGGAATCCATTTTAAAAAAATTTTGGAACCGGAATCGAAACCGAAAATTTCGGCGGAAATGCTGTAATTTTCCTGTTCCGGTATTTTAAAATAAATAATAAATTTTTAGTATAGCATAGTTTAGTTTATTTTAGACAAAATGTAGTGATGTCTTTTTTCCGTTGATATCTTGATGATCTAATATGTTTAAAAACCCTACTATGAAATTGATGCAACATGGGAATTTTTTTATAAAAAAAAGCCCAATTTCGGCCCAAAGCAAAGTAACATGGGCCTTTTGGCCCTGTTATGGAACCGGAATTTTCAGATTCCCTTCCGAAAATTCAGGAATGAAAACGGAATAGAAATTCTTATTCCAGTGAGTACCGAAACCGAAATCTCCATCTATTTCAATACTCACCCTTACGAGCTTGGCTGTGTGAGAATCAAGAGAACAAATCATCAAATGTGGAATCTAATGGGTGGTCGTTTGGTGTGACATATAACTCTGACCTCAATGTCTAGGGTTCGAATCACACTCCAGACCTGCTGGATTTTTGGATTTAGCTACCTATCTTGCAGTATAGAAGAAACTGAAAATTATGAATATTGATCATCATCTTTTGTTTCCTGAATTATAAGTTGGCTATTAACTGTGGCTTCTTTCTTTTTCTTTTTCTTTTTCTTTTTATTTTTTTTGGCAAGATAAGGATACGGATATATGCATAGGGGAGAAATATATTAATAAGGTGATATTTGCCGCTGAAAAAAAAACTGGTTGCTCAATAAAGACGAATTTCTTTTTATATTCTTTTTCCTTGTACTATTTAAGGAATAAGGACTGAAAAGAGAAACATCAAGAAGTAAGAATGTTTTTCTACTTCATCTTTATGCTTCTGTTCCTTGTAAATAGAAACATCGGGCCCTTCATTCCTTTGTTTCCAAAACTGACCATAAACATATCATAACTCTTTTGTCATCTTTTGAGTGCATCGGGCGGAATTTCGAAACAATATAGATAAGTCCAACAGCCTAATCAAATAGCTAAATCAAAAGTGAACCGCAAAAGGCCACATCAGTACCGGACGGGACCCATAACTGCTGCCACTAATATCATCCTGAGCCGTTCCAAAATAGAAGCCTGCCCTGCCCTTTGTTCAAAGTCACCATGTTGATCTGCCGTCATGTTGTGGTTAGCTCGCTGATCAGCCACAAGAGTTGTTGTATCCTTCACTTCTTAGCTATGTAATTGATCTGCAAATATATTATATTGATCCAACTCAACTTGAGAACCGAAAAAGAAAGAAAGAAAGAAAGCAAATAAAAAGAGGCAACTATCAGAATGGAAAGAGAGAAACCATTCTAGCAGTGAAGTTTATGAAGGAAAACAAAGTTTTTACAAGGATGATAAGGAAAGGCAGAATAATAATTTAAGCATCTTATGTGCACAGTTGTGTCACGCACAACATACCCATGAATAATTTAAGCATCTGAATGACGAGAGTTGTATGATATCCTCGCATTTGAGTCCAGTTCTGGTTGCAGACAGATACCATGTTGAGCTCAGCGTGTATGAATATTCTGCTTCCTGCAATTCAACTTCTTCAACCATATGTTTGATTCTACAAGGCTCGGTTCTACGAGTACTAATTTGATCCCTTCAAAAATGCATCCCATGTGCTTTTCTTTTAACCATGTTCTTCTGTTCCTCTTCTGTACAATACTCGGTCAGTCGGTCCTAGTTTTTCCCTCCAAAACATACATGCCGGCTCAGCTATTCTTCCCTCTAAAATGAACACCATTATCCTCTGGGTTTTTTTTTTTGGTGGCTGTGGGGTAGGGGGGAGTGATCGAGGGGGAGAGAGGAAAAAAGAGACGTACAAGAAAGTTCAGTGATAAAAGAAACCTTGAAACATGTACACTTGAATGCCTTCCTCCACCTCAGCTTGTTTCCTGCTATACAAAACACAGGAAAAGAGAATGAGAAAACTACACAAGTCAGATATGTCATGGATAAGACCCATCATAATAGACTTCTCATCCACTGTTCCTTTTCTTAAAGCCACCTGCTACAGAGAACAGCAGGTCCCAACAATAAATAAAAGTTATAAATGCAAAATCAGTCCATGTGCTATACGTAAAAATCGATTTAGTCTTCGTGATATGAAAAACATAAATTTAGTCCCTGTGATTTCAGAAAGTGATAAAATCAGTCCCTGATGGAGGACCAACGACAAACGAAAATAGAATCACATGGACTAAATTTATGTTCTTCATATCACGAGGACTAAATCGATTTTTGCGTATAGCACATGGACCAAATTTGCATTTATCCCTAAATAAAATGTATGCAATAAAACTGGTTAGATATGCATAGCTCTGTAACAAGCATCGACTCTTAACAATAGAAAACATTTAAAAGCAAACGCATCAGGGTGCATGTCACTACAGATGTTCCCAATGGAGCAGATAGATGCTTGATTCATTCACGTTGTCAGGAATCCTTTTATTCTATCTTACATCGGGACGAAATACTCTTTCACCACTGTTGTATCGTAGCTGAGTTTGCAGTTAGATTATGCTAAAGCTTGTCAAACTTGCTTTGTAATACCCGTCCCGAAAAGGTGTAAGTGATTAATTCGAATTTTAAAGGAAAAAATAGAGTTTAATCTTATGTTTGATTTTTGGATAAAAATTTAATCGTATTTTTGAATTTAAAGTTTTTGAATTTAAAGGAGTTGATACGAAGATTTGATTTATATTTGAATTTAAATGTTTGAATAAAAATTTGATCCTAGGTTTGAATTTAAAGGTTAAGATATGGATAAAGATTATTCTTATATTTGAATTTGAAAGATATGGATAAAAATCTTATTTTTAAATTTAAAAGTGATGGATAGAGGTATGTTTGAATTTTAAAAGTTGAAGAGATTGAATTTAATAAATGGTCGCAGAGAACGTATATTGGAGACCAAAATTTGGATTGAGGTGGTGTACTAGGTTCCAAGAGATTGTTCGGCAATTATTGGAGAAGCTTTAAAGATTGATTAAGCGTCCGAGGTAAGTGGTGCTTCAATGGGATTTTTAAACGTGTACCGTGATGATGTCAAGAATCACCACGGTGCTCGGAAGCCAGATGAACCGGCAAGAATCATCGAGGGGGTGGCCTCAGTCCGGAGACTCCGACGGCCAAGTTAGTGTTTGAGAGAGAGAGTTTAGTATTAGGTACGTAAAACTTGAGAGGGTATGAAGGAGAATATCTGGTTATTTATATTAAGAGGTAGTAGAGTCCCAAAAAGAGTCTAATAGTTTGTGCTTCAAGACTCCTATCGCAAGACTGTCCCCTGGAGGAGTTATGTTGTAGAGTTGTATTAGGAGAGTGTCATCAGCCATTCAAATATTCATGAGGAGTCCTCGGATGGTCAGGCCTCTATGTGAGAGTGGGTACCAGATGTTGATGCGCGGTCTGCTACTCGGGGTTACTAACCGGCTAATGAGCCCGAGCCCAAGTGGTCTGGTCGGGTCGAGTATTTCATGGCCCATCATACCATATTTTTATATGGTTTTGATGTATTATTTGGGGAACTAAACAAATTTTGGGTAAAATGAGATTGTCGTGATTTTCGTGAAACTCAATTGAAATATTTATAACTTGAGCATAATGTGAAAATTATTCTTGCGTTGGTGATATATCTTTGTGGTCTGTGTGGCCAATTTGGAGGTCTTTGTGGCCTGGAGGTCTGTGCGGCCTGAAGGTCTGTGTGACCATTGGTGATTTCCCTATATTGCGTGGCCTTGGATATTTTTGTTATAAACTTGTATTTTTGGGTTTAGTATGACTCACAGTGTTTTATTTGGATTTCGGTTAATGTGATCAAATTGTTTTTTCCCCAACCCCCATTGACTTACTACTTACTGAGCTAGTCGTAGTTCACCTTTTATTCTCATATTTTTCAGAGTTGTCAGAATTAGAGAAGTTCGAGAAGCTTCAGACAGATTTGTGTTTCAAATGCGTGTTTTGCAAAAGTACTTTTGGAGATTAATGTTGAGGAATTTGATATTGTATTATTTTGGGAGATCTTCATTGATATTGGAAATATCGGATATACTAATGTAAATTTTAGGGCTCGAATTGATATTTTTTTGTCTTTTTACTGTTTATGAATATTTTGTTGAGGTTGTACAAAATTAGTTTAAAAATATTAAGGCCTAGATAAATGACTATCCATAATGAAAAAAGTCTTATTTTATACGAAAATCTTTCCGTTTGGAGTTTGGGCTAGAGCGTTGTATGCTTTATGCTAATTGATCTCCAAATTGCAAAAGCATAAAACTTTTTCCCTGCACCCAATGGATATAAATGCCACTGAGATTTTCAGTTCACACGACACAATATCGACATCACACGGCGAGAAAAATTCTGATTTATCGGTCTGAAAAGACTAGATAGCCAGCTATGGGAAGCCAAATAAGGAATTGAAGTGTGATTAGTTAGAGCAAAACAAGACAAAGCCACAAATGACTTACTAAATAAGGGACGAAACCCGGGCATTCACATGCTCATTGCACAGCTCAGGTGGGAACAGAGGATATAAAGCATCCATCCTACATGCAAGATTGTGGAAATGGCCTTAGTGATGTTGATAAATGAGGTAAGCACGCTGAAAGGTTGGACACGTATATACCCAAAGGCCCAAACTCAGATTATTTTAATGAGATTTAGCGAAAAAGCTAGAGAGAAATCTAGAAGGAAAGGAAGTTCAGCAAGAAGAAAAACATCATATGCATATCACATCATAGCCCCAAATGCCACCGACACCACTATTACCGGTGCTACCAACATCTATTCCCCCATATACAGTGAGCAAAAGAGCTAGAGAGAAATCTAGAAGGAAAGGAAATTCAGCAAGAAGAAAAACATCATATGCATATTACCTCGTCGCCCCTACACTGGCACCACTAGTACCAGTGCCACCAACATCAATTCCCCCATGTACAGTGTTTTCATAACAATATTAGGCCATGTAGATGTCCAACAAATCCATTATCTTGCAAAAATTGATTGAGAAGACTTATGGAGGTTTCTTCCTAAATTGATTGTCAAGAAACTAGCATGAGAGGAGACGTGTATGAACTACGTATTCAAGACAATTATGTAGTCCTTGATGATGCCTAGTGAGAAGGCTGCAACCCCATATCCCAATGGTTGGTATATAGTAGAATATAACTTTACCCCCAATATAGCTTTAGCTTTGTGATCCAAGGCTTTACAAAGAGTTTCAGAACTCTCCTCAGCTCCGAACTGCATTAAAACGGATACCTAGAAATTAATCATATAACTAAGTAAATAAAAAATCGAACAGAATGATATACAATAACACTTCCATACCATTGGATCAACTCTTGATGGAGAAACAATTGATATAACATACCTGCTCAAAACTAAACAATAGTTTACTGCTTCTAGCAAGAAAACAGTATAAGTGACAAGGATCAGTAATGGATTTTGTGGAACACAGGCAATAATTAAATTGTAAACTAAATGTCTAACTTTTGTTGAAGCGATCTACCCTTCTACTCAGAAGGGGATAACGAGTTGAACGTCTCACATGTTTGGAGGCGAGAAAACATTTTTTCCCTTTAGGCTAGAAAACAAATTTTCTCTTAAACTAATTTTTCTACTTGTTTCTTCACAGGACATAATCTCTTTCCCTGTTTCTTGTGGAGGGAAGGATGCAGTGGTGCCAAGTGTTTGTAGTATTTATCTTTCGTTGACACTAATATCAACATGTCTTCTAAGAAGGAAGTTTTGACAGTGTTCAGAAAAATCTAGGCAATCTCATTTCACTATAGTAGGTCTTTACCAAGAGAAAGAAGTAGATGCTTGTCTGCTGAACTCTAGAATTACCTCAGTTCATTTAAGTAGAAATTCATAGCTAATGAGTTTGCTTTCCGAACAGTCAGCATGACAACCCCCATGCAATTCTGCCAAAGATGAGAATGCTGAGTCATGAGTATAAACATGCCACTGCTTAGCTCATAAATTTATTTATTTTTTGATAAGTACTTAGCTCATAAATTTATGATCTCTTGAGTAGTAGAAGATCATCATGTGGCAACTGATATGATATAGATTAGTCTGATTGTTAGACTTTTATGATCTGTAGGACCTTAAAATTGTCATGGCCACGTTCGGAACAAGGGGTCATTGACATAATGTGGTAAGTTGAAAATGAAAAGTGATTTGCTCATAAAGCTCTGCATAGAAAAAGAAATTAGGTAAACGGGATTTTCCCCAGTAGAAACATGACAACAACCTATTTTCCCCATTTAGGCTGGATGGAACATGCGAAGCACTATCTAGCCTGACCACTAAAAGTGGAAGAGGAAGTTTCCAGCAAACTTCAGAACCAGTCTTCAAAATATAAGCATTTCACATTAGTAAGCAGATCAGCATGGATGTTTATATACATATCACAAAACTTCCAATAAAACAAGATCAAGGAGAAGCATTATAAGTTAGCTGGAAGGACCCGTAACTTTCTTTTTTGGTTTTTCTTTAGTAACATTAAGAATACCCAAGTATCAAATCATGGGGCATTCCCCAAATCACGGGATAACTTGAGCCCAGGGAACACCCAGCATAAAGTACAAAACTGCGACAAACCCAAATAAAATTTCTGCAGAATAATAAGTTTCTACACATGATACAGAATAGGTTGTCCATCCAATCCGCCCAAGTTCAGCAAGAAGAAAAACATTATAAGCATATCAGTTCATAGCCTCAAATGCCACTGACACCACTATTACCAGTGCTACCAACATCAATTCCCACGTAAGTACTCCAAGGAACTCCAAAGCTACCTTTTTCCCAAATCACAGAATAGGTCTGGAACAACTAGAAATTCCAAAGCTACCTTTTTCTGGTCCATAAGTACTCCAAGGAACTCGGAATAGTTGGAAAAGGCCAGTTGCAAAAGTTCCATTGGCAGGGCTGCCCACAATCTCCTCAAAGCAACTTCGTGTATGCTTGCTGGCAAGCTGATGTCATTAAAAACAACAGCAACTGCTGGAGATGATCTTAATCGACCAAACCCACAAGCCTTCAGCTTCCCACACAAGATTTCATGACATTCTGCACTAAAAGATTCCTTCTCTTGAGGACCCTTGCAAGGCTTTTTCATTTTTGAACCCAAAACTTTAGTGAGGTTACCATTCAAATATGCAGAGAGGTTATCTTCAAAATGCAACAATCCCGAAATTCTTTAAACTTCTTTATAGAATCCCATGAGGTGCAATATCTTTGTGATTCAAGCTTCCCAGAAGACATAAGTCTTATCAGTGTAAAGCCACCAAATTCATCCAATTCAGGAAGCAGACCAGATAGACCTTGGCATAAGATGCCAAAGCCCAAAACTATCTCTTTCTTCTGCTGCCAGTCAATCCATTCAGGAAGATCATCCTTCAAAATCTCCTCCCTCACAAGACAACTTCCATACTGACAACAGCGGCCCAACAATAAGATATCTGAAGGGAGCTCCCATGCATAAATGGTTTTCAAAAGTTCTGAAAGTTCAAAACTAATGGTTCCTCTCGGGGCCGGTAAAGTAGGTCCATAGTAGAAGAGACGAAAATTACAATTCCAAAATGAGCCCAGTATAATGCAAAAACCCGATTCGGAAGCCCACGTATATGTATCATTCCTTGAGTTTGATCTCAAGTCTGACAATCTGAACACATCAACATAGCAGGGTTTATCAAGACCATGAGCCCATTGCAACACTGGCATCATTGGCTTCCGCACATCACAAAGAAGCAATAAAGTATCCGAAGCCAAAACGAAATGAAAACCATCAGACCCCGCCGTAGTAAATGTAAGGAACCGTTCATTTTCAGTGGATGCATACCTACTCAACATCTCTACCTTGACTAAACAACTCACAACACACTCATCAAACCTCAAATCCAGTAGAAAAACAGCATCAGATCGTGCAACAATCAGAAGTCTAGGATGCCAACCGAACTCACAGCCCAACCATTTACGATTCCCGGAAGTACTCAAATCATCCTCCCACGACACTCGCAACCGAGTCCCTCTAGAACGCACACTCGGAGAACCATTTCTCAAAACAGCGCACCATTCTCTAACAAAACCACACTCTCCTCAGGCAAATGAAGACGCCAACAAGCGCACACAACAGCGCAACTCTTAAACACTTTCCCACCTAAGCAAACCAAACTCGGCCTCTCAGAATTCAAACCGCCTCCTTTAGCCTTCACAGCAAACCAATGCACAGGGTACAGCGTAGAAGCAATCAAATACCGCGCAGTAATAGAGGAATTTTCGAATTACCTGCCAGATTTGCAAATCCTAAACCGGAATCGACCACTGGGTTCACCAAAATCCTGAGAATCCGGTACCCGACCCCCGTTTTTTTTCCGTGAAAAGGTTTCCGTTATTCTCGACCCGAGCCAGAGTCCTTTACTGATAACACCAAGAACCCGACTTGCTCGGAGTTGGCACCGGTTGGAAAAAAACACAATTACGGCGTTAGAATCTGGGCGTTGAAGGAAGGAAAGGCGGTTGTGGAGAAGGTGGGAAGCATCGTCGTCTTGGTGAGAATGGGGCCCAAGGAGAGACGCCACAGAGGAGGAAGTGGATGGCGGAACAGAGGGAGTTTCGAGGAATCTGGGGAGAGAGAGGTGAGGGGGATGGGAGAGAGAGTCGGGTAAGAGAGACGGGGAGGAGTAAAGGTAGTTTAAGCTTTGGGGCTGTGGGCTGAACACCAGTGGACCCAGGATGGGTTTGGACGAAGGGCCTGAAAGGAGGAGCGGAGCGGCGAAGACGGCCGAGACTGGGAAGAGGGACTTCCAGTCTGATGAGAAGTCCATTGCATGCGTGACCACATCACGGTGCATATAAATTTTCTCATACCTGAAACAAAGTTAAGATCAGACATTGTAGTGGACCTTCTGTTTTTAGTGGGTTGGGATAACAGGGTAACACGTAAGAAGTAAAATTTTAGTTTTAGAAGTCAACGAACAAAACGAATTCTTTTCCCTTTTTTGTTTTTTTTTATGGTAACCATGCCGGCCGTGTACAGCAAGTGGGAAGTCCAGGAAACTGAATGTTTAAAACTGTATTAAAGATCCACTTGCTGTCTTTCTCTTGGGCAGACCCACATTCTTCCCTCGCACAAAACATGGCACGTGGTGGGGGCTTGCGCTTCACAAGCAAACGCACATACACCCACACGTCCAGCACAATCTCATCCACGCATGCCCATGGCCTTCGCCCCGCGTTGGGTGGACAGCCCACCGCGATGCGGTGCCACCGTCTTTACCTTCCCAATTCAATATAGTTTTCAAGTTTTCGGGATCCAATGTCCCTTATATGTGTTGGCATTGACCATCTCAGTTATAGTTTCCTTTCCCCCCCCCCCCCTAAAAAAACAAGATTAATTTCCCACTTCAAATGTCTAGCAATTTCCTTCAAGAAAAAAAAAACAAAATCCCCTTAAAACATAGAAAGGGAAACCCGTCGCAATTAATATAAGAAAAAATGAGAAAGTAAAATATTGTATCAAATATATCTCCAAGCCATCAATTCCATGCCACCTAAATTCACCGAGGCAAGACTTTCGGTCTCTGAATCAATTCCCTCGATTTTTAAAAGGTTTGGGCCGGCAGACGACAGTCGAATCGGGCATTTCTAAAACCAGTCCAGTCCAATCGGTTTCAACCGATTTTGGTCGACTCGATTGGTTTTGGTCCATAATTGAAAAACCCTAATGATAAATATTCTTTTGTTTTTGTTTTTTTTTTTCTCTTTTTCTGTACTTTCATGCAAGTGTTATTTGGCAAAAGTTATTGTGTGAGTAAAGCTATTGTGTGAGTGTGTGAGTGGACGGATGAGATTAAAAGTTGAGAAATCTAATGGCTGACAAAATGTCACATCAATTAATGAATCTGACCCGCACAGCCGTTAGATTTCTCAACTTCTAATCTCACTCGTCCACTCGCACACTCACACAATAACCGGCCTCGTGTTATTGTACTCACAAAATCATAATAATTTATCTCCTTATCAATATAGGGAAATTTTACTTTTTTCATCACTAAACTAATGTTATTTTAAAGTCTAAATTATCAATTTCGTCATATTTCGTAGTCAAACAATTACATTGCTATTTTTTTTCTTATTCCAACCGTAAGACTTGATTAAAGAGTGTATATGGATGAATTTTGATAAATTGAGAATGCAATGTGATCAAATTAGAAATTTAGATCCTAACATGGTGAAGATTTTTTCTATTAAAAGCTCTTTTCTTTATATATCACTAATAGTATTCCATGGGTGTTTCGGGACAACTTTCATGATCTGATACAACTTCTCTACTAAATGGTGGGGGAACAAAGGGAGGGGGTGTACATCTTAACAATGCCCAATTGACTCCCTGAAAGAAAGGATGGTGCTTAATGGCTGACGCACCCATGGTGCACCCTAGTCGCCTCCCGGGCTCTTTCACCAATAGTTGGGTTATGAGGTCCTTAGCCGTAGCCGGCACGGCGGGCTCTTTTGGGAACTCGAGGGCTCGAGCCACGATATTAGCTAGTGTCAGCTCGTTGTCCAAGCCCCTAAAGGGCGTGACCCCATAAAACAGTTCAAACATAAATATCCCAAGTGTCCACCAATCCACAGCACTCCCGTGGCCCTCGCCGGACACAATCTCCGGCGCCAAATACTCGTGGGTCCCGACGAAGGACATGGACCGGACATCCATGGGCTCGGCCACAAATTCGGGCCCACCCCGTTGGCCCAGTTTCTTCTTCCGCTTCCGCCTGGGGTTGAAACAGGATACTGCAGGGACTATACAGTTGGGAATAATGCATGAAGTTGAGGTGAAGGGAGGTGGATCGATCGTACAGTCTTTCTGTGGGACCGGAGTGGTTGGCTTTTGATCAGAAACGATCTGAGGCGTCGATGTTGAGCTGTCGCATTTTAAGGAAAGATCGAAGTCGGTGAGCATGATGTGGCCGTCCGATCGAACGAGTACATTTTCAGGTTTCAGATCACGGTATACAATCCCCAGCATGTGAAGGTATTCAAGAGCTACCACCACCTCTGATGCGTAGAATCTGTAGACACAAGTGTAGACTAATTAAGGTTATTAATTTAATCCACGGGTTAATCACATACTTAATTAACTAAATTAATTTAACATAGACAAGATTAGCAAGAATAGGACAAGAACATTGTTACGCCCCGTTCACAATACTTTAAAATCATTAGTGTTTGTCTCGTATCAACAACATAGGCTCTTGATTTTTGTTTTCTTTATAACCATGCAGGCCCTTGATTAACGGATGTATTACTTGACCTTCCCCCCACAAACTTTTATATAAAATAAAATCGTAAAAAAAAATAGTTTTAAGAAGAAGACGATTTTTAAAGGGATTATAAATCTCTACAATTTACAAATTGCACTCAACACTACAAACACAAAGATAGCTAGACACGAGATATAGACACTACCTATGACTCATATTGTCCAAAACTTTATAAAGACAATAATAAAGAATGTAGGATCCATCTATTGTCTATATCTCTATCTGAATTGCACCATTGTAGGACCATACTATCCGATAATTAATACGAGCAACATTGAATGTTGTTGAATCCACTTGCTGTATTTTTCATATCAAGATTGTCTCCAATTTGTTGCCCGAATTGGACAATTCAATTCGGGATATATACAACATGTGTCTCACAAATTGAATAATGCTTGTATTAATTACCAGGAAGTGTAAACCCAGCGTGAGATCCATATGTTAAAGTGTATTTTTCTATCGGAATTGGAACATCCAATTAAATAAATTGGAGACTATCTCTATCCTATTTTTTCTCTTCAAATTGGACCATAGAATAGCAAATTAGAGGGATTCTCATCCAAACTTTAAAAAATTCTAACCATATAGAGCAATTGAAATTAAAAGAAGAAAGGATACAATCTGCCATATAAGTCTAGGATGACTATAACGATGAAATATATGTAAGATCAGCCGAGTTTCACGTCACTGCCAAATTATACTGCAAATCTTGTCGGACCATGTTACCAAATTCTTCTTTCAGTTTCCAAATGTGTTGGGACCTGTTTTCTAACAAGGATTTCGTGATATTTTCTTACCGGATTCTCTCATACACTTTCATGAGCAATCCAACCGTTGCAAATCAAATTATCATATCAAGATCTA
The DNA here is from genome assembly GCA_963930655.1 of Myrica gale. Taxonomy (NCBI): domain Eukaryota; kingdom Viridiplantae; phylum Streptophyta; class Magnoliopsida; order Fagales; family Myricaceae; genus Myrica; species Myrica gale. Next base: position 5,009,915 of record OZ005602.1, on the reverse strand, counting down.
ACCACTATCTATTGGCGAACAGGATGACAAAGAAGAAAAAGAAACAAATGAATAAAATAACCAACAGATGTTGGATGCAAAAGGTATGGGGGAAAAGGCAAAGAAATAAAGATGTCTAAAAAATTTAGGTGCTCTAGAAGTGAAGATAGAGCCATAAGACTATAATCGAGATGAGGCCAGAAACCCATAGAGTAAACGTGGGGGTCACAATAGTTTTTAGGATAATTTACAAAAAAAATAAATAAATAAAAGAATTCCAGAAATCCCGCAAAAGCAAACGGAGCCCAGAAGCACGACACAGGAAATTCGGATTCCCTCACCATCTCATTGGCCCGACGACCATCCAAAAGACCAACCACTTGGAATTAATTTAAAAAAATTGTATGATAATTTTGTTTCCTACAATAATAGTGCCCTAAGATAGTCATGTTTGGCACAAACTAATATAAGTACGTCTATGCATGGCCAGACACACTACTACAATATAGGTCATTTGGGTTATATTCGGTTTGAAATTTTTTTTTTAGGATTTGGAGTGTTTTGAGAATTTTTAGGTGATCTTAGAGTTATATTGGTGTTTGTGTAGAGATTGATAACGTGTAAAAAGTAATTATGAGGTTTAAAGTTTTTTTTAATTTTTAATTTTTAATTTTTTATTAAAATTTGAATATTTAAATATTTTTTTAAAAAAAACAATAAAACGACAAACTGCTTTCATGCTACAATACAACTACAATACCATACTATTTGAAAAGAATAATTGCAGCACTCTTCTCGCGAGAGGACAAAGACACTGTGAAAGCGGTCATGCTACGGTACAAAATCCTAAAAAAAACTCACTTCGCCGAACATGAAATGCTACAAAATTCGAATTCTACTTTGTATCTTCAAACCGAACATCACCTTGATATGTCTATCTCGAAATAAAGACTTCGGCTAAGTTTGGTTTGTATCTCAAACCAATTTTTTGTGTTTGTATTTTTTTGAAAGTAATGTATATTCTCTTGATATCGGTGAAAATTGTATTAAAAGTTGTTGAAATTTGTAAAAAATTATTAAAATTGATGAAAAATGAATGAGAAAGTTTTAAAAACGTTTGAACATAACCAAATCTCTTAAGAGTATTAATTGGGAACTAGAGAGATATTTTTTATTAAAAAATTATAAACTCCTACTTAATGCGGTTAATACTAATTGAATCCCTAATTAAGAATGGCATTAACCCCCGCCTAAGCCGGAGCCGGCTTGCCCGAATATTAGTGTATGAGCAGTTGACCTTCCATGTCTGTATAGGTCAGCATAGGAAAGAGACCGACGAGTGGTATTTGTGTAATATTAACGTGGTAGAGCCCTAGTGGCTAGACTGCCAATAGGCACATGGAGGAATTACCGAGGGCATAGAAAGTAATATGAAACTCAGGGTATTCGAGTACGCGTCCAGATCCTATTCGCTGGCAGTTACCGAGAGAGTCAACGGAAGGTATATTTCGATCTAGCGGAGTTTGTGGAAATCCAAATCTCATCTGAGTTTTCAGGAATCTACGTGGGCGCTAGCGCAGCTGGTTGTTCCTCTCAGGCTAACTCAAGTTATTGCACCTCAAACCAAAAGGATCTCGCGTGGGACTGTCACACCGTAAGTCTTCTGTACACCCTAGTACCCAAAACGACGTAAGAGAACAGTGACCAACCAGTGGGTCCCAATCATGACAGCCACTGTTCTGCCAGTTGCTGGGCCCCGCCGTCGATCCATTCCTTTCGTCGACGTCGTTTCTGAAACGCTCGTCGTCGCGCGTACTCAGGGAGACAGACAGACAGAAAGACTGACAGACTCGGAAATATCTATTCTCTTGTAGTTCAAATAATGAAACAGATTTTTGAATATCCTCCTTTGGGTTGGGTCCAGTAAAAGAAAAAGGGAGAGTTGTCGATAAGGTGCGCACCTGACTGCAGATTCGTGGTAGCGCTTTGAGGGCTGTCGTTGTCGGAGCATGTGGAGATCACCGCCGGGGCAGAACTCGGTCAAGAGGCAGAGCCACTTGGCTGCGTCCATACTCGCGTAGAGCGTCGGCAAGAACGGATGGTCCAGCATTTCGAGGATTTCCCTCTCGGTCCTCGCCCGCCCTTCTTTGCTCCGGCTCACCAGCTCCTTCTTATCCATCACCTTGGCAGCAAAGAGGCATCCCAAGGAGTCGGCCGGGACGGACTTCAGCTCAGCGAGATAGACGGAACCGATGTCGCCGGAACCGAGTCGGAGGGTGAAGCGGATGTCCGAGAGGTCGAGCAGGCGACTCGGGCACTCGGATCGGATCCGCTGTATGGCAGACAAGCAGGGATCGGAGGAGGGCGCGTGCGGCTTGGTGGTTGACCCAACTGAGCGGGAGGAGGCTGTGAGGGTAGCCTCGGAGACGGAGCCGGAGACGGAGCTGGCAGACAAGCAGGGATCGGTGTTCGTTGTGGCAGTCGAGGTGAAGCTGAGACTCTGGAGGTCGTCAGCTAAGTCGTCGAGCCACGGCTCCATTTTGCGCGCAGATAAAAGAGAGGGAGTAAGAGAGCGAGCCAGTCTTCTACTGGCTGGGGAGAGAGTGGGGAGGTTTTGAAGGGTGGGGGATCGGGTTTTGGGCCGAATAAGTGAGTTTGGGCCATGCGGGGCTGCCTAGTCGGAACCTCGATCAGCTTTAAGGGACACTGCTTTCAAAATCCCTCCCGTCTGACAAAGTTTCATTCTTCTCCTTTCGCTGTGAGCGTGACACCGTTGGGCTATAAAATATGTTGCCTACGGAGCAAGCGACCAAGCGTGTGGTCCTCTTCTTTTCCAAACAAAAAAAATACCAGAGTGGTCCTAAAAAAAAATAGAGCTATTGGTCTGGTCGGCATACTTGCCCTTTTTTATCTTTAATGATAAAATTCATTTGAACTTATATTTTGCACCGATCTCGGACAAATATGGTTGAATTTAGAATGCATTGATCAGCTAGAAGTGTATTGTCAAATTTTAAATAACTGAATTAAATCTTAATCAAATATCAATTAAAATGGTGAGTATGTGTAATGTGTGTGGTGGATCAAACTCAAACATTCTAATGTAATGTTTTATTACAAATCTATATACGCATTTTTTTTCTTTTAAGATTTAGAAAATATTTCATTAAAAACGAAGAAATGAGAAACACTGAAAAATACAATTAGAAGCCTTATGAAAAGGAAAAATCTTAAGCCACTCAAGTAGTTCAAGTGGTAGAGGGGGGGTCTAAGAGTATGGATTAGGTGCACACTCAGAGGTTCAAAATACTATTTGTATAAATTGTCTGGAATTTACAATGACATTGAATTCAATTTGTGTGAATATTGAGGCAAATCAGCTCGAATTAATTAATATAAAAATAAATAATTTTTAAGAAAACAAAATATCTTACCAAATATATTGCAAGCCATCAATTCCATACCACCAAGATTCTATCAGTCTCTAAACTAATTCCCTCGGTTTTCAAAGGGTTTGGACTAACAGCCGAATCGAGTCTTCCCAAAATAAGCCCATTCCAGTCGATTTTAACCGGTTTTGGTCAACCACTACTCGGAGAGTTTACACTAACGTTGAATTCAACTCGTGGAATATTGAGGCATGTCCATCTAAGCTAAATGCACATAAATGAGTGCCTAAATTTCTCTCATTAACCCCCAAAAAATAGAGAAGGAAACACTTCCTTTCCCTCCCAAATTATTAGATAAATGTCATTTTTGAGTCAAAATGATCAATTTCATCATATTCCATCATTTTGAATAAGATATGGCAGTTAAATTTATGCCATATAAATCTTTTTGGCTCATTTCAACAGACAACAGTAGAATTATATTAAAAAGAGTAAATTAAAATTAATTTTGATAATTGGAGGGGAAGGTAATGGATTTTTTTCAATACTTAAGGGTGGAAACGTGAAATTTTAGCTGTTAAAAAAAATAAAGCTGAAATGTGGTAATAAATAAACTAGCACTTGAACTGTTAGACAAGACTGTACTAAATCCTAACACCCCCCCTCCCCCCCCCCCCCCGGTTCAGCGGTTCTGCCATCACTATCACTTATCACAGGCCGTGTATTCAAAACCGACATGGAAGGAATGGACTAGCAACCACACATCCGTCCGTCGAGATGATAGCTGGCAAGCGAAAGGCGTTGTTTGTCAATGTCAAAGTAAAAGCATTTGATTGCCGCGGTTCGGTTTTGGATCACACAGATGTCATCATAACTGCGCTTTATGCATGGAACTACTCGGTTGCCGGTTTGGTCTGGTATAATGTCGCTGTCCTGTCCGTTAATTACGTAAACAAAGTGACATAACCATCTTTGTCATCTCCATACCCCTTTGTTTCCTTCGTACGTAGAAACCCATAAGCACCCACTTAATAAGCATTATTTTAACCTACTCATGTCTCATATCAATTTTCTTTTAATCTTCCGGCCGTTTACTCATATCTCTCTATTAATCTTAGGGATAAATGTAAAATCAGTTCATGTGTTATACGTAAAAATTGATTTAGTCTCTGTGATATGAAAATCATCGATTTAGTCATTGTGATTCTATTTTCGTTTGTTATTGGTCCTTCATCAGGGACTGATTTTATCACTTTCTGAAATCACAATGACTAAATCGATGTTTTTCATATCACAGAGACTAAATCGATTTTTGCGTATAACACAGGGACTAATTTTGCATTTATCCCTTAATTTTAAGATTTATACCATAACATTTATGAAATTTTAAACTTAGACTTTAAAGAGAATAAGCTATCAAAACTCAAACCTTAATTACTTAGACTAACCCATTAGAATTATGTCTTGTACTAGTTGTTGTTGCTATCACGTTAGAAACCCTTTTCATTAGTTTTTTTTATTTTAAAAAATTAAAAGATAAATTCACTTTAATTATTGGAATATCGAAATTTTAAAAAATATTATTTTTGTTAGAAAGTAATTCACTTGCAAATTATGTCTCGTATCATTTTTTTATTTAGTGTCTGGACCATTTACGCGCATTTCGACTAATTTCAAAGTATTTGTCACTTATGATTGATATCACTTATGAAATTTTAAACTTAAGAACTTTGGAGGGAGCAAACTATCAAAACTCAAGCCTTAATTCACTTTAATTATTAGAGTCTTGACACTTGTATAAATATTATTTTTGCTATATTATATCTACTAATTAATAGTTTTTAATATTTTGTATCTTCAGTTAAATTTTTTAGTCAATTTAGTTAGAATATAATTTTGTAATTGATAATTTTTTGGTGGCTACGTTTTTCTGAGAACAGAATCATGATTTTAGAGATAAAAAATTAATTTCTATTCAAATTGAAAAAAAAAATCAATTTACGTAATCTTGGAAGTTTGGATTTTTCTGTTTGGATGAATATAGGAAGATTAATCCTTTAGCGGCGGTCGGTGACCGCCGACCCACCGCCGTTATAGACGACCGCGACTATAGACCCTCTTTAGCCGCGTTTTTTTGCAAACCACCACTATAGACCCTTTTTTTTGTAGTGATTTCACATTTTGGGCATAGATTAATATGACACAACATTTACAAAATTCGATCTAGGGGAACGAGTTAGTTTCTTCACTCAGACACCATGCATAGATTTATATGCGTGTTGTTTTGTGGCTGTTTTTTTGGTTGGGTTGCTAGATTCGGCATCCTCGTATAACTAACGTGTTTGGTTGGACCAAAATCCAGCCAAGAGAGAACGGCCCAAAAATGCTTTCAATTTTAGTTTTAGACATGGCCACTTCGTCTTCTTCTTCTTCTTCTTCTTCTTTTTTCCCTACAACCGACAACTTCATCTGCTCTTGTCTCGTCGTTGCTCTTATATACATATATATGGATTTAAAATAATGTTTAAAATGTTTTAAAATTAAAAAATAAATACACTTTGTATTGAAATTATTATTTTTATTATATTATATCCACTAACTAAGAATTTTGAAAGGCTTTGCACTATTTGTTAAAAATTTTCATTAATTTGAAGGAAAATTATTTTTTAGCACATGAAATGACAATTTGTCCTCATAAGATTTTTTAACGGTCACATTTTATTGTTGTTTTGGAGGGAAAAAATCACTTTCCATTATAATTGAAGAAAATTTTAATAAAAGTGAAACTTCTGAAAATTAATAATTAGTGAATGTAATATGACAACATAAATATAGTTTGGCGTGTATGGTATTTTTTTGTGTCCAATTCTTGGTTTAATTTAATGAAAATCATATATCTAAGGTGCAATGTGACAATAATAAATAATTATAAGGTAAAATGTCTGCATTTGATAATTTAGGGTGTGAAGTTTTAATTACCTCATAATTTGGAGCAGAAAATTGTATTTAATCCTTAAATTAATTAAGCTAACTATAAAAGTTTGAAATAGGTTAAATAATGCATGATAAGCAGACAAATTTGTTAAAGACTCTTTCAAGTCCACCTCAAATGAATAGCGTGGAATTGGCTCGAGAAAAAAAAAGAAATTGATATATATTTTTGAGAAATTTTTAGATGTTGAGATATATTGGGGTTTGTGAAAAGTTTAGAGTTATGTGTAGATATTGAAAATTTTGGGGTGTGTTTGGCTTGCTCAAAATTTTCATATCCCAAAATATTGGGTAAACAAACGTCTCAGTAACCGATTTGGAGCTGAACTTCCATCATGCCGGTCGGCCGACTGTTAAAAGAGAGACTACAGTCTGCATGCACTCAAGTTGATTAGGTTTTTGCATGTATGTTTTTTTTTTGGAAGTCATTGTTCGTCCTATAAGCTCGTGTCAATTGCATTTGGCTCTTCCTAACTTTAAAAATTGAAATTTACATCCTATAAGTATCCACAGTCAAAACTTTCATTAAACTTGATAGAATTCAGCATCAAAATGACCGAAATGCCCTCAAAGATAATTTTCAATAAATAAATAAATATTGGAGAAAATAAATTAAAAAATATATATATAGATTATTGAAATAGAGTTTCAATAGTTTTATTTAAAAAATAGGAATAAATGCAAAATCAGTCCATGTGTTATACGCAAAAGTCGCTTTAGTCCCTGTGATATGAAAAACATCGATTTAGTCCCTGTGATTCTATTTTCGTTTGTTATTGGTCCTCCATCAGGGACTAATTTTATCACTTTCTGAAATCACAATGACTAAATCGATGTTTTTCATATCACACGGACTAAATCAATTTTTGCGTATAGCACAGGGACCAATTTTACATTTATCCCTAAAAAACATTACCTTTTTTAATATCATTTTTATTTTTAATGAAATTTTTAATATTTGTAGTAATTTTATTTTGGATGGTTATTTTGGTCATATTAATGCCGAATTCCGTCAATTATAACGGAAGTTTTGACTGTGGATGAACATTACAAACGTTTCATACTTATAGGATGTAAATCGCAGTTTTTAAAGGTAGGAGAGTGAAATGCAGTTGATACAAACTTATGGGACGAACAATGATTTTTTCTCAAATTTTTTTCTTTTTTCTTTATACTCAAGTTACTGATCTAGATCTCATAACTTACCCAAAACAAGACGAAGTTATAGAACTCTATAAGATCCACTGGAGTTAACTATGCCCACTCAGCCCCTGAAATGGCAGAAATGCTACAATACAGTCAGACATACGCCGCTTGCCGTTATTCCTTTCTAATCCTCCTCACAAAACAACCACAAAACCAAAAAAAGTGAAGCTTAATCACCTAGAGGTACTCTGCTAGTTAGCTTTCTTATAAGTAGTCTCCCTTAAGTGAATGCATATGTTTCCGACATCTCATTCACATGTGCGGTTAAGTTAGAGACTTGGCTGATGGCAGCGTGACTCGATTTAACACCTAAACACTCGATACAATTTATTTGTCACGTGTTTGGATGTCTTGTCTATCAATTATTAAACTGTAAATCTACTATTTATTTTTAAAAATTAAAATTATTATTAAAATTATATTTTTACGTCCACAGAGCAAATATGATGCAAAAGGCGACATCTATTCGTGGTGATTGGTGAAACAGCGGAATAAGTACTTGAACAGTTGAGACAGATGCGAAAGTGAAGCAAATCATGACAAGAGCGTTCTTTGCATTCAATTTCGATGATGTTTTTTTTTCTTTTGGTTTTGATGGGTTTTTCTTTGCTTTAGGCTCTCTTTGTTGACCAATTATATGTGTTAGAATTATGGTTTCTGTAACCTCGTAAGCGTCAGATTGATTGGCAAAATAGGAGGCTGGCCTTTTCCTTCAGAATGATGGAGAAAATTATCGATAATTGCCGCTGCTGGTGCCTGCAGTGATCATTTGAAGAACCATGATTCATACGTACTTACGTAGTCTTGGTTAGAGAAATTGGATTAATGAATAAAAACAATGTTAAAATATAATGTATCCTTATAATTTAACTTTTTTCTGAAAATGTCTCTAGAGTAAGATTTGTTATCCCGTCGTCCCTAGGGTTTAATACGATTTCCAACTATGTTACTCCATTCAACTTCGGTCTTAAAATTGACGGAAGTTGTGTTGACGTGTTAAATATCATCCATGTCATCTCCACTAATAACTCAACACATGTCCATCTCTATTTAATATGCATGTCAAGCCAACAAAATCACATACAATGTCCATAATGCCCTTGTCACGTCATATAATGAAAGAACACTAATAGGCAGATAAACCCAGAAAATGGAAGGAAGTCCTAAAGATTATTATGATTCAGAATTAGGAGCATGACCCTCATGGTTACCAAATGTGACTGTTGTGTGCTGGTTGGTAACTATGAGGATCTTAATCATATCTGGGGGAGACAGTCTCTAAGTATGCGGAGATCATTATGTTCAAATATGTTAGGTGAGCCTTTCACTCAGAATAGCATTAGACGGAGACTGTTGAGACCTGGTTGCATCGTACATCGAGATCATTCCAGAGAGGTACCTTAATTTATTGGTCTAATTTCTTCGAGATCGTTCCAAATGTTGGTGGTAGACTGGTAGTAGGATAGGGAATCCGGATCCTTCTTTGACAGGTGGAGTTATTAAAGATGATGGAGGAGATCTCCTGCATGTCAATCTTTTCTGTTAGTTTTGGGCACGGTACCAATAATACTGCTGAACTGAGGTGTTCTTCATGGTTTGAATTTTTATTCCCATCTTAGGGTCACTTTGTTTACTTGTAAAATAAAATCTGTAAATTATTTTACTTATTTTTCAGTATTTGACCAATAGTTGAAAATGAGGTCAAGTAAAAAGTTTTCAATTCAACCTTAAAAGATCTATTACAGTACATCCTATATCTATGGGCAAAAATCAGTAAATCTGTTTCAAATTTCAAAATATTTTATTCCGTCCTATATTCTTAAAAAAAAATCGTTTAATTTAGCCATTCAACCACATATAAAATGACCGAAATACCCCTCAAAGCTAAAATTATTAAAAATGATATATAAATAAAAAGTAATATTTTTTTAAAAAATAAATATTAATTTTGAAGGTTGCATATGATAGTTTTATATTCTTTTCTTTCCAGGCCATGCGAGCATTTCTCTGATAGTTAACTAACGACAATTGAATTGTGGAAACCAATTTTATCGCAAAAGTGTACTTCAGGAAGGTTGAAATCTGTATCTTAGAGATTAAAATATTAAAATTGTGAGAAAAAAATTCATGTCACGCGGCAATGTACAATTGGCGATGAGATAAGATTTAAAATTCACGTGAGCATCATTTCGTATGTTGGCTAACGACAATTGGACAGAGGATAGATTTGTCTCAAAAACTTATCTCAGTTACCTGGCGGATGAAATTGATACCTCATGGACTAAAATGTGAAAAGTGTAAACTACAGGAATCTCTACGGTAATTAAACTTTTTTTTATGTAATTACTTAAATTATTAAGTGTGTCAAACATCAAAAAAATATTTTCTTGAAAAATATTTTAAAAGAATTACCCTGTAAATGAATTTTTTTTATTGAAAATATTTCAATTACGTAAAATAATAATTTTACACGCAAACAGACGTAACCTTAGTATCACTACTTTGGATGTTGAGACTAAGGTGATGTTCGTTTACCATTTTTTTTAGGATTTGCATCCTAGTTTTTTTTACAATCTAAACATCACAAAACACACGTATTCCAATATAACAATTTATTATATTTTTTTACAAACATTAATCCCTTTTAACAATTTCTGCACGCATATCAAAACAAATTTAACAACACCTAAATATTCATAATTTTATTAGAATCCTACAAATTTCTTTCTAACGAAGATCCTAACTCAAATTTTCTTAGTTGTTGCGAAGGAAAAGATGTTGGGTGTAATACTTGAAAGATTACTGGGAAAACATTAATTATTTCCCTTCTGGTAGGTTTTGACTACTCGGTGCAGCTAGTGGTAACAGAAGAGCCAATGTTCTCCAACGAATTTTCTAGCAAAATACGACTGACTGGGGAGCACGACTTAATGGATTGCCATGTCTACGATCCCTGGGAAATTACGTGACCTGTTTCGTATGGATAAACTGAAATTACCAATTATTTGCATTTGAATTATAATGTTTATGATTGATTTTTTTTTTGTTTGTTTGAATTCTATTCTTTTGTAACCTCATATTCATCCATTATCAGTGGGAATTATTAATAAAATTTCGGAAATATCGCCTTCTTCCCTTAGAGAAAAGTCCATATCTGATAGACATAAGCTAATGGTGGTAGCTATAAATAAATCCACTTCATTAGAAAGAGAAATGCTTAAAATATATATCCTTATACTTAATAAATGTGATATTATATCCCAAACCAATACATCTCTTTTTAATGTATTGATAGCAATATGAAATTTGATTAATGTTCAACTGTCAAGTATGTGACACTAGTAAACAAATCTAACATTGAAGTGGCTGGACAGTTGAAGCTAGACAACTTCATTTCATTAAAATGCATGGATGAAATTAGGTATGGATCAGCTAAAATCTCATGTCCGAATTACAACCATAAATTAAAGAGAGATAGACATAACATGTGGATTATACAGTATTGAATAATGTAGACTCTCGGGGCGTTTGTTCCCCAATTTTTCCACTCCCCAATTTTTCCAAACAATTATAAAATAATCTCTCTCTCCTCATTAAATTATAAAATAATATTATACTATTCAATTAAATCTTCTCTCTCCTTATTTTTCCATAAAATACTATACTTTTTCACAAACTCAAATACCCAAAATTTCCAAAACCCCAATATTTTCACAAACAAACACCCCCTCTATATGCTAAGATTCATATATTATGTTTATATTTTTCTAAATTGCACAATATTTTTTGGACATAAAATTATAAAAAAATGCTCATCAGTATATAGATATAATATAAATATTCCACAATATTGTAAATGCAAAAGTAGGTACTACATACCAAACAATAAAAATTAGAAAAAAGAAAAATTAATGCTAATCAAGTTTAAGCTTTAAATACACGTACGTCTGATGTTTCAGTCTTAGATATATCTACGGATGATACTGAATTCTGAACGGCAATTTTTGGGCCATATATAAAAAAGGGAGAAATTAATATCAAAAATTAATAATTAATTTGTTCACATGTGTATGAATGTGTCAGTATGAATGGATGCAAGAGGAACTCATCAATGCCTTTCATTTCACTAGATGGTTCTATTTAGAGACGAGAAAGCTTTGAAATTATTAAATCCACTCTAAACTCAATATAGTTGAAATTTAATTAGAAAAAAGGAAAATATTTTCTTGAAAGATATTTTTTAATTAAAAAATTGTTAATTAATTCTATGACTAGTTTTTTCGAGACAAACACACTTATGCCATTGTGGAACTAATAATGATCATCTTTGTCTTTCCACTTTTGTTTTGTTTTTCTCAAAATTTTAGAATAGAACATGTAATATCTGGTACTCGTTTTATGTTAACTCTAAAGTATAATTCTTTCACGGGCCTATCACTTTAATAATTACACGTTCTAAAAAGATGTAATTTTTTTGGGATAAATATACTTTTTACCTATAAATTATAAATTATATAAGAATTTTCATATATTGCATCATAAATTACCAACTTTGATACATTGTATCTTCCAATTTGTCGGTTGAAATGAGCAAAAAATGAGTCACGTGACACAATCGTGAAGGCTGAATTCCATTAGAGGGTGTATATGGATGAATTTTGATAGTTTGCACCCTCCACAACTACGGGTGTCTTGACACTTTACACCTCAATCTATTATTTTTATCATATTGCATCCAGAAACTATTGATTTCAATCACTTTATACCATCTATTAAAAGTTTTTATTAATTTGAATGGAAAATGATTTTTTTAGTGTGCAAAATGAAAATTTTGACCCCATATTTTGTTGGCAGTGATTATTTTATGAGGGTAAAATCGTAATTTTGAGGTCAAAAAAATAAATTCCTATCCAAACTGATGGAAAATTTTAACAGATGATGCAAAGTGTCTGAAATTAGTAGTTGGTGGGTTCAATGTGACAAAGAAAATACTAATTTAAGGTATAAAGTATCAAAATTCCGTCATTAGAAGATGCAAATTGTATTTAACCAAATACATGATCTTGAAAAGATACAGGATTTTACCACTACCACTAGTGTCACAATTGTCACTCTCCAAGAAATCGGCCAAATGCATTCAAAACCCAAAAAAATTGCATCCCATCACTCATGGAGTCAAAGATGGGGGAAGGGATAAGTATCATTCACTTCTATCCATGATGATGGGTTAAAACAATAAAGCTTTTCTACCAACCGAGTTAAAAGGAAAAAGAAAATTAAATTTGGACCTACACGATTTTGATTATCCTTTAAAGCTATCTAGATGCTGCTTCCTCCATTACTTTTCTGTAGTGTCACTGTGATCACATGATGATCTATCTCTTCTCTTTTTGCTTCTAAGAATTTTAAACACTATGCTCGATGCCTTTGGTGTTGCAACAAGTTGCAGTAAGGGGGACAACATGCTATTTTTCTCGTGTGTTTTTTTAACCTTTTTTCTTCACATGTTCCCCTACTTTTGTTGTCCACAACTGAGTTTTTATAATAAGATGTAACTCATATAAAAGCAGGAAATGTAGAAGTTGATTGGTTCTAGGTAGTGGTTCTAGTGGTCCCGTACCTATTGATATATGTTATTTCAACAAAAGTTATGAGCTTTTTAAAAAAGATATTCTTTTTAGAGTATGGAAAATTGAATAATTGCACTTAATTGTTTGAGTCAAAGACGCAAGGGGCAGTGAACAAATTTAATCTTGAGGTTTAAATACTTATTATTTCCTATATCAGGAAAAAAATAAATAAAAGATAAAAAACAATTTAATTTTTGGAGAAAATACACTTTCCACCCACAAACTATCGGAGTAGTGACACATTGCACCCTAAACTATAATTTTTAAGACATTGCAGCCTCAACCTACTAATGTTAGACACTTTGCACCATAAACTACCTACTTTGACACATTACACCATCTAACTACTAATATAAACACTTTGCACCTCCATTTGACAATAATACCCTCGAGAAATTAATGAATTGACAATAATATGTTCAATATATGCAAAATGGATCATGGGTATTATCGTCATTTTAGTTTAAAAATTTGACAAAGGGTGCAAAGTGTCAAAAATTACTAATTAGAGGGTGCAATGTATCAAAAATAATAATTTATGATGCAAAGTGTAAAACCTATGGTAATTATTTTTCTTTCATCTTTTTTGTTTGTCGATACTTGGGAAACTTGTTTCTTTTTTTTTTCTTTTTTTTTCTAGGTAAATAAGGCTTGTGCCTGGGGGGTGGGGGTGGGGGGTTTTGAACCCCAGTTCAAGACCCTCCATAGAGGAGGAAATGCCATTTGAGCCATAGCTCATTGGCACTTGGGAAACTTGTTTCAATGGAGGGAAATCGATTTCGCTGCCCCGATAATATGGAAGGCACATGCTTAAACAGAAACGATTAGACTTGTAATGGAAGTTACTGTTGGCCTATTCTGAAAATCGCTGATAACAGACAAAAGGTAAAACAGTAAAACTGGTGCGATTATCCTCCTGTTTCTTTCTTCACGTAGCTTTTTTTTTCTCTTCCAAAAAGTGAACTTCTTCCAATATATTTTTGAATTCGAATTAAAAGGCTTAACCGTTAGACAAATACCTCCCTTAATACTAAACTCTTTTACCCTATCAAGGAGTATTCTCAATATAATCAGTATGTTTCTCAATTTGACCAAATTTGTTCGAGTCTCGTGCACAAAAATTAGAGTAAAACGAATGTTTTTTTTAATAAAAAAAATATAATTTCTACGAAATTATAATTAATTTCATACAAATAAACAATGAAACACTAAGGTGGTGTTTATTTGTGGAAATTTTGGAGTTTTGGAAATTTTGGGTATTGAAGTTTGTGAAAAGTATAGATATTTTATGGAAAAGTGAGGAGAGAGAAGATTTTATTGAATAATATAATATTATTTTATAATTTAATGAAGAGAGATTATTTTATGATTGTTTGGAAATTTTGAGAGGTGAAAATGTTGGGAAACAAACGCTTCCTAAGTTTTGGGGACGATCATTATACGTCAATTAACTACGTGGACATAATTAGAATGAGTCCTTATAATTATCCCACGTGAGAATAATCAATTAATTATAGACATTACCATAGTCGCTATATAATCAAAATTAATGACTAATTAATTTCAAATTATAAATTCAATTGAACTGAAATTTCAAGTCACACGAGCCTAAAAAGTGTAATTTACATAGAAAATTCTGTTGTAATATAACCAAAATCAATTAATTAGCCTTTGAAATAACAATTTTATCTTTATAAAATTGTCACCTTAAAAACAATTAGTGGCAAAATTGTCATTTTACATTAAATAATTATTTTATGAAAAATTTTAATTAAGAGTGTAAAATATTTGAAATGAATAATTAGTGGGCGTTATATGAAAAAAAATTATAATTTAATGTGTAAAGTATCAATACCTCATAATTGAATTATTCCAAATGTATATATATCTTTTATTATATTACGTGAATTGCCTAGACTAGAGACAGTAATGCAAATACCATAAGTTAAATGGAAAAGAGGAAAATAAATTATACACATTTTTGTACACTCTTTATAATATTATTCTTTTGTGCGTTTGGTTTGAGACATGAAACACGACCGTATAATATTTTTTCTGGGGCTGGAATACGACGTGACGAGTTTCTACGACGACTCCAACCAACCGGATAATTGAAAAATTAAAAATAAAATAAAAAAGGAGAATTTTGTTCTCTTGGGGAGAGAGAAAAACGGAGGGACAGATGAGGAGGAAAGAAACAGTAGCTGGAGCTGAAAGTTGCAGTAGTAGCAGCGAGTGGACTCCGATATTTCTCGTGATTTGCGTTCCGACCGTTCTTTTTCCCTCTCTTTCACTCTATCTCTCTCGCTTTCTCTCCCCTCATTCACTCCTCTCAACCTCTTCCCGTGCCCTAGCCGCAACGAACCCCCAACCAAAAGCCCAGAAAAGTCTCTCTCGCTCTCTTTCGCCGTGTGTGTGGAACAAATCAACCCTTAGGTTTTTTGTCCGCGACGCTGCGTCTTTCTCCGTTAAGAAAAGGTGGCTCTCTTTTACTTCCTTTGTATCGGTCATCGATCAGTCTTTCTGTTCAGAGGGACCACTCTGATCTTGTTTCAGGTATGCTTTTCTCTTTTCTCTGTGTTTTTTTCTTCTTCTGTGACTTACAAAAGTACCTGTTTTCTTCTTGTTTCCCTTTTGAAATCTCTCTAAGAGAATTCTGCTGCATGCAGAGGCTGAGTTTTGGGTTGGTACCTACTTGATTATGTGGTTTTTTAATTTTTTTAAACTTGGGTCACTGTTTCTCTTTAAAAATTATTTTTCTCCCATTTTCTACGTGAAAATAGTTAACTCTGTTGGTTTAGCGAATCGACCGGTGAAATTCTACACTGTCTCAAAATTTGTTATATTCGTTATTCAAAATTTTCTAGTAATAGTTAGAAATATTTTATATCAGTGGTTTTTGGTGTCAAGAACGGGTTTTTTTTTTCAGACCTAAGTTTTTGAAAAAGAGGGTTTAAGTGGATCGTTATGGTGTAGCTAATTGTCCTACGGTTAGGCTTTTGAATCTTCTGCTACTAATTTTTTCCCATAGGCTATAGATTTTATAGCCCTTTGTTGAAGGAAAAGTATGCAATTTGATTAGTGTCAAGATTTAATTTTGAGGCATGTACTTATCTGGAATGTGTGAATCATGACAGATACAACTAAACAGCTTTGAATTAGTGAAGAGACTTCAACCAGCCATTTGAATCCGCAAGTCAATATGATTGAAGGAAGCGTTATAGTGCACATGATGTGGTCTCTAATTTCTGTGCTTGCCCGCATTCAAAACTCCTCTCTAGAATTGGGTTAGAGTTAATTTTCAAGACCGTATCCGCATTTTGGAATTTGGATGAATCTAGCGACGATGGGCAGTACTAGTGAAATTGTTGAATCAACCGAAGAATTGGACTCGCAACTAAAAATGGAGGAGAAAACTGGAAAGATCTATACTCCAGAATCAGGTAGTAAGTGTTCTATAGAGGATGACATTGACCGTCTTTTCCATGCAATTGATATCAAAAGTAAAGCTAGAAGATTGGGTCAGTCGCATGAAATTGTTAGCGACCCTTTACGGAAGAGTGCTCAGAAAAGACCAATGAGAACTAGTTCATCTAATGCATCTGGAATTGGAATATCAGAACCTGTGAGTTTGAAGCAAGCCCTTAGAGGACTGTGCATTTCACAGGCATCAGAAATGGCTGCCATGAAGCGATTATCTAAGCCAGGGAGTTCATCGAGGCTCTCAGAAGCAGGAACAATCAAAATGTTGTATAGGACAGTGGTGGTTGAGGCAAATGGATCTGGCACTCCAACAGACGGAGGAAAGGGGAAATTGATGGAAATCTCTCTTGTTCCAGAAGAAAATGCAACCACATTTTCTGATGTGACACCTGCATCCGCACAAGTTCCAGAAGAAGAATTACCAAATGCAAGGGCTCATCCATCTACTCATCTGGACGAGAAAATGGTGCCAAAGGCAATGATGACCAGATTACCATCTCATGGTCAGATTGTTCCTTTGCAGGCAGAGTTTAGGAATGAAATTTTGAACCTGGAGGATAGAAAAATCGAAGCTGCAGATTCTTCAATGGCTCAAGTTAGCCAGAATGTTCTGGAGGCAGATGCAGCTGCTGGCAAAATTCCAATGCCAGATGGGGGGCAAAAAGGTAAGTTGCATTCTCTGACTTCAGTATCAAGCTGCAGCAGTGCCAGTCGGATAAACAAATGGACTAGTAATAATCCACATTCGAAGCCAGTCTTGAGGAACAAGAACTCTGTTAACAGTAAAATAAAACAGGATTCAAGTTCTGCCTCAAGCAGCTGCAATCCATGTAATGCAAAAGTTGATAATGATTTGGTTCCTAGTAAAAGTAATTTGGAGGACCAGAGACAAACTTGTACTATGGAGCATGATGGGAAACAAAGTGAGAGAACTTCTCCAATATCCTGCAGTGTGAATCTGAGTGTTGAAGCCAGTTCAAGTACTGTAGACACAGGCTCAAGCAAACCAGGTTTTGTTTTGAAATGCACTAACAGGAGTAAATCTCTATTGACAAGGGCTGATGAGAGATCACGGTCTAGAGAGAAGGGAGAGTTCTCCCAAAGCTCAAAAAGTAGTATTGGTGATTATAGCAGTAGCACAACCAACAGTGAGGAGAGCAATTTATTTGGCTCTAGTCGTAGTGGCAAAAGGCCTCACATGTCAAAAGACCTGAGATGGGAAGCCATCTATGGTGTTCAGAAACATCAAGGAAGCCTGGGTTTGAGGCACTTCAAGCTGCTCAGGAGGCTTGGTTGTGGGGACATTGGAACTGTTTATCTCGCAGAGCTAACTGGGTCAAACTGCCTATTTGCTTTAAAAGTGATGGATAATGAATTTTTGGCAAGCAGGAAAAAGATGCCACGGGCCCAAACTGAAAGAGAGATACTACAAATGCTGGATCATCCCTTCCTTCCTACTCTGTATGCTCATTTTGCAACAGATAAGCTGTCCTGCTTGGTTATGGAGTACTGTCCAGGTGGAGATTTGCATGTGCTGCGGCAGAAACAACCAAGCAGGAGTTTCTCTGGATTAGCTGCCAGGTAGTGTTTCTCTTTAAGATTCAGTACTGATAATTTATGCATGCATTTTTTGCTTCATCATGTTACAGAACGTGATGATAATCTTTGATGAATGAAATAGTCCTGCAATATATTTCTTCTCATGGAACACTTCCAATGCACATATGTATAGGTTAGGTAAAAATTAGACCTTGCTTGACCTTTCTTTTCTGCCAAGTATCTTGTAGTATTAAATAGGGTTAATTGCAATAGAGGTCCCTGTGGTATCAACTTTTTACAAATTAGTCCCTGTGGTATCACTTTGTACAAATAAATCCATGTGGTAACCCTTCTAGGTAAAAGTTAGTTCCTCCATCCATCAGACGTTAAAACACTAATGGAATGAGCCGGTCGACCGCTACAAATGTAACTTTCAACGGTAATTTTCAGCGGTCGACCGGTTCATGTAGTGGTCGACCGGCTCATTCCGTTAGCCTGATGGACGGAGGGACTAACTTTTACCTAGAAGGGTTACCACAGGGACCTATTTGTACAAAGTGATACCACAGAGACTAATTTGTAAAAAGTTGATACCACAGGGACCTCTATTGCAATTAACCCTATTAAATATACTATACTAATGACATCTGATTGTTGTGGAAATTGGTATCCATCATAAGCATATAGAGGACACTTCATGTAATGGTAGGTGCAACAGTATGTTGATTTAATAAAAGTATCTAGGTGGTGCCACTTGAACCCGCCACTCTATAAAGGATCTATCACTTAGGATTTAGAATGTATCTGAAGTTATTGCGTGGTGGGAAAGTCAGAGCCTTGTCAGAGGTTTCGTTGGTCAGTAGTGGACTTGTTTTCTAGTTTCATATATCAACACATTGGATTGCCAGAAATTAATCTTTCAAAGTGGGTGACATGATGGGATAAGCATTAATCCACACTCTTACTGAAAGTCTGAAGAAGATTTGCTTCTGTCGATTTGCAGCCTTGTAGGTGCTACTTTTCTTGTGTTGCTATGCCTGCGTAATCATTGAAAGCCATGCTTCTCTAGCTACATTAGATGCATTACCTCAAGTCTTAGGTTCACATCTAGTTGGAAACCATCTGTGAACTGACCAATGGATGAAAATAAACCTGAACACTGCTATGGACTCCACTTTGGTACTGGAGTTGGGTTGAGTTCGCCCTGGATTTGTGTTGTAGGGTGTTAATTTTGTTTTTTGGCTTTTACTCTTTCGGCGAACTTTTTGCTGGATTCTTCATGGTATACCTAGATTATGTGAAGTACAGAACTTAATTACATTTCACTACCTGGAAATTTAGGTATTTGCTACTTCATTAGTCATCAAGAATATATTATTGTTCCTTTCTTCTTTAGATTAAATCCATGCCATTGCATTTGCAGGTTTTATGTTGCTGAAGTTCTTCTTGCTCTGGAATATTTACACATGCTAGGAGTTGTGTATAGAGACTTGAAACCAGAAAATATCCTGGTCCGAGAAGATGGTCACATCATGCTCTCAGATTTCGATTTGTCACTCAGATGTGCCGTCAGTTCAATGGTGGTTAAGTCCTCTTCTCCGGTTGTCGAGCCTACAAAGAAGATGTCAAGCCCGTGCACTGAATCTAGCTGCATCCACCCATTCTGCCTCCAGCCATCCTGGCAAGTCCCGTGCTTCACTCCGAGACTTATATCTGCTGCAGCCAAAGCTCGGAAGATAAAAGCTGATCTAGCTGCCCAGGTCAGCCCACTGCCACAGCTTGTTGTGGAGCCAACGAGTGCCCGATCAAACTCATTTGTAGGAACCCATGAATACCTTGCTCCTGAGATCATCAAAGGCGAGGGTCATGGAAATGCGGTTGATTGGTGGACGTTTGGAATTTTTCTGTTCGAGCTGTTATATGGCAAGACACCCTTCAAGGGTGCAGGAAACGATGAAACGCTATCTAATGTGGTGTCACGAAGCCTCAAGTTCCCAAATAGCCCTATCGTCACCTTTCATGCAAAAGATTTGATCAGAGGCCTATTAGTAAAGGATCCTGAAAATCGATTAGGATCTGTGAAAGGAGCTGCAGAGATCAAGCAGCACCCTTTCTTTGAAGGCCTTAATTGGGCTCTGATCCGGTGTGCTGTGCCACCAGAGCTGCCAAAGCCTCCCGATATCGAAATCGGCCCACCGGCTGCACAGAAAAAGGAGAGCACCAAGTGTAATGAGCTCGAGGCTACAGAAGAGAGTGTGGAGTTTGATCTATTCTAGTTAGAATCCGGTTTCTCTTCTAAAGGTTTTTCACGCAACACTGATAATATAGCTTATAATGTAAATAAATATTCTATAGCAGTGGCGGGAAATCATAGAGATTTAATATATCAATACTGTATCAGTAGCTGAGAGTTCAAAGGGGAATCAAGGGGAGCATTTTTCTTGTTTGTGTGCTCTCTTCAGCCTTGTTCACACTTTTCTTTTTCTTTTTGGCCTTGTCCGGAATTAACCTTGCTCATAGGTGTTGTACTTATTTGAATCCCGAGTCTTGTGCCTGTCAGGGTTGTTCAAAAAAACCTGAGACCCGGTGAGTCTTGTGCCGAGTCTTGCGCGAAGCCCTGTAGTCGAAGGCGAAATCCGAACCCCGACAAACCGGACTAAAGGTAAGCCATTTGTGCCTAAGTTCAGAATTTTTGTTGGGTCACAGGTTCAAATAATAATTTTTTTACTAGATTTTAGTCCTTCGAAAGGTTTTTTTTTTTACTAGATTTTAGTCCTATGAAATCCAAATTTGACTCCGACTCAAGTCGAAAAAAATTTTAGACTCCCACTTAAGTTGAATTTTTTTTATACTCCAATACCGATCAATTTGATTATATCGGGTGCCGGGTTGGAGTCGGATTTGGAATCAGTTTCGGAGCTATTTTACACAACCTTAGGCTATGTTTGGTTTGTTCTCAAAATATTTTCAAAAAAATATCCGCAATCACTTTTTCATCAATTCCAATACATTTTTACAAATGTCAATAACTTTTTTATAAATTTCAACAACTTTTAACAAATTTTTCACTAATCCCAAGAATATCTACACTTCCTCTAAAAAAATAAATATAAAAAATATTTTCAAAACCAAACCAAACAAAACCTTAATTTGTTTAGATTATTAATCAAAAGTATGTTGAAAAAACCAACATCAGAAATCACAAGAAAGATGTAACTTACGAGATCAAGACGGACAAGATTTTCGCCAGAACTACCGAACTTCAAGCACAGTTAGGGTTTTCTTTTTTCTTTTTTGTTTGGGGTAGCAGAGTTTAGACATGCATGAATTTTTTCGGGCTTGATGTTGTTGCATTTGTAAGAACTTTAATGAAACATCAGTTATTGAGTTTCGCATTTTTGACATTTTCTCCATCTTTTTAAGGTTATTCTAGTAGTTTTGTTCGTCTTGATGATGCATCTGGAAACCATGACTGGTATTCATGCTTGGCTTAAGAGATCCTGTTCTGTCATCTGATTGGCTGCTGTATAATACAAGGGTGTCGTCGATCACTCAAATTGTCACTATGGTTACATTTTTCTGAAAGTAGAACGTAATTTTTTTTCTTGCTTTCACTTTGTGGCCCTTTCCCATCTCATGTCCATGAAAATTTATTTTCATTTTGATAGCCAAACTTACCCTAGAGTTACTCAGTCGCCATATATTCTATCAAAGCTCATATCTGATATAAATTTCAAGTTACTGGGATTGCCTGTCTATCTCATCCTTGCTTGATTTGTCTGCATTGTTTACTGTTTAGCCACCTTTTTTTCCCCATCATTAACTCGTTTACTGTTTAGCCTCCTATTTATGCCTTTTGTAGTAATTAAGGGTTTGGATTACTGGTCTTTGCATACTTCCATTTGACTTGATCATCTTAATTTTGTTCCTTTCAACTGAGCCGTGTTGCCATTTCCTCTGTGATCTGCTTTAAATTGGCTTCTTCGTAACTCACCTCTCTTAATTTTCCAGAGCAGCTACTTGTCATTATATAAAATGTTCATTACCATATTATTTTTTCTGTGCTTTGAATTTTGTACTTTTGAAAAATGGATGTTATAAATTAGCAATTGTCTGCCACTGACATGATATTATTGTCTTAAAAGAATATACGAACTCCTTAAACTTGGTCTCTAGGTGAAGATCTTTGAGTTTTGCTGCAAATCTTCCCCAAAATTCTCATTTGAACTGGTAATAATGATAAGAATTTCAGCACTTTTAGTTTATAATGGGCTTATGCGACCTCATCATGGCAGGTTTTAGATTTACTTGAAGATGCTTGTGAATCGTTGTTGGATAGCATCTTGGCAGAAAACAAACACATTCTAGATTTTTAGCGCCCGGTTGAAAAGCAGGTGATAATCTCCTCCAAAAGATTAATGGGAAAACCGTATGTTGCTTTTATTATTAGAGATGTAAGTATTTATATCCGCCCCGCACTATTCATATTTAGTCCACAGTGGCCTCATTCTGGCTCTTTTTCATCCTTTAATAGGCTTATGGTTGCTTGATGAACTATTTCTGTTGAATTGGATTAGTGGTGTCACTTTGTAATACTGAAGGAACAACTGACAAGATATGATTGCTTGATTGGTTATGTACATTACCAACGTAGATTTAGAATTTCCATATATTGGTTTTGTTGGGATCTGGAGTTTGTGGAACAGCTATCAAAGAATCATGAAGTTGGCGAGAGTACAAACTCTTCACTTGCCACAATTTGATCTGATATGATCAGCAGATAATCAAGGTTTATGTATGCACTCTCATGTCACCAAATTAGACAACAATAGTTACCTGAGATAGGACTCTAGTGACAACTGTAACATGCAACCCCTTCCCCCCAGACAACCAAAGAATCGAAGAAGGTTAACCAAGCAAGTGTCTGCCTCATTTTTATAGCTTCATTTACCCAGCTAACAGTCGCAACTTGAACAGAAACAGAAACAGAAACAAACTTGATACACCTAGAAGACAGATTTCCTATCCTGTTCCACCGTTAAAGAGGTTCCTCGAACGCAACCAAAAATGCTTGCCAGGAAGACAGCTTCAGAGGGTCCGCGGGACAAGTACAGAAAAAGCAGATAGAGATATTGGACCGGACAATAAATTAGAGAAGATCCTGATCCAGAAAAAGTTTGAAAAAAGTCTTTCATATGCAGACATTAATGTGCACTACGTTATCGAGCTTTGATGACAGTAAAAAACTGAAAGCAAATCTGGTGAACCACTTGAAGAAAAATTCAAAATCTGGCACAGAGTGGTGGAGAATACTAGAGAGAAGTAAACCACATCATGGTCATACTTTGTTGCCAAAATATGTCATGAGCACTTTCAACAAGTAGATCTCAGTTTTTTGTTTCCTATTTTGTATTTTCAGATGAGGGATTAAATCACATATCTTGTATCTAATTAGCGCACCTGAACAACGAAAAACTTAAAAAGGACAATCCCTCGAGCAACGCAGGGTGATGTAGCAATACATGGGGAGAGATTTCAGGCTCTGCTGAGCTGGAGAGACCCAAGAGCAACTAGCCTCTTCGTATTGTTGCCTTCGTGCAGCTGTGGTGCTTTATGTGACACCATTCAGCTTGCAGGCTTGTATTACTTGCGGCATATCCTAGGTTCCGGAGCAAGTTGCCTTCTGTACCCAGCAACTTTTTCAAGGGACTGCCAGCTTACTATGATGAAGAGCCGGTTTGGGTAATATCCTCTTGTCCATATTTTTCTTTCCTTTCTTCCATCGGCACGTAATTCCCTTTCTGTAGAGATACTCATAACTTCACAACCGCGTGGAGCAGACTGTTTTTAATTCCTCACAAAGTTCACGTCTATGGGTTTTCCTTCCAATTATAATTTATTCCCAACTCCTTGGAACATACCCTCTTGGGTACTACCAATACCACTCCACTAAGGAGGGCTAAAAGACAAAATTAAAAGAAAACGAGAACAAAACTAAAGCCAAGGTAGGGTCAATGCCCTGACGTTGATCTGTTGCACAGGTGCCATTTGCAAAGGCAGAAGCGAGCATAACAGGAGTTTCTCCTACGGCTAAATTACATACCAGAGTCGAGGCGCACAAATTAGAAGCGTGAAACAAGACCATAGCTTCGCATCACCAAGTGATACATTAACTGCCGAGATGCCAGAGCATGTTTGTCTAGATAAACTTGCAAGGAAAACTATACATTTACGGCAACCATATCATAGTTAAAAGAACCATTCGAGGAACACCACATGCCAATAACTAGCCATATATATTCTATTCCGCTTGTTCTTGTTATGAACAAGTTCTGTAGCATAATATAGCCTTGAACTCACTGATACAGTGAAATTACAAACTGCTCAACTATAACAATTGAAGAATTAAATCACATATCTTATATCTAATTAGTGCACCTGAACAACCAAAACTTGAAAAGGTCAATCCGCAACACCTAGAACATCAAAATTTGGCTGTCTATTACTGATGGAACTGGAGGAGTACAACAGCTAAGACCAAATTCAAACAAAAGAAACCAAGAAAAGCCACCTTGACACTTTTCAAGCATTTTATCTAGAACTTAAGCTCATGGGGTTTCATGCCTGCCTTAAGAGAGAACCTTGCAGCCATGTAAGCCTTAAAGTCGGCAACTCCCTCGATGGCTTTTATCAGTTGTGTATCAACTGCTTTCTGGTCATCTTTTTTCTCTTGTGGGAGCACATTTTTCTCCTACAATTTGCACAACTATTTTAGAAATTAGAACAATATATCACACCATTCACTGCCAACACAAATCAAGGTAAATAGACCAACCTCTTTCTCAGCCTCAAAAAACTCGCCCTCTCCCTTCTTTTTCTTCTTCTGAAGTTCCTTACCAAAGTATTTGTCATCAAACTTAGCCACGTTAACCCCAGAGATATCAACTTTTGTTGAAGTGGCTATACAGTAAGACTGGTTCACACGTCTTAAAGGAATACCATTAATCTTGAATGGTCCTGCATTGGCAAGGATAAGTGAGATTGGCAGAGCCAGAATATGTTTTTCATTTAACAAAGAATATTAAGGCCCCAACTTAGCAAGTTAATTGCATCACATTCTGATAAACCACAAAACCAGCACTCATCAAACCCTATGCCAAAACCAACAGAGAGACACTTCTGCTAATTAATTTTGCAAGACAAACCAGATAAATTAAACAAAACGGCCTTTCTAGCTAGCTACTTATAAGGAAACACTGCGGTATCATTAAAGTGTATATGATAAAGTCAAAGTCTTATAATGAAGCTGTCAACAAGAGATAAGTATACAAAAAATAATTAAGTCAATCAACCACTCACCAGTGACCAAAAGCAATCCAGATGGAAGCTGCTTCAGGAAAACAACTCTTTTTCCCATAAACCGTCCGGCCAGTATAATAAGAACAGTACCCGGGGTGATACTAGCCCTATAATGACATAAATTTTAAAAATTACTAAATAATACGAAAAATGTAAATTCATTTCTCATTTAGAAATGCACATATGGGCTACCAGGAAATGAAGTTCGCAATTCAATCATCAATGGGATTCTACAACCCTAAGTCCAAAGAGATCAATCGAACTACACAAGTATCGCCAGATCAATAACAACTTCAACAATTTCCCCACGTTTTCCACTGAGCTACCAATATCCGACACCATAAAGACACTAACCAGAAAGAGTTTTTTGGGGGATAAATATCTTGGATGAAATTAAATGAAAACTAAGCAGATAGAAAATCCAGACACTTCCTTAACAACCAAACACTAAACCCGACAAGCAAGACCTATAAAACAGTTTAACATACCAGAACACCCCATATATGCGCACAGATAAACAGATATACCTCAGTTTTGTTGGTTGAGGCTTCCGCTTGTTCAGCAGAGGCTTCTTTATATCTTCGGGAGGGTAGAATTTGGGGGGCTTCTCGGCGGGAGTGGGTGTCTTGGGCATGGCTTCGTGGCGAGGGAAAGTCCCGCCGTTTTTTGCCTTGATGGCCCAGAGGCCCCTCTTGTGGTACATCTTTGACCGAGAGTACTTCCCTATCCCCCGAATCAGATCAGGGTTCCTAGTCCTACTCACCTTCAGCGCCATTTATTCCACTCTTTCTTTCAGGTTTCGCTAGCCGCTCTCGTGAATGAAAATGAGAGAGACTGTCACAAAACCCCTAGGTAGTAGGTACTAGGTAGTGCAAAAGTTCTAACGAAAACCCTAGCTTGGGCTTAATGGGCCTCAATTGGTCTTGGATGGATCGTGTACGGTAGTTTAGAAATCAGGTCTGTCGTTCTATGGTTCATAGACATGGGCCTTTCTTTTACAAAGTGGGATTTTATTTCGTTTATTTTTTTTCCTTTTCTATGATGGCGTTTTTTATTCAGTAATATCAATTTTTCAAGACTGATAATAAATTTATTGGGATCAAGATCCTCTATAATTTCTTATTCGAATTTTATGGTAGCATTCAGAGAGATATAAACACAATAAATAGACCTCAAATTTAACCATGCAATTCGGACAGAGAATTGCAAATGATCTCGATCCAGCTTGATGGGCCTCATTTTTTCTTGTAATATTAATTTTTAAATATATATTTTTTATTTAAGGGTCTTTGAAATGTTGCTAGACATGTATTTAACTTGCTTTCGAATTATAAATAAATTTCTTAGATACAATTATGAGTTCAAGACAGTGGGTGTCACCCTATCGGGTTTGACTTGCAAGGCCTATCGACGGTGAGCAATTTAACCGCCCAACGGTGCCGGA
Source organism: Myrica gale (assembly GCA_963930655.1). Classification (NCBI taxonomy): domain Eukaryota; kingdom Viridiplantae; phylum Streptophyta; class Magnoliopsida; order Fagales; family Myricaceae; genus Myrica; species Myrica gale. Next base: position 4,982,895 of record OZ005602.1, on the reverse strand, counting down.
GCAAGTTAAGATTTACGAGAAATCTCAGTAGAATTGGCTGTGACGGTGTCCATCAGGTGTGACGAATACTAAGGTAGAGAAGTAAACCACATCATGCTCGTCTTAAATCAATTCTTTGTTGCCAATGTATGTCATGCACACTTTCAACAAGTAGATCTCTTTTATTTTATTTTCTTTTCCTATTTTGTATTTTGTATTTCAGATAAGGGATTTTTTTTTAATATTTCAAATCAGGGATTAGAGCAAAGGCACTCACACGATACAATTCTCACGAAATTAGTGTAAATCATTTCTGTATAAATCGCCGGAATATTGTCTTTCAGCTGTACATTATCATAGGACGTCTTCGAAGACAAACCCCAAGGACATACAGATTACTATTTCTGACACTACAACGCCATTTTACAGGCGACTCAGCATCACAAGAACGACATAAAAGTAGCCTAAAATATAGGGAAAACCTTTCTTGGTCAAAAGGAAAAAACTATTTCACAGTAGTAGCTGTATAGGATGTACAAAAAGCACTTTGTTAGAGACTTCACTTAAAAACTGAGATTTCACTCATCTAAATCCTTCCTCTTTGCTTCAAATTAAAACTCAGACGATGAAGCTCTGTCTCTTTAGACCCCGTTTCCTCCTTGGGTTGTCAGTAGTAATGTAAGACAAAGCATTGACAAGCTCCGGATCCTCTTCGTTTATGAGGATCTTTGCTGCACTTGGGTTGGCAAGGAGGAGCTTTGCAGAGAGATATCCTGCAATTGACCATGTTTGATACAGCCGTGCCTGTTTTCCAATTAATCTTGCTCCCTTGGTGTCGTAATATTCAGGCCACTTATCTCCAGAAATGCGCCTCTCAGCAACTTTCACAGCCTTTTGGGCAATTTCTGGTCTTTTCATCTTTATACATGCTACAGTGAGCTGCAAATCAAGCCACATACTGTGTTACTTTCATATCTATCGTTTCGAGTCATTGTTCTGTGAGCCAATCAAGAAAAATGGAAAACTTTGCAGCTCCTGCTTCCCTCTTCTACTGCAACATACTATACATTTATTACTGGTAAAGCAGAGACCATAATCGTCCTAAGCGATTGGATCAACTGAAAACATCTAATGCTCGCCAAAAAGCCACAAGGAAGATGGTCCACTATATACCGTCGACACACTCGTTAACCTATATGTTCAAAACATATAGTAGGTGTGTGCGTCCCAAAATTTTAGTCCACTAAAATAACTATAAAATAATCTCTCTTCCCGTCAATTCATCTTTTTCCATTATAATAAATATAAAAATTTCATTCAAATCATCTCTTTCTTCACTTGTTTATCAACTCCCACAAACTAAAATTTTGGCCATGAAAACACCCCCACATTCAGGTATAATAAAATACCATATTAGACTAATGATAGGCACCCTATTTATAAATTGTGATGGGAACGAAGGCTGCTCCTATTTAGATTGACACAGATGTTTTACAGAAAGAAAGCGTCTCGTATTCAGTTCAATAACAAACCGTACAGGAGGTTTAATTAAGAGGGATCAAATGTCAGGATAAAAGAGAAAAAAGGTTACCACCATGGTTGTAACAGGACAAACAAGCCTACTTAAAGACGTTTAATACTGCAGACCAAGAAGTAAGTATGGAACACAAGTTTCAGTGCCCCCGATGCCTCTTTCTACTTGGGGCAAAACTTTCAGCCTTCGACCTTCTTGAGATGTCCTATTGTAATATTAGTACGAAGAGAAGGGCATCTTGACAGTCAACTGTCTATTTCATGAGTGGACCATAACATATCATAGGTCAGTCCAACTATCTCTTTCCGTTCAGACTTAATCTTTCAAAGTTCTTAACCAAGGAAGAATAAAAAGGATATTGCCATATGACAGGAGGGGACTAAAAAAGAAATACCATAGAGATAAAGGGCATTCAAGTTCAATGCAGTGGCCACGAGTTTATTTGGAGTTTAGCAATTACATGGTGGGATTAAAAACATTGAATAGTAAAAACAGTATTTATTGGAAAAAAATATTCACTTCATTGAAATCAAGCTCCAAGACAGAGCGGTAATAAAATCTGAACAGAAAGAAAAACATCAAACTAACCTGCCAGAGTAAAGTTGGCCAAGAACCTCCATTGTGGTAAGACCAAGGACTGCAACAAAGAACTAAGTCAAAGAAAGGAGGCAGAAAATAGGAATAGGGACTTACTAAAAAAGAAGAAGTAAGAGCCTTACGTGTTCTTGGGATCACAGCCAGTAATAAGTTTCCATTCCACACCTTCAAGAGCAGGATAACATATTTTGAATGGCATCTCTGCAACCAATGAAGCCCATCTTGCTTCTATAAGGTCCAATATGCCATGTGACTGATCTGATGTTGCAAGACTGCTTACTATTGACCATAAATTTCCAAGAGAAAAGAAACGGAAGTCCATGTGAGCTGGCTGAAGGTTACCGATCAAATAGCCTCCTTTATTGGGCAAGAATTCCACTAGCCAGGAAGGAATCTGTTCTGGGTATATATTGAACTTATTAGCAGCATCATATGAGTATTCCTCCGTGCTGTAACGGTAGATCACATTGAGTTTTCTTAAATCTATCCAGTAATATTGTCTTATGTGGAAAGATAATGCAATTAGACGGTGATTAAGTGCTCGCAAAAGGTCAGCTGATCCCTCCTCAGGAGCAAGCATCTCACGCGCACAAAGTAATGCTGAATAAAACAGTGCCTGCAAGGACATTCAATATTTTGTACAGCATTAATTCCATTCATCCTTTCCCTCATACAGGAAGTACGGTTATCAATAGGTGCCAGAAGCTTCAGCTTGTGCATGCAAAAAGAACAGATTACTTCTAGGTGAGTGTAAACTCACATTTCAATTCTGTACAAAGTAACATGTGCAATGTGCACCCATCATGCTCTGTAGTTAACAACTACAAAGCATGTTAACTTATGAATTTCTAAAGTAAGTAAGTAACCAGCAGGTTTTTATCTTCTAATATCCGTAAGCAACATGCAATAAAATTTATCGTTCTAACAAGTGTCTTTAAAATAAAATATAAATAAATAAAAGACACTCATATTATTCAAGTGATAAAAAAGAACCTGTATCTCCAAAGGATGACCATGAATTCCCATGCGACGATCTATCATGCAAGAACCGTCAGTGACTAATAATGTAGGAAACATATCAAAACCGTCGGAAAGACACAACTTTAAAATCATTTTCATCCCGGTTTGCACATCAACTCTCTCTTGCACTGACAAGTCCCCAGAACATTTTCCATATGCTCGTAGCAATATAATCCACCACAGTCCTGAGAGTAAAATGACATAAATTTTTTTTTTTTTTTTTTTGATAAGTAAGACAATTTTATTAGAATAAGCGGTAACAGTACAAGGGTCTATACCGAAAGCGCTTAATACATACACGCCAAAAAGCTAAGGAAATCATCAAAGTCGACAAAAATGCCCCCTAAAACCGCATTGACCCAACAAAACAAGGAAAATAACATAAACCCTTGCTGGATCTCTTTTTGTATCTCGACGGTGAAGTTCTCCGTTATGGTTAATGGCTGTCCCCATGGTTTTTTCAGTAGCTCACGCGGGTTAAGACAAGGGGACCCTCTTTCTCCTCTGTTGTTTGTGATAGTTATGGAAGCTTTCAGCCGCATGATGGCGAATGCAGTGGAGCACGGTCGTTTAGAGGGTTTTGTGGTCGGCGATGGTAGTGTGAGCATTTCTCACTTGCTTTTTGCTGATGACACATTGGTGATGTGTGGGGCAGAGGTGAGTCATTTTAGGAGTCTCCGCTGTCTCCTTTTGTGTTTTGAGGCGGTGTCGGGATTGAGCATCAATTTGTCAAAGTCCGAGGTTATTCCTATAGGTGATGTTGCTTCTGTGCAAGTGCTGGCGAGGATTTTGGAGTGTCGGGTGTCTTCTTTGCCGTTGACTTATCTTGGGCTGCCGTTGGGTGCCCGTTTTAAGAGTGTTCAGATCTGGGATGGGATCCTCGAGCGGATGGAGCGCCGGTTGGCGGGTTGGCAGCGCATGTACCTTTCTAAGGGTGGTAGGCTTACCCTCATTAAGTCTACCCTCTCTTGTCTACCCACCTATTTCCTCTCCTTGTTTCCTATCCCGGTTGCGGTAGCTAACCGGTTGGAGAAGCTTCAGAGGGACTTCCTTTGGGGTACTTGTGGGGGTGTGACGAAATATCATCTTGTGAAGTGGGACTTGGTATGCTCTCCATTGTCCTATGGGGGCTTGGGACTTCGTAGTCTCAAGTTGTTCAATAGGGCTCTTTTGTGCAAATGGTTGTGGCGTTTTGCTAACGAGCAAGATAGACTTTGGCGGGTAGTCATCGCTGCCAAATATGGATGCTCTGTGGGCCAATGGAGTACCTGCCCCACCCGGGGGTCGTATGGAGTGAGTTTGTGGCGTTTCATTTCCAAGGGATGGGCTGATTTTCATCCGCTTCTCAGGTACTCTGTGGGCAGTGGCTTGAGGATAAGTTTTTGGCATGAGTGGTGGTGTGGTGACCGCCCATTGTCAATGGCATTCCCGGTTGTGTTTTCGTTAGCCCGGTACAAGGAGGCTATGGTGGCGGATTGTATGGCAGAAAGGGAGGGCATTGTGGCATGGAATGTTCCCTTTGTGAGATATGCGAATGATTGGGAGGTCCATGAATTTTCTGCCTTTTATTCTCTGTTGTACCGCGTGAAGTTACGGCAAGGGGAGGAGGATCAGCTGTCTTGGCCTGCCTCAGCGAATGGTGTATTCTCGGTCAAATCCATGTATCAGTTCTTGGCTAAGAAGACTAACGTGTCTCTTCCTTGGAAAGGGGTGTGGAGGGCGCAATGCCCTATGAGGGTTTCCTTCTTCGTGTGGGAGGCGATGCATGAGCGAATTCTTACCATTGACAACCTTCGGAGAAAAGGGGTCTACATGGCGGAGTGGTGTTTTCTGTGTCGTGGCGACGGAGAGTCGGTTAACCATGTGCTTCTTCATTGTCCATTGGCGCGCGGGCTTTGGAGCCATGTTCTTAGCATTACGAACTTTCATTGGGTTATGCCGGCGACGGTGGTGCATGTGATTTGGAGTTGGCGTAGAAGGCTCTCTAATCCCGTTGCCAAGGCCATTTGGAGAATGATTCCCTCGTGTGTTTGGTGGAGTCTTTGGCGGGAGCGGAACAATAGATGCTTTGAGGATGTTGCTTTGTCTATTGTGAAGTTTACTTTCTCCGTGTGTGCGAGCTACGTGGGTGTTTGCGCAAGCACGAATTCGTATTGGTTTGTGGGATTCATGGCGTTTTTCCGTAGCGTGGGTATTGAGGCAAAGACATTTACTTTCTCCGTGAGTTCGTATGGTATCGTCACTTTGTCTGAATACAGTCGTCACTCTCAGAGCGCTATACGTCTGGGGAGATTCGGGATGGTCTGGCTGGCGAATGTGTGTGGTAAGTTGGCGACGGTCGATGTCCCTTGCGCGTTCTCGAAAAAGTTTAATGAGTCACCGAGAGCTTTCCTAGCCCAGCTGTGTGCGAATCGGGGTGGGCGATATATTGCTATTGCGGAGTTTGGGGAGAGGCGTCGGAGAGGAGCTGTGATGGTGCCGGAGGGAAAGGCGAGCGGTGGTTGGCTGGCTTTTGCTACCACCTGCGAGGAGGTTATCCTGGCTATCGGTGAACTGCGGCGTAAGCGTAGACCTGTGGCTGCTCCGATAAGAGTGGGCTGTTCCTTTGCCGATACGGTGAAGGGGGGAGTGCCGGAGAAGATAGGGGTGCAGGAGGAGGCGCGTGATGGGCCTCTAAAATGACATAAATGAAAACTAAAAATTCATAAAACCTAACATATTCTCAAAAAGGAATTGTTAATCGCAGCAAATTAACTACCAGAATCAACTGGTGCGACGCGGCCAATAGCTGCTTCACCAAAGTCAGGATCTAATATTTCTTCAGTTGCAAAATCATCACTATCGAGTGGAACAGTGCGCACCTTGAAACTGACAGGCATTAGTCCTTGACCGGGACTGTAGCAATCCATGGTTTTCTCCCAGCTCTGTCGAGAGGAGTGTTAGTTGTTCATCTAGTCAGGAATTAAGATAGTAGTGCTCAAAAAGACCATCTGCATTACGTACTAATCTAGCTTCAAGGGGAGCTTTCCAAACAAAGGAAACAATTAAGCATGAAACTAGAAGACAATTCAGAAATCATATTACTTAATAAAGTACACAAGATTCAAGACATTCGGTTTATCTTCCTCAAGGCACATTAGATTGATATCACCTAACCAATAATGCTCCCCTAGGCTCACATTAATTGCAAATATAATATGGAGAAGAATTCCTGGTTCAAAAATAATATAAGAAGGTGATAGAAAAACAACTCCCCTGCTTAAATCCAAACTTAGGCTTTGACATAGAATTAAAAAGAAAGAAAAAAAAGATGCATGCATGAAATGAGAATCTTCCCTTCCGTTCTGTAACCACAAGGTGACCGATTGAATAATAAATTCAGAAGAAATCACATTACCTGCAACTGAAGGGTATAGAGAATGAAATTTCGTACAATATCATACTCTCCCTTTAAAAGGAAAGCTATCCCAGAAGGAATGAAATCCCGAATGAAGATCTGATCATAGTTCAGAATACTAGGGCTAGTAGAGTCATTAGCAGCAATAGTTCCAATCGGAATATTACAATAGTGAATAATGGAGTCCCTCAGTAAGTTCCACGCTTCATCCTCAATGAGCTTTTCCCTACACTCATCCGATGAGTCTTTAACAGTTCCAGCTGCAGTTGACATACCATTTGTAACAAGACCTCCCTTTTCATCTTTTGACTGTTGACCCAACTCAAACTCTTCCATACCTGATGCATTGCTTGTCCCGATGACAGGAACTGATGATGATGTACTTGCTTCACCCGTGAACCATGTTTCATTTGGATCCTCTGCTGTTGACCCACTGACAATTTCAGCCCGTTGACAATTGCAACCGATGGATTCCAACCTGTTGACATCAATCTTGCGACAAAACACACCATCTCTACAATGTAATGCATAGACCCTCCTGCAATTCTGTAACATTCCCGAGCAGCCATGCACTTGCATGTTCACTGCCTTCCGTTTCCTTGCATTATTGACATGGACTCTAAGTGCATGAACTGAGTTTAAATTTCCCGTACATATATCAGAGTGATGAGGGCGAGATAACAAAGACCCAGATAGAACTTGTAGAATTGCTTCTGAAGTAGTCATTATCTACCCTTATCGTAGAATTAGTTAAGGCACCTACTGAAAACATAACAGGCAAAAGATCATAAAAAATGTGAAGGAAACATATATACAATGAGAGAGAGAGATAGTTGTTCCAAATTGCAAAGACAATCCGTCTCAATACGTTCCATTATAGCGCCAGATGAGATATATTCGACAGAAAATATCTCACATAATGATAGTCGTCATGAATTTATCTAGACCAGGAACTTTGCGTATTAAGCCCCCTTATAAATAGGCTATGTATAGAGCTTGTATGTCAAAACACAAATCATGATTAATATCGAACTTCTCATTAACAAGTACTAAAAAAATTCCAGCCGAGGTTTCAATCATCGTTCTAAGAGTTCTGTCTGTTTGTGTTTAGGAAGAAAGTAAGGTCATGGCAACCATCTCTACTGGGAACGAAGGTATGTTTCCGTATTCTTGTTTGGTTTCTGAGAAAACGCAGAGGAAGAAAATCAAACGTTTCTTATTATTTTCCCTCGCTGACGAAAACAATAGGTGCCTCAGTTTACTCACCAACAGAACAGAGGCTGACTGCTGACTGCTGACAGTTTTTGATCCTTGAGTGAGTTAGCTGCAGTAGAAGTTCAAAGAGAAGAGCAGCGAAAAGAACCATCCAAGCGCCGATGAATTTTTAGCTCCCTACTCCGTCCGAGAAATGAGTTCCACTAAACTTCTGCAGACGAAGACACCGAGAAGAACGTTGTACTTAACTAGGCGGCCGAGTCCAAGTGCATAGCTTTGCTTATCCATCTATCATTCATCCTGATTACCGACTGCCTTTCCTTGTCGCTTTGCATCATCCCGATGTTCTTCGGAGTGGGAATTGCTCGCCAGAACTTTCTTTTTGGAGTGCGGAAAAGGAGAGGATGAGACCGAGGGAAAACGATGGTGATAGCCAGAACTTTCTTTTTGGAGTGCGGAAAAGGAAAGGATGAGACCGAAGGAAAACGATGGTGATAGCCAGAACTTTCTTTTTGGAGTGCGGAAGAGGAAACGATGAGACCGAGGGAAAACGATGGTGATATTGAACGATGTGCCGTTTTCTTTACATGGGTCGTTTTATCGCTATTCTGATGCCGTTTACCTGAATTTTACTTCGAAATACTATATACTTTCAAGTCTTTAAACTACCACACCACCCATTTGTTATTTGTCCTCTAATCTTACTATCGGTAACAATTAAGCTCTTCAAATTAATATTTCATTTCTTATAAATAAAAAATTTCTCAATTGGGATTCAAAATTAATAGTTTTAATAATTAACTATTAAAATTAATTTCAAAACAATAAACTTAAGTCAACTTTTCATCCCAGAGACAGCTTCTCCCTTTTCTCCTGTCTTATGGCTTTGGTTTCACTTGCGGGTTCCAAATTAGATTATCCAATCTTTTTGAAACAAACGAGAAGTATAGAGAGGAGGGGTGAAACGGTGCACATCGGCGAGGAGAGAAGGCCCGATGCATATGTAACAGGCTGCTCTACACAGACAATGCATGCAGGCAGGGGTGTTGGCTCCACAAATACTCTTTTATTGTTCAAGTGGGCAGCAAGAGAGAACAAGTGCAACAATAAAATTGGAGTATTTTCCACATAATTGCAGTTGCAGGTATCAAGTGCGAGTAAGTATCAAGCTCTTAAGGAGACCCCTTATAGTTACGCATTCCCTTGGTTTGTTTATATACACAAGACCATATATTTACGCATGTATAAGGAGACCCCCACAAACATAATTTTGGAACAAAATTACATCTTTCCTTTCAAAAAATAAAAGCTATTCTTCTTCCAAAAAGTTCAGTAGTTCATAGGTCAACTTACACATCTTCCATATTATGATGGTCTCCTTCGTAATATTCATCGTCGCGCTGCATGTGCTTGTCTTGGGTGTGCTCTGAAAAAGGGAGAACCAGAAAACGTTTAGAGGCATATAAAACAAAAAACAAACAAAAAAATTCTGTAAAATTCAAGTTAAAATTCGTTCGGCCACTAATGCCGGCTTGTATGATAGTATGGTAGGGTGCCTAAGATTGAATATCTGACTTACGATCCATGCGCTCATCAGGGTTGTGCTCATCTTCATCAAAATCAGGAATATAAAAGTCAGGTGGAACCTGCAACAGACAAAGCACTGCTCAGTCCAACCACCCAAAAACTAATGCATGATATCTCAAATCAACAGATAGTCATCGACAGGAAAGCTGAAAAATGAAATATCACTCAATGAGGCTTCACAAAGGATCAAATTGGTTGTCCGAACCATCCAATTTTCGGCCAATAGCTTCTTTTTGTTTTACACGGCATTGACTATGTATTCTGTTTGGTGTTCAAAGTTTAACTGAAATGATTATTCCATAATTCCAATAGGATCTCCGTTTCGGGTTGACATAAACAATAAATCTCAATTTCAAGCAACAACTCAATATCTAATTCATGAACACTATTTGATCTGTGCGATATGAGTAGAGATGCAATAAAACCATATAAACACGTCAGTCTATGTGGGACAGAGCTGTGAAAATTGCCAATGGACAAAGCATCATAAGTCACAACTCAAACAAAAACATTTTTGCTCTGAGGCATGAGTGTCCCAAGGGAATCCAAAGTTGGCAGGATACCTTAGATTCCACGTCAGACATCGACAAGCCTGTAGCCTAAAGTCAAAAGTTGGTGTCATCGAAGGTCATCCAAGAGCAAGAGAATAACGCAACAAGCAAACAAACATGTAGTATAATCATATAACCAATCCACTTTGCATGAAAAGGTGGATTTGACAGCATTCACATTCTACTCACCTCTTGCATTTGTACACTGGGAGCATGTTGGATGCTGCGAAGATTTTCAAAGACTTGCATTTTGATTGTGCCAAGGTAAGATTTGCTATTTAAGTTTTCCTGCTCAACCACCAGGCAAAAAAGGGAAAACAAAAACAATGAGAGAGAGATATTAACAAGAAGGCTTCAACATTGAGAATCTCTGTTGAACAATGACACCTAAGTCCTTAAAAGTACTCATGTATGAACAATCGGCTATGAAAACAACTCATTTCAGAAGTTCCAAAACAAGCAATTTAACTTGTAATAGTTACATTGTTATGGCAATCAAATTGACAAAGGATGAAGTAAAATGCACTAGTAAGATAAATTTCTGAGGGACTACATACTATGTGCCCATTTGGAATCCTCAAGGAATAGTCCGGAGCAAAATATTTAATATACTCATTCTCGGGGATCTCTGAAGAAAGATGAATAGATAGTGAGACTTATGCTCAAAATGTAAAGAAACTTGATACTGAGTAAAGGAAAAAAGGAAAATATGCATCAAAAGCAGAAAGCACATGGCATAAGCAAATCGTGAAGCTATGTACTAGAAATATGCAGATAAAAGAGTATTAATTCACTTGTTGAAGGGCAGACAGAACGGTTACAACTCTGAAACTCTATATAATCCAAACTTCAGAAACTAATAAAACATCAATTTCTAGAAAACACAGATATTCATAAATGTTTTGCAAACAGTGAATACATAACATCTTACCACCCATTTTTTCATTTTTACAGAACCAAAGACAATGCTTTTAAGACAAACAAGGGCTTTAAAAAGTTTCCAAAGCCAGAATGCGGACTTTGCACACTTGGGACATATCAAGGAAACAATCCAAACACTGTAATCAACAGAAATGCTCACACTAATTAAAAAACACAATCTCAGGACCATGCTGCATGTCTTTTTCCTCTTCAGAAATTACTCAAGCCAAAATTTATGAAAGCATAATCTAACCCACTAGCTTTCAATAGAGAATCAATTGCACTTGCCATGACAAAGTCTAGACAATAAAAGAGGGTAAATTTCACTACTTTAAACACCTCCAAGCTGTCACTCCATCGGCAATATCTCGTCTAAACAATAAATCTTGACACATTGCACCCTTAACCTACCGAAATTATACTGTGCACCCCCGAATAAGCTGACAGTTAAATGAGTGAAAAATAGATCATGTGGCAATGGTCAGATCTAAACAGGTTTATATTGCAAGTTTTAAGCAATTTTAGGGTGCAATGAGTCACGATTGGTAGTTTGAATTTACAAATGGGATCATAATTTGGACTGCAAGTTTAATTTCCCCTAATAGAAGATGAGAAACAACGTGAGCATCACGAGAATACCTGCAGATTAATCACAAAAGAAAGCACATCAAATCAACGTACCATTGGGAAGTTCTGTATCAAGAAGAACTCCAGTTTCTACCGCCCAACATCGAGCAACATTCTCTTTCGTATACCCCCCACCTCCAGTTACCTGCACTCAGAAGTTTCCTTCCATAAGTCCCACATATGATGCTAGTGAAGTGAGTTCAATATTGGTCAGAAAAAAGCATACCAGTAAAGGCAGATTGAACTTCTTCACAAACCTAACACATTCAGCATGCCCTGTAAGAAGTATCAGAATGTCACCACCAAGGAAATGTTGCAATCAAAGTGAAGTCATTGGAAACTAATTCAAGACTAATCTAAAATTGACAAAAACAGGGAGAAAGAAACAGAATGGCTATATCTGACAGTATCTTAATAGGCAAGGAGAAAAAAATTTAATTACAAGGAGTATGCACCATCAATAGAAAGATTGAAGCAGCCCAAGCGGTCCCCTGCAAGCGAATCTGCCCCACATTGGAGAACTATTGCTCCTGGTACATATGTCTCAACAACCTTGGAAATAACCTACAACATACAAATTTACGAGCAAAAGTTTGCTCATGAACTTGGAGGCGTGATCAAGCCAGAAATAAGACATCAATCACAAACTACCTTGCTTATTGCCAGAACTTACACTTTTAAAGAGTCTAGAGAAGCAGTGTCATCTATTCCATCTTTGAGTGGGACATTGATGGCATAGAACTTGCCTTCTCTTTCTCCTATTTCCTTCAGTACAAACAATAGCAATTGAATCAGTCAAATGTTGAGTTACCAGAGGGCTGGCTCGTGGCAAAGCAGAGGATAGCTAATTCAGCCACTTAACAGGTACCATTTAGATGGTCCTGGAAAATTATGAGATATAGCACTGACATTGATGGAAGATAAAGACTAGAAAGAACCATAAGGAGTGATTTAAGTTTCGAGTAAATTGATAGAAAGGCAGTTGAAGTCAAGCTCTACAAAATAAATTATAATCACCCTACTCAGATTATACAACAGTGAACCCGAAAAAGTACCCAAAATATTACTTCAACTAAAAGGAATAGATAAACAACTCCAAAATTAAGCAAACACGTCATGTCCTGATGGGACAGTTCGGCATGTGTAGAGCATAAAACTCAGTTCAAGGTAGTAATTATTTGGACATGACTAGTTTGATGCATCTCATTCACATAAATCCTAACAGCATAGTGCCATGCAGAACTGAAATTAGAAAATTGTCTCGACCAATGGGATACTATCATGAAAGAAAACAATAAAACATTGAAATATCACCTTGACATCACCAGTTCCAGGAAAAAACATATCCCCGAACTTGTGAAAACTAACAGTCATCACCCTGTCATGTCCAATTTCACAGATTTAGTCAAATATATATATATATATATATATATATATATATAGAGAGAGAGAGAGAGAGAGAGAGAGAGAGAGAGAGCATGATAACTGCAACAAAAATATTCAAGAAGATTTACTGGATTGGTCACAACTATCTTACTACTATCATACATTCTTACTACGAACTTTGGAAGGAATAGAAAAATAGAAAGAAAACATAATATGCTTTCTCGTGGTTTGATCCAATCCATGCGATTGAAGGTCAGCCCTCTCACTTCTCAAAAACATTAATACAACTAATAAAGTCCTAACTCATTGATTGCTAGACTTAAGAATGTATAATTTACATGAATACATGAGCTTTCCATAACATAACTGTCGTGCCAGGTTAACAGCAAGAAATTCCACTATGGACGTTCGGCTGTAGGATCATGAAAACTTGAAGGCAGCCAAATTGCATAAAATGGAAGTATCACTATTGATGTGGTGAGGGCCCCGGCCACCTCAAGTGTTCTACAACCTCCACTACTGTTGGGTCCATATGCAAACCAGTTGCTTATTTCGTGCTGTAGTCTAATTAACCAACTAATTGCTTCTGAGGTATCCTATTTAATATAATTTTGTAAATGTTTGACATAACTACCCTTCTCAAAAAGCAACACCCAGCTTCTGGTGTCGTTCGGGAGTTGAAATTTTGAGGTGGTGGAAATTTTGGGGTATTGGGGTTAGTGAAAAAGTAAAGATACTTTATGGGAATTGGTGAAAAAGTGGAGAGAAATAAAATTTTAATGAATATTATAATAAAAAATAATTATTTAATTATGAGAGATTATTTTGTAATTTTTTAATCAGGCCCGAAATTTTGAGGTGCCGAAATTTTCGGCACCGAATGCCCCCTCTATTAACAAAGCCAACAAATCATCACGTATCACTTGACAAGAAATAAGAAGTTTGACCATCTAGTATCCTTAGCAGTATGTGATAATATGTGAACTGATACTTAAATAAGTTTAATTTACCAACGACGTCTCTGACATAACTCTTCTAATCCAAAACCATTATACAATAAGATGGTTGTTTACCTATCAGTGAAATAAAAGGCTTCTTCTACACCATCACCATGATGCACGTCTATATCAATATACAAAACACGAGCATGATGTTTTAGAAGCTCCAAGATTCCCAAAACCAAGTCATTGATGTAACAAAATCCGGATGCCTCACACTTCTTGGCATGGTGTAATCCACCAGCCCAATTTATAGCAATGTCACAAAGTTGATTGTTCAATCTGCGTGCAGCATCTGCCAGCAAATGTTGAGCGCAACATAAGGTTTTGAACAGGCAGACCCAATCTTTAGAGCAAGACTCTAGCAGTTAAAAAACCATTAATTACCTAAAGTTCCACCAGCATAAATTTGGCAAAACTCAAACAAGTTTTCAAAGACGGGGCAATCTTCTCCAAGATTATCTGGTCAAGAGCAACATAAATAGAGCGTTAGCAAAAACTGTAGTTAATCAATCCAAATTTAAAAAAACATCAAAAAAGAATCTTGGAGCTAAGATATACTCAAATTAGAGTTGAATCATGAGATTTCATTAAACACAGAAATCTAGAGTAAAATAGATCCTTTTGGTTCCTTTTGGTTTTGGCAACTGGGGGGAATAGAAAGAGGAGGTCACATTAAAAAGAGTGAGAGGGAGAGAGAGAGACAACTGTGATGCTGAAATAGTTACTCTACAATTACCCCCAAAAAAGAAGAAGAAATAGTTACTCAACTAGACAAACCACCAAAAAAAAAAAGTCAACAGATGATGGAAGAAAAAAGTTGGCAACCATATCCTGGAAACACCAAGTACCTATACGAAACACTAAATTACACCATCACGAACAAATTGATTGCTATTACCACATGCTCAAACATTAATACCAAAATCATAGTCAATAAAACCATTGGTCGAACCAAATTGAACTGTCCACCTTGAAAATTATTACTTGCTATCATCATGGTTTGGACTTTGAACCTCAAGCTTGAATGAGACAGGAGCTACAAGAGCTTCTTTGGGATGATATTTTGAATTTTCCGTACTTATTCATTATTGAGCCTATCTAAAACTACAACGGTTATATAAGACAAATATGGTACATAGCAAGCAATCCTCTCCAAGATTATAAACCTGTGGCCAACCAACCATTCCCTCGGTTGATGCTTGGTGCCCTTTTGATCACTATGCTCACAGCCAAAACTTCACAAGTCTCGAAACTTACGACCTCAAAAAAAATTCTTTTCAAGGAGCAAAACACAATAATCAATTTTTCTATCTAAATATGTTTGACATACCCTCAATACTTTTCCAATATGTGTCGGGACAATGATAATAAATGAATTGTACAAAATATGACTAGTTTATAATTAGTGAATCTGAGATAATAAGGCATACATTTTGCCAAGTCATTTGAGAACAAGTGTTGAGTGTCAGGTGTAATCCGGTGTAAAAAGTCTACATAATCTGCCGAATGAAACTGAGCAAGCTCAACCGGATATGCCTTGTGAGGGCGCTGCATTATACAACACAAAAAAACCAGGACATCAATAGTTGGCAGAGAATTTACAGAATCAACCACTCCAATCAACAAAAGAGAACAGAAAAAGTATCAAACACAAAGAATTTAACTATTAGATCAAGCAGTTCCACGTTTATTAACTAACGTAAATTTCCATCTTCTGGTGGAGCTCGTAGGAGAGGACGAGATGGTGAGTCATACAAAGCCGGTGCGGTTTCATGGGATGGTTTGGTCCAAAATAAACGCTACCCACTCCCCCTGCAATACCCATTTTGACATAAGTAACTTTCTACGAACTTCATTTCTTTCATTGCCCAAAAAACGTTTAATGCTAAATATAACGGATATATAAATTTGGTATAAAACTCTACCAAGTAGACATATAAATCAAAATTATATACTTATTCATGCACTAGTAAGAGTTTGTTATGTTAGAGAATATAATTCAAATACTAAAATCTACCACTTCCTAATAGCGTAGGCTTTTGGGATAGATAGTGATTTCACATGGTATCAACAATTTCATGTGTGAAAACACGTTGGCATCTACGTGAAAAACAAAGAAGGACTATTTTGTAAATTGTGTGTTTTCTAGAAGGAAAAAGAAAGAGCTCGCCGTATGGACTTCATTAAGGGCAATTTGACCTTTTTTCCTAGTTTCTAGAATATGTGAGAAAAGAGATTAATCCAGCTGTGTGCTTTACACGTGAATAAAGATTCAAAACTAAAAAGTGGTTTTGGTCTTCTACGGTAAAGATATATAACAGAAGCGGTTTGCAATAGAGATGTAGAGACGCACCAACTTCTTCAAGATCTGCGTATTCAAGAGAGAGAAGCTCCAAGAAAGGGAATGGCTTCTTTGTCTCTATTCTTGCTGTTTGTTTGATGATCTTTGTGAAGGCCACCATTGTTGAAGATGAGAAGCTTTACGGGATTATCGATATGATCACAAATTCCCAAAGTTTCACCCGAGAGGTTGAACATTCAGAGGTTATGAATGTTGATGGTTGAAGGTTTCAGCCATGACCATTGATTGCACAAGGTTTGTGCGTGAAGATCAAGAGGCGTTCGAGATCGGAGTTTCCGTTTGGATGTAGAGGTTCTACGTCGGTAAGATTTAGAGTGGGTTGATAGACTAGGTTAGTCGTTTCAATGGATCACTTTGTAAATTGATTGGAAACTAGTGGATTCGAACGACCTACGGGCCCGGAGAGTTTTTCTCCTTAAGGACGTTCCTTAGGGAGTTTCTCTTCGTAACCATTTCCTGTGTTATATTTCTTTCATTATTACTTGCTTTGATTAGTCTCTATTTTACTAACCAAGTGTGCTCTTTGTTGTGCGAATATTCAATCTTGAGATTTGGTAAACATACTCACTGATCTGGTTGGTAAGTGTTCTTTGTGATATTCTGATTTCAGGTTAAGTATTCAATTGATTGTGTTTCATTTGTCTGGAGCTAATCTGAAAAATAGTGTTTATGTCAAGTGCAGTTTCTTCGGAGTCGCTTGAAGTTTCTTCAGCTTCCCCTGTTTTTCAGATTCATGTTTTATAGTGTATTTGTCATATGTTCATATCTGATTGGTAATTAGGTATTTGAATATTGTTAACAGTGTGTTTGTGTTTAAATTTCTGAGATAGGTTGTGTTTTAAAAAGGAAATAGTTATTGGATAATATTTTAAATATACCTATTCACCCTCCTCTAGGTATTTTCCGCATATTTGGGTCTAAAATCGGTTTGTTAATCATGCACTAGTAAAAGCTTATTTTGTTAGAGAATATAGTTCAAATATTCAAAAACTACCTCTTTCAGATAGCTTAGGCTCTTGGGATGGACGGTGATTTCACACGGTATTAAATCCAAAGTCATTAGACCAGTCAAAACTCTTAAAAGCGCACACTTTTCTGGCCTTGTTATAGAGCTGGTCGGATATAATAGCATGGCTCCATGCGTAGTACGTATATATATATATACGGGTTACATTCAAAGTTCAGTTGAGCTAAGTAATTACATTCAATGTTCTTGCTCTGTTTATTTATTTGTTTTCTCAACAAAACAGAGTGTTAAGAAACACTCGAGCGGTTGATGGGTCATGAGCAGCTCAATGTGTTGGGGAGTGTCATTGTCAGCTCATTTCGTGGTTGTAATGGGTACACAATATTATGATGGTCGAGAAAATGCTCACACTTACTTCCCTGTTACTGATCTATTGCAAATGATGGGTCATGCCAGTTGGCCTTTGAAAGATAATTCTGGGAAGTGTGTCATCCTTTGCCATGCTCCTCGCAAAGAATATTACAAGAAGTTCTTGTATGAAGCATTCCAGTTGAAAGCCATTTGCACCATTTTCTACACGATAATCTGAATGCAGAAATTGTTGCTAAAATTATTGAGAACAAGCAAGATGCTGTGGATTATCTTACGTGGACATTTATTTATAGGAGGCTTACACAAAATCCAAACTATTACAATCTTCAGGGAGTTAGTCACATACATCTTTCTGATTACCTGTCGGAAGTTGTAGAGAATACTTTGAGCGATTTGGAAGCCAGTAAGTGTGTCATTACATCTTTCTTATTATTACATCAGTTACACTACTATAGAGTGTTTCAGCTCTTCTTTGACTTCAAAGACAAAGATGAAGGGTCTTCTGGAGATTCTGGCTTTTGCTACAAAGTATGCACTTCTTCCTATACGACCTGGGGAGGAAGAGGTTGTTAGGAGGTTGATTAATCACCAAAGGTTTTCGTTTGAGAATCCCAAGTGCACAGACCAGCGAGAGGTGCTTCTTTCTGCAAGTAGATTGCTTCAGGCAATGGTTGGCTGAACCTTGCTCTTCTTGCAATGGAAGTGAGCCAAATGGTGACACAGGGTATGCTCCATGCTTCTACAACTTCCACACTTCACAAAGGAATTAGCGAGAATATGCCAATAAAACCCTGGAAAAAGTATAGAGACCGTGTTTGATTTGGTGGAGATGGAGGATGAGGAGAGGCATGATCAACTACTACACATGTTTGAGTCTCAGATGTTGGATATTGCACGGTTCTGCAATTGTTTCCCTAACATTGATATGACTTAAGAAGTCCTGGATGGCGACAAGGTGAGGGCAAGGAGGGATATGACTCTGCAAGTCACTCTGGAGCTGGATTTTGGAGGGAAAGGCCGACGTGGAATCAGTTCCGTCAAATAAACTAACGAAGTGGGAAGGAGGGACGAAGTGAAACAAAAAGGGTATTATAAGGACTAAATTTATGGTTTTATTATCACAGGGACCAAAACGATTTTCTCATATATTACAGGGACCAATTTGACATTTATCCCTTAAAAAAATTTCAAAAGCTGCTAAACATGCTTAGCACGTCCAAAAAACCCCCCCCACAAAAGATCGTAGTGGGGCTAGCTTGGACTGGCCAGACATCGCCTAAGAGTAAGAGGACCGAAATCCAACAAATGTTCATCGATGATGTGGCAAGCAAATGGCATTGGCACTGGAATCAAGTGTACAGACATCACAGTAGAGGAATAAATCTCTCCACCCACTACTGATAGGCTATATTAGTTTATACCAAATTTTCAGGATTTGCATCATACTTTTATATTTATAATCCAAACATCACAAAAAAACACGTATTCTAATACAACATTTTATTACCTTTTTTACAAACTTCAATCCCTTTTAACAAATTTTGCACGCATATCCATATAACTTTAACATCACTTAAATATTCACAATTTTATTAGAATCATATAATTTTCTTTCAAACGAAAATCTCATAATCTATCCCGGACTCAGATTCCCACTATATCGATGATGTGGCAAGCAAATGGGATTGACACCGGAATCAAGTGTACAGACATCACCGTAGATGATCGAATCTCTCCACTCCAGTACATAGTCTATCCCGGACGCAGAGGGAATTATGAGTCATGTTCGTTTTGTGAGAAAACTGAGGATTTGAAACCTAAGTTAGTTCATGTTCGGCAAGTGTAGAAAATTTTGAGGATGCTGTGTGTTTGTTTCCAAATTTGCCCTCAAAATACTTAAAAATAATTACTAAACTACCATCAACTCATGCATAGTTAAAAAAATAAAAGGGCACGTTGGTCATTCTCCCTGAACCTGCATGCGGCCTGCACCAAAGCTGCAATGTCTCCTCTGTTGTCCCTGAAGCTGTCCCCTGCGAGGGCGCTGTTGCTGACTTTTACGTCTTCTTTTCGTCTTTTGGTGGATAAAGCAATTCAGCCGAATTGCAGAATTTTGTCGTTTTGTGCTTTTTGTTTTTATTTGTTTTAATATATATATATATATATATATATATATATATATATATATATAATATTCAAATTTTAATAACAAATTAATAAATTCGAAAAAATAAAATAAAAACAACTTTAAACATCATCATTAATTTTTTTACACCTCAACAACTTATACACAAACACCAACACAACTATAACATTATCTAAAAATTCACAAAATTCTCCAAATTCTACAAAAACCTTCAAACCAAGCATCACACTCGTTTTACATGAGAACGTATTAATAAATTTATTCAATAATCTATATTAAAATACTCAAATCAACGTCATCCATTCTTTTATTTTGTATTTTTGTATTTTATATTTTTTTAAATATTTTAGTATAGATTATTAGTATTAATAAATTTATTCAATAATCTATATTAAAATACTCAAATCAACGTCATCCATTCTTTTATTTTCTATTTTTCTATTTTATATATTTTTAAATATTTTAGTATAGATTATTAGATGAATTTATTAACGTGCAGCCATCCGACCTGACTTTTTTTTTCTAGGTAAAGTCCCAAAAAGGAACCGATACAAAGACCAGGCAATAAACACCGGCGGGATCCATGGATGGATCGGATACAACGTCTATATGCTCCATGCAAAGCAGTGGGAGCGGCGGCAGGACGCGGTAGACATATCTACCGGGACCTTTACATGCCAGTAAAGAAAGCACCACAGCTCGGTACAGAGAGCCCATGCAAGGGCAGACAAGATCCACAAAGGATCAGACAAAGCTCACGCAGGAGCCGGACAAAAAACGCCAAAACAAAAAAACAAACCAACACAACAAAACCAAAAAAAAAGGAACCAACATCACCATTAGCAACCAAACGGATAGGCCGAGACACTGTCTTCGCAAGGAGAAAGCTCGGCGCGTGTGCACCACGCGCCACCATAAAACAGCAACGAGGAGCGCTGAGCTCGCCTAGGAGAGCAGGACCCAGCCATGCAGGGCGTGACCGCCAAAAACGCCGACAACCGCCCGGAACAGGGTGCACAGGGATGGGCGCGTGAGATCCAAGCGCGGCGCGCGTGAGACCTCACGCGCCGTCCAATAGGAGCCGGATCGGTGCCGTTGTGCTTGGCTGGAGGAGTAGACGACATTGAGCAAAGCCGTGGCCATCGAGGATGCACAGAAGCCCCGGGATCTACCGTCAAAGTTCCGAACAAAAAGGGGAAGGAGAGGGGAGAGAAGAAGAGGAAGGAGGAGGGGGGAAGCGGAGGAAAAGGAGGGAAAGGGAAGGGGAAGGAGAAAGAAGAGAGGGGGAAAGGAGGGAGGAACCGAACAAAAAAGAGAGAAGGAGATGGAGAAAAGAAGAAGAGGAAAAAAGGGGGGCAGAGGAGAAGAAAGGAGGGAAGGAGAAGGAAGAGAGGGGGAAGGAGAAGGAAGAAAGGGGGAATGAGGATGTGGCCGACGATGGGAGGAGCCGGAGCTCCGCCCGCCGCCGGGAAACCAGGGATAACGGGGGGACGCTAGTGCCGGGGAAGGAAGGTTCGAGAGAGGTCGGGGGGTCAAGACTAGTTTCTTCATCCGGCCTGACTTATTAGTAAGGTGTAGGGATATTTGTTGAGAATGTAAAGATCGTAGTGATAATGGATGAATATTGTGATGGTTGTAATGTTGTTTGTTTGGCAAGAAAAGAAAAGAGAAATCGCACAGACTTGATTCGAGGTAGTCAGCCTCCCTTAGCTTAACAGCTCAATTTTTCATAACTCTTCCAACGTAATACAGGAGAATATAAAACCCCACAGATGGACCCCGAATGGACCCTAGCTTCAAACTAAAAACTAGGCCACTGGGCACTTACACGATAACGAAATAACAAGGCAACAAAAGTATCATGAGGACTTAACCAGCCCATTGGATAACACTTAAACAGCCCATTGGTCCGGGCCCAGGCCCAAGCTTATCCGACCAAGACAAGTCAGTCAACCTTTCTGTAACTCAACCCTTCTCTAACTCACGAACTCTCCATCTTTCCCAACAGCCGCCTTCTTCAACTTTCTCTTTTCTCTCCTTCTCCACGGTCCCGTGACATAGGGAATCATTTCCCGTCTATCCCTACCCATTTGTCATTCCCCACAGTTTCTTCTCCCCGTCAGTAGTGTCCGCTCCGAAACGGTGCAACCCTATTTCACCCACAAATCTCAGGTAATCATTTATCGTTCATTTCCCATGTCGTTGTCGAAAATTAGGATATCCCAGATCAGTTTTTGCTGTTTTAGGTCTAGGGTTAGTGGCAGTTTAATCTTCCCACCTTTAATTGGAACTTTGATCTGGAGAATTTTTGTGTGGATATTAATATCATTGTTTCGTTTTTATGGTCCCCTTTTCTTATTGGCCCGATCGGATATGTTTTCTAGATTATATCTGCGGTTTGTTGAATTCAATTTTGCTGTTCTGATTCTTTACCTTCTGTGGTCATGGTCATGCCCTTTTGGGTTAATTGGAACGGCTTATAAGTTTCTGGTGGGTGGTCATGGTCAACGTTTAGCAAGCAGAAACTACCCTCAGCCTGTTTGGCAGGGGCTTTTTGCTGCTTCTGTCAGCGGCTTGAGCTGTTTATGTGGCTTGCAGCTGCAGCTTCTCATATTCTGAAAATCAGCAGGCCTGGGTTTCATGGGAGAGTTCAAGAAGATATAGGAGAGAGTGAAGAATTAGTGGAAAGAATATCTGGATCTTCTTTGATTATAATAGGTTATAAAATTGGTTTTTATAATAATATAAGTTGGTTTAACTCTATATGATGTGGGATTAAATTGGTGGGGCCACAGAGCAAGAAAAAAAGAAATCTGTATTTGTGCCGTATTTTTATTTATTTATTGAGGCATTAATTTGGATTAGTTGCCTTCAAATGCTCTTGGTAGACATAAGACTATTTATTAGACCCATATTTGTTTTGGCATTTGAAATGGTGTCTTATATTATTGTACAATAAAAAATTAAACGATGAGAATTCGGCCTTAATATGTGCTCTGACAGTTTGCGGTTTTTGGTAAGAGCCACAAATCAAATGAAACTAATGAAACTACCTATGCATTGTTACCTTAATGATAGTTGACAAAAAAATCCTAGGGAGAATGTTTGCAGTGGGAGTAAATGTTTCACACCACTTCAATTGTAAGTAAGAGAATATTTTCAGGATATGAGCAATGACAGGCCAGTTTACTGTCCCTAAGAATGAGGAACCTAGTGGATGACTTGTTTAGCTAATCTTAATTTCCAATTGTCTGCCACTATGAAGTCTTCCCAAAGATCTGACATGTTTTGCATCCCTTAAATCTCCCAAGGCTATCATATTCTTAAGGAACCTAATTGATGAATTTAGCTAAACATCTATCAACTAATCTTTATTTGCAATTGGCTACCACTATGAAGTCTTCCTGAAGATCAACGTGTTCAGCATCTCTTTGAAAGCTCCCTAGGCTATCATGTGTTAGCCTTTTAGCTACCCTTCAAAAGATTATAAGGTCACATCTGTCCTCTCATCAGAATGCTATTTTCTTAACCTGAAGTTTAAGCCTATTGAAAACTTGTCAAGGGCGTAATAGTTAATGCCCCTTTGTGTACCCTACTTTTTCCATTGATGCAATAGCAGTAATTGCAGAAAGAGAAAAAAAAAACAAAAAAAGGTTTTTTTCCCAACCCCCCCGCCCTGTTAACTTGGCACCATAGAAGCTGGTACAGCGGAGTCCAACAATGCCGAGTGGAAAAATTCTTGGTTTGACGATTCATTTTAGACAATAAAGTTAGGGCTTCCTTCACGCAGAAGCTTCATGCATACCGTATGTGTAATACTTAGGTTCACTACTTAATTAAATTCAGCGGAGGAATAATGCAAAAATTGAGATGTATGATTGGTCTTGGTTAGCCTCTATGGGTATATTTGGAAGCAGTGGTGCAATAATTGAATAGAAAGGGCAATTAGCTAACAATTTTCCTTTAGGTTCTTGGTTCAGGGTTATTTACAAGTCCTGTTTTTGTAACCCGTGTTGATTCCGCGAAGTGATTTTTCTGTTTTATGTTCTTGTTAGTTATTTTCTATTACATGGTTTCTGCATGGCTCCTTCATCATTCTATGAAAAGTGATTTCATTGTAAGCATCATAACCTCTCATCATGAAGTACGTTTTCGGCATATGTGCTTTGTTGTTTTTTTTATCTTTTTGGGAGAGGGTACTGGGAGTTTGAGGACTGTGCATGTAGGCTTTAGTTGTGCGCTAAAATATGAGTTTAGTTCATATTGCAGCATGGCAGAGGTCACAGAACAACCATTTCGACCACGGGAGAAGCTTATTGAGAAGCAAAGATTTTACCAAAGCATTCACAAACACACATATCTCAAAGGACCATTTGATAAGATAACGTCAGTTGCCATTCCTCTTGCTTTGGCGTCTTCCTGTCTCTTTCTTATTGTAAGTATCAACTTAATACTTGTCTTATGAAGAACTTTACAAAGACAATTAGAATTTATCCTATTTGCATTCCTTGAGCTTATCTGAAATAAATGTCATGCATTTCACCAGGGAAGAGGGATCTATCACATGTCACATGGCATTGGAAAGAAAGAATGAAGTGGCAAATTTTTCGCTATAATGGAGATGGCTCAGGTGGTTGGCCGCTCAAATTTGATACTTTTAAATTTCTGGGATGGTTTTCTTGAAGTTTCTTGTATGTTCCCTCTAATAATTGCTTAGTTGCAGACTTGTTACTGCCAACGGAAAATGGTATTCTATCATTACTGGCTTTTCATACTTTGGTTTCTGTTCTGCATGGTCAATGTTGCTCCCTGGCTTAATATATCCTTTTCTCAAGATTTGATGTAATCTTAGTTCCTTGCCAGAACGAGAGGGTAAACAACTTTGTTAGCTACTTCAATGTAAGTGAGCATGGATGTCTTTTCTGATTGCATGAGGCCAAGAACACAGGCGTTTTATTTGTGTGCATCGTTATCTCCAACTTTTGGCAGAGGAAAATGTACTGACCCAGAAGCAATACTGGCAGGGCTTCAGAACTTTTCTATAAATATTCTCTGCAAGTTGTGGCTTGTGTTATAGTGGAAATGAGCAGATAACCAAACATAACCAGAGGAACGAGCAGATAACCAAAAGCAAAAAGTTCTCGTTTCGGTCTCATTTTTCGCTTGTAGAAAAGTGAGAGCTTGTAGAATAGGCGAGAAGAAAAGGCCATGAAGGTACTTTATGAAATAATGGAGCAGACGGCCTAATGGCTTATGGGTCGCAGGCAGAAAAGTTAGAGAGAGAGAGATCACAATATATGTGATTTACTATTAACGAGTTAGTCGTAGCTTTACTTTGAGTATCTAAAGTTGTTTGGAAGCCTATTGCTATGTTTGTTTAAGTTCTCAAAGAATTTTCAAAAACTTTTCACTCATTTTTTCATCAATTCCAATACATTTTCACCAATCCCAATAATTTTTTCATCAATTTCAATACATTTTCACCGATCTCAATAACTTTTTACAAATTTCAACAACTTTTAACTAACTTTTCACTAATCCTAAGAGAATCTACACTACTTCACGACACATCTATCGTGTTTAATCTAATTTTTAATCTTATTTTCACCTTTCGATGTCTCTTATTCTAATTTTTTTTCTAAGAATTTATTAAGGATAAATACAAAATTATTCTCTGTGATATAAGTCAAAATCGAAAGAGATAAAATCAGTCCCTATAAAAAATTAATTACAAACAAAAATAAAATTACATAGACTAATTTTATAATTTTATTATTACAAGGACTAATTTTAACTTCTCACACAAAACTAATTTTGTATTTATCCCAATTTATTATTCCAATTCAGCTCCTAATTATATTTGTTTCCCTTCAATTCATTAGGAGGCAATGGATATCTCGAAACAAAGCGAACTCTGGTATGGGCTCGTGATACTCGTCCAATATGGGTTTCTCAGGAGCGATGACGGATCAAATTCTCGGTTTAGATTTTTAATTTTTTAAGGCTCTTCGCCACCACTTCTCTCCATCTTCAAATCCGCAGCCTCTCTCTACCAAAGTGAATACGGTTGCAGCATTGCAGGTCTGCTCTCTCTCTCTCTCTCTCTCTCTCTCTCTCAAATTCAGTTTCATTTTTTGCTTGAGGGTCTGTAGGAGGTAGGAGTCACTTAGATATGACCCCTTTGTCCGCTCTAAACTGAATCAGGAATATCCGAATAGGGTTCAGCGTTTGCGGGGATCGGACAAGACATCTAACGAGACCCCCAAGTGATTTCATTTTGCTTTAAGAATTCTTAGTCTTTTTCGTTAATTATCAGTCATTGTCCTTGAACGCGGATTTAGTTCTTCAGAGTAGGACTACTCTTTCATACTTGATGATATTGTCTTGGCTGTAATCTTTCATATGCCATTTACGGAGGTGAAAATGGTAGCAGATCATACAAGTGTGGTTGTGTGTGTACTCGAATAACAATTTCACTGACGTGTTTAGGGGGAAGGTTTCAAATGTCTGGTCGGAAATGGCCCTCATACATGTTATAGCATTATGAGAGTTAAAAACTTCTTTTTCCAATGTTCTAATGTCAAACACGAGAATTTCTGAGCTCACTAACCCTATTCATTCGTATAACATTTGGGAAGGACCTTTTTGATAAGAATGTAAGGTTCTTTGTAAACCTAGCTAGGAGTAGGGGTGTCCAAAAAACTGGCCGAACCGGACCGAAACCGAACCGGTTCTGGCCAAAACCGGTGAGAAATACATCACCGGAATGGCCGGTCCGGTTAAACCGGTACACTCCAGTCCGGTCCCGGTTTTATACATAGAAAAACCTGTACCGGACCGGAGTATACTGTTCCAGACCGGTCCAAACCATTTTTTTTTACTTCACACATGACTCGGGCACCCCCCTCCTCTCTCGCGCACCCCACTAAGGCCCTAACTTGCGCACCCCCTCCTCTCTCACATTTCAAAGAAAAATCCCTAACCCTAACCCCCCCAGTTCGACTTCGGCGCAGCACCCCTGAGTCCTGACCCCCCCTCAATTCGCACAGCACCTAGCCACCCACCCTCTCACGCAACAGCCCCCCTCTGTTCGCTTAGCACGGCAGCAGCACCCTTGAACCCCCCCCCCCTCAATTCGCACAGTACCCCTCCCTCACGCAACAACCCACCTCCCTCACGCACAACCCCCTCCCTCTCTTCTTTCACGCACAACCCCTCTCATCCTCCTCCCTCTCTCTCCCTTGCCGTGTGTGTGTCTCTCTCTCTCATCTCTCAGGTAATTTCTTGCGAATTGGTGTTGTTCTTAGTTAATTGGTAGTCTCAATTTTTGTTAATTTACTGGGACTTTGCAGGTTACAAGATTGTGATTCACTGGTTTGTGAATTTCTGGCGTGTGTGCACTCAACACTGTGTAATCTAAGCACTGTCATTGAGGTAAGAATTTATGAACTAATTTAGTTAATTAGTTATTGTAGTTCATTAGTTAATTTAGAAGGTTAGAGTATAGATTAGGTTGTGAAACTGTGGAGGATGGGCTTGATTGAAGGATTTGGTTTTGTTTTTTGTTTTTATTCCCTTGATTTGCTCTATCTTTGGATGATGGTAGGCGATAAGATAGGATTGGGATGATGGCAATAGCACTCATTTATTTTTTCGGATATCATTTCTGTGATGAAAAAAATATTTCTTCTGCTTGGTTAAGTATTCTGATAACTAAAGAACTGATATTCGAAATAGAAATTGTTGAAGCAGGCATGTACGTTCACCCTGTCCTAAGCATGAGGGAAATATATGCCATTGAAGCTATGAAATTAAATAGCATGCAGCTAGCTAGCTTGACCTAATCACGTAACTAATTTTGAATTTTGTGTCCTCAATTCAGTCGCATGTCAATGTTTAAGTTCTTTCAGATTGTTGCATATATTCATTATACATATCGGAAAATTGTACCAACAACTATTTAAAAAAGAACATGGCTGAGTTGCGCTCAGCAAAGAGATATTGTCACTAAAGGTTATATTTCATTTAGTAATTAAATGCTCATAGGTGCCCGCAAAACCGTTCAGACTCAATTTTTTGTGTGAACTCCTTTGAATGTTTTTAAAGATTTTTGAATTATTATACTGGTATGATTTGTATGTGTATCTTTAATGGAATTACTCGCATGCTCATCTTCAATTTTTGTTTTTGTTTCATGCAATTTTTGTTCTTCTATCCAAATGCCTTTTAAAAATTAAAGCAATTTTTAATTTCCCAAAAAAAACTTTTCGTCTCGCCATTAACCTTGGTTTCTGCCACAAAAGCCAAAAAAGTTCCTCCTCCACAAACTTAAATTTCCAGATATATTTTCGCAGATCCTCACTTTCTCAAGCCCAAAAAAGTGTATCTAAAAATTTTAATCTTTTTTAATCTTTTTTAAACGTATGTTTAATCTTTTTTTATAGACACTCAAAAAATGTATCTCAAAAGATTTTGATGGATTATTGAAGCCTCAAAAGATTTTGGACCGGCTGATTTATCTTTTAGAAAGGTACTGTAACATATTTCAGATTGTGTATTCTGGAAACTGTCTACTGCATCACACCTTGAAATAACCTTGGATAAGTTATTGCTGTGAACATTTATCTCTATGATTCACAGACTCTAAAACTATCTGCACCTCTAGCAACTGGTCTTATTTTGGTCTCATGCTGCCCTGCCCTGGTCTTATTGCTCACTTCTTCTAATGATTTTCTAAGGCTGAGCGGAGTGACTCATTCCTGCCCTGAATCTCATGTCTTTAGGCTTTGTTGTACTCATTCCCCACCACTGGCCATAAGACCGAACCATAGCTATCTCTATACTAAGTGGTATCAGTTAGCTGGTAACAACCAATATACCTTTAATCTGTCAAAAGACAATTTGAATGTAGCAATTTGAATAACTATGTGTGATTTGGCATAATTGTGATTTGATTTGTGATTTGATTTGATTTGCCTATCATGTGATTGATTATTCACCTTTGCTAGATGAATAATCAATCTGAACCATCCATAGAGGGTCAAGGAGCACCGTCTATGTCTCCTGGTAGTACAGCGGTTGAAGGAGAGAGTGACAATATTGGGCCTAGTTTAATAGCCCATAGGTATAATTCAGTGGTATCAAGGCAAAAGCTTGCAGAGATGTGTATTATTGATAAGATGTCATTCAAGGTAGTGGACGGTCAAGGTTTTCAGGCCTTTGTTAAGTCACTTGTACCTAGTTTTCAAATGCCTTCTTGCCAAACTGTGCAAAGAGATGTTCTAAAGATTTATCAAGATGAGAAGGAGAAAGTGAAGAGACTTTTTAGTTCATGTGCGTGGAGAGTTAGTTTGACTACCGACACGTGGACCTCAGTGCAGAACTTAAATTACATGACTGTCACAGCGCACTTTGTTGATAATGATTGGAAGTTGCTCAAAAAGATTATAAATTTCTGTCAAGTTCCTAATCACAAGGGGGAAACAATTGGGAAATATGTGGAGGCTTGCTTACTTGATTGGGGTATTGAGAGAATTTTCTCCGTTACAGTTGACAATGCTTCTTCTAATGATGGTGCTATTCGGTTTCTAAAAAGTTTTTTGAAGGAAAATTTATTACATGGCAATTATCTTCATATGAGATGTTGTGCGCATATTCTTAACCTTGTTGTTTGTGAGGGGTTAAAGGATTGTGATGAGTCTATTGTGAAGGTAAGGAATGCAGTGAGATATGTGAGGTCCTCTCCATCAAGGTTGGAGAAGTTTAAGCTTTGTGCTGAGAAGTTGAAAATTGATACAAAGAAATTGGTATCTCTTGATGTGCAAACGAGATGGAGTTCAACATATCTCATGTTGGAGACTGCAGAAAGGTATCAAGCAGCCTTTCTAAGATTAGAGACCGATGATTTTGGGTTTATTCGTGCATGTAGTGCGGGAGATGGACTTGGACCTCCCACGAGGGAGGATTGGGAGAAGATAAGGATTTTTGTTATGTTTTTGAAAGTCTTCTTTGATGCTACTGTCAAACTTTCTGGTTCTTTGTATGTGACATCAAATATCTTATTCCCTGAGCTTTGTCAAATTCAGTCACATTTGATTAGAATGTCCAATAATGACAATGCAGTAGTACGCAACATGGCAATAGAGATGAAGACCAAGTATGATAAGTATTGGGGCAATGCGGAGAAGTTGAACATGATGATATTCATTGCAAGTGTGCTTGATCCTAGAGGCAAATTGAGTGTGGTAGAATATTGGTTGAAGAAAATATATACACCGGAGTTGGCAAGTACTTTGATATCATCTACAAAATGTTTGTTAGAGGACTTGTTTGATGAGTATAACATGGTCTATGAAGATTCAAGCATGACACGTCCACAGGTATATTATTTGTAGATGCTAATGTATTTCTTTTAATTATTTGAATATTATTTGTAGATTTCAACTTATTTCTTTTAATTATTTGTACATAGGGTTTTGAGCCTCCTCCATCCGCTAGTTTTGATTATTCTATGGATGATACCGCTGGTTCTAGTGACGTAGTAGACGTCCTTTATTTTGAGATGTATGAGCAAGATCATGAAGTTGACCATGTGAAGTCCGAAATTGATGCATATCTAACAGATAGGTGTGAGGCACATAATACCCTATCCTTTGATATTTTGGCTTGGTGGGGGAATAATAAATCCAAATATCCCATACTTGCGAGGGTGGCAAGGGATGTGCTGGCTATGCCTGTTTCCACAGTTGCTAGTGAGTCAGCATTTAGCACAGGGGGTCGTGTGCTTGATTCTTTCCGCAGTTCTTTGTCTTCGGTCACAATTGAGGCTATTGTATGCTCTCAAAATTGGTTGAAGGATCCAATTAAATTAGATCTTCGGGATTTAATGGATGAAGTTGAGGCCTATGAGGCATTAGAATCAGGTAATCTTATTTTAAAATGTCTATGTTGGTTAGTTTTTTAATTTTGTTAGGTCTAGTAATTCAATATTTATGAAGATTTAAACATGTTTATGTTCTAAATTATTAGGAATAATTTTTAACTCACAAGTGGCTCGGATTGAGATCAATGAGGACTGATTAGATTGATTTCATGGTAAGGTTTTATTTCTTTTTTATAATAATGTCCATTATTGTTAATTTGTTTCAGTTTATTATCTCACATGTATATATTTTTTTTTACAGCTTGATGAGAGATGGACAATTTGACAATTGATGATGTATATGAACTTTATTTTATTTCTCTAATATTTTGTTGGCATGTATTAATTATACTTTTAGTTTGTATATTTGATTATTTTGTTGTTTGTTATGGCTTGTAATAGAGTAGTGTAATTAGTAATTAGTTATAGTAGCATTTCTATTTTATACTTTTATTTTGGACTTTCTTTATTTTGGAATCTCTATTTGGTTTGTTGATTTAGAATTCTTTAATTAGTAACCTAGTAATTAGTATAATAGTATTCTTTGAATGTATGATTTAGAGTTCTTTTAAGTTTGTGGTAGAAGAAAGGTCACATTTGTCATAATTTTGTTGAGATCATAGCCCAAATTGGATGCTAAAAAACACTGCAAAATTGATGTAAAGAAGCCCAGAAAATGGTTTAAAAAAGCATAAAAAGAACAAAAAACGTCACTTAAAAAAGGTCCAAACCCTGGGGCCCAAATTGGTGAAACCGACCCAAACCAGCCAAACTGGATCGTTCCTTGGCCGGTTTGGTCTCATTAGCATGGCCGGTCTGGTCCTGCCCGGTTGATACACTTGTCAAATCCGGTTATATCGGCCTAGACCGGACTGAACCAGACCGACTAATGTACACCCCTAGCTAGGAGCATCATTGGGGTCCCTGCACCCATCGGTGGAACCAGGTCGGGGTGAATAGGGGCCTCGGCCCCGGTTGGTGTCTTGGTTCTGCTAAAAAAATAATTTTTTTAGCCTAGGCTCGCCCCTCTTGGCTTGCGCCAAGCTCTAAGACCGCCTCTATTTATTTGGCCCAATTCCATGAAAAACAATCCAGCCCGAAAGCCTTTAAAAAAAATTATCAGAGGGTTAAATGAAGTCTTTTCACCCAGCCGCCTTTGTTGTCGCCGATTGAACTCACCCTCTCTCTATCTCTCGAGCTTTCTCTCTCTCAACCTCTCTTTCTCTCTCAATCCATTTCCACTATCCACTTGCTGTTGCCGGTCACAGCAGGTAGATTCAAGTGTGAGATTTAAATATATGTTGAATTTATAGTTGCTTATATTTGAAAACTCTTGCTTATAATTAAATATCCTTTTGCAAGTAAAGCCTGCTATCAATGCCTAAATGAAAGATTTTGCATGTTATTTTCTAAAATTTATACACAAATTAAATCTAGTACAGTTTATATGCCTTTTCTGGTTAAATATCCTCTCTCTATTTTTTATTCATTGGTTGATGGGATTTTAACTAGTTGATGCTTGATTGGTTGAATATGTTATCTTGAATTTGGGTGATTGTTTAGTTAGCTTGAATTAATGATTGTGAATTTGTTAATTTTTATATTGAATTGGTTGATGAATTTTGTTTTGTTTAGATAATGTATGAGTTTTTGATAAAAATAGGAGCCAACGTGGAGTCGTCTAATACCTCTAACGTGACTACTACTTCTGAAACGAATACTATTTCGAAAAGAACTCATGTTTTGTTTAGTGCGGATTCGTTTGACAACGATATAAAGAATGCTTATCGCATTCTTTTGACAACAGTTTTAGATTGCATTCGTTTTATTTTGAGGCAATGATTAACTTTTCATGGTGATGAAGAGTCCGAGAGTTTAATGAGGAAATGCAATTTCTTGAGCTTTTGTAATGGTACAACTTATGTAATGAAAAGGTTGTTAAGACAATTCAGCTGAATGCTCCTGGAAACAATCAAATGACTTTTCTAAAAACTCAGAAGGAAATGATGAATGATGCTGCAGCGGAGACCACACTTGCTATCCTTAAAGATATTGGGGACAAATTTTTTTCTCTTATGATTGATGAGTCTCGAGATAAGTCATTCAAGAAGCAAATGACAATGGTTTTGAGATATATGAATAAACGTGGATAGATGATTGAAACGTTTCTTGGTGTGGAACATGTTATTGACACTTGCTCTCATCTTTGAAAAATGCTATAGACATTGTTTGCAAGACACGAGTTATTAATATCCAGATTGAGAGGTAAAGAGTATGATGGAGCATCAAACATGCAATGCGAGTTCAATGGATTGAAGTCACTCATTTTGAGGACAATCCTTTTGCTACCTATATCCATTGTTTTGCTCACCCACTTCAATTGACTATTTTGGCTATTGCAAAGAAAAACTTGCACGTTAGTAATTATTTTAATTACATTTTTTTACTGTGAATTTGGTTCAAGCTTCTTGTAAAATGAAAGATACTCTTCGGCAAAGTCAACATGAGATGATAGTGGAGCGGTTGGACAAATGAGAGATTTCTAGTGGAATAAGCAAAAATCAAGTAACCAATTTGCACGAACAAGTGATACTAGTTGGGGTTCATACTATGTTACAACAATCTGTCTTTTCACAATGTGGTCAGCAGTGTTGGAAGTGCTTGAATACGTAAACGAGGATGGTACTTGCCCAGAACAAAGATTTATGGTTATGAGTTTGATGGATAAGATGGGAGAGCTTTGAGTTTGTATTCACTATGCATTTGTTGAGGAATAATGAGAATTATGAATGACTTGTCACTGACCTTACAGCGAAAGGATCAAGACATTATTAGTGTTACGACTTTAGTTGGAGTTATGAAGCTTCGATTGCAGGCTTTGAGGAAGGTGAAATGAGATGAATTTTTTGAAGAAATCACAACCTTTTGTGTGAATAATTCTATCACTGTGCCTAATATGGAAAACATTATACCAACTCACGGTCGGCCTCGGCTTGGAAGGCGAACAATTACTTATTTGCATCATTTTCGTGTGGAAGTGTGCCAAGTTATTGATTTGATTGCTCAAGAGATGGATCATCGTTTCATAGAAGTGAGTACAAAGTTAGTTCATTGCATAGCTTGTATTGATCCAATGAACTAATTTTCAGCGTTTGATCATGTTAAGTTATTTCGTCTTGCTGAGCTTTATCTAGAAGACTTCTCAACACTTGATCGTATGATATTTATAGATCAACTTCACACCTACATTCTTGATGTGAGAAATAATGATGTATTTTTTTACTTCAAGATATTGAAATTCTTGCTGTGAAGATGGTTGAGACAAGAAAGAATACTCTATTTTCATTTATAATCTCCTTATTGAATTGACATTAATTTTACCAATTGCGACTACAACCGTTGATAGAACATTCTCTTGGTCTCGCTGCCACTTCTTTTCATGGTTAAATTAGGCATCTTCTACCAACTCAGCGTATGCATGCAACTGTTCTTACTAACCGCATTCAGAGTACCCAGTCCAGTTTGATGAGTGTTCTTTTTCGGTGGGGGACCCGAGAGGGGAACAGGGTTGATTTTGTTCTAATCAAGTTTTGGGTCTTTGGTCTCCAAAAGCCACCTCTTTTGGCACGTGGTTATGATCCCACCAACATTGTTGACTGAGATGATCCCTTGTTGCTTGGTGCTTGAACATGGCACAAGGTAAGTTATGTTTGGTATAATCAAAATATTCACCTTACAAAAAAATAAAAAGTAAAAATTTTCATAACCAAACAACAATATCTCAAATTTTTTATCAATATCTGTAGCATTTTCAAATCTTTTATCTCCTTACTTTTTTTTTTTATAAATTCTAATAAAAATAATTTTATGATCAAACATTATTAAACTTTGTCATCAACCATTTTCAAATATTTTATCTCCTTACTCTCAAAATTCTTAAATTTTTTGTTTGTGATTGAAATTGGTTTAGATTCTCGTTATGCTCCAAAAAGACAATTTCTTGGATCATGGTCAAGCTATTAGTGGTTCTAATTGTTTTGGTTATTGTGTGAACTTAAAATTGCACCATTAATCAGAAACTTGGAGGATATTATTCATGCCAAAACGAACAGATGTCAGATTGAAAATAAGAAATTGTACTATTCACTTAGAACATTTCAAAGAAACAAGTTGCATCTTCTCATAGTTGGACTGACCTCACAGATTTTGCCTATTCTCCTTACTTTTGTTCTAAAATAATAATAATAAATTCATTTACCAAAACATTATCCAAAAAAACCAGTGTATTTTACCTTCTTTGGCAACACCAAATATTTTCACTTTTTAAAGACCTCGTTGAATTTTTTACTCTTTCCTCATTCAAACAAAAAAAATCAATTTTAGTTAACCAAATTTTGACCATTTCCAATCTTTAAAATTTTCATCAACTCATTCTATCTACACTTTTTCTCACAAGGTATAATAAAACTCAATCTTCTACTAAGTATAAAATAACTTATCAATTTTTCGTATCTATATTTTTTCACAAACTATAATAAAACTAAATCTCCTCCCAAATAACCTTCATATTTTGCCAATGAGCTTTAGCTTAGATGACACCTCCTCCCTTTGGGGAGGGATAGATCCGGGGGTCGAATCTCCTTCTCCCGTAGGCTTAGTCCTGCTTTTTCAATTTGCCTAGAAAAAAAAACCTTCAAATTTTTATCAACTTTTCAGAAAACACCCATAAAAGTTCAACTCTAAAAATTTCTTGAAATTTTTAGTATGCCAAACCAAGATATCATGGATATGTTCGGTTTGAGTAAAAATGTAGGATTTTAGAGAAGTTGTAAATATTTATGTTTAATAGTGTTTTATTGGTGTTTGTGTAAAGTAGAGAGAGAAATGATTTGATGTAATTATTTAATAAAAAAGTATTGAAGTTCTGTGAAAAAGTATAGAGAAAGAAAATTTATGTTGAATAAAAAAGTAAAAAGTTGTTGGAGATTGTGTAAAATATATTGATGTTTGTGTTTAAATTCTGAATATATTCGGTGATAGTTTTGTGAATGTATTTGAACTGAAAAAATAGTAAAAAAATGAACCTAACCTTAGTTTTGAGTCTTGTCATGCAGGTTGCTATATATAACGGACTTTTAGATATTTTTTCAGCATTGTAATTTTAGTAGGATATTTTAGCTGACCTCCTCTTTGTACCTATTCTTTCCCAATCGCCTACTTGTGTTGAATTTATGGTTCCAGCCCGCTCGTCTTTGAATTCCTGACTTTCTACTCATTGCTTCAACAATAAACTGCACTCGCCGCCGGGTCAAGTTAGCTAAAGCCTGGTCTGAAAGCATTGAAATCCAACGCTAATTTTTTTTGCTTATTCTCTCCTTTGACCTATTCTATACGAAAGAGTCAATGATGTCCTTTTCAGGTGTGAACTACCAAGTTTATCCTATGTAACTCTCAAATTACCATTTAAATCACACGGTTAAAAAAAAATGTGGCAAATGGTTTTTGTGATACTATTTTTCCAATTAGATTTTTTTTTCTTAGTTAGATGTTTGAATTAGCTATGCACATCTCAATTAATTTTAAGATCTGTACAGTCCTCCGTCTTATATAAACCGAACAATTATCAAACTAAAGATCCTAAAAATAGCTCTAAAAGGGTAGCACTACGAGGCTTTGAACTTGATTTTAGCATCAAGGTTCAAGCCTTAACCATTAGGCCATCACCTTGAGATTTGGTTGGATCTTATTAGATGGTTCACAATTTGATTAATTTGGTAGTTTTTTTTTATAGCGATTGATTTTGGATTTAAAGGTAAAAAGAATTTGATAGTTTATATCTCAACGACATAATGGAGTACTCTAATCAGAAGGTAAAAAGAAATTTTTATTATATAACTTTATTTTAAAATATTGGGATGATACATTTTAGATGGATAAAAATAATAATGGTTGATGTGAGATAATCTCGCCGGTTTGTATAAAAAAATCAAAATCGTTAAAAAAATATTTATCAGAGTGACATTAATGTAATCATTGGTTTGCTTGAGCCTAAAGAGACGGACCAGGATCACCTGTAATTCTGGTGACCGAATTGCAGGTGCAATTTTGGTGAGAGGGACACAGAGGGGTGGGTCTTGCACGGGAGGCACATCTGTTTGGGCAGGTGAGTCCTGTTGGGGCAGTGTTGGTTCTGAACGAGACCCACTCTCCTCTCTCTCTCCGAATTGCAGAGTATACTCGTCTTAAAGAGACTACGCAAATTATGGGAGAAGTTGGAAAAAGAAAGACCTTCTAGATTTGAGAATTGGGCGCGGTACAACATTGATTGGGTTCCAGGTCGAAGTCGACGTAATAGGTATTTCTAATGGAAAATGCTGAACCACTTGCATGTTTCCCACGAGTCTAAAAGCACTTACCACGACTACAATAAAGTAATGAAAAAGTTTACTTTATCTCTCCTCTACTATTTAAATGCTAACTACTCGTGCACAAGAAAAAAGAAGGCTATTTAATATTCTTGTACTTTTTTTCGACTTGACTAAAGGTTCAAGAGTTATCGGATCGGGATCGGTTGACAGAATTGCAGAAGAATTCTAGAACGAGGGAAAGAGGAGTGGGTCCCGTTTGTGACTCATCTCTGTCCGGGTAAGGAAGTTTTGTTCAGGCAGGTGTGGCTTCCGGCGAGACCTATCTCTCTATCACCTTCTCTCTCATCAATTGTTCTGCAATTCGAGTGACCGAATTATAAAAGATTCCTGTCCAGAGCTATCTATACCGCAAGTTGTTCAACAAAAAAAACAATTTTTTTGTACGAAGTTTTATCTCTATTTGTAAGATAGATATCGACACGAATATAATTTGAAT
This sequence comes from Myrica gale, assembly GCA_963930655.1. Lineage (NCBI taxonomy): Eukaryota > Viridiplantae > Streptophyta > Magnoliopsida > Fagales > Myricaceae > Myrica > Myrica gale. Next base: position 4,945,448 of record OZ005602.1, on the reverse strand, counting down.
GACCTATTTCGATATCCACCAAAACTGTTATTTTAATTTTGATTTTATTTCATAATTTTTCAGAATAGAACTGAAATGAAATTGAAGCTTCGAAAAACGGAATCTGAAAATTTCAGCATTTTTGCCTAAATTTTTTTTAGTCTAGTAAACAACTTTAAATGCAAAGTTTGACATTCTTACAATCAGATCAGCCGTAACCAATCCTATAGACGTACATATGCTTGCCCAATAAAATACACAAATGCAAGTTTAGAATGCCCCCAACCCAGGAAGAGTTCAATTTATCAAATCCTCAATCATGCTTAGCAATTTAGGTTAGACAAAAATTCAACCATACCTTGGTGAGAGAGAGAGATTTGATGCCCAAATAATCAACTCTAAATTCATAAATCTCCAATGGTCAAATCTGCCAATTAAAATCCCCCAATCAAACCCTAATGCATTTTTAAAAGATTAGCGATAGGTTACGAAACTGAGATGATGTTTGGCTAGAAAAAATTTTCAATTTTAATTTTTTTTATAAAATCAAAATTTTTTCAACCAAACACCTTCTCACACCAACACTTTACTTTTTCATAAAAAAAAAATTTTATCAAGTATTATCTCCTTACTTTTTAACAAAATTTATTATTTTTTATTAAAAAATTAAATCTGGGATATGTTCGTTTTCACACTATTTTCAGGATTCTAAGTATATTCACAAAACTACCACCGAACATATTCAGAATTCAAACACAAACACCAATACATTTTACACAATCTCCAACAATTTTTTAATTTTTTATTCAACTTAAATTTTCTCTCTCTATACTTTTTCACATAACCCCAATACTTTTTTTATTAAACAATTACATCAAATTATTTCTCTCTCCACTTTACACAAACACCAATAAAACACTATTCAACATAAAAATTCACAACTTCTCTAAAATCCTACATTTTTACTCAAAACAAACATAACCCTGTTTTCTCTTTACTTTTTAACAAATTTCAATAAAAATTAATATTGAATCAACTACTAACTTTTTCACAAATCTCATAAAAAGTCATTTTTAAATTTTTTACTTCCCAAACATCACCTTAAGTAATTCTTTCTATGTATATCAGTTGAATTGTATGAATGTTTATGAGTAGGATCTATCTCTCGTGTTTGACATGCATTTTAGGACGGACGGATGAATAGCTTCATTTAAAAAAAAAAATCAAATTAATCTGAAATATCATGATGATCTCTTGGACTTATGTTGACACTTTTCTCCAATAGTTCGTCACACACTACCAATCTCTGCTTCAGCTTAGCATTCAGCGGATTAATTTGGCAATTGTATATAAAAATAATTTTATACTTTTTAATATAAAAAATGGATTTAAATTCTTTATCTTTTAAAAATCATCAATGTATGTCGTCCACATTAGACAATTAAGTCAGACGGAAAAATATATAAATGACCAAAATACCCCTCTAAAACAAAATTACTAACAAATAAAAAATTCTTAAAAATAAAAAATGGTATTTATATAAAAAAAAGTATTTTTTTTAAAAAAATAAAACTATTAAAATTCTATTTCAATAATCTATTTATTTTTTAAATTTTAAATTTTATTTTAAAAGAGTATTTTGATATTTTGCATACTTTTTCCGTCCGATAATAGCGGGCTAATTATGAATTTTTCTCTAAGTTAATTGATTCAATAGTGATAAGGCAATTATTGGCTAATGAGAATCCAAACTTGTGGTTTAGGCTCACTCAATTTCCCTCGTCGTGTTAAAACCGCAGCCAAAGACAAACTATAGCTCGATTTGTTTTATAAAATTTTATACATTCTAAAATTTTAATATAATAAAATATTACAATATAATCTCTCTCCAGATCAAATCATTACTTTTCACTACAAAAATATAAAAAATTACCTATCTCTTTACCTTTTCACTAAATTCAATACTTAAAATTTTACTTCTCAAACTGACACATTGACATTCATATTTTAGGCACAACCATTTTAGGCAGGTTTTGGGACCACGAATTAGCTGCTTGGCTCCGCCGCCTGGCTTCTTTCTTCGACTTTCACTATCGTGGTACCTCCTGCTTGTCCCGATGCCCTTAGATGTACGAAGTTGCCCCCGTAGAATCTCTACAAAACCAAGGTGACGTTCGTTTTGAGAAAAAATGTAGGATTTTAGAGAAGTTGTGAATTTTTATGTTGAATAGTGTTTTATTGGTGTTTGTGTAAAGTGGAGAGAGAAATGATTTGATGTAATTGTTTAATAAAAAAGTATTGGAGTTATGTGAAAAAGTATAGAGAGAAAATTTATGTTGAATAAAAAATTAAAAAATTGTTGGAGATTGTGTAAAATGTATTGGTTTTTGTGTTTGAATTCTGAATATGTTCGGTGGTAGAATTGTGAAAATACTTAGAATCCTGAAAAAATGATGAAAACGAACATACCCCAAGCAATTGTCTTCGCTTTATTATAATATTGTTTGACCGGATGTTTTACCCAAACAAAAAACACAAATAATGCAATTTTCTTTGCCATCTTTGCCTTTCTAGAAGCCGTTGAAAGTAGCGTGCTTTTGCCCCTCCATCCATTCTACGGCTAAGTTTGTTAAATAAATTTTTTAACGTAATAAAAAATTATAATATAATCTCTCAATCACATTAGATAATACTCTACACCTGCACGTTTAATCCATCAGATAGTCATTCACACGAACAAAAAAGTCTTTACATCACAATACTCTATTTCCTTTCTAATATTATATATTACCCAATGGGGCCGCAATTGAGTCTTCCTCGAACTACTTAGAAAAAAGAAACAAATACGGTAAAGACTAGAGAGAAATAAATAGGTTTTACACTTTGCATCCTAAACTACCAATTTTGATACATTGCACTAGGGCTCTCCAACCCGGACCGAGACCGGTATACTCCGGTCCGGTTCCGAGTTACCCATATGAAAAATCGGAACTAGACCGGAGTATACCACTCCAAACCGGTATCCAGCCCAAAATGGGATGACCCAACCCAAAACAGGCCCAAAATGACATGGCCCAAATCGAACTGGTGAAACCGGGGACAGGATCGAACCGGACCGGACCGGCCAATGGACAGCCCTACATTGCACCCTCTAACTACCATTTTTGATACTTTGCACCCTATGTCAAATTTGAAGACTAAAATGACGATAATACCCTTGACCCCTTTTGCATATATTAAAGATATTGTTGTCAATTCATTAATTTATTAAGGGTATTATTGTCAAATGGAGGGTACAAAATGTTTAATATTAGTAGTTGGAGGGTGTAATGTGTCAAAATAGGTAGTTTAGGGTGTAAAGTGTCTAATATTGGTAGTTTGAGGATGCAATATCTTAAAGATGGTAGTTTGGGGTGCAATGTGTTACTACCCTGATAGTTTGTAGGTGGAAAGGGTATTTTTTCCTTACATAAACCTTTTCATTACCTCTTCACAAAAATATCTCTTTTTTGTTTTTCGTTTTCTCACTCACCAAACTCAAGCGTAGAAAGATTGAACGTCAATCGCTACGCTTCATCGTGCATATTTGGTCAGTATTTCATATATCGGCTGGAACTGTTGGTGCCAAAGATAAATCATTTTTCTTCGTTGGGTGCTAAAACTTTAGCATATCACGGAGTATAAATCCCATCAGTTGTTTGAAATCATGAAGTTCCGGTGACTGGCCGGAGAAGTAAAAAATGGCGGCTTCTTTGGCCAGAGACGACATGGCGAGGCATTTGAGTAGTAGTAGGAAGAGTTGGCGGTCAATGAGTGTGCGGGAGATGTGGAATGAGCTGGACGTGTTTCAGAGGAGCGCATGACAGGGGGTGAACGACGAGGAGGAGTTGAAGTGGGCGGCCATAGAGAGGCTGCCCACTTATGATAGGGTGAGGACAGGGATGCTAAAGCAGGTGATGAGCAATGGGAGGGTGATGCATGGTGAGGTTGATGTCTCAAACCTTGGGAGTCAGGATAAGAGGCAGTTGATGGAGAGCATTCTCAAGGTTGTCGAACAGGACAACGAGAAGTTCCTAAGGAGAGTTAGGGACAGAACTGATAGGTTGGTTTCGATCTTTATCTCACATATTTGTAGGAGAACTGATAGGTTGGTTTCGATCATTTGTTTGCCACTAAGAAAATAGAACTTCTCTGTATATTTGTAGGAGAAAGACAAATTTTTTTTTTGTCTTTTTCCGCTAAGACTATCTTCACTATGAAGGGAATATTGGCTTCATCATCACTAAAGTAGATTTTGTAGAAAACAAGTAACTCAAGAAATGAAGACCAAAAAATTGAGGAAATTTTTTTTTCTAGATGAAGCTAAAAGCCATCTATAAAGTGAGAGAAGAAACATAGAAAAGGGATAAAAAAAAAAGATCCTCTTAACCATGGCTAGCTATGCGAAGTCCAAATGCCAACAAAGAATGATGTGAAAGGGTTAAGACGAGGGTAGGTGGGAAACTAATTAGAAGCTGAACTGCATGGGTATGACAGAGACTATAGGGTTCCTCTTTATTTGTTGTATATTATAACATTGATAGTTACTTCACAACTATCTTTTGTTCAGACAGGAGTCAACGATTGTCAGTGAGATTAGTGAACAAATATTTTACGGATTAGGTTAGCCTCCCACAAAACCTAGAAGGGTTTCCCTTGGTTTCACAAGAAAAATCTAAAAATTCAGCAATTTTTGAAATTCGCCGGAAGTCGCTCGAGCGCTCGTCAAACGCTTATGTTTCTGTCTGAAATTTCACTGAGCGCTCAATTGCTTGTCAAACTGGTCAAACGTTGTGACTCTGTCTGAGTTTTTTCCAAGGTCGCTCGAGCGCTTGTCAAACCTAGTAGGGTTTCCCTTGGTTTCACAAGAAAAATCTAAAAATTCAGCAATTTTTGAAATTTGCCTGAAGTCGCTTGAGCGCTCGTCAAACGCTTATGTTTCTGTCTGAAATTTCACTGAGCGCTCAATTGCTTGTCAAACGCTGGTCAAACGTTGTGACTCTGTCTGAGTTTTTTCCAAGGTCGCCCAGCCGCCCAGGGGGCGAACCCACTGGCCTAGTCCGTGTGGCCTACATGCTTAATTTTTTTTTAAAATCAGAGGGTGAAATGACGCCGCTTTACCCTCTGATTTTTTAGAAAAAAATTACTCACACCTCTCTCTCACTCTGCGATCTCTTCGTGTCTCCCTCAGCCCTCACGCCTCAGCAGTCCCTCTCACTGGTTCATTATCACTTTAACTGCACTAATACATAAATTATGTATGTCTTCACTAATTTATCATTTGCCAATTAGAAAGGAAAGCATAAAAATATTATTTTTGATTAATATAATTTATTGCTGAGGTTATTTTTTAACGAGAAATAGCTGAGTGCACCAATACTTTTTGACAGAAGAAGATTCTTTATTTTCATATAGGCATCAAACTCCATAATTATTGATGGGTGTTAAGAATTGCCTTCCTCATATGCTGATGGACATTTTAAAGTGTTTTGTTTTCTTCTTTTTAGATAATGGATAGATTTTTGATAAAAAAAAAAGCCACGAAGCATGAAGTCGTCTAATACTCATACTGTGGCTACTACTTCTAATGAAGATTCTAGTTCGAAAAGACCTCGCCCTTTGTTGATTTTAGATGATATTATTTCTGACCTAGGGTTGCGTAAATCTATTGACTCGTATGATGCTAGGATTCAGGATCAAGTCCGTAGGGAGTACTTGATCAAACGTGCTTTTCAACCTCGTGGCTATGTTTTTCCCAAGAAGAAATGTGGGAAGAATTTGAATATAGTGCATCAGAGGATGCAATTTATTATTTTTGGTGTTATCTATTTAGACGACCTAAAGGAACACAATCCGGGGGAGATGTGTTTGTGGAGAGTGCTTGTGCAGCATAGACTACACTTGCTATCATTAAAGACATTGGGGATGAATTTTTTTGTCTTATGGTTGACGAGTCTCGAGATAGTTCAGTGAAGGAGCACATGACAATGGTTTTGAGATATGTGAACAAAAGTGGATAGATGATTGAACGATTTCTTGGTATGAAACATGTTACTGACACATGTTACCAATCTTTAAAAACTGCTATAGATAAATTGTTTGCAAGACACGAGTTATCAATATCCAGATTGAGAGGTCAAGGGTATGATGAGGCCTCAAAGGTCGAATTTCCATAACATCCAATTACCATCTTTCAGTATTAGTAAATAATATAGTAAGTGTATTTCATTATTTTTAATGTTTTTAGTTCTTAATTTGCGATATTGTAATTTTAAAACACTTTTTACATTATGTGGAATTTTTTGGTCATTTTCCCTTAAAAATTCGACCCCTCATTTTATATCCTAGATACGCCACTGTCCACCATGAATACAATAGAGGTATAACATTCACAGTAATTATTTCATCCCTTATTGTCTTTTTCGGGCTTTCTATTGGTAATTATAATATGTTTCTTCTAAATTATAATCTATAATGTGAACAGGGAGCTATTGTAATGATTGGGCTATCTCCATCAGATTATAATCTATATCTGCTCAGTTTTGTGGACTGAGCAGATATTAGAGGATTTGTATCGGTTGCTACAATTTTATATGTTATATATGCTGAGACTCCATCAAAACTAGTATGTTGCATACAACTTGCTTTTCCCTCTAAAAGGAATGGACTTATTGTTACTACTATAATGTTCATGGGCTGATTTATTTATTTATTTTTTCCATTTTAAGGATGACATTGCTTCTAGGGCCCCCTGCGTCAGGGAAAACAACATTTTTACAAGCACTTGCAGGGAAACTGGATGATGATTTAAGGGTATGTCATCAGCTTCTCATACCTTAATGTATTCTTATCGACACTTACATCTATTAGTTTCCACACGTATGTGAAGTATGTCATTCACGTAGCTTCCAACTCTGATTTTGAGTCATTTTCAAGATTACGTTGCGGAAGACCCAAATTTTGTGAAGGCATGCATGAAATTATAAATAAGCTTCAGAAACAGGAGGGTGAATAGCATTAAATGCATTTATATATAGAAGAAAGTCATTCACGTGTACGACTTCCGCAGAAGATTAACTTATATAAAAAGAGAATGGACAGGCTATCGCTTCTTGGGGCTCGATATTTCCATGCATTCTCACTCAGAATTCAAGACATGACACCTCAAGTCCACGTCGGTACCTACTAATGTCGAAAACTGCCAGAAAAATATTGGCCTTTCCCACTGGCGGTCCATTCAGGTCAGTGAACAAGAAATAATTCGCTTTTGATGTTTTCGCGCCAAGCACGGACTGCGTTGGTCACATACATATATATATATATATAGCAATAACCTTTGACAAGTTTGTCATTTTAAGTCTGCAATATTCTAAACATTGTCTTATCCCAAGCTTGCAAGTCTTCAATGGCATCCATTAGCACTCAAAGAGTCTCTTCATCTTCTTCTTCTTCAACACCTCGATGGACACACGACGTTTTCCTCAATTTTTGCGGCAAAGACACTCGCAACAGTTTTACAGATCATTTGTATTCTGCCTTAAAACAAAAATGTATTGTCGTTTTTAAGGATGACGAAATACTTGAGCAAGGAAAATTTATCTCCCAAGAGCTCTTCAAAGCAATACAAGAATCTCTATATGTCATCACAGTTATCTCAGAGCACTATGCTTACTCTAAATGGTGCTTGATTGAACTTGCTGAGATCGTCGAATGCATGCGAGAGACAACACTCACAATTTTGCCTGTTTTCTATCACGTGGATCCCTCCGACGTACGAAACCAGACCGGGGCTTTTGCAATAGCTCTTGCTGGCCATGAAGAAGACCCCGAGGTTGACATGGAGAAAATGCAGAAGTGGAGAGCTGCTTTGAGAGAAGTGGGTCGAATATCTGGATGGCATGTACATGAAAGGTACCATATCTATATATTTAGTCTTTTCTTCTTGTCCGTTAAAATATAGCAAAGTTGGATACCTTAGGAAACTTATCAGTTTTTCAAATTATGGCATTAGTATATACTTTGTCATGCTGTAGAACTTGACTGAGTCTTCCACGGATCACAATGAGAAATTGTGTTTCGTTTCACCGTCGTATTGAATTCGCAAAACTTTACGGACTTTTGAACTTTGGTTGAAGAGCTTTTGCAAAGTCTCAATCAAAAGAATAGTTCAAAATTGTTACCGGCACCTCTCTGAAGAAACTTTTAACCATTCTCCTCACGACTTATATTTGTTTGCCACTAAGAAAATAGAACTTCTCTGTATATTTGTAGGAGAAAGACAATTTTTTTTTGTCTTTTTCCGCTAAGACTATCTTCACTATGAACGAAATATTGGCTTCATCATCACTAAAGTAGATTTTGTAGAAAACAAGTAACTCAAGAAATGAAGACCAAAAAATTGAGGAAATTTTTTTCTAGATGAAGCTAAAAGCCATCTATAAAGTGAGAGAAGAAACATAGAAAAGGGATAAAAAAAAGATCCTCTCAACCATGGCTAGCTATGCGAAGTCCAAATGCCAACAAAGAATGATGTGAAAGGGTTAAGATGAGGGTAGGTGGGAAACTAATTAGAAGCTGAACTGCATGGGTATGACAGAGACTATAGGGTTCCTCTTTATTTGTTGTATATTATAACATTAATAGTTACTTCACAACTCTCTTTTGTTCAGACAGGAGTCAACGATTGTCAGTGAAATTAGTGAACAAATATTTTACGGATTAGGTCGTAACTTCTCAAGTATTTCGAACAAGTTTGTTGGTACAGAATCTCGTGTGGAGGAAATGATGAACCTACTAAATATTGGGTCAGATGATGTTCGCTTTATAGGGATTCATGGAATGGGTGGAGTTGGTAAAACAACTATTGCAGAAGTTATTTATGAAAGAGTTTCTTATCACTTTGAAGCTAGAAGCTTTATTGCTTGTATTAGAGAAGAAACTAGAAATCGTGGTTTAGTTTCGTTGCAACAACAGCTACTTTCGAAGATCCTCATGCAAAGAGAAATACATATATGGGATGATCATGAGGGAGCCAAGATGATAAAGAGCACACTACAGAATAGGAAGGTTTTCATTGTTCTTGATGATGTTGATAGAGAAAAACATCTAGCATCGTTAGCAGGGAGTCATGATTGGTTTGGTCCAGGGAGTAGAATTCTTTTAACAAGTAGAGATAGTCATTTGTTGAAAACACATGGGGTGGACGAAATATATAAGGTAAAGGAGTTAAATAATGATGAAGCTTTGCAGCTCTTTAGCTTGTCTGCGTTCAAGAAACCCTATCCTGAGGAAAAATATGTTGATTTATCTAAGGAGTTTTTGAACTATGCTCAAGGCCTTCCTTTAGCTCTTAAAGTTTTAGGTTCCTTATTGGTTGGTAGGCCATCAAATGCATGGAAAAGTGCTTGCCAACAAATAAAAGCGAACCCTAATGGAGGAATTATGAATGTGCTTCGAATAGGTTTTGATGGATTGGAAGATTTGCAGAAGAAGTTATTTTTGGATATTGCATGCTTCTTTAAAGGAGAGGTCCTAGATAACATATTGATGGATATACTACAAAGTTGTGGTTACTATCCATGCTTCAATATTGTTGTTCTAATGGATAAGTCTCTTATAACGATCTCTTCTGGAAGATTGAGAATGCATGACTTGCTACAAACAATGGGTCAAGAAATAGTTCGTCATGAATCTCTTGAAGAGCCTGGTCGACGTAGTAGATTATGGCATTGTGAGGACATCGTACACGTACTGAAACAAAATACTGTAAGTGAACTAATTGAAACATCAACGTAAAAATGAATATTGTTACTCTAATTCTTATTTGTGTTTTAAAATTATTTCCACTAAAACAATTCCATTGTTTTTGCTACTAGGGAACAAATGCAGTTGAAGGCATATTCTTAAACTTACCAACTTGCAAAGGCGAACAATTTAATGTTAAAGCATTCTCGATGATGAAAAAATTGAGAATTTTTAAGCTTGGCAATATGGATATTGTCGAGAACTTTTCAAAACATCAGGACAAGTGCTTTTGCAGCAAGCTATGGTCCCGTGATCTTTTAAGATCCATGCCAACAAATGAGTTACGTGTGATGGACTGGTTCGGATTCCCATTGAAATCCTTGCCAACCAATTTCCAATCAGACCATCTTGTTCAACTTAACATGCATTGTAGCCACATCAAACAACTTTGGAAGGGAATAAAGGTAGTATTTTTATTCAGTCACATGTTTATTCTTCTTAATTTTCAATTAAATTCACTCATATTTTATTTTTCGATTTATACAGAGTTTAGGCAACTTGAAATGCTTTGACCTTAGCGGCTCTAAGAGCTTGATGGAGATACCAAACTTTACTGGAGTCCCAAATCTTGAGATACTTGACCTTGAAGGTTGTATGAGTCTATCTAAGGTACACGCATCCATTGGAGTTCTTAAACTGCTTAGACGATTGAATTTACATGGTTGCAAATGTCTTAAAAACCTTCCTAACAAAATCAGCTTAGAATCTCTTGAATATTTGTATCTTTCTGGTTGTTCAAGACTGAAGAAGTTCCCAAATATTGTGGGAAATATGAAATCTTTGCGGGTACTTTAGTTGGATGGGACTGCCATTGAAGAATTACCCTTATCATTCAAGTGTTTATCTTGTCTTTCCATATTGTCCTTGCATGATTGCAAAAAACTTTCAACCTTTCCGAGTGTTGTTTGTAGTCTTCTGTATCTTAAAGTTCTCGATTTATCTGGTTGCTCAAGACTTCACTTGAGTGTTGAGGAATATTTGGAGCGGCTTTTTGTCCGGGGAATCGTTATAAAATCCTCTCAGCTTTTTGCACTACCAGAGTATGAATCCAATACCTGCCCTGTTCGTGTAGTAGAGATGATGAGCGATGACTCCATTGGGGCCTTCTATATTAATTATGGTGGTAGACTTTACTATGTGAGGAACTTGGGAAATGAAAGTGATTATTTTTTACAGCAAGAAAGCCGTGCGGTGAGTCTCTTTATCTAATAATAACACATAAGTTATTATTGTGTAATGCCAAGATCTCTTGTGAAAGTAATTGTTTAAAACACAACAATTCACATCTTTCTTTCTTTGTTTTTTACTACTTTACAGGTATGTCACTCTAGTTTGGGATCTGGACTAGCAGAGTGGTACAACATTAAAAGCACCGACTCTTGTATAACACTTAAGATACGTGAGGACGCTAATGATAATTGTAAGTGGCACGGATATTTCCATGTTATTACTTATGAAACCCATGAGCATGAGAAATTGAATTCTAGGAGTTTTGATGGCACTCGACCTGATTATGACCTTTTTGTCGAATTTGTATATCACTTTGAGACTGATGAAGGTATTCTAAAATCACCCTTAGTCCTTCGTGCACCTAAAGACTTTTCTCTTGGGCCAATTAGATTTGGAGTGTATATTCCAGCTAAATGGTTTTTGGAACGGTCGAATAATGTGGAGGCATGGAGTTACATTAAAGCTTCAGTTGAAACACGTAGTCCGGACGTGGAGGTAAGAGAGAGTGGGGTGCGCTTACACTGCAGGAATTCTGCCGCAGATTTTTTTCAGAGCAGTGTTCGTGGTCATGGTTGTGATCTTTGTCACTATGTTGCGAATTGCTATATTAGAATGGTCAGTCCTACTACACCATTTTTGTGACTCAGAAGGAATTCTTAGGGCAGCATGAATTTCGCCCCTGATTCCACACGTTGAAGCCCTCTGCTTTAAGGAACAAATTTTTGTTTTCGTCTCCAAATGGGAACTTTCAAAGTCGGATCGATGTTTTGGTCCCTAAAAGTTTCGTCTCTAAAGTATTCTTGTGTTGCGGGAACAGGGTTTTCGAGGATGAAATTTATTGATAATCAACCTTACATATATGAGGATGCCGGCAATCTATTCGTTGAAGATGAAAACATGCTTGGGCGGAATCTAAGGGATGGAGAAATTATCCTCGTGTCCTGCTGTGTACTTCATTTGGAAGGATAGAAATCAGAGGATGTACAGAGGAAAGTCGAAATTGTCTTTGCTGGCGATGGCGACCGCCAAAGCTCGGCTATAGAGATGTAATCAAAGATAAAGGCAATTCGCCCTGATACTGATGGTGCCAAAAGTCAGAAAGGCCCAATTAGAAATCGAGGACGCAGTCATGTGGAAGGCTTTCCCCAATTCGCTGGTAGATCTGCCCAAAGCTTTTGGTTTAGTCAGCTCAAACCTCATTCCGTATCCAATTTCAAATAGCTTTTGAATCTCTCAATTTTGAGTTGCTGTAGTAGGTGTTTTTCCCCCTTCATGTTGTCTAATTATTTTCGAACATGGAGGATGAATTGCCTATATCTGTAGGACAACCTCCATTTAAACGCCCTTTTAGGACCCATTGTCCTTACAAGAAGGATTCTCCATGCCTAGAACTATGTGCCATTTATATAGGTGCGATGCGTTTTATGCTCTGTAGACAATACGTGGAGAACAAATGCAACCGCAGTGGATACAGCAACTTTATGCACTTGAAAAGGATTGGCAGGTCAATATTCTTTGCGATTTTGCCCACAGTAAATACTCTGCAGTATAGTTATTGTAGAATTTTTCTAAATGCGGTGTTTGGAATGTGTTAGGGAGTTGAGGCGCCAATTGTTTGGGAGGTACCAAAAAGCAGGCACAGCCGCAGTCGAAGCAGAAGTCGAAGCCCTACAGGCATCGTAGCTATGAAGACCGCTCGCATAGAGGGCGTGGTTCTGGCAGAAATTATGATTGACTGTTTGCTTCAATGCCCTCTATAGTGATAGACTCAGCATGTATGACTCCCACAACCTGCCTCTAAAGGGAAAAACATCATTTCCACAGCGCCAAAAAAATAACTTTACTTCTTATTCTCACCTTGACAACTCATCGCACAAGGATGTTTGCACCTCTGCATGTGTAATGTGACTAAATGCAATTGAGGACTTTTGTTGATTTATCTTCTACCCCGACCAGGCCGAGTACTTCTGTAAGATTCCTTTCACTGTCCTTAAGTCCCGAATATTAGCCCGATTGAAGAAAACCAAGTCATCAGCAAACATCAGGTGTGTCATTGAGGGTGCATTTCCGGCCACCTGCACTCCATGTAAGATGCCCAACCGCTCTTCTTTAAGGGCTAGCCGAGTGATTGCTTTCGCACATAGGATGAAAATAAAGGGGGACATTGAATTCCCCTGTCGAATTCCTCGAAAGGGATGAAAAATCCAAAAGGGAATTCATTGAGCAGAACTGAAAATAACACTGTTGAAATAAATTGAAGAATCCAGTAGTCCAATGATTATCAAATCCAAAACATCGCATCTTCCATGCTATAAATGACCATTCCAAACGATCATAGGCACTATCCATATCAATTTTAATAGCTGTCAGGCCTTTTCTCCCTTGTTTCAATTTCATCCTATGAAAAATCTCCTGGGCAATTATTGAGGCAAAACTGACAAGCTCAGGACAAAGTACGGTAATGCAGAGGTGCCCTGTATCGATATTCTGTCAGATCCTTGGGCCACAATGTCTATCTTTGGCCTATACTCTCCTCCATACTAGCACCTCACGTCCCATTTTGAGATCCCTCGCCATCTTCCGTACAGACTGCAGACAGTGTCCCCATGCAAATTCTGGCCAAGAGTGTTCCTTATGATGCAGGGGGATCCGAGGCAGATGATGCCGAGCTGTCAGATTATTTATTGATGGCGCTGAATTACCTGGAGCAAGAGGATCAGCGCAAAGATGGGAAGAAATCGTAATCTAGCCTAATTGAGACGGTTTCCGTGTACGTGTCGGTTCTTTGGCCATAACTTTGGCTACAAGTATCTGATTCGCGTCCGTGACCCCAATTCAGAAAAGCTCTTTTCGGCACGCACGTCATAGCCACTGAGCTACGCTGGTGCACCTCGTTTCGAGCCCTAAATCCACTGTTTTCCTTTTCGAATCTCCATTTTTAGTTAATTTTTGCTATTTATGGTAATTTTCTATTTGTCGATTAGGAAATATTTCCGAACCCGATTTTGGCCAGATTTTTGGCAATCGTTTGATTTCTTTTCGTATTTCATTTTGGTAAGACTTTTAGGGTTTTGCTATTTTTGGTAAAATTCTATGAAGGTCGATTTTTCAGCTATTTTAACCTGGCTTGTGGGTTGTTTTGATTCATTCCTGATTATTACGAATTTTATTGAATCTAGAGTATTTTCTGAATTCTCGGGTCGAAATTCTCTTTCCTTCTTGCAAATTGTCTATTGTTTTAGCCTACAGAATAATCTCTATTCTGTTCGGCGTCACCTTCCGTTTCAGCGCCCAACTCGGGTCTCTTTCATGATCTTGTGCTGCTGGCTATCACCCACTGTCGCCCAGAAGAATCCCTCACCGTTCGATTATGACAACGACTGAGCAATTGGCCGAGCATTAGTAGCACTAAGGCTCATTTGTTGAACTTTCTTCAATAACTCTTCAGGACCAGTAAAAATTCGATAACCTACCGATTCAACACGCATAACTAGACCTTATTGATCAGGGGTTGCTCGATCCTCTAACTGGCGAGAACAAAAATTAGTAGTATGACCCAAACGACCACAGTGAAACAAAATTCAGAATGCCCTCACATTTAAACTGAATCCATAACCTGATTTCCTAGCTCTAGGTTGAAAAAAATCCTAGGAGGGGTTGGAAGGTGATGGTCCATGAAATACTCGGTTCGGCCAGACCACTTAGGCTTGGGTCCATTAGCCTGTTGGCCAGTCCAGACTGTCATACCTCGCATAGGTGTCTTACATCCGATCTCACATAGAATTCTAGCCACCCGAGGACTTCTCATGGAAATTCGAATGACCGGCGACACTCTCCTAATACAACTCTACAACATGACTCCTGGTAAGATAAGGATCTTAGAGACTTCAGGACTCCAGGTAAGATAAGGAGTCTTAAAGCCCATACCTTTAGACTCCCTTTGAGACCCTACCACTTCCTTATATAAATAGTCATATATTCTCCTTCATTGCAAAAAATTCCATTCTAGATGCTGAATCATATGCTTAATTCTATCTTCAGAATACCCATCCACTCCTTCAGATCTAACTTGACCGTCGGAGTCTCCGGACCAGAGGCCACCCCCATCGGTGATTCCTGCAGGTTCACTTGGCTTCCGAGCATTGTGGTGATTCTTGACATCATCAGGTTTCCGAGCACAATGATGATTTCTTGAAATCATCAGTTGGCGATGTCTGTGGGAATTCTCGAAAAATGCCATCTCCAAACACTTTGCGCTGACCACAACAGTTTTCAACCTCATCCGGTCACAAACAGAGAATTATCCTCAACAGCGATGCTGTGACGAACTCGAATCTCGCCCCCAACAGCGATGTATAACTGGTCACCTTGGTCCAGACCGTGGAGAACCTTGTTCACCAGATCAGCCCGACCCATGTAGCGTGATCGAATTGAAAACGTCCCACACAGATTTAATTTATCGACCTACTAATAATATCTATTTACCTAACTCTGATAATTTCGTTGTATTTTATATAACATGACGAGCTTTTAGCTTTATTTTATCTGATAATTCAGGCATCTAGTCGTTCTCTACAATGTACCAAAGGCACCCCAATCGAGTTCTCATTTCTATTTTTTCAGGCTCAATTGCTTTTTTAATACTAAATGTCTTTTGGGATATAACATAGGCATCGGTGTCTCCGGATCTGATGTCGCCCCTTTCATATTCCTTTCAGGTATGGTCAACTCGATCGCAATTCTCCCGAGTACCCTGTGCCAGCTCGTACCCGAGCAGAGGTCAACTCGGTCTTGGTGCATAGGTCAACTCTGTGTCGGCTCGTACCCGGGCAGATGGTACTCAATCGCAAGTCTCCCCAGTACCCTGAGACGGCTCGTACCCGGGCAGTGGCCAACTTAATCGCAAGTCTTCCGAGTACTCTGCGCCGACTCGTACTCGGGAAGAGGAAACTCGATCGCAAGTCTCCCGAGTACCCTGTGTCGGCTCGTACCCGAGTAGTGGTCAACTCATTGGCAAGTCTCCCAAGTACTTTGTGCCGACTCGTACTCGGGCAGAGGGAACTCGATTGCAAGTCTCTCGAGTAACCTGTGTCGGCTCGTACCCAAGTAGTGGTCAACTTGATGGCAAGTCTCCTGAGTACCCTGCACCGGCTCATACCTGGGCAGCGGTCAACTCGATCGCAAGTCCCCATTTATATTTTCTCAAGCTGGATTGCTCTTCTAATACTAAAATCTTATTGAGCTCTAACTGAGGCATCAGAATCTTTGGATCTAATGCCACCCTCTTTTTCTTCCTTTTCAGGTCCGGTCGAACTCCAACCAGCACCGTGCTCAAGACTTGATCTCAGCATCGGTCAAATTCTAGCAAGCACCGTGCTCGGGACTTGATCTCAATTGCTCGGGACATGATCTCAGCGGCTTGGGACTTGATCTCAGCATTGGTCGAACTCCAGCCAGCACCGTGCTCGAGACTCGATCTCTTCTAATACTAAAATCTTATTGAGATCTATCTGAGGCATCAGAGTTTCCAGATTCGAGGCTCTCCTCTCTCCTTTTTGCTTTCAGGTCTAGTCGAACTCCACTAGAAACCCTTCTCGGAACTAGATCTCAACAGGACAACAGACCTGATCGGGGGGCTCGATATTCGGTCCGACCTGCTTCGTTTTTTAGGTTGAAAAGAGGGAGACTACTGATGGGCCATGAAATACTCGGCCCGAACAGATCACTTATGCTTGAGTGCATTAGCCGATTAGCCTGTCCCGACTGTCCAACCTCGCATAGGAGTCTGGCATCCGATTTCACATAGAAGTCTAGCTACCCGAGGACTCCTTATGACAATTCGAATGATCGGTGACACTCTCCTAATACAACTCTACAAGAGGACTCCTGGTAAGATTAGGATCTTAAAGACTTCAGGTAAGATAAGGAGTCTTGAAGCCCATACCTTTAGACTCCCTTTGGGACTCTATCACCTCCCTATATAAATAGCTAGGTATTCTCCTTCATATGAAAATTCCATTATATACGCTGAATCATATGCTTAATTATGTCTTCAGAATACTCATTCTCTTCTCCAGATCTAACTTGGTCTTCGGAGTCTCCAGACCCGAGGTCACCCCCTCGGTGATTCCTGCAGATTCACTTGGCTTCCGAGCATTATGGTGATTCTTGACATCATCAGGCTTCCGAGCACTGTGATGATTTCTTGACATCATCACAAGGTAACCACCTACACCCGAACCGGAATAAATTTTGGTGGCCAAACACTCATTTTTAACCGAAAATCCACTTCCAGAAACAGCCTCAACCTCTGACCAACTTGCTTCGCATCCTGCTTGAAAATCAAGTTTAGACCCTAATTATACCTCGAGAAGGGAGGGTGAATATGTATTTAAAAATTTTTTGTAACTTTTTTTTAAAGAATTACTAAACCATGCACTGATCAATTTTAAATCAACAAGTTATTCAGAGATTCCTAGTAATTTGACTTAAGACTAACTGTAATCTAAATCGTTTTTGATAGGATAACAAATTCTTTAAGTCAAGATTTGTCTAATTAAAATTTGAGATTCTTGTTTAATCAATAAAGACAATTAAAGAAACTTATTAATGCACCAAACTTATTTAATCAATTCAAGATTCTTATTAATCTAAGAAACAAGAATACTCCGGGTGCTTGCCATACCACTAATCCACTATGAATTCAAACTTTTTACAATTGATGATCTTAAACAACCCCGTCGCCTAACCAGATTCCCAATTCGAAAAATCACTCGAGAAACTTCTCAAGCCGGTGTCCCACGCTCAATTCTTGACCAGAATTCTGATCTCATCCATGTTACCAATGAACTCACTGGTGCCTTCAGCTCCCGGGACTCCATCAGGTGATTGTTTTCTTCAGTATGCAAGTATAAATAGTTGACTCCAACTATATAACAGATTTTTACTCCATCAATCTTCCAATCAATGGGAAGCAATAACTCTCTCAACTGATGAATTGGACCCACGAACTAGCGGAAAATGCACCGCGGTCTGGCATCCTCTTCGTCATTCACTATCATGGTACCCGATGGCGCCGTAGAAACTCTACACAATAATTGCCGCCGCCTTACTATTTGATCGGATATATATATATATAAAATGTTACCGAATGAAGATTCCAGTGCGCCTAAAGATCCACCATAGTGCGACAGCTAATTTCTATTACAATATTGGTGATGTGTAAAGTATATAGAGGACATTTTAGGCACCTCCTTTTTTTTCTTAAGCAAACGTGAAATTCATTTCACAAGAAGAAATACATCAGTGCTAAATACAGTTAGTCTTATCAGACCGGATACAAAGAGTAAGGACAACAAACCCATAACAGCATCAACTAAAGTCTGAAGGAAATTACATCGAATGATCAGAAAGACCAAGTTCCAAATGGCCGTAAAAGCCTCTACAAGACGGACCAAGAGGCCCGTAGATTTTAAACGGGTGCAAAGACCCGAGAATAACACCGTCGAAATTTCTTTTTGCCTTTTCGATTATATTACACTATACAGAGTGTATATAGAAATTTCTCCGACAACTCTGTTCTGCTCGTCTTCCACTTCGACTCATCTCTGGGTTTTCCTTTATTCTTTCCTCTATTCTATAACTTCTTACAAAAGATAATGTAATTTTCTTCGCCACCGCCTTTGACTTTCTGGAAGGCCTTGAAAGGATCCTACTTTTCCTCCCTTCATAATCGGGAAGTCCCCAAGGGCCCAAAAGTCATTATATTTAGTAAGTGTTCCTTTCTCTGGTCAGAGTTTGCAAGCTGTACATGCAAAATTCAATGAAAAATCTTTAGGCATGACGAGTAAAAGTAATACATGAGAACCCTAAAATTCTTAAAATCTTCATTTTAATTAATTAAAATAGTTATTTCTATTCAAATTAACAGTTAAGAGTGTAAAGTATTAATTATTAATAGTTAAAAGTCAAAATATAATGAAATTGATAATTTAAAGTTAGTGAAAGGATCCACTATGAACTCAAAACTTTTACAACTGGTGATTTTAAGCAACCCCTTCGCCTATCTAGATTCTCAATTCAAAAAAGTCACTCGAGAAACTTCTCAAGTCTGTGTTCCGCACACAATTCTTGACCAGAGGTCTAATCTAATCTGTATGGATATCAATTAATTCACTGGTGTGCCTTCAGCTCTTGTCAGTACTCCAGCAGCTCCTCTTGAGAACTCTCAAGATCTTGTGTGATTCGGTGATTGCTTTCTTCAATATACAAGTAGAAATGATTGTCTCCAACTTTAGCAGATTTCTACTCCATCAATCTTCCAACAAATAGGAAGCAATAACTCTCTCAACTCAAATCTTCAGAACGTATAAGTCTTGTTTAGAGAGAAAACCAAAGAACAAATGATTTTTAAGAAGACTTGAACATGTATAACATATATGTGACTAGATAAATCCGTATGGCCTTGTAGGTGCGTATTTATAGAGCTTAGGTAAGGGAGGACAGGTCAATTTGGCTAATGAAACTGTTTGGGCGAAGTTACAACTAACATAACAGTATCTGTTAAATTTACCGTCAGACTGACTTCGTTCTAACCCCGAGATAACTTTATCAACTGTTCCAGATCTTTATAATTGAACAGACCTTCTGGAAGCTTCACCTAAAGTCTACATCATTCTTGTTCCTTCCGTGTACATCAATGTGTACATACTAAGTTGTTTTATAATTTTCTAGGCAAAAAGTACACTTATAAAAATATTGTTTTAGCATGGTTAATTTTGCCAATATACACGAGCACTTACACTCCTTGGTAGAGAACTCGAGGGGAAGACCATGCACTTGAACCCGGACCGAGGTACAAACAAGATCAATCTCATCTATGGTAGCGCCAGTCTCCCATTGGTTGAGGACAAGAAAGCATCCGTTATAAGGGCTTTGGTTTAGAATCCGGCCATGGTATTGGGAGGAAAGAAAACCAAAGATGAAGCCGTTCCCCTCAATCTCTAACTGGGAAATGAAGTGCCATGAAAGAAAGAGAGTGGTGCGGACACCAACTTTTGAAGAACTACTCCCTTTCTTGAGGACTTGAGACTAAATGTTTGCCTAAGAAAAATCTTCAATTATAATTAAATATCAAAATCTCAAATTTTTTAAAATTTTAAATTAAAATTTTCACATTTTTAAGCAAACTTCAATATTTTTTCATTAAAAAAACAATAGATCAAATTTTCTCTATCCTTATTTTTAACAAACTTTAATCAAAATCATTTTACAATCAAACTTTTTCGCCGAACTTTTACAAACTCTTAAAAAATTAAAACACTAAAAATTCTTAAAATTTGTGCTTCCCAGACATCACTCAACTCAACTTCCCTTTCTCATGTTAGAAACATGGGGAGTGATGGTATCCGCCTGATGAGAAACTATCAGGTTGGAAGTCTAAGCTTCTTTCTCAAGCGGGCCGATTCATGCTTATTAAATCAGTTGTTTATGCAATCCCAATGTATGGAATGTCCTCCTTCCTCCTACCTCATAATTTCTGCTCTCAGATTGACTCCCAGTTACGACATTTTTGTGGGTCGGGATTCGGTCCAGACCGTACGGATCCAGACCTGTCCAGACCCACGGTCTAGATTGAATCCCGACCGATCAAACGGCTCACGTGGCGAGTTTAGCTTTAGTGGCTGGAACATAGTGGTCGGGTCCGACCACTATGTTCCGACCACCTCCGCTAACCGCGTGCTCGGGGAGTCTTCTGATCGGTTTGGATTCAATCCAGACCGTGGGTCTGGATCGGTACGGTCTGGACTGAATCCATACCCCATTTTTGTTGGGGATACAAGCCTAATAAAAATCGGAATATGTCACTCCTCTCGTGGAAAAAAATATGTCAGTCGAAGTATGATGGAGTTGTTGGTATCTACCTGATGAGAAATACTAACTTGGCCCTCCAATCCAAAATGGCTTGGATGATGACAACCTCTCATCCCTGGCATTGGGTTCTTTGCCTCCAAGAGAAATATCTCCATCCTACGGATTTCTTACATGCTGAGCAAAAAATTTCCTCCTCTTGGTTTTGAACAGGACTTCTTAAGGCAAGACCACTCATTTCAAATGGTTGTTGTTTCTTGGTAGCAAATGGGACCTCTATTCGTACTTGGAATGACCCCTGGGTTCCAGGATTAAGATCATTTTGCCCTCAGCCACACCCTCTCCTTTGGAGTATTGATTTGGAGTCCCTGGTTCAGAACTTTATTATTCCTCATACATATCTTTGGAATTGAGCTCTCATAGAAAAAACTTTTGATCAAGTTTTTTAAATATCCGCCTCCCTATTTCACTAGAGGCAGATAGAATTGTTTGGGCGTCTGATACATTTGGTGAGTTTTCTGTTAAGTCTACCTATCAAATGATCTTGGAGGATGGTGACCACTTGCTAGATCACACACCGCCCATTGACTGGCGAAAGATATGGAAACTCAATATCCATGAAAGACTTAAATTCTTTCTATGGAAGGTCTCTTGTGAAGTCCTACCAACTGTTGGGAAAAACGTCTCGAAAATTCAAAGAAAATAACACCAAGTTTACGTGGTTCGGCCCCAATCGGCCTACGTCTACCCCAGAGCAATTTTATTAAGAAAGCTTAAGAAAATAACTCTACCCGCCCCAATACAATAGTCACACCACCCTCTTCCTCTCTCTCTGCCCAATGCTCACGCTCTCACGTGCTCACGTGTCTTTTCTCCTATAACATAAACCTATATTTATAGGAAAAATACAAAGAGAAAAACCCTAAGAGAAATCCCAGATAAACTAGAAGTAGGGAGGAAGTAGACTTCCACTACAAGTATACTTCTATTCCAAGTCTATCTCATATGGGTGTGGACCCCAACACCAACGCGAAGGAAAATTGCTGACAAGCTCCAAGGAAAGTTTCAGGGAGAGGTTTTTTGTCCTCTTTGTGGCACCTCAACAGAGCCCCTGCAACATCTTTTCTTTTTTTGCTCTTACACTCGACTCATCTGGCGGAATGCTCCTTGGCCCAAGGAAAGGATTCCCTCAAGAAGTCTGCTTTTTCTAGGTCCATCATTATGCTGCAATTAACCCAGGTAGCCAACACCAAAGATACCACTGAACATAGATGTTCTACTCAGCTGCCCAGTTGTTGACAGTGCATGGCTAATTGCACATTAATGAATCAATCCAATGGTCTATATTAAAATATCCAAAAAATACAAAATGAAAAAGAAAACTTTAGATGAGATATAGACCATTGGATGGATTCATTAATGTGTTGTCATCCATCCAATGACTTGTTAGGATCCATTAGGTAATTCCCTCTTAGGAGAGAATCTGAGTCCCTTGGCCCATCTTTGTGGATATTGTCGGTTCAGGTCATATTCACCAATAGATACATATTATACTTGACCCATCTCGGCTCCTCTGTATTCTGGAATATGAGACTCATAAATTCCAATTATTTGTTGCCATAACAATGGACTCTATTTGGAGGGTGCAGAACAAATCAGTGCATGATGTTTCTCTTCTGAATCCCTGCCAACTGTTACAATAGGTCTTTCAACAATTCTGTGAACATTCGGTGGCCTGGAAAGAATCTCCCCGTTTGACCTGAAAGATCACTGCTAATACCTTTGCTTTGGGCAATTTCCATAAGATTAATTTTGATGTCGCTGTTGGAATCGCGGGATCGACACAGCAGAAACAGGATCGTTGAAATCAGAGAAGTCCAAGCGTTCTGCCTCCTTCAGATCCACGCACACAGGTTTAAGAGAAAGAGAAACTCTCTTTCGTGAATTTCATTCGAATGAAAAAATTCTCTCTTCTCAACTGATTTCTGAACTATTTATAATGGCTGGCTCAGAACTCAACTGTGCTATAGCGTGAGATCTTTAGAGATATCAAATCTCGGTCGTAGGATCATCATGAAAAACTCTTTTTTATTAACCCCTTATATTTTGTATTCCGAATTTATGGGCTTCTACAAATTGTGATCATGTCCATTAACATATCACAATTGACCCCCGAGATAATGAGACTGTTTTTGTGAAATCCCTTTTTCTAACAATTATATGCTTATTTATCCTTCCCACCATATTATATTCCACATGAGCTAATAGGACTGGAATAATATCACCGATTAAGTCCCTAGCTCATATAATTCTTAATTCTTAATCTGTGCCTAGTTGGACTTCCAAAACTTTTCGAAAAAAAATTTCGCAAATATTTACTTAATATATTATATAAGTAAAACTCGTGAAAACATTTTTTACAAAATCTCACTGCAGCGTTTTTATAGGAGTCCAACAATATACAGATATAATGAATATACTACCTCATCAAGAGACTGGTAGATTCCATATTGAGCAATTATACAAATTCACTTATTATGCACAAGGTCCAACCTTATCTGGAATATTTGATCTGCAAAGATCATCACCAAGTGACTCAGTCAAAGCACAAGCACACAACAAGCAAACATGCACAACTCTCTCAGGTCTAAGGACACCATAAGCTAATCATTGATCATTTCCAGAAGATATTCATATTCGATCTGATTCAGTGCATGTACTCTTACATGGCACCCACTCGTCTGCTTAAGGTAGGGTTGAAAAACCGCATTCCGGTCCTAGTATATTAAAGGATCGGACCGGACCACTTATAAGTGGTCCGATTCGGTCCGGTTTTACAAAATGCGGTCCGGACCGACTTTAATTTTTTTACTTTTAAAAAAGAAAATTTAAATTTTTTTAGGTTAATTTCAAAGAGGAAAGTGCATATAAAAATGTTGAATTTTAGTTTAGATTAAAATTAAACGTTTTAAGTTTATAATTTGTATTAAAAATTATAAAAAAAAATATTTTTTTTTATTTTTTTAATAAATGTGATCCGGTCCGTCCGGACCGCATTTTAACATTTAGGAACGGATCGCAAATCCGGTCCGGTTTGCGGTCCAGTTGTGTGCAGCTCTAGCTTAAGGTCACCACCTCAATGACGGAGTCTATCATTCTATCTTATAGGGGCACAACGAGTGTAGACCTATTTGTACATTATCACATACCTCGGTCTAGAACAAAGTGAGTCAACAAGGATCCGAAAAGCTATACTCCCCGCCTCCGATTGATTAATCATTGGCCTGACTTTTCTACAATATTGCTCAACTATATGACATCTTATGTCATTACAAATATGACATCTTATGTCATTGCAAATGTACCCAAAATAATATACAAGTGATTAAACAATAATAATAATTATCTTATAATTATGCAAAATGATTAGTTTAGAGCATACATCTTCCAGTAACTATTCGGCCTACTTTCACTATGGCCTCTACAATTCTTTTTAATTCCAATGATTGTATTCTTAATGCTTGGATTTCTACGGGTGAGTTTGTTTTGTAAAATTTTAGTGTTGTTAAAATTTTAGGTATTGGGTTTAGTGAAAAAATGAAGAGAGATGTAATTTTTTATATTTTTATAGTGAAAAGTAATGATTTGATAGGGGAGAGAGAGATTATATTATAATATTTTATTGTGTTAAAATTTTAGAGGATGTAAAATTTTACAACACAAACGCAGCCTACGTCTTCTGTCGTGGACCCTCAATTGGGAGAGGCGGAAGCAGCCCTTTTGGCAATCTTCAAAGCAATTGATTTATTGCTCCCACGTATGATTCTTGCAGGCGACTCTTTCTTGGTGACTGATAGCTTCCAACCGGATCCTCTCTCCCCTCTCATGCCTTGGAAAAGTCGCTCCTTAGTTCTGAAAGCTCTTGATCTCCTTTGTAGGTGTTCTGTTTGGTCTATCATCAAGATCTCTCCTGATGATAATGTTGTGGCTCATTCGATTGCAGCCTGAACGACAGCTCACTCTTTTGTAAGAGAGGTCTCCCTCCTTTCTTCTCTGTAGTGGCCTTTGAAAATTCAATGGGACTAAACCTTCGTCTTGCCAGATTTTTTTTGCACAGTTCGATGTCACCTATTTTGACTACTCTTGACCATATGATTGTACAATATTCTTGAAAGCACAGTACTCGCCTAGACGGATTCCATCGCCTTGAACCATTTTCTTCTTGGACTATTCCTATACATCATGTAATGCCACACTATTTTCACAGTTGTCAGTCGTAATTCCGTTTCCTTTGCATAATTTTAGAAAATGTGGGGTAGAAAATGGGGGAAAAAGTGGATTCTGCATTACTATAATTGGGTTTTTGTTTGATAAGTAGGTGAAGTAAATAGGAAAAACACTTTTATGAAAAGGTTACTACGAAATTTTTTGCACCTTCACTACGAAATTTGCAGACGGGTTTGGTTGGGATGTTTGCTGCACGTGGGCAGAATACGGAGGAGAAATTGGTGTTGGATAAGATGTCTCATTCGGATGTAGTTACATGGAGCATTATGATCAATTGTACGGCTAGTCATGATATCTTTAATTTTTTTATCGTAAAATCTAATTACTATCTCGCAGTCTTAACAAATAATATAGTATGCGTATTTTAATATTTTTATTCCTTAATTTTTGATATTTTAATTCTATGACACTTTTTGTATTAAGTGAGATTTTTATTATTATTTCGTCTTAGGAGTTTGCCCCCTCAATTTGAATATTGGTTTCCCTACTTCACCCTGGGGTCTCTGTTTCCTTTTCTTAGCTTTGTTTGTTTTGGCTGTCTTTGTTGTCTTTTCTTTCTTTGCTTGTCTTGTCCTATATTCGTTATAGTCTTTCTATATATAATATTAGCGTTGTTTAAAAAAGAAAAAGAAAAAGAATGAAACATGGGAATAGGAACTATGTAAGGGTGAGTATATGGACAGATATCATTCCGGTTTCGGTACTTATCGGAATTAAAAATTTCATTTCGATTATATTCTGGAATGGATCGGAATGAAACCGAAATCCAAAAATTCTGATTCCATCAGTGGGCCTAAAAGCCTAGATTTTGCTTTGGCCCATATTGCTAAGGCCGGAAATAGGCTGTTTTTTTCCTGTGTATACAGTTTCATTGACTCTGTTTTCACTCTTTTTTTCATTTCCTAATTTTCCTTGCCACTTCCATCTTCCGAAGGGTTAAACAAAGCATCAATCATCTCTAGTTTAGGTGATTGCGTTCTTACATATGCTTTATACCTTGAAATCAGTGGCCAACATCAAGAGCCAACAACCGGACTAGGATTCCCTCCTAAGAGGGATTACCTAATGGGTTCCAATAGACCATTAAATGGATGACGACATATTAATGAATTCATCCAATGGTCTATATTAAAATATAAAAAAAAATACAAAATGAAAAAAAAAATCTATATATAATATAGATCATTGGATGAATGCATTAATGTGTTGTCATCCATCCAATGACGTGTTATGACCCATTAAATAATTCTCTCTTAGGAAGGAATCATTTCCCCCAACAACTGAAGGCTCTAACACGTGGAAGCATCAATAACCTGCTACTCAACATGGCAAAAGATTTCTTCAATATCTAAGATATAAACTACAAGGAAAATTACCGCAACAATAGATATATGAATGAACAAGGGACCCATGTGAGACATCCATTCCCAAAATCATGGCAGGAGTACTATTTATTAGAGGAATACGTGAGGAATGTTTCGTAGCCAACAAAATTGATTCCTCCAAGCTTTGGAAAAAGAAGGAAAAAGTCATTGTTCGCTCTATACATTTGCGTCAATTGCATTTAACTCTATCTAATATTAAAAATTATAATTTAGGTCCTATAAGTATGAAATATTTGCAATATTCGTCTACAGTCAAAATTGTTAAACTTGACAAAATTCGGCATTAAAATGACCGAAATGCCCTTAAAGACAATTTTCAAAAGATAAATAAATATTAGAGAAATAAATTAAAAATATATATAGATTATTGAAATAGAGTTTCAATAGGGGCATGTTTGAGCCTTAAAAATTTAGACCCAAAATTTTAGGTTTAATAATAAAAAATTCATCACATAATACTTTATTATTATAATATTTATTAAAAATCTTCTCTCTTTACTTTTTCACTCACTCTCATAATATATCTTTACTTTATAATATTTCCCAAACTCCAACAAACAAAATTTTTACTCTCAAACACATACAAGAATCTCAAGACGGAACCGAAATCTCCGGTAAGAATGCGATAAAATTCTCACCTTTATACTATGGATTATGACATGAATATTTTAGGCGGGCTCTGCTACAGTTCGGGTGACCGAACTGCAGCGTCTCGGGACCCACACCTGGCTTGCTGCAGTTCTGGTGCCGTCTCATTTTAGGCAGGTTGGGGGATATGCCAAAAGTATAAAGCGGATGAATTGGACCCACGAATTAACTGAAATGCACCGCCGTCTGACATTCTCTTCGTCTTTCACTGTCGCGGTACCCGATGCCGTAGAAACTCGGAACACAATAATTGTCGCATTATTATTCGATCGGATATATCCACCAAAAGAACAAATAAAAAAAAAGATAATGTAATTTTATTCGCCACGACCTTTTGACTTTCTGGAAGGTGTTGAAACGATCCTACTTCACCCATGCTCCGGATGTCCCCAAAAGTCCCCTTTTTTTTTTTAAAGCTAATTAAGGGAAGTCCCCAAAAGTCATTTTATTAATAGTGGAGTGTTCCTTTCTCAGGTCAGAGTATGCAAGCTGTACATGCAAAATTCGACGAAGAAATCTTTAGGCGGACTAAAAATGGAGACCGAGTAAAAATAATCCACGAGTATTAAGTTTTAAATTTATTGAGGTTAGCATAGTTTGTACTTCAAACTATTAATCATTATTATATTCCGTCTATTAACTATTAATAATTTATACTGAAATGACGATTTTATCCTTACAATTTTTTATAATTATATTTTTTATGAGATAAATCCGCTATTTCATCGAGACAAAATAATAATTTTCGTCTAAATTAACTGTTGTGGATGCAATGTGTAAACGGTTGGTTGCTGAGAAGCGAAATATAATGAAATTGATAGTTTAGAGGGTAAAGTATTAGAACCTCAATAATTAAGAGAATTTTTTTTCTTCATAATCTTAATTATACTGATTCTATCTATCTTCCCCACACTACTGAATGCTTCAACTAAAAATTGTATCACTTGAAATATGTGACCCATCAACCCCTCAACCAATCTGCTCAATAGAAAAAAATAAAAAAATAACAGCTTAATAAATTATTAAAATTTCCGAAATTATAACATAAATTAAAGGAGAAAATTAATAGTTAGCCCTGTATCTATACGGTAAAATTAATTTTGTATCCACTATTATCAAAATAATGATTTGAGTCCTTTATCTTTTGAAAATCGTCAATGTTGTCTCCGTCCAAATTAGGCGTTAGGTCAGACATAAAAATATGCAAAATGACTGAAAATGCTCCTGCAGGATAAAATTTTAAAAGATAAATAAAAGATAATAAAAATTTAAAAAATAAATTAAAAATAAATAGATTATTAAGAAACAGTTATTAAGGCTATTAATGATTGGCCTCACCCGGTTGACTGGCGCAATACTAACGCTATGAAGGAGTTCCATTGCTTAAGTAGTGGGTTGCAGTGTTTCAAGGCTTTTCATGTCTTTCGCGATGCAAATGTTAAGGCACATCACCTTGCTCGTTGGGCCGCTGCTAAGTTTCACTTAGTTGGCAATCCCTTTGATTTTAAGTTTTCTTATGATCTCTCATGGTTGTATGCTGGAACTGATCCCCTTAGGGGTTATTTTCTGTTGTTTTTGCTTTGGAATAAGACGACGTTTTGATTAAAAAAAGATTATTAAAATATAGTTTCAATGGTTTTATTTAAAAAATATTACTTTCGTTAGATATTATTATTTTTTTATCTTTAATCATTTTTTTAATAATTTTGTCTTGGAAGGATATTTTAGTCATTTTATATACTTTTTGTCTTACTTAACGCCTGATTTAGATAGAATGCAAATATTGATGATTTTTAAAATATAAAAAAATTAAATTACCGTTTTGATAATAACGAATATAAAATTAATTTTAATTTATAGATATATAACTAAATATGAATTTTCTCTTAAATTAGAACATTGGTGGGAGTAGACGGAAGAACCACGAGACAGCGCGCTCTGAGGATGTAACCAGAGAGACTTGTGTCCAACAGAAGAATCCTCTTTGGTCCGAAAGAAGCAGAGTTCTCGTACTTCTCGCTTTAAGATAATACCCTACACCTGCACGTTTAATCCGTCGGATACGCTGTCATTGTCGCTAACGAAAAATCTTTACATCGAACGACTCTGAAATTTCCCTTGTAATATTATATTACCCACTTGGGCTGCAGTCGAGTCTTCGTCGAAGTTTCAACGTTCGTATTGGCTCAGCTGCGGGGAACGACTTGTAGTACACGAGTACTAATTTTGACCGACATGATGAAAATAAATATATAAAAACATGTACGGTTCAAAAACAAAGAAAAAGAAACAAAATACAGTAATAGAGAGGGAGAGAGGGAGACAACGAAGGACCTGCCTCTGCTTCTTCTTCTACTCTCTAATCTCTATATAAACCTCTCCATGAGTACCTCTTCGTATAAACATCTCTCTCACCCTCTCCCCGTTTTCTCACTCACCAAACACGAGCAAGCGTAGAAAGATTGAACGTCAATCTCTACGCTTCATCGTGCATATTTGGTCAGCATTTCATAAATCCCACCACTTGTTTAGAATCTTGAAGTTCCGGTGGCTGGGCAGAGAAGTAAAAAATGGCGGCTTCATTGGTCGGAGATGACATGGCGAGGCAGTCGAGTAGTAGTAGGAAGAGTTGGAGGTCGACGAGTGTGCGGGAGATATGGAATGAGCCGGACGTTTTTCAGAGGAGCGCACGGGAGGTGGTTAACGACGAGGAGGAGTTGAAGTGGGCGGCCATAGAGAGGCTGCCCACCTATGATAGGGTGAGGAAAGGGATGCTAAAGCAGGTGATGAGCAATGGAAGGGTGGTGCACGGTGAGGTTGATGTCACAAACCTCGGGAGTCAGGATAAGAAACAGTTGATGGAGAGCATTCTCAAGGTTGTTGAACAGGACAACGAGAAGTTCCTAATGAGAGTTAGGGACAGAACCGATAGGTTAGTTTTCGTCTTTATCTAAAATATATACTGCAAACAGAGGCCGGCACCAGACAAGGATCAGCTTTCGCATGTAGTGGTTTTTGTCTGATTTTGTTTACAAAAAATAATATGAACGACGAAAGTAAGGCAAAAGTTCTAGTAGGAAAATCAAGTGTGGTTCGGGTTTGATTCCTATCATTATCCATTTATTCTGAGCAACTGAATACTAGATGTTCGCTTATATAATTGTGGATTGTTGTCAGGAGATTGTAGGAAAAGGAAAAAAAATTGAACCGATCAATGGTAGATTTTCATAAGCATTCTATTGTCAAATCTTAGCTACTGGTTTTAAATTTGCTTAGAACTTCGGTAATAAGATCATTTCTTACTTTCAAATCTACATATATTTCGGTTAATAATCACTACATTCAGCACATTTTAAAAGTGATAGCTGTTATTGTGTCAAAGTTCTTACGAAAGAGTCAAGAGTTATTTCAATTTCAATTTTGCTGTTTGTGTTTCCTTTTTGTCTGTTGTTTTCTTTTTCTTTTTGTTTAGCAAGAAAGTTAGGACTTCGGTCTTCCAAATCCAAAATAGTATTGATCATTAAATTTTTATGTGAACAGGGTAGGGATAGAGATCCCTAAGATTGAAGTTAGATTCCAGCAGTTATCAGTCGAAGGAGACGCATATGTTGGGACCAGAGCACTTCCAACTCTGCTTAATACTACCATGAATACAATAGAGGTATAACCTTCACAGTAATTATTTCATCCCTTGTTGTCCTGTTCGGGCTTTCTATTGGTAATTCTAATATGTTTCTTCTAATTTATAATCTATAATGTGAACAGGGAGCTATTGCAATGATTGGGCTCTTTCCATCAAAGAAAAGAGTTGTCAATATACTCAAAGATGTGAGCGGAATTGTCAGACCATCAAGGTGTGTTCCTGGACTGAGCAGATATTAAAGGCTTTGTATTGGTTGCTACAATTTCATATGTTATATATGCTGAGATTCATCAAAACTAGTATGTTGCATACGACTTGTTTTTCCCTCTAAAAAGAAAAGGACTTGATTGTTATTACTATAGTGTTCATGGGCTGATTTATTTATTCCATTTTAAGGATGACATTGCTTCTAGGGCCCCCTGCGTCAGGGAAAACAACTTTTTTACAAGCACTTGCTGGGAAACTGGATGATGATTTAAGGGTATGTCATCAGCTTCTCCTACCTTATGTATTCTTATTGACACTTACAGCCTATTAGTTTTGCACACGTATCATTGAATCGGGCTATGAACAGGTAGCTGGGAAAGTCACCTACTGTGGTCATGAATTCAAGGAATTCATACCTCAAAGGACCTGTGCCTATATTAGCCAGCATGATCTACATTATGGTGAGATGACAGTACGTGAGACAATGGATTTCTCAGGACGTTGCTTAGGAGTTGGAGCCCGGTATGAAATGCTGTTAGAGTTGTCTAGACGGGAGAAAGAAGCGGGAATCAAACCAGATCCTGAAATTGATGCCTTCATGAAAGCAACGGCTATGGCCGGACAGGAGACAAGTTTGATCACAGATTATGTTCTCAAGGTTCAGTGATTTGCTTGTTGGTTCTTATCCATGTAGTACTACTTTCTTGTCGGTTTTATAACTAACCTAATTTCTGATGGGCTTCCAACAGATACTTGGATTGGATATCTGTGCTGATATCATGGTGGGAGATGATATGAGAAGGGGTATTTCTGGTGGACAGAAGAAGCGTGTAACTACTGGTATGTGTTGATAACATAAAAAGTATTGCGGATAATGCCAAAGCAGAACACTTTTTTCCGTCCTCATAGAGGAAGAGTCTCGACATATAATTCTGTGTAAAGTCGCAAGTTGCGTCATCCACATTTGCAAATTTATGACAAACTATTTCCAATAAATTTTTGTAGATAGGAGAACACGTTTTTGGTTTTATAAGATAGGAAAGCCGTTCTTTCAATTTGATTTATTTTGTATTCTTCTTATTTTAGTTGTTACTGAGGATCCCAAAACAAAGTAAAAGTCAACATCTAAGTATTAAACTGGAAGTCTTTGTCCTGAGTGCAGGAGAAATGTTGGCTGGACCAGCAAAAGCATTTTTCATGGATGAAATATCAACGGGGTTGGACAGCTCCACTACATTTCAGATTGTGAAGTTCATGAAGCAGATGGTTCATATCATGGATGTCACCATGGTCATCTCTCTCTTGCAGCCAGCACCGGAGACTTTCGAACTTTTTGACGACGTTATCCTTCTTTCTGAGGGTCAGATTGTCTACCAAGGTCCGCGTGAAAATGTGCTTGAGTTCTTTGAATATGTTGGATTCAAATGTCCAGAAAGGAAAGGTGTTGCAGACTTTCTGCAGGAAGTAACTTCCAAGAAGGACCAAGAACAATACTGGTTCAAAAGGAATCAACCTTACAGATATATCTCTGCGCCGGAGTTTGTAAGGGCCTATAACTCTTTCCACATTGGCCAACAGCTTTCCGAAGATCTAAGAATTTCATATGATAAATCTAGAGCTCATCCTGCTGCTTTGGTTAGAGAAAAATATGGGATCTCCAACATGGAGCTCTTCAAGGCATGTTTCTCAAGGGAGTGGCTGCTGATGAAGCGCAACTCATTCATATACATATTCAAAACTACTCAGATAACAATCATGTCTATATTCGCATTGACTGTGTTCTTAAGAACGGAAATGAAAACTGGTGGAATAGAAGATGGAGCAAAATTTTGGGGAGCACTATTTTTCAGTCTCATTAATGTCATGTTTAATGGGGTGGCAGAACTTTCAATGACAATTTTTAGACTTCCCGTGTTCTTTAAACAGAGGGATTTCTTATTCTACCCTGCCTGGGCTTTTGCATTGCCAATATGGCTCACCAGAATTCCAATTTCTCTGATGGAATCTGGTATTTGGATCATTCTCACGTATTACACCATTGGGTTTGCACCGGCTTCCAGTAGGTAATACTAAATTTATCTTCTAGTATCAAGCTCCTAGTGTTACAATTTTTATGCTTAATGATCTTTGCAATCTGATAGTTTTAAAATGGAAAGCTTCTTACGCTAGCGTAATGTCCCCATGTTCAGGTTTTTCAAACAGTTCTTGGCTTTCTTTGGCGTACATCAGATGTCACTCTGCCTCTTTCGTTTCATTGCAGCCCTTGGAAGAGTAGAAGTTGTTGCAAACACACTTGGTAGCTTTACATTACTAATTGTGTTCGTGCTTGGGGGTTTCATTGTTTCCAAAGGTTAGCCTCTTTATTAACTTTGAAGAGTAATTTGTTGCCAATAGGAATCCAGTACAAGATTGTCGTGAAAAAGCTGAAGAATACAAAAATTAACTGCTGCTCTCTCACCCTTTTTGTTTTTTTTTTAATATTTTTATTTTTTTGCAAACGCTGCTAGATAATTTCACGTGTTCTAAGATACTAAAAGATCAATTTATTGTCTTATTGGTGCACAGATGACATTAAGCCATGGATGATATGGGGTTACTACATTTCTCCGATGATGTATGGACAAAATGCAATTGCAATCAATGAGTTTCTTGACGAGCGATGGAGCTCTGTAAGTTCTTTTAAATGATAGAAAAGCTACTTATGATTTGCAGTGGATTTTTACAATCTCAATTTGGCTCTCTTGTACACTGAACACCTTTGCTAAACTAATTCTCACTCAAAGATATATGCTAACCATCATTATGATTTTTTTGGTACAGCCTGCCATTAACTCCAGCCAACCAACAGTTGGCAAGACCCTTCTCAAGGGGAGAGGCCTGTTTACGGATGAATATTGGTATTGGATTTGTATAGCAGCACTCTTTGGGTTTGGTCTGCTTTTCAACGTTCTTTTCGTTGCAGCACTAACATTCTTAAATCGTAAGTGAATAATTTTCCATTGTTATGTTTGTATTTCATACAGCATTGAGATCTATGTGGTGACAATTTTTTGTTCCCTTTCGACTCTATTTCAGCACTAGGTGGTACTAAAGCTGCCATTGTGGATGACGAGTCTGAAAGCAAGCCTAAGAGACAATTGACATCCAGTATAGAAGGTTAGTGTCAACATAAACGTTATAGATTATTGATGACATCAAAAGCTGAGATTTTCGGCAACCACTCTTTCATTATAGCTGGGGCATGAAACATGATATTAGCAATTATTAGTCTTCATCCATGTCATTACGATCTAGCACTTATTATACTCTATAAGCCTTACTTCTAGGATGGTAGCTTCTTATCAATTTTTTTTCCTAGTCTAATAGTAATTACCGTGACAGGGATTGATATGTCAGTTGGGAATGCTCAAGGAAGCAACAACTCAGTTCATTCTAAACGAGGAATGGTTTTGCCTTTCCTGCCTCTCTCACTTGCTTTCAACCATGTGAATTACTATGTGGATATGCCTGAAGTAAGTCACCTTTTTCGCTGAATATATATATATATATTCGAGTGTTTATCTTCATAGTTAAAACATCACAAACAATAAGAAATTGGAACAGTTACTTGATATTCTTTTACAAAGTGATTTGATTGCTGTGGACGGTTTAGATTGAATTTTCAGAAACTGGTTGAGTTTGCATGGGATACTGAATGCAATTTGGAAATTATGACCAGTTTGAATGTGATTTTTCCTTGAAACAAATTGTTTTCTTCTTTCTAGGCAATGAAGAGCCAGGGCGTAGATGACACCCGACTGCAGCTACTTAGAGATGTTAGTGGCGCTTTCCGACCGGGTATATTGACAGCATTAGTTGGGGTCAGTGGTGCTGGAAAGACTACCTTGATGGATGTCTTAGCAGGAAGAAAGACTGGGGGATATATTGAAGGAAGCATTACCATTTCCGGTTACCCAAAGAATCAAGCAACATTTGCTCGAGTCAGTGGTTACTGTGAACAAAATGACATCCATTCCCCATATGTTACTGTTTATGAATCTCTTGTATACTCTGCCTGGCTGCGTCTTGCTTCGGATGTAAAGAAGGAAACACGAAAGGCATGTTACTTATCAACCAGAAATGCATGTTTTTTAATTACATTAAATTGTATTTCCTCTCATCTTCCCTTAAGTCCCATAGGTGTGATTTTTTCTGTCTTTCTGTCTAACTTTTTCTCTGTTTTGTCCCCCGTTTTGAAGGTGTAATTATGTTTTATCTGATACCTAATTTTCTATGGTCGTGATGAGTATGAGAAAATAGATCCAGTGAACGATATTGTTGACTATGATTTTCTTTGCTCTTATAGATGTTTGTAGACGAAGTTATGGAGTTGGTTGAGCTTAATCCGCTGAGGAGTGCTTTAGTTGGACTTCCAGGAGTGGATGGTCTTTCAACTGAGCAGAGAAAGAGGCTAACCATTGCTGTGGAGTTGGTTGCTAACCCCTCCATCATCTTTATGGATGAGCCCACATCAGGCCTTGATGCTAGAGCTGCTGCCATAGTTATGCGTACTGTAAGAAACACAGTGGATACTGGAAGAACTGTTGTCTGCACAATTCACCAGCCGAGCATTGACATATTTGAAGCTTTTGATGAGGTATGGGTCATTTTTTAAGTAATTCAATCCAAGGAAGGGATCATGTATGGCGTAACACTTTATTGGTTGTATTTCACCTTGGTGTCATCTTATGCTTGCAGCTCTTCTTGATGAAAAGAGGAGGACAAGTGATTTATGCTGGACCTCTTGGCCGCCAGTCTCACAAACTTGTTGAATATTTTGAGGTGAGATCCGTTTTCTCTTACATGCTTCATTCCCCCTACAAATTGCCAACTCCTAGAAAGCTTGCTGGAGTCAAGAACTTTTTTTCAGACATCAATTTGCAAGAACTCTTATCAGAACTTCTTTCCAATATGTCCTTGTTCAAGCTTCTAATGTCTTATCATACTACTGCTAGTTTCTAGTTGTGTAATCAATGTTGAATCCCCTCTGTGATAAATTCCTCTGCTTCATTTAAGTTAACTCCAGACTACACTTATCATTCTAATGCGTTATGAAGCATGTACTCCTAGTTCTTGAAAAAGGAGTTTGACTAATATTGAGAACCCTTTCAGTCTATCTCAGGGGTCCCGAAGATAAAAGAGGGGTACAATCCAGCCACCTGGATGTTAGAGGTCAGTGCTGCCTCAGTGGAGGCTCAACTTGACCTTGATTTTGCAGAAGTTTTTGCCAACTCGGACCTCTATCGGTAAGTAGTATGTGACAATTTGTTCCTTCTCTCTGTGACGACTATCTTCTTATCTGTGCGCGCACTTAACTCTATCAGTCATTTGCGTACAATATTTCAGGAGAAATCAAGAACTTATCAAGGAGCTAAGCAATCCAGAACCAGGTTCCAAGGATCTTTACTTCCCCACACAATACTCCCAAAGCTTTGTAATTCAGTGCAAGGCTTGTTTCTGGAAGCAAAACTGGTCATACTGGAGAAACTCAAAATACAATGCAATTCGGTTCTTCATGACAATTGTTTTTGGCATTATATTTGGCGTTATCTTTTGGGGCAAGGGAGAGAAGATGTAAGCCCTAAAGTTTTTCATTATAACTTGCTTCTCCTTTTGTTTCTATAACTTCATGGCCAATCTGAATTCACTTTTAAATAGGTAGTTCTGATCTTTGGAATCAGCTTAGAAACAATATTGTACTTGCTATTTCTTACCAAGAATGGAGGACTTATCTTATGTGAATTGCATCTCATTTTGTCCACAGAGAAAAACAGCAAGACCTGATCAATCTTTTGGGAGCTACTTATTCTGCTATTCTTTTCCTTGGAGGTAGTAATGCTTCTGCCGTGCAATCTGTTGTGTCCGTAGAGAGAACAGTATTTTACCGTGAAAGAGCAGCCGGAATGTATTCAGAGTTGCCTTATGCATTTGCTCAGGTAAGGAGTTGGAAGTTGTGCTTAGTTACAATGAGACTGTTCTGTATATCAAATTGTCTATTCTCTGTAAAAGACAACATTTAAATGAGTTCATGGGCGACATTTCTGTTGCAGGTGGCTATAGAGACCATTTATGTTGCAATTCAGACGTTTGTCTACTCTCTTCTTCTATACTCAATGATTGGATACGACTGGAAGGTGGAAAAATTCCTGTATTTCTACTACTTCATATTCATGTGCTTTACATACTTCTCAATGTACGGGATGATGGTTCTTGCGCTGACCCCGGGCCCTCAAATTGCTGCAATTGCTATGTCCTTCTTCCTGAGCTTTTGGAACTTGTTCTCTGGTTTCCTCATCCCTAGGCCGGTACGTAACTTCGAAACTAAATCTTAGTTTCATCATCTTGCATGAGAAAGTTGGAGAGATTATGAAAATATATCATTTGAACTAGCAGCAACCTCACGGACAAAGTATCTTGTTTTACTTCCCAAAACTAATACAACGAAGTTTTTCTTCCTTAGGGGGTGAAGAAATTTATAAACTGAGTTCTATATATTGATTGTTTTCTTGGGAATAGTGAAAAGCTACCAAAACATTAGAAATAAAAGAGGTTCTATCCACATGTGAATGAATTGTATGGTTGGAACAGTGCTCTTCTTGCTGCAATCATAACACTTCATTCTTTGTCATTGCAGCTAATCCCCATATGGTGGAGGTGGTACTATTGGGGTTCCCCAGTTGCTTGGACAATTTATGGCATTTTCGCATCTCAAGTTGGTGACAGGAAGAACCTTATTGATATTACTGGTTCAGAACCACAGCCTGTAGATGAATACATAAAAACGAACTTTGGCTATGACCGAGACTTCCTTGTGCCTGTAGTCATCGCCCATGTCGGTTGGGTCCTCGTCTTCTTCTTTGTCTTTGCCTACGGTATCAAGTTCCTCAACTTCCAAAGGCGATGAGGAATTTCAGCGTGCATCAGACAAGCTTTAGGAGCCTAAGGTTTTAGACGTAGTTGAAAGTGTACAATATTCTATTCAATCTGTGAGGAACTACATTCTCTTTCTTCCTTTTTCTTTTATCCCTTCTAATTCTTTGTCATAACTTTGCTTGGCTTGGCTACATAAGAATGTCCCATAGGTTTCATTTGTACTCTTAAAGAATATGAGTAACAGTGCGTTTGTGATAGATTCGGCACTTGATCATCTCCTCAGATTGAAGAAGGCATATTGGTATTGGTTTTAGACTTGCCTCTGTTTTGTTTTTTTTTTACTAAGCAAAGTAACTTGTGCATTAAAAACCGAGAAATGTCCAAAGGCCAGCGAAAAGCATAAATGGACCTAGAGGCCCTACAATAAGCCGAATGCGAAGATTAAAACCAATTTAGCCACAAGGGTTGGATCCAAGAACAACCACAAACCAACTCCAAGAGCCAAAACACAAAACAACCACATGACCACAAGGATCAGGATACAACACAACCGCCGCACATGGCGACGTTGGTTTCCATTGCAGGAAAGACGGTCAAAGCAGCGATCCGACTCCTTCAAGAAAATCTTCAAGCTATAACTGACTTCATAGATGAGAGGAGAGAAGAAGACAACTTTGGGTTGCACAACACAACGACGACCGGAGCCATCTGAGAAAATCAACCGAATTGTCCAGAGAGAGAAGGGAAGAGGCAGGGGAGCCTGCAGAGCTAATGAATTGGGGATGGAGCAAAAACTCCCTGCAAGTGAGTGACACGGGCGGGGGCCTCCACGAGCCGACAGATGGGCATCAGACTAGCACCGATATGACCAAGGGGAGATGCTACAAATGGCAGGACGGAGCGTGTCCTCCAAAAAATGGCTAAAATAGCCCAAGTTGAAGGTGAAACAGACCATACACGTTAGATCAACGTGAGTGTGGGCACACGTGCGGCGTCACGCGCTGGCCGTTCACCACCGATCTTGGCCAAAAATGATTGTCGGGGGATGAGGATTCTATCCATGATGACCGGAGACTCTGGGATCTAGCCTTTTTTTTTTCTAGGCAACAAGACAATATATTAAAATCCGAGAACAGTACAGCCAGTACAAAACACAAAATCGACTTGAAGGCTAGCAGAAACCTAAACGGACCAGAAGGCCCTACAAGAAACCGGAACCAAAGGTCCGGTAGCCAAACCGGACAACACAGCCGGTACCATAATAACAACCAAGACCAACAAAGGCCAACACAAACAACCAACATAAACAGGCCACAAAGGCCAATACACAAGACACAAACAGATCGGTCACAGAGACCGGAACCCAGCACAACCACCGCCCAAAGCGGTGGCGGCTTCCGCTAGAGGAATGACGAGCGAGGCGCCGAACCGACTCCAACCAGACAGACTTCATGCAATGACAGGCTGCACCATGAGGAAGATGAGAGATAGCTCCACAAGGGCGGTATTCAGAGGGGCCAGGAACCAAAACCACCGAACGCAGAGGCGGCACACGCGCCCACGGCCGCGCGTGGCCCACACGCGCCGACAATGAGAGGTCGGACAGGGACGACAAGGACCGCCAGGGGGAGCTAAGCACGGCGGGGCAGAGCGGGTCCTCCAAAAAACGATCAAACCCGCCGGGAGAGAAGCACAAGGGGACAGGCGCGTGAAGGCTCACGCGCCGTCCGGATGCAACATCTCGGGGCCGGATCTGGTCGCCGGAGAAAGCAGTCCATCACCAGGGAAACCGTGAGCACAAAAAACCACTGGAACAGGGATCTAACATCAAACCGTGAGGCACAAACAAAACCGGAGAAACTCCGGCCACCAACAGAGTGATCGGAGAAGAGGGAAGGGAGGGGGAGGAGCCGGAGCTCCTCCCCCAGCCACAACAGCAAATGGGAAGAGGGTGTTTTCAGAAGAGGGGGAGGGGAGTCTAGAGAGAGGGAGGAGTCTCTCTCTCTAGACGAAGGAAAAGAGGGGGTTAGATCTAGCCTTATTTGATTCTGAAAAAAAAGGCCAAAAAAAAATTGGCCAAAAGTGCCTTGAAACAAGTCAGAAAAGAGCACTACGAACAGTGGAGGGGGAGCTAACCGGAAATGGGGGTTGGGGGAGGAGAGATTCCTCAAGAGGGACTAGCAGAAGACTTCCGAGATGATCCTTTTGTGATTATATGTTAATTTATGCATTAAAGTTAGGGATAGGTTGGGGTTTTATAGAATCCAAACTTGCTAGATCGAATTACATTATTTGATCACCTAATTTCTAATTATTCCTTATGTCTCTTCAAATTAAGTTCCAGCTTTTCTAACTCTTTCTACACCTATTTCTTGCTTTCTTATAACACCTATATTCAAAAAAATCCAACTAATGCAGAATTAAGTAAAACATTAGTGAAGATTATCATAAATAAACCGATATTAATATATGTGGACGAACAGCACATCCCTCAAATTAATTTGCGTAATTATGTTATATTAGCTATATTCAAATCAATGATCACTAATTAATCTATAAACTATTATTATCTTAAGATCTAACGTAACTAAAACACCCTTATCTGCATGAGGTTGAACTTGTTATTCAACCTTTAACCCATTACTTAAGGAATGAGGAGATGGATGGGTCCTGAAAATGTTGATGCTTTTCCAACTTTTTGTCCAAAACTGGTGGTGCATCTATTTGGTGATTTAGACATGTGTCCTCTTTAGTGACAAAAGTGTCGTAAGAGTAAATATTTTCTGAGAAAAAAAAAGAAGAGGAAATAATTCAGTATGCAACTTTTAGATTCATTGACTGAAAGGCTTGCCTCACATTTTCCAGTGACAGACATTCTTGGTGGGTATTTCTTCCTAAATCAGATCACAACTTTCCATACAAAACCGATGCTACTGAGAAAGAAATCACGAAGTATACCAAATTCAAGAGAAAATACGTACTTTTGACTAATTACAACACACAAACACTCATCTAAAATTTCCATTAATAGCACATCTCATTTCAGGGTATCCACATTTTTGCTGAGCTCGTCCAGCTTCTTCAATCTGAGTTTCTCACTTTCAGTCACCAGCTGAAGACATTTAAGTCCATTCCAAATTTCCAAGAGGAGAAGAAAAAGGAGAAAACTAAATGTTAGTAATCAAAAAATGAAAATTTGACCATAAAATTATCGCAGAATTTGGCTGGAAGCTTTCCCCTATGGCTATAATGAAAATTTCTAGCTGTATACAAGTATGTACCTCCATTAATTTGGTAACTAGCAGAGATTTTTCTCTGTTCTTCTC
This sequence comes from Myrica gale, assembly GCA_963930655.1. Classification (NCBI taxonomy): domain Eukaryota; kingdom Viridiplantae; phylum Streptophyta; class Magnoliopsida; order Fagales; family Myricaceae; genus Myrica; species Myrica gale. The sequence goes on along the minus strand of OZ005602.1, from coordinate 4,904,118 downwards.
ATTGAAAGCCTCATGGGCTTCCTTGTATTCTCTCTCCTGCAGCAGAAAAAAGCTTTTAGAGGAACTTCAGAAAAGGAGAAACATAGCTTTGAAATGATTCAGGGGTAATAAATATCATGAAAAAAGAAGCTTGCATGAGGCATTAAATTGTGTGCCGTAGAAGTTATCTATCACATTTCCATCATGATTATAGGTGGTATTTATGGTATTTATTTAGAAATAATTAAATACCTGTTACTTCATCTGGAATGATATTCTGTACTTCCGAATTATAGTTTTCAACAACTATTTTAATGTGCTGATTACATTCAGTACGGTAGTTCTGTCGATTGATCATCAAGTTCTTCTGACATGGAAATCAGTAAAGATTCTAGCTAGAAAACATCTAACAGATGAGGAGAAAGAAACCAAAAAAATCCCACCTTCTTTTGGCAGCTCTGCCCCAGTGGCTTCAACTCTTTGTTAACTGCATCAATCCTCTTTCGAACAACTGCAAGTTCTCTCCTCATTGGATCTGTGAGAGCCTCAAGCTCCTATAGATTTTAGTTTTCCAAACAATACGATCTTACATCACTGATCACAGTTTTGTGGGAGTTCAAAATTTATTCACAATCATGCACATGCCAACATTGCAGGTTGCGAAAGAAAAAAAAATATATATAAAAAACCACACCAAAATCGTCTGCAAGTTTTTGGAAAATTATCTGGTAGGTTGCTCAAAGGAAGTGGTATAAGCAAAGTGAGTCGGGTTTCAGCATAAACCATTTGAACACAATTTTCTGAGACAGTTCTAGTCTCTAGAGCTGTCAACTGGCAATGAAACTGAGCATCAGAGCCTACACCATTTTCAAATCAACTCATGTAATACCTCCACTATTTTATGTTGCATTATTAATGGCGAATAGTTAAATTCATGATAACTGTGCTTTTATGCTTTTAATGCAGACCCAGATATGCGATTGTGACAATCTTGTCAACTTACTTCCCGAATCTCGGCCAGGCGCTTAGATGCTTCTTCGGCACGGCCCAAGTGAGCATGCACCTTATCCCTCATCTCCATCTTCTTCTTCTCAAATTCTTCTTCCTTTGCGTGGAACATGGCCAGTGCAGACCGCGACATATCCTCTTCCTTGTCCTCTTTTGTTGGGCTCCCATTACAGCTGATAATTCCGGAGATCTTCATCCGCTGGATCTGTGAATGTTGTTGCTCCAACAACTGCTGCTTCGGCGTTGCCATTGCTGCCTCCCCTGCAACCTTCTTCCCTGATTCGTAGCTCCGTACTATTTTCTCTCTTCTTTTTGCTCTTTTTCCTGTAGAATAATGGTCCTCTTTCTCCTCTTTTAGGTGGCTATGAGCATGGCTGGCTTTAAAGGTATGGAACCAAAAAAATAGAATAAGAACATAAAATGACCAAAATACCAGCTCACTTTGTAATCATAAAGGTACAGTAGATTGTATTTGGTTGAATCACGATCTACCCAAATACATTATATCTTCCTTCCCACTTTACTCGAAAGCCTTCTCAATTAACACCATCAAAACTTCCTGCACTGGAAGCTGACGTTGTAGAATGGTATACAAATTACCCAAGGCTGCAGTACAGAATACAGATTTCTTACCTTCAGCTTTCCTTTTACTTTAACTGTTGCAAAACTTGGTGAAGGATCGAGATGGAACTCCGTTTGGTTGGGTAGCTATTTTCTGAAGTTGGTATATTGGCAAATTCAACTAACTGCTGCTGTTCATCTCACATGGGTACCACATTTTTATGGCATATAAAACAAGCTATATGCAGACTAGTAGTTTATAGATCTTTAGTTTATTTGCTGCTAGTGTTCATATGAAGAAATAAATGAGAAACAATCGGTGTTTAAGTACATGTTTTTGCTTTTACTTGGTTACGGAATGATGCAATTAGGTAAAAACTGGCTAAATACTCTCTAAAGATTGTTGGTAATTATTTTGTTTTCTGGAGGAAGGCTTGGGGTGGAAGTTTTGTTTGCGGAGTGGACAGTAAGAGCTCACCTACAAAAAAAAGCATGACTGAGATATACTTAGGAGACAAGACAGAGTAGGAGAGATTGGCAGCAGCTAAGCCAGCTGCCTTTATCCATATGATTACCCTTACAGCTAGGGCTTCCAAGAAAGAATACCGACTTAATAAGCTATGTTAGAGTTCCACAATGTTATTCCCTGCTAACACTCTTAGAACAAGCTTGTTGGGTGCGATGTCGATTGCCATAAAAGACTTGATTAATCCTTTCTTGATAATAATTGGTTTTGAGAGGAATGACGGCTCAGTGGTCCGACTATAAAGATAATATCTTTTTTCCTGGGTTTACATCCTACATTTTCTGCTTCAGATAGCATATAGGTTCATTGATGTAACAGAGTAACAGCAAAAACTATTGGAAAAGCGAAAAACAAGGCCCCTGCGTTCCATTTGGTTGCTTCTTTTGCCCACTTAATTTGCACGTGGGGACCTATTTGCAGGGCATATTATGAGCTGATCTTCCTTTAACATATCCAACCGAGTGGCAAGCAATAGCAGGTATATACTTGCATCCTCCATATATATATAATATATAATATATGGGGGAATATAAGAAACAACTCACTATTTTCGACCTATAACGTGTCTTACATGGTAGAAACATCACCAATTCCAGTCTGACACATGTTCCGAGCTGTTAATGACAGTGTGACCATGGTCAAAAGGATTAAAAGATATTAGACAGTTGTTCCTCTTTGAATACTTAAATAAAATAAAGGGACTTGATTAAGGAGATAATAAAGAAGACAGTAGACCATTAAAAGATACTGGCATGTAAAAATATTAAAGTATGATAGAAAACCAGTGCTTATGGACAAAATCCAGATGACAGATGACATAGATTCGATACTCCACCTCGAATCTCTCTCGATATTGATCACGACCATGGGGGAAGAATTCCCTATACACTGCAAGTATTGTTCCTTGTTATTGATGACATTTGCAGTCATACATGAAACGGATGATTTTCTAGCATTCGGCCTCTGGGAATTTGAAGGCTTGAAGAGAGATCATTAACTTACTCCAGGTCGATCTATCGTTCCTGTTAGGACGGATAAATGAAGGAAGAAAAGGAACATTGCATGCCCATGTCATGCATTTAACTAAGCATGACATACATCTAATTCATCAAAAGTTCAACGAGATGAATTGTTGAACGTGAGTCTGCCTTTGCTTTTTGACATATAAGTCAAAAAGTAAAAGCATGACATTTGATGCAAATTCAAGTCACATTTCAACAATTCCCCCACCTTGACTTGAATTTCATGCGAGCCTGTAAATCTCTTCAAGTCGTCTCCTTCAAAACTACTGAGGTCCATCACACACTGTGAACACCAATCAAGTCGAGGCAATGCTTTATAATATAGCACTTGAATTTGCTTAGGCAACGTATCTACTGTATTTTCTTCTTTTCACTTGATGTACCTTTCTTACAGGAACTATTCACAAATAGACCTTTAGCCTGATGATCACTGCCTTGTCCACTTAATTTTGTTTTTAACTCTTTAGAATTCAAAACAGACTTTCCATCTGTCAAGTAGATGGTATCTCTATGATATAACATTGAGTTAATAAAATTTTCGAACAAGTCAGGCAGTGAACACAACATGATCAGGGCTTGATTTTCTTCATCAAGCTACTTAATGTCTATATTCCTCAAATCCATGATAATTTTATTAAATTCATCAAGATGCTCTTATATAGGTGTAACCTCCTTTATCTTAAGGGTATATAACTATTGCTTTATTTATTACAAAATGAAAGTTTCTTCCTCCACAACTTCTTGTAAATCCCCATCTGAAAGAGATAGCATAATTAATGCCCTGTGCATTTTCTCTTCTAATGCTTTCACGTCATCCTATATGCACGCTTTGTCCTCTAAAACTTTTCTCAAGTCTTGTTGTCATAACAAAGCACGCATCTTAATGCGCCATAAACTGAAGTTATTCTCGTCTTCAAATTTCTCTTCGACTTGGAATGTGATTGACCTCCGAATTTTTTTCTACCAATATTTGAGCTTTATCCAATGGACGTAAGCTTTAAAGCCGAACCATTTAAAATCTTGATTTTTTTTGTGTAATTCTTGATTTTATTCTCCTATTTCTTATCCTTTGGTGATTTTGAAAAATTATTCTATCACAACAAACTAGTATCAAAGTTGAGATTATTTTTCGTAGCTATGACTGTTGCAAAGTTTGAAGTAGAGGGAAAAAAATCCTGGTGAAGAGACGAGAAAAGAGTCGCATAATATCGAAAAGGGCTGTGTAGTTATTCTCATCTCTTCTGTGTATTAGGAAATTAGATACAGTAGAACTTTGAGTTTGAGTGTTGTGTACCACTTTTTGTACTCTATTTTTGAGATAATGAATTTCTTACAAAGTTTCTGTCAATAAGTTTTAAAGTCGAACAAACCACTTAAATTTTAGTGTTTTTATGTGTTTGTTGATTTTATTTTCATGTATGATCTTGCACAACATTTAACAATACAAAATTGTTTTCTATCCTGATGTCATTTCAGTCTAGGTTAAATATTGAAGATATGGTTCACAAAGTTGCAATTTTCCTTCTAGCTAAAGATCTAATTGGGTTTGCGTTTTGTTAAGATTTTAATGTAGCTGAAGAGATTCTTCGGGACAAAAGCGTCTAGACCGATTAAAAAGATGTTTCAATATATATATATATATATATATATATATTTTTAAAATATATTGTTCTGAAGAATGTGAAAGTTATGTCACATAAACCGAAACCAATGATTAAATAGAGAATTTTATTGAAAATTGAAAGTATTTTTAGTATTAAAAATTGTGCTTGGACAAAAAAAAAATTGTTGTGAAATTAAAAAAGGTATTTTTAAAACATTAAGAAATTACACTTGACTCTGTTTAATTATCACTTATTTTATAATTTTACACCCTAAACTAGTAAATGCTACACATTAAGCACCCTTTGTAGCAATTTGATGGTAATTAGAGACTATGTTATGGGATTTATTGATTTTAACAATGAGATCTTTAACATATCACCCAAAAATTGATTGAAAATAAGTAGACAGAGAAATGCACATGATACCCATTAATCCAAATCTATAGAACAAGTCTCTTCTCAAAAACTCTTTAGCTGATGTACAACTCATGTCATTACTTTAAGGAGGTTCAAAAATTTTAATTATATACTAGTCAGACTCTCTGTAGAAGCGACATACCAACTAGATATGGAGGGACCTGTTTCTAATAGAATATCGATCTCACATAGCTATATGTCATTTTATTATCTCAAGGCTTATTTTGTAATTTTTTAATACTACAAGAATTTTAGGTGCAATTACGCCTTAAAAATAAATAATAGATATTTTTTTTAACAAATTTATTTTATTTTTTTAATAAATTGCATTGTTTTTTTTTTGCTGAACAGATATATATTCTTTATAGCCATATATTCATATTAAAACATTATATATATATATATATATATATATATATATATATATATATATATAATAGTGCATTGTCCCCTTTGGACCGGGAAAGATATTCTTTCTAGCCATATATTCACGTGAAAAACAGAAAATAAACGAAAAAGAAAAAGAAAACAGGAAATATTATCCGTACAGTTAGTAGGCCGGAAACCGTATTAGTAGAGGCCCAGAGTCCATGGACAAAGAAAGTTTAGGAGGCCACGATAAAGAGGCAGGAACGGATTAGGCCCAACGAATCGAAAGTGTCCCGCTTACCTTCTTGCGGCAGGGGAGAGAGAGAGAGAGATGGACAGAGGCTTAAACCGAAGCCCTAGCAATGGAAGAATGGGAGAAGAAGACGAGAAACCGAAGTTGGTGGTGATAATGGGTCCCACCGGGTCTGGGAAATCAAGGCTCGCCATTGATTTGGCATCCTATTTTCCCATCGAGATCATCAATGCCGATTCCATGCAGGTCTACCAGGGCCTTGCATTCCAGTCATAGGAGGGGGTACAAATTACTATATCCAGGTAAGGATTGTTTCATTATGTTCTTCCACAGTAAAGGAGCTTAATGTGTAGTAAAAAACATTAATGTTAGTTATTGTAATCTCTACATGGAGTAATTTTATTCAATGAGAGTGAACTTACTGTATGCTAAAGAGGATTCTCTTGCAATTTTTTGTTTCAAGCTAGAAAACAACACTCTTACTTCCACACCATGTTGATTACTTTTCTCTATTTTTTTTGTGTGGTGGCCCACATGACTTATACAGGCTCTTGTAAGTCCATTTCTCTTAGATGATTCAGCGGATGATATTGAGGAAAGCTGTGTACATGGCCCTCCTGGTAAATACCATTCCTATGGCATTTATATCCTATTACCGCGTTTAATAGATCTGACATCCATTCCAACTGCACAGGCGAAGACCAGCGAGATGATAAGTTGGATTGTGGAAGTGACACTTTCAACTATAGTTATGAATATCTTAAGGACATTGATCCAGTTGCTGCAAACAGAATCCATCCCCACAACCATAGAAAAGTAAGGGCACCAACTTAGTATGTACTCATTTCTCGTTGAAATATACTTCGGTTGTAGGCAGTGTAAATTATTGTTGGGGAGTAATCAACAATTTTATGTATTTCTGTTGACCTCTTGCTGCCTTGATCTGAGTGAAATCATTTGTTATACTTAAGAACATAAGGAATTAAGAAAAGAAAAAAGTGTCTGCCTACTAATTTGCGAATATTTATAATTGAGAATTTGTTGCAGCCATTGGAGTATATGTAGGTAGGGTCAGATGTATCTGAATCATGCAAGTAATTTACTTGCATGATATTGATGGTTTTCTCTGTGCTACTCATTATATCCCTGATTTATATATGCAGACTCCCATATGAAGTACTTGTGCTTGTATATTAAGTGGATTATAGGTTGTTATTGTTGTCCATGTCACGCCATTTGGATGACTGCAAATTGACAGTTTTCTTGTATGAGGAAGTTACATCACATTCTAGAGATGAAAGAGTATTGGAAACCTTGCATTAAAGTGAAGATACATTTATCTGTAATCCACTTTTAAAATTAATTTCATCTCTAATTGTCAGTTGAACAATTTTTGTTTATGCAAAAATTACAACAGGCGTGGAGCCTTTTTAAATGTCACCCCCCCCCCAATCACTCTCCTATCCCTTCAGATTTGTGATATTGGTGTACGGTTGCCAAGGTTGAAGATATTGTTGGATGTTCAGGTATAAAGGTTTCAAAATGTTCCTGTGCATTTGATATTATCCAATCTTGTATAGTTTTTGCAGTCTGCTAAACAAATGATTAAGAAATGGAAAAAACGATGGGTATTATTCTCAAGCAAGGGTCGGTGCCTGGTAATTTATTGCGATGTTGTTTGCATTAATGCTATCCGTCTTTTCCGGCCAAATCCCAATGGATTTCCAGTTACTTAATATTCTAATGATGTGACTTTTGATTTGAGAAGGGGTCATGTTATATTCTCATGTCTTATAGAGAACTAATTCACATTTATTGCAATTAAGTCCTTGATTATTCATTTAACTTTCAAGGTGTTCTTGATACTTTTTTTCTGTTTGATAAGTAAGGAACGTTTTATTGAAAGAAAGAGGTGACGGAGCAGTACAAAGGACTGTACTGAACCATCTACAACAAGCAGTCTAGAAAACTAATAAAATCATTGAAGTCTACAAAAGGAGAACCCAACACTCCATTAGCCCACAGAAACAAGGTCTGCATCATATTTCCTTTTAAGCATTCTTAAGGACAGCCCCAAGTCTTCAAAGCATCTTCCATTCCTCTCCCTCCATAAGCTCCACCAAATGCACATGGTATCATATTCCACACAGTCAACGCCGAACGGTTGTTGAACTTCCTCTTCCAACACTTCAGCACCCCACCCACCTTCTGAGGCATCACCCAAGGGTAGTTAACGATACTAAGCATGTGCACCCACAATTCTCTAGCGACAAAGCAATGGATAAGCACATGATCCACCGATTCCCCATCACCCTTGCATAGAAAGCACCAATTAATCAAGCATAACCCCCTCCTTAAATTGTAAATAGTTAGGACCTTCCCAAGAGCCGCCTCCCATACAAAGAACGAACCACGAGGTGGGACAGCAGTCTTCCAAATCTGTCTCCACGGAAAAACCTCACCCGAGCCCCCCACCAAGGTGTTCCTGATACTTAAGCATAATGTTTGCCCCAACGTTCTTTCCGGCGACGGAGATGGCGCCGATCTCTGCTCCCGTGTCTCCCGATAAGCTTGTCTCGTCCCAAGGGGGGTTTTCGTCGCCGAATCGAGGTGTCGACGGCACAGATCTGGTCGCCGGCTCTTCCTTAGCGGTTTCTGGTGATGTTCAAGGAACGGGAGTGGCAGAGAGGCTAGGTGAGGTGTTTGGGGGCAGGCGTTTTGACGTGGGGGAGCTAGGGGCTGGCCGTGAGTCTATGGGTGCGGGAGCTGGCGGTCCTGAGGGAGTCGGCAGTCCTGAGGGTGGGGAGCGGCTGGGAAGAGCCTGTCTCGGGGGCCCCGAGTCTCTCAGTCCTTGTTCTGTGGCAGAGGAGGGGGTTGTGCCGTCGTCGTCCAGGGCAGATGTGGAAACGGAGGCTGATCCTCTTGTTGATGGGTTGGTGGTTGTACCTTACAAAAATCCGGTGGATTCTTTGAAGGGGAAGGGGCAGACGGATTCTCCAGCGTGGGTTTTGGATATGGTTTCCTCTGTGGGTTAGATGGTTGGGTTGTCGTGTGGTGGTCAAGAGGATAAGCTGAGGGATCTTTTTGCTGTGTTGGAACGTGATCGGATGCCGCTTAATTCGAAAAAGTCTAGGAAATCTGGTGGGAGGTTGCTAAGGGAGTTGAAGGGATTGCAGTCTTCGGTCATCTATGAAGGGTCCTCTTCGGTCTCTCGGAAGACTAAGAGCTATGAGCTTCACTGTTAAGGGTTTCTTTTGGGCTAATCTTGTTTGGTTGGGTGTTCTGGGTGAGTCCAGGTGGCTAGTGGGTTGCGGGTGGGTGTTTGTGCTAGGGTGGGCGGGTGTTTGTGTTAGGGTGGGTGGGTGTTTGTGTTAGGGTTCTTCAGTATTTTCTCTTGTACTGTTGGCTCCGTTGTGTTTTTTTTTTTATAATAAAATTGGCTTACTTATCAAAAAAAAAAAGAAGTCTCCTAAATTGTATTGTTGGCATCTTTAATTAATTCTTTCTTCTCTATTTCGTCTGAAGAGTAAACAAATTTGATAGACTGCATGTATTGTGGTATCCAGATAGTTAGTGCCTGCCTGAACTTATTAGCGTGGAAGTAATTTGGCAATTTTACAGGAGTAGAAACTGAAATCTTCTTTGGCACAATCCTGTTTTCATACAGAAAAGAAGGTTGAATCGGCTGCAAACATTGTTTGGATGGAACATAAACTATGTTGATGCAACAGAGTCTATATCAAGTATGCCTCCTACTCTTTTGCTTTTGTTCTGAGAGACATTAATGTTGTGGCATTCAACCCGTATCTGCTAGATTTCCTCAATCAAATTGAACACTCATATTCTAGGCAGGTCAGATGATTTATGGGCTACACAAGTGGTCGAACCTGCAGCAAAAATTATTAGATGTTTTCTTAATGAGAATGCAAGCTCAATGCGTGATTTGGATGCTCCTAGTATCATGGGACAGAACTTAATCCAGAGGGACTTGTGGACTCAATATACTTGCGAGGTCCGCAGTTGTGGTATTCTAGGATATCACTCCTGTTTTGTTCTTTTGTTTCAGCCATGTTCTTTTTAGTCCTAGTTTTTTTGTAGTGTGTTAATCTGGTAGCTTTTTGAACAAGGTTCCTGGCTGTAACTTGGATACGTGTGGGGCTTCTTTGTTGATAGGCTTGTGGGGATAGAGTACTAAGAGGAGCACATGAGTGGGAACAACACAAACAGGGCCGTGGGCATCGAAAACGCATTGCAGGGCTCAGGAAGTCTCGAGGTTACTCAGTGGAGCAGCAACACCCCGAATGTAGCTAGTGACATTGATTTCTAAATAAAACATCCCGACCTTTCAAGCTCGGATAGAGTAGATTAGGTAAGATGTTCTATATGTTAGATTATGATGAGGAAGTTCCATATGTAAGATTTTTTTTTATTTGCATGATGTAATAATAGATTTCTTCGCTGTTTAAGAACATTAGATTCACTCCTTATGGTTGTACCAAACTCTAGTGTTGTAATCATTGATTGTCTTCATCTTTGAACAACCGTTGGTTCAATTTTCTTTTGTATATTCTTCTGAGCAAGGTATAGTCCTTATCAATGGCGTCATTTTAACAGCTGCCTCTCCCTCCCTTTGCGCCATGCCCACTCCACGTTGTTAGCATTTCATTCTTCCAATTCTAGTTTTCCTAATGTTTAATACCGGCCGGTTCTCTATTGTTCTGGCATTCTATTTGGTCGTAGAAAGGGTAGGAAACTCTTTCCAAGCCCAATTTGGGCGACATAAAGTTATTTCCATTTGCAAAATGCAGAGAAATAGAACATATTTTTCGGATTAAAATAATCTGCGATGACACAGCAGGAACGAAGCTAGGGGGCTGGGGGAAGAAAACTCAGCCCGAAACGTAGACGCCAATGCTTTTTTGAACATTTTCTTGCACAACAAATTGCATTTTAGGGCAATTGATCCGTCTACTCCGTAATTCTAAGATCCTTCCTGACAGATTATTTGTGAATTTTGCCAAGAAAAAAAAAAGATTATTCGTGAACTAAAAACTGAGAACAGCATGAAAGATTTTTTTTGGTAACTAGGAAAATCTCGAATGCTCTCCATGTATCGGGCTTAGACAAACTTGACCTAGTTTGGATACAATGCGAGGCTTTTAACATTGCGGATAAATCTCCAAAAGGCTAGACTTTAACTGTCGATAAATCTCGATAAGGGTGGACACCAGAACGGACGGAATCGGAATTGCCCATTCCGGTACCCACCAGAATGACATTTTGCATTCCAGTTCTATTCCGGAATTAACCGGAACGAAAACGGAATTTCCGGAACCGAAACCGGAATTCCGGTTCCTTATATGGGCCTAAAAGGCCAAGATTTAGTTTGGGCCCATTGGCCCAATAATGAATTTTTAAGTTGTGTTTTGCGGGCCAAACAATTCTAAATTAAAATTACAACTAAACAACTAAATTTCAAACAATATTTCACTATTCTAGGATTCCAAAATAAACTATAAATTAAAATTACAACTAAATTCCAAAACAAAATAAACACTATAAAAATAAACTCTAAATTAAATTTACAAAAAAATTACTAAACAAACAATTAACTATACAAATAAGTAAACAACTAAACATTCATCAAATAATCCAAATTGAAAAAGGAAAACTCTAAATTAAAATTATAATATTTTTTAAAATTTAAAAACATTATACCGGAACCGGAAATTTCGGTATTTCCGCTGGAATTTCCGGTATTTCCACCGGAATTTCTTGTTCCGGTTCCGGTTTTTATGAAATATAGGATCCAGTTCCGTTACCGGAACCGAATGTTCTGGTTTAAACCGGAACATTTGCACACCCTTAAATCTCGAGAAGGCTAGATGACTTACAAACGAGACTTTAACATTGAGAATTAATTTATATATTAATATGGAGAAAAAAGAAGGCAATAAAAACTAGAGCAAGAATCATGCTAAGAGGACCAAAACCTAAATGGACTAGAGGCCGTACAATATATCGGATCTAAAGATCCGGTAGCCAATTGATCACAAGGACTGTAAGACAACCATAAGTCGACCATGAGGGTCGGCACACCATACAAATCGACAATGAAGACTGGAACACTATAAACTGACGCCAAGGGGTGAGTTACAGCACAAATAGAAAATGACCACAAGGGGGACAAGACTGCTGCTCACGACACGATCGCTGCTCATCGCGACAATCCAATTCCCTCAAGATGATCTTCTTGTTTGAATCAATTGCATTAGGGGGAGAAGAGAAAACAAGAGCTTTGGGTGGCACAAAACAACGACCATGAGATCCACCAGAGAAAAAGGCTGAAATTTAAAGATGGTGGGGGCAGTAGAAGGTGCAAACAGGTTGGCAAAAGGGCAAAAAAACCTCGCGTGTTTGGGCCGCCACGCGCCACAGGTGGATGCCTGATAGAGGGTGAAATAGTTGCCAGGAGAGGTATAGCATATCGGGATGGGTGGAGTCCATTCATGGGGGCAGTGCACACCGAAGACCACCGGAGACTCCGAGATCTAGTCTCATTTGATGTTGAGAAAAATACCCAAGAGAAGATATGAAAATAGCAATCTGAACAAACTTTGACCACTAGAGATGTGGCCAAGGAAAAAGAGAGGCAGGGGAGGAGGCTTCAAGTCAGCAGATGGGATGAGTGCTAGGTTTAGACGGTTGGGGAAGGGGGTCTCTCTCTAGAGGTGAGCGATAACCGAGATCTATTTTATTTAAAGGTTAAGTACTCATTTCATCCATAGGTTTTGATATTTTTTAACAAATTGCCCTTCGGTTTCAACTTGATCATAGAGATCCCTAAATTTATAATTTTTGTTAAAGAAGTTTTTCTCTTAAATTTTCATTCTTAAAATTAATGGTTTACATGTCAGCACCAATCATAAGTTCATGTGTCGTCCAAAAACTAAAATAATGTGACTTATAATTTTTCAATTTTTTCCTTAATTCTTTGTTTTTTAAAAAAGAAAATACATTTTTTTAATTTTTTTTCCTAAATTTTGAATTATTTAAAAAGAATAAAAAAATTATGAAAAAAGTTAGAAAAATTATGAGTCACATTGTTTTAGTTTTAGTTTTAGTTAACACGTGTATTGTAACGGGTATGTGAATCATTAACTTTATCGATATAAGTTTAACTAAAAGACTTGTTTGATAAAAATTGCAAACTCAAGACTTTATGATTAATTTGAAAACCTAAAGACTATTTATTAAAATGGATAAAAATCCAAGGACTAAATAGATACATAACCCTTATTTAAATCACTGATTTTATCCGCATAGAAATCAACTAACGATCATATATGCCTAACCACAAAATTCCAAATACATATATACATATCCCAAGTAACCTAACCACACAATTCGAAATCTGTCCTAAACAACTCCAAGTAGATGAATGCACAAAAGATCTCGGATTGATTAATCAGAAGATATTTTCATCACGAAGTGAAATAAATAATTCAATGCTCATCACGTGTTACATGTTTGAGGATAATTTAAGTCCTTATAGAGGTTGACGACTAGATGATATTGTCATGATCACGAAGTAGTCAAATAATAAATCTTTGCTCATTATCGCCGACCGTTCCTCGACCGCCCCTTACTGTCTCCATTGACAAAGCCCGACGGAAATAGGAGTTTTCAACGACAATTATATCCGTCGTTGAAGATAACAATTCTTGTAGTGTCTGTACGTATGACCATAATTTAAGTCCTTAAAGTGAGATTTTAATCATGTTTAATGTTAATTTTGTAGTCTTTATTAATGAATCACGTGTACAACAACATTAAAAAAAATATGCGTGTATGTCACCAAGCAAAAATAAACTAAAACCATCACTCAAAAGAAATACTGATTTACGCAAACTAGGAATTAAGAGCATGAATATCTAATCTGTTAGAACCAACAACGTTTTTCGACATATCTCTAACCTACCAAAATTATTGCTTCGTTCCTGCTGCTCCGGCCCTCGCCAAAATTTCTACTAGCTAACACATGATTAGTTTTGAAACAAAGGCCATCCAATTGGGAATTTGGGACCCGGACTGCTGTCTCCAGGAATACTATCCATATATAGCTGTTTCTAATTCTTCCATATATAGGCAGAGGTTTACACAACCCTTCGTTAAACTTCCGACCGGATAGGAGAACCACCTCCACCTGTTCTTCTTTAAGCAAATGAACAGTAAAGAAATTAACAGCCTCATTATGAACTTCTTCAGGAGAATTCAGAGTCGTGCCATCTTCCAAGCATGGTTATTTTAGAAATTCAAGCTTTGCGATGTCGATTAGCAATAGCTCCATGAAAGAACGTTGTGTTAGCATCCATCCCC